>OZ005734.1:118981079-121481079 GCA_963930755.1 Eudasyphora cyanicolor
AAAGTTTCAGCTTCCTAGCTCTTACAGGAGACTCAGCGGCCAAGTGGTCAAAAATCACTTGCCACAAAACCACATCCTTTGGAGATCTGTACGTATGTACATCAGTTTATAGGCTCATAGTAGTAGTAGTAGTAGATTCTTCTTTATTTACAAACAATTTTAGCGTACAAATATTAATTTATATTATTAAAAATCTGGAAAAAGTTTTATTTTTGTATGAAAGAAGCTTTGAGTTAAACAAGTTTTACGACATTGTTCACTAGAACGTCTGTCACAAAATATACGTTTAAACTATTGAATTTATTAAGTGATATTTACGATGTATTATATTCTACTATTAGATACTTTCTATATTTTAGAGTATTTGTTAAATATTTAACTAGATTTTGCCAATCGCATTCATTATTTCCATCCAATATTGATACCATTTCTGTTTCGTCTAAAGTGTACCTTTGGAAATATTGATATCTAAATTCCTTTAGAACTGGACATATGCCGAGAAAATGCTGAAAAGTTTCTATTTGGCGAAGGTTACATAGGCTGCATTGCTTTTCTTCATTATTTGCATTGTACTTCATGCCGTTTAGAGGAAACATTTCGCTGCGGGCTTTCATGATCAAAGTAATTTCATCTGTATTGAAATTTTCAGTCATATAGAAGTAGGCTCTATTGTGATCTAGAATTCTATATATACGATCTGTGTGATGTTTTCTTTGTAAGTTCCTGGCAACATTAGCTGTTTTCATTGCTTGTAGTAATTCAGTGCTAAAGGTTTTCCATTGGTCTTCTGTAGGTGAAAATCCTGGCCAGTTTATATTGTACTTCAGCCCTAAATGCTTCATATCCTTCACCCAAAATAATTCCTTCTGCAGAAGAGTGGTCGTTAAAACGTTTGGTAAACGATGTTGCCCATATTTATATAGAATTGTATGTATATACTTCAAATGTAAAGATAAAGTATATATGTGACTAGCTTCTGCTAATGTTTCCAACATTATGAAGTAGATCGGCGTATTGCTTGGTAGTTTGAGTATTTTCTTAATGAAATACCTTTGCAGACTGTCTACCGCTTCAAAGCATGCAAATCCCCATACATTAATCGTATATTGATATCTTTCCTTCCAAGAAATACTTGCCACGTTGTATTCATTGCTTGTTTTGCCTGTGTATTTCTCATTTCGATGTGCTTTTCGAACTTCATTCTTGGTGTAAGCTGTACTCCCAGATATTTAAATGTTTATGCAATATTTACTGGCTCTCCTTTAAAAACCCATTTTTCTTGTTCTCCAATTCGTCCACCAGATCGAAATATGAGGATCTCCGACTTATTTAGGTTTACTTCGAGATCCCATGCAGTACAATACGATTCAAGATTTATTATCATTTTTTGCAGAACATTTATATTATTTGCAAGAATCACTATATCATCTGCGTACAACAATAACCTTATGTTTTGATGTGCAACGTATAATCCTCCTTCCAGCCAATCGTGAAGATCATTTATGTATAATGTAAACAAAAGCGGGGACATTAGACATCCTTGTTTCACACCTGTATATGTTTCAAAATATTCGGAAAGTTCTTCACCTGTCCACACTGCAGACTTTGTTTGACTATATATGGCTTCAATGATTCTCAGGAATTTATATGATACGCCCATTGTTGCCAATTTGTAGATTAAAGCTTGTCTAGACACTTTGTCAAATGCTGCTTTGAAATCATATTTTTCGGCCATATTTATGTTTACGATTGCTGCTAAATTGTAAATATTATCAGATGTAGTATATTGTTTCCTAAAACCCGCTTGATATTAATTTAATATATGGTGTTCTTCTACCCATTTATAAAGTCGATCATTAAGCATACCCATCATTATTTTCACGACACAATTCATAAATGATATCCCTCTACAATTTGATGGTTGTTTCATATCACCTTTCTTGTGTATCGGAAAAATTATAGTTTTTATAAATGATTATTCAATGTTACCAGTTATGAAAATTTCATTGTATCTTTTTACTAAATAATGTACGAATTTGTCCGTGGAGTTTATAATAAATTCATAAGGTATTCTGTCTTCTCCAGGAGCTTTGTTGATTTTAAGATCGCACATAACATTTTTCAGCTCTACTCTGATATTGGTCTATCAAGAATAGTATCATAACACATTTGCTTCGCATATCGATATTCAATTTGGGGTTTCTGCGGGTTAAGTAACTTTTTAAAATACTCTTTAAAAGTGCTGCTCTTGATATTGGATCCTATGGTGAACTGCCTATGACTTATCTCCTTTGCCACTTTCCACCACTCCCTGCTATCGCGAATATTATTAATTTTGTATTCCAGCTGCTGATAATACTCTTCCTTGCTTAATTTACATATATGCTTATAGTTTTTCTGGCTCTCTAAATACGCCTCCTTATCTGATGAGTATTTGGACTTTTGGTATATCCTCAATGCTCTGAAACTTCGTTGTCTTGCTACGTCGCAATACTTTGTGAACCAAGCCTGCTTTGGTTCAAAACTTCTGTTCCTCCAAGTAGATTGTGAAGTTGATTTTGTTACTATGTTGCAAAGAGCTGCGAGAGTTATTTCCGATCCACTTGCTATCATATTATCCAAATTAAAATTTAGGTTGTGTTTGTAAATATGTACATTTTGTGGTTTCCAACATAACTTCGGTAGCAAGTCCAGCTTTTTTACATATTCATTTGCGATATTTACATTTACCTTAACTTGTATTGGTAAATGATCCGACCAAATATTATTTTCAACAGTAAACTCTTCTACAAGATGAATCACGTCAAAACTCATGGCGCAAATGTCATTTACAGATTCTCCTCTTGTATTTATACATGTTACATTTCCCTCTGGATCTCCAAAAGTCCTGCCGTTTAAAATGAGTAAATTATTATCAGAGCAAAATTTCATAAAGAGCCTCCCTTTGTGATTGACGGTTTTATCCATTGATCTTCTAACGTCGTAACCACATTTAAACGCCTCATTATAAAAATCATTTAATTCTTGATTCAGTTCTCCGACTCTTACATTTAGGTCTCCCATTAATATGGGGTTAATAATCTCAGTAGATTCAAATTTCTGTGTAAAATTAGAAAATTCCGTGCTCCAACTTGTAGGCCTCCAATAGATTGGTATCAGTGAGAATTGCATGGTTTTTGTGTACAATTTAAAATATTTTTCGCTTTGATTCCAGTTTATAACCTCAAAATCAATACCCTTTTCCTTTAAAGATATGCTAACTCCACAAATAATACCACCACTTGCTCTACCAAATCGGTGTGTTCGTAATGCGGGTTCTATATATAAGTTAAAACCAGCGAAGTATTTTTTTACGTTCTCGAATCTTTCTGCTTCTAAGTGGGTTTCTATTAATATAAAAATGCCATGCTTTTTTATATAATTGAAAAATGATGGGAATAAATATTTATTTTCTAATCCATTAATATTGTAGGCCATAATCGACATATTGTAACTTTTATTTGATGTATTTATATCCTGACATGAAGTTTTTGTTTCTACTATGGTATTTGTTTCATTTTCGGATGTGCACATTAGTTTTTTGCAATGATTTCTTGTAAAATTTTTTGATAATCTACAATTATGTTTTCAATACTACTGCCATATATTTTTATCAATTCATCTTTTCCACTTTTACTTCCAGCCATTAGTTTCTTTTCTGAATTCCAGAAGAACCATATATTATTTATTTTCAGCTTGTCTTCGCGAACTATTATGGTGTGTTCCTTGCTTATGTCTAGTATTCGCCTTCTCAGGCGGAGAGAGACTTTCCTAGTTTCTTGTCTGGTCGGAATTAAATCTCTTTCAACGCTTATCTTTGAGCCAGATAGTTTTCGGGTATTTCTGAATATCTCATCAACCTGTTTTGGGGTTTCTAACTCTACCATGACTGCCATTTCTCCTCTTCCTTGAAATAACCTTCTTGTAGATGTTATTTTTGGATTAATATCCAACTTGTCTCTAAAAAGTTTCTTAACTTCAGCCACGGGATCATTGGAACTTGGTAAACCTTTTATAAAAACTTTTTTAGATTTATGTTGAATCTCCAACCATCGAATGTCTTTGCTTTTATTTATTGTTTCCATTCTTAGTTTCTCGATTTCTTCTTTTAGTATTTCGTTTTCGTGCCTCAGGTTTAAAATTTCGTTACTCACTGTGGATAGATCTGCTTTTAGGTCATCAATGTCTGATTTTGTTGGTAAATATTTTAGCTTCTCATCCAAATTGCTGTTTATAGTGTCCTTAATTAGGGCTATCAATGTACTTGGCTCTATAGTTTGTTGTACGGCGAAGGTGAAGATGTTTGGGCGGCTTCTCCTATGGGGCTTGAGATCGGTTTCTTTCTCTTTGCTGTTTGTTCATTATCCCCCACTGTGGGAGTTGAGTGACTATTTGGTGTTTGAGACATACCTTTACTATGTGGCACTATGGTATTCTGTGCGCGATATGGTATCACTATCGATAACTTGCACAATTTGGTTCGATAAATAACCTGATTTGGGTGATATAGTGATATGGCAATACTATCGATAAAACCCGTATTGTGTCAGAGAGAGACCAGCTGATGTGATTTGTTTTTATTTACTTGCCGGTTGAGTGGTATATTGCGTTTCAACTTCCACGAAGTTCCTCGGATATTTACCAAAAGTTAATATTTTAATTGTAAAAATAATTATATTAGAAGGGCGTATAACACAATCCTTCATGCGCACCAAAATGTCCAATTGTCTTCGCTGTCTGCGATCACAAATTCTGCTCCAGAAACAGTCGGCAAAACCATTTACTTTGGTAAGTTTCGGGCAAAAGCAAAAACACGTCCAGCTCACACAAATCGAGGTATTGCTCATAGTTCTTAAAAGATTTTTTCAGTACTGAAAGTGCAACAATTCCTTTGGTCACTGCAGTTTGACCTCAGGCTTGGACATTGAATATTTATTTGCGCACTGAATATTTATTAAAATCACTGAAGTAATGAAAAAAATAAGGTACTACTACACTGACCACAGTAATCGAATTCAAAATTATTTTTCGCTTTTATATTTGTCGTGTATAGCACTTCATTAGCAAAGTTTTAGCTTTTGATCTTATAAGTGGCTTCTGAAAGGCCAAACACAATACTCATTTTGTGATAGCGCTTGAACTGACCACAGCGCAAAAGATTACTACGTGGAAATTCTGTTGTTTTCTACTCTGGGTTATGCTTGTGCAAATTTTCAGCTTTCTAGATCTAACAGTAGCGTCAGCGGTCAGGGGGTCAGCGCCTCCTGTTGAGAATTTTGCGACCTTTATTTTTCCTAAACCTTCAGAAGGAAGTATCCAATTTGGTCCAGTAGTTTTCATGTTTTAAGCAGTCGAACAAACCACGATTCAGTACGCAAAATTAACTTCAAAAAACCATTACAGATGAAAAAAATTTATTTTTTGAACTTTGACCTCAACCCTGCCTTCAATTTTCATTAAATTTTTTTAATAGTGTGGGTCAATACTGCCACATACTGGGGCAACATTTTCTGAGAATTTGAGAAAGATCGAATTTTTGACCTGTGACACTTAAGAAAGAACTACCCATATTTAGATTCCATTTTCGTTTCTATAGGAACATAGGGACAGCATGAGGTCTTCGCAGCCCGTGCCCGACCCATTAATACCAGTGCATTCGAATAACAATTTTGTGAAATGTTAAAACTCTTTATTTTATAAATATTACCACGTACGAAATTGTAAGTCATTCGGTCACTCCTTTCCAGGGTTATCGTTAGCACTTTTCAGGATAATCCAGGATTAATGACATTTTCGACCTTTCGATGTCCTTAATACACACAAATTCGTTACTTATTTTATAATTCTTAGAGAGGGTGTTAAAATCTTCCAAATAGTACTTACAGTATCGGACAATACTTATACATATTGGACTTACTTCATACTTCTGTTCAATCGCCAACATTTGAAAACTATCAATGATATTTTCCAAATATTTTACCTATTATCTAAGAAATTGGATCAATTTACCACAAAAAGGTGGCAATTTGGCTGCCTTAATTATTTTAAATTAAAAAATTGCTGCAGAAAAAGGTCCAAAATTCGCACGACAAAACAGATTGGACTACGCATTTCTACTAAGATTTTGTGGAAAAACATTCATTATCAAGGACGGCGTTGCTCATTCTTGCATGGAATCAATAAGATTGGTTGTTATCTTTGTATCTATGGAGTTCCAAGCATCTGCAATAGCCTGAAATAGCTTATTTTTATCTCCAGTTACGCTTTCTCGATTTATCTCTTTGTTGACAATTTCCCAAAGATTTTTAATGGAATTCAAGTCTACGGTTGAGCTGGCCACTTCATAACGTTAACCCCCTTCCTTTCTCACTTAATCATTGTTGTGTTGAAATTGCTGTAATAGAGCAACATTCTACTCAGCAAAGGGAAACATGGCATTCTCCAAGATTTCGCAGTACATAAACCTGTACATAATTCCGTTTGTTGTATAGAGGGCCCAACCACGTTACCGGAAAATCATCAGCAACCGTTGCTGATCAGTCGTAGCACAGAGCGGATAGTTAAAATCTATTACGCAGTACCTATTACGCAATCGCAAAAACAAAACAAAATCTGTACAAAGTCTGGAAGGCCTACATCGTAGTACCTATTACGGGCTAATACAGAAAAAAAATTCATTGACGGGGATGCCTTCGCGTTCCGATGGAGCGGGGTTCCCCAATCGTCCTACTGTCCGTCCGTTAGTCTTGGCCAAAGCCGACCACACCAAACATGGTGAAAATTTCCCCCCAGTACTCACAACAGGTGGTACGGTGAGGGGAAAATGTCATGTCCGACCGTCAAAACGGAAGCACAATGAGCACCGGATAGCGCTCAGAGTTTTGACGAAGTTGGAGGCTGTTGAGGTTTCGGCTCTTACCGAAAAACAAAAAGAGTCACTTACCTGGGCTAAAGGCGTCGTCGATGCTTCTAAGGCCAATCATCCGGCTGAAAGAGCCACAAATTCAGCTGTGTAAACGGCTAATAAAGTCAAAAGAATCAGATCACCTGATGAACCCCTGCCTTCCAAAAAGGCAAGAGGCCCTAATGTCACCATCAACAGGACACTCACCAAGCCCTTCAATGAAGTGGCGAAGGAGAGTCTAGTGATAGCCGTTATAGTCAGAAGTAGTGAGGATGGATCCATCCTCAAGGACAAATGGAGCCATGTGCAATCAGCCATTATGGCTCATTACCTCGATGTCCGTAGAGAAATGCCGGGCACACCACCAATCTGCAACGATGCAGGATGGCATCAGGGGAGAGTAAAGCTCTTATATTTCGGTGATGCCAGATCAGTAGACCTGTATAAGGCTGCTCTGAGTCGAGCGGGTGAGGTGTGGCCGTGTGCCCAGTTGAAAGAGCCACAAATTCAGCTGTGTAAACGGCTAATAAAGTCAAAAGAATCAGATCACCTGATGAACCCCTGCCTTCCAAAAAGGCAAGAGGCCCTAATGTCACCATCAACAGGACACTCACCAAGCCCTTCAATGAAGTGGCGAAGGAGAGTCTAGTGATAGCCGTTATAGTCAGAAGTAGTGAGGATGGATCCATCCTCAAGGACAAATGGAGCCATGTGCAATCAGCCATTATGGCTCATTACCTCGATGTCCGTAGAGAAATGCCGGGCACACCACCAATCTGCAACGATGCAGGATGGCATCAGGGGAGAGTAAAGCTCTTATATTTCGGTGATGCCAGATCAGTAGACCTGTATAAGGCTGCTCTGAGTCGAGCGGGTGAGGTGTGGCCGTGTGCCCAGTTGGATGTTGTCGATAAAACAACATCCCTAGTCACCCTAGAGCCATCACCTGGGTTACAGAAGAGCCCTCCAACCCGGCTGACATATTAGAAATAATAAAAGATTCCAATCCTGGTCTGCCCGCCCATAATTGGAGAATCAGCAAGGTGGGTGAGGCGGATTGTAAAAAGCGGCAGGTCAATTTTATCCTTAACGCTGAACCCACCTCCCATATACAACGTGCAAGTGCAACCCTACAGTATGGATTCGAGACTATAGTCTTGAAGGTATACAAGCAGGATATAGTTCCCACTGCGGAAGGTGAGTCGTCCACCGTGGTTGATACACAGCTTTCTGGAAGAGCGGAGGTATCCACGCCCATTATTTCGGGTGACTCCAACTCCAACAGAAGATCTGTAACGTCCTACTCTGAGGACGAAAGCTCTACTTCTGACATAGAGGGGCTGAGGGGAGTCTCCGGACTCTTTGACGCATCTGGCGGGGACACGCTTCTCGATGATACGGACGAAGAGTTCGATAACACCCTTGTCGGGGTGGATATTAATCTGTCAATTACCAATGATGGTAAGAATTTTACAGATTAACCTCCATCACGCTAAAGCAGCCTCATCGGCTCTATTGCTGCGCCTGTCCACAGGTGCAGTAGACATCGTCCTGATACAGGAGCCCTACGCAGTGGGAGGAAGGGTGTGCGGTATCAGGACACCCAACTTTAAACTGCTTGTGGCCAACTGTGAAGGCACTCCAAGAACCTGCATTTTGGCCAGGAAAGATCTAAGTATCTTTCTCCTGGTTAATATAAGTGGTAAAGACCAAACATTTGCTAGTCTGGAGATCGGTAATCGCATATATTGGGTGGTCTCCAGTTACTTGCCTTATGAAGCTGTAGTACCGACTGCTCTATTCAGGGAAGTAGTAGAAGAAGCAACATCTGACGAGGTCGAGCTAATTGTTGGCGCAGACACGAACGCTCATCATACTATCTTGGATAGTGCGGATATAAACAATAGGGGCGATTCGCTTCTTGACTTTATTCTAACTACCAACCTAAGTATTTGTAACATAGGTAATAAACCGACCTTTACAATTAAAGACAGACAAGAAGTACTAGACGTAACGTTTGCTACTGACCGGCTGTCAGACAAAATTATTGGGTGGAATGTACTGGACGACCACTCATTCTCAGATCACCATTATATTGAGTTCAAACTCGCTGAAAAAGCGCCTGAACCTGCCGTCCACAGAAATGTGAGAAAGACAAAGTGGCACCTGTATGAAAAGAATTTTAAGAAAGTCCTCAACTCCAAACTTCTGTACGAACCGAATGACAAATCCGGTCTGGATAATCTGGTCGAGCATATCACCACATCATTCAATAGTTCCCTTGAAGAAGCCTGTCCAAAAACAAGGTACAAGGGTAAAACTAAACCCCAATGGTGGACTTCTGAGCTAACGGCTATGAAAAAGACCTGCAACAAGCTATTCAACAAGGCGAAATCTACAGGGGTCGCTAATGTTTGGGATGCCTATAAAGAGCAACTCAAGATCTATAAGAAGGAGCTTAGAAAGGCGCAAAGACGCTCTTGGTATACCTTCTGTGGCGAAGTGGAAAAGGTCTCCGACGCCGCAAGGCTGAGGAAAATATTATCAGCTTCACCCTGTACAGTGGGTTACTTGCAGGATGAGGCAAATAATTGGACCAAAAACAGCGAACAGTCGCTCAATGTACTGATCGACACACATTTCCCGGGGAACTCTCTAATAGAACCAGAGGATCAGCAGGACCAACAAGAGTGCGAGTGGACTGCGAGCGTCGCTAGCTTGTTGACTGAGAGATCCAGAATAAGCTGGGCTATTAATAGCTCTGAGCACTTCAAGTCACCTGGACCAGACGGCATCACTCCAGCAGAAATGCAGAAAATGTTGAAATACATTATCCCCTGGCTGGAGAAATTTATGTAGGCTGTTTCAGGCTTTCATACATCCCGAATCGATGGAGGGATACCAAAGTGGTGTTCATACCACTAGGCCAATAGACTTCAGACCAATTAGCCTATCCTCCTTCCTATTGAAAGGTCTGGAAAGACTTTTAGATTACTTCATTAGGGAAAACCTGGATACAAAACTCCTGTCAGTGAACCAACATGCTTACAACAAGGGGAAGTCTACAGAATCAGCCCTGCACGAACTTGTGAGCACTATCGAATCGTCACTGCAATTCAAGGAATTCACCATGGTGGCATTTCTTGACATATACGGGGCATTTAACAACATTCACTCAGATGCAGTAATTGCGGCACTGTCACATCTAAAAGTTAACTCTAGTTTGATTAGACTAATTCAAAGTCTGCTCAACAGAAGACGCATAACAGCATGTCTTGGGTCCACAACTCTAACAAGGTTTGTAAACAGAGGGACCCCACAAGGAGGAGTACTGTCTCCACTAATTTGGAACCTAGCGGTGAATGAAATCCTGCTAGATCTGGAACGTTGTGGCTAGAAGGTCGTGGTATATGCGGACGACGTTGCAATCGCAGTGAGTGGCAAATTCGAAAACGTCCTCCGAGACATTCTACAGGTGGCTCTGAACAAATTGGCTAGATGGGCCAGAAGCAGCGGTTTGGGCATAAACCCAAACAAGACAGAATTGGTTCTCTTTACTAGGATGAATAAAGTCCCACATGTGCACCCTCCACCTCGGATAAATGGAACAGATCTAGTCTTTTCTGAAAATGCAAAATTTTTAGGAACAATTCTAGATAGGAAAATGTTATTTAGACTTAACGTATTGGAACGTGTAAGGAAGGCCAACGTCGCCTTATATTCCTGCAAAAAGGCTGTAGGGTCGCGGTGGGGACTCTCTCCTAAAATCGTCCACTGGATATATATAGCAGTAGTTCGTCCAATACTGTTATACGGTATTGTGGTATGGTGGACGGCAACTGACAAACTAACCATTACCAACCTACTAACAAAGGTTCAGAGGACTGCCTGCCTGAGCATAAGCGGAGCCTTAAGGACTACAGCGACCGAGTCTCTACAAGCCCTACTCCATATACTGCCGATTAATATTGTGGCGAGAGAAGTTGCAACCAAAGCGGCAATAAGATTAAACTGCCTATCAATGTGGAGGTACAAGAACTATGGTCACATGAGGATATCAAAGTGTAGTGCTATGGTAACCGACCGAGTGGACTATATACCAACAGTGTACATCTTCGAGAGAAATTACATCACTATGATTCCCGCCAGAGATGAATGGGTCGGCAGAATACCAGGTAATATAAACCATCTCCACTTTTACACGGATGGTTCGAAGCTTGATGAAAAGGTTGGCTTCGGAGTACACTGTGCAGAGCTTAGATTGGATATAGCTCACAGACTACCAGATACCTGCAGTGTCTATCAAGCCGAAATAATGGCAATATGGGAAGTAGCCAAGTGGCTGAGTCGCAACATAGTAACCAACACTGGCGTTGTAATTTACTCGGACAGCCAGGCTGCCATCAATTCTCTGGAGGCAACATCCCTAAATTCACTAACAGCCCTCGTCTGCCGCAGATCTCTTAACGAGATGGCTAAGCAGTTTAACATACACCTCATATGGGTGCCTGGGCATAGGGATATCCCGGGGAACTGCAAAGCCGATGAACTTGCTAGGAAAGGGACGACATTACAAATTCTCGAAGAATTTGCATATATTGGTGCGCCACTATCCATGTGCAAGCTTTGGCTTAGGCAAGAGGCAATCAGGCAGTCCAACGAAAGATGGACAGAAATCGGCACCTGCAGAGTAGCTAAACAAATCTGGCCAAGGTATGACCTGAGAAGATCAAAATATCTCCTCGCACTAGAGAGGCAAAGATTGTCTACGTTAGTATCAGTTCTGACGGGACACTGCTTGATCGGCGAACACGCAAAAAGATTGTTTATTGACTCTAATGACTTCTGCAGATGCTGTGGAGATGAGGAAGTAGTGGAGAGCATTGAGCACTTGCTATGCGACTGCCCCGCTCTGAGTAAAAGACGACTGGACGTACTGGGGTCGGCTTTTCTAGGCAGCCTAACAGATCTTTCCAGTACCGATATTCGTACTATCGACAAATTTGTATATCAAACAGGTTGGTTTCGATGAGGGGCATTTCAGCCCGTGGTAACACTAGGGACCTAAACTGGTCTATGTGAGCTTGTATAAAAAATAAGGCTGCCACCCTTAGCTAAACCTAAAAATATGCAGTGGTGGCAAAATAATGTTTTCTTTTTGGACGAGAGGTGTGTATTTTATGTTGTTTTCACCCAATGTAATGTATTTTCTTGTTGGCCATTTATTTCTTCTGTAATGAACTTCGCGAGCATGGCTATCCCAGAGGCATAACATACCAACTACTTTTAAATCGCAACAAATTTTCCAGTCATGTTGTTCATATTTTATGTATTTTATCGATTTAGCCATTGTTTCGTATGATTCCTTAGTGTTGACAGCATGCAATCGACGGTTTTTGATTTCCGCTGTGTAAAAGTACTGGTTTCAAACTTTCTTTGCTGCTGTCAACAAATAACTGCCATTCCTTTGAATTGTATGTTTTATTAAGTTCCTCGAACAATCCGGGAATGTCCTTGCAAAAGCATCTTTTATCCACAGTTGTATAAAATTGTTTGTAAGGTATATCACGGACTCTACAATATGATATGTTAACATCTGGGGCCAAAATATTGTACTGTTTCACCCGAGATGCAGGCAGTTCTGCCTTATATTTGGTCAGTTCCAAATCTCTCACTAGATCAATGAGTTGAAACTGTGTTAAAGGCGATGACTTCTGACTCAAACTTGAATCGCTCAGAGTCGAGTACTCAGTTGAACATGATGATGTTTCCGTAATTAGGCTGTTAGCTATACTTGGACACTTCCTACTCCAATCTATTAACTTAGACAAAAATAGCAATCCGTATCGTGATTGAATGGATGTCTCCAAATCATTGGCATTCCGAATTGCACGTGAATAAAACGTTTCATTTTCAAGACTGCCGCATACTACTTTGTATTGCGTACATATACTTTTACTGCATGGGTAAAAATAAAACAAGTGTGTCAACATTTTGTTGAAGGCGAAGATTTTTTTGAAATTTGTTAATAATCTGGTTGAGAATTTGAAAAAAATAAAACAATTTGAACCGTTTAGCAAAATTTTATTTTTACATTTACAACATTAATTACCACACGCTGAAAAAAAATCGCTTCTGTAGTATATTGTCCCAAACATATTCGGCTTGAAACATATATATGTTTAGGGTACACTCTAAACATATATATTGGGTAGACACACAAAAAGTATATATTTGGGAAAATGTTATTCTAAACAAACCATTGTTTACATCCCAATATGTTTGTATTTGGGACTATTATTTCCGAAACAAATGTTTATTTGCACTTAAGAATTCAGAAAATACGTAATTGTGTTAAATTTCTTTACTAACTCAAAGTAATTTTTAAGATATTTTTATTTTTCGTGAAAATAATAAATAATAATAATTGAAATCGTATAATCTTGGATCAAAATAAATTACTTGGAGGATTGACAAGAAATGAAAACTCGGAAATTTGAAATTATTGATTTAAACAGAAGTTAATGCTGCATATGGTATTACAACTGCACTGAAAAAATTTCATAAAATTAAAGAAATGCTCCAAAGACGTCATTAGTTCTTAAAATAAGTACATTTTTTACTTAAAATATAGATAATTTCAATAATATTAGGTAATTTACTTAATTTTAAGTGAATTTTCTTAATTTTAAGTACAAAATGTACATATTATGAAGACTAAGGACGTCTTTGGAGCATTTCTTTAATTTTATGACAAATTTTTTTTTCAGTGTGGGAGGTACAATTCGAAGCTAAGGAAAAATTTAAACTGAAATTCTAAAAAGTCAGCAAAACTCTTGAAAATCTTTTTTAAATAAAATATATTTGGATAAATTCCTAAACAATAATTTTATTTGTATTTAAACACATTTTTTATTGAGAAACTTAGTTTGCAAATATATTTTGTTGTAATATATTAATATATGCGTTCCAAATATATTTTATTGATTTTCAAATAAAAGTTATTTGCTCAGAAATATATTATATTTAAAAATGTGTGTTACAAATATATTTCCTTTCGATTCAAACATATCAAAAATGGCGATTTTGCCCCGTGCAACTGACCATATGAAAAATATTTTTTGCATATGCGAATAATTTCACTTTCTGGAGCAGTGATTTAAAATATTTTATATTTAGAATGTGTCCTATTTTGATTTCCACCTGAATCAGAAAAAACATTTTGGAAGATCGCGCTTTGTAAAAAGCTACAGCAAATTTACGGACACTACACGGAGGAAAATCATCATTTTTGATATGTTTGAAACGAAAGAAAATATACTTGGAAACGATTTTTTTAAATATTATATATTTGTTAACAAATAAATTTTATTTGAAAATCAAGAAATTTTGTTTGGAACGCATATATTAATATATTAGAACATAATTTATTTGCAAACTGAATTTCACAAATAAAATATGTGTTTACACACAAACAAAGTTATTGTTTAAGAAGATTTCCAAATATGTTTTATTTAAAAAGATTTTTAAAACATTACTGACTTATTCGAACTTTAGTTAGCTTTTCCGTGTTTTTCGTGTTACACTTTATAGCTAAAAATGTCCTTATTTATAAATATTCCTATTCATCACTTTTTGTCAATCCATCAATGTCGTTTATATTTACGAAAGATTGTTCGATTTAAGTTTTGATTAAATGTTACAAACATATAAAATTTATAAAAAAATTGCTCTTTGAAAATCTGAAAAACAGAAAACTTGTCTTTAAGTTAAGACATTTAATAAATTACCAAAATAAATAATTACAAATGAATCCTTGTTTCGGAAATACTAGTTCCAAATAAAAAATATTTGAATGGGAGCATATTTTTGTTTAGAACAATATCCTCACAAACATATAATATTTGTGTGTGTAAAATATTATATATTTGGAGTGTACCCTAAACATATGTTTATTTCAAGCCGAATATGTTTGGGACAATATACTACAGAAGCGATTTTTTTTCAGCGTGTACCTTTTTAAAAATATTTTTGGTTCATGATTACAGGACTCAAGGACCTTTCCAATTTTGTCCAAATTTACGCAATAGCTAAATCCATTAATTGTGAGTCCAAAAAAGCATTATTTTTTTCGGCGGATCAAGTTCTCAGTATCGCGAGCCTCCAAACTGTGGATATATAATTTGCAATATCTCCGTCAATTCTTAATCAATCTGTACGAAATCAACGACAAAAGAGACGTGAGAAAAGTCACGTTCATATCTTTTTCCTAATATGTCTTTTCTTATGTTAAATGCAATGATTTTGGAAAATGCGTTATTGACTGGACTGTTCGTACGGTGGAAGTAAAAATTGGCGATTCTATTAATACATACAACACCTTAAATTTTTAAAAAGGTAGTGTCCGTAAATTTGCTGTAACTTTTTACAAAGCGCGATCTACCACAATTTTTTTCTGATTCTGGTGGACGTCAAAATAGGACGCATTCTAAATATAAAATATTTCGAATCACTGCTCCAGATAGTGAAATAATTCGCATATGCAAAAAATATTTTGCAATATTTTCCATATGGTCAGTTGGTAATTAAATTTCAAGATATATTTGGATTTTAGGAAGTGTTTCGGACCTAACTGCAAAAATTTCAGTCGAATCCGTTCAATATATCCATAGAAAATTTCAGTTTTCTAAACACACTCGGACAAATTTAATAGGTCTCGCGAAAAAATCAAAATTTTGCTAAACGGTTCAAATTGTTTTATTTTTTCAAATTCTCAACAGATTATTAACAAATTTCAAAAAAATCTTGACCTTCCAAAAAATGTTGACACACTTGTTTTATTTTTACCTGTATATACGACTGGGATGTCCATGCCCAAAGGCGTAACTGAATGGAAACCTCATAAGCGGATCTCATCCGATATAGCTCTCACATTGCATATCATGTTTTATGGAGGGTTACGAACGGCCATAAAACCTCGTCCTCTCTATAATTTTATAATGTCTGACATCAATCCTCATAAAATAAAATGCAAGTGCAATGTCTCTTACATGTCTCTCTCACATATGGCGAATTCAATATAAGCAAAAACATTTAAAAACGAAAAAATATGAAACAAGATATTTTGATTTTCATTTACAAAATGGCTCAAACCTTTTTCATCTATCCATAGATTTTTTTCAAATAGACAGTGTTTTCTTCGTTAGCATGCTGGCTTTTTAAAAATGTGATAAAATCATGTTTTCTATTTTTTTTTTCTATTTTTTATGGTTTTTTTTTTTTTGTACCAGGGAAAATTTTTTTTAAAAAAAAATCATTTTTTCTCATATTTTTGTCGACTGTTACTAAACCAAAGATTCTACGACATTCCTGAACTCATAAAAACGACCCTATATGTTAAGGGATGTCCCAGTAAGTTCTCATCAGAGTACATACTCGACATCATTGGCAAACAGAATTCAAAACTTTCCGTGAGAAAGTGGGAAGTCTTCTATAGGAAGGATGATACCGAGGGTACTCTCCTCGTGTTAGGCATAGACCCAGAATCCAAGAACAATCTTGTCATGGCGAAGGGGATGGCGTACTTCTTGATCTGGACAGTCTTTTTCAAAATTGGAAAGGTCCCGATTGGCAGGACAAATGAATCGAGTCCAAATATACTGTCTGAAGAGGCAAACACTGGTATTGAACGGATGGAGACAAGTGAGACACTGCCAAAAACTGATGTGGAAGTAGTCAATAACACCACCAGTTCACCAATAGTACCGCCACTTTTGCAGGAAGTTCCCAGCAAAGGTGGTGATCAAAATATAACGATTCAAATCAATGAGGGAGCGACAAAAAATAGGTACTGAACGAAAGGAGGAGAATGACCCACTACCAAATAAAGAGGGGGTGCCACCAGATAGGATAGACTCCCAAAAGAAACTTTTACTGGAAGGACAATGATTGAGGTCATCCAGATAAACCTCCACCGGAGCGAGACAGCATCCAACGCTCTGATGGACATCATAAATAAAGGCAGGGTTCATATTGCTTTGATCCAGGAACCATGGAAACTAGCAACAAGGTTACTGGATTAAACCATGTGAACTATAACCTTTTCTACGCTAACACAGGTACTCGTCCATGGACTTGTATTCTGTGCCATAAAAACTTATGTTTTATTTTCTCTCCAGAGTTGTCAACATCGGACGCAACGGTGCTGAGGCAAGCTAATGGAAATATGTACCTGGCGTCAATATATCTGCCATTCGATGTGCCGACATTGCCACCTACGTCGGAATTACAACGTCTGGTGAGGGAATCCAAACACACAATTAATGAGTTATTAGCTGGATGTGACGCCAACTCCCATCATATCGCTTGGGGTAGTACTAACACCAATAAAAGGGGACACGCCCTTATCGAATTTTTGAATACAAATGACCTCATAACTCTTAACATAGGAAACACTGCAACCTTTGTTAACAAAATTAGGGAGGAAGTATTGGATATAACGATATGTTCAGAAAATCTTATTGATGAGATTCATGAGTGGAGGGTTTCGGATGAACACTCCTATTCAGACCACCGTTATACAAGGTTTAAAATTGCACGGCCACCGCCAAACCCCATAAGTTTCCGTAATAAGGCTAAGACCGACTGGACTAAATTCGGAAATCTACTTAGAAATCAATTGGGGCAGCCTACACGCGATTATCTATGTGCAGAAGACATTGATAGCAATGTTAAGAAGATTACCGAGGCTTTTGTAAAATCATTCGAAGATAGTTGCCCACTTCGAGAAAGGAAATCTGCCTTTGAGAAACCCTGTATGACAGGACAAATTCGCTCGATTGGCAAAGATGTCCGCAGACTTTACAATAGAGCTCGACGTAAAAAACAATCAGTATATTGGGACGACTACCACAGAAGACTCAAAGAATACAATAAAATTGTTAGATCAGCGAAACGTAACTCCTGGAGGCTTTTCTGTGAACAGGTAGACAGCGTTAACAGCATGTCTAAAATGAAAATGTTCCTCTCAAAAACTCATGTCCAAACCGAAACACTGGTGGATGAAACGGGTAAAAGGATGGAAACTATAGAGGATACCGTAAGGCTCTTGATGAAAACTCATTTTCCGACTGGTAATGCTGGACCAACAGAGGAACAGTTACAGAATGAAAATGTATTGCATCATGTACCTATTACGGATATAACAGATGGTATGGTTAAAGAAGCGATAAAAAGTTTCTATCCCTTTAAGGCTGCGGGACAGGATGGAATATTTCCAGCACTTCTGCAGAATGAGGTGGATCTGGTATCAACTCATCTGGCTGGAGTGTTCACTGCATGCCTAACCCATTCGTATACCCAAAAAAACTGGCAGGAATCAAGGGTGGTCTTCATACCAAAGCCTGGTATGGGGCGAGTTACACGACCCCAAAGGCTTATCGACCCATTAGCCTTACTTCTTTCCTGTTAAAAACAATGGAGCGAATAATTGATGACATGGTCAAAGGTAAAATAGCGGATGACATGCTAAAATTCAAACAACACGCCTATGTCAAAGGAAGATCAGTGGAAACAGCTCTGCATGAGGTAGTGCACCACATAGAAGAGTCCTTCAGTAAAGAAATGTATACACTTGCTGTTTGCATAGACATTGAGGGCGCATTTAACAATGTACAGACCGATACACTTATCCAGTCCTTAGACGAGTTTCAGGTTGACCGGGCGCTGAAAAACTGGATCAACAATATGCTAAGGAATAGGTGGATTATTTGTGGGTCATATGACGAAAAAATTAGAGACAAGGTAAATCGTGATATTCCTCAGGGGGGCATTTTATCGCCTCTTCTATGGGTTACGACGATACACAGTCTCCTAAAAGCCCTCACTAATGAAGGACTTAAACCAGTCTGTTATGCAGACGACGTTGTAATACTTCTAAGTGGCATTCATCCAAATCTATTATGCAGAAGAGCTGAAGAGGCACTTAACATAGCATATAACTGTTTCTATCCCTTTAAGGCTGCGGGACCGGATGGAATATTTCCAGCACTTCTGCAGAATGAGGTGGATCTGGTATCAACTCATCTGGCTGGAGTGTTCACTGCATGCCTAACCCATTCGTATACCCCAAAAAACTGGCAGGAATCAAGGGTGGTCTTCATACCAAAGCCTGGTATGGGGCGAGTTACACGACCCCAAAGGCTTATCGACCCATTAGCCTTACTTCTTTCCTGTTAAAAACAATGGAGCGAATAATTGATGACATGGTCAAAGGTAAAATAGCGGATGACAGGCTAAAATTCAAACAACACGCCTATGTCAAAGGAAGATCAGTGGAAACAGCTCTGCATGAGGTAGTGCACCACATAGAAGAGTCCTTCAGTAAAGAAATGTATACACTTGCTGTTTGCATAGACATTGAGGGCGCATTTAACAATGTACAGACCGATACACTTATCCAGTCCTTAGACGAGTTTCAGGTTGACCGGGCGCTGAAAAACTGGATCAACAATATGCTAAGGAATAGGTGGATTATTTGTGGGTCATATGACGAAAAAATTAGAGACAAGGTAAATCGTGATATTCCTCAGGGGGGCATTTTATCGCCTCTTCTATGGGTTACGACGATACACAGTCTCCTAAAAGCCCTCACCAATGAAGGACTTAAACCAGTCTGTTATGCAGACGACGTTGTAATACTTCTAAGTGGCTTTCATCCAAATCTATTATGCAGAAGAGCTGAAGAGGCACTTAACATAGCATATAACTGGGCACAACCAAGGGGATTAAATGTTAACCCAGACAAAACAGAAATATGTCTATTTACAAGGAAAACGAAGATCCCACGTTTTACCCCGCCTCGATTCCTGAATAAGACAATTGCTATAACTAAAAAGGTAAAATACTTGGGAGTAATCTTGGATCAGAAACTGTACTGGAAAGATCATCTTGAAGAAAGAGTTACAAAGGCACACATATGTTGGTCGTTGTGCAGAAGAGCTATAGGTTTAAAATGGGAACTACTTCCAAATATGACTCACTGGCTTTACATGAGCGTGATTAGACCAATAATCACCTACGCCTCTGTAGTGTGGTGGACATCAATGGACAAGAAGTGCAACGTAATACCTTTGCAAAAAATTCAACGTATGTGCTGTCTAGGCATAAGCGGGGCATTTAGAACTGCACCAACAAAAGCGTTGGAGACTATACTGCACATCCAACCAATAGACATCCGTATAAAGTATGAGGCAACCCTCACAGCAAGAAGTCTACAAGTCATGGGTGAATGGATAAATCGAGACCACAAGTCGTACCATCAGAAGATTTTAGAATATCTAGTTGGTCACATTCAAACGCCAGAAATCTCGGACCGCATTCCTGAAGTGCGGCTTACAGCTACCTGTGATACGTTTGTGCCAGACAGACGCTCCTGGGGAAATGGAACTTTGGCCCATGTGCCAGTGGGAACCAGCTGCTACACGGATGGGTCCAAGCGAGGAGGAAGGACGGGTCTGGGACTTTTTATTGATGAACCAGAAGTCGAACTTCACTTCCGTCTCCCTGACCATAACACGGTATTTCAAGCAGAAGTTCGAGCAATCACGGAGTGTGTGAACTGGCTCAGTAACACGACAAAGCCTAAATATGCCAAAATCTTCACAGATAGCCAAATGGCGATTCAAGCAATAACATCGGAAAGGGTCAAATCCAGAACTGTGTTGGACTGTAAAAGAACGATAAATGATTACTCAGCCCATGGTCAATTGCGTATTTGCTGGGTACCAGGACACAACGGAGTGATTGGAAATGAACGGGCAAACAACTTGGCTTCAAAGGGCAGACAACTTCGAGTTATAAACTTGAAAAATTGGAAACCTTTCGAAGCCACGAAAAATGAGTTGAAGCACTGGGCAGTGATGGCACATAAAACTGTGTGGAATAGCGCAACAGTAGGAGCAACTGCAAAGATACTGTGGGGTGGCCCAAATGAAAAGAAAACAAGAAGTCTTCTGAAACTAAACAAGATCGATATTAGTAAGATGATGAGTGTTCTAACGGGACACTCAAGCTTACAAGCACATCTTCATCGCATAGGACTAGCAGGAAACGACGAATGCAGGGCATGCAGAGAAAACATCGCAACGATGGAACATTTTCTGTGTCACTGCCCGGCTTTCACACATGCAATATCCCAACATTTCGGGTCCGACATATTACCAGACTTGACTCATCTCAGAGAATATGACTGGAAGATACTGAGAAAATTCGTGTCTAGTACCGATTTTCTGTAACTCGTGAGGTATAAAAAGATCATAAATAAGGAGCGCACAACAGGCCGAACCACTGGCTTAAGTGTATGTCCATGGACATGAGACGTTTAAACGTCTCCTCTCTTCAACCTAACCTAACCTAACCTAATAAAACGTCTCACTTTTAGGTATCACCTGTAATTTGAAATACCACTGATTTGGAGGCACCCATCCACTCATGATACAGACTGCTATTTTTGTCTAAATAGTCGGATTGCAGTTGAACATTCGGACAAAATACCAGTTCCCTAATGTCCAAGGATAACTAACAGCAATTTTTACGGAAACATCATCAAGTTCAACTGAGTTCTCAACTCACAGCGGTACCAGTTTCAGTCAGAAGCCAGCGCTTATAACTCATGCCCAACGTGATTAATTACTCACATTGACTGAATAAAAAAATATAAATTACACATTTTGACCGAATAAAAAAAGAATTAAAACGATGATTTAAATAGTTAGTTCGTGCCAGCCATAGAAGTTGGAAGAAGATATTCCGTTTATGGATGGAAGTATAATTTATGTCAACAAATATAATGTAAATGCTTAAATATAATAATAAAACATATTTTTCGATTAATCAAAACATCTTTTTATTTACTTATATTCGTACAACAGTAGGAAATTATTTCCAAAAACAATATAATTTAAGAAGACATTCCTTCCTTGTTACGTGACCTCTGTGCAGCTGGGGAATGACTTTCGTGCGCCAACTAGCTCTGGTCGCCTCCAGGGTATGGTCCCATCCCGTCATTTCCCGCCCAAGGTCCGCATCAATCATTCTCTTGTATCAAATCAAAATTACAAAAAAAAACAACAGATGTACTCGTGAGAGGTAGATGGAAACCTCCAGTCGCCCACCCAACCTAGTTCATGTGGTTCCTCCGTATCTAAAACATGAACCCATATACCCGCACACACCACCCCACTTACCTAACGTTACTCCCCCTTGATTAGATAAATCACAATATCATATTATTCATTTCTTAATTTCAACCATAAAACATATTTATTAAAACTAGTATCCACTAACCTAATATTTTGATTCCTAAAGCATTAATTTTCGTTATTTTTTCTTTTAAGTCTATTTCTTTTTTTGTTATTTGTTAATTGGTATCCTATGATTAATAAAAATTATAAAAAAAACTAAATTTTACGTCTTACGAATTCCTTATTTTTTTATCGGGTCTCCCTTACAGGAGCGTAAGTAATATTAAACGACTGTTCGATTCGACCTCAACAAAATTGAACAAAATCTTCGTTTTCTTTCTTTAACAATAGTTTTCTTATTAAACCATCCTATCCTAACAAACCTAGTATCTCCTGACTTAAATACTAAAAGACATATCAAACATTAAACAAAGATATTAGAATTAGCAAAGTCACTCAAATATCGATGCCACAATTTCAGCACTTAAACAAAAAAAAACCTTCCCTAATACAAAAAACTACCTAAGGGAGCTCGCTTAGTCAGGACGATAGGGAGAAGTCTGGGGCTACTTTATATCACCCTAATATTAAAACTCTACACTTAAAACCTTTGCAAATCCTATTACAAATGGGGACAAAATTAATAGTCAAATCAATACCAAAAAAAAACATACAATGACAAACTACATAAGACAACTACTATAAAATATATAACATAAAGAAATAAAAATAGTTTGTATCAAGTTAAATAAATACTAGTTTGTTTAGCTCTTTGGGTATATTGATATTTCTATGATCTCATATGTAGCATGTATGTGTGTGCGTTTTATTCTAAAAGTTTTGTATGGCTGTATTAGTCATCTGGTTCCGGTATAGAACTCCGCTCACAATTAGTTTTTTTATATATGTAACCGACTCAGCCGACCGATCACAGATGGCGTAGTGATCTCAGACAGGTTTTGTGGAAGGTAAGTGGCAATTCTTTTAGCGGCAATCTCTGACCTCCAATGATGGCGTATAGAGGGATCTTTTCTTAGTTGGAATATACCGTCCAACTTATCCGATTTACGATTTTTTTATGAAGAGCCACTTTTTATAGAAAAACAAAATTTCGGCCTACCTTATGAATCTCTTTCAGACTGTAAAAAGGTTTTACTTGATTTTTTGAAGGTTTTCCACTGGTACAACGTTTTCCTCACAGATCCAGAATTATCATCTTTGGGGATAAGGCTAATTTCCACCAAAAATTATGCGCCTCCTGCTGACCAGGAGGCTTTCCGTCCTAATAAAGGAAAATTCAATTTTTTTTAATGTTCCCTCAAAACGGTTGTGAAACATTTACTTTAAATTCGTGATTCTTCTTTGCAAATGAAAAACCACTTCCTTTCACTATATCGCCTAGTACTTTGATGCTGTATTTTTTTGTACGTCTAAAAATTAAATTTATTTATTTTATTAAACTTAATTTTTTTTCAACTTCTTAATTCTTTTCTCACTAACCGTTTTCACAAATTACACAATTTTAATTCTCGATTCAATTCTTCACACACTAGCTACACTGATTTGACGCACTTCACCACAATTCCAACTAGAGTGCGGAAAATTCCACCGCAAACACCCTTTTATCACCTAATTCTCACTCAAATTTTCCAAGGTAGACATCTTTCTTTGGGCAGACATATTTTTGTGAACATCTTTCTCTTTCTAAACTTTTCTATTTATTCTTTCTTCTAAATTCTATAATTTCGGCGCCAAGTATTTTATGAATTAAAACTGCTTTACCATCATCGTTTGCCAACAACAATTTCCCTAAGTGTATTCAGTAGGTATTCTACCGGCCATTAATACTACAGGGTCTCCCATATTCGACGGACCCATCTGGCAACGCCATAACTTTTGACAGAGATGTCAGATCGCTTAATGACATACCGCGTTTGAAGCGTCAGTCCAAGCAGATTTTTACCATGGAACAATACACGCCACGCGAAATAGTTGAAATTTACATTCAACAGAAGAAGTCAATTGTGAAAACTCAACGTGCTTTTAAAATATTCAAAAATGTGAGAAGTGCGCCTTCTAAGAACACCATTAAGCGTTTATACGAAAAATTTTCGACTGGTGAGGCTCTTTCTAATCCGAAGAGGCCAAATAAAAGTCGACCAAGGCGATCGGCCGAGAATATCGCTGCCGTACGAGCCAGTGTTGAGAGGTCCCCAAGAACATCCCAAAAACGCCGTTCTCAGCAGTTGGGCATGGCTCGGTCCACTTTACAACGGATTTTCGCGTTGATTTGCATTTGTTCCCGTACAAAATTCAATTGACGCAAAGATTGTTGCCTGCGGACAAGCCTCGTCGATTGGAATGGGCCCAAAAAAAACATGGGTCCGTCGAATATGGGCAACCCTGTACCTCTACTCTATAGTGGTTGGCAACGCGGTCCTATCATTCTCTGACATTTGTCAAACTAATGTAAACAAAGTCTGTCAGCTGTCTACGCCGGACAGCTCATTTTTCCATTCATTTTTTTCTCATTAATTTAATTTACTTTTTTAATCATTTTTCCCTTTTTTCTTTCTTTTCAGGTTCGCTTTGGGTGGTTCCAGCACCCCCATATTTCCCGGATACTCCCTCATTGGATTCCTGGAGAAAATTTGCGAATATTCTCCACGAAGCCAAGTGGTGTACTCCTGGAAATATGGTTCGTGCTGGAGTTTCGGATGCCTGTGTTCGGGGAAAGTCGCGGTAAAACCCTGCCGCTAGACAGGCTTCCCTGCCAAAAATGGATGGTATCCAATTAAGGACCATCCCAACGGTTGGCTTGAAAAAAGCCTTAAAAATAAACTAATAAACTAACCCCCCCTTCCCAAACAAAAAAAAAAACAAAACTAACACTACTTTACTAACAAAAGAAAATATACGGGATTGGACACGGCTGGCCAATGCAAAGCGCACAGTAAGTTGGCCAGCCGAATCGCGGTGTCCAAAGCTCTCCCCAGCTCCTCCAGCGATGTTGAAATTAGGGGCTGGGGAAAAACGTGGCACAGAGGCCGCCACGCAGGCGTTAAGGCCTCATTATAGGGGACCCCTACGCCGATTTTTTTCGGTGCTCGCTAGGGACTTAGCGTTTGGCGGTGCCGCAACAATGCACCCGGATTATCCAAACGTAGGAACAATTGAAGAGAAGACGGGTGTGCGGCTCCATACACGGTTGGCGCTGAGTATTGGGAACGTGGGGAACTCCCACACCCTGAGACGGCCGGGCTACTCCTGTCAACAATTTTTAAGTATTAGGGAAGTATAATGCGAGTTACTTGTCCGTAGATTTTACTTTGTGGTATTCTGTTTTGGTTTTCAGGTAGCCTAAGATGGAAATTTCGGATCTCGGAAACATATAAGAATTATTATGGGGGTATGTAACACTATTATCGCAGATGATGGAATTATTGTAAAATATATAAAATTAATAGGTGTAAAATTAGGGAATTTGTATAATCGAAGTCGGTGTATAATCAGGTAGGAGTATAATCAGAGTAGGTGTATAATTAAAGTAGGGATATAATCACAAGGAAACGGACAAGGTAAATCAGGTACTGGATATCACAGGTATAAATAGTATTGCACTCTAGATTTAGGCTTAATATTAGGACGAATACTAACACAAAATAAAGAATCATTAAATTTATATTGCATTCTTAATCCTAATATTGCACTGGTTCATATCACAGACTCTAAATCTATATTGCACTAACTTTTATATCCTTTACGTGATAAGTTCCAAAGGATTTGACTTGTAATGTCTCTAGTTCGAACATGTTGTTCCCTACGGGTTTGACAACTCGACATTTGAGAAACTTTTTGCAGAATTTTACACCGGTACACCTCTTGACCTGGGATAAACTTCACAGTTCGTGCTCTTAGATTGTATCGTTCAGCAGTTTTTTCATAGGCTCGATGCATATTATCTTTTCTCGTATTAGTTCCAACCTAGCTGTTCGATCTACTTCTTGAACTTCATGAACATTAGCTTCCTTGCAAGTCTGTAGTCGGCACCACTAGAAAACATGTGGAATCCAAATAATGCGAAGAACGGTGTCACACCCGTGGCGGAATGAACTGAAGTTCTTAAAGCGCATTCGATTTCGGAAAGATATACATCCCAATCTCGGTGATCCTCAGTCAGGTATGCTCGAATTGCTGAAATTACGGATTGATTGACCCGTTCGGAAGCATTTGACTGAGGTGAGTATATCGCGGTTTTCATATGTCTGATTTTATAGGTTCCTACCATCTCTTGAAACGCCTTTGATATGAATTGGGAACCATTATCGCTGTGGATCACTTCCGGTACACCAAATTTGTGAAAAATTTCATTAACAAGGAAGCTTATCACGTTTCCTGTTGTGGCTTCCCGCATTGCCTTAAGGAAGGTAAATTTGGTGAAGTGATCCACAACGATAAAGATATAAGCGTTTCCGTTTTTTGATCGGGGATATTTCCCTAAAAAATCAATGTATAATTTTTGAAACGGCCTATCAGTTATTACTTCCTGGCCGATTCCAGGCATTAAGTTCTGATTACATGATTTCGATTCCTGGCAGACTTGACAGTTTCTTACATAATTCCTGATTTGGCTTGTCATTTTCGGCCAATAGAAGAATCTTTTGATACGCTCTGATGTTTTGGCCATTCCGCCGTGGGCGGCGGTCAGAGAGTTGTGAGCCTTTTCTATAATGGTGTTTGTAAGGTTTGAAGGTAGCCACAACTTCCACTTGAGTTCATCTTCTAAATCCTGAGCACACCCAGTTCTTTTAAATATTAGGTCATCTTGTATTTTCACATCAGGTAGCTTTTCTTGGGTTTCCTTAATATTAGTTATTAATTCTAAATACTCCTCGCTTTGAAATTCAGTGGTTTCGAAATCTAAAAAATCTTCTTTTGTGAGTTCTTCGATAAGAATATCGTGTGGAGCTCTGGACAACATGTCAGCGACTATATTATCCGCTCCTTTACGATGTTCGATCTCAAAATCAAAAGCTTGCAACTGTAGAGACCAACGGGCAAGTCTTCCACTCAAATCTTTCAAATTCATTAGCCATTTCAGGCTAGCATGGTCTGTAATGATGGTAAATGGCATCATCTCCACGTATGGTCTAAATTTTTTTACTGCCATTACGGCTGCCAAGCATTCCTTTTCGGTTACACTATAATTTCGTTGACATGAGTTCAACTTTTGTGAATAAAAGGCGATTGGGTGCTCTTCATTCTTCTCATTTAGACGCTTTTGAAAAATCAGCGTGCCTCAAGACTGGGGCGGATGTAAAAGCCTTTTTCAGATTTTCGAAAGCTGTAATTGCAGAATCACTCATTTCAAATTTCTTTGCCTTTTTAAGAGTGTCTGTGAGAGGAGCCGAAATAGAGGCGAAATCTTTTATAAAGCGCCGGTACCAACCAGCTGTACCTAAGAAGCTCCTAACTTCCCTGGGTGTTCTAGGGATTCGAATAACTTTAATTGCCTGAACTTTATCAGGATCAGTTTTCAAAACCCCATTCCCAATAATGAATCCTAAGTATTTTAGTTCTCGGAAGCAAAAATTTGACTTTTTCAAACCTATAGTTAAGTTTGCATTCTGCAGACACTTCGCAACTTCCCCCAATAATCTCAAATGTTCATCAAAATCGCCAGATATTACCAGTAAATCGTCAAGATAAATGAAAACATTCTCCTTCAGTCTTTGGGGAATGACTCGGTCCATAAGCCTACATAATCGTTGAGCTGCGTTACATAACCCGAATGGCATTACCCTAAATTGTAAATTGGTATAATGGCCGTCCGGGTACAGTAAACGCAGTGTAAGGCTTACTTTCCTCGTCTAATTCCACTTGCCAAAACGCGTATTTGAGATCGACGCTACTAATGTAATGAGTCTCGTCGATTCTGCTCAGGATGCCGTCAATATTCTGAAGTGGATATGCATCCTTGATAGTAAGTTTGTTTAATTTTCGGGCATTAAGGCAGAATCTATTTTTCCCTGGCTTTCGTACTACCGTGGTCCGGTTACTCCACGGACTTTCACTTTCTTCAATTACATTTAGCTTCAACATTTGATCGATTTCCTCATAGACAATGGCTTGAACAGCAGGAGACAATGGATAATGTCGGTCTTTTACCGGCACTGCCCCTTCGACCAACTTGATATTGTTTTTCTAAACATGTTCTCCCTAGTCCCTTTTCTTCAAAAGTGTGAAAGCTCTTCACAACTTCCTGCAATCTTTTTTCTTGCTCTTCTGACAATGTATGAGGATTCAGTTTATATTCTTTATTTTCGTTTATAAAATCCTTTTGAAGTTGTTCCAGGCTAATCTCATTTACCTCTAATAATTCTGGTGCTAAATTAAACATTCTCCAAAAATCTATCCCTAAATATAGCTCTTGTTCTAAATCTGGACACAGGTACAATTCAATTACGTCAGTCCTTTCTTTGTATTTAACTGATAATTTTACTTTCCCTAAAATTCGATGTTCTTGACCCCTAGCAGTCTTGATACTCGTGAATATCGTTTTCATCGTGCAGTTTAAATTTTCTATTACCTCTCGGCAACCTTTTCCCAGAACGCTAACTGAAGCCCCGGAATCCAAAAGTCCCGTCATTTTGATTCCTTCGACTTCTACTTCAGCAAATAACCTAGGGTCCTTAATAACACTTGACCTTTTAATGGAATCTATAACTGCTTTCATAGCTTTCTTTTTTTCGATAAACTTTTGGCGGACCTTTTGAATTCTAGGTGCAATTTAATTTCTAGGGTTATCTTGAAAAATCCTGGAGCGAATTTCATTATATTTTTGTTGTCGGACTTCCAGGGGTAAGTAGTGCCGCATCTCTGGCTTATAATTTTCGTCATTTATTTCAACTATTTTATCTAAAATTTCTTTTGAGGTACTAACTTTGGTCATAGATCGTTTTCTCTCCATCATTATTGTGTTACTTCGGGGTTCTCGTGTGGACGTGGCCCCCCTGCAAGCTCCACGCCCGTCTTGTGGTTTCCCTGTTGGCAATTGGGACATTTAGGGGTTACGGTCCCCGGTTTACCACACTTGTAGCAAAACAGGCATCTCACTGTGGACTCGCAATCCCTAAATCCATGTCCTGACTTCCTACAATTCCAACAGATCAATGGATTTGACTGGCGATTCATTTGCATTGCGGCCACTGACTCACATTCGCCTATTTCATATTCCCTGTCCAATCCGTATTCTGGAGAATCAGCATATAGTTCACTAACCTGTCTGAGTTGGCGTGGTGTTTTACCATGTTTCTAAAGTCCCGCCTGGGGAAATTTTTTTCTGCCTCATTGCATTCAATTCTGAGCTGCTCCACTGATGAGACCTGAATGGGGTACACTATCCTGCCGATACTTTCTTTAACATTCTTTTTCATGATTTTAATCATGTCAAATTCAGTAATTGGCTGCACCAATTTTGCCCTGAATTGACCCATGATGTGGAAGAAAGTATCGATTGACTCATTCATTTGCTGTTTTCTTTGAGCCATGTCTGTTAAGATCTCAAAATTCGAACGCGATGACTGGTATTCGAACGCGATGACTGGGTCTTTAGGAATAACCAATACCATGACTCGGCTGGCCCGGTTACTATCAATGGGAAGTCACGAATGACTTCCCCCATGGAATACCGTACTGCCTTTGATAGTGTTCCAGTCTATAAACAAAATCTTCAACAGCCAAACCGCGAGATGACCCATCAAACATAAGACCTAACTTGTCGATCCGTATCCTCATCTTTTCGCGATCAACGTTAGAATTTGAAACTTGATTGTTATGGATCGGAGCATTATTTTGGCCAGATCTACACTCATTGGGAAATTGACTTGTTCCTGGTGCCGAATTACTCTGACTTCCTCGAACTGATCCATTTCCAGGATTGGATCTAAAATGCTTTTGCTAATTCAGTAATTGTATTTCTTATTTCTCCCATTTCGTTTTGGACTACCTGGACTTCATTTTCGAGGGATGTCTGATGCCTACCACATTCTCTGGATAATCCCGAGTTGGAATCACCTTTTTCCTGGCCATTATTGTTATTAATTGGCCCTATTGGCAGCTGTGAAAAAGCAGCGCCCATAGCGTTATTTGGGACATTTATGGTCTGAGACAGATCATTTATTGGGCCGAATTCACTTCCTTCCTCGGCCATCTCGTAGCTAGTATGTTCCCTTCTTCTTTTTTCCTCAACTATGGTCCTATTTGCGTCGAAAATTTCAGGTCTATTTCTTTTTCTAGATTGTGATCTGGTCACTATATTCATTACTTTTTTCTTTTCAAAAGAATAGTTTATTTCTTTGTCTACCTAATTTACATATAATATATTTTTACTTAATATTTAAAACAATTTTTGACTTCAGTATTATATAAGGGTTCGTTACGTGGGTTGAGGTGTGGGCGGTACTAATTATTCATTTTATATGACTCTCCTGGGAGCACTTTCCTATCTGCGTTAATCAATTTACAACAAATGTATCGATTTCTCGTTTCTAAATGTGCTATGGTGATCTCTTTCAAAAGACACCAGTTTCAGAATCCGTCTCCCCTAAAACTACAGACCCCTAAAACTTATTTAGGGTGGGTTTGGAATCTGGTCACAACCATGCGGAATCTATTTTTGTTAAACAATTCTCAGTACTGTGCATGCTAATATCCTAATCCTGTTCATTAAGTATGTCATTACACTTTCCTGTTTTGAATTTTTCACTTAATTTTTCATCCCTGGGTTCAAAGTGTCGGGTCCTCGTACAACTGTTATGGAAATCTTCCAAACGGTTACGAAGACTCTGAACTTATCACCCATCGAATTCAAATTTCATGTGGGGCTATTGCTAACTTCATCTAGTGGACTATTGTTTGTGTTTCGATGACCTACACGAATTTTTTATCACGGTATTTAGAATACCGGAAGCTTTTGTTTGGGCGCCATATTCCAACTAAGAAAAGATCCCTCTATACGTCATCATTGGAGGTCAGAGATTGCCGCTAAAAGAATTGCCACTTACCTTCCACAAAACCTGTCTGAGATCACTACGCCATCTGTGATCGGTCGGCTGAGTCGGTAACATATATAAAAAACTAATTGTGAGCGAAGTTCTATACCGGAACCAGATGAATAATACAGCCATACAAAACTTTTAGAATAAAACGCACACACATACATGCTACATATGAGATCATAGAAATATCAATATACCCAAAGAGCTAAACAAACTAGTATTTATTTAACTTGATAAAAACTATTTTTATTTCTTTATGTTATATATTTTATAGTAGTTGTCTTATGTAGTTTGTCATTGTATGTTTTTTTTTTGGTATTGATTTGACTATTAATTTTGTCCCCATTTGTAATAGGATTTGCAAAGGTTTTAAGTGTAGAGTTTTAATATTAGGGTGATATAAAGTAGCCCCAGACTTCTCCCTATCGTCCTGACTAAGCGAGCTCCCTTAGGTAGGTTTTTGTATTAGGGAAGGTTTTTTTTTGTTTAAGTGCTGAAATTGTGGCATCGATATTTGAGTGACTTTGTTAATTCTAATATCTTTGTTTAATGTTTGATATGTCTTTTAGTATTTAAGTCAGGAGATACTAGGTTTGTTAGGATAGGATGGTTTAATAAGAAAACTATTGTTAAAGAAAGAAAACGTAGATTTTGTTCAATTTTGTTGAGGTCGAATCGACCAGTCGTTTAATATTACTTACGCTCCTGTAAGGGAGACCCGATAAAAAAATAAGGAATTCGTAAGACGTAAAATTTAGTTTTTTTTATAATTTTTATTAATCATAGGATACCAATTAACAAATAACAAAAAAGAAATAGACTTAAAAGAAAAAATAACGAAAATTAATGCTTTAGGAATCAAAATATTAGGTTAGTGGATACTAGTTTTAATAAATATGTTTTATGGTTGAAATTAAGAAATGAATAATATGATATTGTGATTTATCTAATCAAGGGCGAGTAATGTGAGGTAAGTGGGGTGGTGTGTGCGGGTATATGGGTTCATGTTTTAGATACGGAGGAACCACATGAACTAGGTTGGGTGGGCGACTGGAGGTTTCCATCTACCTCTCACGAGTACATCTGTTGTTTTTTTGTAATTTTGATTTGATACAAGAGAATGATTGATGCGGACCTTGGGCGGGAAATGACGGGATGGGACCATACCCTGGAGGCGACCAGAGCTAGTTGGCGCACGAAAGTCATTCCCCAGCTGCACAGAGGTCACGTAACACCCTGTAGCGAGTAATTGTCAGTTACGAACGAATAGGAAATTGATTTCCACGAGTAAGTTTTTTCGCGGATTTTCAGAAGGTTTTTCCCGAATCTTTTGTAATTGTCACAATTAAAAAATTAATAATAATCGATAAGTGCAAAAAAAGTTCAAGCTAAGTTCGCGGAAAACAGTTTTTTCGCGTTTGACAATTCATTCCTATTCGTTCGTAACTGACGGATTTTGACATGTCGGCCTGAAGGAATGTCTTCTTATATTAATTTGTCTTTGATTATTTCGTTATTTATAACATTGTACTACCCTAACTTTTCATGTCTCACAAACATCGCCACCGCAACAACACAAAATAAATAATTTATGTATAACATGAGCACAATGATCTCCAACAATATTTCCTTTCTGACATTTAAATTAACTATTTTCTAAGTCGGCATTATTCCAATTGTTTATTGATTCGAATTTTATCTTTTGTTTGTTTTCAAGAATGTTAGAAAAAAGAAAAAATGCACATGCATATACACACATACATACATACATATAAAAGTGACACTTTGACACACACACTTCCAAATTGTAATGCGACTTTGTAAAAAAGCGTTCCATTTTTCAACTCGAAATAACATTTTGCCGAAAAAACATAGAACCCTCCTTTATTTGGAAAAACGTCTTTGATTTTGAAATAATAGAAGAAAAGAAGTTGCGCGTATAACTTATTGAAATTATTTGAAAGAAAGGAATTAAGTAGCGGGTGTAACTTATTAAAATTATTTGGAAACTCGTATGTATTTAACCCAAATAATTTTAATCAAATTGTTTTTTTTTAATTTTATATGATTTAAATTTTTAATGCCGTAATAGCTCAACTCAATGATCTAGTGAGAGATTTGGAAATTATCAAAGATAAGGCAGAAATACTTGAATCTCGCATGAAACAATACAATATGTTGGTACCGGGTTTTCCAAAAGGGACATAACAATTTCGTATATTTAGGTCAACGCTCTCTCAAACATTTTTAATGATCTTTCAGTGTCAAAACGTTAGTCGAGGTCAACATTTTCATAATGGCAAATTTCACTTACGTGCAACGTTTGGATATCATTAAAAATTACTATCGAAATTCTGAGTCTGTGGTCGCAACGAAAATCCAGAATTTCATCGAAATTCTCATTTCTGGCTAAGTGCTTTTGTCAATAAACAAAATATGCGATATTGGACATGTGCTTCAACGGACACAATTGCATCCTCCAAAAATTACTGTGTGGTGTGGTTTTCATGCCGGAGGTGTGATTGGGCCGTATTTTTTCGTCGATGAAAACAATCGTCATGTTACCGTCAATGGAGAGCGTTATCGTGCCTTGTTAGAAAATTAGTTTTGACCAGAACTGGATGAGCTTGACATCGCCGACATGTCGTTTCAACAAGACGGTGCCACTAGCGTCACAGCATGCGTTACGATCGACTTACTGAAAGGCAAATTCGGTGAACGTGTTATCTCGAGAAATGGTCCGGTCGAATGGCAACCTCATTCAAAGAATAGATCGCTGTAGACGGGCTCGTGGAGGTCATCTGACCGAAATAGAATTTAATTCTTAAAATGAAACATTTGCACTACACCTGGAATAAATTTGAACTCTATTTCTTAAATATTCTGTGTTTTATTAATATATAAAATTGTTATTTCCTTAATGGGAGACCCTTTACCAGGTGTTAACATAACATATTACCGAGTTTAAAATGCATTAAAAATGTACAACAGATTGGAAAATTTTTTGATATTTAAAAGCAGTTATGATGTTATGTGGAATGCAAGGTGGATATACAAAATATTGCTGTTTTTTATGCCCCTGGGGTAGCCGTGCTCGAGAAGATCATTACAAAAGGAATGGCCAACTAGAGAACAAATTGCACTGGCTGAGACTAACATCAAATACACACCTCTCTTAAAAAAAGAAAACATTATTTTTCCAACACTGCATATTAAGCTTGGACTTTTTAAAAATTTTAGAAAAGCCTTACGAAACGACGGTAGTTCACTCAAATATTTAAAAATTTTATTTAAAAGTGTTTCTTTTCAAAAAATTGAAGAAGATATTTTTGATAGACCAAAAATAAGGACACTGATGAAAGATGTAAATTTCGAATCATATTTAATATCGGAGGAAATTGCAGTATGGATGTCATTTAAGCTTGTAGTCTGGCTGCTAGTCTGGAGATTGGTAATCGCATATACTGGGTGGTCTCCAGTTACTTTCCTTAGCTGCAATACCGACAGCTCTTTTCAGGGAAGTAGTAGTAGAAGCAACGTCTGACGAACTCGAGCTGATTATAGGCGCAGACACGAACGCTCATCATACTATCTGGGGTAGTACGGATATAAAAAATAGGGGTGATTCGCTTCTTGACTTTATTCTAACTACCAACCTAACTATTTGTAACATTGGCAATAAACCGACCTTTACAATTAAAGACAGACAAGAAGTACTAGACGTAACGTTTGCTACTGACCGGCTGTCAGACAAAATTATTGGGTGGAAGGAGCTTAGAAAGGCGCAAAGACTCTCTTGGTATTCCTTCTGTGGCGAAGTGGAAAAGGTCTCCGACGCCGGAAGGCTGAGGAAGGTACTATCGGCGTTTCCTTGTACAGTGGGGTATTTGCAGGATGAGGCAACAACTGGACAAAAAACAGCGAGCAATCGCTAAGAGTACTGCTCGACACACATTTCTCGGGGAACTCATCAACAGAGCCCGATGATAAACAGGACCAACAAGAGTGCGAGTGGACTGCGAGCATCGCTAGCTTGTTGACTGAGAGATCTAGAATAAGCTGGGCTATAAACAGCATGGAGCCCTTCAAGTCACATGGACCAGACGGCATCACCCCAGCACAAATGCAGAAAATGTTAAAGTACATTATCCCCGGGCTGCAGAAAATTTATGTAGGCTGTATTAGGCTTTCATACATCCCGAATCGATGGAAGGATACCAAAGTGGTATTCATACCAAAAGCGGGGAAGATATCACACACTATGCCAAAAGACTTCAGACCAATTAGCCTATCCTCCTTCCTATTGAAAGGTCTGGAAAGACTTTTAGATTATTTCATTAGGCAAAAACCTGGATACAAAACTCCTGTCAGTGAACCAACATGCTTACAATAAGGGGAAGTCTACAGAATCGGCCCTGCACGAACTTGTGAGCACTATCGAATCGTCCCTGCATTTCAAGGAATTCACCATGGTGGCATTTCTTGACATAGAAGGGGCTTTTAACAACATTCACTCAGATGCAGTAATCGCGGCATTGTCACATCTAAAGGTGAACTCTAGCTTGATTAGACTAATTCAAAGACTACTCAACAGAAGACGTATAACAGCATGTCTAGGGTCCACAACTCTAACAAGGTTTGTAAACAGAGGAACCCCACAAGGAGGAGTACTGTCTCCACTAATTTGGAACCTAGCGGTGAATGAAATCCTGCTAGATCTAGAACGTTGTGGCTGCAAGGTCGTGGCAGGCGACCTGGCAATCGCAGTGAGTGGCAAATTCGAAAACATCCTCCGAGATATTCTGCAGGTGGCTCTGAACAAGTTGGCTAGATGGGCCAGAAGCAGCGGTTTGGGTGTTAACCCAAACAAGACAGAATTGGTTCTCTTTACTAGGATGAATAATGTCCCTCATGTGGACCCTTCTCCTCGTATAAATGGAACAGATCTAGTCTTTTCTGAAAGTGCAAAATTTTTAGGAATAATTTTGGATAGGAAACTGGCATTCAGACTAAACGTACTGGAACGTGTAAAGAAGGCCAACATCGCCCTATATTCCTGCAAGAAGGCTGTAGGGTCGCGGTGGGGCCTCTCTCCTAAAATTGTCCATTGGCTATATATAGTGATATATGCTATCACGGGTTCAGAGAACTGCCTGCCTGTGCATAAGCGGAGCGTTAAGGACTACAGCGACTGAGTCTCTACAAGCCCTTCTCCACATACTGCCGATTAATGCTGTGGCGAGAGAAGTTGCAACCATAGCGGCACTAAGATTAAACTGTCTATCAATGTGGAGGTACAAGAACTATGGTCACATGAGGATATCAAAGTGTAGTGCTATGGTAACCGACCGAGTGGACTATATATCAACGGTGCGCACCTTTGAGAAGAACTACATCACTATGATACCAGCCAGGGATGAATGGGATGGCAGAATACCCGGAAATAGAAACTATCTCCACTTCTATACGGATGGTTCGAAGCTTGATGCAAAGGTTGGCTTCGGAGTACACTGTGTAGAACTTAATTTGGATATAGCTCACAGACTACCAGATACCTGCAGTGTCTATCAAGCCGAAATAATGGCAATATGGGAAGTCGCCAAGTGGCTGAGTCGGAACATAGTAACCAACACTGGCGTTGTCATTTACTCGGACAGCCAGGCTGCCATCAATTCTCTGGAGGCCACATCCCTAAATTCACAAATAGCCCTCGACAGCCGCAGATCTCTTAACGAGATGGCTGAGCAGTTTAATATACACCTCATATGGGTGCCTGGGCATAGGGATATCCCGGGGAACTGTAAAGCCGATGAACTTGCTAGGAAAGGGACGACTTTACAAATTCTCCAAGAATTTGCATATATTGGTGCGCCACTATGCTTTGGATAAGGCAAGAGGCAATCAGGCAGTCCAACGACAGATGGACATAAATCGGCACCTGTAGGGTAGCTAGACAAATCTGGCCAAGGTATGACCTGAGAAGGTCAAAATATCTCCTCGCACTGGAAAGGAATAGACTATCTACGTTAGTATCAGTTCTTACGGGACACTACCTGATCGGCGAACACGCCAGAAGATTGGGTATTAACTCCAATGACTTCTGCAGAAGCTGTGGAGATGATGAAGAAGTGGAGAGCATTGAGCACTTGCTATGCGACTGTCCCGCTTTGAGTAAACGACGACTGCACCCACTGGGGTCGGCCTTTCTAGGCAGCCTAACAGATCTTTCCAGTACCAATATTCGTACTATCGATACATTTGAATATCAAACAGGGACCTAAACTGGTCTATGTGAGCTGAAGAAATAAAAAAGAAAACGGCTGCCACCCTAACCTAAACCTAAACCTAAGCTTGTAGTTTCAAATTTCCTTGGATTGAATTAAAACCCCCAACATGAAACTATGATTAATGATTTGTTAACAAATTATGAAGAAAATGGTAAGAAAATGCTTTTATATACTCATCTAACCTATATTTATTCTTGTAACTTATTCCAAGGTGCAAACATGTCCCTCAAATTCACTTCTTGCATTATCACTTTAACTTTTTCCCTGAGAATCTTGGCGACGTAAGTAATGAACTTGCATTGAAAAATAAATCATCTTCAATCTGATGAATTCCTACCTTGGTTTGATGAAACATTTCTTTGTTTTCCAACCTACAACACTTTTCATTGGTTTGATGTAAAACGTTTCATCAATAGTTCTTCGAAAAATTACATTGATTCAATGAATATTGGACATCAGTTTGAAGTCTTTGAATATAGGGTGATCCATTTCGAGGTTACCTACTTTTTTAAAGAAAACAACACAGAAAATTCAAATTGAATGGGGAATGTTTATTATCATTTGAAAGAACATTCTTTGGCATTTATTTTTTCAAGATTATGTCTATCAAATGTTCGCCGTGGCTACGTCTCAGATGGTTTATCCGTTGAGTCAAATTTTCGATGACTCGTTCGAGCATTTCGACTGGTAACTGGCGCATGACACGCGTGATGTTTTGCTCCAAGGCCTGGATCGTAGCGGGTTTGTCCGCATAAACTGTATACTTTACATATCCCCATAGGAAAAAGTCTAACGGTGTGATATCGCACGATCTTGGTGGCCAATCGACCGGCCCAATACGTGAAATTATCTGTTCACCGAAGTGTTCTCTCAATAAATCCATTGATTGATGCGATGTGTGGGAAGTGTCGCCGAGATCACCAGCTTCAATTTCAGGCATCAAATAGTCGGTTATCATGGCACGATTACGGTCGCCATTGACGGTTACGTTCTCACCGGCATCATTTTTGAAGAAATATGGACCGATGATTCCGGTACGTCGGATCAGGAATCGGTCAATGGCAAAAAAATAGCTCTAACGAGTGCTAAAATTTTGCTCATGGGTGTCAAGGTTGTGGGTCGACTGAAAAGTGTTTTTTTTTTTTGGATTTAAAAAAAATGGACTTGTGCAATTGGCGAACGATTATTTTGATAATAAAACTGAATAATTTGTAAACGTTGTTCAGGCGTAAGTCTTTCCATGATGAAATGCCAAGCAATACTTAACAAAAATAACATGACAGCATGACACGACTCACACGTGATCTCTCAAAAAAGGCTATTGAAAAAAGTATCTCTACCTAGATCACCCGTTATTAATTTAACGTCCAATTTTCTTTGAATTGAAATAAAAAATCTTTCTTTTCATGAAAAACGTACTTCAAGTTAATGTTATTTTTACATCAATTCGAAGAAAAATGTACATCGAAAATATGAAAAAACTTCATTTACTTGATGCACTTTTTACATAAAATTAATGTAAACATTTTATTGAACTGTAGCAAACTATGCTATAAATTATTCAAATAATCCTTTGAATTAATTCAAATGCATATAATTCATTGTTTCTATGTAAAATCGCTATAAAAATAAAACTATACAAACAAAATAGCATTTTTGGGGCGAAAGGCAGAAAAAATTTAGCACATTTCGGCACAAAAGGAAACACCATTAATTTTCCGACATACGTCCGTTGTCGCAGTCAATCACTTTAACACTGTGGCTGTGTGTGAAAGTCTGCTCAAAGTCACTGCTAAATCCATGCGCGTTTCTTAGGGGCCCTTTACACACATCAGTTTTGTCCTACAACTTGTGTGATCCATGGATTTATCAACAGTCTAAAGGCCCAACTATAATATGCATAAGCAATTCCGTACGGAATGTGCGTAAAGTTTCGCACCCTGCTTAAGCAAATGGGAACTGAGAGAACTTAACGAAAAGTTCACTTAAGTACATTATAGTTTGGCACATACGATTTCATGCATTCGCACAGTTGCTTAAGCTAACTTATGCATATTATAGTTGGGCCTTAAGGAGCTGCATGATGAGTGTTCATGGATGTTGGACGAAAATCAAAACGATTTTGATATTTTCATGTTGGCTCATGCAAATCTACAATGTAATGGCAGGTATGACAACATTTCGTCAGTTCAAAAGAAACATTGTGGTGGAAACACGAAAAGAGAACAAAGTGCCGTCGGCAAAATTACATTTCAGTAGAAACCTCATTGAGTAAAGATGCGTAAAACTGAAAATGGAAAGAGATAGGCAATTTTGGTTAGATTATACAACAGTATGCCAGAATTATGGAAAATTAAAAGTGAAGACTATAAGAATTGTTATTATTTTTCTTTCAAAAATATTTACGTTGATTTTAAATTTGAAAAAATAAATTTCGCCTAATTTTCCTTGAATGACCGGCTTGTTAAAAATTTATTTTAAAAAACTAAACTAATTTTTTATGTTGGTTTGAAGGCAATATACAATTTCTTGTTGAAAATAAATATGTATGTACATAAATATTTTTCGTAGATTTGTTAAGCATTTTAATTTAATGAACACTTTCCTTTCATGTCCTTCAAAAGTATACAGAATTTGTGTCTGTCTCTCCCAAACATAATTTTTGGAAGGCAATATTTGTAAAAGTAATTAAGAAACAACGATATTGGCATGACATTTATTTTACTTTTCTCCTCTGTTTCGGCATATATTATTTTGTATGAAAACATGAAACAAATGTATTGAAAAAGTCAGGTAAAATTTGTATCAGGTACATTTGTATATCACATTAAAAATATAACGCACGATGCACACTCATATGGAATGTGGGTATAAACAAATTCTTTCAAAAATTCCCTAATTATTCATTAAAAAAGGTTGAAGGAAAATACCCAAATTTTTATGGTCACATATTTTCATTTTGCCGACGGCATTTTGATCTTTTTCTTCGCTGCACACGCACAACCGACCACGTTGCTGTCGTAGATGAAATGATGTTGTAGAGATTGCATGAGTAATCTAAGGGCAATCAGTCGTCGAACACAACATCTGAGAGAACATGATGCTTGACAACCAATCCACAATGTAAGGGGCCCTTTAGGCTGACGCAGACCGCACGCTAAAAGTCCGCTCAAAGTCTGCTCAAAGTCACTGCTAAAACCATGCCACATCATGTCAGGCCGACTGCAGAGAGATAGAGAATACACTCATGTGTTGAAGTGAGAAAGCAGATTGACAGTGTTTGTTTTTGCTCTTTCTTTCTTGCATTAGTGTTCTGAGGAAGCAAAACTAGAAACGCTTCACAACGCGCTATCTTGCTGAAATTATCGCTTTCGGTTTGGCTTTCTAATGAGAAAACACTTTTCAGCCGCTGTACGCTCTCGCAACAAAATTGCTTCTTTTTTTGGATCTGCCGTCAGCCTTAGAATTAACGTAGAAAAAATCTGCATGTACAGCAGGGATCGGCACACTCTTACAAGCATAACCAAAACATTTCTCTCTCTCAATGTAAACTGAATGCATTTTTTTTTAAACTTTATTATTTTTATTTTATTTTTTATTTTACTTATTTTTATTTTTTATATATTTTTATTTTTTACTTATTCAACCACAACCATTTGTGTGGTTTATAACCGTTTGATTTCGTGTGCCAAGGCAAACATGAACATACAGAATACACATTTAGTACACAACACAATCGAAGTAGACAATTTATTTTCCTTCTGATGTGGCCTATTAGCGCTACAAAAGCTGTATTTTCCATCTTCCATCCATTCATTTGAAAATTTGGCTGGGTAGAGTCCATTCGATTATCATTTCTATATAGCAAAACAATTCGATACCTCCATTCTAAACTGTGCTAAGTGCAAAAAGGTAGTTTTTCAGGAGATGCGATCAAAGTTTGATGATTTTTTTAATTTGTGTGGATTTCCTGGGTTGACGGATAGACACCAAATTTTGACTGAATATATTTTGGAATATTTAGAAATTAAAAATGCAATCTCCCTAGAACTATGCTAAGTCGACTTAGCATGTTTTAGAAAGGATGTATCGAATTGAATAAACTTTTTTATTATTTTGTTTTCAGTGGTCGAAATTTTCACTAAGAAATGAAGTCCATCGAGCGGCGGTACCAAGTAGGGTTGCCAGATGCCCTGCATTCTCCTGAATTGTTAATTTTTTTGGGTCTCGTTCAGTTTTCAGGAAAAATTGTATTTGTTCAGGAAATATTTAAGTGATATCTAATTCAAAAAATATTGCAACAAAATATAAATTAAACAAATTATTTCACATGTTATTGTATTTTCGTTCGTTGTAGGCCATCTTTGCCTCTATATAACGTCAAACCCTAATTTGAAAAATGTAAATATTTTGACACTTTCGATAACAAATAAAGAGAAAGAACTGGGAGAACCCGTTTAAAAAAAACAAAATATATGTAAATTTGTAGTCCTGTTTATAGTGTATATTATAAACAGGTTTTACAGGGTATTATGACTTTGTACTATAATAACAAAAACTGGCGGTTCGAGTGAAGACATCGATAATCGCATTAAGAATGCAACACAAGTCTATGGCTAACTAAATAATGCATGGGAATCTACAACTCTCTCACGTAGATTCAACTGTGCGATCAACACTTGGATGCGAAACGTGGAATGCATCTACACGAGATATTAAGGCTCTCCAAATCTTTACGAACAAATGATTGCCGTTGCCGTACCAATTTGTTCTCAAAGCACCATAAAAGCTTCATTTATAAAAGCACAAAAAATACTGCAACGAAATATAAATTAAACAAATTATTTCACATGTTATTGTATTTTCGTTCGTTGTAGGCCATCTTTGCCTCTATATAACGTCAAACCCTAATTTGAAAAATGTAAATATTTTGACACTTTCGATAACAAATAAAGAGAAAGAACTGGGAAAACCCGTTTAAAAAAAAAAAACAAAATATATGTAAATTTGTAGTCCTGTTTATAGTGTATAGTATAAACAGGTTTTACAGGGTATTATGACTTTGTACTATAATAACAAAAACTGGCGGTTCGAGTGAAGACACCGATAATCGCATTAAGAATGCAACACAAGTCTATGGCTAACTAAATAATGCATGGGAATCTACAACTCTCTCACATAGATTCAATTGTGCGATCAACACTTGGATGCGAAACGTGGAATGCATCTACACGAGATATTAAGGCTCTCCAAATCTTTACGAACAAATGATTGCCGTTGCCGTACCGATTTGTTCTCAAAGCACCATAAAAGCTTCATTTTACGTCCTATCAATACGAAATCTGGCAGAAATAAACACTGTCATATATATATATATATGTATATATATATGCACAGCGCTTAGTTTGGGGACAGGAAAAAACACACTTTTTGATTGGTTAATAATATTTTCCATAGCATATTTCAACTATATCAACCGACTTCTCGGGATATATATGAACATATCGGTATATATACCTCTTTTAGCATACAACGTCTATTTTGGGGACAGTCATATACTTAGAGTTTATTTTGGAACCATGTACCCAAATTAAACACTATGTATGTGAAAATTATTGTTGCCACATTTTTTTCATTTTTGGTCGCGTTCACTAATATCGCTTGGCCGGCTTTGATAAACGGCAAACCGTCATCTGTGTTAGCTCATAAAATGCAAAACGTCGTTGGTGACTAGGAAGAGGTGGTGGTATCGTACTAGTACGCTGGACTGCGAATCGGGCGGTTGTGGGTTCGGACCACGACTCGCGCATGAAAGTTTTTTTGACGCACACTTTTTTTTTTGGCGAACGCAATGCCTATTTTGCTTCTATAAGTGAGGAAAGCAAAAAGCACAAAAAATAATATTTGCCTGATGCGGGATTCGAACCCACGACCACAGTGGGTGAAAAAAAATTGTACAACAGCCAAATCCAAACGGTTAGAGCTACAATCGCGATATTCGTGAGGGTAGCCATTAGAATGTAGACTCAGGATAAGACGGGATTTTTCGACATTTGAATATATACGCGCACAGTGGGGCATAGCAAAATCGAAATAGCAAGAGCTGTAAACGTGAAATATTGTGTGAGGGACGTGGTCTAGACACAAGGAGTTTTTTTAAATTTCTAGGGGCACAGTGGGATAGTTTGGCATAAATATGATACCACGCCAAATTATTACTAGAGTTTGCAAAATTTCAGCGAGCATTGTCCTTAGGGTAATTTGTCGGGATAGGATGCCATTCTTCGAATTTCGTACCTTTTGGAGAATAGTGGGAAAAAAAGTTCAAAATATGGTACAGTCAGGTAAAATTGGTTAAACATGATCCCGTGGTGCTCTTGGAACATAAACTAGAGATCAGAAACGTTTTTTTAATTCATACTTTAAGAGGTACAGTGGTCCAAACTGGGTAAATTATGTATGGTACATTGGGGCACAAATAGAACAATGTGGCAAAATTTTGGAAAATAAACTTGTGATATTAAGTATCTTTCATTTTAGGAGAACAGTTGCTCAGAAATTTTCAAAATAATGTACAGTGGGCAAAAATAGTTAAATATGTTGCAGGGGGATAAAAATGGATACTGTGGTACAGTGCAATATAGGAAATTTGACTCCTTTTTTTGGTCTTAATTATTTACAGCCAAACGGCTGTACCGATTTAATGACTTTTTGGATAAGAGAAAGTAAAAGTAAAATTATTTCATACAATCAAAGAAAACATTTTTTTTTCGAGTCGACATCAATTTTCTATATTACTAGTTCTACTTCTGTGTACTTTTAATAATACTAAATTTGACAACTGCAAAAAATCATTTTTTAAAAAAGTTTGCACAGATCCGCCGCTGTAGTATATTAGAATTGGAAGGGGAATGATTGTCCTATGGAACTGTTATGGGGTTGAGTCTAGCAAGTGCTAGAATTTTTCTGTAAGTCTAAATAAAATTCCAATTCATAATTCCATTAGCTCGTCTTAAGGTCACTTAATTTTTTTGCAATTTAATCGTTTTTTAAAAACTGTGAATTATTAATATGAAAAATTTTTATTTGAATTTGAAAATACTACAAAATTCACTGTAATTATTAATTGCTATGTGATAACTCATTTAGAAATCCCACATAAAACTGCTGATAAAGTCGCGGTAAATCAAAAATTCAAAAATATATGTTTATATTGTTAATATATTTTCATATTAAAGCTAAACTACTAAATTTTGAAGGTCATGACCGCCTTAGAAGGAGAGATACGCTGGACATGATATAAATTAAAACAAATCCTAATCAAAATCCAAATCCTAATCAAAATCTAAAACAAAAAAATGAAATGAAATTATGAATTCCTAAATTTGAAATGTTAACCTTTTGTTTAAGTAAAAAAATCGTGTAAAGTCTCAATGGTTTGTTCGCAATGGCAACAACCCAGAGAATAGTATTTTAGGTTAAGATTTGTCCACTTATTGTTATTTTCATTGTATAATAATGAAAGATTCAATAAAAAATGTAATGAATTGGAAAAAAAAAAAAAAAAAAAAAAAAAAATATTAAAGCAAAAAATAATAATTTTTGTAAAATTTTAATTTTGAATTTTGGCCAAAAAAATGTAGCCTAATTTCCTATAGTGCATTGGGGCAAATATGGTTAAATATTCACTGTACTTAATTGTTATTTGATAAATCATTTAGAAATCGCACACAAAACAGCTGATAAAGTCGCTGTAAATCAATGTTGCAAAAAATTCAAATGTTGATGTTTACAGTGTTAATTTCTTTTCATATTAGCAAACAAAATAATTTTGGTTAAATTAAAATATTGAAATTTGGCCAAAAAAAACTAGTCAAATTTCCTATAGTGCAGTTTCCTATACTGCATGTCGGTCCGTGTGTTGATATAGAAGATATATATGTTATGTATTCCTATATATCAGTGGAAATCTCTTCGAGAGCTACTAAATGGTGAAATAAAATTGCCAAAAATTCTACAGGAAAGATGTAGTGGACTCAACATTTCAATCGGTGACTCTTTTCGAGAGTTATCGTGCGCACCAGCCAGCAGTCAGACAGACGGGCGCACATTGCTCATTCGACTTAAAATGATCCAAAACGAATATCCGCCGAACATACTTAGGGTCTTAGATCACTCCTTCGATGTGTTACACTTTTGGCCCGCAGCAAATGATATATACCCTCGTATAACTAAAGTGAGGGTATAATTAAAATAAAACCCCGGTCTAGTGTATAATCGTAGTCTCTTGTTTATGCTCAAATTAGGATACAAGGTACTTGCATTTATAATGTATTATAAAAAAAAGTAGAGGAAATAAATATATTAAGATTTAAAATTATATTTAAGGAACTTTTATCTTGCTGTCAAATTCAACGTTTTTAAAGCTTTTGAGGTTCAGCAGTTATTTTATGTTTGTAATTGTTTTTTTTTTTTACAAATAGAGAGTGTATCTTATATTTTAGGTAAGTCCTATGGATTTGTGATAATTTTTGTTTTTCAAACCCATAAAAACAGAATCATAAAAATTATAATAAAACCAAAGTGCATTCTGTACCATAATATTAATCATGTTGAATTTGAAAGGTTAACTATTATTGAAGTAACTAAATAGATGACATACATATCTATTCCCATGTATAACATATAGAACAGATTATTTTAATCTCATCGATAATTTTTCAACAGAATTTCGGTGAAATAGCTTTTTCTTCCAAATTATATAAACATTTATTTTTTACTAAAATTTCAAAATGGTTGAACAATATTTTGAAACAAAAATTCGTTAAAACTAATTTTTTAAATTTCTTAAAATTGGATGCTACCTTTTTTAGTTTTTGTAGATGTAAGATTTTCTTAAAATTCCATCAAAAAAACATTTTTTCTACAAAACTTCGTTGACATTTTATTATCCCCTCACCTTAGAGAGGAGGCTATATATCATTTTCTACGATCCAAAAGTGCCACGCATTGAAAGAGTGACCTAAGACCCCAAGTATGTTCGGCGGAAATCAGTTTTAGTCAATGCCGATCGTTATCGGGCCATGTTGAACGAATTTTTGTTCACAAAAATTGAAGAGGAGGATATTGGCAACATTTGGTTTCAACAGGACGGCGCTACGTGCCACACAGGCGAAGCTACAGCCGACGTTTTGGGCGATGTTTTCAAAAAAAAAAAGTTATTTGGCGGACCCTTTAGTACCTCCCTTACAAAGAGTTAAAATTTAGTGAAATATTGATTCGCTATAACTTCTATACTACTTATCCGAATCTCATGTAATTCCAAACATAGTAATAGTTTATCTGTCGCTGTCAGCTGGAGAAAAAATGGGGAAGTGGCCCCCGCCCCTTTTGGTACCTCTCACACAAAGGGACCATTTTTTACAAAAAGTTAACTAATAATAACTTTAATACCAGTGCATACAAACACTTGCATTTTAGTACAGTATAATGTTTTTATAGGACCTACAATCCATTAAAAAGTGGGCGTTATTGTCACGCCCCTTTTGATACGTGCCACCTGAATGAACTTTTTATCCCCTCACCTTAGAGAGGAGGTTATATATCATTTCCTACGAGCCAAAAGTGTAACACACCGAACGAGTGGCCTAATACCCTAAGTATGTTCGGCGGATATCCGTTTTGGGTCATTTTAAGTCGAATGAGCAATGTCCGTCCGGCTGCGTGTCTGTCTGTTGGCTGGTGCGCACGATAACTCTCGCAAGGTTTAACCGATTGACCTCAAATTCGATATGTGGTAATATTTTTCTCTATCTCCGGCTAACTTCGAAGATGGGCCATATTGGTCCACTCCTTGTAGTACCTCTCCCACAAAGGGTTAATATTTTGTGAAATATTGATTCTTTAATAACTTCTATACTACTTACTCGAATCTTCTGAAATTCCACACATAGTATTAGTTTATTAGTCGCTAACACCTCAAGAAAAATGGGTGAAGTTGTCAGCCCCTTTTGGTACCTCCCACACAAATTGACCATTTTGCACGAAAAATTAACTGTTTATAGCTTTAATATCACTTCATACAAATAGCTGCAATTTTGTACAGTGTAATGCTTTTATAGTACCTAGAATCCAGAGAAAAGTGGGCGTTATTGACACGCCCCTTTTTGTACCTCCCACACAAATGGACCATTTTGCACCAAAAGTTAGCTTATAACGTTAATACCAGTACATACTTTGAAGTTATTAAATGCAATTTAATTACCCGACAGAACTTTCTTATTTGTTTAAATTTAAGAATGCTAATTTAAAAATTAACTAAATGGAAATTTTCTAAAAAAAATTTTGACAATTACGTTTTTCATTTAAACTGATTTTATCTTAAAAATTTCGTCGAAATAATATTTTTGTACTAAATTTTTCTACAAAACTTTGTTGAAATAACATTTTTCTTTAAATTTTCATAAAAATTCAATCCTTTAAAAAATTAAATTTTTTTTGAAAAATGGTTAAAATGTAATTTTTCTTGAAAATTTACAATTCTAAAATTCTTCGTTAAAATAAAATTAAAAAATAAAATAAATTAATTAAATATAAATTATTTTTTTTTACAAAATTTATAACACTGTATATTTTTTTTTAAATTTTTCGGTATATAATTTCATCATCAAAAATTCGTTCTTCTACAAAATTAGGTTAAATTGAATTTGTCATCAAAATGTAAATTTTCTAAAAAAAATGTTAAAAATTATTTTTTTTAGAAAAATAATAATATATAATTTTTCTTGCAAATTTACATTTTCTAAAAAACTAGTGGTTGATGGTTATTTCGATATATTTCTAGTGCTCCCCAAGCTTAAACGAAAAGTTCCGACCCATGACTTTTTGGGCATACAAATCCAAAATTCACAAACGTTCATAATTTGTGGATTAAGCAAAAAGGTGTAAAGAGCTGATCCCAGCTAGGGCAGAAACAAATTTTATTTACTTGTTTTTTCAAGAATAAATATTTTTTAATTAAATACAATATAAATTAATTAGAAATGAACAATTAAAGACTTACTTTTTTGTAATTTTTCTATCAAATTCACATTTTTTGAATTGTGCCTTTATTATTTGGACCATATATTTTGAATTATATGCCCGATAATGACACTTTCACGTGGAAACAGAATTTTAGTAAAAGTCATTAAAACGCTTTTGTTGCCACGAAAACTACCATAAAAAATAGAAAAAATGCAAAAAATTAGTTTGTTCCACTTTTTGAAATCCAGCATCCTAAAGAAGAAGGCAATGCCTAGTTGGATAAATGTAGAAATTATTTGTATTTTAGTAGAAATGAAAAAGGGTATATATCAAATGATGCGGGTTAAAAGGGTAACACATCAATGGATTGACCTAAGAGACTATTTGGCGGAAATCCGTTTTGGGTCATTTTAAGTCATCTCAGCAATGTCCGTCTGTCTGGTTGGTGCGCACGATATCTTTCGACAGGATTAACCGATTAACTTCAAATTTGGTATTTGCCAATATTTCTTTACATCTCAGGCTAAGGTAAAATATTAACTATGTTGGTCCACTGCTTCGAGTACCTCCCCAACGAAGGGTCAACATTTAGTGAAATTGTGATAATCTCATAACTTCTATACAATTACCCAGAATCACATAGTTGTAGTTTCCTGGTCGTTATAATCTTGAAAATGCGAAGATGCCACGCCCTCTTGGTTCTTCCCATACAAATGTACCATTTTGCACAAACATTTAACTGCTTATAACTTTATAACTCCAGTCCATACAAATACTTGAAATTTTGTGCAGTGTAATGTTTTTTAAAGTACCGATAATATATTAAAAATGGGCGTTATTTCAACGCCCCTTTTGGTACCTCCCAAACAAAGTTGCCAAAATAAAAAACCATGAACATTTATTTTGTGAATTTCCCTATTTTTACAATCTGGGTCATAATTTATACATTTATACATAGACTTTTTTCAAATAGGCATTGTTTTATTCGTTATAGAATCCTAACGAAGAATACAATGCGTATTTAAATTAATGTTTGTTTGTAAGATTTTTTGAAATCGGTATTTTTGCGTTTTTTTTTGTACCAACACAAAACTTTTTTTTGGAAGAAAACAAAATGTGTGTCCCCTCCACCATATAATAGGGGGTATATTCATTATGTCCCTCCGGGTCTATTAATTTTTTGTCATCTGAGACCCCATAAAGTATACATATTCTTAATCGTCGTAAAATTCTAAGACGATTAAGCCATGTCCGTCTGCTGTAATCACGATTCAGTCCGTAATAATAAAGCTAGGTCCATCAAATTTAAAATATAAATAAAAATGACTCCTAATTACATACTTAAAAACACATAAATTGACATATAAATAAAAAATAAATATGAAAAAATTAATATGTAAACAAACACAGCGCCCAGGGATCGAACCAGGGACTCCCTAGCCTTAGTCGGATGTTCTAACCACCCGACCACCTTTCAGGAGAGCATATACACTTTTTATTTATTTCATTTCGCGATAAATGAAAGATAGAAAGTAAAGTACAACTTCTATAGCGCTTTAATCGGGGGAACATATGTATATATGAGGGCTATATCCAAATCTGGACCGATTATCCCCGAATTTGGCATGTAATAAAAAACTCTGCCGAATTTCGCACTGATCGGAAATAAAATATGGTTTCTACAGCGATTACATGTCAAATTGGGTGCAACATATATATGGGGACTATATTTGAATCTGAACCGATTTCCCCCGAATTTGGCATGTAATAAAAACTCTCTGCCGAATTTCTTACTGATCGGATATAAAATACGGTTTTACAGCGCTTACATATCTAAATCTGAACCGATTTTCCCCGAATTTGGCTATGTTCATTCATGTAATAACCAAAACAATCAGACCATAAATACGACCTGTACTTTGATTACAACGATACATCTACAGACGGACCTGGTTAAATCGACTCAGGAAGTGAGTCTTGAGGAAAGTAATGCGGTACAACGTGCGAACCGCGGAAAATATTCTAATAATACTTCACACAGAAATGGTCCAAGGAGTTCAGATACAAAAAATATATGTCGCAGGTCGGAGTTGCAATATCGACTTTTGGGCCATTTATCCCGGTTTCCAGCTCACAGTTGACCATATTGAAAATAAGACACATCGGTTCATGTTTTGATATAACCCACATATAAAAGTCCCCTCCGATTAGAATTTTTACTCTACGTAGGTAGGTATGTATATAATGATGCGTGTCAAGATAAATTTCGAATTTAACTAGCAGAGACACTTTTAACTATACTTTATCACATATGATAAACAATTTTTATTATTAAAAATAGGAAAAATTGTTTAATTTCAAATCATTTTGCTGGTGAGTGGAGGTTTCAACGCCTAAAACCAACCCCCGCGCACGGGCCTGACACACCATATATATATATTTTATGAAAACTCGCAATGTTAACCCTAACTCATACCCCAGAAAAAATTAAAACAGAAAGTCCTCAACTCATATTCAAAAAAGAAAAAGCCCTTAATCATTCGTTCACACAAGTAGTGTGCTCAGATTGATTTGTTGATTTTTCGTGCATTTTTCATATTTTGTCATTTCGAATATAATTTTAATATTAAAAAACCAGTAAGGAAAGGCTAAAGTCGGGCGGGACCGACTATATAATACCCTACACCACTCTCGTAATATTGAATAACTCTGATATATAAATTTTGTAATTCATGTATAAATTGTTTACATAAATTTACTTTTGGGACATTTTATACTTAAATAATACCCTGTACCACAGTGAGGTGTAGGGTATAAAAACGATTGGATCTAAAGAGCCAAATCGGATGAAACATATATATGGGAGCTATAGCTAAATCTTTACCGATTTTCTTCAAATTCGGCAATGTTGGTTCATGAATCAAGAAACTCTACCATTCTAAATTTCAAAACGATTGGATGTAAAATAAAGCTTCTATAGAACTAAAGGGCCAAATCGGACGAAACATATATATGGGAGCTATAGCTAACTCATAACCGATTTTCTTAAAATTCGGTAGTGTTGGTTCATGGATCAAGAAACTCTACCATTCTAAATTTCAAAACGATTGGATGTAAAATACAGCTTTTATAGGACTAAAGGGCCAAATCGGACGAAACATGTATATGGGAGCTATAGCTAAATCTTAACCGATTTTCTTCAAATTCGGCAGTGTTGGTTCATGGATCAAGAAACTCTACCATTCTAAATTTCAAAACGATTGGATGTAAAATACAGCTTCTATAGAACTAAAGGGCCAAATCGGACGAAACATATATATGGGAGCTATAGCTAAATCTTAACCGATTTTCTTCAAATTCGGTAGTGTTGGTTCATGGATCAAGAAACTCTACCATTCTATATTTCAAAATGATTGGATGTAAAATACAGCTTCTTCAGGACTAAAGAGCAAAATCGGACGAAACATATATATGGGAGCTATTTAGCTATACCGATTTTCTTCAAATTCGCAATGTTGGTTCATGGATCAAGAAACTCTACCATTCTAAATTTCAAAACGATTGGATGTAAAATACAGCTTCTATAGGACTAAAGGGCCAAATCGGACGAAAGATATATATGGGAGCTATATCTAAATCTGAACCGATTTTAACCAAATTCAATAGCGATCTTAACAGCCGCAAAATACTCTAAACTGCAAAATTTCAGAACGATCGGAGTGAAATTGCGACCTGTAGTCGACGAACAACTTTACATGGACGGACGGACATCGTTAAATCGACTCAGCTAGTGATTCTGAGTCGATCGGTACACTTTAAGGTGGGTCTAGCGGTTACATGCTGGAACAGGGTTATGTGCTGTTTTTTTGCATAGATATGCAAGCGGTGAAACTAATACCGCAATTAAATGCAAACGCCACATATTAGGCATGTTTTCGTTACAAGCTAGCACTTTTAGTTTAGCACTTAGCAACGAAAACAACTGACTTCCACTAACTGGCACATAAGCAATAAGTGGCGGATTTTCACTATCTGGTAGCAATGGTGTCATGAGTTGCGAAGAAAGAACAGTGCGAAACAGACAAAAAATTCGTGAAAAGTATTTTTAAAACATATATTTACTATTCTATGTTCAATTGTTTACACTCTTTTTGCAAATATTAAAATAATTTCCCATTTTTGTTCTTCTTCTTCCCGTTAATTCACAATAATTGATAAAATCTCTCCAAAAATGGGATGCCATATTGCTAAATATAGGGTGCCCAATCTGGCAACATCATACTCGATTAAGACATGAACACAAGCACCAAACTTCATCGGGAACTAATAGTGCTTAAAAGTGCTTAGCTCCCCATACAAATTAAGCACTTATGGTGTAACGAAAACACGCCTATTATAAAATTAAATTAAAGGTTCATAATTTTACCATACATAATATGATAACTCATTAATCTGAAAAGTACGTGTGGGATGAGACTGATGGAGGCTTTGTAGCTTTAGTTAAGTAAGGATTGTCATTCTTTTTACGACAATTTACCTTATAAATACCCGTAATACATGTTATGTCATAGCATTCACTTATTTTCTTATTATTTAGACATATTTGCGCTTTCTAAACTAGAAAACCCATGTTTTTCCATCAAAATATAATGTTAAAAAAAGCCCCAACACATTTTTTCGATGTGTTACACTTTTTGTCCGTAGCAAATGATATATACCCTCGTATCAGTGGGGGTATAATTGCCAAGAACCGGTGTTGGGCATGCTCAGTAAAGAGCTGAGATCAAATCCATACCGATGCCTTTTGCAAATACCCATTTAAATAGTATTAACACATTGTTAAATAGTATTAACAATAGTTAAAAATACGAAATTCACATATAAATAATAAGTAAATACGAAAAAGTAAACATATAAGAGAAACGGGACGACCGGGGATTGAACCCGGGACACTGGGTCCTTGGTCGGATGCTCTAACCAACCGACCATGACCAGCGCGTATGCCGATGCAGCAAAGAAATGCCTTGTTTTTTCTTGAGACTGCTAGAAGTGACGGAGTACAAACAAATGTTGAGTACACATACCTACATATATGTAACTGTTGTTTTGCAGAAATGTGATTCGTTGATATTGCTGTTCAGATATTTTTTGTCTGTAGCTAAAAACTGTGGTGGTGGAATACGTTGATATTGATGAAAACGCCAAAGGCCATATTTTATACAATTGTGTTGCCGTTTATCGGTGGTGCACTGTGGGCAAAAGTCTAAAAAGAGCCAAGCCGAATTCAATATATTTCCTATAAATTGCTAAAGGCGAACTATGTAGGGGAATAAATCGTAAAAATATCGAATATCGAAAAATTATGAAAGGATAATTAATAATACGTGTGTATATATATACCGCATATATTTTTTCAAGAGGAATGCAATTTTTAGAACAATTAAACGAGAAATGCACCTTTACTAATTTGTTCCAGAAAAAATAATTTTTTTAAAAACAATACAACTTTAAACAATTTTGCGGGAAAAAATAAATTACAACAAACATTTCTGGATAAATGGATTTTTTTAAATCATATAATTTTAGGTTTTGTAGAAAGATTATAATGAAATTTTCTACAAAATTGCTATTAAGAATTTTTTTATAGAACAATTTTAATTTTTTAAGGAATGTTAAATTTATGAAAAATAAATTTAGAAACAGCTTTCATGAAAAAAAAAATATTTTAATCATTTAATGAATTTAAAAATCAAAGACCTAAGATTTTTTTTTAAAAAAATTAACTTTCAGTATTAGGCATTTTGTAGAAAAAATGTGGTACTCGAGAACAACATTGAGGTACAAACAAAAAATACGATAAAAAACGATTTTTGGCCGATTCCACGAGCTCGGAAATTCAAATATGTTTTTGGTATTGTCTCGAGGCAGGGATGATAATTGAGAGTAAACAAATTGTACAAAAATCGTTCTAAAAAGGTACTTTTTCGACCCAAAAAGTACCAATTTTAAAATTCTTCTTGAAATATTGAGATACAAATTAGTAAGATCCAGTAATCAATTTCTTGATAACAAGTTACTAAAATCTTATTAACGCAAATATAAACCGATATTTACGGAAATTGATACAAACTCCTTTTTGATCCCTATTGAAAATGGGGCACTTCGGTCCATGTTTTGATTTAGACTCTACATATATAGTGGTACCTTTCGATTAGAATTCTTGACTCTCTAGAGAACGAATTTTTAGTCGATTATGATGAAAGAAGTTTCATATTGCATAAAATCATCAGTTTTAATATAAAATTAATTGACTTTACATTTTATTTTATCCAGTATCTCTCCTTGTTAGAATTGCTTCACGTTTTGATATACGATTATATATGATGGTTCCAGACGAATATGAGTTTTTGGTGTTGATGCCACATTTTAATCTTTTCTTATAGGTTTTTTGTTTCCTTAAAAATGCAAAATTTGTCAAATCGCAAATTATTTCACTTTTGAAACTGGAAAGGCGCGAATTCATACTATAAGAAAATGAATTTTGTTGTAATACAAGAGACAAACATATTTCTTGGCGTTGCGTAGCTATGTCGAAAGAGCATGTGTACGACATATATAATTTTTTTTGAAAAAGTGTATTTTACTTTCGTGCAAAGACATGTTTGATGAAAAAAGTATCAAATGTGTCGCGGGAGTATCACGGTACTTTGAGTGTCTTAAAAGTACCAAAAAAAGTACTAAAGTATCAAATTTATCATCCCTGTCTCGAGGTAAACTTTAATTCCGCCTCACATTTGGTTTTTGTTTTTTAAATTATAATAAAACTAAAATCCATTCTGTATTATAATATTAATCATGTTGAATTTGTAGGGTTAACTATTATTGGTGTATCTATTCACATGTATAAAATATATATATTTCCTTTCAACCAAAAGTGTAACACATCGAAGGATGACCTAAGACCCCAAGTATATTGAAAAAATATTGATTCTTTAATAACTTCTGTACTACTTACTCGAATCTTCTTACAATCCACATTAGTATTAGTTTATTACTCCCTAATTTTGTACAGAGTAGTGTTTTTATAGTACATACAGTCTACATACGATTTTTTGGGAATGAAAGGTGAGGGGATAATTAAGTCTGTTTACCTTACCCGACTGAACTTTCTTACTTGTTTTTAATCTCATCGATAATTTTTCAACAAAATTTCTATTTTTCACAAAATGTCTTAAAACTAGATGTTACATTTTTTAGTTTTTGTCGATGTAACATTTTCTTAAAATTTCAAAAACTCATTTTTTCTACAAAACGTCACTGAAATTTTATTTTTCTTTAAAATTTAAAAAGGTTAATTTAAAAGTAAATGAAAAGAATTTTTTTAAAAAAATCTTTAACAATTCACCAAAAAAATTTCACGGAAACTACGTTTTTTGCAAAATTATTTTTAAATTGATTATATCTTAAAAATCCCGTAGAATAAATATTTTTCTATAAAATTTTGTTATGCTGACTTTTTGTACAAAAAGCATTTTTCTTGAAAATTTCCTAAAAATTCAATTCTTTTGCAAAAATTTTAATTTTTTTAATAGAAAAATGGGTAAAATGTAATTTTTCTTGTACAATTACAATTCTAAAATCGCGCGATTTTTTTAAAAAAATTTTCGCCGGCGGCGCTTTTCCAAGCAGAAAACAAATACAACCATTCATAATTATACAGCTTCATTGCTAAGTTTCCAGTTGTCCAACTTTTATTTTCGCATGGGACGGAGTTTTCTTTTTTGAAATTGTACATAATTTTTTAAATATACAAAATAATTTTTTTTTTGTTATATTATTCCATAAAAATCGTTCATTTATTTAAAAAGGATAGTACAAAACATTACTTTACAATTTTATAGCGTCATTGGTAAATTTACTTTTGTCCAACTTTTATTTTTGCATGGATAACATTTTGCATGCATAAACATTTCCAAGTTTATTCTTACATATTCGTAATGTACGGAAAATTTCCTTTAATTTGAGGGGTCGCATGCTATATGGACCCAAGGGTAATTTTTCAAGACCCTCTAGGGCCTTTCCTAGAGTGCGCTTGACATTTGGAATCTACGGACAATTTCCTTTAATTTGACTATAATATTGACCCTGTCCGGGACCGGGTCCATTTTTTGGGTCTTGAGGGCCCCCCCTGGGTCCGTCCGACAAATTTTTACCTCATTTTTGTGTTTTTGGGAAAATTTTGATGACATTTATTTTTTTCCCGCAAAATGTTTTGAAATAGAATTGTTTTTAGAAAATTAAATTTTTATGGAAAAAGTGGTAAAGGTGCATTTTTCGTTTAATTGTTCTACAAAATTTCGTTTGTTATATAAATATATTACATGCAGTGACGGAATAAAAAAATATCAACAATCCATATCCATATTCGGCGGTATACACTGATCATTTTTATTTATTGTTAATTATCGTTTGAATATTATCGATATTTTTACGATGTGTTGCCATACCTACATACTATTGCGGTTTATAAGAAATATATTTAATTCTGCTTGGCTCTTTTTATACTTTTACCCACAGTACACCACCGATACACGGTAACACAATTGTATAAAATAAAGTCTTTCTCTTTGTCATCAATATCAATGTATTTTTCCACCACCACAGAACAAATTATGTGAACAGCAATGTCAACGAATCACATTTCTGCTAAAAAAAAACAGTTACATATGAGTAGGTATGTGTAGTCAACATTTGTTTGTGTTTAGTCACTCCTATCAGTCTCAGCAAAATAGCAACCCATTTTTTGCTGAGGCGCAGCACGGAGTGGATGTGGTCGGTTGGTTAGAACATCCGAGTTAGACTGCAGAGTCCCCTGGTTCGATCCCCGGCTCGATGCGTTTTTATTTTTTATTTATATGTCAATTTATGTATTTTTAATTGTTTTTTACCATTCAGTAGCTCTCGAAGAGTGCTTTCCGCTGATACTGAATATCTAACAGAATTTTCCTTACGGCCACAGTGGCCAGTGGACGCGCTTCAGTTAATTCTAGCGAAGAAATATTAAGCCCATTACATCTTTTCTGGTAGACTTTTTGGTAATTTTATGATACCATATGATTATTTGTTTATTGTATGCTCAGTCCAAAATTTCAGCATTTCTGTATTATTTACTACCCTTGGCATCCCAAAAATCAAAAAGTCATGGGTCGAAACTTTTTGTTTAAGCTTGGGGGCAATAGAAATATGTATGTATATCGAAATAACCATCAACCACGTATTGGTCGGTTTGGTGACTTGTTTGCTTAAGTAATTTGTTTTCTTAATTATTTAGATGTTTGCCCAATTGTTTATTTTTAATGTATTTATTATTTTTTAAATTAAAACATATTTTCTTAAAAAAATAAGTAAATAGAAAACATAATTTTTCTTCCCTTGCTAAGATTCGAATTGTTCACCACTGTGCTTAATTATAAATACTTTTTTATACCCTACACCACACTGTGGTACAGGGTATTATAACGTTGTGCATTTGTTTATAACACCCAAAAGGAGATGAGATAGACCAATCGTTTATTATACCGATCGACTTAGAATCACTTCCTGAGTAGATTTAGCTATATCCGTCTGTGTATGTATTCTTGTAATCAAAGTACAGGTCGCAATTATGGTCCGATCTTAACGAAACCTTGCACAAGGACGATCCCTATTGAATTTAGTTTATATCGGTTCAGATTTACATATAGCTCCCATATATATGCACCTCCGATTTGGCATGTTTGCACTGTATAAACAACATTTTTGAACCGATCTGTATAAAAATTGACGGAGAGAAGTCTCCTGATATACTTAGAGACATTACTAAATTTGAGGAAAATCGGTACGGCTATATCTACGCCCCCTTATATACGTTACCCCGATTTGATATGTAAGCGCTGTAGAAACTGTATATCTTGATCTATGAAAGAATGTGCATTTAACTGAAACAAAACCAATTATTCCAAGTTATTATCGCAATGCCCCTTTTTGCATTGTTAGGAAGATGTAGGTTATTATATAGTCGGCCTCGTTCCGACTATATACGTTTAAACAACCTTCTTATCCCGGTAATGAAAATGGGGCTAAAAATTTGTTACGGATAAAAATTTTAACTAAGCAAAATTGTTTGTGATTGACATTTTGAAAGAAAATAAACAAAAACAATATATTATTACATTATTAACTAGCATTTAAATACCCGGCGATGCCCGGGTTGCCTTCGAAAACAGTGATCCAAACATTAGTATTATTTTTGATTTTGAATCATTAAAAATTTGTTTAACATCCAGGATCAGTCTACTTGAAAGTCTATCAAACTCCAGATGCTCTCAAAAACTCAAACAAATTCACTGACAACAGTAAAAAATTCTGTAAATATGAAAGCGCAATCTCAAATGTACGATATGTGTGCAAACTTTCAAATTAATACTTTTATGGGGTCAGTGGTCAAGAGGTCACCAAATAAATGGCTGAGAAACAAATGCATAATATGCTATGTATTTTTCAAATTTCGATATACTCGTATACATTTTTGTTTAAATATTACCGGTGTATATAGCGAGCGATATATTTCGAAAAGACTTTTAAACATTATGTTTTTGTGTACCTCTTGTCCTCAGGTCGGACGACGCATTTCCTTGAAGATCGTTTTATGCACACATATGTACAGCTCCACAGATCTTTATGGGATTTTTATTGGAAGAATGAAAAAATCTTAAAGAATTTTGAAATGTAGTATAAGAATGAAAATTGCTTTGGTCACTACTGACAACAATCTTAGAATTCAAAATTGTTTTTTTCCTGTGTATACTACATATTATTTTATCTTAGTATAATTTAAGGGCGAGAGTTGACCACTGGCCAAAAAACGACTATGCTAATAGTCCGTAGGCTATACCACACTGGAGTTTCTAGCGTTCTACCTGTTATATGAGCCGCAACGGCCAAAAGTCGCTTGAGTTAGTATTAACATTGCCAGTTTGGACCCTTTAAAGTACAGAAAGGGTGGAAATTGCATTGGTCACTGCTACACTGGCCACAGTCTGAGATTTGACCGAATTGACAACGTTATATATGTATATCTTACCACATTAAGTGGCGAGAGATATATTTTGAACAGGGGTTAGAAGTTTTACAATCTGTAAAATAGTGAACATTGTTTTGGCCGCTTCTTCACTGACCACAGTCAGAGAATTCAAAATTATTATATTTACAAAGTTTTAACTTTGTGTCCTATAAGAGGCTTCAGAAAGGACAACAACAATTGATAGCGCTATAACTGACCACTGGCCGAAAAATGTCTACGTGAGTAGCCCGTGGTTTATACAACACTCATGTCTATGAGAGTGCAATTTATGGGATTTTTAATGTATTGAAAGACTGAAAAACTCTTAAAGAATCTTGAAATCCAGTAAAGATTGAAAATGGTTTTGGTCATTGCTTAACTGACCACAATCGTAGAATTTAAAATTGCATTTCTCGGCTATAGTACTACATATTATTTTATATGTGTATCATTTTAGGCGCTTCTGAAATACAAAAAAATATTTAAAATTTTGATAGCGCGACAACTGACTACGTGTCAAAAACGACTGTGTGAATAGTCCGAAGGGTCTACAACACTCAAGTCTATACCAAAGTCAAATTTAAAGCTTCCTACTTCTTAAAGGTACCGTAATGGTCAGGCGGTCAAAAGTCTCTTGGTGTAAAATCGCATCCCTTGGAGATCAGTATACAAACATAAATTATTAGGATTATAGCTCTTAAAGGACTATTAAAGTACAGATAGTGTGGAAATTGATTTGGTCACTGCTAAACTGACCACAGTCGGATAAGTGACCGAATTTACAATGTTAGATAGGTTACCACGGTAAGTGGTGAGCGATATATTTTGAAAAGGCTTTAAAAATTTTAAGACGCGGTTTTATGTCCGGTTTGACCTCAGACTGGACATCGAATTGTTGTTTTCGCATCTCCATTGAGATCAGTCTGTACATATAAATTTGTAAATCATTGGCTCTTAGGGAACTTTTAAAATCAGAGAAATAATGAAAATTGTTAGGGCCACAGTTAAGCTGACCATATTCAGTTAATTCAAAATAATTTTTCGTGCATTTATTTGCGGTTGATAGTACTTCATATATACAAAGTTTTAACATTGTATCTTATAAGAGGATTCCGAAACGACAAAAACAAAACGCAAGTTTTTGATAGCGCTACAACTGACCACTGGCCGAAATATGATTAAGCGAGTAGTCCGTAGTTTATACAACACTCCAGTCTATGTGTGTGCAAAATTTCAGCTCTCTAAATTTCAGCTCTCTAGCTTTAACAGGACCCTCTGTGGTCAAGTGGTCGAAAATCACTTGGCGGAAAATCGAAAATCAAAGTAGTCTATGGCACTTCCCAGGCATTGGTCTATCTGTCCACCAAGTTTCAAGAAAATCGGTTCAACCGTTTAGGCGTGATGCTGGAACAAACAAACAAACAGACAAACAAACGATTTTATAATATTAATAGGATTGTATACCCTTCACCATGGATAGCATGTGAATGGTTTCGGGCACAAATAAAGTCATCTTACCAAATTTCATCCCGATTCGTTGAAATTTGTGGCGTTAGGAAGTCAAATTTAGAGGGACCTTTGTATGGGGGTATATCAAAACTTGGACCTATGGCTACCGTTGTTCGTGTGAAGGGTTCCGGGCAGTGTTGCCAGAAATTACGATTTATCACCATTTTGACGATTTTTAGAGCCAAAAAATAGGATATGACGATTTGACGACTTTTGCACCGAAATGACGATTTTTTGTGATATGAAAAAAAGTAAGGAAAACTTATCAAATGTTTCTTTAACTAAGGATTTTTCAAAACTCCTCCCACATATAAGTTACACTCTCATTTATCTTTTTAAAATTAAAATTAGAAATGTTAGAAATAAGAATCAAATATAATTCGATCGCATTCAATGACATAACAGGAAAAGTCTCTGGAATTTTGTTATGTTGCAAAAATCGGTTGAGGAAATTGCAGTGGACATTTTAAGTAAAGTAAAGGCTATATCCAAACTTGCACTTAGGAGGTATTTATTCCAACAAATAGTTTCAGTTAAAATAAATCGCATAATATAATTCTTTCAACCCAAATGGGAATATTTTATTTTTGTCCAAAAAGTAAAGTCGAATGCGGCCTTTGTCAAAATATGTCACTTACACCTTAAAATGGTTCTGGGTAAACTCAATCGATACGTATCTGTGGTTTCTACGTTGCTAAAACAGAAAATCGGGTGAGGGCAATATGAATGATTTTATGTAAAATTAAATGAAAATGTCCAATCGGTTATGTGGTTTCTATATAAAAATGTGGGCAAAATTATATATATATTGTCAAAATTCAGCCTAATCAACTTGTGGTTTCTAATGCGTCAAGAAGTCGCATTTAGTCAGGGTTACCATAACCTTTTTTCGGAAAGGAGGACTTTTGTGTCAGAAAAGGAGGACATTTGTAACATTTACAAAGATAGTTTGAAACTTTCGGAGGACATTTAAAAAATATAATTTCCTATGATAATGATTTGTACAACAATTTGTATTTTGTAGCGCTTAGATGCCAAATCGGAGGACAATATCTAAATCTGAAAAAATTTTCTTCAAATTCGACAAGGTTTGTTCTTGGGTGCTACATTTAAATCTGTGCAGATTTACACCAAATTCGGCAATGTGGGCCCTTGGATCAAGAAACTCCATCCTGCTTAATTTCAAAGTGATTGGATATGAAAAAGCTTCTGTGGCTATAAAAGGCCAAATCGGAAAGAAAATTTATATAGCGCCTATATCTTAATCTGAAACGACTTTGACCAATTTCTTCCCAGTTATGAAATAGCCCTTATTGTCAAATTTCAGCAAGATCGGAATGAAAGTGCGACCTGTACTTAAGGAACAATTTTAAATAGTCAGACAGACAATCGGTGTACTTTAAAATGGGTCTAGCTCCAGTATTTTTAGGTGTTAATTATAATAAATTAGTGAAGCGGCGTTAAGATCTGATAAGCCGATTTTTGCATACCCTACACCATAGATTGCATGTCAACTGTTTGTGGATTCTTTGAAATTTGTTGCGTTAAGAAGTAAAATCTTGAGGTACCTTCGTGTGGACCTATATTAAAACATGGACCTATAACGACCATTGTTCGTCTGAAGGATTCTGGATATACATACTCCGCAATTACCAATTTTGACCAGTTGAAATTTGCAGTCTATATGGCGTTAATAAGTCAAATCGGACAGATGCTAAAAATTTTGCTCATTTCAATCCCAACTTAGCTGCATCTATAAGAAGTATATGTACCAAATTTCAGTCATCGAGCTCAATTATTGTAGTACCAACTTTGTACTAAAAGTAGTTGCGGGTATAATTCATGTGGAGGTTTACTATTTGTGAGAAATTTTAATTTGTAACAAAAGGAGGACAAATCCATCATTTTTGAAAAAGGAGGGAGGACACTGGTTAAAAAGGAGGACATGTCCTCCCAAAGGAGGACGTATGGTAACCCTGCATTTAGTGGATCCTTTGTATGGGGGCTAAAACAATGAATGGTTCTATTTATTTTGTCAACTTTCGTACCAATCGAATGAAGTTTGCGGCTTTTATGACGTAAATAAATAAAATCGACTGGGATATATCGAAATATGGACCATTCTCAATCCTAAGAAACTGATATGTATAAAATATGTTTCCGCAAAATTTGATTATTATTGCAGTTCAAGAATATGAGATCGGCTCACAATTTTTTTAAGCTCACTTTGAGGATCCGCATAAGCATTTGAGAGTACCTTTAAAGACATATCTGTCTCTGAAATATGCCCTTCACCCGAAAAAAATCTAAAACTGTATGTGACTGGTAGTGTTGACGATTTCGAAAATTTTGACGATTTTTCTGCCGCTATTTTGACAATTTTCGGTCTAATTCTGACAGCACTGGTTGCTGGTATAAATAAATCCCAGTTACCAATTTTCAGCCCGATCCGTTGACATTTGTGGTCTCTATGGCAGAAAGGAAAGACAGATAGTCGGGCGGGGCTGACTATATAATACGCTGCACCTCCCTTACAATGCAAAAAGCGATAATAATTTGGAAGAATTGGTTACGTTTCAGTTAAAATGCGCAGTGTTCTTATATATAATGTGTTCTTATAAACGGATGTGATTATATATAATCTAAACAGATTTTCATAAACTTAGATCAAAAACCTAATTTCTGCCAAATTACATATATAATAGCACTTAAATACTAAGTAGGAAGGAACAAGTATATGGGAGCTACATATAAATCTGGACCGATTTCCCCCAAATTTTGCAGTATTCGTTCTTTCTGTCAAATTTTTTAATGATCGGAAGTAAAGTGCAACTTCTATAGCGCTTTGATGCCATATATATGGGCATATGAGGAACATATGTGTGTATGTGTTCATTGAAGTAATAAGAAACCCCTTTCTGCCGAATTTCGTACTGGTCGGATATAAAATACAGCTTCTACAGCGCTTACATATCAAATCGGGGGTTACGTATATATGAGGACTATATCTAAATCTGTATCGATTTTCCCCAAATTTGGCTGTGTTCATTCATGTAATAAGAAGCCTCTTTCAGCCCAATTTCGTACTGATCGGATGTGAAATACAGTTTCTACATCACTTAAATGTCAAATCGGGGGTAATATATATATGGGGGCTATACCTAAATCTGAACCAATTTCCCCCAAAATTAGCGGTGTTAATTCATGTAATAGGAAACCTCTTCCTGCCGAGTTTCCTAACGATCCAATATAAAATATAGTTTCTACAGCGCTTACATTGCAAATCGGGGGTAACATATATATGCGGGCTATACCTTACATACATACGGACATAGCTAAATTAACTCAAAAAGTGATTCTAAGTCGATCGGTATAATAATCGATGGGTCTATCTCATCTCCTTTTGGGTGTTACAAACAAATGCACAAAGTTATAATACCCTGTACCAGTGTAATGTAGGGTATAAAAATAGGGAAATTCACAAAAATAAATGTTAATATTTTTTTGGGCAATTTTTTTCGGGCGTGGCAGAAACGACCCTATAGTATTTGTATAGGTGGAATCAAAGTTATAAGCAGTTAACTTTTTGTGCAAAATGGCCCATTTGTATGGAAGGTACCAAATGGGCTATGGCTATAACGTTATTTTTTTTACGGGACTGTAGGTACTGTACACTGCACAAAATGTTAAATATTTTTATGGACTGGAATCCAAGTTATAAGCCGTTTACTTTTTGTGCAAAATGGTCCATTTGTATGGGAAGTACCAAAAGGAGCGTGGCAACTTCGCCCATTTTTCTCATGATTATAACGACCAAGAGTAGTACCCTTGGTTAAAAAGCTTAGTTATGTATATGCATATTGTAATTTATGTTTAATTGGCCAGACGGCTTTTAATTACAAGATTGTACGAAATAAATGAAATGAAATACTTTGTGTGGAATTGTGAAAGATTCTGGGTAGTAGTATAGAAGTCATGAGATAATCACTATTTCACTAAATTTTGACCCTTCGTGGGGGATATACTCGAAGGAGTGCACCAACATAGTCCATCTTCGACCTTAGCCTGAGATAGAAAAAAATATTGACACATACTAAATTGAAGTCAATCGGTTAATCCTGTCGAAAGTTATCGTGCGCACAAACTAGACAGACAGACGGACATTGTTGAAACGACTTCAAATGACCCAAAATGGATTTTCGCCAAATATTCTTAGGCTCTCTTAGATCAGTCCATCGATGTGTTACCCTTTTGGCCCGCAGCATTTGATATACCCTTGTTCATAATGGTGGGAGTATAAACAACGGATTATATTGAAATTCACTTATTTCTTCCAAAAGTAAAATAATTTCTACATTTATTCAACTAGGCATTGTTTTCTTCGTTAGGAAGCTAGATTTTCAACGTTTTTTCTTAAAAAAATCTTTTTTTCTAATAGTTTTAACGACAGTTACTAAAATTCTGTTTCCACGTGAATGTATCATTATCGAGCATATACTTACAAAAATGTGGTCCAAATATTAATGCCACATTCCAAGAAAATGGGAATTTGAAAAAAATATTAAAAAATACAATTTTTTTAAATATTTTTTTTTCGTGTTTAGAACACCATATTACATCAGAAAATGTTATGCATAGCCATTCGACAAAAAAATTTTTGCATAGAGTTAAATATCTTTTTAATAAGTCTTTAATTGTTCATTTTTGATTAATTTAGATTGTATTTAATTAAAAAATATATATTATTCGAAAAATAATTAAATAAAAATTGTTTTTGTCCTAGCTGGGATTCGATCGGGTCACCATTTTGCTTAATCCAGAATTTGAAGAAAATCGGTTAAGATTTAGCTATAGCTCCCATATATATGTTTCGTCCGATTTTGCTCTTTAGTCCTGAAGAAGCTGTATTTTACATCCAATCATTTTGAAATTTAGAATGGTAGAGTTTCTTGATCCAAAATTTCAGAACGATCGGAGTGAAATTGTGACCTGTAGTCGACGAACAACTTTACATGGACAGACGGACATCAGAAAATGTTAAGCATAGCCATTCGACAAAAAAATTGTTGCATAGTGTTAAATATGTTTTTAATAAGTCTTTAATTGTTCATTTTTGATTAATTTAGATTGTATTTAATTAAAAAATATATATTATTCGAAAAATAATTAAATAAAAATTGTTTTTGTCCTAGCTGGGATTCGATCTGGTCACCATTTTGCTTAATCCAGAAATTAGTCAACACCATATTACATCAGAAAATGTTATGCATAGCCATTCGACAAAAAAATTTTTGCATAGAGTTAAATATCTTTTTAATAAGTCTTTAATTGTTCATTTTTGATTAATTTAGATTGTATTTAATTAAAAAATATATATTATTCGAAAAATAATTAAATAAAAATTGTTTTTGTCCTAGCTGGGATTCGATCGGGTCACCATTTTGCTTAATCCAGAAATTAGTCAAGCCGCATATGATTCTTTGCTTATTGTATGCTCAGACCAAAATTTTAGAATTTCGGATATTTAAGCCCAAAAATTCATAAAGTCGGTCGGAACTTTTCGTTTAAGCTTGGGGGCAGTAGAAATAACCATCAACCACGAATTTTTCGGTTTGGTGTGTAATTTGCTTAATTAATTAGTTTTCCTAATTATTCATATTTTTGCTCAGTTGTTTATTTCTAATATATTTAATTAAAATATATTTTCTTAAAAAAATAAGTAAATAAAAAACATATTTTTTTATTTAGGTTTTTACTAAGTATTTAATTGTACTTTATTAAAAAATATTTTAAAAAAACCCGAATTTGTCGATTCGCATATGATTCCAATTTTTTCTGCCCGGCTGGGATTTGATTTGGCCGCCACTTTGCTAAATCCACGAAGTGTCCACTTTGTTGACTAATTTGCTTAATTATTTTTTTTAATTATTTAGTTTTTTGCTTATTTGGGTATTTCTAATACATTCTCCTAAAACATACTTTCGTAAAAAAGTAATAAAAATATTTTTCTTTTCTGAAAACATAATAATAAGTCGTTATTCAAATGAGACAATTTTTTCCAATCAAGTGTCAAAGTTTGTGGGGGAGAGAGCTCTTTCCGCCTGCCTCTCTCTCTCCTACAAACTTTGACACTTGCGTCTCGTGTGAATCTGGACTTAGAAAATAAATATGTTTCCGGGTCTGTGATTTGATTTAGTTACCACTATCTGGCTTAATCGAAGAACGTTTGCATTTACATGGAAATGATGATAGTGTCTACATACAATGATTACACTATGCACAAACATTTATTTTTTTCCCGAAAAACTTTTTTGTATTTATTAAGGCAGACTATTTTATGAAACCAAAACAAAATTTTTTTATGATAAAGTTGTTTTTTAAATTCCAATTTTCATGGAAGTTACTTTTAGTATTTGGACCATATTTTTTAGTAACTGTCGTTAAAACAATTAGAAAAAATTAGATTTTTTTTCAAAAAAGCGTTTTTTGCTGCGCGATAAACACCATAAAACTGGAAAAAAAATCGCTAAAAAATGTTTGTTCCACTTTTTTAAAGCTAGCATCCTAACGAAGAAATCGATGTCTATTTGCAAAAAGTTTAGGGATAAATGTATAAATATTATATAATAAAACCAGTAAGGAAAGGCTAAAGTCGGCCGGTGCCGACTATATAATACCATACACCACTCTCGTAATATTGAATAACTCTGATATATAAATTTTGTAATTCATGTATAAATTGTTTACATAAATTTACTTTTGGGACATTTTATACTTAAATAATACCCTGTACCACAGTGTGGTGTAGGGTATAAAAAGGATTGGATCTAAAGAGCCAAATCGGACGAAACATATATATGGGAGCTATAGCGAAATCTTTACCGATTTTCTTCAAATTCGGCTATGTTGGTTCATGGATCAAGAAACTCTACCATTCTAAATTTCAAAACGATTGGATGTAAAATACAGCTTCTACAGGACTAAAGGGCCAAATCGGACGAAACATGTATATGGGAGCTATAGCTAAATCTTAACCGATTTTCTTCAAATTCAGTAGTGTTGGTTCATGGATCAATAAACTCTACCATTCTAAATTTCAAAACGATTGGATGTAAAATACAGCTTCTATAGAACTAAAGGGCCAAATCGGACGAAACATATATATTGGAGCTATAGCTAAATCTTAACCGATTTTCTTCAAATTCGGTAGTGTTGGTTCATGGATCAAGAAACTCTACCATTCTAAATTTCAAAATGATTGGATGTAAAATACAGCTTCTTCAGGACTAAAGAGCAAAATCGGACGAAACATATATATGGGAGCTATAGCTAAATCTTAACCGATTTTCTTCAAATTGTGCAGTGTTGGTTCATGGATCAAGAAACTCTACCATTCCAAATTTCAAAACGATTGGAAGTAAAATACAGCTTTTATAGGACTAAATGGCCAAATCGGACGAAACATATATATGGGAGCTATAGCTAAATCTTAACCGATTTTCTTCAAATTCGGTAGTGTTGGTTCATGGATCAAGAAACTCTACCATTCTAAATTTCAAAATGATTGGATGTAAAATACAGCTTCTTCAGGACTGAAGAGCAAAATCGGACGAAACATATATATGGGAGCTATAGCTAAATCTTAACCGATTTTCTTCAAATTCTGCAATGTTGGTTCATGGATCAAGAAACTCTACCATTCCAAATTTCAAAACGATTGGAAGTAAAATACAGCTTTTATAGGACTAAATGGCCAAATCGGACGAAACATATATATGGGAGCTATAGCTAAATCTTAACCGATTTTCTTCAAATTCGGTAGTGTTGGTTCATGGATCAATAAACTCTACCATTCTAAATTTCAAAACGATTGGATGTAAAATACAGCTTCTATAGAACTAAAGGGCCAAATCGGACGAAACATATATATTTGAGCTATAGCTAAATCTTAACCGATTTTCTTCAAATTCGATAGCGTTGGTTCATGGATCAAGAAACTCTACCATTCTAAATTTCAAAATGATTGGATGTAAAATACAGCTTCTTCAGGACTAAAGAGCAAAATCGGACGAAACATATATATGGGAGCTATAGCTAAATCTTAACCGATTTTCTTCAAATTCTGCAATGTTGGTTCATGGATTAAGAAACTCTACCATTCTAAATTTTAAAACGATCGGATGTAAAATACAGCTTCTATAGGACTAACGGGCCAAATCGGACGAAACATATATATGGGAGCTATAGATAAATATAAACCGATTTTCTTCAAATTCGGCAAAGTTGGTTCATGGATCAAGAAACTCTACCATTCTAAATTTCAAAACGATTGGATGTAAAATACAGCTTCTATAGGACTAAAGGGCCAAATCGGACGAAAGATATATATGGGAGCTATATCTAAATCTGAAGCGATTTCAACCAAATTTAATAGCGATCTTAACAGCCGCGAAATACTCTAAACTGCAAAATTTCAGAACGATCGGAGTGAAATTGTGACCTGTAGTCGACGAACAACTTTACATGGACAGACGGACATCAGAAAATGTTAAGCATAGCCATTCGACAAAAAAATTGTTGCATAGTGTTAAATATGTTTTTAATAAGTCTTTAATTGTTCATTTTTGATTAATTTAGATTGTATTTAATTAAAAAATATATATTATTCGAAAAATAATTAAATAAAAATTGTTTTTGTCCTAGCTGGGATTCGATCTGGTCACCATTTTGCTTAATCCAGAAATTAGTCAAGCCGCATATGATTCTTTGCTTATTGTATGCTCAGACCAAAATTTTAGAATTTCGGATTTTTATGCCCAAAAATTCATAAAGTCGGTCGGAACGTTTCGTTTAAGCTTGGGGGCAGTAGAAATAACCATCAACCACGAATTTTTCGGTTTGGTGTGTAATTTGCTTAATTAATTAGTTTTCCTAATTATTCATATTTTTGCTCAGTTGTTTATTTCTAATATATTTAATTAAAATATATTTTCTTAAAAAAATAAGTAAATAAAAAACATATTTTTTTATTTAGGTTTTTACTAAGTATTTAATTGTACTTTATTAAAAAATATTTTAAAAAAACCCGAATTTGTCGATTCGCATATGATTCCAATTTTTTCTGCCCGGCTGGGATTTGATTTGGCCGCCACTTTGCTAAATCCACGAAGTGTCCACTTTGTTGACTAATTTGCTTAATTATTTTTTTTAATTATTTAGTTTTTTGCTTATTTGGGTATTTCTAATACATTCTCCTAAAACATACTTTCGTAAAAAAGTAATAAAAATATTTTTCTTTTCTGAAAACATAATAATAAGTCGTTATTCAAATGAGACAATTTTTTCCAATCAAGTGTCAAAGTTTGTGGGGGAGAGAGCTCTTTCCGCCTGCCTCTCTCTCTCCTACAAACTTTGACACTTGCGTCTCGTGTGAATCTGGACTTAGAAAATAAATATGTTTCCGGGTCTGTGATTTGATTTAGTTACCACTATCTGTCTTAATCGAAGAACGTTTGCATTTACATGGAAATGATGATAGTGTCTACATACAATGATTACACTATGCACAAACATTTATTTTTTTCCCGAAAAACTTTTTTGTATTTATTAAGGCAGACTATTTTATGAAACCAAAACAAAATTTTTTTATGGTAAAGTTGTTTTGTAAATTCCAATTTTCATGGAAGTTACTTTTAGTATTTGGACCATATTTTTTAGTAACTGTCGTTAACACAATTAGAAAAAATTAGATTTTTTTCAAAAAAGCATTTTTTGCTGCGCGATAAATACCATAACACTGAAAAAAAAAGATTAGCAAAAAAATGTTTGTTCCACTTTTTTTAAGCTAGCATCCTAACGAAGAAATCAATGTCTATTTGCAAAAAGTTTAGGGATAAATGTATAAATATTATATAATAAAAATAGGGAAATTAAAAAAATCATATTTTGTTTTGGCAATTTTGTTCGTTAGGTACCAAAAGGGGAGTGGCATAACTCCCACTGTTTTAATATATTATGGGTACTATAAAAACATTACTCTGTACAAAAAAATGTCTGTGCAAAATGGTCCAAGTTTATGAGAGGTACCACAAGGGGCCCCCATTTTGCAAGGGACTATAGGTACAGTAAAGGCATTACACTCCACACAGTTTTAAGTATTTGTGACTGGAATCAATGTTATAAACAGTTAACTTTTTGTGCAAAATGATCCATTTCTATGAAAGTTACCAAAAGGGGCGTGACAACAACGTCCATTGTTTACGGGACTGCGGGTACTATAAAAGCATTACACTTTTCAAAATGTCAAGTATTTGTATGGACTGGAATCAAAATTATAAGTCGTTAACTTTTTCTGCAAAATGGTACTTTTGTATGAGAGGTATCAAAAGGGGCGTGGCAACTTCGACCATTTTTCTCAAGATGATAGCGACCAAGAAACTAATACTATGTGTGGAAGTGTGAATGATTCTGAGTAGTAGTATAGAAGTTATGAGATAATCAGTATTTAAATTTTGACTCTTCGTGAGGGAGGCACTCGAAGGAGTGAACCAACATAGTCCATTTTCGACCTTAGCCTGAGATAGAAAAAAATATTGACACATACTAAATTGAAGTCAATCGGTTAATCCTGTCGAAAGTTATCGTGCGCACCAACCAGACAGACAAAAGGATTTGATCTGGTCACCATTTTGCTTAATCCGTAAAAAAACATACTATAATATCCATATTTACATTTGACTATAAAATCACTTTGGTTATAATTTTGATTTTAAGTTCGACTAACACTCATTTTCACTATAACTTTGGGTACCTCTCACATAAATGGATCATTTTGAACAAAAAGTGAACGGCTTATAAATTTAATACCAGTGCATACTTGACATTTTGTGCAGTGTAATGATTTATATTACCGACATTCCATTGACAAATGGCGATATTGTCATGCCCCCTTTGGAATTTCCCACACAAAATGTGGAGGTACCTAAGAAGTCGTGGCAACTTCGCCCATTTTTCTCAAGGAGGTAGCGATCTAGAAAATAATACTATGTGTGAAAGTGATTGGAAGATATTGATAAGTAGTATATAAGATATTAAAGAATCTACATTTCACTGAATTTTGACGCTTTATGGGGAGGTACTAGAAGGAGTGGAATAAAAAATTTCAACACATACCAAATTTGAAGTCAATCGGTTACTCATTTCGAAAATTATCGTGCGCACCAGCCAGACAGACATTGCTCAAATGGCTTAAAATTGCCCGAAACGAATTTCCGACAATATACTTATGGTCTTTTAGGTCACTCCTGCGATGCCTCGTTCACAATGTTTGATTATAAAAACATGAATTTGTTGAAAGGAGAAGGAGTATAATTTCTTCATTTATCCATAGATTTTCAAATATGCATTTTTCTCTTCGTTAAGATAATAGCTTCAAAAAATGGAACAGACAACTTTTCCCTATTTTTTATGGTTTGTTCGACCATAAAAACGATTTTTTTGGAGAAAAAAACAAATCACATATTTTTCTGAAATTGGCTTAATTTCCCTAGTATAGTGATCTATTTACACCAGAAATCGACATAATTCTCAAAAATTAATAATAGAATAAATGTCTTTTCCAAAACTTAAAATGATCACGCTTTCTGTAAGTATGTTACAATTCCTGTTTTTTTGAATTAAAAAATTTAAAAAAAATAAAAAATTAAAAAAAAAAATAAGAAATACATTAACCAGGAATATCAGGTTAGTAATAGTCTGCTGTAAAAATTGATTATAAAAAATAAATTGCAAAAATCGAAATGCCCTCTCCGCGTTTCGAACCTGGGTCTCAAAGCTCCGAGCCACGCACTCTAACCACTAGACTACTATAGCCAACACCAAACTGTTGGCAATAAACTGTGATGTCCAATTGCACACAATGCATATAGGCAATACAAAATATTAGTGCACATATAACATAAGGTATGTCGGTATGCATCCTCGTAAGCCAATCACAAACGTCCTTACATCAATCTATTTATAGATATACCTATAAAGCCTCACACAAACGGCAGTATGTGTGTATCAACCACCGCTGCTTTATAACAACGCCAACTCTTTGTCCACGTAAGCCAATCACAAACGTACTTACATCCATCTATATATATATATACCTAAAAGCCTCACACAAACGGCAGTATGTGTGTACCAACAACCGCTGCTTTATAAAAACGACAACACTAAGCCGAACAAAGTTTTTTATTTTGACGCCGTCCAAAAATGGTGGTTTTGAGAAAAGGTGGCAATGTAATGACGAGGGTTATATTTTTTTTAACGCGGTAAAAGTACATTAAAAGTGTATATATATACAAAATAACCATGTAAGGATGCAAAAGAATGAAGGAGTGTTAGAAGGAACCAAGTATTAGAAAAGTGGAAAAAATGTCCCCAAACTCACATGTCCTCAAAGTAAACGCAAGACCTACGAAAAGTTTGGGTACAGTCCCCAAAGACAACAAATGTCCTCATAATAAACGGTGTATTGAAAAACTGTCCTCATAATACACGGTGTGCATATATATATATATATGTGCATATATATATATATGCATATATATGCATATATATATATGCATATATATATATATATATATATATATATATATATATATGCACACCGTGTATTATGAGGACAGTTTTTCAATACACCGTTTATTATGAGGACATTTGTTGTCTTTGGGGACTGTACCCAAACTTTTCGTAGGTCTTGTGTTTACTTTGAGGACATGTGAGTTTGGGGACATTTTTTCCACTTTTCTAATACTTGGTTCCTTCTAACACTCCTTCATTCTTTTGCATCCTTACATGGTTATTTTGTATATATATACACTTTTAATGTACTTTTACCGCGTTAAAAAAAATATAACCCTCGTCATTACATTGCCACCCTTTCTCAAAACCACCTCTTTTGGACGGCGTCAAAATAAAAAACTTTGTTCGGCTTAGTGTTGTCGTTTTTATAAAGCAGCGGTTGTTGGTACACACATACTGCCGTTTGTGTGAGGCTGTTAGGTATATATACCCAGTGGCGAAATCCGTTATGCCTTCTACCCCAGAGGTATGTTAACATGCCTTTTGGGAGATGGAATAGACATTCCGAATTGCCTTCTTCAATCAGGCGAATAATAACGTCTTATTTCCTAGTTTTTTTATTAAATAAAAACGTCGTTAGACATTCCGTTCTCGCTTCGCAAAGGATAACTAATAACAGGCCTGCTATTTGCTTCCTAAATAATTCGATACACATTGCGATTTGCATTCCCAAAGCATGTATTAAAGAACGCCTCTACTACTCCTTATCAAAGATTTTTGTGCCATAAATATTTCCCTTCTCTAACCAGGCATGTTAGAGTGACTAAATAGGGAAGGTAATTTCGGCGGACATTATCAGTTTCAATAAAAATAAGTAAGGAAACCCTAAGCCATCTTACGAGTAATATGTAGAACATAATAAATCTATATAGTCGTTCTATATCAAAAACGCTTACAGTTGAAGACGCAGTTGAAAAGTGTCGCACTTCACTATTCAAGTTATCGAAAGATATATGTATGTTGTATCTGTGGTCGATATGTAAACACATGTTCTTAAAATTTTTGCGGTATTAGTTCTCAGACCAAAAAACTCCTCCCCGTCTAATCTTAACGACCGGATGTTAAAAAATGCTTCTATGCCGATTTCTAAATCGGAAGGAGTGTGCTTATAGTCCCCAAAAATAGATCTGAATAGATTCTCTTCAAACTCGGCAAGAAACTCCTCCCTCCCAAATTGTATAACAATCGGACGTAAAATAGAGAGACCACATATAAGAGTATATGGATGCTATACCTAAATCTATCTTTCAAAATCAATACTGTTCGTTATTTACACCTAGATCGGCGTACGGAATTGTTAGCTCCAATCAGCTGGTGATTCTGAGTCGATCACTACTTTAAGGTTCATTTGGCCTTTAAAAATATTTGTTCTTTTTGGCCGAAGAAAATGACCGGTCATGTGGCCACAGTGCCTTTAGTGGAACGTAGGACGGTCAATTCGGAGAGGTACACAACCATTTGCCAACAGTGTTCGAAGAAATGAGGAAAAACAATAAGAGAAGATGGACCATTTTGCATCAAGACAATGCGAGCTGTCACACATCGGCTGTAACAATTTGCTATTTGAGCACTCAAGATGGCGAATTGATGGGTCATCCGCCGTACAACCCTGATTTGGCACCCAATAACTTCTTCTTGTTCGCTCATATCAAGAAAAAACTGCCTGGTTAACGTTTTTCGACGCCCGAAACAACTGTTGAAACTTTCAAAAACCATGTTTAGGAGGTGAATTTTTTTACATATTGTAAACAAAAGAATTCGCGCTCAAATGACAAAGCGTTCTGAGTGAAATTATGAAAAAAAATTTCATACTTTCCTATGGAAGTTCCAGATTTCATCCGGTAACACCAGTATTGCCAGGACCGGAAATATATAGCAACCTTCGTATGATGTGGATATATTCACTTTGTCAATCCGTTTCTAACTTGTGTTGATATATCTTCAATGAAAACATCCCGTTGACAAAAACATGTTACTTTACTTTTACTATGTATTTATTATTTCTATATCTGCCATACAAAAATCTTCATTTAATTGAATATTATATATAGTTTTAAATTTTTTTATATTTACTTTCGGAATCCGATTCATGTTCGAGGGTACATAAGATTTGGCATGGCCGAACTTAACGGTTTTTACTTGTACTCAAACAAGTTGAGCCTACAAAAAATAAAAAAATATGGCACTGAAGATGTACATCTTCTTGGTTTTCTAAAAGATATAAACTATTTTTTTTAGTACAATGTAAAATGCGCATAATTTTAGTTTAAAATTCTCAAAGAAAATTGAGCAAACTTGCTAAAAATAATTGTGATAAACGTTTTTTCGATCAACATATCGATACCTTAATTACATAGTATGCTAAGTCGATTCAGCGTATTTTAAGTGACATATAATTTTTAAATTCTAGATAATAATCAACAGAATCAAAAGACGAACCAAACTTTTGAGGCCATTCGATTTGCGCTAAAAAAAACTCCATAAAAATTAAAAAAAAACTTCGACTTAGCATACTTTGGAATGGAGGTATCGATATTTGTATGTGCGTGCCAATGAATGTTTTTGCTCTGTAACCTGTTTTGCAACATAAGAAAAGAGTAACGTTATGTACAGTGTCCGACTCTTTCGGTGACATTGAGACAAACATTAGGTTGTGCCGAAAGTAATATTCTGTCGATTGGATTGCGAGGCTACTTTTAGTACACTCCCAACTTTTCGAATTGAACTAAAATTTCTATAAATTTTTAATATTTGGTGAATGGAGATTGAACCAATTGATACCAATACATCCAGAGAAAAACAATTTACGTTTTTTTTATCTCTCCATCACATAGAGTCTTTTGGGAACTATTTGATTATTTTTTCGGTACAGCGACCTAAGGGTGTGAAAACGTACATGAGATGCAAAATACTTCCATGCGCTTAGCGCTTTTCCTAAAAATCTATAATTAATTAACTCACATCTAGTTTTTTCTTGCTTTTATCCGGGTACGAAAGTGAGCATCCCTACATGTAAAATGAACCCATAAAAACAATATTTGAGCAAATCAAAAAAGTTTTTTTATTCTTTTACTTATACCAAAAGAGCTACAATTTGTTAAATTTGGAACTTTACTGCGTGTCCTGAAAATATTGCCGTAGAAAGCTGAAAATGTACGTTAAAAAATTTAAGAATAAAATTAACTAAAATAAATTTAACAATTAAAAAAATCGATCCGCCCTCACATTTACATTATTGTTATTTTGCAAAAAATTTTCATAAGAACGTAACGGCAATTTATATTAAAAATAACAAACGCAAAAAATAACAATAAGTTTAACTTCATCAGCATTTGAAATCATAAATCTCAATATTCCTACAATATCAACAATTTACATTCCTAGTTGTTTGTAATAAATAGTGCCGAAGCATTTTTGCAATGCAAGTATCCACCATCGGCATAACGGTTTCTTAACAAACAATCGTGGTAAAACATTTTAACAAATCAGTCGTTATCAGTCATCAGCAACAGAACACATCATAACTGACAGTAAGTCTTGTCTCATTGTTCTTGTATTTAATTACGTACATTAATAATTATAGTAATGAGTAAGAGGTCAATTCAAAGACGAATTAAGGAAGAGAAAGAAACAATTTTAAGAAAGTTAAATAGTCGGACATCTGAAGTTTTTGAGGGTGACATTGAGCACATGGAGTCAGATTCCCAAGAGATATTTGGGATAAATGTTGTAAACGAATCAATGGATGATGGAAGTGTAGGTGGGATGGAGACTAGTGAAGATAGGCATAAATCTTTGCAGGAAAAATTAGTTGACTGGTATTTGGAACATAATCCAACCAGGGCTAGCGTTAGAGCTCTACTTAAAATTCTAAATTCAGAAAAATTAGATGTTCCCATCTCTCTTGAAGGCCTTTTTAAAAAAAGAAGACAAAAAACTGTTATTAGAACCGTGTCACCAGGTTCGTATTATCACCTCGGGCTGGAAAAACAGCTGGGAAAAATACCACAATATCTTGTTGGCAATATAGATGATATTTAGGTTGACATTGGAGTCGATGGTTTACCGCTGTTTAAAAGTTCTAATACCTCATTATGGCCCATTCTAGGAAACATTGCGAACATTAATGACGTTGACGTATTTTTAATAGGATCATACGTGGGTATTAAGAAACCCTACGATGTAGACAACTATTTACATGACCTAGTTTATGAAATCGAAATTTTGAAAAATCGTGGCATAGTTATGTACGGTAAGCGTTTTAATGTAATTATTAGATCATTTATATGCGATACGCCAGCAAGGGCATTCCTCTGTAATATTGTAGGACATAACGCAATAAATGGTTGTATAAAATGTTACCAAATTGGTCAGCGAATAAACAACGTGACGACCTTTTCATCTTCATCGTCGCTTTTAAGGACTGACGAAAATTTTTTCCATAGAAAACAAAGAACATTCCATAAAGGAAGATATATGAATGAACACAGTTCGTTAGAGAAATTGGGAACAAAAATGGTGACACAATTTCCGTTGGAGCCAATGCATCTCATAGATTTAGGAGTAACGAAAAAAATGATATTGTATCTAATTAAAAATAAAACAGCCAATGTGATGACAGTCGAGAGTAAACAAGTCTTGTCCCAGCGTCTGATAAGGGTTTCCAAAGGAAACCCAGAGGAATCGACGAAATTGCAAGGTGGAAAGCTACCGAATTTCGGCAATTTATTCTTTACTATGGACCAATAATAATAAAAGACCTAGTCGATAATGATTTTTATTATGAAGTACTGCTATTACATATAGCTTATAGACTAATTTCCACGCCTAGACTTGGCAGTCAAGATATAGATATAGCAACAGAACTTCTCCAAGCATTTGTTGAAAAATTTGGCACAATATTTGGTGTAAGCAGTGTTACGTTCAACGTGCATAGTCTGCTGCATTTGACACAAAGCGTGCGAGATTTCGGGATTACATCAAGTTTTTCAGCATATGGTTGTGAGAATTTTCTATACCAATTGAAGAGAAAAGTTCGTAAGCCGAACTTAATATTGGAACAAATAAAAAATAAGTTCAGCGATGCGCCACTAAAAATAACAAACAAATCACATCAATTCAAAAGGTCCCGGCATAATAAGATAGTAGCGTACGAGACAAAAGATTGGTTTTTAAGTAAAACGCGGCCGAATAATTTCTGTTGCATTGAACCGTTCACTCCTATAATGATTACGGGATTTTCAGATGAACCCCAGAAATTAGTTAAAGGTGTAAAAGTACAAAATTTAAAAGACTTTTTTGAAGAACCAGTGAAGTCATCTTATCTTGGGATTTTTACTGGGGAGATATTACCAGTTGAAGAAGAAATATTTGAGATAGAAAAAATATGTAACAAGTTGTCTGTTTTTCCGTACGGAAATTCTTATATATTTATACCTATTCTTCACAGTTGTATCTGAAAATTAATATATATGAGTATGCAACAAAATGAGTTTTTTTGTTTACATTTTGTTAAAGGACAAATTTAAAAAGTCTTATTTCATTGATAATTAATAATACCTTATTAATAATACCTTTTTATCCAAAGATAATTTTGTTCTTTGTTTAAAAAATTAAACTAATATTTTAAAAGTTTTTCACATTTTTGGTATTTAAATATTGATACATTTTTATTATGCAAAAATTAAAAATGTAAAATCTGAGCATTTCATTCATAACAAATAATGGTGCGCCGAAATACAAATTACAAAAATTTAAAATTCGTCCCTAAAACAATGCAAAATTTCTTTAATTTCGGGTTTTTATTTATAAAAAAGCCAACAGGTAGAACGCAAATTATTTTGATATTAAAATATTTCCCAAACAATTCATGTATCTTTTTAGGAAATTCAATTTTTAGCTAAAATGGCGGATAAATTGAATAAAAGTCTCGCAGCTCAAATAAGAGGTATCATATTCACTTTCAATTAAATAGAAATACAAATTTACTAAATCTTGTCTAAATTTCCTGATGTTGCTCCCCACAGATTTGCAAACTGATATTAAGGAAATTCGACGTGAGATAGACAAACAAAACGAAGTGTTTTCGGGGGAATTGGCACACATAAAGGTTCTTCTGCAGCAGTTAATTGAAACCAAAAAAAACAATCACCAGTACATTAATATATTCCCCTTGAAAACCCAAGAAGATCTCGATAATTTGGAATCAAAACTTGTTGATCAAGAAGGGCAATTAGAAGAAACCTTATTAAATTTTATCAAAAAAATAGTATCGAATGGAGGATTAGTGAAAAATATAAATAGTTTATTAGGAAATGATGTTATAAAAACGTATAATTACGATGGTTATCAAAAAAAGCTTGCATTTAAGGACTACTACCATATCGATCATTTGTTTTTCAAGGCTGTTGAGTCGGAAGCTATAACATTTGGTAATTATAAAGCAGACATGAAGAAAGCTTTCAAAAGAGCAAAAAATAAATTATACAAAGAGAAATGTTTAAAAGAAAAAAGAAAATAAATAAATGTTACCTCTGTAATGCTACTGATTTGATACCATTCTCGTATATTTTTTATATTTTTAAAAATATAAAAGCAATATACATTCAATTGAAATTAGAAATAAATTTAATCAGAAGAATTTACCTTATTAATTTTTTATGATTGAAACATATCTGTTAATTTACATTATTTTATATAGAACATGATTTAATTTATGTGTAATATTTACTGGAGTCCTTATGTTAAATTCAATATGTATTAACGATGTAAACATCATCTTATTTATAAATATAAATAAATATTTTTTTTCAAGCTGAATATATTTTATTTAAAACATTTGAAATAAATGCTATCAAATCGTAAACGCATGAAATTATTCCTTTCTAAGGAACCTCTGTTTTCAGTCTTTAATATTCACAACCTCTCTATTATACACACCTGCTTCCTTCATTTCTTTGTAGAGTGGTTATAACAAGCCTGCACTTCAACAAAGAAAAACATGTAAAACACATGCATGCCCGCCTTCTCCAAGAATGTGCCTTTTCAGGCTTGAAACTGTAAGGCTGATTGACTCACACTCAAATGTATTGATATTGTTCATTTAGTTGTTGTGTACGACATGTGCGCGGTGGCCGAGATGGTAGCACTCCCGATTGATAATCAGTGAGGTCGCAGGTTCAAATCCCGCTGACGGAAAAATATTGAAATTGTCTGGTGAACAGATCCTTCACTTTAATAGTACAATTAAAGTGTAGGGAACACATAAAGTATTAAAATGCGAAATAATTCTGATATATTTTTTTTTTACTTTTAAGACCTTCCGAAAAATGGCGTTCGCAGGCATTCAAGTAGGCCTGTTTTTACAGTGCTTTTAGAACTTATTTCTTGGCAGGCTTCCAAGAAGGCCTTACTTAGAAGGCCTCTAAGAAAGCAATTTTTTAGAGGCAACATAAAAGTCCTTTTTGGTCAGGCCTTCTTAAAGATATTTTTATAGAGGACAAATAAAATGCCTTCCCAGACTCACATCTAATAAGGCCTTCACAAGCAGGCTTCAAAGAAGGCCTGCAAGTGTAAGCGAGAGCGCAAGGCCTTGACCGCCTACGACACGCAATGTTATTTTGAAATAGAGTTTGCATTTGAACGGAAGGCCTACGGCATGCCTTAGCAGGCATTATAATAGGCATTACAAACGCCTCTTTCCGCCACTGGGTATATATAGATGGATGTAAGTACGTTTGTGATTGGCTTGCGTGGACAAAGAGTTGGCGTTGTTATAAAGCAGCGGTGGTTGATACACACATACTGCCGTTTGTGTGAGGCTTTATAGGTATATCTATAAATAGATTGATGTAAGGACGTTTGTGATTGGCTTACGAGGATGCATACCGACATACCTTATGTTATATGTGCACTAATATTTTGTATTGCCTATATGCATTGTGTGCAAATGGACATCACAGTTTATTGCCAACAATTTGGTGTTGGCTATAGTAGTCTAGTGGTTAGAGTGCGTGGCTCGGAGCTTTGAGACCCAGGTTCGAAACGCGGAGAGGGCATTTCGATTTTTGCAATTTATTTTTTATAATCAATTTTTACAGCAGACTACCACTAACCTGATATTCCGGGTTAATGTATTTCTTATTTTTTTTTTAATTTTTTTTTTTTTTAAATTTTTTAATTCAAAAAAAACAGGAATTGTAACATACTTACAGAAAGCGTGATCATTTTAAGTTTTGGAACAGACATTTATTCTATTATTATAAATTTTTGAGAATTATGTCGATATTTTGGTGTAAATTGATCACTATACTAGGGAAATTAAGCCAATTTCAGAAAAATATGTGATTTGTTTTTTTTTCTCCAAAAAATCGTTTTTAGGGTCGAACAAACCATAAACAAGTAAGAAAGTTTCAGTCGGGTAAACCGACTAAGGTATACCCTCACTTTGTGAGTAATGTAATATTGAATATTACTCGAATTTATCTGTCAATTTGTGTGGGAGGTACCAGAAGGGGTTTATCAACTACACATTTTTTTCGCTGAACATTAGATACTTTAAATTCATTGCACTGTGCCGACTTATAAGCATTTATGTGCACTAGTATAAACGTTATGAGACATTAAATTGTGGTATGATTTGGGCATTTTGTGTGGGAGGTACAAAAAGGGGCGTGGCAATAACGCCCATTTTTCACAGGGCTATAGACACTATAAAAACATTACACTGTACAAAATTTCAAGTATTTTTATACACTGGTTTTAATGTTATAAGCTGTTAACTTTTGGTGCAAAAAGGTACCTTTGTGTGGGAGGTACCAAAAGGGGCGTGGCAACAACACCCATTTTTCCCTGGACTGTAGGCAATATAAAAGCATAATACTGTACAAAATTTCAAGTATTTTTATACACTGTTATTAATGTTATAAGCTGTTAACTTTTGGTGCAAAATGGTGCATTTGTGTGGGAGGTACCAAAAGGGACGTGGCGACTTCGCCCATTTTTCTCGAGTTGATAGCGACTAATATGCTAATACTCTGTGTGGAATTTCAAAAGATTCGAATAAGTAGTATAGCAGTTATTAAAGAATCAATATTTCACAACATTTTAACCCTTTGCGGGGGAGGTACTAGAAGGAGTGGACCAATATGGCCCATCTTCGAACTTAGCCGGAGATAGAAAAAAATATTACCACATACCAAATTTGAGGTCAATCGGTTACTCCTTTCGAGAGTTATCGTGCGCACCAGCCAGCAGACAGACAGACAGACAGACGGACGGACATTGCTCATTCGACTTAAAATGACCCAAAACGGATTTCCTCCGAACATACTTAGGTCACTCCTTCGACGTGTTACACTTTTTTCCGTAGCAAATGATATATACCCTCGTCACACTAAAGTGAGGGTATAAAAATAGGGAAAAGTTGTCTGTTCCATTTTTTGAAGCTATTATCTTAACGAAGAGAAAAATGCCTATTTGAAAATCTATGGATAAATGAAGAAATTATACTCCTTCTCCTTTCAACAAATTCATGTTTTTATAATCAAACATTGTGAACGAGGCATCGCAGGAGTGACCTAACAGACCACAAGTATATTGTCGGAAATTCGTTTCGGGCAATTTTAAGCCATTTGAGCACTGTCTGTCTGGCTGGTGCGCACGATAATTTTCGAAATGAGTAACCGATGGACTTCAAATTTTGTATGTGTTGAAATTTTTTATTCCACTCCTTCTAGTACCTCCCCATAAAGCGTCAAAATTCAGTGAAATGTAGATTCTTTAATATCTTATATACTACTTATCAATATCTTCCAATCACTTTCACACATAGTATTATTTTCTAGATCTCTACCTCCTTGAGAAAAATGGGCGAAGTTGCCACGGCTTCTTAGGTACCTCCACATTTTGTGTGGGAAATTCCAAAGGGGGCATGACAATATCGCCATTTGTCAATGGAATGTCGGTAATATAAATCATTACACTGCACAAAATGTCAAGTATTTGTATGCACTGGTATTAAATTTATAAGCCGTTCACTTTTTGTTCAAAATGATCCATTTATGTGAGAGGTACCCAAAGTTATAGTGAAAATGAGTGTTAGTCGAACTTAAAATCAAAATTATAACCAAAGTGATTTTATAGTCAAATGTAAATATGGATATTATAGTATGTTTTTTTACGGATTAAGCAAAATGGTGACCAGATCAAATCCTTTTGTCTGTCTGGTTGGTGCGCACGATAACTTTCGACAGGATTAACCGATTGACTTCAATTTAGTATGTGTCAATATTTTTTTCTATCTCAGGCTAAGGTCGAAAATGGACTATGTTGGTTCACTCCTTCGAGTGCCTCCCTCACGAAGAGTCAAAATTTAAATACTGATTATCTCATAACTTCTATACTACTACTCAGAATCATTCACAATTCCACACATAGTATTAGTTTCTTGGTCGCTATCATCTTGAGAAAAATGGTCGAAGTTGCCACGCCCCTTTTGATACCTCTCATACAAAAGTACCATTTTGCAGAAAAAGTTAACGACTTATAATTTTGATTCCAGTCCATACAAATACTTGACATTTTGAAAAGTGTAAATGGACGTTGTTGTCACGCACCTTTTGGTAACTTTCATAGAAATGGATCATTTTGCACAAAAAGTTAACTGTTTATAACTTTGATTCCAGTCACAAATACTTAAAACTGTGTGGAGTGTAATGCCTTTACTGTACCTATAGTCCCTTGCAAAATGGGGGCCCATTGTGGTACCTCTCATAAACTTGGACCATTTTGCACAGACAGTTTTTTTGTACAGAGTAATGTTTTTATAGTACCCATAATATATTAAAACAGTGGGAGTTATGCCACTCCCCTTTTGGTACCTAACGAACAAAATTGCCAAAACAAAATATGATTTTTTTAATTTCCCTATTTTTATTATATAATATTTATACATTTATCCCTAAACTTTTTGCAAATAGACATTGATTTCTTCGTTAGGATGCTAGCTTAAAAAAAGTGGAACAAACATTTTTTTGCGAATTTTTTCCAGCAAAAAACGCTTTTTTGAAAAAAATCTAATTTTTTCTAATTGTGTTAACGACAGTTACTAAAAAATATGGTCCAAATACTAAAAGTAACTTCCATGAAAATTGGAATTTAAATAACAACTTTACCATAAAAAAATTTTGTTTTGGTTTCATAAAATAGTCTGCCTTAATAAATACAAAAAAGTTTTTCAGGAAAAAAATAAATGTTTGTGCATAGTGTAATCATTGTATGTAGACACTATCATCATTTCCATGTAAATGCAAACGTTCTTCGATTAAGCCAGATAGTGGTAACTAAATCAAATCACAGACCCGGAAACATATTTATTTTCTAAGTCCAGATTCACACGAGACGCAAGTGTCAAAGTTTGTAGGAGAGAGAGAGGCAGGCGGAAAGAGCTCTCTCCCCCACAAACTTTGACACTTGATTGGAAAAAATTGTCTCATTTGAATAACGACTTATTATTATGTTTTCAGAAAAGAAAAATATTTTTATTACTTTTTTACGAAAGTATGTTTTAGGAGAATATATTAGAAATACCCAAATAAGCAAAAAACTAAATAATTAAAAAAATAATTAAGGAAATTAGTCAAGAAAGTGGACACTTCGTGGATTTAGCAAAGTGGCGGCCAAATCAAATCCCAGCCGGGCAGAAAAAATTGGAATCATATGCGAATCGACAAATTCGGGTTTTTTTTTAAATATTTTTTAATAAAGTACAATTAAATACTTAGTAAAAACCTAAATAAAAAAATATGTTTTTTATTTACTTATTTTTTTAAGAAAATATATTTTAATTAAATATATTAGAAATAAACAACTGAGCAAAAATATGAATAATTAGGAAAACTAATTAATTAAGCAAATTACCCACCAAACCGAAAAATTCGTGGTTGATGGTTATTTCTACTGCCCCTAAGCTTAAACGAAAAGTTCCGACCGACTTTATGAATTTTTGGGCATAAAAATCCGAAATTCTAAAATTTTGGTCTGAGCATACAATAAGCAAAGAATCATATGCGGCTTGACTAATTTCTGGATTAAGCAAAATGGTGACCCGATCGAATCCCAGCTAGGACAAAAACAATTTTTATTTAATTATTTTTCGAATAATATATATTTTTTAATTAAATACAATCTAAATTAATCAAAAATTAACAATTAAAGACTTATTAAAAAGATATTTAACTCTATGCAACAATTTTTTGTCGAATGGCTATGCATAACATTTTCTGATGTAATATGGTGGTGAAATAAGTGAATTTCAATATAATCCGTTGTTTATACTCCCACCATTATGAACAAGGGTATATCAAATGCTGCGGGCCAAAAGGGTAACACATCGATGGACTGATCTAAGAGAGCCTAAGAATATTTGGCGGAAATCCATTTTGGGTCATTTGAAGTCGTTTCAACAATGTCCGTCTGTCTGTCTAGTTTGTGCGCACGATAACTTTCGACAGGATTAACCGATTGACTTCAATTTAGTATGTGTCAATATTTTTTTCTATCTCAGGCTAAGGTCGAAGATGGACTATGTTGGGTCAAAATTTAGTGAAATAGTGATTATCTCATGACTTCTATACTACTACCCAGAATCTTTCACAATTCCACACAAAGTATTTCATTTCATTTATTTCGTACAATCTTGTAATTAAAAGCCGTCTGGCCAATTAAACATAAATTACAATATGCATATACATAACTAAGCTTTTTAACCAAGGGTACTACTCTTGGTCGTTATAATCATGAGAAAAATGGGCGAAGTTGCCACGCTCCTTTTGGTACTTCCCATACAAATGGACCATTTTGCACAAAAAGTAAACGGCTTATAACTTGGATTCCAGTCCATAAAAATATTTAACATTTTGTGCAGTGTACAGTACCTACAGTCCCGTAAAAAAAATAACGTTATAGCCATAGCCCATTTGGTACCTTCCATACAAATGGGCCATTTTGCACAAAAAGTTAACTGCTTTTAACTTTGATTCCACCTATACAAATACTATAGGGTCGTTTCTGCCACGTCCCGCAAAAAAATTGCCCAAAAAAATATTAACATTTATTTTTGTGAATTTCCCTATTTTTATACCCTACATTACACTGGTACAGGGTATTATAACTTTGTGCATTTGTTTGTAACACCCAAAAGGAGATGAGATAGACCCATCGATTATTATACCGATCGACTTAGAATCACTTTTTGAGTTAATTTAGCTATGTCCGTATGTATGTAAGATATAGCCCGCATATATATGTTACCCCCGATTTGCAATGTACGCGCTGTAGAAACTATATTTTATATTGGATCGTTAGGAAACTCGGCACGAAGAGGTTTCCTATTGCATGAATTAACACCGCTAATTTTGGGGGAAATTGGTTCAGATTTAGGTATAGCCCCCATATATATATTACCCCCGATTTGACATTTAAGTGATGTAGAAACTGTATTTCACATCCGATCAGTACGAAATTGGGCTGAAAGAGGCTTCTTATTACATGAATGAACACAGCCAAATTTGGGGAAAATCGATACAGATTTAGATATAGTCCTCATATATACGTAACCCCCGATTTGATATGTAAGCGCTGTAGAAGCTGTATTTTATATCCGACCAGTACGAAATTCGGCAGAAAGGGGTTTCTTATTACTTCAATGAACACATACACACATATGTTCCTCATATGCCCATATATATGGTATCAAAGCGCTATAGAAGTTGCACTTTACTTCCGATCATTGAAAAATTTGACAGAAAGAACGAATACTGCAAAATTTGGGGGAAATCGGTCCAGATTTATATGTAGCTCCCATATACAGGGTTGCCCATATTCGACGGACCCATGTTTTTTTAAAAAAAATCAAAGAAAAAAATAAAAATTTGGCGGTTGACAATCTTAATCATTTAATTTGTTCCAAGTAGATTTGTTTACATAAATTTTTGAATATGATATCTCTCAAATGGCCGCCTCTGGCGTTGATGGCGTATTGTGCCCTTTTTGCAGCATTTTCCATCGTTTTCGCCAACATTTCGGCCGGAATAGCGGCTATTTCTTCACGAATGTTGTCCTTGAGCTCTTCTACGGTCCTTGGCTTGTTAACGTAAACCTTTGACTTCAAATATCCCCACAGAAGAAGTCAGGCGGCGTCAAATCGGGCGAACGCGGTGGCCAGTCCAAATCACCACTTTTCGACATCAAACGGCCCGGAAACAAATTCTTCAGAAAATCGATTGTTATGCGACTTGTGTGCGGTGGAGCGCCGTCTTGTTGAAACCAGAACTGCCTCATACGCTTTCAACGAATAATTGGCATCACAAAATTGGTCATCATGTCGCGATAACGCTCCTGGTTGATGGTAACAGCATGGCCATTTTCGTTTTGGAAGAAAAACGGCCCAATGACCGTTTTCGCACTAACGCCGCACCAAACTGTGACTTTTTCGTCATGAAGAGGCAATTCTTGAATCTCCTGAGGATTTTCAGTGGCGTAAATACGGCAATTTTGCTTATTTACGGTCCCATTCAATGTGAAATGGGCTTCATCGGACATGATAATTTTGTTTTTTGAGTTTTCACAATTGACTTCTTCTGTTGAAATTTACATTGAAATTTACATTCAACAGAAGAAGTCAATTGTGAAAACTCAAAAAACAAAATTATCATGTCCGATGAAGCCCATTTCACATTGAAATATGCAAAATTGCCGTATTTACGCCACTGAAAATCCTCAGGAGATTTAAGAATTGCCTCTTCATGACGAAAAAGTCACAGTTTGGTGCGGCGTTAGTGCGAAAACGGTCATTGGGCCGTTTTTCTTCCAAAACGAAAATGGCCATGCTGTTACCATCAACCAGGAGCGTTATCGCGACATGATGACCAATTTTGTGATGCCAATTATTCGTCGAAAGCGTATGAGGCAGTTCTGGTTTCAACAAGACGGCGCTCCACCGCACACAAGTCGCATAACAATCGATTTTCTGAAGAATTTGTTTCCGGGCCGTTTGATGTCGAAAAGTGGTGATTTGGACTGGCCACCGCGTTCGCCCGATTTGACGCCGCCTGACTTCTTCTTGTGGGGATATTTGAAGTCAAAGGTTTACGTTAACAAGCCAAGGACCGTAGAAGAGCTCAAGGACAACATTCGTGAAGAAATAGCCGCTATTCCGGCCGAAATGTTGGCGAAAACGATGGAAAATGCTGCAAAAGGGCACAATACGCCATCAACGCCAGAGGCGGCCATTTGAGAGATATCATATTCAAAAATTGATGTAAACAAATCTACTTGGAACAAATTAAATGATTAAGATTGTCAACCGCCAAATTTTTATTTTTTTCTTTGATTTTTTTTAAAAAAACATGGGTCCGTCGAATATGGGCAACCCTGTATATGGGAGCTACATATAAATCTGGACCGATTTCCCCCAAATTTTGCAGTATTCGTTCTTTCTGTCAAATTTTTCAATGATCGGAAGTAAAGTGCAACTTCTATAGCGCTTTGATACCATATATATGGGCATATGAGGAACATATGTGTGTATGTGTTCATTGAAGTAATAAGAAACCCCTTTCTGCCGAATTTCGTACTGGTCGGATATAAAATACAGCTTCTACAGCGCTTACATATCAAATCGGGGGTTACGTATATATGAGGACTATATCTAAATCTGTATCGATTTTCCCCAAATTTGGCTGTGTTCATTCATGTAATAAGAAGCCTCTTTCAGCCCAATTTCGTACTGATCGGATGTGAAATACAGTTTCTACATCACTTAAATGTCAAATCGGGGGTAATATATATATGGGGGCTATACCTAAATCTGAACCAATTTCCCCCAAAATTAGCGGTGTTAATTCATGCAATAGGAAACCTCTTCGTGCCGATTTTCCTAACGATCCAATATAAAATATAGTTTCTACAGCGCGTACATTGCAAATCGGGGGTAACATATATATGCGGGCTATATCTTACATACATACGGACATAGCTAAATTAACTCAAAAAGTGATTCTAAGTCGATCGGTATAATAATCGATGGGTCTATCTCATCTCCTTTTGGGTGTTACAAACAAATGCACAAAGTTATAATACCCTGTACCAGTGTAATGTAGGGTATAAAAATAGGGAAATTCACAAAAATAAATGTTAATATTTTTTTGGGCAATTTTTTTGCGGGACGTGGCAGAAACGACCCTATAGTATTTGTATAGGTGGAATCAAAGTTAAAAGCAGTTAACTTTTTGTGCAAAATGGCCCATTTGTATGGAAGGTACCAAATGGGCTATGGCTATAACGTTATTTTTTTTACGGGACTGTAGGTACTGTACACTGCACAAAATGTTAAATATTTTTATGGACTGGAATCCAAGTTATAAGCCGTTTACTTTTTGTGCAAAATGGTCCATTTGTATGGGAAGTACCAAAAGGAGCGTGGCAACTTCGCCCATTTTTCTCATGATTATAACGACCAAGAGTAGTACCCTTGGTTAAAAAGCTTAGTTATGTATATGCATATTGTAATTTATGTTTAATTGGCCAGACGGCTTTTAATTACAAGATTGTACGAAATAAATGAAATGAAATACTTTGTGTGGAATTGTGAAAGATTCTGGGTAGTAGTATAGAAGTCATGAGATAATCACTATTTCACTAAATTTTGACCCAACATAGTCCATCTTCGACCTTAGCCTGAGATAGAAAAAAATATTGACACATACTAAATTGAAGTCAATCGGTTAATCCTGTCGAAAGTTATCGTGCGCACAAACTAGACAGACAGACGGACATTGTTGAAACGACTTCAAATGACCCAAAATGGATTTCCGCCAAATATTCTTAGGCTCTCTTAGATCAGTCCATCGATGTGTTACCCTTTTGGCCCGCAGCATTTGATATACCCTTGTTCATAATGGTGGGAGTATAAACAACGGATTATATTGAAATTCACTTATTTCACCACCATATTACATCAGAAAATGTTATGCATAGCCTTTCGACAAAAAAATTGTTGCATAGAGTTAAATATCTTTTTAATAAGTCTTTAATTGTTAATTTTTGATTAATTTAGATTGTATTTAATTAAAAAATATATATTATTCGAAAAATAATTAAATAAAAATTGTTTTTGTCCTAGCTGGGATTCGATCGGGTCACCATTTTGCTTAATCCAGAAATTAGTCAAGCCGCATATGATTCTTTGCTTATTGTATGCTCAGACCAAAATTTTAGAATTTCGGATTTTTATGCCCAAAAATTCATAAAGTCGGTCGGAACTTTTCGTTTAAGCTTAGGGGCAGTAGAAATAACCATCAACCACGAATTTTTCGGTTTGGTGGGTAATTTGCTTAATTAATTAGTTTTCCTAATTATTCATATTTTTGCTCAGTTGTTTATTTCTAATATATTTAATTAAAATATATTTTCTTAAAAAAATAAGTAAATAAAAAACATATTTTTTTATTTAGGTTTTTACTAAGTATTTAATTGTACTTTATTAAAAAATATTTAAAAAAAAACCCGAATTTGTCGATTCGCATATGATTCCAATTTTTTCTGCCCGGCTGGGATTTGATTTGGCCGCCACTTTGCTAAATCCACGAAGTGTCCACTTTCTTGACTAATTTCCTTAATTATTTTTTTAATTATTTAGTTTTTTGCTTATTTGGGTATTTCTAATATATTCTCCTAAAACATACTTTCGTAAAAAAGTAATAAAAATATTTTTCTTTTCTGAAAACATAATAATAAGTCGTTATTCAAATGAGACAATTTTTTCCAATCAAGTGTCAAAGTTTGTGGGGGAGAGAGCTCTTTCCGCCTGCCTCTCTCTCTCCTACAAACTTTGACACTTGCGTCTCGTGTGAATCTGGACTTAGAAAATAAATATGTTTCCGGGTCTGTGATTTGATTTAGTTACCACTATCTGGCTTAATCGAAGAACGTTTGCATTTACATGGAAATGATGATAGTGTCTACATACAATGATTACACTATGCACAAACATTTATTTTTTTCCTGAAAAACTTTTTTGTATTTATTAAGGCAGACTATTTTATGAAACCAAAACAAAATTTTTTTATGGTAAAGTTGTTTTTTAAATTCCAATTTTCATGGAAGTTACTTTTAGTATTTGGACCATATTTTTTAGTAACTGTCGTTAACACAATTAGAAAAAATTAGATTTTTTTCAAAAAAGCGTTTTTTGCTGGAAAAAATTCGCAAAAAAATGTTTGTTCCACTTTTTTTAAGCTAGCATCCTAACGAAGAAATCAATGTGTATTTGCAAAAAGTTTAGGGATAAATGTATAAATATTATATAATAAAAATAGGGAAATTAAAAAAATCATATTTTGTTTTGGCAATTTTGTTCGTTAGGTACCAAAAGGGGAGTGGCATAACTCCCACTGTTTTAATATATTATGGGTACTATAAAAACATTACTCTGTACAAAAAAACTGTCTGTGCAAAATGGTCCAAGTTTATGAGAGGTACCACAATGGGCCCCCATTTTGCAAGGGACTATAGGTACAGTAAAGGCATTACACTCCACACAGTTTTAAGTATTTGTGACTGGAATCAAAGTTATAAACAGTTAACTTTTTGTGCAAAATGATCCATTTCTATGAAAGTTACCAAAAGGTGCGTGACAACAACGTCCATTTACACTTTTCAAAATGTCAAGTATTTGTATGGACTGGAATCAAAATTATAAGTCGTTAACTTTTTCTGCAAAATGGTACTTTTGTATGAGAGGTATCAAAAGGGGCGTGGCAACTTCGACCATTTTTCTCAAGATGATAGCGACCAAGAAACTAATACTATGTGTGGAATTGTGAATGATTCTGAGTAGTAGTATAGAAGTTATGAGATAATCAGTATTTAAATTTTGACTCTTCGTGAGGGAGGCACTCGAAGGAGTGAACCAACATAGTCCATTTTCGACCTTAGCCTGAGATAGAAAAAAATATTGACACATACTAAATTGAAGTCAATCGGTTAATCCTGTCGAAAGTTATCGTGCGCACCAACCAGACAGACAAAAGGATTTGATCTGGTCACCATTTTGCTTAATCCGTAAAAAAACATACTATAATATCCATATTTACATTTGACTATAAAATCACTTTGGTTATAATTTTGATTTTAAGTTCGACTAACACTCATTTTCACTATAACTTTGGGTACCTCTCACATAAATGGATCATTTTGAACAAAAAGTGAACGGCTTATAAATTTAATACCAGTGCATACAAATACTTGACATTTTGTGCAGTGTAATGATTTATATTACCGACATTCCATTGACAAATGGCGATATTGTCATGCCCCCTTTGGAATTTCCCACACAAAATGTGGAGGTACCTAAGAAGCCGTGGCAACTTCGCCCATTTTTCTCAAGGAGGTAGAGATCTAGAAAATAATACTATGTGTGAAAGTGATTGGAAGATATTGATAAGTAGTATATAAGATATTAAAGAATCTACATTTCACTGAATTTTGACGCTTTATGGGGAGGTACTAGAAGGAGCCGCACCAAACTGTGACTTTTTCGTCATGAAGAGGCAATTCTTGAATCTCCTGAGGATTTTCAGTGGCGTAAATACGGCAATTTTGCTTATTTACGGTCCCATTCAATGTGAAATGGGCTTCATCGGACATGATAATTTTGTTTTTTGAGTTTTCACAATTGACTTCTTCTGTTGAATGTAAATTTCAACTATTTCAGAGCGCTCGCGTGGCGTGTATTGTTCCATGGTAAAAATCTGCTTGGACTGACGCTTCAAACGCGGTATGTCATTAAGCGATCTGACATCTCTGTCAAAAGTTATGGCGTTGCCAGATGGGTCCGTCGAATATGGGCAACCCTGTACATGTTCCTTCCTACTTAGTATTTAAGTGCTATTATATATGTAATTTGGCAGAAATTAGGTTTTTGATCTATGTTTATGATCTGTTTATAAGAACACATTATATATAAGAACACTGCGCATTTTAACTGAAACGTAACCAATTCTTCCAAATTATTATCGCAATGCCCCTTTTTGCATTGTAAGGGAGGTGCAGCGTATTATATAGTCAGCCCCGCCCGACTATCTGTCTTTCCTTTCTGCCATAGAGACCACAAATGTCAACGGATCGGGCTGAAAATTGGTAACTGGGATTTATTTATACCAGCAACCAGTGCTGTCAGAATTAGACCGAAAATTGTCAAAATAGGGGCAGAAAAATCGTCAAAATTTTCGAAATCGTCAACACTACCAGTCACATACAGTTTTAGATTTTTTTCGGGTGAAGGGCATATTTCAGAGACAGATATGTCTTTAAAGGTACTCTCAAATGCTTATGCGGATCCTCAAAGTGAGCTTAAAAAAATTGTGAGCCGATCTCATATTCTTGAACTGCAATAATAATCAAATTTTGCGAAACATATTTTATACATATCAGTTTCTTAGGATTGAGAATGGTCCATATTTCGATATATCCCAGTCGATTTTATTTATTTACGTCATAGAAGCCGCAAACTTCTTTCGATTGGTACGAAAGTTGACAAAATAAATAGAACCATTCATTGTTTTAGCCCCCATACAAAGGATCCACTAAATGCAGGGTTACCATACGTCCTCCTTTGGGAGGACATGTCCTCCTTTTTAACCAGTGTCCTCCCGTCCTCCCTCCTTTTTCAAAAATGATGGATTTGTCCTCCTTTTGTTACAAATTAAAATTTCTCACAAATAGTAAACCTCCACATGAATTATACTCGCAACTACTTTTAGTACAAAGTTGGTACTACAATAATTGAGCTCGATGACTGAAATTTGGTACATATACTTCTTATAGATGCAGGTAACTTGGGATTGAAATGAGCAAAATTTTTAGCATCTGTCCGATTTGACTTATTAACGCCATATAGACTGCAAATTTCAACTGGTCAAAATTGGTAATTGCGGAGTATGTATATCCAGAATCCTTCAGACGAACAATGGTCGTTATAGGTCCATGTTTTAATATAGGTCCACACGAAGGTACCTCAAGATTTTACTTCTTAACGCAACAAATTTCAAAGAATCCATAAACAGTTGACATGCTATCTATGGTGTAGGGTATGCAAAAATCGGCTTATCAGATCTTAACGCCGCTTCACTAATTTATTATAATTAACACCTAAAAATACTGGAGCTAGACCCATTTTAAAGTACAACGATTGTCTGTCTGACTATTTAAAATTGTTCCTTAAGTACAGGTCGCACTTTCATTCCGATCTTGCTGAAATTTGACAATAAGGGCTATTTCATAACTGGGAAGAAATTGGTCAAAGTCGTTTCAGATTAAGATATAGGCGCTATATAAATTTTCTTTCCGATTTGGCCTTTTATAGCCACAGAAGCTTTTTCATATCCAATCACTTTGAAATTAAGCAGGATGGAGTTTCTTGATCCAAGGGCCCACATTGCCGAATTTGGTGTAAATCTGCACAGATTTAAATGTAGCACCCAAGAACAAACCTTGCCGACTTTGAAGAAAATTTGTTCAGATTTAGATATTGTCCTCCGATTTGGCATCTAAGCGCTACAAAATACAAATTGTTGTACAAATCATTATCATAGGAAATTATATTTTTTAAATGTCCTCCGAAAGTTTCAAACTATCTTTGTAAATGTTACAAATGTCCTCCTTTTCTGACACAAAAGTCCTCCTTTCCGAAAAAAGGTTATGGTAACCCTGACTAAATGCGACTTCTTGACGCATTAGAAACCACAAGTTGATTAGGCTGAATTTTGAGAATATATATATAATTTTGCCCACATTTTTATATAGAAACCACATAACCGATTGGACATTTTCGTTTAATTTTACATAAAATCATTCATATTGCCCTCACCCGATTTTCTGTTTTAGCAACGTAGAAACCACAGATACGTATCGATTGAGTTTACCCAGAACCATTTTAAGGGGTAAGTGACATATTTTGACAAAGGCCGCATTCGACTTTACTTTTTGGACAAAAATTAAAAATCGTCAAAATGGTGATAAATCGTCATTTCTGGCAACACTGCCCGGAACCCTTCACACGAACAACGGTAGCCATAGGTCCAAGTTTTGATATACCCCCATATAAAGGTCCCTCTAAATTTGACTTCCTAACGCCACAAAACCACAAATTTCAACGAATCGGGATGAAATTTGGTAAGATGACTTTATTTGTGCCCGAAACCATTCACATGCTATCCATGGTGAAGGGTATACAATTAATAATATAATAATATATTGTTTTTGTTTATTTTCTTTCAAAATGTCAATCACAAACAATTTTGCTTAGTTAAAATTTTTATCCGTAACAACTTTTTAGCCCCATTTTCATTACCGGGATAAGAAGGTTGTTTAAACGTATATAAGTCGGAACGAGACCGACTATATAATAACCTACATCTTCCTAACAATGCAAAAAGGGGCATTGCGATAATAACTTGGAATAATTGGTTTTGTTTCAGTTAAATGCACATTCTTTCATAGATCAAGATATACAGTTTCTACAGCGCTTACATATCAAATCGGGGTAACGTATATAAGGGGGCGTAGATATAGCCGTACCGATTTTCCTCAAATTTAGTAATGTCTCTAAGTATATCAGGAGACTTCTCTCTGTCAATTTTTATACAGATCGGTTCAAAAATGTTGTTTATACAGTGCAAACATGCCAAATCGGAGGTGCATATATATGGGAGCTATATGTAAATCTGAACCGATATAAACTAAATTCAATAGGGATCGTCCTTGTGCAAGGTTTCGTTAACATCGGACCATAATTGCGACCTGTACTTTGATTACAAGAATACATACACAGACGGATATAGCTAAATCTACTCAGGAAGTGATTCTAAGTCGATCGGTATAATAAACGATTGGTCTATCTCATCTCCTTTTGGGTGTTATAAACAAATGCACAACGTTATAATACCCTGTACCACAGTGTGGTGTAGAGTATAAAAAAGTATTTATAATTAAGCACAGTGGTGAACAATTCGAATCTTAGCAAGGGAAGAAAAAGTATGTTTTTTATTTTTTTATTTTTTTAAGAAAATATGTTTTAATTTAAAAAATAATAAATACATTAAAAATATAGAATTGGGCAAACATCTAAATAATTAAGAAAACAAATTACTTAAGCAAACAAGTCACCAAACCGACCAATACGTGGTTGATGGTTATTTCGATATACATATTTCTATTGCCCCCAAGCTTAAACGAAAAGTTTCGACCCATGACTTTTTGATTTTTGGGATGCCAAGGGTAGTAAATAATACAGAAATGCTGAAATTTTGGACTGAGCATACAATAAGCAAATAATCATATGGTATCATAAAATTACCAAAAAGTCTACCAGAAAAGATGTAATGGGCTTAATATTTCTTCGCTAGAATTAACTGAAGCGCGTCCACTGATAGGAGTGACTAAACACAAACAAATGTTGACTACACATACCTACTCATATGTAACTGTTTTTTAGCAGAAATGTGATTCGTTGACATTGCTGTTCACATAATTTGTTGTTTGTTTCAAAAAATCTGTGGGGGTGGGAAAATACATTAATATTGATGACAAAGAGAAAGACTTTATTTTATACAATTGTGTTACCGTGTATCGGTGGTGTACTGTGGGTAAAAGTATAAAAAGAGCCAAGCAGAATTAAATATATTTCTTATAAACCGCAATAGTATGTATGTATGGCAACACATCGTAAAAATATCGAAAATATTCAAACGATAATTAACAATAAATAAAAATGATCAGTGTATACCGCCGAATATGGATATGGATTGTTGATATTTTTTTATTCCGTCACTGCATGTAATATATTTATATAACAAACGAAATTTTGTAGAACAATTAAACGAAATGTGCACCTTTACCACTTTTTCCATAAAAATTTAATTTTCTAAAAACAATTCTATTTCAAAACATTTTGCGGGAAAAAAATAAATGTCATCAAAATTTTCTGAAGTTTTGTACAAAAACGCTATTAACCATTTTTTTAGAGAATCTTTTTTAAGGAATGTAAATGTTTGGCAAAAATGCAGTTTATCGAGGTCAGCTCAGAAAAAAAAAATGTTTACCACCCCTTTAAAATGACCCCAAAAACACAAAAATGAGGTCAAAATTTGTCGGACGGACCCATAGGGCCCTCAAGACCCAAAAAATGGACCCGTCAATATTATACTCAAATTAAAGGAAATTGTCCGTAGATTCCAAATATGCCCAAAAAAATGTCAAGCGATCTCTAGGAAAGGCCCTAGAGATCGCATGCGACCCCTCAAATTAAAGGAAATTTTCCGTACATTACGAATATGTAAGAATAAACTTGGAAATGTTTATGCATGCAAAATGTTATCCATGCAAAAATAAAAGTTGGACAAAAGTAAATTTACCAAAGACGCTATAAAATTGTAAAGTAATGTTTTGTTCTATCCTTTTTAAATAAATGAACGATTTTTATGGAATAATATAACAAAAAAAATTTATTTAATATATTTAAATATATTATGTACAATTTCAAAAAAGAAAACTCCGTCCCATGCGAAAATAAAAGTTGGACAAATGGAAACTTAGCAATGAAGCTGTATAATTATGAATGGTTGTATTTGTTTCTGTTTTCTGTTTGGGAAAGCGCCGCAGGCAAAAAAATTTTCATTTTTCTTTACGTCTAATTAAATATTTTACTCGTTAAGGCATTCCCTAGAGGGCGCTTATGCAAAAATAAAAGTTGGACAAATGGAAACTTAGCAATGAAACTGTATAATTATTAATGGTTGTATTAGAAATTTGTTTTTTTTGTGGGGAAGAGCGCCGAGGGCGAAAATTTTTTTCAAAAAATCGCGCGATTTTAGAATTGTAATTGTACAAGAAAAATTACATTTTACCCATTTTTCTATTAAAAAAATTAAAATTTTTGCAAAAGAATTGAATTTTTAGGAAATTTTCAAGAAAAATGCTTTTTGTACAAAAAGTCAGCATAACAAAATTTTATAGAAAAATATTTATTCTACGGGATTTTTAAGATATAATCAATTAAAAAATAATTTTGCAAAAAACGTAGTTTCCGTGAAATTTCTTTGGTGAATTGTTAAAGATTTTTTTAAAAAAATTCTTTTCATTTTCTTTTAAATTAACCTTTTTAAATTTTAAAGAAAAATAAAATTTCAATTTTGTAGAAAAAATGAGTTTTTGAAATTTTAAGAAAATGTTACATCGACAAAAACTAAAAAATGTAACATTAAGACATTTTGTGAAAAATAGAAATTTTGTTGAAAAATTATCGATGAGATTAAAAACAAGTAAGAAAGTTCAGTCGGGTAAGGTAAACAGACTTAATTATCCCCTCACCTTTCAGTCCCAAAAAATCGTATGTAGACTGTAAGTACTATAAAAACACTACTCTGTACAAAATTAGGGAGTAATAAACTAATACTAATGTGGATTTTAAGAAGATTCGAGTAAGTAGTACAGAAGTTATTAAAGAATCAATATTTTTCAATATACTTGGGGTCTTAGGTCATCCTTCGATGTGTTACACTTTTGGTTGAAAGGAAATATATATATTTTATACATGTGAATAGATACACCAATAATAGTTAACCCTACAAATTCAACATGATTAATATTATAATACACAATGGATTTTAGTTTTATTATAATTTAAAAAAAAATACCAAATGCGAGGCGGAATTAAAGTTTACCTCGAGACAATACCAAAAACATATTTGAATTTCCGAGCTCGTGGAATCGGCCAAAAATCGTTTTTTATCGTATTTTTTTGTTTGTACCTCATGTTACGGACCACCTTGTGGCACTAGAGATGGCGTCACGGTAGCTCAGATGCACGTCAGGGAAGGTTCCATCCCGCCATCTCTAGCCCAGTGGCCGCACACAAAAATAATTTGGTGATGTACCACTTACTCAACGGACGGACAATATTTACACCAGGAAGCTTTGGTGACACTTCCCATCGCTGCCCACCCTTCCTTGATCCTCGGCCTCCGCTAAAATATTGCGAGGATCCCATTACCCACACACACAATTCACCCCAACTTACCTTTCCGTCACTTCACCCCTGAAACAAAACTTTAGCACTTCCTCATTTTCTTACAGTACTTATTTTTGCATTATTTATTTAAACAAAACTAATCCTAACATTTATATCAATTTTCCTTACTCTATTATAATTTTTAAATATTTTTAAAGTTCTGACAATTATCCTTATTATTTCCTTAATTTGACACCAATGACAAACAACAACAAAATCTGAACTAAAATACTAATCTCCTTTTTTCTTGGTCTTAAAAAAATGTTCTTCCTACCAGACTACAAATTGGAGGTGACGACTAAGGACGCTTTTCTTTTCGCGCCAACAAAACTTTTTTTTTCTATCTAACTAAATGAGCTCACTTAACCAGATTTCGGCTGCTCCTTCACAGCACTTTTACTTATTTTCCTAATCTGACCAGCAATTTGTATCCTACGGAAAGTGACCGATTTTTGTATAATTTTGTAGTATTTTAGCTCTTACAAACTCTTTTACTTAACCTATCGCTAGCAATTTACCATAATCTTATTCCTATACTTAAACTAATTATTTCTATTATCTATTTAATTCTTTTCAGGGTCTTATTTTCTTCTCTTTCCAGGTTTTTTTTTTTTTTTCTCTTTTCAGGTTTTTTTTTTTTTCTTTTCAGGTTTTAGTTGTTTTGCGGTTTCCTCCCAATTGTTTGATATTTATCTCTTTTCTTGTTGGGATTGTTGGCCGCAATATATCAGTGCATGATTTTTGTGTTCCTGCCCTCCCAATATCTGTTTTTTTCATATATCAGGGACTTATTGGTTTGGTCGTGGAGTGATTTAGTTCACTGATAAGGGTTTTTCTGGGCTATATGTTCTTCTTTTACATGGATTTTTTCATCACATACCTCTTTATCCGGTGAGTATATTTTTCTTTTTATTTCTTGACCGCTACTGATTAGATGACTTGTCTTTCTCAGATTTTTATGGCACCACCAGAGGAAATGATATCCGAAATACTAGCTTTGAAGCTCTTGGCCAGTAAAGCAGAACCGTCCTGGCAGAAAAATACATAACAAATATTCTATTGTAACTTAATGCCGAAATACACAAACATAATAACTCACTTGACAAACAATTTCACAAGTATTTTTATTTCTATCTTGGCTAAGCTTCGATTAAACTGCACTTTCTCTCCTTACTGTAGAACGAAATAAAAAATTAGCACCTTTCTTATTTTTAAAATAACTTGCACTTCCTTACTTTTCACTATTTTTCTCTTTTACTTCACTACCACTTTAAACACTGTAAATCACGCACTGTGGTCAAACTCTCAAAGCCACCCCCTTTTATACTCTTCTGACAACTTTGCAACTACTCTTTTAGGCGCCACTTGTTAAGCTTTTCCGCCAATTTCTCTTTCACAATTTCGCAACAACAATTCCCTACATACAATTCTGGCGCTTAAATTTCCCTCAATGAAAACGTTGACAATACTGTTGATGGGGTAACTCTAACAGTCTGGCAACACGAATTGCCAATTGCCTTACTAAATGCAACCCTGTTGTGTCGGTAGTTGGCAACGCTTTTTCATGTCGCTAATCTTGACAGCCGGAACCACCTTCTGACAATTACAATAAAAGCGATGGACACCGAAGGTACATATTTGTTTGTTCTAATTTTCTTTTATTTTCAGGTTATTCATGAGGATGCGGACGGACATTAAAACAAAACAAATATGTGGCCTGGTAATATATTTCAATTACATTTTCTTGTAATTTATATAAAAAAATTCTCCCACCCCCTAGGTATTGACTGTTCGGAAGGGCACTGCAACAAAACTCCGTGGACTCCTAGGCTCCCGCAGGCAGCAACGGTGTGCAGTGAGGACATATCACGTGGGGAACTCCCACACCCTGAGTCTCTAAGCCGGGCATATGCATTGGATGTTGGGTATGTGGTTCGTGTTGTTTGTTATCACAATGAGTATACATGTACATGAACACCCACACATGTGCATACAAATATATCAAATGGTCATTACGTATCGCAACATCATGTATCGCAACATCACGTCACTTTACCACTAATGGCCTGGCCGTCAATAGATTAGTTAGTGCTGTTGATGTCAGGTAAACGTAAGTGTAAACGTAAGTTTACGTAACAAGCTTGTTTTCTATTGTAGATTTGAATGATTTCGTTTTAATTTTATTTTAATTTAATTTAATTTAATTTAATTTAATTAAATTCAATTCAATTAAATCAATTTAATTTAATTTAATTTAATTTAATTTAATTTAATTTAATTTAATTTAATTTAATTTAATTTAATTTAATTTAATTTAATTTAATTTAATTTAATTTAATTTAATTTAATTTAATTTAATTTAATTTAATTTAATTTAATTTAATTTAATTTAATTTAATTTAATTTAATTTAATTTAATTTAATTTAATTTAATTTAATTTAATTTAATTTAATTTAATTTAATTTAATTTAATTTAATTTAATTTAATTTAATTTAATTTAATTTAATTTAATTTAATTTAATTTAATTTAATTTAATTTAATTTAATTTAATTTAATTTAATTTAATTTAATTTAATTTAATTTAATTTAATTTAATTTAATTTAATTTAATTTAATTTAATTTAATTTAATTTAATTTAATTTAATTTAATTTAATTTAATTTAATTTAATTTAATTTAATTTAATTTAATTTAATTTAATTTAATTTAATTTAATTTAATTTAATTTAATTTAATTTAATTTAATTTAATTTAATTTAATTTAATTTAATTTAATTTAATTTAATTTAATTTAATTTAATTTAATTTAATTTAATTTAATTTAATTTAATTTAATTTAATTTAATTTAATTTAATTTAATTTAATTTAATTTAATTTAATTTAATTTAATTTAATTTAATTTAATTTAATTTAATTTAATTTAATTTAATTTAATTTAATTTAATTTAATTTAATTTAATTTAATTTAATTTAATTTAATTTAATTTAATTTAATTTAATTTAATTTAATTTAATTTAATTTAATTTAATTTAATTTAATTTAATTTAATTTAATTTAATTTAATTTAATTTAATTTAATTTAATTTAATTTAATTTAATTTAATTTAATTTAATTTAATTTAATTTAATTTAATTTAATTTAATTTAATTTAATTTAATTTAATTTAATTTAATTTAATTTAATTTAATTTAATTTAATTTAATTTAATTTAATTTAATTTAATTTAATTTAATTTAATTTAATTTAATTTAATTTAATTTAATTTAATTTAATTTAATTTAATTTAATTTAATTTAATTTAATTTAATTTAATTTAATTTAATTTAATTTAATTTAATTTAATTTAATTTAATTTAATTTAATTTAATTTAATTTAATTTAATTTAATTTAATTTAATTTAATTTAATTTAATTTAATTTAATTTAATTTAATTTAATTTAATTTAATTTAATTTAATTTAATTTAATTTAATTTAATTTAATTTAATTTAATTTAATTTAATTTAATTTAATTTAATTTAATTTAATTTAATTTAATTTAATTTAATTTAATTTAATTTAATTTAATTTAATTTAATTTAATTTAATTTAATTTAATTTAATTTAATTTAATTTAATTTAATTTAATTTAATTTAATTTAATTTAATTTAATTTAATTTAATTTAATTTAATTTAATTTAATTTAATTTAATTTAATTTAATTTAATTTAATTTAATTTAATTTAATTTAATTTAATTTAATTTAATTTAATTTAATTTAATTTAATTTAATTTAATTTAATTTAATTTAATTTAATTTAATTTAATTTAATTTAATTTAATTTAAATTGAAAAATTGAAAAATTGAAAAATTGAAAAATTGAAAAATTGAAAAATTGAAAAATTGAAAAATTGAAAAATTGAAAAATTGAAAAATTGAAAAATTGAAAAATTGAAAAATTGAAAAATTGAAAAATTGAAAAATTGAAAAATTGAAAAATTGAAAAATTGAAAAATTGAAAAATTGAAAAATTGAAAAATTGAAAAATTGAAAAATTGAAAAATTGAAAAATTGAAAAATTGAAAAATTGAAAAATTGAAAAATTGAAAAATTGAAAAATTGAAAAATTGAAAAATTGAAAAATTGAAAAATTGAAAAATTGAAAAATTGAAAAATTGAAAAATTGAAAAATTGAAAAATTGAAAAATTGAAAAATTGAAAAATTGAAAAATTGAAAAATTGAAAAATTGAAAAATTGAAAAATTGAAAAATTGAAAAATTGAAAAATTGAAAAATTGAAAAATTGAAAAATTGAAAAATTGAAAAATTGAAAAATTGAAAAATTGAAAAATTGAAAAATTGAAAAATTGAAAAATTGAAAAATTGAAAAATTGAAAAATTGAAAAATTGAAAAATTGAAAAATTGAAAAATTGAAAAATTGAAAAATTGAAAAATTGAAAAATTGAAAAATTGAAAAATTGAAAAATTGAAAAATTGAAAAATTGAAAAATTGAAAAATTGAAAAATTGAAAAATTGAAAAATTGAAAAATTGAAAAATTGAAAAATTGAAAAATTGAAAAATTGAAAAATTGAAAAATTGAAAAATTGAAAAATTGAAAAATTGAAAAATTGAAAAATTGAAAAATTGAAAAATTGAAAAATTGAAAAATTGAAAAATTGAAAAATTGAAAAATTGAAAAATTGAAAAATTGAAAAATTGAAAAATTGAAAAATTGAAAAATTGAAAAATTGAAAAATTGAAAAATTGAAAAATTGAAAAATTGAAAAATTGAAAGATTGAAAGATTGAAAGATTGAAAGATTGAAAGATTGAAAGATTGAAAGATTGAAAGATTGAAAGATTGAAAGATTTAAAGATTGAAAGATTTAAAGATTTAAAGATTGAAAGATTGAAAGATTGAAAAATTGAAGAATTGAAAAATTCCAAAAATTCCAAAAATTCCAAAAATTTCAAAAATTTCAAAAATTTCAAAAATTTCAAAAATTTCAAAAATTTCAAAAATTTCAAAATTTTCAAAATTTTCAAAAATTTCAAAAATTTCTAAAATTTCTAAAATTCAAAAAATTCTAAAATTCATTCAGGGCTTTAAATATTGTGATTCCTTTTATTTCCACGTGAGGGTATTTGACATAATGAGGTCTGCTCTGTCGGGTGAACTTGTTTCACTACTTTCCTAATCTTGCCTAACTTGTGAAGTCTATTTTGATTCGATCTGGGGTCTTTGAAACAATTCCGCCATAAATCGTAACCCGATTAAGGTTATTAGCCATTGGTCTAAAGGCCTCAGCACGTTATGACATAGTTTCGCCGCACTGCTCAAGGGGTCACCATCCATGGTTTAATAATACGAGATGTGCAAATGCAATGAGTCGGATTGTAGGTCTTTTTATTGTTTCAATACCTCAAATCATTTTCGATTAGACATCACTTGCACGTCAAGCTATTTAACTTAATCCTTTTTGTCCGACAACATTCCTCTCAAAAATGTCACAATCACCTTTGGTTAATTCTCTTAAAGTTTAATATCCTTCGCGTGACATGTTCCTAGTGGCTTTCCCTGAGTCGTTTCTATTTCGTAAATATTATTCCCTCTTGGTCGCACTATTCGACATTTCACAAACTTTGGTGCAAATTTTGCATTGAAATTCTTTTTAAAGTCACTTAGAACATAATTTCGTTTGTAAATCTCTTGTCCAGGGACCAATTTTAGAATTCTAGCTCTTCTATTGTAGCGCTCTGAACTTTTTTCATAGGCCAGATGCATATTCTGACGAATTTTCTCGCGTATTATTTGCAATCTGTCTTGCCTGTTTAGATTCATCAATTGGTGGTCTCTTAACGATCCTAATTTTCTCGCGAGTTTATAATCAGAACCACTCGTGTAGAAATGATGTCCAAATAGGGCAAAGAAAGGAGTTGTACCCGTTGCTGAGTGAATAGCTGTTCGTAGGGCGCATTCAATTTCTGAAATATATAGATCCCAGTCACGATGATCTTTCTCTAGATAGGATCTAATCGCTGCGAGCACTGACTGATTGACTCTTTCTGAGGCGTTTGATTGAGGAGCATAGGGGGCTACTTTTATATGATTTATTTTATAGGTTTCTATCATTTCATTAAAAGATTTTGCGGTGAACTGAGCACCATTGTCGCTATGGATAGTCTCTGGTACACCGAATTTATGAAAAATCTCTTGAACTAAGAACTGGGTTACATTTACGGTAGTGGCCTCTTTCATTGCTTTCAGAAACGTAAATTTCGTAAAGTGATCCACTACTACAAAAATGTAGGCGTTGCCGCTTTTTGACCTGGGGTATTTTCCTAAGAAATCTATGTAAATTTTCTGAAAAGGCCGTTCAGTTATCACCTCTTCTCCTATCGTTGGTTGTACATGTTGGTTGACTGGTTTAGATTGCTTGCAAACTGGGCAGTTTGATATATAATTTCGCACTTGAACCGCCATTTTAGACCAATAGTACATTTGCTTCAATCTACTTAACGTCTTTGCAATTCCTCCATGAGCAACCGTGGTCGGATTATGTGCCTTTTCGATTAATACCTGTGTTAGATTCTCTGGCACCCATAATTTCCAGTTATTCTCCGAGAATTCTTCTCTATCAAAATCTATTTTTTTAAAAATCATACCGTTCCGAATTTGCAAATCGGGCAGTAGTTCCTGGTTAGCTCTTATCTCTTTGCATAAGTCCAAGTATTGTTCACTTTCAAACTCCGTCGTCTCGAAATCGAATACCTGGTCTACTGTTAGTTCGGCCATTTCACCAGCTACTGGCATTCGTGAGAGCATATCCGCTACGACATTTTCTTTACCTTTTCGGTGCTCTATATCGAAATCAAATGCTTGTAGCTGGAGTGACCATCTTGCAAGCCTTCCACTTAAATCCTTCAGACTCATAAGCCATTTCAGGCTTGCATGGTCAGTTATCATCGTAAACTTCATCATTTCGACGTAAGGTCGAAATCTTTTTATCGCCAATACAGCAGCCAGGCATTCTTTTTCTGTGACTGAGTAATTTCTTTGGCATTTATTTAACTTTTGTGAGTAAAAAGCTATCGGATTCTCTTCTCCTGATTCATTTTTCTGGAATAAAACCGCCCCTATACCTACATCCGAGGCATCACATTGTATAAAGAACGGTTTGGAGAAATCGGGGCGGCGAAGAACTGGAGCCGATGTTAGTGCCTTTTTCAACCCTTCAAATGATTCTATGGCTTTAGGAGTAATATGAAACTTTTCGTTCTTCTTTAAAGTATCTGTCAGGGCAGCGGATATTGACGCGAAATCTTTTATGAATCGTCTATACCACCCTGCAGTACCAAGAAAACTTCTGACTTCCCGAGGAGATTTTGGAGTCCTAATGTTCTTTATAGCGTTCACTTTTTCTGGATCTGTTTTTAGTGCGCCGCCACCTATTATGAAACCCAAGTATCGCAACTCTTGGAAGCAAAACATGCTCTTTTTGAGCCCAATTGTTAGCCCAGCTTCTTCTAGGCATTTCGCGACTTCTTCTAACATCCTAAGATGTGTCTCAAAAGTTTCAGAAATAATTAGCAAGTCATCTAGGTATACAAATACGTTCGTTTTTAACCGGGCCGGGATAGTTCTGTCCATTAGTCTGCATAATCGCTGAGCCGCATTGCACAGGCCGAAGGGCATTACTCTGAATTGATATAGAGGTCGACCTGGTACAGTAAAAGCTGTATATTGTCTTGATTCTTCTTCTAATTCTATCTGCCAAAAGGCATGCTTCAGGTCGACACTACTAATGAAATGGGTCTGATCAATGCGACTCAGGATACCATCTATATTTTGCAGAGGATAAGCGTCCTTTACTGTAGCTGCATTAATCTTCCTAGCATCCAGACAAATTCTATTCTTTCCCGGCTTACGAACGACTGTTATCCTATTGTTCCAAGGACTTTCACTCTCCTCTATGACTTTCAGGGCCAACATCTTATCTATTTCAGTATATACTATTTCCTGCATTGCCGGCGATAAGGGGTAATGTCTTTCTTTAACTGGAACAGTGCCCTTTTCTAATTGTATCGTGTGTTTTTCCAACTTGGTACACCCCAGTCCCTTAGTCTCAAATGCTGGGAATTTTCCTATGACCGTATCTAGTCGTTGTTGTTGTTCTGCGGTTAGTTCATGTATCTTTTGTTTTGCAATTCCGAAATGATCTTTCAGTTTATCTACATCAATTTCATCTACCTGAATGATATTCGGGGCTATTCTAAACACTCTCCAGAAATCTACTCCTAAATATAGAGGTTGCTCCAGATCGGGACATAGATAGAATATGATATTTTCAGTGTTTCCTTCATATGTGACTGGAACCTGGACTTTGCCTAAAATTCTGCATTGTTTGCCACTTGCTGTGTTAACAGTTGCATAGTATGAATTTATTTCCAGTTCCAGTTCACTTACTAATTCGCGACATCCTCTCCCGAGTAGACTAACTGATGCACCTGAATCTAAGAGTCCCTCCATTTCTTTACCCTGGAACTTGATAATAACATATGGCCTATTGTCTGTCGGATTTCCACACTTAATCATTGCTTCTATCACCTCCTTTCTTAGTTCTCTTCGTCTCTTGGCTTTTTCTCTAATTTTCTTGACTCTTTTTGATGTGTTAATTTCAAAATTTTGATTATCCCTTTTCTGAATCAGATCAATGTCAACACTTCCATCCGTCTCCTCTCCGAAGATTCTTTCTCTGGTTTCCTCATAATATTTTTCTCTAGTTTCCAAAGGGAGATAGTGTCGTATTGATTTATAATTCAATTCGCGGGGTTCTCTGCCGAACGTTGGTCCCCCGTGTACCCAGCGTTCTTTCTCGGGTTTCCCTGCCTACAAGTTGGACATTGGGGTGTGATTACCTCTGGTCCTCCACACCGATAACAAAATCTATGCCATTCGGTTGAGTGGCATTCCATAAATGCGTGACCTGGTTCCCTACAATTCCAACATACCAACCCTGATACTGCTGCAATTTCTTGGGGTTCCACCCGTTCTACATCTTCGAAATAGTCCCCCTGCTCCTGATAAACTTCACTAACATATCTTTGTATTCTTGGAGGTGCTTGATTAGTTCTTACATCTTTGCGGGCAAATAGTCTCTCTGCTTCTAAACACTGTATTCGTAGTTGCTCTACCGAAGACACATTAACCGAAAACATCATTTTGGATAAGCTTTCCTTCAAATTAGCTTTGGCTATCCTTATCATATCGTATTCGGTTATTGGTTGTTCTAGTTTTGAACGAATTCTATTTAGGGAATAGAAATACTCGTCGATAGATTCTCCGGATTGTTGCTTTCTCTCAACAAGGTCCCTCATCAGCTCGAGATGTGAACTTGGTGCTTGATAATGCGCTATTAAAGATTGAGTTAAGGCTTCCCAACTAGTAAACTGGTTGGTCTTTACTTGCAGCCAAAACCAATCCCATGCAGGACCCCTGACTAGTAAATGGAAATCTCTTAACATTTCTGCGTCTGGAATTCTGTATTGAGCCTGCAAATATTTTACACGAAAAACGAAGTCATCTACTGACATTCGTTTTTGATTTCCGTCGAAATATAACCCAAATTTCTCTACTCTGCTTGTTCTGATTTCGTTTTGATCGGAGTTACGGTATCTGTTCTGTTCCGTGTTTGGATATGTTTCTCCCAGTGTGTCTCTAGACCTATGGCTCTCGAAATTGCGTGGTTGTTCCATAAACTGTTGCTGCGGAAAATGGTCATAGGTGTATTGCCCAGAATGTGGTGGATGAATTGGTTGTTGCGCCGCATTCAGATGCAAGCTATAACTAACTTGGTCTGATACCCGGTGTGTTGAAATAGTTTCACCCTGTGGCCTATTCTGAGAGTTTGGTTCCCTTGAATTGCTAGAATTCCTGGGGAGTCCATTAGTCACATTCTGATTTAGGGACATTAGTCGAACTGATTCATTGAGTCTATTGATGGCTTCAGTAAATTTCATCATTTCCCTATCCACTCTTTGCTGTATCACATTTTCAACTCGTTGTTGAATCGCTCCTTCTATGCGTTGTTGTAAATTATTTACGCTTTCCTGGACTATCTGTCGCACTCCTGCCCCTACATCGTCAACTTCCATATCCCTAAGAGCATCTACAGGATGAGAGTTCTGGGTACTCTTGGGAAAGGCTCCCTGTACTGTCTCAACTCTCTGAAGTTCTACCCTTTCGTTGACATTTACCTGTTTTCCCCTCTGACTCGCCATCTCTGATTGTTTTCGAGCGTCTGATCTTAAGTACTTTTCCTTAATCACTGGTGTAGACCTATTTAAACTAAATACCTCTGCTCTCAATCTTTTCCTTCTATTTTTTTGGGTTTTTCTCTCCTGCGGGGTACTCATTCATACAAAAACTGACAGAACATACAAAAAAATTAAATATATTTCTTACTTCTAACTACGTATCAGCACTCTTAAATAGTTTCAAACAATAACATATACGAATAGGGGTTAGGTGACGGTAGTATTTTGGGGTATGTGTGTGGCAGTTTATGATTACTTCTTCTTTCTTTTTTTTTTATAATTTATTTTCTTTTGCGACGTTCTCTAAACGAAAATGATGTAAATATTGCACGTAAATCAAACTATGAACTAAAAAAAAACTTTTCTCTCTTTAATTTGGTGGTCTCCTCTACTTCTCATCGATTACCTTCTTGTACTCTAACAGGTTAGAAGAGGTAGGGATTGTCTAATATACTTCTCTATTCTTTCCTCTGAAAGGATATTGCACATTCCCTAACATCAAACTAAAACATGACAGAACAAATTATCGGACAAAAAATGGGACAAGACACAATACAAACAAATCCCGTAGTTCGTCATTATTGTGATATTGCACTTTCCCAAATATTGCACTTGTTACAGACTAAACTACATTAAAACTAACTTAATCCTATATTGCACTTCTAATGATCGCTTTTCCGATCTTAGGCTACAAAACAGGATTCTCTGTCTCAATGTGATTCAATCTTCCTTGGGCTATTTCTTTCTTTTTAGTGGGCTATGGATTTTGAATATTTCGCTCTTATATATTCTAGTTTTTATATTTTTTTCTATTTTATAGAAAATTCTTGCTTTCGATTGGGCGCCATTCTGTTACGGACCACCTTGTGGCACTAGAGATGGCGTCACGGTAGCTCAGATGCACGTCAGGGAAGGTTCCATCCCGCCATCTCTAGCCCAGTGGCCGCACACAAAAATAATTTGGTGATGTACCACTTACTCAACGGACGGACAATATTTACACCAGGAAGCTTTGGTGACACTTCCCATCGCTGCCCACCCTTCCTTGATCCTCGGCCTCCGCTAAAATATTGCGAGGATCCCATTACCCACACACACAATTCACCCCAACTTACCTTTCCGTCACTTCACCCCTGAAACAAAACTTTAGCACTTCCTCATTTTCTTACAGTACTTATTTTTGCATTATTTATTTAAACAAAACTAATCCTAACATTTATATCAATTTTCCTTACTCTATTATAATTTTTAAATATTTTTAAAGTTCTGACAATTATCCTTATTATTTCCTTAATTTGACACCAATGACAAACAACAACAAAATCTGAACTAAAATACTAATCTCCTTTTTTCTTGGTCTTAAAAAAATGTTCTTCCTACCAGACTACAAATTGGAGGTGACGACTAAGGACGCTTTTCTTTTCGCGCCAACAAAACTTTTTTTTTCTATCTAACTAAATGAGCTCACTTAACCAGATTTCGGCTGCTCCTTCACAGCACTTTTACTTATTTTCCTAATCTGACCAGCAATTTGTATCCTACGGAAAGTGACCGATTTTTGTATAATTTTGTAGTATTTTAGCTCTTACAAACTCTTTTACTTAACCTATCGCTAGCAATTTACCATAATCTTATTCCTATACTTAAACTAATTATTTCTATTATCTATTTAATTCTTTTCAGGGTCTTATTTTCTTCTCTTTCCAGGTTTTTTTTTTTTTTTCTCTTTTCAGGTTTTTTTTTTTTTCTTTTCAGGTTTTAGTTGTTTTGCGGTTTCCTCCCAATTGTTTGATATTTATCTCTTTTCTTGTTGGGATTGTTGGCCGCAATATATCAGTGCATGATTTTTGTGTTCCTGCCCTCCCAATATCTGTTTTTTTCATATATCAGGGACTTATTGGTTTGGTCGTGGAGTGATTTAGTTCACTGATAAGGGTTTTTCTGGGCTATATGTTCTTCTTTTACATGGATTTTTTCATCACATACCTCTTTATCCGGTGAGTATATTTTTCTTTTTATTTCTTGACCGCTACTGATTAGATGACTTGTCTTTCTCAGATTTTTATGGCACCACCAGAGGAAATGATATCCGAAATACTAGCTTTGAAGCTCTTGGCCAGTAAAGCAGAACCGTCCTGGCAGAAAAATACATAACAAATATTCTATTGTAACTTAATGCCGAAATACACAAACATAATAACTCACTTGACAAACAATTTCACAAGTATTTTTATTTCTATCTTGGCTAAGCTTCGATTAAACTGCACTTTCTCTCCTTACTGTAGAACGAAATAAAAAATTAGCACCTTTCTTATTTTTAAAATAACTTGCACTTCCTTACTTTTCACTATTTTTCTCTTTTACTTCACTACCACTTTAAACACTGTAAATCACGCACTGTGGTCAAACTCTCAAAGCCACCCCCTTTTATACTCTTCTGACAACTTTGCAACTACTCTTTTAGGCGCCACTTGTTAAGCTTTTCCGCCAATTTCTCTTTCACAATTTCGCAACAACAATTCCCTACATACAATTCTGGCGCTTAAATTTCCCTCAATGAAAACGTTGACAATACTGTTGATGGGGTAACTCTAACAGTCTGGCAACACGAATTGCCAATTGCCTTACTAAATGCAACCCTGTTGTGTCGGTAGTTGGCAACGCTTTTTCATGTCGCTAATCTTGACAGCCGGAACCACCTTCTGACAATTACAATAAAAGCGATGGACACCGAAGGTACATATTTGTTTGTTCTAATTTTCTTTTATTTTCAGGTTATTCATGAGGATGCGGACGGACATTAAAACAAAACAAATATGTGGCCTGGTAATATATTTCAATTACATTTTCTTGTAATTTATATAAAAAAATTCTCCCACCCCCTAGGTATTGACTGTTCGGAAGGGCACTGCAACACTCAATGTTGTTCTCGAGTACCACATTTTTTCTACAAAATGCCTAATATTGAATGTTAATTTTTTTAAAAAAAATTCTTAGGTCTTTGATTTTTAATTTCATTAAATGATTAAAATATTTTTATTTTCATGAAAGCTGTTTCTAAATTTATTTTTCATAAATTTAACATTCCTTAAAAAATTAAAATTGTTCTATAAAAAAATTCTTAATAGCAATTTTGTAGAAAATTTCATTATAATTGAATCTTTCTACAAAACCTAAAATTATATGATTTAAAAAAATCCATTTATCCAGAAATGTTTGTTGTAATTTATTTTTTCCCGCAAAATTGTTTAAAGTTGTATTGTTTTTAAAAAAATTATTTTTTCTGGAACAAATTAGTAAAGGTGCATTTCTTGTTTAATTGTTCTAAAAATTGCATTCCTCTTGAAAAAATATATGCGGTATATATATACACACGTATTATTAATTATCCTTTCATAATTTTTCGGTATTCGATATTTTTACGATTTATTCCCCTACATAGTTCGGCCTTAGGAATTTATAGGAAATATATTGAATTCGGCTTGGCTCTTTTTAGACTTTTGCCCACAGTGCACCACCGATAAACGGCAACACAATTGTATAAAATATGGCCTTTGGCGTTATCATCAATATCAACGTATTCCACCCCCACAGTTTTTAGCTACAGACAAAAAATATCTGAACAGCAATATCAACGAATCACATTTCTGCAAAACAACAGTTACATATATGTAGGTATGTGTACTCAACATTTGTTTGTACTCCGTCACTTCTAGCAGTCTCAGGAAAAAACAAGGCATTTCTTTGCTGCATCGGCATACGCGGTGGTCATGGTCGGTTGGTTAGAGCATCCGACCAAGGACCCAGTGTCCCGGGTTCAATCCCCGGTCGTCCCGTTTCTCTTACATGTTTACTTTTTCGTATTTACTTATTATTTATATGTGAATTTCGTATTTTTAACTATTGGTAATACTATTTAACAATATGTTAATACTATTTAAATGGGTATTTGCAAAAGGCATCGGTATGGATGTGATCTTAGCTCTTTACAGAGCATGCCCAACACCGGTTCTTGGCAATTATACCCTCACTGATACGAGGGTATATATCATTTGCTACGGACCAAAAGTGTAACATCGAAAAAATGTGTTGGGACTTTTTTAACATTATATTTTGATGGAAAAACATGGGTTTTCTAGTTTAGAAAGCGCAAATATGTCTAAATAATAAGAAAATGAGTGAATGCTATGACATAACATGTATTACGGGTATTTATAAGGTAAATTGTCGTAAAAAGAATGACAATCCTTAGTTAACTAAAGCTACAAAGCCTCCATCAGTCTCATCCCACACGTACTTTTCAGATTAATGAGTTATCATATTATATATGGTAAAATTATGAACCTTTAATTTCATTTTATAATATGTGGCGTTTGCATTTAATTGCGGTATTAGTTTCACCGCTTGCATATCTATGCAAAAAAACAGCACATAACCCTGTTCCAGCATGTAGCAAATCATTATGCTTCGCGCATCTTTTCTATTTCTATTCCGTGCTTCATATAGATTTCATTGATATATATTTTTGGTTTATATGATACACACATGTCACACTCATCTTTCCTAGGTTAAAATATTACGTAATTTGATTCCTTCATCACATTTGAAAAAATAGGATATGATAAATTTGTTAACACATTTACTTTTGATGATGCACATTCGTTCTCGTAAAGTTTGCAAATCTCTTGAATGGATGAAAACGGATGTTCAAAATACAATTTCTTGGTTTTCTTTCTGCAGTAATGTGACTCTAACTTTGGCAATTCGTCAACCCATTTTTGAAGAAATGCATGTCTTTCTCTATTAAGCATACCTTGTTTAGAAGACCGATTGGATTCCAAGCAAGCTTTGGCATATTTGTCGGGACTCGTAACCGTACCATGTTTCTGAGCCCTAAACCCATTTCGAAGCATTTTTTCCTTCAGTCTTAAAGTAGAAAACATTGAGCGACAGTCTTATAATCGCAGAGAATTGTATCGTAAGAAAACCACATTGGATTGCTCCCTTGTGGAATTTTCAACTAGATGCTGTTTCTTCTCTTTCACAGATACAAGACTTATCACATACTGATGTTTCTGCAACCACGACATATTCCAAAATTACTTAAAAATTTACTTGGGTTGCACCCAATTGTATGGCTGCCTCTCGGCAAATATGGTTGTCTGCGGTTCCAGAGTATTCTTCGCCTTTCATTCGGTTCACATTTATTTTCCACTAGGACATCTTTGGAGTAAATCTTCTTGTACCCACATTACCTAATTTTTCAGCATCAGCAGACATTTCCGCTTCAAAATCCATTCTTTATACCCTCACTTTAGTGTGACGAGGGTATATATCATTTGCTACGGAAAAAAGTGTAACACGTCGAAGGAGTGACCTAAGACGCCAAGTATGTTCGGAGGAAATCCGTTTTGGGTCATTTTAAGTCGAATGAGCAATGTCCGTCCGTCTGTCTGTCTGTCTGTCTGTGTGTCTGCTGGCTGGTGCGCACGATAACTCTCGAAAGGAGTAACCGATTGACCTGAAATTTGGTATGTGGTAATATTTTTTTCTATCTCCGGCTAAGTTCGAAGATGGGCCATATTGGTCCACTCCTTCTAGTACCTCCCCCACAAAGTGTTAAAATGTTGTGAAATATTGATTCTTTAATAACTGCTATACTACTTATTCGAATCTTTTGAAATTCCACACATAGTATTAGCTTATTAGTCGTTATCAACTCGAGAAAAATGGGCAAAGTCGCCACGTCCCTTTTGGTACCTCCCACACAAATGCACCATTTTGCACCAAAAGTTAACAGCTTATAACATTAATAACAGTGTATAAAAATACTTGAAATTTTGTACAGTATTATGCTTTTATATTGCCTACAGTCCAGGGAAAAATGGGTGTTGTTGTCACGCCCCTTTTGGTACCTCCCACACAAAGGTACCTTTTTGCACCAAAAGTTAACAGCTTATAACATTAAAACCAGTGTATAAAAATACTTGAAATTTTGTACAGTGTAATGTTTTTATAGTGTCTATAGCCCTGTAAAAAATGGGCGTTATTGCCACGCCCCCCTTTGTACCTCCCACACAAAATGCCCAAATCATACCACAATTTAATATCTCATAACGCTTATACCAGTGCACATAAATGCTTATAAGTCGGCACAGTGCAATGAATTTAAAGTATCTAATGTTCAGCAAAAAAAAGGTGTATTTGATAAACCCCTTCTGGTACCTCCCACACAAATTGACAGAATAATTCGAGTAATATTCAATATTACATTACTCACAAAGTGAGGGTATACCTTAGTCGGTTTACCCGACTGAAACTTTCTTACTTGATTTATCTGCGTTTTATTATACCCTACACCACACTGTGATACAGGGTATTATAAGATTGTTTCACGGCAGATGTTTGTAACACCTGAAAATAACACCGCTAGACCCACCTTAAAGTATACCGATCGACTCAGAATCACTAGCTGAGTCGATTTAACGATGTCCGTCCGTCCGTCTGTCCATGTAAAGTTGTTCGTCGACTACAGGTCGCAATTTCACTCCGATCGTTCTGAAATTTTGCAGTTTAGAGTATTTTGCGGCTGTTAAGATCGCTATTGAATTTGGTTAAAATCGGTTCAGATTTAGATATAGCTCCCATATATATTTTTCGTCCGATTTGGCCCTTTAGTCCTATAGAAGCTGTATTTTACATCCAATCGTTTTTAAATTTTGAATGGTAGAGTTTCTTGATCCATGAACCAACATTGCCGAATTTGAAGAAAATCGGTTCAGATTTAGATATAGCTCCCATATATATCTTTCGTCCGATTTGGCCCTTTAGTCCTATAGAAGCTGTATTTTACATCCAATCGTTTTGAAATTTAGAATGGTAGAGTTTCTTGATCCATGAACCAACATTGCCGAATTTGAAGAAAATCGGTTAAGATTTAGCTATAGCTCCCATATATATGTTTCGTCCGATTTGGCCCTTTAGTCCTATAGAAGCTGTATTTTACATCCGATCGTTTTGAAATTTAGAACGGTAGAGTTTCTTGATCCATGAACCAACACTACCGAATTTGAAGAAAATCGGTTAAGATTTAGCTATAGCTCCCATATATATGTTTCGTCCGATTTGGCCCTTTAGTCCTATAAAAGCTGTATTTTACATCCAATCGTTTTGAAATTTAGAATGGTAAAGTTTCTTGATCCATGAACCAACATTGCCGAATTTGAAGAAAATCGGTTAAGATTTAGCTATAGCTCCCATATATATGTTTCGCCCGATTTTGCTCTTTAGTCCTGAAGAAGCTGTATTTTACATCCAATCATTTTGAAATATAGAATGGTAGAGTTTCTTGATCCATGAACCAACACTACCGAATTTGAAGAAAATCGGTTAAGATTTAGCTATAGCTCCCATATATATGTTTCGTCCGATTTGGCCCTTTAGTTCTATAGAAGCTGTATTTTACATCCAATCGTTTTGAAATTTAGAATGGTAGAGTTTCTTGATCCATGAACCAACACTGCCGAATTTGAAGAAAATCGGTTAAGATTTAGCTATAGCTCCCATATATATGTTTCGTCCGATTTGGCCCTTTAGTCCTATAAAAGCTGTATTTTACATCCAATCGTTTTGAAATTTAGAATGGTAGAGTTTCTTGATCCATGAACCAACACTACCGAATTTTAAGAAAATCGGTTATGAGTTAGCTATAGCTCCCATATATATGTTTCGTCCGATTTGGCCCTTTAGTTCTATAGAAGCTTTACTTTACATCCAATCGTTTTGAAATTTAGAATGGTAGAGTTTCTTGATTCATGAACCAACATTGCTGAATTTGAAGAAAATCGGTAAAGATTTAGCTATAGCTCCCATATATATGTTTCATCCGATTTGGCTCTTTAGATCCAATCGTTTTTATACCCTACACCACACTGTGGTACAGGGTATTATTTAAGTATAAAATGTCCCAAAAGTAAATTTATGTAAACAATTTATACATGAATTACAAAATGTATATATCAGAGTTATTCAATATTACGAGAGTGGTGTAGGGTATTATATAGTCGGCCCCGCCCGACTTTAGCCTTTCCTTACTGGTTTTTAATATTAAAATTATATTCGAAATGACAAAATATGAAAAATGCACGAAAAATCAACAAATCAATCTGAGCACACTACTTGTGTGAACGAATGATTAAGGGCTTTTTCTTTTTTGAATATGAGTTGAGGACTTTCTGTTTTAATTTTTTCTGGGGTATGAGTTAGGGTTAACATTGCGAGTTTTCATAAAATGTATCCGAATTTTCTCTGGGAGGTGTATTAAGTGCTGGTTCATTTGAATCAACAAAAAACGCGATTTCCAAAAATTGTTAGTTGGGGCCGTTCTATACTAAGGTAACGATATATGGTGTGTCAGGCCCGTGCGCGGGGGGTGGTTTTAGGCGTTGAAACCTCCACTCACCCGCAAAATGATTTGAAATTAAACAATTTTTCCTATTTTTAATAATAAAAATTGTTTATCATATGTGATAAAGTATAGTTAAAAGTGTCTCTGCTAGTTAAATTCGAAATTTATCTTGACACGCATCATTATATACATACCTACCTACGTAGAGTAAAAATTCTAATCGGAGGGGATTTTTATATGTGGGTTATATCAAAACATGAACCGATGTGTCTCATTTTCAATATGGTCAACTGTGAGCTGGAAACCGGGATAAATGGCCCAAAAGTCGATATTGGAACTCCGACCTGCGACATATATTTTTTGTATCTGAACTCCTTGGACCATTTCTGTGTGAAGTATTATTAGAATATTTTCCGCGGTTCGCACGTTGTACCGCATTACTTTCCTCAAGACTCACTTCCTGAGTCGATTTAACCAGGTCCGTCTGTAGATGTATCGTTGTAATCAAAGTACAGGTCGTATTTATGGTCTGATTGTTTTGGTTATTACATGAATGAACATAGCCAAATTCGGGGAAAATCGGCTCAGATTTAGATATGTAAGCGCTGTAAAACCGTATTCTATATCCGATCAGTAAGAAATTCGGCAGAGAGTTTTTATTACATGCCAAATTCGGGGGAAATCGGTTCAGATTCAAATATAGTCCCCATATATATGTTGCGATCAGTGCGAAATTCGGCAGAATTTTTTATTACATGTCAAATTCGGGGATAATCGGTCCAGATTTGGATATAGCCCTCATATATACATATGTTCCCCCGATTAAAGCGCTATAGAAGTTGTACTTTACTTTCTATCTTTCATTTATCGCGAAATGAAACAATTAAAAAGTGTACTTGCTCTCCTGAAAGGTGGTCGGGTGGTTAGAACATCCGACTAAGGCTAGGCAGTCCCTGGTTCGATCCCTGGGCGCTGTGTTTGTTTACATATTAATTTTTTCATATTTATTTTTTATTTATATGTCAATTTATGTGTTTTTAAGTATGTAATTAGGAGTCATTTTTATTTATATTTTAAATTTGATGGACCTAGCTTTATTATTACGGACTGAATCGTGATTACAGCAGACGGACATGGCTTAATCGTCTTAGAATTTTACGACGATTAAGAATATGTATACTTTACATAATGAATATACCCCCTATTATATGGTGGAGGGTACACAAATTTGGTTTTCTTCCAAAAAAAGTTTTGTGTTGGTACGAAAAAAAACGCAAAAATACCGATTTCAAAAAATCTTACAAACAAACATTAATTTAAATACGCATTGTATTCTTCGTTAGGATTCTATAACGAATAAAACAATGCCTATTTGAAAAAAGTCTATGTATAAATGTATAAATTATGACCCAGATTGTAAAAATAGGGAAATTCACAAAATAAATGTTCATGGTTTTTTATTTTGGCAACTTTGTTTGGGAGGTACCAAAAGGGGCGTTGAAATAACGCCCATTTTTAATATATTATAGGTACTTCATAGGTACATTGTATAGAAGTTATGAGATTATCACAATTTCACTAAATGTTGACCCTTCGTTGGGGAGGTAATCGAAGCAGTGGACCAACATAGTTAATATTTTACCTTAGCCTGAGATGTAAAGAAATATTGGCAAATACCAAATTTGAAGTTAATCGGTTAATCCTGTCGAAAGATATCGTGCGCACCAACCAGACAGACGGACATTGCTGAGATGACTTAAAATGACCCAAAACGGATTTCCGCCAAATAGTCTCTTAGGTCAATCCAATGACGTGTTACCCTTTTAACCCGCATCATTTGATATATACCCTTTTTCATTTCTACTAAAATACAAATAATTTCTACATTTATCCAACTAGGCATTGCCTTCTTCTTTAGGATGCTGGATTTCAAAAAGTGGAACAAACTAATTTTTTGCATTTTTTCTATTTTTTATGGTAGTTTTCGTGGCAACAAAAGCGTTTTAACGACTTTTACTAAAATTCTGTTTCCACGTGAAAGTGTCATTATCGGGCATATAATTCAAAAAATATGGTCCAAATAATAAAGGCACAATTCAAAAAATGTGAATTTGATAGAAAAATTACAAAAAAGTAAGTCTTTAATTGTTCATTTCTAATTAATTTATATTGTATTTAATTAAAAAATATTTATTCTTGAAAAAACAAGTAAATAAAATTTGTTTCTGCCCTAGCTGGGATCAGCTCTTTACACCTTTTTGCTTAATCCACAAATTATGAACGTTTGTGAATTTTGGATTTGTATGCCCAAAAAGTCATGGGTCGGAACTTTTCGTTTAAGCTTGGGGAGCACTAGAAATATATCGAAATAACCATCAACCACTAGTTTTTTAGAAAATGTAAATTTGCAAGAAAAATTATATATTATTATTTTTCTAAAAAAAATAATTTTTAAAATTTTTTTTAGAAAATTTACATTTTGATGACAAATTCAATTTAACCTAATTTTGTAGAAGAACGAATTTTTGATGATGAAATTATATACGGAAAAATTTAAATAAAAATTTTTTAAAAAATATATTTAATTAATTTATTTTATTTTTTAATTTTATTTTAACGAAGAATTTTAGAATTGTAAATTTTCAAGAAAAATTACATTTTAACCATTTTTCAAAAAAAAATTTAATTTTTTAAAGAATTGAATTTTTATGAAAATTTAAAGAAAAATGTTATTTCAACAAAGTTTTGTAGAAAAATTCAGTTTAAAAAATTTAGTACAAAAATATTATTTCGACGAAATTTTTAAGATAAAATCAGTTTAAATGAAAAACGTAATTGTCAAATTTTTTTTTAGAAAATTTCCATTTAGTTAATTTTTAAATTAGCATTCTTAAATTTAAACAAGTAAGAAAGTTCTGTCGGGTAATTAAATTGCATTTAATAACTTCAAAGTATGTACTGGTATTAAGGTTATAAGCTAACTTTTGGTGCAAAATGGTCCATTTGTGTGGGAGGTACCAAAAGGGGCGTGTCAATAACGCCCACTTTTCTCTGGATTCTAGGTACTATAAAAGCATTACACTGTACAAAATTGCAGCTATTTGTATGAAGTGATATTAAAGCTATAAACAGTTAACTTTTCGTGCAAAATGGTCAATTTGTGTGGGAGGTACCAAAAGGGGCTGACAACTTCACCCGTTTTTCTTGAGGTGTTAGAGACTAATAAACTAATACTATGTGTGGAATTTCAGAAGATTCGAGTAAGTAGTATAGAAATTACTAAAATTCTGTTTCCACGTGAAAGTGTCATTATCGGGCATATAATTCAAAAAATATGGTCCAAATAATAAAGGCACAATTCAAAAAATGTGAATTTGATAGAAAAATTACAAAAAAGTAAGTCTTTAATTGTTCATTTCTAATTAATTTATATTGTATTTAATTAAAAAATATTTATTCTTGAAAAAACAAGTAAATAAAATTTGTTTCTGCCCTAGCTGGGATCAGCTCTTTACACCTTTTTGCTTAATCCACAAATTATGAACGTTTGTGAATTTTGGATTTGTATGCCCAAAAAGTCATGGGTCGGAACTTTTCGTTTAAGCTTGGGGAGCACTAGAAATATATCGAAATAACCATCAACCACTAGTTTTTTAGAAAATGTAAATTTGCAAGAAAAATTATATATTATTATTTTTCTAAAAAAAATAATTTTTAAAATTTTTTTTAGAAAATTTACATTTTGATGACAAATTCAATTTAACCTAATTTTGTAGAAGAACGAATTTTTGATGATGAAATTATATACGGAAAAATTTAAATAAAAATTTTTTAAAAAATATATTTAATTAATTTATTTTATTTTTTAATTTTATTTTAACGAAGAATTTTAGAATTGTAAATTTTCAAGAAAAATTACATTTTAACCATTTTTCAAAAAAAAATTTAATTTTTTAAAGAATTGAATTTTTATGAAAATTTAAAGAAAAATGTTATTTCAACAAAGTTTTGTAGAAAAATTCAGTTTAAAAAATTTAGTACAAAAATATTATTTCGACGAAATTTTTAAGATAAAATCAGTTTAAATGAAAAACGTAATTGTCAAATTTTTTTTTAGAAAATTTCCATTTAGTTAATTTTTAAATTAGCATTCTTAAATTTAAACAAGTAAGAAAGTTCTGTCGGGTAATTAAATTGCATTTAATAACTTCAAAGTATGTACTGGTATTAAGGTTATAAGCTAACTTTTGGTGCAAAATGGTCCATTTGTGTGGGAGGTACCAAAAGGGGCGTGTCAATAACGCCCACTTTTCTCTGGATTCTAGGTACTATAAAAGCATTACACTGTACAAAATTGCAGCTATTTGTATGAAGTGATATTAAAGCTATAAACAGTTAACTTTTCGTGCAAAATGGTCAATTTGTGTGGGAGGTACCAAAAGGGGCTGACAACTTCACCCGTTTTTCTTGAGGTGTTAGAGACTAATAAACTAATACTATGTGTGGAATTTCAGAAGATTCGAGTAAGTAGTATAGAAGTTATTAAAGAATCAATATTTCACAAAATATTAACCCTTTGTGGGAGAGGTACTACAAGGAGTGGACCAATATGGCCCATCTTCGAAGTTAGCCGGAGATAGAGAAAAATATTACCACATATCGAATTTGAGGTCAATCTGTTAATCCTTGCGAGAGTTATCGTGCGAACCAGCAAACAGACAGACACGCAGCCGGACGGACATTGCTCATTCGACTTAAAATTACCCAAAACGGATATCCGCCGAACATACTTAGGGTATTAGGCCACTCGTTCGGTGTGTTACACTTTTGGCTCGTAGGAAATGATATATAACCTCCTCTCTAAGGTGAGGGGATAAAAAGTTCATTCAGGTGGCACGTATCAAAAGGGGCGTGACAATAACGCCCACTTTTTAATGGATTGTAGGTCCTATAAGAACATTATACTGTACTAAAATGCAAGTGTTTGTATGCACTGGTATTAAAGTTATTATTAGTTAACTTTTTGTAAAAAATGGTCCCTTTGTGTGAGAGGTACCAAAAGGGGCGGGGGCCACTTCCCCATTTTTCTCCAGCTGACAGCGACAGATAAACTATTACTATGTTTGGAATTACATGAGGTTCGGATAAGTAGTATAGAAGTTATTAGCGAATCAATATTTCACTAAATTTTAACTCTTTGTGAGGGAGGTACTAAAGGGTCCGCCAAATAACTTTTTTTTTTGAAAACATCGCGCAAAACTTCGGCTGTAGCTTCGCCTGTGTGGCACGTAGCGCCGTCCTGTTGAAACCAAATGTTGCCAATATCCTCCTCTTCAATTTTTGTGAACAAAAATTCGTTCAACATGGCCCGATAACGATCGGCATTGACTAAAACTGATTTCCGCCGAACATACTTGGGGTCTTAGGTCACTCTTTCAATGCGTGGCACTTTTGGATCGTAGAAAATGATATATAGCCTCCTCTCTAAGGTGAGGGGATAATAAAATGTCAACGAAGTTTTGTAGAAAAAATGTTTTTTTGATTGAATTTTAAGAAAATCTTACATCTACAAAAACTAAAAAAGGTAGCATCCAATTTTAAGAAATTTAAAAAATTTGTTTTAACGAATTTTTGTTTCAAAATATTGTTCAACCATTTTGAAATTTTAGTAAAAAATAAATGTTTATATAATTTGGAAGAAAAAGCTATTTCACCGAAATTCTGTTGAAAAATTATCGATGAGATTAAAATAATCTGTTCTATATGTTATACATGAGAATAGATGTGTATGTCATCTATTTAGTTACTTCAATAATAGTTAACCTTTCAAATTCAACATGATTAATATTATGGTACAGAATGCACTTTGGTTTTATTATAATTTTTATGATTTTGTTTTTATGGGTTTGAAAAACAAAAATTATCAAACATCCATAGGACTTACCTAAAATATAAGATACACTCTCTATTTGTAAAAAAAAACAATTACAAACATAAAATAACTGCTGAACCTCAAAAGCTTTAAAAACGTTGAATTTGACAGCAAGATAAAAGTTCCTTAAATATAATTTTAAATCTTAATATATTTATTTCCTCTACTTTTTTTTATTATACATTATAAATGCAAGTACCTTGTATCCTAATTTGAGCATAAACAAGAGACTACGATTATACACTAGACCGGGGTTTTATTTTAATTATACCCTCACTTTAGTTATACGAGGGTATATATCATTTGCTACGGGCCAAAAGTGTAACACATCGAAGGAGTGATCTAAGACCCTAAGTATGTTCGGCGGATATTCGTTTTGGGTCATTTTATGTCGAATGAGCAATGTGCGCCCGTCTGTCTGACTGCTGGCTGGTGCGCACGATAACTCTCGAAAGGAGTCACCGATTGAAATGTTGAGTCCACTACATCTTTCCTGTAGAATTTTTGGCAATTTTATTTCACCATTTAGTAGCTCTCGAAGAGATTTCCACTGATATATAGGAATACATAACATATATATCTTCTATATCAACACACGGACCGACATGCAGTATAGGAAACTGCACTATAGGAAATTTGACTAGTTTCTTTTGGCCAAATTTCAATATTTTAATTTAACCAAAATTATTTTTTGCAACATTGATTTGCAGCGACTTTATCAGCTGTTTTGTGTGCGATTTCTAAATGATTTATCAAATAACAATTAAGTACAGTGAATATTTAACCATATTTGCCCCAATGCACTATAGAAAATTAGGCTACTTTTTTTTGGCCAAAATTCAAAATTAAAATTTTACAAAAATTATTATTTTTTGCTTTAATATGAAAATATATTAACAATATAAACATATATTTTTGAATTTTTGATTTACCGCGACTTTATCAGCAGTTTTATGTGGGATTTCTAAATGAGTTATCACATAGCAATTAATAATTACAGTGAATTTTGTAGTAATTAAATTTCAAATTAAATTTTTCATATTAATAATGCACAGTTTTTAAAAAACGATTAAATTGCAAAAAAACAAGTAAGAAAGTTTCAGTCGGGTAAACCGACTAAGGCATACCCTCACTTTGTGAGTAATGTAATATTGAATATTACACGAATTATTCTGTCAATTTGTGTGGGAGGTACCAGAATGTTTTTAACAAATACACCTATTTTTCGCTGAACAGTAGATACTTTAAATTCATTGCACTGCGCCGAATTATAAGCGTTTATGTGCACTGGTATAAACGTTACGAGATATTAAATTGTGGTATGATTTGGCAATTTAGTGTGGGAGGTACAAAAAGGGGCGTGGCGATAACGCCCATTTTTCACAGGACTATAGACACTATAAAAACATTATACTGTACAAAATTTCAAGTATTATTATACACTTGTATTAATGTTATAAGCTGTTAACTTTTGGTGCAAAATGGTACCTTTGTGTGGGAGGTACCAAAAGGGGCGTGGCAACAACGCCCATTGTTCTCTGGACTGTAGGCAATATAAAAGCATAACACTGTGCAAAATTTCAAGTATTTTTATACACCGTTATTAGTGTTATAAGCTGTTAATTTTTGGTGCAAAACGGTGCATTTGTGTGGGAGGTACCTAAAGGGTCGTGGCAACTTCTCCCATTTTTCTCGAGTTAATAGCGACTAATAAACTAATACTATGTGTGGAATTTCAGAAGATTCGAATAAGTAGTATAGTAGTTATTAAAGAATCAATATTTCACAACATTTTAACCATTTGTGGGGGAGGTACTAGAAGGAGTGGACCAATATGGCCCATCTTCGAACTTAGCAGGAGATAGAAAAAAATATTACCACATACCAAATTTGAAGTCAATCGGTTACTCCTTTCGAGAATTATCGTGCGCACCAGCCAGCAGACACACAGACAGACAGACAGACGGACAGACAGACAGACGGACGGACATTGCTCATTCGACTTAAAATGACCCAAAACGGATTTCCTCCGAACATACTTAGGGTCTTAGATCACTCCTTCGATGTGTTACACTTTTTTCCGTAGCAAATGATATATACCCTCGTCACACTAAAGTGAGGGTATAATTAAGTGACCTTAAGATGAGCTAATGGAATTATGAATTGGAATTTTATTTAGACTTACAGAAAAATTCTAGCACTTGGATTTGGCTGTTGTACAATTTTTTTTCACCTACTGTGGTCGTGGGTTCGAATCCCGCATCAGGCAAATATTATTTTTTGTGCTTTTTGCTTTCCTCACTTATAGAAGCAAAATAGGCATTGCGTTCGCCAAAAAAAAAAAGTGTGCGTCAAAAAAACTTTCATGCGCGAGCCGTGGTTCAACGACCAACCAACGACCGCCTAATTCGCAGTCCACCGTACTAGCACGATACCACCACCTCTTCCTAGTCACCAACGACGTTTTGCATCTTATGAGCTAACACAGATGACGGTTTGCCGTTTATCAAAGCCGGTCAAGCGATATTAGTGAACGCGCCCAAAAATGAAAAAAATGTGGCAACAATAATTTTCACATACATAGTGTTTAATTTGGGTACATGGTTCCAAAATAAACTCTAAGTATATGACTGTCCCCAAAATAGACGTTGTATGCTAAAAGAGGTATATATACCGATATGTTCATATATATCCCGAGAAGTCGGTTGATATAGTTGAAATATGCTATGGAAAATATTATTAACCAATCAAAAAGTGTGTTTTTTCCTGTCCCCAAACTAAGCGCTGTGCATATATATATATATATATATATATATATATATATATATATATATATATATATATATATATATATATATATATATATGCACACCGTGTATTATGAGGACAGTTTTTCAATACACCGTTTATTATGAGGACATTTGTTGTCTTTGGGGACTGTACCCAAACTTTTCGTAGGTCTTGCGTTTACTTTGAGGACATGTGAGTTTGGGGACATTTTTTCCACTTTTCTAATACTTGGTTCCTTCTAACACTCCTTCATTCTTTTGCATCCTTACATGGTTATTTTGTATATATATACACTTTTAATGTACTTTTACCGCGTTAAAAAAAATATACCCCTCGTCATTACATTGCCACCTTTTCTCAAAACCACCATTTTTGGACGGCGTCAAAATAAAAAACTTTGTTCGGCATAGTGTTGTCGTTTTTATAAAGCAGCGGTTGTTGGTACACACATACTGCCGTTTGTGTGAGGCTGTTAGGTATATATATATATATAGATGGATGTAAGTACGTTTGTGATTGGCTTACGTGGACAAAGAGTTGGCGTTGTTATAAAGCAGTGGTGGTTGATACACACATACTGCCGTTTGTGTGAGGCTTTATAGGTATATCTATAAATAGATTGAAGTAAGGACGTTTGTGATTGGCTTACGAGGATGCATACCGACATACCTTATGTTATATGTGCACTAATATTTTGTATTGCCTATATGCATTGTGTGCAAATGGACTTCACAGTTTATTGCCAACAGTTTGGTGTTGGCTATAGTAGTCTAGTGGTTAGAGTGCGTGGCTCGGAGCTTTGAGACCCTGGTTCGAAACGCGGAGAGGGCATTTCGATTTTTGCAATTTATTGTTTATAATCAATTTTTACAGCAGACTACCACTAACCTGATATTCCTGGTTAATGTATTTCTTATTTTTTTTAAATTTTTTAATTAAAAAAAACAGGAATTGTAACATACTTACAGAAAGCGTGATCATTTTAAGTTTTGGAAAAGGCATTTATTCTATTATTAATTTTTGAGAATTATGTCGATTTCTGGTGTAAATAGATCACTATACTAGGGAAATTAAGCCAATTTCAGAATAATATGTGATTTGTTTTTTTTTCTCAAAAAAATCGTTTTTATGGTCGAACAAACCATAAAAAATAGGGAAAAGTTGTCTGTTCCATTTTTTGAAGCTATTATCTTAACGAAGAGAAAAATGCCTATTTGAAAATCTATGGATAAATGAAGAAATTATACTCCTTCTCCTTTCAACAAATTCATGTTTTTATAATCAAACATTGTGAACGAGGCATCGCAGGAGTGACCTAACAGACCACAAGTATATTGTCGGAAATTCGTTTCGGGCAATTTTAAGCCATTTGAGCAATGTCTGTCTGGCTGGTGCGCACGATAATTTTCGAAATGAGTAACCGATTGAAATTTGGTATGTGTTGAAATTTTTTATTCCACTCCTTCTAGTACCTCCCCATAAAGCGTCACAATTCAGTGAAATGTAGATTCTTTAATATCTTATATACTACTTATCAATATCTTCCAATCACTTTCACGAATAGTATTATTTTCTAGATCGCTACCTCCTCTTAGGTACCTCCACATTTTGTGTGGGAAATTCCAAAGGGGGCATGACAATATCGCCATTTGTCAATGGAATGTCGGTAATATAAATCATTACACTGCACAAAATGCCAAGTATGCACTGGTATTAAATTTATAAGCCGTTCACTTTTTGTTCAAAATGATCCATTTATGTGAGAGGTACCCAAAGTTATAGTGAAAATGAGTGTCAGTCGAACTTAAAACCAAAATTATAACCAAAGTGATTTTATAGTCAAATGTAAATATGGATATTATAGTATTTTTTTTACGGATTAAGCAAAATGGTGACCAGATCAAATCCTTTTGTCTGTCTGATTGGTGCGCACGATAACTTTCGACAGGATTAACCGATTGACTTCAATTTAGTATGTGTCAATATTTTTTTCTATCTCAGGCTAAGGTCGAAAATGGACTATGTTGGTTCACTCCTTCGAGTGCCTCCCTCACGAAGAGTCAAAATTTAAATACTGATTATCTCATAACTTCTATACTACTACTCAGAATCATTCACACTTCCACACATAGTATTAGTTTCTTGATCGCTATCATCTTGAGAAAAATGGTCGAAGTTGCCACGCCCCTTTTGATACCTCTCATACAAAAGTAACATTTTGCAGAAAAAGTTAACGACTTATAATTTTGATTCCAGTCCATACAAATACTTGACATTTTGAAAAGTGTAATGCTTTTATAGTACCCGCAGTCCCGTAAACAATGGACGTTGTTGTCACGCCCCTTTTGGTAACTTTCATAGAAATGGATCATTTTGCACAAAAAGTTAACTGTTTATAACTTTGATTCCAGTCACAAATACTTAAAACTGTGTGGAGTGTAATGCCTTTACTGTACCTATAGTCCCTTGCAAAATGGGGGCCCCTTGTGGTACCTCTCATAAACTTGGACCATTTTGCACAGACAGTTTTTTTGTACAGAGTAACGTTTTTATAGTACCCATAATATATTAAAACAGTGGGAGTTATGCCACTCCCCTTTTGGTACCTAACGAACAAAATTGCCAAAACAAAATATGATTTTTTTAATTTCCCTATTTTTATTATATAATATTTATACATTTATCCCTAAACTTTTTGCAAATAGACATTGATTTCTTCGTTAGGATGCTAGCTTAAAAAAAGTGGAACAAACATTTTTTTGCGAATTTTTTCCAGCAAAAACCGCTTTTTTGAAAAAAATCTAATTTTTTCTAATTGTGTTAACGACAGTTACTAAAAAATATGGTCCAAATACTAAAAGTAACTTCCATGAAAATTGGAATTTAAAAAACAATTTTACCATAAAAAAATTTTGTTTTGGTTTCATAAAATAGTCTGCCTTAATAAATACAAAAAAGTTTTTCGGGAAAGAAATAAATGTTTGCGCATAGTGTAATCATTGTATGTAGACACTATCATCATTTCCATGTAAATGCAAACGTTCTTCGATTAAGCCAGATAGTGGTAACTAAATCAAATCACAGACCCGGAAACATATTTATTTTCTAAGTCCAGATTCACACGAGACGCAAGTGTCAAAGTTTGTAGGAGAGAGAGAGGCAGGCGGAAAGAGCTCTCTCCCCCACAAACTTTGACACTTGATTGGAAAAAATTGTCTCATTTGAATAACGACTTATTATTATGTTTTCAGAAAAGAAAAATATTTTTATTACTTTTTTACGAAAGTATGTTTTAGGAGAATATATTAGAAATACCCAAATAAGCAAAAAACTAAATAATTAAGCAAATTAGTCAACAAAGTGGACACTTCGTGGATTTAGCAAAGTGGCGGCCAAATCAAATCCCAGCCGGGCAGAAAAAATTGGAATCATATGCGAATCGACAAATTCGGTTTTTTTTTTAAATATTTTTTAATAAAGTACAATTAAATACTTAGTAAAAACCTAAATAAAAAAATATGTTTTTTATTTACTTATTTTTTAAGAAAATATATTTTAATTAAATATATTAGAAATAAACAACTGAGCAAAAATATGAATAATTAGGAAAACTAATTAATTAAGCAAATTACCCACCAAACCGAAAAATTCGTGGTTGATGGTTATTTCTACTGCCCCCAAGCTTAAACGAAAAGTTCCGACCGACTTTATGAATTTTTGGGCATAAAAATCCGAAATTCTAAAATTTTGGTCTGAGCATACAATAAGCAAAGAATCATATGCGGCTTGACTAATTTCTGGATTAAGCAAAATGGTGACCAGATCGAATCCCAGCTAGGACAAAAACAATTTTTATTTAATTATTTTTCGAATAATATATATTTTTTAATTAAATACAATCTAAATTAATCACAAATTGAACAATCAAAAACTTATTAAAAAGATATTTAACTCTATGCAACAATTTTTTTGTCGAATGGCTATGCATAACATTTTCTGATGTAATATGGTGTTCTAAACACGAAAAAAAAAAATATTTAAAAAATGGTATTTTTTAATATTTTTTTCAAATTCCCATTTTCTTGGAAAGTGGCATTAATATTTGGACCACATTTTTATAAGTATATGCTCGATAATGATACATTCACGTGGAAACAGAATTTTAGTAACTGTCGTTAAAACTATTAGAAAAAAAGATTTTTTTAAGAAAAAACGTTGAAAATCTAGCTTCCTAAAGAAGAAAACAATGCCTAGTTGAATAAATGTAGAAATTATTTTACTTTTGGAAGAAATAAGTGAATTTCAATATAATCCGTTGTTTATACTCCCACCATTATGAACAAGGGTATATCAAATGCTGCGGGCCAAAAGTGTAACACATCGATGGACTGATCTAAGAGAGCCTAAGAATATTTGGCGGAAATCCATTTTGGGTCATTTGAAGTCGTTTCAACAATGTCCGTCTGTCTGTCTAGTTTGTGCGCACGATAACTTTCGACAGGATTAACCGATTGACTTCAATTTAGTATGTGTCAATATTTTTTTCTATCTCAGGCTAAGGTCGAAGATGGACTATGTTGGGTCAAAATTTAGTGAAATAGTGATTATCTCATGACTTCTATACTACTACCCAGAATCTTTCACAATTCCACACAAAGTATTTCATTTCATTTATTTCGTACAATCTTGTAATTAAAAGCCGTCTGGCCAATTAAACATAAATTACAATATGCATATACATAACTAAGCTTTTTAACCAAGGGTACTACTCTTGGTCGTTATAATCATGAGAAAAATGGGCGAAGTTGCCACGCTCCTTTTGGTACTTCCCATACAAATGGACCATTTTGCACAAAAAGTAAACGGCTTATAACTTGGATTCCAGTCCAGAAAAATATTTAACATTTTGTGCAGTGTACAGTACCTACAGTCCCGTAAAAAAATAACGTTATAGCCATAGCCCATTTGGTACCTTCCATACAAATGGGCCATTTTGCACAAACAGTCAACTGCTAATAACTTTGATTCCACCTATACAAATACTATAGGGCCGTTTCTGCCACGTCCCGCAAAAAAATTGCCCAAAAAAATATTAACATTTATTTTTGTGAATTTCCCTATTTTTATACCCTACATTACACCCAAAAGGAGATGAGATAGACCCATCGATTATTATACCGATCGACTTAGAATCACTTTTTGAGTTAATTTAGCTATGTCCGTATGTATGTAAGATATAGCCCGCATATATATGTTACCCCCGATTTGCAATGTAAGCGCTGTAGAAACTATATTTTATATTGGATCGTTAGGAAACTCGGCAGGGAGAGGTTTCCTATTACATGAATTAACACCGCTAATTTTGGGGGAAATTGGTTCAGATTTAGGTATAGCCCCCATATATATATTACCCCCGATTTGACATTTAAGTGATGTAGAAACTGTATTTCACATCCGATCAGTACGAAATTGAGCTGAAAGAGGCTTCTTAACATGAATGAACACAGCCAAATTTGGGGAAAATCGATACAGATTTAGATATAGTCCTCATATATACGTAACCCCCGATTTGATATGTAAGCGCTGTAGAAGCTGTATTTTATATCCGACCAGTACGAAATTCGGCAGAAAGGGGTTTCTTATTACTTCAATGAACACATACACACATATGTTCCTCATATGCCCATATATGGTATCAAAGTGCTATAGAAGTTGCACTTTACTTCCGATCATTAAAAAATTTGACAGAAAGAACGAATACTGCAAAATTTGGGGGAAATCGGTCCAGATTTATATGTAGCTCCCATATACTTGTTCCTTCCTACTTAGTATTTAAGTGCTATTATATATGTAATTTGGCAGAAATTAGGTTTTTGATCTAAGTTTATGAAAATCTGTTTAGATTATATATAATCACATCTGTTTATAAGAACACATTATATAAGAACACTGCGCATTTTAACTGAAACGTAACCAATTCTTCCAAATTATTATCGCAATGCCCCTTTTTGCATTGTAAGGGAGGTGCAGCGTATTATATAGTCAGCCCCGCCCGACTATCTGTCTTTCCTTTCTGCCATAGAGACCACAAATGTCAACGGATCGGGCTGAAAATTGGTAACTGGGATTTATTTATACCAGCAACCAGTGCTGTCAGAATTAGACCGAAAATTGTCAAAATAGGGGCAGAAAAATCGTCAAAATTTTCGAAATCGTCAACACTACCAGTCACATACAGTTTTAGATTTTTTTCGGGTGAAGGGCATATTTCAGAGACAGATATGTCTTTAAAGGTACTCTCAAATGCTTATGCGGATCCTCAAAGTGAGCTTAAAAAAATTGTGAGCCGATCTCATATTCTTGAACTGCAATAATAATCAAATTTTGCGGAAACATATTTTATACATATCAGTTTCTTAGGATTGAGAATGGTCCATATTTCGATATATCCCAGTCGATTTTATTTATTTACGTCATAGAAGCCGCAAACTTCTTTCGATTGGTACGAAAGTTGACAAAATAAATAGAACCATTCATTGTTTTAGCCCCCATACAAAGGATCCACTAAATGCAGGGTTACCATACGTCCTCCTTTGGGAGGACATGTCCTACTTTTTAACCAGTGTCCTCCCGTCCTCCCTCCTTTTTCAAAAATGATGGATTTGTCTTCCTTTTGTTACAAATTAAAATTTCTCACAAATAGTAAACCTCCACATGAATTATACTCGCAACTACTTTTAGTACAAAGTTGGTACTACAATAATTGAGCTCGATGACTGAAATTTGGTACAGATACTTCTTATAGATGCAGGTAACTTGGGATTGAAATGAGCAAAATTTTTAGCATCTGTCCGATTTGACTTATTAACGCCATATAGACTGCAAATTTCAACTGGTCAAAATTGGTAATTGCGGAGTATGTATATCCAGAATCCTTCAGACGAACAATGGTCGTTATAGGTCCATGTTTTAATATAGGTCCACACGAAGGTACCTCAAGATTTTACTTCTTAACGCAACAAATTTCAAAGAATCCATAAACAATTGCCATGCAATCTATGGTGTAGGGCATGCAAAAATCGGCTTATCAGATCTTAACGCCGCTTCACTAATTTATTATAATTAACACCTAAAAATACTGGAGCTAGACCCATTTTAAAGTACACCGATTGTCTGTCTGACTATTTAAAATTGTTCCTTAAGTACAGGTCGCACTTTCATTCCGATCTTGCTGAAATTTGACAATAAGGGCTATTTCATAACTGGGAAGAAATTGGTCAAAGTCGTTTCAGATTAAGATATAGGCGCTATATAAATTTTCTTTCCGATTTGGCCTTTTATAGCCACAGAAGCTTTTTCATATCCAATCACTTTGAAATTAAGCAGGATGGAGTTTCTTGATCCAAGGGCCCACATTGCCGAATTTGGTGTAAATCTGCACAGATTTAAATGTAGCACCCAAGAACAAACCTTGCCGAATTTGAAGAAAATTTTTTCAGATTTAGATATTGTCCTCCGATTTGGCATCTCAGCGCTACAAAATACAAATTGTTGTACAAATCATTATCATAGGAAATTATATTTTTTAAATGTCCTCCGAAAGTTTCAAACTATCTTTGTAAATGTTACAAATGTCCTCCTTTTCTGACACAAAAGTCCTCCTTTCCGAAAAAAGGTTATGGTAACCCTGACTAAATGCGACTTCTTGACGCATTAGAAACCACAAGTTGATTAGGCTGAATTTTGACAATATATATATAATTTTGCCCACATTTTTATATAGAAACCACATAACCGATTGGACATTTTCATTTAATTTTACATAAAATCATTCATATTGCCCTCACCCGATTTTCTGTTTTAGCAACGTAGAAACCACAGATACGTATCGATTGAGTTTACCCAGAACCATTTTAAGGTGTAAGTGACATATTTTGACAAAGGCCGCATTCGACTTTACTTTTTGGACAAAAATAAAATATTCCCATTTGGGTTGAAAGAATTATATTATGCGATTTATTTTAACTGAAACTATTTGTTGGAATAAATACCTCCTAAGTGCAAGTTTGGATATAGCCTTTACTTTACTTAAAATGTCCACTGCAATTTCCTCAACCGATTTTTGCAACATAACAAAATTCCAGAGACTTTTCCTGTTATGTCGTTGAATGCGATCGAATTATATTTGATTCTTATTTCTAACATTTCTAATTTTAATTTTAAAAAGATAAATGAGAGTGTAACTTATATGTGGGAGGAGTTATGAAAAATCCTTAGTTAAAGAAACATTTGATAAGTTTTCCTTACTTTTTTTCATATCACAAAAAATCGTCATTTCGATCAAAAGTCTTCAAATCGTCATATCCTATTTTTTGGCTCTAAAAATCGTCAAAATGGTGATAAATCGTAATTTCTGGCAACACTGCCCGGAACCCTTCACACGAACAACGGTAGCCATAGGTCCAAGTTTTGATATACCCCCATACAAAGGTCCCTCTAAATTTGACTTCCTAACGCCACAAAACCACAAATTTCAACGAATCGGGATGAAATTTGGTAAGATGACTTTATTTGTGCCCGAAACCATTCACATGCTATCCATGGTGAAGGGTATACAATCCTATTAATATTATAAAATCGTTTGTTTGTCTGTTTGTTTGTTTGTTCCAGCATCACGCCTAAACGGTTGAACCGATTTTCTTGAAACTTGGTGGACAGATAGACCAATGCCTGGGAAGTGCCATAGACTACTTTGATTTTCGATTTTCCGCCAAGTGATTTTCGACCACTTGACAACAGAGGCTCCTGTTAAAGCTAGAGAGCTGAAATTTAGAGAGCTGAAATTTTGCACACACATAGACTGGAGTGTTGTATAAACTACGGACTACTCGCTTAATCATATTTCGGCCAGTGGTCAGTTGTAGCGCTATCAAAAACTTGCGTTTTGTTTTTGTCGTTTCGGAATCCTCTTATAAGATACAATGTTAAAACTTTGTATATATGAAGTACTATCAACCGCAAATAAATGCACGAAAAATTATTTTTAATTAACTGAATATGGTCAGCTTAACTGTGGCCCTAACAATTTTCATTATTTCTCTGATCAAATGATCAAATTTATATGTACAGACTGATCTCAATGGAGATGCGAAAACAACAATTCGATGTCCAGTCTGAGGTCAAACCGGACATAAAACCGCGTCTTAAAATTTTTAAAGCCTTTTCAAAATATATCGCTCACCACTTACCGTGGTAACCTATCTAACATTGTCAATTCGGTCACTTATCCGACTGTGGTCAGTTTAGCAGTGACCAAATCAATTTCCACACTATCTGTACTTTAATAGTCCTTTAAGAGCTATAATCCTAATAATTTATGTTTGTATACTGATCTCCAAGGGATGCGATTTTACACCAAGAGACTTTTGACCGCCTGACCATTACGGTACCTTTAAGAAGTAGGAAGCTTTAAATTTGACTTTGGTATAGACTTGAGTGTTGTAGACCCTTCGGACTATTCACACAGTCGTTTTTGACACGTAGTCAGTTGTCGCGCTATCAAAATTTTAAATATTTTTTTGTATTTCAGAAGCGCCTAAAATGATACACATATAAAATAATATGTAGTACTATAGCCGAGAAATGCAATTTTAAATTCTACGATTGTGGTCAGTTAAGCAATGACCAAAACCATTTTCAATCTTTACTGGATTTCAAGATTCTTTAAGAGTTTTTCACTGTTTTCGAAGGCAACCCGGGCATCGCCGGGTATTTAAATGCTAGTTAATAATGTAATAATATATTGTTTTTGTTTATTTTCTTTCAAAATGTCAATCACAAACAATTTTGCTTAGTTAAAATTTTTATCCGTAACAACTTTTTAGCCCCATTTTCATTACCGGGATAAGAAGGTTGTTTAAACGTATATAAGTCGGAACGAGGCCGACTATATAATAACCTACATCTTCCTAACAATGCAAAAAGGGGCATTGCGATAATAACTTGGAATAATTGGTTTTGTTTCAGTTAAATGCACATTCTTTCATAGATCAAGATATACAGTTTCTACAGCGCTTACATATCAAATCGGGGTAACGTATATAAGGGGGCGTAGATATAGCCGTACCGATTTTCCTCAAATTTAGTAATGTCTCTAAGTATATCAGGAGACTTCTCTCCGTCAATTTTTATACAGATCGGTTCAAAAATGTTGTTTATACAGTGCAAACATGCCAAATCGGAGGTGCATATATATGGGAGCTATATGTAAATCTGAACCGATATAAACTAAATTCAATAGGGATCGTCCTTGTGCAAGGTTTCGTTAAGATCGGACCATAATTGCGACCTGTACTTTGATTACAAGAATACATACACAGACGGATATAGCTAAATCTACTCAGGAAGTGATTCTAAGTCGATCGGTATAATAAACGATTGGTCTATCTCATCTCCTTTTGGGTGTTATAAACAAATGCACAAAGTTATAATACCCTGTACAACCAAAGAGATTCAATATAAGAAGAGATACCATTTCATTCACCTCAACGAAAGGTGAATTCCGACTCGTGAGCAAAGATGAGTTCATGAAGAAATTTATTGAAAAATCGTGTATTTTGTGTGCTTTTCTTTCACTTTTTCACATGCACGTCAATAAACACACAAAATAAAATTATTTTACGTTAGTTGAAACAAAGAAAACGGAGAACATATCTTTTTTTAATCAATTTAAAATTCCTTTATGTCCACCACCTCAATAGAAAAACTCAACTCTGCACATGAATTTTCGCCGTGCATACTCTTATTCTAAAACCTCTTTGTGTACCACAGTGTGGTGTAGAGTATAAAAAAGTATTTATAATTAAGCACAGTGGTGAACAATTCGAATCTTAGCAAGGGAAGAAAAAGTATGTTTTTTATTTACTTATTTTTTTAAGAAAATATGTTTTAATTTATATAAATACATTAAAAATAAACAATTGGGCAAACATCTAAATAATTAAGAAAACAAATTACTTAAGCAAACAAGTCACCAAACCGACCAATACGTGGTTGATGGTTATTTCGATATACATATTTCTATTGCCCCCAAGCTTAAACGAAAAGTTTCGACCCATGACTTTTTGATTTTTGGGATGCCAAGGGTAGTAAATAATACAGAAATGCTGAAATTTGGGACTGAGCATACAATAAGCAAATAATCATATGGTATCATAAAATTACCAAAAAGTCTACCAGAAAAGATGTAATGGGCTTAATATTTCTTCGCTAGAATTAACTGAAGCGCGTCCACTGGCCACTATGGCCGTAAGGAAAATTCTGTTAGATATTCAGTATCAGCGGAAAGCACTCTTCGAGAGCTACTGAATGGTAAAAAACAATTAAGAATACATAAATTGACATATAAATAAAAAATAAAAACGCATCGAGCCGGGGATCGAACCAGGGGACTCTGCAGCCTAACTCGGATGTTCTAACCAACCGACCACATCCACTCCGTGCTGCGCCTCGGCAAAAAATGGGTTGCTATTTTGCTGAGACTGATAGGAGTGACTAAACACAAACAAATGTTGACTACACATACCTACTCATATGTAACTGTTTTTTAGCAGAAATGTGATTCGTTGACATTGCTGTTCACATAATTTGTTGTTTGTTTCAAAAAATCTGTGGGGGTGGGAAAATACATTGATATTGATGACAAAGGGAAAGACTTTATTTTATACAATTGTGTTACCGTGTATCGGTGGTGTACTGTGGGTAAAAGTATAAAAAGAGCCAAGCAGAATTAAATATATTTCTTATAAACCGCAATAGTATGTATGTATGGCAACACATCGTTAAAATATCGAAAATATTCAAACGATAATTAACAATAAATAAAAATGATCAGTGTATACCGCCGAATATGGATATGGATTGTTGATATTTTTTTATTCCGTCACTGCATGTAATATATTTATATAACAAACGAAATTTTGTAGAACAATTAAACGAAAAATGCACCTTTACCACTTTTTCCATAAAAATTTAATTTTCTAAAAACAATTCTATTTCAAAACATTTTGCGGGAAAAAAATAAATGTCATCAAAATTTTCTGAAGTTTTGTACAAAAACGCTATTAACCATTTTTTTAGAGAATCTTTTTTAAGGAATGTAAATGTTTGGCAAAAATGCAGTTTATCGAGGTCAGCTCAGAAAAAAAAAAATTTTTACCACCCCTTTAAAATGACCCCAAAAACACAAAAATGAGGTCAAAATTTGTCGGACGGACCCATGGGGCCCTCAAGACCCAAAAAATGGACCCGGTCCCGGACAGGGTCAATATTATACTCAAATTAAAGGAAATTGTCCGTAGATTCCAAATATGCCCAAAAAAATGTCAAGCGCTCTCTAGGAAAGGCCCTAGAGGGCCTTGAAAAATTACCCTTGGGTCCATATAGCATGCGACCCCTCAAATTAAAGGAAATTTTCCGTACATTACGAATATGTAAGAATAAACTTGGAAATGTTTATGCATGCAAAATGTTATCCATGCAAAAATAAAAGTTGGACAAAAGTAAATTTACCAATGACGCTATAAAATTGTAAAGTAATGTTTTGTTCTATCCTTTTTAAATAAATGAACCATTTTTATGGAATAATATAACAAAAAAAATTTATTTAATATATTTAAATAAATTATGTACAATTTCAAAAAAGAAAACTCCGTCCCATGCGAAAATAAAAGTTGGACAAATGGAAACTTAACAATGAAGCTGTATAATTATGAATGGTTGTATTTGTTTTTGTTTTCTGTTTGGAAAAGCGCCGCAGGCGAAAAAATTTTCATTTTTCTTTACGTCTAATTAAATTTTTGCCAAGTAAAATATTTTAATGTCCACTTTCCCTCGAAAGTGGACATTAAAATATTTTACTCGTTAAGGCATTCCCTAGAGGGCGCTTATGCAAAAATAAAAGTTGGACAAATGGAAACTTAGCAATGAAACTGTATAATTATTAATGGTTGTATTAGAAATTTGTTTTTTTGTGGGGAAAAGCGCCGAGGGCGAAAATTTTTTTCAAAAAATCGCGCGATTTTAGAATTGTAATTGTACAAGAAAAATTACATTTTACCCATTTTTCTATTAAAAAAATTAAAATTTTTGCAAAAGAATTGAATTTTTAGGAAATTTTCAAGAAAAATGCTTTTTGTACAAAAAGTCAGCATAACAAAATTTTATAGAAAAATATTTATTCTACGGGATTTTTAAGATATAATCAATTTAAAAATAATTTTGCAAAAAACGTAGTTTCCGTGAAATTTTTTTGGTGAATTGTTAAAGATTTTTTTAAAAAAATTCTTTTCATTTTCTTTTAAATTAACCTTTTTAAATTTTAAAGAAAAATAAAATTTCAATGACGTTTTGTAGAAAAAATGAGTTTTTGAAATTTTAAGAAAATGTTACATCGACAAAAACTAAAAAAATTTAACATCTAGTTATAAGACATTTTGTGAAAAATAGAAATTTTGTTGAAAAATTATCGATGAGATTAAAAACAAGTAAGAAAGTTCAGTCGGGTAAGGTAAACAGACTTAATTACCCCCTCACCTTTCAGTCCCAAAAAATCGTATGTAGACTGTATGTACTATAAAAACACTACACTGTACAAAATTAGGGAGTAATAAACTAATACTAATGTGGATTTTAAGAAGATTCGAGTAAGTAGTACAGAAGTTATTAAAGAATCAATATTTTTTCAATATACTTGGGGTCTTAGGTCATCATTCGATGTGTTACACTTTTGGTTGAAAGGAAATATATATATTTTATACATGTGAATAGATACACCAATAATAGTTAACCCTACAAATTCAACATGATTAATATTATAATACAGAATGGATTTTGGTTTTATTATAATTTAAAAAAAAAATACCAAATGCGAGGCGGAATTAAAGTTTACCTCGAGACAATACCAAAAACATATTTGAATTTCCGAGCTCGTGGAATCCGCCAAAAATCGTTTTTTATCGTATTTTTTTGTTTGTACCTCAATGTTGTTCTCGAGTACCACATTTTTTCTACAAAATGCCTAATACTGAATGTTAATTTTTTTAAAAAGAATTCTTAGGTCTTTGATTTTTAATTTCATTAAATGATTAAAATATTTTTTTTTCATGAAAGCTGTTTCTAAATTTATTTTTCATAAATTTAACATTCCTTAAAAAATTAAAATTGTTCTATAAAAAAATTCTTAATAGCAATTTTGTAGAAAATTTCATTATAATTGAATCTTTCTACAAAACCTAAAATTATATGATTTAAAAAAATCCATTTATCCAGAAATGTTTGTTGTAATTTATTTTTTCCCACAAAATTGTTTAAAGTTGTATTGTTTTTAAAAAAATTATTTTTTCTGGAACAAATTAGTAAGGGTGCATTTCTCGTTTAATTGTTCTAAAAATTGCATTCCTCTTGAAAAAATATATGCGGTATATATATACACACGCATTATTAATTATCCTTTCATAATTTTTCGATATTCGATATTTTTACGTTTTATTCCCCTACATAGTTCGCCTTTAGCAATTTATAGGAAATATATTGAATTCGGCTTGGCTCTTTTTAGACTTTTGCCCACAGTGCACCACCGATAAACGGCAACACAATTGTATAAAATATGGCCTTTGGCGTTTTCATCAATATCAACGTATTCCACCACCACAGTTTTTAGCTACAGACAAAAAATATCTGAACAGCAATATCAACGAATCACATTTCTGCAAAACAACAGTTACATATATGTAGGTATGTGTACTCAACATTTGTTTGTACTCCGTCACTTCTAGCAGTCTCAAGAAAAACAAGGCATTTCTTTGCTGCACCCGCCTACGCGGTGGTCATGGTCGGTTGGTTAGAGCATCCGACCAAGGACCCGGTGTCCCGGGTTCAATCCCCGGTCGTCCCGTTTCTCTTACATGTTTACTTTTTCGTATTTACTTATTATTTATATGTGAATTTCGTATTTTTAACTATTGTTAATACTATTTAACAATGTTTTAGTACTATTTAAATGGGTATTTGCAAAAGACATCGGTATGGATGTGATCTCAGCTCTTTACAGAGCATGCCCAACACCGGTTCTTGGCAATTATACCCTCACTGATACGAGGGTATATATCATTTGCTACGGACCAAAAGTGTAACACATCAAAAAAATGTGTTGGGGCTTTTTTTAACATTATATTTTGATGGAAAAACATGGGTTTTCTAGTTTAGAAAGCGCAAATATGTCTAAATAATAAGAAAATAAGTGAATGCTATGACATAACATGTATTACGGGTATTTATAAGGTAAATTGTCGTAAAAAGAATGACAATCCTTAGTTAACTAAAGCTACAAAGCCTCCATCAGTCTCATCCCACACGTACTTTTCAGATTAATGAGTTATCATATTATATATGGTAAAATTATGAACCTTTAATTTCATTTTATAATATGTGGCGTTTGCATTAAATTGCGGTATTAGTTTCACCGCTTGCATATCTATGCAAAAAAACAGCACATAACCCTGTTCCAGCATGTAGCAAATCATTATGCTTCGCGCATCTTTTCTATTTCTATTCCGTGCTTCATATAGATTTCATTGATATATATTTTTGGTTTATATGATACACACATGTCACACTCATCTTTCCTAGGTTAAAATATTACGTAATTTGATTCCTTCATCACATTTGAAAAAATAGGATATGATAAATTTGTTAACACATTTACTTTTGATGATGCACATTCGTTCTCGTAAAGTTTGCAAATCTCTTGAATGGATGAAAACGGATGTTCAAAATACAAATTCTTGGTTTTCTTTCTGCAGTAATGCGACTCTAACTTTGGCAATTCGTCAACCCATTTTTGAAGAAATGCATGTCTTTCTCTATTAAGCATACCTTGTTTAGAAGACCGATTGGATTCCAAGCAAGCTTTGGCGTATTTGTCGGGACGCGTAACCGTACCATGTTTCTGAGCCCTAAACCCATTTCGAAGCATTTTTTCCTTCAGTCTTAAAGTAGACAACATTGAGCGACAGTCTTACAATCGCGGAGAATTGTATCGTAAGAAAACCACATTGGATTGCTCCCTTGTGGAATTTTCAACTAGATGCTGTTTCTTCTCTTTCACAGATACAAGACTTATCACATACTGATGTTTCTGCAACCACGACATATTCCAAGGGCCTGTTTCTGTAACTTATTTTCGTTCGTCTACGGCGAACGATCAAAATTCTCTCAGCTATTACTTGAATTCTATAAAACGCAGGTTAGAAATATTTTAGGAACAAGCTTTTTACATGATTTTCTACAGACACAACGAATTATAAACTTCAGTGACTTATAGATTTCTCGGAATAACTGAGTGATTTTTGATCGTTCGCAGTAGACGAACGAAAAAAAGTTACAGAAACAGGCCCCAAAATTACTTAAAAATGTACTTGGGTTGCACCCAATTGTCTGGCTGCCTCTCGGCAAATATGGTTGTCTGCGGTTCCAGAGTATTCTTCGCCTTTCATTCGGTTCACATTTATTTTCCACTAGGACATCTTTGGAGTAAATCTTCTTTTACCCACATTACATAATTTTTCTGCATCAGCAGACATTTCCGCTTCAAAATCCATTCTTTTTATCTGCGTTTTATTATACCCTACACCACACTGTGGTACAGGGTATTATAAGTTTGTTTCACGGCAGATGTTTGTAACACCTGAAAATAACACCGCTAGACCCACCTTAAAGTATACCGATCGACTCAGAATCACTAGCTGAGTCGATTTAACGATGTCCGTCCGTCCGTCTGTCCATGTAAAGTTGTTCGTCGACTACAGGTCGCAATTTCACTCCGATCGTTCTGAAATTTTGCAGTTTACAGTATTTTGCGGCTGTTAAGATCGCTATTGAATTTGGTTAAAATCGGTTCAGATTTAGATATAGCTCCCATATATATCTTTCGTCCGATTTGGCCCTTTAGTCCTATAGAAGCTGTATTTTACATCCAATCGTTTTGAAATTTAGAATGGTAGAGTTTCTTGATCCATGAACCAACATTGCCGAATTTGAAGAAAATCGGTTCAGATTTTGATATAGCTCCCATATATATCTTTCGTCCGATTTGGCCCTTTAGTCCTATAGAAGCTGTATTTTACATCCAATCGTTTTGAAATTTAGAATGGTAGAGTTTCTTGATCCATGAACCAACATTGCCGAATTTGAAGAAAATCGGTTAAGATTTAGCTATAGCTCCCATATATATGTTTCGTCCAGAACGGTGAAATTTAGAACGGTAGAGTTTCTTGATCCATGAACCAACACTACCGAATTTGAAGAAAATCGGTTAAGATTTAGCTATAGCTCCCATATATATGTTTCGTCCGATTTGGCCATTTAGTCCTATCAAAGCTGTATTTTACATCCAATCGTTTTGAAATTTAGAATGGTAGAGTTTCTTGATCCATGAACCAACATTGCCGAATTTGAAGATAATCGGTTAAGATTTAGCTATAGCTCCCATATATATGTTTCGTCCGATTTTGCTCTTTAGTCCTGAAGAAGCTGTATTTTACATCCAATCATTTTGAAATATAGAATGGTAGAGTTTCTTGATCCATGAACCAACACTACCGAATTTGAAGAAAATCGGCTAAGATTTAGCTATAGCTCCGATTTGGCCCTATAGTCCTATAAAAGCTGTATTTTACATCCAATCGTTTTGAAATTTAGAATGGTAGAGTTTCTTGATCCATGAACCAACACTACCGAATTTTAAGAAAATCGGTTATGAGTTAGCTATAGCTCCCATATATATGTTTCGTCCGATTTGGCCCTTTAGTTCTATAGAAGCTTTATTTTACATCCAATCGTTTTGAAATTTAGAATGGTAGAGTTTCTTGATTCATGAACCAACATTGCCGAATTTGAAGAAAATCGGTAAAGATTTAGCTATAGCTCCCATATATATGTTTCATCCGATTTGGCTCTTTAGATCCAATCGTTTTTATACCCTACACCACACTGTGGTACAGGGTATTATTTAAGTATAAAATGTCCCAAAGGTAAATTTATGTAAACAATTTTTACATGAATTACAAAATTTATATATCAGAGTTATTCAATATTACGAGAGTGTTGTAGGGTATTATATAGTCGGCCCCGCCCGACTTTAGCCTTTCCTTACTGGTTTTTAATATTAAAATTATATTCGAAATGACAAAATATGAAAAATGCACGAAAAATCAACAAATCAATCTGAGCACACTACTTGTGTGAACGTATGATTTAGGGCTTTTTCTTTTTTGAATATGAGTTGAGGACTTTCTGTTTTAATTTTTTCTGGGGTATGAGTTAGGGTTAACATTGCGAGTTTTCATAAAATGTATCTGAATTTTCTCTGGGAGGTGCTGGTTCATTTGAATCAACAAAAAACGCGATTTCCAAAAATTGTTAGTTGGGGCCGTTCTATACTAAGGTAACGATATATGGTGTGTCAGGCCCGTGCGCGGGGGGTGGTTTTAGGCGTTGAAACCTCCACTCAACCGCAAAATGATTTGAAATTAAACAATTTTTCCTATTTTTAATAATAAAAATTGTTTATCATATGTGATAAAGTATAGTTAAAAGTGTCTCTGCTAGTTAAACTCGAAATTTATCTTGACACGCATCATTATATACATACCTACCTACGTAGAGTAAAAATTCTAATCGGAGGGGACTTTTATATGTGGGTTATATCAAAACATGAACCGATGTGTCTCATTTTCAATATGGTCAACTGTGAGCTGGAAACCGGGATAAATGGCCCAAAAGTCAATATTGGAACTCCGACCTGCGACATATATTTTTTGTATCTGAACTCCTTGGACCATTTCTGTGTGAAGTATTATTAGAATATTTTCCGCGGTTCGCACGTTGTACCGCATTACTTTCCTCAAGACTCACTTCCTGAGTCGATTTAACCAGGTCCGTCTGTAGATGTATCGTTGTAATCAAAGTACAGGTCGTATTTATGGTCTGATTGTTTTGGTTATTACATGAATGAACATAGCCAAATTCGGGGAAAATCGGCTCAGATTTAGATATGTAAGCGCTGTAAAACCATATTCTATATCCGATCAGTAAGAAATTCGGCAGAGAGTTTTTATTACATGCCAAATTCGGGGGAAATCGGTTCAGATTCAAATATAGTCCCCATATATATGTTGCACCCAATTTGACATGTAATCGCTGTAGAAACCATATTTTATTTCCGATCAGTGCGAAATTCGGCAGAGTTTTTTATTACATGCCAAATTCGGGGATAATCGGTCCAGATTTGGATATAGCCCTCATATATACATATGTTCCCCCGATTAAAGCGCTATAGAAGTTGTACTTTACTTTCTATCTTTCATTTATCGCGAAATGAAACAATTAAAAAGTGTACTTGCTCTCCTGAAAGGTGGTCGGGTGGTTAGAACATCCGACTAAGGCTAGGGAGTCCCTGGTTCGATCCCTGGGCGCTGTGTTTGTTTACATATTAATTTTTTCATATTTATTTTTTATTTATATGTCAATTTATGTGTTTTTAAGTATGTAATTAGGAGTCATTTTTATTTATATTTTAAATTTGATGGACCTAGCTTTATTATTACGGACTGAATCGTGATTACAGCAGACGGACATGGCTTAATCGTCTTAGAATTTTACGACGATTAAGAATATGTATACTTTACATAATGAATATACCCCCTATTATATGGTGGAGGGTACACAAATTTGGTTTTCTTCCAAAAAAAAGTTTTGTGTTGGTACGAAAAAAAACGCAAAAATACCGATTTCAAAAAATCTTACAAACAAACATTAATTTAAATACGCATTGTATTCTTCGTTAGGATTCTATAACGAATAAAACAATGCCTATTTGAAAAAAGTCTCTGTATAAATGTATAAATTATGACCCAGATTGTAAAAATAGGGAAATTCACAAAATAAATGTTCATGGTTTTTTATTTTGGCAACTTTGTTTGGGAGGTACCAAAAGGGGCGTTGAAATAACGCCCATTTTTAATATATTATCGGTACTTTAAAAAACATTACACTGCACAAAATTTCAAGTATTTGTATGGACTGGAGTTATAAAGTTATAAGCAGTTAAATGTTTGTGCAAAATGGTACATTTGTATGGGAAGAACCAAGAGGGCGTGGCATCTTCGCATTTTCAATATTATAGCGACCAGGAAACTACAACTATGTGATTCTGGGTAATTGTATAGAAGTTATGAGATTATCACAATTTCACTAAATGTTGACCCTTCGTTGGGGAGGTACTCGAAGCAGTGGACCAACATAGTTAATATTTTACCTTAGCCTGAGATGTAAAGAAATATTGGCAAATACCAAATTTGAAGTTAATCGGTTAATCCTGTCGAAAGATATCGTGCGCACCAACCAGACAGACGGACATTGCTGAGATGACTTAAAATGACCCAAAACGGATTTCCGCCAAATAGTCTCTTAGGTCAATCCATTGATGTGTTACCCTTTTAACCCGCATCATTTGATATATACCCTTTTTCATTTCTACTAAAATACAAATAATTTCTACATTTATCCAACTAGGCATTGCCTTCTTCTTTAGGATGCTGGATTTCAAAAGTGGAACAAACTAATTTTTTGCATTTTTTCTATTTTTTATGGTAGTTTTCGTGGCAACAAAAGCGTTTTAACGACTTTTACTAAAATTCTGTTTCCACGTGAAAGTGTCATTATCGGGCATATAATTCAAAAAATATGGTCCAAATAATAAAGGCACAATTCAAAAAATGTGAATTTGATAGAAAAATTACAAAAAAGTAAGTCTTTAATTGTTCATTTCTAATTAATTTATATTGTATTTAATTAAAAAATATTTATTCTTGAAAAAACAAGCAAATAAAATTTGTTTCTGCCCTAGCTGGGATCAGCTCTTTACACCTTTTTGCTTAATCCACAAATTATGAACGTTTGTGAATTTTGGATTTGTATGCCCAAAAAGTCATGGGTCGGAACTTTTCGTTTAAGCTTGGGGAGCACTAGAAATATATCGAAATAACCATCAACCACTAGTTTTTTAGAAAATGTAAATTTGCAAGAAAAATTATATATTATTATTTTTCTAAAAAAAATAATTTTTAAATTTTTTTTTAGAAAATTTACATTTTGATAACAAATTCAATTTAACCTAATTTTGTAGAAGAACGAATTTTTGATGATGAAATTATATACCGAAAAATTTAAAAAAAATATACAGTGTTATAAATTTTGTAAAAAAAATTAATTTATATTTAATTAATTTATTTTATTTTAACGAAGAATTTTAGAATTGTAAATTTTCAAGAAAAATTACATTTTAACCATTTTTCAAAAAAAAATTTAATTTTTTAAAGGATTGAATTTTTATGAAAATTTAAAGAAAAATGTTATTTCAACAAAGTTTTGTAGAAAAATTCAGTTTAAAAAATTTAGTACAAAAATATTATTTCGACGAAATTTTTAAGATAAAATCAGTTTAAATGAAAAACGTAATTGTCAAAATTTTTTTAAGAAAATTTCCATTTAGTTAATTTTTAAATTAGCATTCTTAAATTTAAACAAGTAAGAAAGTTCTGTCGGGTATGTATGTACTTGTATTAACGTTATAAGCTAACTTTTGGTGCAAAATGGTCCATTTGTGTGGGAGGTACCAAAAGGGGCGTGTCAATAACGCCCACTTTTCTCTGGATTCTAGGTACTATAAAAGCATTACACAAGCAGCCCCAAAAGGGGCTGACAACTTCACCCATTTTTCTTGAGGTGTTAGCGACTAATACTATGTGTGGAATTTCAGAAGATTCGAGTAAGTAGTATAGAAGTTATTAAAGAATCAATATTTCACAAAATATTAACCCTTTGTGGGAGAGGTACTACAAGGAGTGGACCAATATGGCCCATCTTCGAAGTTAGCCGGAGATAGAGAAAAATATTACCACATATCGAATTTGAGGTCAATCGGTTAAACCTTGCGAGAGTTATCGTGCGCACCAGCCAACAGACAGACACGCAGCCGGACGGACATTGCTCATTCGACTTAAAATGACCCAAAACGGATATCCGCCGAACATACTTAGGGTATTAGGCCACTCGTTCGGTGTGTTACACTTTTGGCTCGTAGGAAATGATATATAACCTCCTCTCTAAGGTGAGGGGATAAAAAGTTCATTCAGGTGGCACGTATCAAAAGGGGCGTGACAATAACTCCCACTTTTTAATGGATTGTAGGTCCTATAAAAACATTATACTGTACTAAAATGCAAGTGTTTGTATGCACTGGTATTAAAGTTATTATTAGTTAACTTTTTGTAAAAAATGGTCCCTTTGTGTGAGAGGTACCAAAAGGGGCGGGGGCCACTTCCCCATTTTTCTCCAGCTGACAGCGACAGATAAACTATTACTATGTTTGGAATTACATGAGATTCGGATAAGTAGTATAGAAGTTATTAGCGAATCAATATTTCACTAAATTTTAACTCTTTGTGAGGGAGGTACTAAAGGGTCCGCCAAATAACTTTTTTTTTTGAAAACATCGCGCAAAACTTCGGCTGTAGCTTCGCCTGTGTGGCACGTAGCGCCGTCCTGTTGAAACCAAATGTTGCCAATATCCTCCTCTTCAATTTTTGTGAACAAAAATTCGTTCAACATGGCCCGATAACGATCGGCATTGACTAAAACTGATTTCCGCCGAACATACTTGGGGTCTTAGGTCACTCTTTCAATGCGTGGCACTTTTGGATCGTAGAAAATGATATATAGCCTCCTCTCTAAGGTGAGGGGATAATAAAATGTCAACGAAGTTTTGTAGAAAAAATGTTTTTTTGATTGAATTTTAAGAAAATCTTACATCTACAAAAACTAAAAAAGGTAGCATCCAATTTTAAAAAATTTAAAAAATTTGTTTTAACGAATTTTTGTTTCAAAATATTGTTCAACCATTTTGAAATTTTAGTAAAAAATAAATGTTTATATAATTTGGAAGAAAAAGCTATTTCACCGAAATTCTGTTGAAAAATTATCGATGAGATTAAAATAATCTGTTCTATATGTTATACATGGGAATAGATATGTATGTCATCTATTTAGTTACTTCAATAATAGTTAACCTTTCAAATTCAACATGATTAATATTATGGTACAGAATGCACTTTGGTTTTATTATAATTTTTATGATTTTGTTTTTATGGGTTTGAAAAACAAAAATTATCAAAAATCCATAGGACTTACCTAAAATATAAGGTACACTCTCTATCTATATATATAAAAATGAAACGGTCCATCTGTGTAATGGCATCACGTCAGAACGGCTGGAGCGATTTGGATGATTTTTTTTTTATTCGATTCTAAATTTTCACGAGATGGTTTATATAGAAAAAAAAAAAATTAATTGGACAAAGGGGCGTGGTACCTCCCATACAAATCGCAGGTTAAAAATCCGATATTTCTGCTCCTATTATAGGTATAGTGCTGAAATTTTGTTTGTATGCATTTAATGGCAGATTATGTGAATTTTCCAAAAATGGGCGGAATCGGACCAATGGGCGTGGCCCCGCCCATATAAGCCAAATTTTGAAATTGAGATATTTTGCACAATTTGTTAGCGAGAGTGCTGGAATTTTGTGTATATGTAAACGACGGCAGTCTACATGATTGGTCCAAAAATGGGCGGGATCGGCCCAATGGGCGTGGCCCCGCCCACATAGACAAAATTTTGATATCTTGCACAATTTGCTAGCGGGAGTGCTGTAATGTTGCGTATATGTATCTGGTGGCATTCTACGTAATTGGTGAAAAAATGGGCGGGACCGGACCAATGGGCGTGGCCCCGCCCATATAAGCCAAATTTCGAAATTGAGATATTTTGCACAATTTGTTAGCGAAAGTGCTGAAATTTTGTGTATATGTAAACGGTGGCAGTCTACGTGATTGATCCAAAAACGGGCGGGATCGAACCAATGGGCGTGGCACCGCCCATATAAGCCAAATTTAAAAAATGTGATATCTTGCACAATTTGTTAGCGAGAGACCTGGAGTTTTGTGTATATATATCCGTTGGCGATCTACGTGATTGGTCCTAAAATGGGCGGGTTCGGACCAATAGGCGTGGCCCCGCCCACAATGACCAAATTTTGAAATTTTTATATCTTGCACAATTTGCTATCGGGAGTGCTGCAATGTTGTGTATATGTATCTGGTGGCATTCTACGTAATTGGTCAGAAAATGGGCGGGATCGGACCAATGGGCGTGGCCCCGCCCTTATAAGCCAAATTTTGAATTTTGAAAATTGTGCAAGTTATATCAATAACTTGCACAATTTTTTATCTAGAGTGCTGTCATGTTGTAGATATGTATCTGGTGACAGTCCACGTGATTGGTCCAAAAATTGGCGGGATCTGACCAATGGGCGGGCCACCGCCCATATAAGCCAAATTTTGAAATTGAATTATCTTCCTCATTTTGTTAGCGAGAGTGTTGAAATTTTGCGTATATGTATCTGGTAGCAGTCTACGTGATTGGCTTTTAAATGGGCGGAATAGGACCAGTGGGCGTGGCCCAGCCCATATTTTGATATATCTTGCAAGTATTATATAGGAAATACATGAACAAAAATGCTCGGTATGCGATAATTACAGCTGCTCACTCCAATACAATCGCAATATGATAATGTGATGCAATATCAATGAAACAAGAATTTGGAAATTTTATAAGTATACATTTCTATTTTCTGGACTTTCCACTGAATTCGGTATTTTTTCATTCAGTGAATTTATTACTAATACCAGTAAGGAAAGGCAGAAAGTCGGGCGGGGCCGACTATATAATACCCTACACCTCCCTAACAATGCGATAAGGGTCATTGCGATAATAATTTGGAATAATTGGTAAATGTATTTTGAACCGATAATCGCAAAATTAAGCAATATTCGTTCCTAAATTGAGAAAAATCTTTCTGGAGAACTTTGTAATGATCGGAAGTAAAGTACAACTTCTATAGCGCTTTGTAACCAAATCTGGAGGAACATATATATGGAGGTTATATATAAATCTGAATCGATTTTCCTAGAATACTCATTCATGTAAAATAGAAACCTGTTTCTGTCGAATTTCGTACTGATCGGATATAAAACACAGTCTCTACAGCGCTTACATGTCAAATTGGGGGTAACATATATATATGGGGGCTATATCTAAATCTGAACTGATTTTCTCCGAATTTTGCGGCATTCCTTCATGTAATAAGAAACCTCTTTCTGCCGAATTTCTTACTGATCGGATATAAAATACAGTTTCTACAGCGCGAATTTTGACATGGGCAGCGAAGCGCACCGGGCTCAGCTAGTTTGTAAAAAAAAAACAATTACAAACATAAAATAACTGCTGAACCTCAAAAGCTTTAAAAACGTTGAATTTGACAGCAAGATAAAAGTTCCTTAAATATAATTTTAAATCTTAATATATTTATTTCCTCTACTTTTTTTTTTTATTAATTGAGCATAAACAAGAGACTACGATTATACACTAGACCGGGGTTTTATTTTAATTGTACCCTCTCTTTAGTTATACGAGGGTATATATCATTTGCTACGGGCCAAAAGTGTAACACATCGAAGGAGTGATCTAAGACCCTAAGTATGTTCGGCGGATATTCGTTTTGGGTCATTTTAAGTCGAATGAGCAATGTGCGCCCGTCTGTCTGACTGCTGGCTGGTGCGCACGATAACTCTCGAAAGGAGTCACCGATTGAAATGTTGAGTCCACTACATCTTTCCTGTAGAATTTTTGGCAATTTTATTTCACCATTTAGTAGCTCTCGAAGAGATTTCCACTGATATATAGGAATACATAACATATATATCTTCTATATCAACACACGGACCGACATGCAGTATAGGAAACTGCACTATAGGAAATTTGACTAGTTTTTTTTGGCCAAATTTCAATATTTTAATTTAACCAAAATTATTTTGTTTGCTAATATGAAAAGAAATTAACACTGTCAACATCAACTTTTGAATTTTTTGCAACATTGATTTACAGCGACTTTATCAGCTGTTTTGTGTGCGATTTCTAAATGATTATCAAATAACAATTAAGTACAGTGAATATTTAACCAATTTGCCCCAATGCACTATAGGAAATTAGGCTACTTTTTTTGGCCAAAATTCAAAATTAAAATTTTACAAAAATTATTATTTTTTGCTTTAATATGAAAATATATTAACAATATAAACATATATTTTTGAATTTTTGATTTACCGCGACTTTATCAGCAGTTTTATGTGGGATTTCTAAATGAGTTATCACATAGCAATTAATAATTACAGTGAATTTTGTAGTATTTTCAAATTAAATTTTTCATATTAATAATTCACAGTTTTTAAAAAACGATTAAATTGCAAAAAAATTAAGTGACCTTAAGATGAGCTAATGGAATTATGAATTGGAATTTTATTTAGACTTACAGAAAAATTCTAGCACTTGCTAGACTCAACCCCATAACAGTTCCATAGGACAATCATTCCCCTTCCAATTCTAATATACTACAGCGGCGGATCTGTGCAAACTTTTTCAAAAAATAATTTTTTGCAGTTGTCAAATTTAAAAATTTTAAAAATTTTTTCTTTGATTGTATGAAATAATTTTACTTTTACTTTCTCTTATCCAAAAAATTATTAAATCGGTACAGCCGTTTGGCTGTAAATAATTAAGACCAAAAAAAGGAGTAAAATTTCCTATATTGCACTGTACCACAGTATCCATTTTTATCCCCCTGCAACATATTTAACTCTTTTTGCCCACTGTACATTATTTTGAAAATTTTTGAGCAACTGTTCTCCAAAAATGAAAGATACTTAATATCACAAGTTTATTTTCCAAAATTTTGCCACATTGTTCTATTTGTGCCCCAATGTACCATACATAATTTACCCAGTTTGGACCACTGTACCTCTTAAAGTATGAATTAAAAAAACGTTTCTGATCTCTAGTTCATGTTCCAAGAGCACCACGGGATCATGTTTAACCAATTTTACCTGACTGTACCATATTTTGAACTTTTTTTCCCACTATTCTCCAAAAGGTACGAAATTCGAAGAATGGCATCCTATCCCGACAAATTACCCTAAGGACAATGCTCGCTGAAATTTTGCAAACTCTAGTAATAATTTGGCGTGGTATCATATTTATGCCAAACTATCCCACTGTGCCCCTAGAAATTTAAAAAAAAAACTCCTTGTGTCTAGACCACGTCCCTCACACAAAATTTCACGTTTACAGCTCTTGCTATTTCGATTTTGCTATGGCATCATATTTATTCCCTTTTGCCCCACTGTGCGCGTATATATTCAAATTTCGAAAAATCCCGTCTTATCCTGAGTCTACATTCTAATGGCTACCCTCACGAATATCGCGATTGTAGCTCTAACCGTTTGGATTTGGCTGTTGTACAATTTTTTTCACCCACTGTGGTCGTGGGTTCGAATCCCGCATCAGGCAAATATTATTTTTTGTGCTTTTTGCTTTCCTCATTTATAGAAGCAAAATAGGCATTGCGTTCGCCAAAAAAAAAGTGTGCGTCAAAAAAACTTTCATGCGCGAGCCGTGGTTCGAACCAACGACCGCCTAATTCGCAGTCCACCGTACTAGCACGATACCACCACCTCTTCCTAGTCACCAACGACGTTTTGCATCTTATGAGCTAACACAGGTGACGGTTTGCCGTTTATCAAAGCCGGTCAAGCGATATTAGTGAACGCGCCCAAAAATGAAAAAAATGTGGCAACAATAATTTTCACATACATAGTGTTTAATTTGGGTACATGGTTCCAAAATAAACTCTAAGTATATGACTGTCCCCAAAATAGACGTTGTATGCTAAAAGAGGTATATATACCGATATGTTCATATATATCCCGAGAAGTCGGTTGATATAGTTGAAATATGCTATGGAAAATATTATTAACCAATCAAAAAGTGTGTTTTTTCCTGTCCCCAAACTAAGCGCTGTGCATATATATATATATATATATATATATATATATATATATATATATATATATATATATGCACACCGTGTATTATGAGGACAGTTTTTCAATACACCGTTTATTATGAGGACATTTGTTGTCTTTGGGGACTGTACCCAAACTTTTCGTAGGTCTTGTGTTTACTTTGAGGACATGTGAGTTTGGGGACATTTTTTCCACTTTTCTAATACTTGGTTCCTTCTAACACTCCTTCATTCTTTTGCATCCTTACATGGTTATTTTGTATATATATACACTTTTAATGTACTTTTACCGCGTTAAAAAAAATATAACCCTCGTCATTACATTGCCACCCTTTCTCAAAACCACCTCTTTTGGACGGCGTCAAAATAAAAAACTTTGTTCGGCTTAGTGTTGTCGTTTTTATAAAGCAGCGGTTGTTGGTACACACATACTGCCGTTTGTGTGAGGCTGTTAGGTATATATATATATAGATGGATGTAAGTACGTTTCTGATTGGCTTGCGTGGACAAAGAGTTGGCGTTGTTATAAAGCAGCGGTGGTTGATACACACATACTGCCGTTTGTGTGAGGCTTTATAGGTATATCTATAAATAGATTGATGTAAGGACGTTTGTGATTGGCTTACGAGGATGCATACCGACATACCTTATGTTATATGTGCACTAATATTTTGTATTGCCTATATGCATTGTGTGCAAATGGACATCACAGTTTATTGCCAACAATTTGGTGTTGGCTATAGTAGTCTAGTGGTTAGAGTGCGTGGCTCGGAGCTTTGAGACCCAGGTTCGAAACGCGGAGAGGGCATTTCGATTTTTGCAATTTATTTTTTATAATCAATTTTTACAGCAGACTACCACTAACCTGATATTCCGGGTTAATGTATTTCTTATTTTTTTTTAATTTTTTTTTTTAAATTTTTTAATTAAAAAAAACAGGAATTGTAACATACTTACAGAAAGCGTGATCATTTTAAGTTTTGGAAAAGACATTTATTCTATTATTATAAATTTTTGAGAATTATGTCGAGTTTTTGGTGTAAATAGATCACTATACTAGGGAAATTAAGCCAATTTCAGAAAAATATGTGATTTGTTTTTTTTTCTCCAAAAAATCGTTTTTAGGGTCGAACAAACCATAAACAAGTAAGAAAGTTTCAGTCGGGTAAACCGACTAAGGTATACCCTCACTTTGTGAGTAATGTAATATTGAATATTACTCGAATTTATCTGTCAATTTGTGTGGGAGGTACCAGAAGGGGTTTATCAAATACACATTTTTTTCGCTGAACATTAGATACTTTAAATTCATTGCACTGTGCCGACTTATAAGCATTTATGTGCACTAGTATAAACGTTATGAGACATTAAATTGTGGTATGATTTGGGCATTTTGTGTGGGAGGTACAAAAAGGGGCGTGGCAATAACGCCCATTTTTCACAGGGCTATAGACACTATAAAAACATTACACTGTACAAAATTTCAAGTATTTTTATACACTGGTTTTAATGTTATAAGCTGTTAACTTTTGGTGCAAAAAGGTACCTTTGTGTGGGAGGTACCAAAAGGGGCGTGGCAACAACACCCATTTTTCCCTGGACTGTAGGCAATATAAAAGCATAATACTGTACAAAATTTCAAGTATTTTTATACACTGTTATTAATGTTATAAGCTGTTAACTTTTGGTGCAAAATGGTGCATTTGTGTGGGAGGTACCAAAAAAGGACGTGGCGACTTCGCCCATTTTTCTCGAGTTGATAGCGACTAATATGCTAATACTCTGTGTGGAATTTCAAAAGATTCGAATAAGTAGTATAGCAGTTATTAAAGAATCAATATTTCACAACATTTTAACCCTTTGCGGGGGAGGTACTAGACCAATATGGCCCATCTTCGAACTTAGCCGGAGATAGAAAAAAATATTACCACATACCAAATTTGAGGTCAATCGGTTACTCCTTTCGAGAGTTATCGTGCGCACCAGCCAGCAGACAGACAGACAGACAGACGGACGGACATTGCTCATTCGACTTAAAATGACCCAAAACGGATTTCCTCCGAACATACTTAGGTCACTCCTTCGACGTGTTACACTTTTTTCCGTAGCAAATGATATATACCCTCGTCACACTAAAGTGAGGGTATAAAAATAGGGAAAAGTTGTCTGTTCCATTTTTTGAAGCTATTATCTTAACGAAGAGAAAAATGCCTATTTGAAAATCTATGGATAAATGAAGAAATTATTCTCCTTCTCCTTTCAACAAATTCATGTTTTTATAATCAAACATTGTGAACGAGGCATCGCAGGAGTGACCTAACAGACCACAAGTATATTGTCGGAAATTCGTTTCGGGCAATTTTAAGCCATTTGAGCACTGTCTGTCTGGCTGGTGCGCACGATAATTTTCGAAATGAGTAACCGATGGACTTCAAATTTTGTATGTGTTGAAATTTTTTATTCCACTCCTTCTAGTACCTCCCCATAAAGCGTCAAAATTCAGTGAAATGTAGATTCTTTAATATCTTATATACTACTTATCAATATCTTCCAATCACTTTCACACATAGTATTATTTTCTAGATCTCTACCTCCTTGAGAAAAATGGGCGAAGTTGCCACGGCTTCTTAGGTACCTCCACATTTTGTGTGGGAAATTCCAAAGGGGGCATGACAATATCGCCATTTGTCAATGGAATGTCATTACACTGCACAAAATGTCAAGTATTTGTATGCACTGGTATTAAATTTATAAGCCGTTCACTTTTTGTTCAAAATGATCCATTTATGTGAGAGGTACCCAAAGTTATAGTGAAAATGAGTGTTAGTCGAACTTAAAATCAAAATTATAACCAAAGTGATTTTATAGTCAAATGTAAATATGGATATTATAGTATGTTTTTTTACGGATTAAGCAAAATGGTGACCAGATCAAATCCTTTTGTCTGTCTGGTTGGTGCGCACGATAACTTTCGACAGGATTAACCGATTGACTTCAATTTAGTATGTGTCAATATTTTTTTCTATCTCAGGCTAAGGTCGAAAATGGACTATGTTGGTTCACTCCTTCGAGTGCCTCCCTCACGAAGAGTCAAAATTTAAATACTGATTATCTCATAACTTCTATACTACTACTCAGAATCATTCACAATTCCACACATAGTATTAGTTTCTTGGTCGCTATCATCTTGAGAAAAATGGTCGAAGTTGCCACGCCCCTTTTGATACCTCTCATACAAAAGTACCATTTTGCAGAAAAAGTTAACGACTTATAATTTTGATTCCAGTCCATACAAATACTTGACATTTTGAAAAGTGTAAATGGACGTTGTTGTCACGCACCTTTTGGTAACTTTCATAGAAATGGATCATTTTGCACAAAAAGTTAACTGTTTATAACTTTGATTCCAGTCACAAATACTTAAAACTGTGTGGAGTGTAATGCCTTTACTGTACCTATAGTCCCTTGCAAAATGGGGGCCCATTGTGGTACCTCTCATAAACTTGGACCATTTTGCACAGACAGTTTTTTTGTACAGAGTAATGTTTTTATAGTACCCATAATATATTAAAACAGTGGGAGTTATGCCACTCCCCTTTTGGTACCTAACGAACAAAATTGCCAAAACAAAATATGATTTTTTTAATTTCCCTATTTTTATTATATAATATTTATACATTTATCCCTAAACTTTTTGCAAATAGACATTGATTTCTTCGTTAGGATGCTAGCTTAAAAAAAGTGGAACAAACATTTTTTTGCGAATTTTTTCCAGCAAAAAACGCTTTTTTGAAAAAAATCTAATTTTTTCTAATTGTGTTAACGACAGTTACTAAAAAATATGGTCCAAATACTAAAAGTAACTTCCATGAAAATTGGAATTTAAAAAACAACTTTACCATAAAAAAATTTTGTTTTGGTTTCATAAAATAGTCTGCCTTAATAAATACAAAAAAGTTTTTCAGGAAAAAAATAAATGTTTGTGCATAGTGTAATCATTGTATGTAGACACTATCATCATTTCCATGTAAATGCAAACGTTCTTCGATTAAGCCAGATAGTGGTAACTAAATCAAATCACAGACCCGGAAACATATTTATTTTCTAAGTCCAGATTCACACGAGACGCAAGTGTCAAAGTTTGTAGGAGAGAGAGAGGCAGGCGGAAAGAGCTCTCTCCCCCACAAACTTTGACACTTGATTGGAAAAAATTGTCTCATTTGAATAACGACTTATTATTATGTTTTCAGAAAAGAAAAATATTTTTATTACTTTTTTACGAATGTATGTTTTAGGAGAATATATTAGAAATACCCAAATAAGCAAAAAACTAAATAATTAAAAAAATAATTAAGCAAATTAGTCAACAAAGTGGACACTTCGTGGATTTAGCAAAGTGGCGGCCAAATCAAATCCCAGCCGGGCAGAAAAAATTGGAATCATATGCGAATCGACAAATTCGGGTTTTTTTTAAATATTTTTTAATAAAGTACAATTAAATACTTAGTAAAAACCTAAATAAAAAAATATGTTTTTTATTTACTTATTTTTTTAAGAAAATATATTTTAATTAAATATATTAGAAATAAACAACTGAGCAAAAATATGAATAATTAGGAAAACTAATTAATTAAGCAAATTACCCACCAAACCGAAAAATTCGTGGTTGATGGTTATTTCTACTGCCCCTAAGCTTAAACGAAAAGTTCCGACCGACTTTATGAATTTTTGGGCATAAAAATCCGAAATTCTAACATTTTGGTCTGAGCATACAATAAGCAAAGAATCATATGCGGCTTGACTAATTTCTGGATTAAGCAAAATGGTGACCCGATCGAATCCCAGCTAGGACAAAAACAATTTTTATTTAATTATTTTTCGAATAATATATATTTTTTAATTAAATACAACCTAAATTAATCAAAAATGAACAATTAAAGACTTATTAAAAAGATATTTAACTCTATGCAACAATTTTTTTGTCGAATGGCTATGCATAACATTTTCTGATGTAATATGGTGGTGAAATAAGTGAATTTCAATATAATCCGTTGTTTATACTCCCACCATTATGAACAAGGGTATAACAAATGCTGCGGGCCAAAAGGGTAACACATCGATGGACTGATCTAAGAGAGCCTAAGAATATTTGGCGGAAATCCATTTTGGGTCATTTGAAGTCGTTTCAACAATGTCCGTCTGTCTGTCTAGTTTGTGCGCACGATAACTTTCGACAGGATTAACCGATTGACTTCAATTTAGTATGTGTCAATATTTTTTTCTATCTCAGGCTAAGGTCGAAGATGGACTATGTTGGGTCAAAATTTAGTGAAATAGTGATTATCTCATGACTTCTATACTACTACCCAGAATCTTTCACAATTCCACACAAAGTATTTCATTTCATTTATTTCGTACAATCTTGTAATTAAAAGCCGTCTGGCCAATTAAACATAAATTACAATATGCATATACATAACTAAGCTTTTTAACCAAGGGTACTACTCTTGGTCGTTATAATCATGAGAAAAATGGGCGAAGTTGCCACGCTCCTTTTGGTACTTCCCATACAAATGGACCATTTTGCACAAAAAGTAAACGGCTTATAACTTGGATTCCAGTCCATAAAAATATTTAACATTTTGTGCAGTGTACAGTACCTACAGTCCCGTAAAAAAAATAACGTTATAGCCATAGCCCATTTGGTACCTTCCATACAAATGGGCCATTTTGCACAAAAAGTTAACTGCTTTTAACTTTGATTCCACCTATACAAATACTATAGGGTCGTTTCTGCCACGTCCCGCAAAAAAATTGCCCAAAAAAATATTAACATTTATTTTTGTGAATTTCCCTATTTTTATACCCTACATTACACTGGTACAGGGTATTATAACTTTGTGCATTTGTTTGTAACACCCAAAAGGAGATGAGATAGACCCATCGATTATTATACCGATCGACTTAGAATCACTTTTTGAGTTAATTTAGCTATGTCCGTATGTATGTAAGATATAGCCCGCATATATATGTTACCCCCGATTTGCAATGTACGCGCTGTAGAAACTATATTTTATATTGGATCGTTAGGAAACTCGGCACGAAGAGGTTTCCTATTACATGAATTAACACCGCTAATTTTGGGGGAAATTGGTTCAGATTTAGGTATAGCCCCCATATATATATTACCCCCGATTTGACATTTAAGTGATGTAGAAACTGTATTTCACATCCGATCAGTACGAAATTGGGCTGAAAGAGGCTTCTTATTACATGAATGAACACAGCCAAATTTGGGGAAAATCGATACAGATTTAGATATAGTCCTCATATATACGTAACCCCCGATTTGATATGTAAGCGCTGTAGAAGCTGTATTTTATATCCGACCAGTACGAAATTCGGCAGAAAGGGGTTTCTTATTACTTCAATGAACACATACACACATATGTTCCTCATATGCCCATATAAAAGGTGTCCCAAGAAGAGCGCAATTTTTAAATCTCGCAACATTCGAAGTGTCATTGTTTGACATTTGAATAATTGTTATTGTTTGTTAGTAGAAGGTACGAGGTTAGTAAAAATGGAGCGCTACACGAATGAACAACGCATTCTCATTGTGAAATTGTTTTACCAAAATGGTGAAAGGTGAATGAATTGGCATCACAAAATTGGTCATCATGTCGCGATAACGCTCCTGGTTGATGGTAACAGCATGGCCATTTTCGTTTTGGAAGAAAAACGGCCCAATGACCGTTTTCGCACTAACGCCGCACCAAACTGTGACTTTTTCGTCATGAAGAGGCAATTCTTGAATCTCCTGAGGATTTTCAGTGGCGTAAATACGGCAATTTTGCTTATTTACGGTCCCATTCAATGTGAAATGGGCTTCATCGGACATGATAATTTTGTTTTTTGAGTTTTCACAATTGACTTCTTCTGTTGAAATTTACATTGAAATTTACATTCAACAGAAGAAGTCAATTGTGAAAACTCAAAAAACAAAATTATCATGTCCGATGAAGCCCATTTCACATAGAAATAAGCAAAATTGCCGTATTTACGCCACTGAAAATCCTCAGGAGATTCAAGAATTGCCTCTTCATGACGAAAAAGTCACAGTTTGGTGCGGCGTTAGTGCGAAAACGGTCATTGGGCCGTTTTTACGCCACTGAAAATCCTCAGGAGATTCAAGAATTGCCTCTTCATGACGAAAAAGTCACAGTTTGGTGCGGCGTTAGTGCGAAAACGGTCATTGGGCCGTTTTTCTTCCAAAACGAAAATGGCCATGCTGTTACCATCAACCAGGAGCGTTATCGCGACATGATGACCAATTTTGTGATGCCAATTATTCGTCGAAAGCGTATGAGGCAGTTCTGGTTTCAACAAGACGGCGCTCCACCGCACACAAGTCGCATAACAATCGATTTTCTGAAGAATTTGTTTCCGGGCCGTTTGATGTCGAAAAGTGGTGATTTGGACTGGCCACCGCGTTCGCCCGATTTGACGCCGCCTGACTTCTTCTTGTGGGGATATTTGAAGTCAAAAGTTTACGTTAACAAGCCAAGGACCGTAGAAGAGCTCAAGGACAACATTCGTGAAGAAATAGCCGCTATTCCGGCCGAAATGTTGGCGAAAACGATGGAAAATGCTGCAAAAAGGGCACAATACGCCATCAACGCCAGAGGCGGCCATTTGAGAGATATCATATTCAAAAATTGATGTAAACAAATCTACTTGGAACAAATTAAATGATTAAGATTGTCAACCGCCAAATTTTTATTTTTTTCTTTGATTTTTTTTAAAAAAACATGGGTCCGTCGAATATTGGCAACCCTGTATATGGGAGCTACATATAAATCTGGACCGATTTCCCCCAAATTTTGCAGTATTCGTTCTTTCTGTCAAATTTTTCAATGATCGGAAGTAAAGTGCAACTTCTATAGCGCTTTGATACCATATAAAGGGTGTCCCAAGAAGAGCGCAATTTTTTAATTTTAAATAAAACACAGATATTTAAGAAAAAATCGTGAAACTTTATTATATCGTAAAGTACACAGAATGAGGTTATGTATGGAACAATATATCGTGCAGATGGCCGCCGCGGCTTTGCTGGCATGCACGCGATCTTTTAATGAAATTTTCAATGACCGTTTTGCATGAATGCTGCGGTATTTCATTAATGCAGCGTCCAATTTCGTCTTTTAAGGCTTGAGTCGTCGTCGGTTTATTCGCGTAAACCATCGACTTCAAAAAACCCCAAAGAAAAAAATCTAATGGTGTTAAATCGCACGATCTAGGCGGCCAATTCTGATCTCCATAACGCGAAATAACACGACCGGGAAATGACTGATGCAGCAATTGAATTGTTTCTCTGGCTGTATGACATGTGGCGCCGTCTTGTTGGAACCACATGCCCTCCACATTCATTTCTTCAATTCTAGGCAAGAAAAAACTGGTTAAGTGGATTTGGAAACACCAATTTGCTGAGCTCGGTGTCGAATTGAGGTGGATGGAGTTTGAGCGACATCATCACGTACGACATTTTCGGTCGTTCGACCTGGTCGATGGCGCGTTGTTGTCTTTACATCACTAACAGGCCCAGTTTCGGCAAATTTATCCATTAATCTCTTTACAGTTGACTCTTTTGGAGCATTATTGTGACCCCAAATTGATCGCAATTTGCGAACTGTAGCCGCAAAACTTTCACCATTTTGGTAAAACAATTTCACAATGAGAATGCGTTGTTCATTCGTGTAGCGCTCCATTTTTACTAACCTCGTACCTTCTACTAACAAACAATAACAATTATTCAAATGTCAAACAATGACACTTCGAATGTTGCGAGATTTAAAAATTGCGCTCTTCTTGGGACACCTTTTATATGGGCATATGAGGAACATATGTGTGTATGTGTTCATTGAAGTAATAAGAAACCCCTTTCTGCCGAATTTCGTACTGGTCGGATATAAAATACAGCTTCTACAGCGCTTACATATCAAATCGGGGGTTACGTATATATGAGGACTATATCTAAATCTGTATCGATTTTCCCCAAATTTGGCTGTGTTCATTCATGTAATAAGAAGCCTCTTTCAGCCCAATTTCGTACTGATCGGATGTGAAATACAGTTTCTACATCACTTAAATGTCAAATCGGGGGTAATATATATATGGGGGCTATACCTAAATCTGAACCAATTTCCCCCAAAATTAGCGGTGTTAATTCATGTAATAGGAAACCTCTTCGTGCCGAGTTTCCTAACGATCCAATATAAAATATAGTTTCTACAGCGCGTACATTGCAAATCGGGGGTAACATATATATGCGGGCTATATCTTACATACATACGGACATAGCTAAATTAACTCAAAAAGTGATTCTAAGTCGATCGGTATAATAATCGATGGGTCTATCTCATCTCCTTTTGGGTGTTACAAACAAATGCACAAAGTTATAATACCCTGTACCAGTGTAATGTAGGGTATAAAAATAGGGAAATTCACAAAAATAAATGTTAATATTTTTTTGGGCAATTTTTTTGCGGGACGTGGCAGAAACGACCCTATAGTATTTGTATAGGTGGAATCAAAGTTAAAAGCAGTTAACTTTTTGTGCAAAATGGCCCATTTGTATGGAAGGTACCAAATGGGCTATGGCTATAACGTTATTTTTTTTACGGGACTGTAGGTACTGTACACTGCACAAAATGTTAAATATTTTTATGGACTGGAATCCAAGTTATAAGCCGTTTACTTTTTGTGCAAAATGGTCCATTTGTATGGGAAGTACCAAAAGGAGCGTGGCAACTTCGCCCATTTTTCTCATGATTATAACGACCAAGAGTAGTACCCTTGGTTAAAAAGCTTAGTTATGTATATGCATATTGTAATTTATGTTTAATTGGCCAGACGGCTTTTAATTACAAGATTGTACGAAATAAATGAAATGAAATACTTTGTGTGGAATTGTGAAAGATTCTGGGTAGTAGTATAGAAGTCATGAGATAATCACTATTTCACTAAATTTTGACCCAACATAGTCCATCTTCGACCTTAGCCTGAGATAGAAAAAAATATTGACACATACTAAATTGAAGTCAATCGGTTAATCCTGTCGAAAGTTATCGTGCGCACAAACTAGACAGACAGACGGACATTGTTGAAACGACTTCAAATGACCCAAAATGGATTTCCGCCAAATATTCTTAGGCTCTCTTAGATCAGTCCATCGATGTGTTACCCTTTTGGCCCGCAGCATTTGTTATACCCTTGTTCATAATGGTGGGAGTATAAACAACGGATTATATTGAAATTCACTTATTTCACCACCATATTACATCAGAAAATGTTATGCATAGCCATTCGACAAAAAAATTGTTGCATAGAGTTAAATATCTTTTTAATAAGTCTTTAATTGTTCATTTTTGATTAATTTATGTTGTATTTAATTAAAAAATATATATTATTCGAAAAATAATTAAATAAAAATTGTTTTTGTCCTAGCTGGGATTCGATCGGGTCACCATTTTGCTTAATCCAGAAATAAGTCAAGCCGCATATGATTCTTTGCTTATTGTATGCTCAGACCAAAATGTTAGAATTTCGGATTTTTATGCCCAAAAATTCATAAAGTCGGTCGGAACTTTTCGTTTAAGCTTAGGGGCAGTAGAAATAACCATCAACCACGAATTTTTCGGTTTGGTGGGTAATTTGCTTAATTAATTAGTTTTCCTAATTATTCATATTTTTGCTCAGTTGTTTATTTCTAATATATTTAATTAAAATATATTTTCTTAAAAAAATAAGTAAATAAAAAACATATTTTTTTATTTAGGTTTTTACTAAGTATTTAATTGTACTTTATTAAAAAATATTTAAAAAAAACCCGAATTTGTCGATTCGCATATGATTCCAATTTTTTCTGCCCGGCTGGGATTTGATTTGGCCGCCACTTTGCTAAATCCACGAAGTGTCCACTTTGTTGACTAATTTGCTTAATTATTTTTTTAATTATTTAGTTTTTTGCTTATTTGGGTATTTCTAATATATTCTCCTAAAACATACATTCGTAAAAAAGTAATAAAAATATTTTTCTTTTCTGAAAACATAATAATAAGTCGTTATTCAAATGAGACAATTTTTTCCAATCAAGTGTCAAAGTTTGTGGGGGAGAGAGCTCTTTCGCCTGCCTCTCTCTCTCCTACAAACTTTGACACTTGCGTCTCGTGTGAATCTGGACTTAGAAAATAAATATGTTTCCGGGTCTGTGATTTGATTTAGTTACCACTATCTGGCTTAATCGAAGAACGTTTGCATTTACATGGAAATGATGATAGTGTCTACATACAATGATTACACTATGCACAAACATTTATTTTTTTCCTGAAAAACTTTTTTGTATTTATTAAGGCAGACTATTTTATGAAACCAAAACAAAATTTTTTTATGGTAAAGTTGTTTTTTAAATTCCAATTTTCATGGAAGTTACTTTTAGTATTTGGACCATATTTTTTAGTAACTGTCGTTAACACAATTAGAAAAAATTAGATTTTTTTCAAAAAAGCGTTTTTTGCTGGAAAAAATTCGCAAAAAAATGTTTGTTCCACTTTTTTTAAGCTAGCATCCTAACGAAGAAATCAATGTCTATTTGCAAAAAGTTTAGGGATAAATGTATAAATATTATATAATAAAAATAGGGAAATTAAAAAAATCATATTTTGTTTTGGCAATTTTGTTCGTTAGGTACCAAAAGGGGAGTGGCATAACTCCCACTGTTTTAATATATTATGGGTACTATAAAAACATTACTCTGTACAAAAAAACTGTCTGTGCAAAATGGTCCAAGTTTATGAGAGGTACCACAATGGGCCCCCATTTTGCAAGGGACTATAGGTACAGTAAAGGCATTACACTCCACACAGTTTTAAGTATTTGTGACTGGAATCAAAGTTATAAACAGTTAACTTTTTGTGCAAAATGATCCATTTCTATGAAAGTTACCAAAAGGTGCGTGACAACAACGTCCATTTACACTTTTCAAAATGTCAAGTATTTGTATGGACTGGAATCAAAATTATAAGTCGTTAACTTTTTCTGCAAAATGGTACTTTTGTATGAGAGGTATCAAAAGGGGCGTGGCAACTTCGACCATTTTTCTCAAGATGATAGCGACCAAGAAACTAATACTATGTGTGGAATTGTGAATGATTCTGAGTAGTAGTATAGAAGTTATGAGATAATCAGTATTTAAATTTTGACTCTTCGTGAGGGAGGCACTCGAAGGAGTGAACCAACATAGTCCATTTTCGACCTTAGCCTGAGATAGAAAAAAATATTGACACATACTAAATTGAAGTCAATCGGTTAATCCTGTCGAAAGTTATCGTGCGCACCAACCAGACAGACAAAAGGATTTGATCTGGTCACCATTTTGCTTAATCCGTAAAAAAACATACTATAATATCCATATTTACATTTGACTATAAAATCACTTTGGTTATAATTTTGATTTTAAGTTCGACTAACACTCATTTTCACTATAACTTTGGGTACCTCTCACATAAATGGATCATTTTGAACAAAAAGTGAACGGCTTATAAATTTAATACCAGTGCATACAAATACTTGACATTTTGTGCAGTGTAATGATTTATATTACCGACATTCCATTGACAAATGGCGATATTGTCATGCCCCCTTTGGAATTTCCCACACAAAATGTGGAGGTACCTAAGAAGCCGTGGCAACTTCGCCCATTTTTCTCAAGGAGGTAGAGATCTAGAAAATAATACTATGTGTGAAAGTGATTGGAAGATATTGATAAGTAGTATATAAGATATTAAAGAATCTACATTTCACTGAATTTTGACGCTTTATGGGGAGGTACTAGAAGGAGCCGCACCAAACTGTGACTTTTTCGTCATGAAGAGGCAATTCTTGAATCTCCTGAGGATTTTCAGTGGCGTAAATACGGCAATTTTGCTTATTTACGGTCCCATTCAATGTGAAATGGGCTTCATCGGACATGATAATTTTGTTTTTTGAGTTTTCACAATTGACTTCTTCTGTTGAATGTAAATTTCAACTATTTCAGAGCGCTCGAGTGGCGTGTATTGTTCCATGGTAAAAATCTGCTTGGACTGACGCTTCAAACGCGGTATGTCATTAAGCGATCTTACATCTCTGTCAAAAGTTATGGCGTTGCCAGATGGGTCCGTCGAATATGGGCAACCCTGTACTTGTTCCTTCCTACTTAGTATTTAAGTGCTATTATATATGTAATTTGGCAGAAATTAGGTTTTTGATCTATGTTTATGATCTGTTTATAAGAACACATTATATATAAGAACACTGCGCATTTTAACTGAAACGTAACCAATTCTTCCAAATTATTATCGCAATGCCCCTTTTTGCATTGTAAGGGAGGTGCAGCGTATTATATAGTCAGCCCCGCCCGACTATCTGTCTTTCCTTTCTGCCATAGAGACCACAAATGTCAACGGATCGGGCTGAAAATTGGTAACTGGGATTTATTTATACCAGCAACCAGTGCTGTCAGAATTAGACCGAAAATTGTCAAAATAGGGGCAGAAAAATCGTCAAAATTTTCGAAATCGTCAACACTACCAGTCGCATACAGTTTTAGATTTTTTTCGGGTGAAGGGCATATTTCAGAGACAGATATGTCTTTAAAGGTACTCTCAAATGCTTATGCGGATCCTCAAAGTGAGCTTAAAAAAATTGTGAGCCGATCTCATATTCTTGAACTGCAATAATAATCAAATTTTGCGAAACATATTTTATACATATCAGTTTCATAGGATTGAGAATGGTCCATATTTCGATATATCCCAGTCGATTTTATTTATTTACGTCATAGAAGCCGCAAACTTCTTTCGATTGGTACGAAAGTTGACAAAATAAATAGAACCATTCATTGTTTTAGCCCCCATACAAAGGATCCACTAAATGCAGGGTTACCATACGTCCTCCTTTGGGAGGACATGTCCTCCTTTTTAACCAGTGTCCTCCCGTCCTCCCTCCTTTTTCAAAAATGATGGATTTGTCCTCCTTTTGTTACAAATTAAAATTTCTCACAAATAGTAAACCTCCACATGAATTATACTCGCAACTACTTTTAGTACAAAGTTGGTACTACAATAATTGAGCTCGATGACTGAAATTTGGTACATATACTTCTTATAGATGCAGGTAACTTGGGATTGAAATGAGCAAAATTTTTAGCATCTGTCCGATTTGACTTATTAACGCCATATAGACTGCAAATTTCAACTGGTCAAAATTGGTAATTGCGGAGTATGTATATCCAGAATCCTTCAGACGAACAATGGTCGTTATAGGTCCATGTTTTAATATAGGTCCACACGAAGGTACCTCAAGATTTTACTTCTTAACGCAACAAATTTCAAAGAATCCATAAACAGTTGACATGCTATCTATGGTGTAGGGTATGCAAAAATCGGCTTATCAGATCTTAACGCCGCTTCACTAATTTATTATAATTAACACCTAAAAATACTGGAGCTAGACCCATTTTAAAGTACACCGATTGTCTGTCTGACTATTTAAAATTGTTCCTTAAGTACAGGTCGCACTTTCATTCCGATCTTGCTGAAATTTGACAATAAGGGCTATTTCATAACTGGGAAGAAATTGGTCAAAGTCGTTTCAGATTAAGATATAGGCGCTATATAAATTTTCTTTCCGATTTGGCCTTTTATAGCCACAGAAGTTTTTTCATATCCAATCACTTTGAAATTAAGCAGGATGGAGTTTCTTGATCCAAGGGCCTACATTGCCGAATTTGGTGTAAATCTGCACAGATTTAAATGTAGCACCCAAGAACAAACCTTGCCGACTTTGAAGAAAATTTGTTCAGATTTAGATATTGTCCTCCGATTTGGCATCTAAGCGCTACAAAATACAAATTGTTGTACAAATCATTATCATAGGAAATTATATTTTTTAAATGTCCTCCGAAAGTTTCAAACTATCTTTGTAAATGTTACAAATGTCCTCCTTTTCTGACACAAAAGTCCTCCTTTCCGAAAAAAGGTTATGGTAACCCTGACTAAATGCGACTTCTTGACGCATTAGAAACCACAAGTTGATTAGGCTGAATTTTGAGAATATATATATAATTTTGCCCACATTTTTATATAGAAACCACATAACCGATTGGACATTTTCGTTTAATTTTACATAAAATCATTCATATTGCCCTCACCCGATTTTCTGTTTTAGCAACGTAGAAACCACAGATACGTATCGATTGAGTTTACCCAGAACCATTTTAAGGGGTAAGTGACATATTTTGACAAAGGCCGCATTCGACTTTACTTTTTGGACAAAAATTAAAAATCGTCAAAATGGTGATAAATCGTCATTTCTGGCAACACTGCCCGGAACCCTTCACACGAACAACGGTAGCCATAGGTCCAAGTTTTGATATACCCCCATATAAAGGTCCCTCTAAATTTGACTTCCTAACGCCACAAAACCACAAATTTCAACGAATCGGGATGAAATTTGGTAAGATGACTTTATTTGTGCCCGAAACCATTCACATGCTATCCATGGTGAAGGGTATACAATTAATAATATAATAATATATTGTTTTTGTTTATTTTCTTTCAAAATGTCAATCACAAACAATTTTGCTTAGTTAAAATTTTTATCCGTAACAACTTTTTAGCCCCATTTTCATTACCGGGATAAGAAGGTTGTTTAAACGTATATAAGTCGGAACGAGACCGACTATATAATAACCTACATCTTCCTAACAATGCAAAAAGGGGCATTGCGATAATAACTTGGAATAATTGGTTTTGTTTCAGTTAAATGCACATTCTTTCATAGATCAAGATATACAGTTTCTACAGCGCTTACATATCAAATCGGGGTAACGTATATAAGGGGGCGTAGATATAGCCGTACCGATTTTCCTCAAATTTAGTAATGTCTCTAAGTATATCAGGAGACTTCTCTCTGTCAATTTTTATACAGATCGGTTCAAAAATGTTGTTTATACAGTGCAAACATGCCAAATCGGAGGTGCATATATATGGGAGCTATATGTAAATCTGAACCGATATAAACTAAATTCAATAGGGATCGTCCTTGTGCAAGGTTTCGTTAACATCGGACCATAATTGCGACCTGTACTTTGATTACAAGAATACATACACAGACGGATATAGCTAAATCTACTCAGGAAGTGATTCTAAGTCGATCGGTATAATAAACGATTGGTCTATCTCATCTCCTTTTGGGTGTTATAAACAAATGCACAACGTTATAATACCCTGTACCACAGTGTGGTGTAGAGTATAAAAAAGTATTTATAATTAAGCACAGTGGTGAACAATTCGAATCTTAGCAAGGGAAGAAAAAGTATGTTTTTTATTTTTTTATTTTTTTAAGAAAATATGTTTTAATTTAAAAAATAATAAATACATTAAAAATATAGAATTGGGCAAACATCTAAATAATTAAGAAAACAAATTACTTAAGCAAACAAGTCACCAAACCGACCAATACGTGGTTGATGGTTATTTCGATATACATATTTCTATTGCCCCCAAGCTTAAACGAAAAGTTTCGACCCATGACTTTTTGATTTTTGGGATGCCAAGGGTAGTAAATAATACAGAAATGCTGAAATTTTGGACTGAGCATACAATAAGCAAATAATCATATGGTATCATAAAATTACCAAAAAGTCTACCAGAAAAGATGTAATGGGCTTAATATTTCTTCGCTAGAATTAACTGAAGCGCGTCCACTGATAGGAGTGACTAAACACAAACAAATGTTGACTACACATACCTACTCATATGTAACTGTTTTTTAGCAGAAATGTGATTCGTTGACATTGCTGTTCACATAATTTGTTGTTTGTTTCAAAAAATCTGTGGGGGTGGGAAAATACATTAATATTGATGACAAAGAGAAAGACTTTATTTTATACAATTGTGTTACCGTGTATCGGTGGTGTACTGTGGGTAAAAGTATAAAAAGAGCCAAGCAGAATTAAATATATTTCTTATAAACCGCAATAGTATGTATGTATGGCAACACATCGTAAAAATATCGAAAATATTCAAACGATAATTAACAATAAATAAAAATGATCAGTGTATACCGCCGAATATGGATATGGATTGTTGATATTTTTTTATTCCGTCACTGCATGTAATATATTTATATAACAAACGAAATTTTGTAGAACAATTAAACGAAATGTGCACCTTTACCACTTTTTCCATAAAAATTTAATTTTCTAAAAACAATTCTATTTCAAAACATTTTGCGGGAAAAAAATAAATGTCATCAAAATTTTCTGAAGTTTTGTACAAAAACGCTATTAACCATTTTTTTAGAGAATCTTTTTTAAGGAATGTAAATGTTTGGCAAAAATGCAGTTTATCGAGGTCAGCTCAGAAAAAAAATGTTTACCACCCCTTTAAAATGACCCCAAAAACACAAAAATGAGGTCAAAATTTGTCGGACGGACCCATGGGGCCCTCAAGACTCAAAAAATGGACCCGTCAATATTATACTCAAATTAAAGGAAATTGTCCGTAGATTCCAAATATGCCCAAAAAAATGTCAAGCGATCTCTAGGAAAGGCCCTAGAGATCGCATGCGACCCCTCAAATTAAAGGAAATTTTCCGTACATTACGAATATGTAAGAATAAACTTGGAAATGTTTATGCATGCAAAATGTTATCCATGCAAAAATAAAAGTTGGACAAAAGTAAATTTACCAAAGACGCTATAAAATTGTAAAGTAATGTTTTGTTCTATCCTTTTTAAATAAATGAACGATTTTTATGGAATAATATAACAAAAAAAATTTATTTAATATATTTAAATATATTATGTACAATTTCAAAAAAGAAAACTCCGTCCCATGCGAAAATAAAAGTTGGACAAATGGAAACTTAGCAATGAAGCTGTATAATTATGAATGGTTGTATTTGTTTCTGTTTTCTGTTTGCGAAAGCGCCGCAGGCAAAAAAATTTTCATTTTTCTTTACGTCTAATTAAATATTTTACTCGTTAAGGCATTCCCTAGAGGGCGCTTATGCAAAAATAAAAGTTGGACAAATGGAAACTTAGCAATGAAACTGTATAATTATTAATGGTTGTATTAGAAATTTGTTTTTTTGTGGGGAAAAGCGCCGAGGGCGAAAATTTTTTTCAAAAAATCGCGCGATTTTAGAATTGTAATTGTACAAGAAAAATTACATTTTACCCATTTTTCTATTAAAAAAATTAAAATTTTTGCAAAAGAATTGAATTTTTAGGAAATTTTCAAGAAAAATGCTTTTTGTACAAAAAGTCAGCATAACAAAATTTTATAGAAAAATATTTATTCTACGGGATTTTTAAGATATAATCAATTTAAAAATAAGTTTGCAAAAAACGTAGTTTCCGTGAAATTTTTTTGGTGAATTGTTAAAGATTTTTTTAAAAAAATTCTTTTCATTTTCTTTTAAATTAACCTTTTTAAATTTTAAAGAAAAATAAAATTTCAATGACGTTTTGTAGAAAAAATGAGTTTTTGAAATTTTAAGAAAATGTTACATCGACAAAAACTAAAAAATGTAACATTAAGACATTTTGTGAAAAATAGAAATTTTGTTGAAAAATTATCGATGAGATTAAAAACAAGTAAGAAAGTTCAGTCGGGTAAGGTAAACAGACTTAATTATCCCCTCACCTTTCAGTCCCAAAAAATCGTATGTAGACTGTAAGTACTATAAAAACACTACTCTGCACAAAATTAGGGAGTAATAAACTAATACTAATGTGGATTTTAAGAAGATTCGAGTAAGTAGTACAGAAGTTATTAAAGAATCAATATTTTTCAATATACTTGGGGTCTTAGGTCATCCTTCGATGTGTTACACTTTTGGTTGAAAGGAAATATATATATTTTATACATGTGAATAGATACACCAATAATAGTTAACCCTACAAATTCAACATGATTAATATTATAATACACAATGGATTTTAGTTTTATTATAATTTAAAAAAAAATACCAAATGCGAGGCGGAATTAAAGTTTACCTCGAGACAATACCAAAAACATATTTGAATTTCCGAGCTCGTGGAATCGGCCAAAAATCGTTTTTTATCGTATTTTTTTGTTTGTACCTCAATGTTGTTCTCGAGTACCACATTTTTTCTACAAAATGCCTAATATTGAATGTTAATTTTTTTAAAAAAAATTCTTAGGTCTTTGATTTTTAATTTCATTAAATGATTAAAATATTTTTATTTTCATGAAAGCTGTTTCTAAATTTATTTTTCATAAATTTAACATTCCTTAAAAAATTAAAATTGTTCTATAAAAAAATTCTTAATAGCAATTTTGTAGAAAATTTCATTATAATTGAATCTTTCTACAAAACCTAAAATTATATGATTTAAAAAAATCCATTTATCCAGAAATGTTTGTTGTAATTTATTTTTTCCCGCAAAATTGTTTAAAGTTGTATTGTTTTTAAAAAAATTATTTTTTCTGGAACAAATTAGTAACGGTGCATTTCTTGTTTAATTGTTCTAAAAATTGCATTCCTCTTGAAAAAATATATGCGGTATATATATACACACGTATTATTAATTATCCTTTCATAATTTTTCGGTATTCGATATTTTTACGATTTATTCCCCTACATAGTTCGGCCTTAGGAATTTATAGGAAATATATTGAATTCGGCTTGGCTCTTTTTAGACTTTTGCCCACAGTGCACCACCGATAAACGGCAACACAATTGTATAAAATATGGCCTTTGGCGTTATCATCAATATCAACGTATTCCACCCCCACAGTTTTTAGCTACAGACAAAAAATATCTGAACAGCAATATCAACGAATCACATTTCTGCAAAACAACAGTTACATATATGTAGGTATGTGTACTCAACATTTGTTTGTACTCCGTCACTTCTAGCAGTCTCAGGAAAAAACAAGGCATTTCTTTGCTGCATCGGCATACGCGGTGGTCATGGTCGGTTGGTTAGAGCATCCGACCAAGGACCCAGTGTCCCGGGTTCAATCCCCGGTCTTCCCGTTTCTCTTACATGTTTACTTTTTCGTATTTACTTATTATTTATATGTGAATTTCGTATTTTTAACTATTGGTAATACTATTTAACAATATGTTAATACTATTTAAATGGGTATTTGCAAAAGGCATCGGTATGGATGTGATCTCAGCTCTTTACAGAGCATGCCCAACACCGGTTCTTGGCAATTATACCCTCACTGATACGAGGGTATATATCATTTGCTACGGACCAAAAGTGTAACATCGAAAAAATGTGTTGGGACTTTTTTAACATTATATTTTGATGGAAAAACATGGGTTTTCTAGTTTAGAAAGCGCAAATATGTCTAAATAATAAGAAAATGAGTGAATGCTATGACATAACATGTATTACGGGTATTTATAAGGTAAATTGTCGTAAAAAGAATGACAATCCTTAGTTAACTAAAGCTACAAAGCCTCCATCAGTCTCATCCCACAAGTACTTTTCAGATTAATGAGTTATCATATTATATATGGTAAAATTATGAACCTTTAATTTCATTTTATAATATGTGGCGTTTGCATTTAATTGCGGTATTAGTTTCACCGCTTGCATATCTATGCAAAAAAACAGCACATAACCCTGTTCCAGCATGTAGCAAATCATTATGCTTCGCGCATCTTTTCTATTTCTATTCCGTGCTTCATATAGATTTCATTGATATATATTGTTGGTTTATATGATACACACATGTCACACTCATCTTTCCTAGGTTAAAATATTACGTAATTTGATTCCTTCATCACATTTGAAAAAATAGGATATGATAAATTTGTTAACACATTTACTTTTGTTAACACAATTAACACATTTACATTCGTTCTCGTAAAGTTTGCAAATCTCTTGAATGGATGAAAACGGATGTTCAAAATACAATTTCTTGGTTTTCTTTCTGCAGTAATGTGACTCTAACTTTGGCAATTCGTCAACCCATTTTTGAAGAAATGCATGTCTTTCTCTATTAAGCATACCTTGTTTAGAAGACCGATTGGATTCCAAGCAAGCTTTGGCATATTTGTCGGGACTCGTAACCGTACCATGTTTCTGAGCCCTAAACCCATTTCGAAGCATTTTTTCCTTCAGTCTTAAAGTAGAAAACATTGAGCGACAGTCTTATAATCGCAGAGAATTGTATCGTAAGAAAACCACATTGGATTGCTCCCTTGTGGAATTTTCAACTAGATGCTGTTTCTTCTCTTTCACAGATACAAGACTTATCACATACTGATGTTTCTGCAACCACGACATATTCCAAAATTACTTAAAAATTTACTTGGGTTGCACCCAATTGTATGGCTGCCTCTCGGCAAATATGGTTGTCTGCGGTTCCAGAGTATTCTTCGCCTTTCATTCGGTTCACATTTATTTTCCACTAGGACATCTTTGGAGTAAATCTTCTTGTACCCACATTACCTAATTTTTCAGCATCAGCAGACATTTCCGCTTCAAAATCCATTCTTTATACCCTCACTTTAGTGTGACGAGGGTATATATCATTTGCTACGGAAAAAAGTGTAACACGTCGAAGGAGTGACCTAAGACGCCAAGTATGTTCGGAGGAAATCCGTTTTGGGTCATTTTAAGTCGAATGAGCAATGTCCGTCCGTCTGTCTGTCTGTCTGTGTGTCTGCTGGCTGGTGCGCACGATAACTCTCGAAAGGAGTAACCGATTGACCTGAAATTTGGTATGTGGTAATATTTTTTTCTATCTCCGGCTAAGTTCGAAGATGGGCCATATTGGTCCACTCCTTCTAGTACCTCCCCCACAAAGTGTTAAAATGTTGTGAAATATTGATTCTTTAATAACTGCTATACTACTTATTCGAATCTTTTGAAATTCCACACATAGTATTAGCTTATTAGTCGTTATCAACTCGAGAAAAATGGGCAAAGTCGCCACGTCCCTTTTGGTACCTCCCACACAAATGCACCATTTTGCACCAAAAGTTAACAGCTTATAACATTAATAACAGTGTATAAAAATACTTGAAATTTTGTACAGTATTATGCTTTTATATTGCCTACAGTCCAGGGAAAAATGGGTGTTGTTGTCACGCCCCTTTTGGTACCTCCCACACAAAGGTACCTTTTTGCACCAAAAGTTAACAGCTTATAACATTAAAACCAGTGTATAAAAATACTTGAAATTTTGTACAGTGTAATGTTTTTATAGTGTCTATAGCCCTGTAAAAAATGGGCGTTATTGCCACGCCCCCCTTTGTACCTCCCACACAAAATGCCCAAATCATACCACAATTTAATATCTCATAACGCTTATACCAGTGCACATAAATGCTTATAAGTCGGCACAGTGCAATGAATTTAAAGTATCTAATGTTCAGCAAAAAAAAGGTGTATTTGATAAACCCCTTCTGGTACCTCCCACACAAATTGACAGAATAATTCGAGTAATATTCAATATTACATTACTCACAAAGTGAGGGTATACCTTAGTCGGTTTACCCGACTGAAACTTTCTTACTTGATTTATCTGCGTTTTATTATACCCTACACCACACTGTGATACAGGGTATTATAAGTTTGTTTCACGGCAGATGTTTGTAACACCTGAAAATAACACCGCTAGACCCACCTTAAAGTATACCGATCGACTCAGAATCACTAGCTGAGTCGATTTAACGATGTCCGTCCGTCCGTCTGTCCATGTAAAGTTGTTCGTCGACTACAGGTCGCAATTTCACTCCGATCGTTCTGAAATTTTGCAGTTTAGAGTATTTTGCGGCTGTTAAGATCGCTATTGAATTTGGTTAAAATCGGTTCAGATTTAGATATAGCTCCCATATATATCTTTCGTCCGATTTGGCCCTTTAGTCCTATAGAAGCTGTATTTTACATCCAATCGTTTTTAAATTTTGAATGGTAGAGTTTCTTGATCCATGAACCAACATTGCCGAATTTGAAGAAAATCGGTTCAGATTTAGATATAGCTCCCATATATATCTTTCGTCCGATTTGGCCCTTTAGTCCTATAGAAGCTGTATTTTACATCCAATCGTTTTGAAATTTAGAATGGTAGAGTTTCTTGATCCATGAACCAACATTGCCGAATTTGAAGAAAATCGGTTAAGATTTAGCTATAGCTCCCATATATATGTTTCGTCCGATTTGGCCCTTTAGTCCTATAGAAGCTGTATTTTACATCCGATCGTTTTGAAATTTAGAACGGTAGAGTTTCTTGATCCATGAACCAACACTACCGAATTTGAAGAAAATCGGTTAAGATTTAGCTATAGCTCCCATATATATGTTTCGTCCGATTTGGCCCTTTAGTCCTATAAAAGCTGTATTTTACATCCAATCGTTTTGAAATTTAGAATGGTAGAGTTTCTTGATCCATGAACCAACATTGCCGAATTTGAAGAAAATCGGTTAAGATTTAGCTATAGCTCCCATATATATGTTTCGCCCGATTTTGCTCTTTAGTCCTGAAGAAGCTGTATTTTACATCCAATCATTTTGAAATATAGAATGGTAGAGTTTCTTGATCCATGAACCAACACTACCGAATTTGAAGAAAATCGGTTAAGATTTAGCTATAGCTCCCATATATATGTTTCGTCCGATTTGGCCCTTTAGTTCTATAGAAGCTGTATTTTACATCCAATCGTTTTGAAATTTAGAATGGTAGAGTTTCTTGATCCATGAACCAACACTGCCGAATTTGAAGAAAATCGGTTAAGATTTAGCTATAGCTCCCATATATATGTTTCGTCCGATTTGGCCCTTTAGTCCTATAAAAGCTGTATTTTACATCCAATCGTTTTGAAATTTAGAATGGTAGAGTTTCTTGATCCATGAACCAACACTACCGAATTTTAAGAAAATCGGTTATGAGTTAGCTATAGCTCCCATATATATGTTTCGTCCGATTTGGCCCTTTAGTTCTATAGAAGCTTTACTTTACATCCAATCGTTTTGAAATTTAGAATGGTAGAGTTTCTTGATTCATGAACCAACATTGCTGAATTTGAAGAAAATCGGTAAAGATTTAGCTATAGCTCCCATATATATGTTTCATCCGATTTGGCTCTTTAGATCCAATCGTTTTTATACCCTACACCACACTGTGGTACAGGGTATTATTTAAGTATAAAATGTCCCAAAAGTAAATTTATGTAAACAATTTATACATGAATTACAAAATGTATATATCAGAGTTATTCAATATTACGAGAGTGGTGTAGGGTATTATATAGTCGGCCCCGCCCGACTTTAGCCTTTCCTTACTGGTTTTTAATATTAAAATTATATTCGAAATGACAAAATATGAAAAATGCACGAAAAATCAACAAATCAATCTGAGCACACTACTTGTGTGAACGAATGATTAAGGGCTTTTTCTTTTTTGAATATGAGTTGAGGACTTTCTGTTTTAATTTTTTCTGGGGTATGAGTTAGGGTTAACATTGCGAGTTTTCATAAAATGTATCCGAATTTTCTCTGGGAGGTGTATTAAGTGCTGGTTCATTTGAATCAACAAAAAACGCGATTTCCAAAAATTGTTAGTTGGGGCCGTTCTATACTAAGGTAACGATATATGGTGTGTCAGGCCCGTGCGCGGGGGGTGGTTTTAGGCGTTGAAACCTCCACTCACCCGCAAAATGATTTGAAATTAAACAATTTTTCCTATTTTTAATAATAAAAATTGTTTATCATATGTGATAAAGTATAGTTAAAAGTGTCTCTGCTAGTTAAATTCGAAATTTATCTTGACACGCATCATTATATACATACCTACCTACGTAGAGTAAAAATTCTAATCGGAGGGGATTTTTATATGTGGGTTATATCAAAACATGAACCGATGTGTCTCATTTTCAATATGGTCAACTGTGAGCTGGAAACCGGGATAAATGGCCCAAAAGTCGATATTGGAACTCCGACCTGCGACATATATTTTTTGTATCTGAACTCCTTGGACCATTTCTGTGTGAAGTATTATTAGAATATTTTCCGCGGTTCGCACGTTGTACCGCATTACTTTCCTCAAGACTCACTTCCTGAGTCGATTTAACCAGGTCCGTCTGTAGATGTATCGTTGTAATCAAAGTACAGGTCGTATTTATGGTCTGATTGTTTTGGTTATTACATGAATGAACATAGCCAAATTCGGGGAAAATCGGCTCAGATTTAGATATGTAAGCGCTGTAAAACCGTATTCTATATCCGATCAGTAAGAAATTCGGCAGAGAGTTTTTATTACATGCCAAATTCGGGGGAAATCGGTTCAGATTCAAATATAGTCCCCATATATATGTTGCACCCAATTTGACATGTAATCGCTGTAGAAACCATATTTTATTTCCGATCAGTGCGAAATTCGGCAGAATTTTTTATTACATGTCAAATTCGGGGATAATCGGTCCAGATTTGGATATAGCCCTCATATATACATATGTTCCCCCGATTAAAGCGCTATAGAAGTTGTACTTTACTTTCTATCTTTCATTTATCGCGAAATGAAACAATTAAAAAGTGTACTTGCTCTCCTGAAAGGTGGTCGGGTGGTTAGAACATCCGACTAAGGTCCCTGGTTCGATCCCTGGGCGCTGTGTTTGTTTACATATTAATTTTTTCATATTTATTTTTTATTTATATGTCAATTTATGTGTTTTTAAGTATGTAATTAGGAGTCATTTTTATTTATATTTTAAATTTGATGGACCTAGCTTTATTATTACGGACTGAATCGTGATTACAGCAGACGGACATGGCTTAATCGTCTTAGAATTTTACGACGATTAAGAATATGTATACTTTACATAATGAATATACCCCCTATTATATGGTGGAGGGTACACAAATTTGGTTTTCTTCCAAAAAAAAGTTTTGTGTTGGTACGAAAAAAAACGCAAAAATACCGATTTCAAAAAATCTTACAAACAAACATTAATTTAAATACGCATTGTATTCTTCGTTAGGATTCTATAACGAATAAAACAATGCCTATTTGAAAAAAGTCTATGTATAAATGTATAAATTATGACCCAGATTGTAAAAATAGGGAAATTCACAAAATAAATGTTCATGGTTTTTTATTTTGGCAACTTTGTTTGGGAGGTACCAAAAGGGGCGTTGAAATAACGCCCATTTTTAATATATTATAGGTACTTCATAGGTACATTGTATAGAAGTTATGAGATTATCACAATTTCACTAAATGTTGACCCTTCGTTGGGGAGGTAATCGAAGCAGTGGACCAACATAGTTAATATTTTACCTTAGCCTGAGATGTAAAGAAATATTGGCAAATACCAAATTTGAAGTTAATCGGTTAATCCTGTCGAAAGATATCGTGCGCACCAACCAGACAGACGGACATTGCTGAGATGACTTAAAATGACCCAAAACGGATTTCCGCCAAATAGTCTCTTAGGTCAATACAGGTCGTATTTATGGTCTGATTGTTTTGGTTATTACATGAATGAACATAGCCAAATTCGGGGAAAATCGGCTCAGATTTAGATATGTAAGCGCTGTAAAACCGTATTCTATATCCGATCAGTAAGAAATTCGGCAGAGAGTTTTTATTACATGCCAAATTCGGGGGAAATCGGTTCAGATTCAAATATAGTCCCCATATATATGTTGCACCCAATTTGACATGTAATCGCTGTAGAAACCATATTTTATTTCCGATCAGTGCGAAATTCGGCAGAATTTTTTATTACATGTCAAATTCGGGGATAATCGGTCCAGATTTGGATATAGCCCTCATATATACATATGTTCCCCCGATTAAAGCGCTATAGAAGTTGTACTTTACTTTCTATCTTTCATTTATCGCGAAATGAAACAATTAAAAAGTGTACTTGCTCTCCTGAAAGGTGGTCGGGTGGTTAGAACATCCGACTAAGGCTAGGGAGTCCCTGGTTCGATCCCTGGGCGCTGTGTTTGTTTACATATTAATTTTTTCATATTTATTTTTTATTTATATGTCAATTTATGTGTTTTTAAGTATGTAATTAGGAGTCATTTTTATTTATATTTTAAATTTGATGGACCTAGCTTTATTATTACGGACTGAATCGTGATTACAGCAGACGGACATGGCTTAATCGTCTTAGAATTTTACGACGATTAAGAATATGTATACTTTACATAATGAATATACCCCCTATTATATGGTGGAGGGTACACAAATTTGGTTTTCTTCCAAAAAAAAGTTTTGTGTTGGTACGAAAAAAAACGCAAAAATACCGATTTCAAAAAATCTTACAAACAAACATTAATTTAAATACGCATTGTATTCTTCGTTAGGATTCTATAACGAATAAAACAATGCCTATTTGAAAAAAGTCTATGTATAAATGTATAAATTATGACCCAGATTGTAAAAATAGGGAAATTCACAAAATAAATGTTCATGGTTTTTTATTTTGGCAACTTTGTTTGGGAGGTACCAAAAGGGGCGTTGAAATAACGCCCATTTTTAATATATTATAGGTACTTCATAGGTACATTGTATAGAAGTTATGAGATTATCACAATTTCACTAAATGTTGACCCTTCGTTGGGGAGGTAATCGAAGCAGTGGACCAACATAGTTAATATTTTACCTTAGCCTGAGATGTAAAGAAATATTGGCATATACCAAATTTGAAGTTAATCGGTTAATCCTGTCGAAAGATATCGTGCGCACCAACCAGACAGACGGACATTGCTGAGATGACTTAAAATGACCCAAAACGGATTTCCGCCAAATAGTCTCTTAGGTCAATCCAATGACGTGTTACCCTTTTAACCCGCATCATTTGATATATACCCTTTTTCATTTCTACTAAAATACAAATAATTTCTACATTTATCCAACTAGGCATTGCCTTCTTCTTTAGGATGCTGGATTTCAAAAAGTGGAACAAACTAATTTTTTGCATTTTTTCTATTTTTTATGGTAGTTTTCGTGGCAACAAAAGCGTTTTAACGACTTTTACTAAAATTCTGTTTCCACGTGAAAGTGTCATTATCGGGCATATAATTCAAAAAATATGGTCCAAATAATAAAGGCACAATTCAAAAAATGTGAATTTGATAGAAAAATTACAAAAAAGTAAGTCTTTAATTGTTCATTTCTAATTAATTTATATTGTATTTAATTAAAAAATATTTATTCTTGAAAAAACAAGTAAATAAAATTTGTTTATGCCCTAGCTGGGATCAGCTCTTTACACCTTTTTGCTTAATCCACAAATTATGAACGTTTGTGAATTTTGGATTTGTATGCCCAAAAAGTCATGGGTCGGAACTTTTCGTTTAAGCTTGGGGAGCACTAGAAATATATCGAAATAACCATCAACCACTAGTTTTTTAGAAAATGTAAATTTACAAGAAAAATTATATATTATTATTTTTCTAAAAAAAATAATTTTTAAATTTTTTTTTAGAAAATTTACATTTTGATGACAAATTCAATTTAACCTAATTTTGTAGAAGAACGAATTTTTGATGATGAAATTATATACGGAAAAATTTAAATAAAAATTTTTTAAAAAATATATTTAATTAATTTATTTTATTTTTTAATTTTATTTTAACGAAGAATTTTAGAATTGTAAATTTTCAAGAAAAATTACATTTTAACCATTTTTCAAAAAAAAAAATTAATTTTTTAAAGAATTGAATTTTTATGAAAATTTAAAGAAAAATGTTATTTCAACAAAGTTTTGTAGAAAAATTCAGTTTAAAAAATTTAGTACAAAAATATTATTTCGACGAAATTTTTAAGATAAAATCAGTTTAAATGAAAAACGTAATTGTCAAATTTTTTTTTAGAAAATTTCCATTTAGTTAATTTTTAAATTAGCATTCTTAAATTTAAACAAGTAAGAAAGTTCTGTCGGGTAATTAAATTGCATTTAATAACTTCAAAGTATGTACTGGTATTAAGGTTATAAGCTAACTTTTGGTGCAAAATGGTCCATTTGTGTGGGAGGTACCAAAAGGGGCGTGTCAATAACGCCCACTTTTCTCTGGATTCTAGGTACTATAAAAGCATTACACTGTACAAAATTGCAGCTATTTGTATGAAGTGATATTAAAGCTATAAACAGTTAACTTTTCGTGCAAAATGGTCAATTTGTGTGGGAGGTACCAAAAGGGGCTGACAACTTCACCCGTTTTTCTTGAGGTGTTAGAGACTAATAAACTAATACTATGTGTGGAATTTCAGAAGATTCGAGTAAGTAGTATAGAAGTTATTAAAGAATCAATATTTCACAAAATATTAACCCTTTGTGGGAGAGGTACTACAAGGAGTGGACCAATATGGCCCATCTTCGAAGTTAGCCGGAGATAGAGAAAAATATTACCACATATCGAATTTGAGGTCAATCTGTTAATCCTTGCGAGAGTTATCGTGCGCACCAGCCAACAGACAGACACGCAGCCGGACGGACATTGCTCATTCGACTTAAAATTACCCAAAACGGATATCCGCCGAACATACTTAGGGTATTAGGCCACTCGTTCGGTGTGTTACACTTTTGGCTCGTAGGAAATGATATATAACCTCCTCTCTAAGGTGAGGGGATAAAAAGTTCATTCAGGTGGCACGTATCAAAAGGGGCGTGACAATAACGCCCACTTTTTAATGGATTGTAGGTCCTATAAGAACATTATACTGTACTAAAATGCAAGTGTTTGTATGCACTGGTATTAAAGTTATTATTAGTTAACTTTTTGTAAAAAATGGTCCCTTTGTGTGAGAGGTACCAAAAGGGGCGGGGGCCACTTCCCCATTTTTCTCCAGCTGACAGCGACAGATAAACTATTACTATGTTTGGAATTACATGAGGTTCGGATAAGTAGTATAGAAGTTATTAGCGAATCAATATTTCACTAAATTTTAACTCTTTGTGAGGGAGGTACTAAAGGGTCCGCCAAATAACTTTTTTTTTTGAAAACATCGCGCAAAACTTCGGCTGTAGCTTCGCCTGTGTGGCACGTAGCGCCGTCCTGTTGAAACCAAATGTTGCCAATATCCTCCTCTTCAATTTTTGTGAACAAAAATTCGTTCAACATGGCCCGATAACGATCGGCATTGACTAAAACTGATTTCCGCCGAACATACTTGGGGTCTTAGGTCACTCTTTCAATGCGTGGCACTTTTGGATCGTAGAAAATGATATATAGCCTCCTCTCTAAGGTGAGGGGATAATAAAATGTCAACGAAGTTTTGTAGAAAAAATGTTTTTTTGATTGAATTTTAAGAAAATCTTACATCTACAAAAACTAAAAAAGGTAGCATCCAATTTTAAGAAATTTAAAAAATTTGTTTTAACGAATTTTTGTTTCAAAATATTGTTCAACCATTTTGAAATTTTAGTAAAAAATAAATGTTTATATAATTTGGAAGAAAAAGCTATTTCACCGAAATTCTGTTGAAAAATTATCGATGAGATTAAAATAATCTGTTCTATATGTTATACATGGGAATAGATGTGTATGTCATCTATTTAGTTACTTCAATAATAGTTAACCTTTCAAATTCAACATGATTAATATTATGGTACAGAATGCACTTTGGTTTTATTATAATTTTTATGATTTTGTTTTTATGGGTTTGAAAAACAAAAATTATCAAAAATCCATAGGACTTACCTAAAATATAAGATACACTCTCTATTTGTAAAAAAAAAACAATTACAAACATAAAATAACTGCTGAACCTCAAAAGCTTTAAAAACGTTGAATTTGACAGCAAGATAAAAGTTCCTTAAATATAATTTTAAATCTTAATATATTTATTTCCTCTACTTTTTTTTATTATACATTATAAATGCAAGTACCTTGTATTCTAATTTGAGCATAAACAAGAGACTACGATTATACACTAGACCGGGGTTTTATTTTAATTATACCCTCACTTTAGTTATACGAGGGTATATATCATTTGCTACGGGCCAAAAGTGTAACACATCGAAGGAGTGATCTAAGACCCTAAGTATGTTCGGCGGATATTCGTTTTGGGTCATTTTATGTCGAATGAGCAATGTGCGCCCGTCTGTCTGACTGCTGGCTGGTGCGCACGATAACTCTCGAAAGGAGTCACCGATTGAAATGTTGAGTCCACTACATCTTTCCTGTAGAATTTTTGGCAATTTTATTTCACCATTTAGTAGCTCTCGAAGAGATTTCCACTGATATATAGGAATACATAACATATATATCTTCTATATCAACACACGGACCGACATGCAGTATAGGAAACTGCACTATAGGAAATTTGACTAGTTTCTTTTGGCCAAATTTCAATATTTTAATTTAACCAAAATTATTTTTTGCAACATTGATTTGCAGCGACTTTATCAGCTGTTTTGTGTGCGATTTCTAAATGATTTATCAAATAACAATTAATAGAAAATTAGGCTACTTTTTTTTGGCCAAAATTCAAAATTAAAATTTTACAAAAGTTATTATTTTTTGCTTTAATATGAAAATATATTAACAATATAAACATATATTTTTGAATTTTTGATTTACCGCGACTTTATCAGCAGTTTTATGTGGGATTTCTAAATGAGTTATCACATAGCAATTAATAATTACAGTGAATTTTGTAGTAATTAAATTTCAAATTAAATTTTTCATATTAATAATGCACAGTTTTTAAAAAACGATTAAATTGCAAAAAAACAAGTAAGAAAGTTTCAGTCGGGTAAACCGACTAAGGCATACCCTCACTTTGTGAGTAATGTAATATTGAATATTACACGAATTATTATGTCAATTTGTGTGGGAGGTACCAGAATGTTTTTAACAAATACACCTATTTTTCGCTGAACAGTAGATACTTTAAATTCATTGCACTGCGCCGAATTATAAGCGTTTATGTGCACTGGTATAAACGTTACGAGATATTAAATTGTGGTATGATTTGGCAATTTAGTGTGGGAGGTACAAAAATGGGCGTGGCGATAACGCCCATTTTTCACAGGACTATAGACACTATAAAAACATTACACTGTACAAAATTTCAAGTATTATTATACACTTGTATTAATGTTATAAGCTGTTAACTTTTGGTGCAAAATGGTACCTTTGTGTGGGAGGTACCAAAAGGGGCGTGGCAACAACGCCCATTTTTCTCTGGACTGTAGGCAATATAAAAGCATAACACTGTGCAAAATTTCAAGTATTTCTATACACCGTTATTAGTGTTATAAGCTGTTAATTTTTGGTGCAAAACGGTGCATTTGTGTGGGAGGTACCTAAAGGGACGTGGCAACTTCTCCCATTTTTCTCGAGTTAATAGCGACTAATAAACTAATACTATGTGTGGAATTTCAGAAGATTCGAATAAGTAGTATAGTAGTTATTAAAGAATCAATATTTCACAACATTTTAACCATTTGTGGGGGAGGTACTAGAAGGAGTGGACCAATATGGCCCATCTTCGAACTTAGCAGGAGATAGAAAAAAATATTACCACATACCAAATTTGAAGTCAATCGGTTACTCCTTTCGAGAATTATCGTGCGCACCAGCCAGCAGACACACAGACAGACAGACAGACAGACAGACAGACGGACAGACAGACAGACAGACAGACAGACAGACGGACGGACATTGCTCATTCGACTTAAAATGACCCAAAACGGATTTCCTCCGAACATACTTAGGGTCTTAGATCACTCCTTCGATGTGTTACACTTTTTTCCGTAGCAAATGATATATACCCTCGTCACACTAAAGTGAGGGTATAATTAAGTGACCTTAAGATGAGCTAATGGAATTATGAATTGGAATTTTATTTAGACTTACAGAAAAATTCTAGCACTTGCTAGACTCAACCCCATAACAGTTCCATAGGACAATCATTCCCCTTCCAATTCTAATATACTACAGCGGCGGATCTGTGCAAACTTTTTTAAAAAATGATTTTTTGCAGTTGTCAAATTTAGTATTATTAAAAGTACACAGAAGTAGAACTAGTAATATAGAAAATTGATGTCGACTCGAAAAAAAAATTTTAAAAATTTTTTCTTTGATTATATGAAATAATTTTACTTTTACTTTCTCTTATCCAAAAAATCATTAAATCGGTACAGCCGTTTGGCTGTAAATAATTAAGACCAAAAAAAGGAGTAAAATTTCCTATATTGCACTGTACCACAGTATCCATTTTTATCCCCCTGCAACATATTTAACTATTTTTTCCCACTGTACATTATTTTGAAAATTTTTGAGCAACTGTTCTCCAAAAATGAAAGATACTTAATATCACAAGTTTATTTTCCAAAATTTTGCCACATTGTTCTATTTGTGCCCCAATGTACCATACATAATTTACCCAGTTTGGACCACTGTACCTCTTAAAGTATGAATTAAAAAAACGTTTCTGATCTCTAGTTTATGTTCCAAGAGCACCACGGGATCATGTTTAACCAATTTTACCTGACTGTACCATATTTTGAACTTTTTTTCCCACTATTCTCCAAAAGGTACGAAATTCGAAGAATGGCATCCTATCCCGACAAATTACCCTAAGGACAATGCTCGCTGAAATTTTGCAGTAATAATTTGGCGTGGTATCATATTTATGCCAAACTATCCCACTGTGCCCCTAGAAATTTAAAAAAAACTCCTTGTGTCTAGACCACGTCCCTCACACAAAATTTCACGTTTACAGCTCTTGCTATTTCGATTTTGCTATGGCATCATATTTATTCCCTTTTGCCCCACTGTGCGCGTATATATTCAAATTTCGAAAAATCCCGTCTTATCCTGAGTCTACATTCTAATGGCTACCCTCACGAATATCGCGATTGTAGCTCTAACCGTTTGGATTTGGCTGTTGTACAATTTTTTTTCACCTACTGTGGTCGTGGGTTCGAATCCCGCATCAGGCAAATATTATTTTTTGTGCTTTTTGCTTTCCTCACTTATAGAAGCAAAATAGGCATTGCGTTCGCCAAAAAAAAAGTGTGCGTCAAAAAAACTTTCATGCGCGAGCCGTGGTTCGAACCAACGACCGCCTAATTCGCAGTCCACCGTACTAGCACGATACCACCACCTCTTCCTAGTCACCAACGACGTTTTGCATCTTATGAGCTAACACAGATGACGGTTTGCCGTTTATCAAAGCCGGTCAAGCGATATTAGTGAACGCGCCCAAAAATGAAAAAAATGTGGCAACAATAATTTTCACATACATAGTGTTTAATTTGGGTACATGGTTCCAAAATAAACTCTAAGTATATGACTGTCCCCAAAATAGACGTTGTATGCTAAAAGAGGTATATATACCGATATGTTCATATATATCCCGAGAAGTCGGTTGATATAGTTGAAATATGCTATGGAAAATATTATTAACCAATCAAAAAGTGTGTTTTTTCCTGTCCCCAAACTAAGCGCTGTGCATATATATATATATATATATATATATATATATATGCACACCGTGTATTATGAGGACAGTTTTTCAATACACCGTTTATTATGAGGACATTTGTTGTCTTTGGGGACTGTACCCAAACTTTTCGTAGGTCTTGCGTTTACTTTGAGGACATGTGAGTTTGGGGACATTTTTTCCACTTTTCTAATACTTGGTTCCTTCTAAAACTCCTTCATTCTTTTGCATCCTTACATGGTTATTTTGTATATATATACACTTTTAATGTACTTTTACCGCGTTAAAAAAAATATAACCCTCGTCATTACATTGCCACCTTTTCTCAAAACCACCATTTTTGGACGGCGTCAAAATAAAAAACTTTGTTCGGCTTAGTGTTGTCGTTTTTATAAAGCAGCGGTTGTTGGTACACACATACTGCCGTTTGTGTGAGGCTGTTAGGTATATATATATATAGATGGATGTAAGTACGTTTGTGATTGGCTTACGTGGACAAAGAGTTGGCGTTGTTATAAAGCAGCGGTGGTTGGTACACACATACTGCCGTTTGTGTGAGGCTTTATAGGTATATCTATAAATAGATTGATGTAAGGACGTTTGTGATTGGCTTACGAGGATGCATACCGACATACCTTATGTTATATGTGCACTAATATTTTGTATTGCCTATATGCATTGTGTGCAATTGGACATCACAGTTTATTGCCAACAATTTGGTGTTGGCTATAGTAGTCTAGTGGTTAGAGTGCGTGGCTCGGAGCTTTGAGACCCGGGTTCGAAACGCGGAGAGGGCATTTCGATTTTTGCAATTTATTTTTTATAATCAATTTTTACAGCAGACTATTACTAACCTGATATTCCTGGTTAATGTATTTCTTATATTTTTTTTTAATTTTTAATTTTTTTTAAATTTTTTAATTCAAAAAAACAGGAATTGTAACATACTTACAGAAAGCGTGATCATTTTAAGTTTTGGAAAAGACAATTATTCTATTATTAATTTTTGAGAATTATGTCGATTTCTGGTGTAAATAGATCACTATACTAGGGAAATTAAGCCAATTTCAGAAAAATATGTGATTTGTTTTTTTTCTCCAAAAAAATCGTTTTTATGGTCGAACAAACCATAAAAAATAGGGAAAAGTTGTCTGTTCCATTTTTTGAAGCTATTATCTTAACGAAGAGAAAAATGCATATTTGAAAATCTATGGATAAATGAAGAAATTATACTCCTTCTCCTTTCAACAAATTCATGTTTTTATAATCAAACATTGTGAACGAGGCATCGCAGGAGTGACCTAAAAGACCATAAGTATATTGTCGGAAATTCGTTTCGGGCAATTTTAAGCCATTTGAGCAATGTCTGTCTGGCTGGTGCGCACGATAATTTTCGAAATGAGTAACGGATTGACTTCAAATTTGGTATGTGTTGAAATTTTTTATTCCACTCCTTCTAGTACCTCCCCATAAAGCGTCAAAATTCATTGAAATGTAGATTCTTTAATATCTTATATACTACTTATCAATATCTTCCAATCACTTTCACACATAGTATTATTTTCTAGATCGCTACCTCCTTGAGAAAAATGGGCGAAGTTGCCACGACTTCTTAGGTACCTCCACATTTTGTGTGGGAAATTCCAAAGGGGGCATGACAATATCGCCATTTGTCAATGGAATGTCGGTAATATAAATCATTACACTGCACAAAATGTCAAGTATGCACTGGTATTAAATTTATAAGCCGTTCACTTTTTGTTCAAAATGATCCATTTATGTGAGAGGTACCCAAAGTTATAGTGAAAATGAGTGTTAGTCGAACTTAAAATCAAAATTATAACCAAAGTGATTTTATAGTCAAATGTAAATATGGATATTATAGTATGTTTTTTTACGGATTAAGCAAAATGGTGACCAGATCAAATCCTTTTGTCTGTCTGGTTGGTGCGCACGATAACTTTCGACAGGATTAACCGATTGACTTCAATTTAGTATGTGTCAATATTTTTTTCTATCTCAGGCTAAGGTCGAAAATGGACTATGTTGGTTCACTCCTTCGAGTGCCTCCCTCACGAAGAGTCAAAATTTAAATACTGATTATCTCATAACTTCTATACTACTACTCAGAATCATTCACACTTCCACACATAGTATTAGTTTCTTGGTCGCTATCATCTTGAGAAAAATGGTCGAAGTTGCCACGCCCCTTTTGATACCTCTCATACAAAAGTACCATTTTGCAGAAAAAGTTAACGACTTATAATTTTGATTCCAGTCCATACAAATACTTGACATTTTGAAAAGTGTAATGCTTTTATAGTACCCGCAGTCCCGTAAACAATGGACGTTGTTGTCACGCCCCTTTTGGTAACTTTCATAGAAATGGATCATTTTGCACAAAAAGTTAACTGTTTATAACTTTGATTCCAGTCACAAATACTTAAAACTGTGTGGAGTGTAATGCCTTTACTGTACCTATAGTCCCTTGCAAAATGGGGGCCCCTTGTGGTACCTCTCATAAACTTGGACCATTTTGCACAGACATTTTTTTTGTACAGAGTAATGTTTTTATAGTACCCATAATATATTAAAACAGTGGGAGTTATGCCACTCCCCTTTTGGTACCTAACGAACAAAATTGCCAAAACAAAATATGATTTTTTTAATTTCCCTATTTTTATTATATAATATTTATACATTTATCCCTAAACTTTTTGCAAATAGACATTGATTTCTTCGTTAGGATGCTAGCTTAAAAAAAGTGGAACAAACATTTTTTTGCTAATTTTTTTTTCAGTATTATGGTGTTTATCGCGCAGCAAAAAACGCTTTTTTGAAAAAAAATCTAATTTTTTCTAATTGTGTTAACGACAGTTACTAAAAAATATGGTCCAAATACTAAAAGTAACTTCCATGAAAATTGGAATTTACAAAACAACTTTACCATAAAAAAATTTTGTTTTGGTTTCATAAAATAGTCTGCCTTAATAAATACAAAAAAGTTTTTCGGGAAAAAAATAAATGTTTGTGCATAGTGTAATCATTGTATGTAGACACTATCATCATTTCCATGTAAATGCAAACGTTCTTCGATTAAGACAGATAGTGGTAACTAAATCAAATCACAGACCCGGAAACATATTTATTTTCTAAGTCCAGATTCACACGAGACGCAAGTGTCAAAGTTTGTAGGAGAGAGAGAGGCAGGCGGAAAGAGCTCTCTCCCCCACAAACTTTGACACTTGATTGGAAAAAATTGTCTCATTTGAATAACGACTTATTATTATGTTTTCAGAAAAGAAAAATATTTTTATTACTTTTTTACGAAAGTATGTTTTAGGAGAATGTATTAGAAATACCCAAATAAGCAAAAAACTAAATAATTAAAAAAAATAATTAAGCAAATTAGTCAACAAAGTGGACACTTCGTGGATTTAGCAAAGTGGCGGCCAAATCAAATCCCAGCCGGGCAGAAAAAATTGGAATCATATGCGAATCGACAAATTCAGGTTTTTTTAAAATATTTTTTAATAAAGTACAATTAAATACTTAGTAAAAACCTAAATAAAAAAATATGTTTTTTATTTACTTATTTTTTTAAGAAAATATATTTTAATTAAATATATTAGAAATAAACAACTGAGCAAAAATATGAATAATTAGGAAAACTAATTAATTAAGCAAATTACACACCAAACCGAAAAATTCGTGGTTGATGGTTATTTCTAGCTTAAACGAAAAGTTCCGACCGACTTTATGAATTTTTGGGCTTAAAAATCCGAAATTCTAAAATTTTGGTCTGAGCATACAATAAGCAAAGAATCATATGCGGCTTGACTAATTTCTGGATTAAGCAAAATGGTGACCCGATCGAATCCCAGCTAGGACAAAAACAATTTTTATTTAATTATTTTTCGAATAATATATATTTTTTAATTAAATACAATCTAAATTAATCAAAAATGAACAATTAAAGACTTATTAAAAAGATATTTAACTCTATGCAACAATTTTTTTGTCGAATGGCTATGCATAACATTTTCTGATGTAATATGGTGTTCTAAACACGAAAAAAATATTTAAAAAAATGGTATTTTTTAATATTTTTTTCAAATTCCCATTTTCTTGGAAAGTGGCATTAATATTTGGACCACATGTTTGTAAGTATATGCTCGATAATGATACATTCACGTGGAAACAGAATTTTAGTAACTGTCGTTAAAACTATTAGAAAAAAAGATTTTTTTAAGAAAAAACGTTGAAAATCTAGCTTCCTAACGAAGAAAACAATGCCTAGTTGAATAAATGTAGAAATTATTTTACTTTTGGAAGAAATAAGTGAATTTCAATATAATCCGTTGTTTATACTCCCACCATTATGAACAAGGGTATATCAAATGCTGCGGGCCAAAAGGGTAACACATCGATGGACTGATCTAAGAGAGCCTAAGAATATTTGGCGAAAATCCATTTTGGGTCATTTGAAGTCGTTTCAACAATGTCCGTCTGTCTGTCTAGTTTGTGCGCACGATAACTTTCGACAGGATTAACCGATTGACTTCAATTTAGTATGTGTCAATATTTTTTTCTATCTCAGGCTAAGGTCGAAGATGGACTATGTTGGTGCACTCCTTCGAGTATATCCCCCACGAAGGGTCAAAATTTAGTGAAATAGTGATTATCTCATGACTTCTATACTACTACCCAGAATCTTTCACAATTCCACACAAAGTATTTCATTTCATTTATTTCGTACAATCTTGTAATTAAAAGCCGTCTGGCCAATTAAACATAAATTACAATATGCATATACATAACTAAGCTTTTTAACCAAGGGTACTACTCTTGGTCGTTATAATCATGAGAAAAATGGGCGAAGTTGCCACGCTCCTTTTGGTACTTCCCATACAAATGGACCATTTTGCACAAAAAGTAAACGGCTTATAACTTGGATTCCAGTCCATAAAAATATTTAACATTTTGTGCAGTGTACAGTACATACAGTCCCGTAAAAAAAATAACGTTATAGCCATAGCCCATTTGGTACCTTCCATACAAATGGGCCATTTTGCACAAAAAGTTAACTGCTTATAACTTTGATTCCACCTATACAAATACTATAGGGTCGTTTCTGCCACGCCCGAAAAAAAATTGCCCAAAAAAATATTAACATTTATTTTTGTGAATTTCCCTATTTTTATACCCTACATTACACTGGTACAGGGTATTATAACTTTGTGCATTTGTTTGTAACACCCAAAAGGAGATGAGATAGACCCATCGATTATTATACCGATCGACTTAGAATCACTTTTTGAGTTAATTTAGCTATGTCCGTATGTATGTAAGATATAGCCCGCATATATATGTTACCCCCGATTTGCAATGTAAGCGCTGTAGGAACTATATTTTATAATGGATCGTTAGGAAACTCGGCAGGAAGAGGTTTCCTATTACATGAATTAACACCGCTAATTTTGGGGGAAATTGGTTCAGATTTAGGTATAGCCCCCATATATACATTACCCCCGATTTGACATTTAAGTGATGTAGAAACTGTATTTCACATCCGATCAGTACGAAATTGGGCTGAAAGAGGCTTCTTATTACATGAATGAACACAGCCAAATTTGGGGAAACTCGATACAGATTTAGATATAGTCCTCATATATACGTAACCCCCGATTTGATATGTAAGCGCTGTAGAAGCTGTATTTTATATCCGACCAGTACGAAATTCGGCAGAAAGGGGTTTCTTATTACTTCAATGAACACATACACACATATGTTCCTCATATGCCCATATATATGGCATCAAAGCGCTATAGAAGTTGCACTTTACTTCCGATCATTAAAAAATTTTACAGAAAGAACGAATACTGCAAAATTTGGGGGAAATCGGTCCAGATTTATATGTAGCTCCCATATACTTGTTCCTTCCTACTTAGTATTTAAGTGCTATTATATATGTAATTTGGCAGAAATTAGGTTTTTGATCTAAGTTTATGAAAATCTGTTTAGATTATATATAATCACATCCGTTTATAAGAACACATTATATATAAGAACACTGCGCATTTTAACTGAAACGTAACCAATTCTTCCAAATTATTATCGCTTTTTGCATTGTAAGGGAGGTGCAGCGTATTATATAGTCAGCCCCGCCCGACTATCTGTCTTTCCTTTCTGCCATAGAGACCACAAATGTCAACGGATCGGGCTGAAAATTGGTAACTGGGATTTATTTATACCAGCAACCAGTGCTGTCAGAATTAGACCGAAAATTGTCAAAATAGGGGCAGAAAAATCGTCAAAATTTTCGAAATCGTCAACACTACCAGTCACATACAGTTTTAGATTTTTTTCGGGTGAAGGGCATATTTCAGAGACAGATATGTCTTTAAAGGTACTCTCAAATGCTTATGCGGATCCTCAAAGTGAGCTTAAAAAAATTGTGAGCCGATCTCATATTCTTGAACTGCAATAATAATCAAATTTTGCGGAAACATATTTTATACATATCAGTTTCTTAGGATTGAGAATGGTCCATATTTCGATATATCCCAGTCGATTTTATTTATTTACGTCATAAAAGCCGCAAACTTCATTCGATTGGTACGAAAGTTGACAAAATAAATAGAACCATTCATTGTTTTAGCCCCCATACAAAGGATCCACTAAATGCAGGGTTACCATACGTCCTCCTTTGGGAGGACATGTCCTCCTTTTTAACCAGTGTCCTCCCGTCCTCCCTCCTTTTTCAAAAATGATGGATTTGTCCTCCTTTTGTTACAAATTAAAATTTCTCACAAATAGTAAACCTCCACATGAATTATACCCGCAACTACTTTTAGTACAAAGTTGGTACTACAATAATTGAGCTCGATGACTGAAATTTGGTACATATACTTCTTATAGATGCAGGTAAGTTGGGATTGAAATGAGCAAAATTTTTAGCATCTGTCCGATTTGACTTATTAACGCCATATAGACTGCAAATTTCAACTGGTCAAAATTGGTAATTGCGGAGTATGTATATCCAGAATCCTTCAGACGAACAATGGTCGTTATAGGTCCATGTTTTAATATAGGTCCACACGAAGGTACCTCAAGATTTTACTTCTTAACGCAACAAATTTCAAAGAATCCACAAACAGTTGACATGCAATCTATGGTGTAGGGTATGCAAAAATCGGCTTATCAGATCTTAACGCCGCTTCACTAATTTATTATAATTAACACCTAAAAATACTGGAGCTAGACCCATTTTAAAGTACACCGATTGTCTGTCTGACTATTTAAAATTGTTCCTTAAGTACAGGTCGCACTTTCATTCCGATCTTGCTGAAATTTGACAATAAGGGCTATTTCATAACTGGGAAGAAATTGGTCAAAGTCGTTTCAGATTAAGATATAGGCGCTATATAAATTTTCTTTCCGATTTGGCCTTTTATAGCCACAGAAGCTTTTTCATATCCAATCACTTTGAAATTAAGCAGGATGGAGTTTCTTGATCCAAGGGCCCACATTGCCGAATTTGGTGTAAATCTGCACAGATTTAAATGTAGCACCCAAGAACAAACCTTGCCGAATTTGAAGAAAATTTTTTCAGATTTAGATATTGTCCTCCGATTTGGCATCTAAGCGCTACAAAATACAAATTGTTGTACAAATCATTATCATAGGAAATTATATTTTTTAAATGTCCTCCGAAAGTTTCAAACTATCTTTGTAAATGTTTCGTCAGGGTTACCATAACCTTTCCGAAAAAAGGTTATGGTAACCCTGACTAAATGCGACTTCTTGACGCATTAGAAACCACAAGTTGATTAGGCTGAATTTTGACAATATATATATAATTTTGCCCACATTTTTATATAGAAACCACATAACCGATTGGACATTTTCATTTAATTTTACATAAAATCATTCATATTGCCCTCACCCGATTTTCTGTTTTAGCAACGTAGAAACCACAGATACGTATCGATTGAGTTTACCCAGAACCATTTTAAGGTGTAAGTGCATATTTTGACAAAGGCCGCATTCGACTTTACTTTTTGGACAAAAATAAAATATTCCCATTTGGGTTGAAAGAATTATATTATGCGATTTATTTTAACTGAAACTATTTGTTGGAATAAATACCTCCTAAGTGCAAGTTTGGATATAGCCTTTACTTTACTTAAAATGTCCACTGCAATTTCCTCAACCGATTTTTGCAACATAACAAAATTCCAGAGACTTTTCCTGTTATGTCATTGAATGCGATCGAATTATATTTGATTCTTATTTCTAACATTTCTAATTTTAATTTTAAAAAGATAAATGAGAGTGTAACTTATATGTGGGAGGAGTTATGAAAAATCCTTAGTTAAAGAAACATTTGATAAGTTTTCCTTACTTTTTTTCATATCACAAAAAATCGTCATTTCGGTGCAAAAGTCGTCAAATCGTCATATCCTATTTTTTGGCTCTAAAAATCGTCAAAATGGTGATAAATCGTAATTTCTGGCAACACTGCCCGGAACCCTTCACACGAACAACGGTAGCCATAGGTCCAAGTTTTGATATACCCCCATACAAAGGTCCCTCTAAATTTGACTTCCTAACGCCACAAAACCACAAATTTCAACGAATCGGGATGAAATTTGGTAAGATGACTTTATTTGTGCCCGAAACCATTCACATGCTATCCATGGTGAAGGGTATACAATCCTATTAATATTATAAAATCGTTTGTTTGTCTGTTTGTTTGTTTGTTCCAGCATCACGCCTAAACGGTTGAACCGATTTTCTTGAAACTTGGTGGACAGATAGACCAATGCCTGGGAAGTGCCATAGACTACTTTGATTTTCGATTTTCCGCCAAGTGATTTTCGACCACTTGACCACAGAGGCTCCTGTTAAAGCTAGAGAGCTGAAATTTAGAGAGCTGAAATTTTGCACACACATAGACTGGAGTGTTGTATAAACTACGGACTACTCGCTTAATCATATTTCGGCCAGTGGTCAGTTGTAGCGCTATCAAAACCTTGCGTTTTGTTTTTGTCGTTTCGGAATCCTCTTATAAGATACAATGTTAAAACTTTGTATATATGAAGTACTATCAACCGCAAATAAATGCACGAAAAATTATTTTGAATTAACTGAATATGGTCAGCTTAACTGTGGCCCTAACAATTTTCATTATTTCTCTGATTTTAAAAGTTCCCTAAGAGCCAATGATTTACAAATTTATATGTACAGACTGATCTCAATGGAGATGCGAAAACAACAATTCGATGTCCAGTCTGAGGTCAAACCGGACATAAAACCGCGTCTTAAAATTTTTAAAGCCTTTTCAAAATATATCGCTCACCACTTACCGTGGTAACCTATCTAACATTGTCAATTCGGTCACTTATCCGACTGTGGTCAGTTTAGCAGTGACCAAATCAATTTCCACACTATCTGTACTTTAATAGTCCTTTAAGAGCTATAATCCTAATAATTTATGTTTGTATACTGATCTCCAAGGGATGCGATTTTACACCAAGAGACTTTTGACCGCCTGACCATTACGGTACCTTTAAGAAGTAGGAAGCTTTAAATTTGACTTTGGTATAGACTTGAGTGTTGTAGACCCTTCGGACTATTCACACAGTCGTTTTTGACACGTAGTCAGTTGTCGCGCTATCAAAATTTTAAATATTTTTTTGTATTTCAGAAGCGCCTAAAATGATACACATATAAAATAATATGTAGTACTATAGCCGAGAAATGCAATTTTAAATTCTACGATTGTGGTCAGTTAAGCAATGACCAAAACCATTTTCAATCTTTACTGGATTTCAAGATTCTTTAAGAGTTTTTCATTCTTTCAATACATTAAAAATCCCATAAATTGCACTCTCATAGACATGAGTGTTGTATAAACCACGGGCTACTCACGTAGACATTTTTCGGCCAGTGGTCAGTTATAGCGCTATCAATTGTTGTTGTCCTTTCTGAAGCCTCTTATAGGACACAAAGTTAAAACTTTGTAAATATAATAATTTTGAATTCTCTGACTGTGGTCAGTGAAGAAGCGGCCAAAACAATGTTCACTATTTTACAGATTGTAAAACTTCTAACCCCTGTTCAAAATATATCTCTCGCCACTTAATGTGGTAAGATATACATATATAACGTTGTCAATTCGGTCAAATCTCAGACTGTGGCCAGTGTAGCAGTGACCAATGCAATTTCCACCCTTTCTGTACTTTAAAGGGTCCAAACTGGCAATGTTAATACTAACTCAAGCGACTTTTGGCCGCTTGACCGTTGCGGCTCATATAACAGGTAGAACGCTAGAAACTCCAGTGTGGTATAGCCTACGGACTATTAGCATAGTCGTTTTTTGGCCAGTGGTCAACTCTCGCCCTTAAATTATACTAAGATAAAATAATATGTAGTATACACAGGAAAAAAACAATTTTGAATTCTAAGATTGTTGTCAGTAGTGACCAAAGCAATTTTCATTCTTATACTACATTTCAAAATTCTTTAAGATTTTTTCATTCTTCCAATAAAAATCCCATAAAGATCTGTGGAGCTGTACATATGTGTGCATAAAACGATCTTCAAGGAAATGCGTCGTCCGACCTGAGGACAAGAGGTACACAAAAACATAATGTTTAAAAGTCTTTTCGAAATATATCACTCGCTATATACACCGGTAATATTTAAACAAAAATGTATACGAGTATATCGAAATTTGAAAAATACATAGCATATTATGCATTTGTTTCTCAGCCATTTATTTGGTGACCTCTTGACCACTGACCCCATAAAAGTATTAATTTGAAAGTTTGCACACATATCGTACATTTGAGGTTGTGCTTTCATATTTACAGAATTTTTTACTGTTGTCAGTGAATTTGTTTGAGTTTTTGAGAGCATCTGGAGTTTGATAGACTTTCAAGTAGACTGATCCTGGATGTTAAACAAATTTTTAATGATTCAAAATCAAAAATAATACTAATGTTTGGATCACTGTTTTCGAAGGCAACCCGGGCATCGCCGGGTATTTAAATGCTAGTTAATAATGTAATAATATATTGTTTTTGTTTATTTTCTTTCAAAATGTCAATCACAAACAATTTTGCTTAGTTAAAATTTTTATCCGTAACAACTTTTTAGCCCCATTTTCATTACCGGGATAAGAAGGTTGTTTAAACGTATATAAGTCGGAACGAGGCCGACTATATAATAACCTACATCTTCCTAACAATGCAAAAAGGGGCATTGCGATAATAACTTGGAATAATTGGTTTTGTTTCAGTTAAATGCACATTCTTTCATAGATCAAGATATACAGTTTCTACAGCGCTTACATATCAAATCGGGGTAACGTATATAAGGGGGCGTAGATATAGCCGTACCGATTTTCCTCAAATTTAGTAATGTCTCTAAGTATATCAGGAGACTTCTCTCCGTCAATTTTTATACAGATCGGTTCAAAAATGTTGTTTATACAGTGCAAACATGCCAAATCGGAGGTGCATATATATGGGAGCTATATGTAAATCTGAACCGATATAAACTAAATTCAATAGGGATCGTCCTTGTGCAAGGTTTCGTTAAGATCGGACCATAATTGCGACCTGTACTTTGATTACAAGAATACATACACAGACGGATATAGCTAAATCTACTCAGGAAGTGATTCTAAGTCGATCGGTATAATAAACGATTGGTCTATCTCATCTCCTTTTGGGTGTTATAAACAAATGCACAACGTTATAATACCCTGTACCACAGTGTGGTGTAGGGTATAAAAAAGTATTTATAATTAAGCACAGTGGTGAACAATTCGAATCTTAGCAAGGGAAGAAAAAGTATGTTTTCTATTTACTTATTTTTTTAAGAAAATATGTTTTAATTTAAAAAATAATAAATACATTAAAAATAAACAATTGGGCAAACATCTAAATAATTAAGAAAACAAATTACTTAAGCAAACAAGTCACCAAACCGACCAATACGTGGTTGATGGTTATTTCGATATACATACATATTTCTATTGCCCCCAAGCTTAAACAAAAAGTTTCGACCCATGACTTTTTGATTTTTGGGATGCCAAGTGTAGTAAATAATACAGAAATGCTGAAATTTTGGACTGAGCATACAATAAACAAATAATCATATGGTATCATAAAATTACCAAAAAGTCTACCAGAAAAGATGTAATGGGCTTAATATTTCTTCGCTAGAATTAACTGAAGCGCGTCCACTGGCCACTGTGGCCGTAAGGAAAATTCTGTTAGATATTCAGTATCAGCGGAAAGCACTCTTCGAGAGCTACTGAATGGTAAAAAACAATTAAAAATACATAAATTGACATATAAATAAAAAATAAAAACGCATCGAGCCGGGGATCGAACCAGGGGACTCTGCAGTCTAACTCGGATGTTCTAACCAACCGACCACATCCACTCCGTGCTTCGCCTCAGCAAAAAATGGGTTGCTATTTTGCTGAGACTGATAGGAGTGACTAAACACAAACAAATGTTGACTACACATACCTACTCATATGTAACTGTTTTTTTTTTAGCAGAAATGTGATTCGTTGACATTGCTGTTCACATAATTTGTTGTTTGTTTCAAAAAATCTGTGGTGGTGGAAAAATACATTGATATTGATGACAAAGAGAAAGACTTTATTTTATACAATTGTGTTACCGTGTATCGGTGGTGTACTGTGGGTAAAAGTATAAAAAGAGCCAAGCAGAATTAAATATATTTCTTATAAACCGCAATAGTATGTAGGTATGGCAACACATCGTAAAAATATCGATAATATTCAAACGATAATTAACAATAAATAAAAATGATCAGTGTATACCGCCGAATATGGATATGGATTGTTGATATTTTTTTATTCCGTCACTGCATGTAATATATTTATATAACAAACGAAATTTTGTAGAACAATTAAACAAAAAATGCACCTTTACCACTTTTTCCATAAAAATTTAATTTTCTAAAAACAATTCTATTTCAAAACATTTTGCGGGAAAAAAATAAATGTCATCAAAATTTTCCCAAAAACACAAAAATGAGGTCAAAATTTGTCGGACGGACCCAGGGGGGGCCCTCAAGACCCAAAAAATGGACCCGGTCCCGGACAGGGTCAATATTATAGTCAAATTAAAGGAAATTGTCCGTAGATTCCAAATGTCAAGCGCCCTCTAGGAAAGGCCCTAGAGGGCCTTGAAAAATTACCCTTGGGTCCATATAGCATGCGACCCCTCAAATTAAAGGAAATTTTCCGTACATTACGAATATGTAAGAATAAACTTGGAAATGTTTATGCATGCAAAATGTTATCCATGCTAAAATAAAAGTTGGACAAAAGTAAATTTACCAATGACGCTATAAAATTGTAAAGTAATGTTTTGTACTATCCTTTTTAAATAAATGAACGATTTTTATGGAATAATATAACAAAAAAAAAATTATTTTGTATATTTAAATAAATTATGTACAATTTCAAAAAAGAAAACTCCGTCCCATGCGAAAATAAAAGTTGGACAAATGGAAACTTAGCAATGAAGCTGTATAATTATGAATGGTTGTATTTGTTTTCTGCTTGGAAAAGCGCCGCCGGCGAAAATTTTTTTCAAAAAATCGCGCGATTTTAGAACTGTAATTGTACAAGAAAAATTACATTTTACCCATTTTTCTATTAAAAAAATTAAAATTTTTGCAAAAGAATTGAATTTTTAGGAAATTTTCAAGAAAAATGCTTTTTGTACAAAAAGTCAGCATAACAAAATTTTATAGAAAAATATTTATTCTACGGGATTTTTAAGATATAATCAATTTAAAAATAATTTTGCAAAAAACGTAGTTTCCGTGAAATTTTTTTGGTGAATTGTTAAAGATTTTTTTAAAAAAATTCTTTTCATTTACTTTTAAATTAACCTTTTTAAATTTTAAAGAAAAATAAAATTTCAGTGACGTTTTGTAGAAAAAATGAGTTTTTGAAATTTTAAGAAAATGTTACATCGACAAAAACTAAAAAATGTAACATCTAGTTTTAAGACATTTTGTGAAAAATAGAAATTTTGTTGAAAAATTATCGATGAGATTAAAAACAAGTAAGAAAGTTCAGTCGGGTAAGGTAAACAGACTTAATTATCCCCTCACCTTTCATTCCCAAAAAATCGTATGTAGACTGTATGTACTATAAAAACACTACTCTGTACAAAATTAGGGAGTAATAAACTAATACTAATGTGGATTTTAAGAAGATTCGAGTAAGTAGTACAGAAGTTATTAAAGAATCAATATTTTTTCAATATACTTGGGGTCTTAGGTCATCCTTCGATGTGTTACACTTTTGGTTGAAAGGAAATATATATATTTTATACATGTGAATAGATACACCAATAATAGTTAACCCTACAAATTCAACATGATTAATATTATAATACAGAATGGATTTTAGTTTTATTATAATTTAAAAAACAAAAACCAAATGTGAGGCGGAATTAAAGTTTACCTCGAGACAGGGATGATAAATTTGATACTTTAGTACTTTTTTTGGTACTTTTAAGACCCTCAAAGTACCGTGATACTCCCGCGACACATTTGATACTTTTTTCATCAAACATGTCTTTGCACGAAAGTAAAATACACTTTTTCAAAAAAAATTATATATGTAGTACACATGCTCTTTCGACATAGCTACGCAACGCCAAGAAATATGTTTGCCTCTTGTATTACAACAAAATTCAGTTTCTTATAGTATGAATTCGCGCCTTTCCAGTTTCAAAAGTGAAATAATTTGCGATTTGACAAATTTTGCATTTTTAAGGAAACAAAAAACCTATAAGAAAAGATTAAAATGTGGCATCAACACCAAAAACTCATATTCGTCCATCATATATAATCGTATATCAAAACGTGAAGCAATTCTAACAAGGAGAGATACTGGATAAAATAAAATGTAAAGTCATAATCGACTAAAAATTCGTTCTCTAGAGAGTCAAGAATTCTAATCGAAAGGTACCACTATATATGTAGAGTCTAAATCAAAACATGGACCGAAGTGCCCCATTTTCAATAGGGATCAAAAAGGAGTTTGTATCAATTTCCGTAAATATCGGTTTATATTTGCGTTAATAAGATTTTAGTAACTTGTTATCAAGAAATTGATTACTGGATCTTACTAATTTGTATCTCAATATTTCAAGAAGAATTTTAAAATTGGTACGCCCTCTAGGAAAGGCCCTAGAGGGCCTTGAAAAATTACCCTTGGGTCCATATAGCATGCGACCCCTCAAATTAAAGGAAATTTTCCGTACATTACGAATATGTAAGAATAAACTTGGAAATGTTTATGCATGCAAAATGTTATCCATGCAAAAATAAAAGTTGGACAAAAGTAAATTTACCAATGACGCTATAAAATTGTAAAGTAATGTTTTGTACTATCCTTTTTAAATAAATGAACGATTTTTATGGAATAATATAACAAAAAAAAAATTATTTTGTATATTTAAATAAATTATGTACAATTTCAAAAAAGAAAACTCCGTCCCATGCGAAAATAAAAGTTGGACAAATGGAAACTTAGCAATGAAGCTGTATAATTATGAATGGTTGTATTTGTTTTCTGCTTGGAAAAGCGCCGCCGGCGAAAATTTTTTTCAAAAAATCGCGCGATTTTAGAACTGTAATTGTACAAGAAAAATTACATTTTACCCATTTTTCTATTAAAAAAATTAAAATTTTTGCAAAAGAATTGAATTTTTAGGAAATTTTCAAGAAAAATGCTTTTTGTACAAAAAGTCAGCATAACAAAATTTTATAGAAAAATATTTATTCTACGGGATTTTTAAGATATAATCAATTTAAAAATAATTTTGCAAAAAACGTAGTTTCCGTGAAATTTTTTTGGTGAATTGTTAAAGATTTTTTTAAAAAAATTCTTTTCATTTACTTTTAAATTAACCTTTTTAAATTTTAAAGAAAAATAAAATTTCAGTGACGTTTTGTAGAAAAAATGAGTTTTTGAAATTTTAAGAAAATGTTACATCGACAAAAACTAAAAAATGTAACATCTAGTTTTAAGACATTTTGTGAAAAATAGAAATTTTGTTGAAAAATTATCGATGAGATTAAAAACAAGTAAGAAAGTTCAGTCGGGTAAGGTAAACAGACTTAATTATCCCCTCACCTTTCATTCCCAAAAAATCGTATGTAGACTGTATGTACTATAAAAACACTACTCTGTACAAAATTAGGGAGTAATAAACTAATACTAATGTGGATTTTAAGAAGATTCGAGTAAGTAGTACAGAAGTTATTAAAGAATCAATATTTTTTCAATATACTTGGGGTCTTAGGTCATCCTTCGATGTGTTACACTTTTGGTTGAAAGGAAATATATATATTTTATACATGTGAATAGATACACCAATAATAGTTAACCCTACAAATTCAACATGATTAATATTATAATACAGAATGGATTTTAGTTTTATTATAATTTAAAAAACAAAAACCAAATGTGAGGCGGAATTAAAGTTTACCTCGAGACAGGGATGATAAATTTGATACTTTAGTACTTTTTTTGGTACTTTTAAGACCCTCAAAGTACCGTGATACTCCCGCGACACATTTGATACTTTTTTCATCAAACATGTCTTTGCACGAAAGTAAAATACACTTTTTCAAAAAAAATTATATATGTAGTACACATGCTCTTTCGACATAGCTACGCAACGCCAAGAAATATGTTTGCCTCTTGTATTACAACAAAATTCAGTTTCTTATAGTATGAATTCGCGCCTTTCCAGTTTCAAAAGTGAAATAATTTGCGATTTGACAAATTTTGCATTTTTAAGGAAACAAAAAACCTATAAGAAAAGATTAAAATGTGGCATCAACACCAAAAACTCATATTCGTCCATCATATATAATCGTATATCAAAACGTGAAGCAATTCTAACAAGGAGAGATACTGGATAAAATAAAATGTAAAGTCAATTAATTTTATATTAAAACTGATGATTTTATGCAATATGAAACTTCTTTCATCATAATCGACTAAAAATTCGTTCTCTAGAGAGTCAAGAATTCTAATCGAAAGGTACCACTATATATGTAGAGTCTAAATCAAAACATGGACCGAAGTGCCCCATTTTCAATAGGGATCAAAAAGGAGTTTGTATCAATTTCCGTAAATATCGGTTTATATTTGCGTTAATAAGATTTTAGTAACTTGTTATCAAGAAATTGATTACTGGATCTTACTAATTTGTATCTCAATATTTCAAGAAGAATTTTAAAATTGGTACTTTTTGGGTCGAAAAAGAACCTTTTTAGAACGATTTTTGTACAATTTGTTTACTCTCAATTATCATCCCTGCCTCGAGACAATACCAAAAACATATTTGAATTTCCGAGCTCGTGGAATCGGCCAAAAATCGTTTTTTATCGTATTTTTTGTTTGTACCTCAATGTTGTTCTCGAGTACCACATTTTTTCTACAAAATGCCTAATACTGAAAGTTAATTTTTTTAAAAAAATTCTTAGGTCTTTGATTTTTAAATTCATTAAATGATTAAAATATTTTTTTTTTCATGAAAGCTGTTTCTAAATTTATTTTTCATAAATTTAACATTCCTTAAAAAATTAAAATTGTTCTATAAAAAAATTCTTAATAGCAATTTTGTAGAAAATTTCATTATAATTGAATCTTTCTACAAAACCTAAAATTATATGATTTAAAAAAATCCATTTATCCAGAAATGTTTGTTGTAATTTATTTTTTCCCGCAAAATTGTTTAAAGTTGTATTGTTTTTAAAAAATTATTTTTTCTGGAACAAATTAGTAAAGGTGCATTTCTCGTTTAATTGTTCTAAAAATTGCATTCCTCTTGAAAAAATATATGCGGTATATATATACACACGTATTATTAATTATCCTTTCATAATTTTTCGATATTCGATATTTTTACGATTTATTCCCCTACATAGTTCGCCTTTAGCAATTTATAGGAAATATATTGAATTCGGCTTGGCTCTTTTTAGACTTTTGCCCACAGTGCACCACCGATAAACGGCAACATAATTGTATAAAATATGGCCTTTGGCGTTTTCATCAATATCAACGTATTCCACCACCACAGTTTTTAGCTACAGACAAAAAATATCTGAACAGCAATATCAACGAATCACATTTCTGCAAAACAACAGTTACATATATGTAGGTATGTGTACTCAACATTTGTTTGCACTCCGTCACTTCTAGCAGTCTCAAGAAAAAACAAGGCATTTCTTTGCTGCATCGGCATACGCGCTGGTCATGGTCGGTTGGTTAGAGCATCCGACCAAGGACCCAGTGTCCCGGGTTCAATCCCCGGTCGTCCCGTTTCTCTTACATGTTTACTTTTTCGTATTTACTTATTTCGTATTTACTTATTATTCGTATTTTTAACTATTGTTAATACTATTTAACAATGTGTTAATACTATTTAAATGGGTATTTGCAAAAGGCATCGGTATGGATTTGATCTCAGCTCTTTACTGAGCATGCCCAACACCGGTTCTTGGCAATTATACCCCCACTGATACGAGGGTATATATCATTTGCTACGGACAAAAAGTGTAACACATCGAAAAAATGTGTTGGGGCTTTTTTTAACATTATATTTTGATGGAAAAACATGGGTTTTCTAGTTTAGAAAGCGCAAATATGTCTAAATAATAAGAAAATAAGTGAATGCTATGACATAACATGTATTACGGGTATTTATAAGGTAAATTGTCGTAAAAAGAATGACAATCCTTACTTAACTAAAGTCCTCCATCAGTCTCATCCCACACGTACTTTTCAGATTAATGAGTTATCATATTATGTATGGTAAAATTATGAACCTTTAATTTAATTTTATAATAGGCGTGTTTTCGTTACACCATAAGTGCTTAATTTGTATGGGGAGCTAAGCACTTTTAAGCACTATTAGTTCCCGATGAAGTTTGGTGCTTGTGTTCATGTCTTAATCGAGTATGATGTTGCCAGATTGGGCACCCTATATTTAGCAATATGACATCCCATTTTTGGAGAGATTTTATCAATTATTGTGAATTAACGGGAAGAAGAAGAACAAAAATGGGAAATTATTTTAATATTTGCAAAAAGAGTGTAAACAATTGAACATAGAATAGTAAATATATGTTTTAAAAATACTTTTTTTGTCTGTTTCGCACTGTTCTTTCTTCGCAACTCATGACACCATTGCTACCAGATAGTGAAAATCCGCCACTTATTGCTTATGTGCCAGTTAGTGGAAGTCAGTTGTTTTCGTTGCAAAGTGCTAAACTAAAAGTGCTAGCTTGTAACGAAAACATGCCTAATATGTGGCGTTTGCATTTAATTGCGGTATTAGTTTCACCGCTTGCATATCTATGCAAAAAAACAGCACATAACCCTGTTCCAGCATGTAACCGCTAGACCCACCTTAAAGTGTACCGATCGACTCAGAATCACTAGCTGAGTCGATTTAACGATGTCCGTCCGTCCATGTAAAGTTGTTCGTCGACTACAGGTCGCAATTTCACTCCGATCGTTCTGAAATTTTGCAGTTTAGAGTATTTTGCGGCTGTTAAGATCGCTTTTGAATTTGGTTAAAATCGGTTCAGATTTAGATATAGCTCCCATATATATCTTTCGTCCGATTTGGCCCTTTAGTCCTATAGAAGCTGTATTTTACATCCAATCGTTTTGAAATTTAGAATGGTAGAGTTTCTTGATCCATGAACCAACATTGCGAATTTGAAGAAAATCGGTATAGCTAAATAGCTCCCATATATATGTTTCGTCCCATTTTGCTCTTTAGTCCTGAAGAAGCTGTATTTTACATCCAATCATTTTGAAATATAGAATGGTAGAGTTTCTTGATCCATGAACCAACACTACCGAATTTGAAGAAAATCGGTTAAGATTTAGCTATAGCTCCCATATATATGTTTCGTCCGATTTGGCCCTTTAGTTCTATAGAAGCTGTATTTTACATCCAATCGTTTTGAAATTTAGAATGGTAGAGTTTCTTGATCCATGAACCAACACTGCCGAATTTGAAGAAAATCGGTTAAGATTTAGCTATAGCTCCCATATATATGTTTCGTCCGATTTGGCCCTTTAGTCCTATAAAAGCTGTATTTTACATCCAATCGTTTTGAAATTTAGAATGGTAGAGTTTCTTGATCCATGAACCAACACTACCGAATTTTAAGAAAATCGGTTATGAGTTAGCTATAGCTCCCATATATATGTTTCGTCCGATTTGGCCCTTTAGTTCTATAGAAGCTTTATTTTACATCCAATCGTTTTGAAATTTAGAATGGTAGAGTTTCTTGATTCATGAACCAACATTGCCGAATTTGAAGAAAATCGGTAAAGATTTAGCTATAGCTCCCATATATATGTTTCATCCGATTTGGCTCTTTAGATCCAATCGTTTTTATACCCTACACCTCACTGTGGTACAGGGTATTATTTAAGTATAAAATGTCCCAAAAGTAAATTTATGTAAACAATTTATACATGAATTACAAAATTTATATATCAGAGTTATTCAATATTACGAGAGTGGTGTAGGGTATTATATAGTCGGTCCCGCCCGACTTTAGCCTTTCCTTACTGGTTTTTTAATATTAAAATTATATTCGAAATGACAAAATATGAAAAATGCACGAAAAATCAACAAATCAATCTGAGCACACTACTTGTGTGAACGAATGATTAAGGGCTTTTTCTTTTTTGAATATGAGTTGAGGACTTTCTGTTTTAATTTTTTCTGGGGTATGAGTTAGGGTTAACATTGCGAGTTTTCATAAAATGTATCTGAATTTTCTCTGGGAGGTGTATTAAGTGCTGGTTTATTTGAATCAACAAAAAACGCGATTTCCAAAAATTGTTAGTTGGGGCCGCTCTATACTAAGGTAACGATATATGGTGTGTCAGGCCCGTGCGCGGGGGTTGGTTTTAGGCGTTGAAACCTCCACTCACCAGCAAAATGATTTGAAATTAAACAATTTTTCCTATTTTTAATAATAAAAATTGTTTATCATATGTGATAAAGTATAGTTAAAAGTGTCTCTGCTAGTTAAATTCGAAATTTATCTTGACACGCATCATTATATACATACCTACCTACGTAGAGTAAAAATTCTAATCGGAGGGGACTTTTATATGCGGGTTATATCAAAACATGAACCGATGTGTCTTATTTTCAATATGGTCAACTGTGAGCTGGAAACCGGGATAAATGGCCCAAAAGTCGATATTGCAACTCCGACCTGCGACATATATTTTTTGTATCTGAACTCCTTGGACCATTTCTGTGTGAAGTATTATTAGAATATTTTCCGCGGTTCGCACGTTGTACCGCATTACTTTCCTCAAGACTCACTTCCTGAGTCGATTTAACCAGGTCCGTCTGTAGATGTATCGTTGTAATCAAAGTACAGGTCGTATTTATGGTCTGATTGTTTTGGTTATTACATGAATGAACATAGCCAAATTCGGGGAAAATCGGTTCAGATTTAGATATGTAAGCGCTGTAAAACCGTATTTTATATCCGATCAGTAAGAAATTCCCCAGAGAGTTTTTATTACATGCCAAATTCGGGGGAAATCGGTTCAGATTCAAATATAGTCCCCATATATATGTTGCACCCAATTTGACATGTAATCGCTGTAGAAACCATATTTTATTTCCGATCAGTGCGAAATTCGGCAGAGTTTTTTATTACATGCCAAATTCGGGGATAATCGGTCCAGATTTGGATATAGCCCTCATATATACATATGTTCCCCCGATTAAAGCGCTATAGAAGTTGTACTTTACTTTCTATCTTTCATTTATCGCGAAATGAAATAAATAAAAAGTGTATATGCTCTCCTGAAAGGTGGTCGGGTGGTTAGAACATCCGACTAAGGCTAGGGAGTCCCTGGTTCGATCCCTGGGCGCTGTGTTTGTTTACATATTAATTTTTTCATATTTATTTTTTATTTATATGTCAATTTATGTGTTTTTAAGTATGTAATTAGGAGTCATTTTTATTTATATTTCAAATTTGATGGACCTAGCTTTATTATTACGGACTGAATCGTGATTACAGCAGACGGACATGGCTTAATCGTCTTAGAATTTTACGACGATTAAGAATATGTATACTTTATGGGGTCTCAGATGACAAAAAATTAATAGACCCGGAGGGACATAATGAATATACCCCCTATTATATGGTGGAGGGGACACAAATTTTGTTTTCTTCCAAAAAAAAGTTTTGTGTTGGTACAAAAAAAAACGCAAAAATACCGATTTCAAAAAATCTTACAAACAAACATTAATTTAAATACGCATTGTATTCTTCGTTAGGATTCTATAACGAATAAAACAATGCCTATTTGAAAAAAGTCTATGTATAAATGTATAAATTATGACCCAGATTGTAAAAATAGGGAAATTCACAAAATAAATGTTCATGGTTTTTTATTTTGGCAACTTTGTTTGGGAGGTACCAAAAGGGGCGCTGAAATAACGCCCATTTTTAATATATTATCGGTACTTTAAAAAACATTACACTGCACAAAATTTCAAGTATTTGTATGGACTGGAGTTATAAAGTTATAAGCAGTTAAATGTTTGTGCAAAATGGTACATTTGTATGGGAAGAACCAAGAGGGCGTGGCATCTTCGCATTTTCAAGATTATAACGACCAGGAAACTACAACTATGTGATTCTGGGTAATTGTATAGAAGTTATGAGATTATCACAATTTCACTAAATGTTGACCCTTCGTTGGGGAGGTACTCGAAGCAGTGGACCAACATAGTTAATATTTTACCTTAGCCTGAGATGTAAAGAAATATTGGCAAATACCAAATTTGAAGTTAATCGGTTAATCATGTCGAAAGATATCGTGCGCACCAACCAGACAGACGGACATTGCTGAGATGACTTAAAATGACCCAAAACGGATTTCCGCCAAATAGTCTCTTAGGTCAATCCATTGATGTGTTACCCTTTTAACCCGCATCATTTGATATATACCCTTTTTCATTTCTACTAAAATACAAATAATTTCTACATTTATCCAACTAGGCATTGCCTTCTTCTTTAGGATGCTGGATTTCAAAAAGTGGAACAAACTAATTTTTTGCATTTTTTCTATTTTTTATGGTAGTTTTCGTGGCAACAAAAGCGTTTTAATGACTTTTACTAAAATTCTGTTTCCACGTGAAAGTGTCATTATCGGGCATATAATTCAAAAAATATGGTCCAAATAATAAAGGCACAATTCAAAAAATGTGAATTTGATAGAAAAATTACAAAAAAGTAAGTCTTTAATTGTTCATTTCTAATTAATTTATATTGTATTTAATTAAAAAATATTTATTCTTGAAAAAACAAGTAAATAAAATTTGTTTCTGCCCTAGCTGGGATCAGCTCTTTACACCTTTTTGCTTAATCCACAAATTATGAACGTTTGTGAATTTTGGATTTGTATGCCCAAAAAGTCATGGGTCGGAACTTTTCGTTTCAGCTTGGGGAGCACTAGAAATATATCGAAATAACCATCAACCACTAGTTTTTTAGAAAATGTAAATTTGCAAGAAAAATTATATATTATTATTTTTCTAAAAAAAATAATTTTTAACATTTTTTTTAGAAAATTTACATTTTGATGACAAATTCAATTTAACCTAATTTTGTAGAAGAACGAATTTTTGATGATGAAATTATATACCGAAAAATTTAAAAAAAAATATACAGTGTTATAAATTTTGTAAAAAAAATTAATTTATATTTAATTAATTTATTTTATTTTTTAATTTTATTTTAACGAAGAATTTTAGAATTGTAAATTTTCAAGAAAAATTACATTTTAACCATTTTTCAAAAAAAATTTAATTTTTTAAAGGATTGAATTTTTATGAAAATTTAAAGAAAAATGTTATTTCAACAAAGTTTTGTAGAAAAATTTAGTACAAAAATATTATTTCGACGAAATTTTTAAGATAAAATCAGTTTAAATGAAAAACGTAATTGTCAAATTTTTTTTTAGAAAATTTCCATTTAGTTAATTTTTAAATTAGCATTCTTAAATTTAAACAAGTAAGAAAGTTCTGTCGGGTAATTAAATTGCATTTAATAACTTCAAAGTATGTACTGGTATTAACGTTATAAGCTAACTTTTGGTGCAAAATGGTCCATTTGTGTGGGAGGTACAAAAAGGGGCGTGTCAATAACGCCCACTTTTCTCTGGATTCTAGGTACTATAAAAGCATTACACTGTACAAAATTGCAGCTATTTGTATGAAGTGATATTAAAGCTATAAACAGTTAATTTTTCGTGCAAAATGGTCAATTTGTGTGGGAGGTACCAAAAGGGGCTGACAACTTCACCCATTTTTCTTGAGGTGTTAGCGACTAATAAACTAATACTATGTGTGGAATTTCAGAAGATTCGAGTAAGTAGTATAGAAGTTATTAAAGAATCAATATTTCACAAAATATTAACCCTTTGTGGGAGAGGTACTACAAGGAGTGGACCAATATGGCCCATCTTCGAAGTTAGCCGGAGATAGAGAAAAATATTACCACATATCGAATTTGAGGTCAATCGGTTAAACCTTGCGAGAGTTATCGTGCGCACCAGCCAACAGACAGACACGCAGCCGGACGGACATTGCTCATTCGACTTAAAATGACCCAAAACGGATATCCGCCGAACATACTTAGAGTATTAGGCCACTCGTTCGGTGTGTTACACTTTTGGCTCGTAGGAAATGATATATAACCTCCTCTCTAAGGTGAGGGGATAAAAAGTTCATTCAGGTGGCACGTATCAAAAGGGGCGTGACAATAACGCCCACTTTTTAATGGATTGTAGGTCCTATAAAAACATTATACTGTACTAAAATGCAAGTGTTTGTATGCACTGGTATTAAAGTTATTATTAGTTAACTTTTTGTAAAAAATGGTCCCTTTGTGTGAGAGGTACCAAAAGGGGCGGGGGCCACTTCCCCTTTTTTTCTCCAGCTGACAGCGACAGATAAACTATTACTATGTTTGGAATTACATGAGATTCGGATAAGTAGTATAGAAGTTATAGCGAATCAATATTTCACTAAATTTTAACTCTTTGTGAGGGAGGTACTAAAGGGTCCGCCAAATAACTTTTTTTTTTTGAAAACATCGCGCAAAACGTCGGCTGTAGCTTCGCCTGTGTGGCACGTAGCGCCGTCCTGTTGAAACCAAATGTTGCCAATATCCTCCTCTTCAATTTTTGTGAACAAAAATTCGTTCAACATGGCCCGATAACGATCGGCATTGACTAAAACTGATTTCCGCCGAACATACTTGGGGTCTTAGGTCACTCTTTCAATGCGTGGCACTTTTGGATCGTAGAAAATGATATATAGCCTCCTCTCTAAGGTGAGGGGATAATAAAATGTCAACGAAGTTTTGTAGAAAAAATGTTTTTTTGATGGAATTTTAAGAAAATCTTACATCTACAAAAACTAAAAAAGGTAGCATCCAATTTTAAGAAATTTAAAAAATTAGTTTTAACGAATTTTTGTTTCAAAATATTGTTCAACCATTTTGAAATTTTAGTAAAAAATAAATGTTTATATAATTTGGAAGAAAAAGCTATTTCACCGAAATTCTGTTGAAAAATTATCGATGAGATTAAAATAATCTGTTCTATATGTTATACATGGGAATAGATATGTATGTCATCTATTTAGTTACTTCAATAATAGTTAACCTTTCAAATTCAACATGATTAATATTATGGTACAGAATGCACTTTGGTTTTATTATAATTTTTATGATTTTGTTTTTATGGGTTTGAAAAACAAAAATTATCACAAATCCATAGGACTTACCTAAAATATAAGATACACTCTCTATTTGTAAAAAAAAAAACAATTACAAACATAAAATAACTGCTGAACCTCAAAAGCTTTAAAAACGTTGAATTTGACAGCAAGATAAAAGTTCCTTAAATATAATTTTAAATCTTAATATATTTATTTCCTCTACTTTTTTTTATTATACATTATAAATGCAAGTACCTTGTATCCTAATTTGAGCATAAACAAGAGACTACGATTATACACTAGACCGGGGTTTTATTTTAATTATACCCTCACTTTAGTTATACGAGGGTATATATCATTTGCTACGGGCCAAAAGTGTAACACATCGAAGGAGTGATCTAAGACCCTAAGTATGTTCGGCGGATATTCGTTTTGGATCATTTTAAGTCGAATGAGCAATGTGCGCCCGTCTGTCTGACTGCTGGCTGGTGCGCACGATAACTCTCGAAAAGAGTCACCGATTGAAATGTTGAGTCCACTACATCTTTCCTGTAGAATTTTTGGCAATTTTATTTCACCATTTAGTAGCTCTCGAAGAGATTTCCACTGATATATAGGAATACATAACATATATATCTTCTATATCAACACACGGACCGACATGCAGTATAGGAAACTGCACTATAGGAAATTTGACTAGTTTTTTTTGGCCAAATTTCAATATTTTAATTTAACCAAAATTATTTTGTTTGCTAATATGAAAAGAAATTAACACTGTAAACATCAACATTTGAATTTTTTGCAACATTGATTTACAGCGACTTTATCAGCTGTTTTGTGTGCGATTTCTAAATGATTTATCAAATAACAATTAAGTACAGTGAATATTTAACCATATTTGCCCCAATGCACTATAGGAAATTAGGCTACATTTTTTTGGCCAAAATTCAAAATTAAAATTTTACAAAAATTATTATTTTTTGCTTTAATATGAAAATATATTAACAATATAAACATATATTTTTGAATTTTTGATTTACCGCGACTTTATCAGCAGTTTTATGTGGGATTTCTAAATGAGTTATCACATAGCAATTAATAATTACAGTGAATTTTGTAGTATTTTCAAATTAAATTTTTCATATTAATAATTCACAGTTTTAAAAAAACGATTAAATTGCAAAAAAATTAAGTGACCTTAAGACGAGCTAATGGAATTATGAATTGGAATTTTATTTAGACTTACAGAAAAATTCTAGCACTTGCTAGACTCAGCCCCATAACAGTTCCATAGGACAATCATTCCCCTTCCAATTCTAATATACTACAGCGGCGGATCTGTGCAAACTTTTTTAAAAAATGATTTTTTGCAGTTGTAAAATTTAGTATTATTAAAAGTACACAGAAGTAGAACTAGTAATATAGAAAATTGATGTCGACTCGAAAAAAAAAATTTTTCTTTGATTGTATGAAATAATTTTACTTTTACTTTCTCTTATCCAAAAAGTCATTAAATCGGTACAGCCGTTTGGCTGTAAATAATTAAGACCAAAAAAAGGAGTCAAATTTCCTATATTGCACTGTACCACAGTATCCATTTTTATCCCCCTGCAACATATTTAACTATTTTTGCCCACTGTACATTATATTGAAAATTTTTGAGCAACTGTTCTCCTAAAATGAAAGATACTTAATATCACAAGTTTATTTTCCAAAATTTTGCCACATTGTTCTATTTGTGCCCCAATGTACCATACATAATTTACCCAGTTTGGACCACTGTACCTCTTAAAGTATGAATTAAAAAAACGTTTCTGATCTCTAGTTTATGTTCCAAGAGCACCACGGGATCATGTTTAACCAATTTTACCTGACTGTACCATATTTTGAACTTTTTTTCCCACTATTCTCCAAAAGGTACGAAATTCGAAGAATGGCATCCTATCCCGACAAATTACCCTAAGGACAATGCTCGCTGAAATTTTGCAAACTCTAGTAATAATTTGGCGTGGTATCATATTTATGCCAAACTATCCCACTGTGCCCCTAGAAATTTAAAAAAACTCCTTGTGTCTAGACCACGTCCCTCACACAATATTTCACGTTTACAGCTCTTGCTATTTCGATTTTGCTATGCCCCACTGTGCGCGTATATATTCAAATGTCGAAAAATCCCGTCTTATCCTGAGTCTACATTCTAATGGCTACCCTTACGAATATCGCGATTGTAGCTCTAACCGTTTGGATTTGGCTGTTGTACAATTTTTTTTCACCCACTGTGGTCGTGGGTTCGAATCCCGCATCAGGCAAATATTATTTTTTGTGCTTTTTGCTTTCCTCACTTATAGAAGCAAAATAGGCATTGCGTTCGCCAAAAAAAAAAAGTGTGCGTCAAAAAAACTTTCATGCGCGAGTCGTGGTCCGAACCCACGACCGCCCGATTCGCAGTCCAGCGTACTAGTACGATACCACCACCTCTTCCTAGTCACAAACGACGTTTTGCATTTTATGAGCTAACACAGATGACGGTTTGCCGTTTATCAAAGCCGGCCAAGCGATATTAGTGAACGCGACCAAAAATGAAAAAAAATGTGGCAACAATAATTTTCACATACATAGTGTTTAATTTGGGTACATGGTTCCAAAATAAACTCTAAGTATATGACTGTCCCCAAAATAGACGTTGTATGCTAAAAGAGGTATATATACCGATATGTTCATATATATCCCGAGAAGTCGGTTGATATAGTTGAAATATGCTATGGAAAATATTATTAACCAATCAAAAAGTGTGTTTTTTCCTGTCCCCAAACTAAGCGCTGTGCATATATATATATATATATATATATATATATTCCTTCGTTTCTTCCGATTTACTATCAAAGAGCTATAGAAGCTTTATTGTTTATCCGATCAATATGAAATTCAGCAGAGGGTAGTTTCTTGGTGGATAAACGAACTCAGCCAAGATTACAGATAATAGCGTTATATAATTCTTATTTTAAATCTGATCATTATTAAATTTAACTAGATTCATGAACGACTCCTCAAAATTTGAAGAAAATGCGAGTAGATAAACATTAAGATATATTTATAGCCATTTTTTATGAATTCCGTTTAAATGCAATTCTTTAAAATAAATCCAATATTATCAAATTATTTTTATTTGTTCAGGATTTTTTTTATAAATTCAGGATATTTTTGGTGAGTGTCCAGTAATTTCACTTTCACTACCTGGCAACCCTAGTACCAAGGACGCTGTGATGAAAGATTCATAGGCGATTATATTCGGTTCCTCATTAGTCCAGATTCACACCAGACAAATTTTCCCAAGCAAGTGTCAAAGTTTGTAGGAGAGAGAGGCTGGCGGAAAGAGCTCTCTGCTTCTCTCTCCTAAAAACTTTGACACTTGCTTGAAGAAAATTGTCTCATGTGAATCATGACTTAGATAAACAGATTCCGAAATCTACAAGCGCCAAAAAAGATCTTACAATCACTTCTAATTAAGCATCTACATATAATAAACAAAAATGTACAAATGTAAATAAACAAAATGTTAATAAAAACACTATTTAAACAAAAATTGAAAAACGCAATTTTTATAAAATCCTCTTACTTCTACAAAAAGTGCTATAATTTCTTCATTTATCCATCGATTTGCTTCAAATAAGCTTTGTTTTTTCGTTACACCTCTAGCTTTCAGGCAAAAGAATAAAACAATTTCTATATTTTATACGTTTTTTTTGTCCAAAAAAAACATTTTTTTTTGAAAAAAATATAATTTTTTTCTAATTGTTTTATCGAAAGGTTCATTATTTTTTTTATAGGAAAAACGGGATTTTTTATGATAATACCTAAACATAATGATGTATATGGGCATTTCTCCAATGTCGAATGCGACATTTGTACGCATTCAAAGTGAAAAAAACATATGCCAAAACATTATTTCATTTTGACAAAAGGCGAAACTTATAGCTCTTGAGTAGCACTATAATTGGTGCTAAGGTTGATTTTGTCCAATTGTTCGTTTTCAAGATAATTACAAAAAACCAAGCCATTCGCACGCGACAAAAACAGAAGTCGCTTTCAAAGCAAACCAATCAAACACTAATTTCAGGGAAACCTGAAGGAATATTTTAATGCGACTAATTTTAAAATGTCATGGATTCATATATCTTAATAATGTTTTTTATTTTATTCAAAAATATTAAGTAGTTTATTTTTTATTTAATTTTAATCACATTCGCACGCGACATGTCGCATGCGACATTTTATTCCATCGTTCTTTTTATGTTTATTTTTTTACTTTTTATGCAACTAGACATCCAAAGGTTGATTATAAATGATTTTTAATATATTCAATATATTTATTTTCACAACAAAAATTATTTTTTTTATATCCCTTAAATATAAATCAAGATTTAAAAGAGAGACCTTTAATCAGAATATAACATGCAATACAAATGTTTAAAACATAGGTTAGGTTAGGTTTAGGTTAGGGTGGCAGCCGTATTTTTTTACAAGCTCACATAGACCAGTTTAGGTCCCTAGTGTTACCACGGGCTGAAATGCCCCTCATCGAAACCAACCTGTTTGATATATAAATTTATCGATAGTACGAATATCAGTACTGGAAAGATCTGTTAGGCTGCCTAAAAAGGGCGACCCCAGTATATCCAGTCGTCGTTTACTCAAAGCGGGACAGTCGCAAAGCAAGTGCTCAATGCTCTCCACTTCTTCCTCATCTCCACAGCTTCGGCAGAAGTCATTGGACTCAATACCCAATTTTTTGGCGTGTTCGCCGATCAAGCAGTGTCCCGTCAGAACCTGTACTAACGTAGACAATCGTTTCCTCTCTAGTGCGAGGAGATATTTTGACCTTCTCAGGTCATACCTTGGCCAGATTTGTCTAGCTACCCTGCAGGTGCCGATTTCTGTCCATCTATCGTTGGACTGCCTGATTGCCTCTTGCCTAAGCCAAAGCTTGCACGTGGATAGTGGCGCACCAATATATGCAAATTCTTCCAGAATTTGTAATGTCGTCCCTTTCCTAGCAAGTTCATCGGCTTTGCAGTTCCCCGGGATATCCCTATGCCCAGGCACCCATATGAGGTGTATATTAAACTGCTCAGCCATCTCGTTAAGAGATCTGCGGCAGTCGAGGGCTGTTTGTGAATTTAGGGATGTTGCCTCCAGGGAATTGATGGCAGCCTGGCTGTCCGAGTAAATGACAACGCCATTGTTGGTTACTATGTTGCGACTCAGCCACTTGGCGACTTCCCATATTGCCATTATTTCGGCTTGATAGACACTGCAGGTATCTGGTAGTCTGTGAGCTATATCCAGACTAAGTTCTTCACAGTGTACTCCGAAGCCAACCTTTTCATCAAGCTTCGAACCATCCGTGTAAAAGTGGAGATGGTTTATATTACCTGGTATTCTGCCGACCCATTCATCTCTGGCGGGAATCATAGTGATGTAATTTCTCTCGAAGATGTACACTGTTGGTATATAGTCCACTCGGTCGGTTACCATAGCACTACACTTTGATATCCTCATGTGACCATAGTTCTTGTACCTCCACATTGATAGGCAGTTTAATCTTATTGCCGCTTTGGTTGCAACTTCTCTCGCCACAATATTAATCGGCAGTATATGGAGTAGGGCTTGTAGAGACTCGGTCGCTGTAGTCCTTAAGGCTCCGCTTATGCTCAGGCAGGCAGTCCTCTGAACCTTTGTTAGTAGGTTGGTAATGGTTAGTTTGTCAGTTGCCGTCCACCATACCACAATACCGTATAACAGTATTGGACGAACTACTGCTATATATATCCAGTGGACGATTTTAGGAGAGAGTCCCCACCGCGACCCTACAGCCTTTTTGCAGGAATATAAGGCGACGTTGGCCTTCCGTACACGTTCCAATACGTTAAGTCTAAATAACATTTTCCTATCTAGAATTATTCCTAAAAATTTTGCATTTTCAGAAAAGACTAGATCTGTTCCATTTATCCGAGGTGGAGGGTCCACATGTGGGACATTATTCATCCTAGTAAAGAGAACCAATTCTGTCTTGTTGGGGTTAACGCCCAAACCGCTGCTTCTGGCCCATCTAGCCAACTTGTTCAGAGCCACCTGTAGGATGTCTCTGAGGACGTTTACGAATTTGCCACTCACTGCGATTGCCACGTCGTCCGCATATGCCACGACCTTGCAGCCACAACGTTCTAGATCTAGCAGGATTTCATTCACCGCTAGGTTCCAAATTAGTGGAGACAATACTCCTCCTTGCGGGGTCCCTCTGTTTACATACCTTGTTAGAGTTGTGGACCCTAGACATGCTGTTATGCGTCTTCTGGTGAGCAGACTTTGAATTAGTCTAATCAAACTAGTGTTAACTTTTAGATGTGAGAGTGCCGCAATTACCGCATCGGAATTAATGTTGTTAAAAGCCCCTTCTATGTCAAGAAATGCCACCATGGTGAATTCCTTGAAATGCAGGGACGATTCGATAGTGCTCACAAGTTCGTGCAGGGCTGATTCAGTAGACTTGCCCTTGTTGTAAGCATGTTGGTTCCCCGACAGGAGTTTTGTATCCAGGTTTTCCCTAATGAAATGATCTAAAAGTCTTTCCAGACCTTTCAATAAGAACGAGGATAGGCTAATTGGTCTGAAGTCTTTTGGCCTAGTGTGTGATATCTTTCCCGATTTAGGTATGAATACCACTTTGGTATCCCTCCATCGATTCGGGACGTATGAAAGCCTGATACAGCCTACATAAATTTTCTCCAGCCAGGGGATAATGTACTTTAACATTTTCTGCATTTCTGCTGGAGTGATGCCATCTGGTCCAGGTGACTTGAAGGGATCAAAGCTGTTAATAGCCCAGCTTATTCTGGATCTCTCAGTCAAGAAGCTAGCGACGCTCGCAGTCCACTCGCTTGTTGGTCCTGCTGATCCTCGGGTTCTGTTATAGAGTTCCCCGGGAAATGTGTGTCGAGCAGAACATTGAGGGACTGCTCGCTGTTTTTGGTCCAGTTATTTGCCTCATCCTGTAAATATCCCACTGTACAGGGTGAATCAGATAATATCTTCCTCAGCCTAGCGGCGTCGGAGACCTTTTCCACTTCACCACAGAAGGTATACCAAGAGCGCCTTTGCGCCTTTCTAAGCTCCTTCTTATAGATCTTGAGTTGCTCTTTATAGGCATCCCAATCATTAGCGACCCCAGTAGATTTAGCCTTATTGAATAGCTTGTTGCAGGTCTTTTTCATAGCCGTTAGCTCAGAAGTCCACCATTGGGGTTTAGTTTTACCCTTGTACCTTGTTTTTGGACAGGCTTCTTCAAGGGATCTATTGAATGATATGGTGATATGATCGACCAGATTATCCAAACCGGCTTTGTCATTCGGTTCGTACGGAAGTTTAGAGTTGAGGACTTTCTTGAAATTCTTCTCATACAGATGCCACTTTGTCTTCCTTACATTTCTGTGGACGGCGGGTTTAGGCGCTTTTTCCGCGAGTTTGAACTCAATATAATGATGATCTGAGAATGAGTGGTCGTCCAGTACATTCCACCCAATAATTTTGTCTGACAGCCGGTCAGTAGCAAACGTTACGTCGAGTACCTCTTGTCTGTCTTTAATTGTGAAGGTCGGTTTATTACCTATGTTACAAATACTAAGATTGGTAGTTAGAATAAAGTCAAGAAGCGAATCACCCCTATTGTTTATATCCGTACTACCCCAGATAGTATGATGAGCGTTCGTGTCTGCGCCAATAATCAGCTCGAGCTCGTCAGACGTTGCTTCTTCTACTACTTCCCTGAATAGAGCAGTCGGTACTACAGATTCATAAGGCAAGTAGCTGTTTGGTCTTTACCACTTAAATTAGTCAGGAGAAAGATACTTAGATCTTTCCTGGCCAAAATGCAGGTTCTTGGAGTGCCTTCACAGTTGGCCACAAGCAGTTTAAAGTTGGGTGTCCTAATACCGCACACCCTTCCTCCCACTACGTAGGGCTCCTGTATCAGGACGATGTCTACTGCGCCTGTGGACAGGCGCAGCAATAGAGCCGCTGAGGCTGCTTTAGCGTGATGGAGGTTAATCTGTAGAATTCTTACCATCATTGGTAATTGACAGATTAACATCCACCCCAACAAGGGTGTTATCGAACTCTTCGTCCGTATCGTCGAGAAGCATGTCCCCGCCAGATGCGTCAAAGAGTCCGGAGACTCCCCTCAGCCCCTCTGTGTCAAAAGTAGAGCTTTCGTCCTCAGAGTAGGACGTTACAGATCTTCTGTTAGAGTTGGAGTCACCAGAAATAATAGGCGTGGCTACCTCCGCACTTAGAGAAAGTGCCACGGTGGACGACTCACCTTCTGCAGTGGGAGCTATATCCTGCTTGTATATCTTCAAGATTATAGTCTCGAAGCCATATTGTAGGGTTGCACTCGCACTTTGTATATGGGAGGTGGATTCAGCGTTTAGGATAAGATTGACCTGCCGCTTTTTACCATCCGCATCACCCACCTTGCTGATTCTCCAATTATGGGCCGGCAGACCAGGATTGGAATCTTTTATTATTTCTAAGATGTCAGCCGGGTTGGAGGGCTCTTCTGTAACCCAGGTGATGGCTCTAGGGTGACTAGGGATGTTGTTTTTTTCGACAACATCCAACTGGGCACCCGGCCACACCTCACCCGCTCGACTCAGAGCAGCCTTATAAAGGTCTACTGATCTGGCATCACCGAAATATAAGAGCTTTACTCTCCCCTGATGCCATCCTGCATCGTTGCAGATTGGTGGTTTGCCCGGCATTTCTCTACGGACATCGAGGTAATGAGCCATAATGGCTGATTGTGTTTAAAACATAAATATTGCAATTATTCGAATTTGCACTCAAATATTTTAAAATATTTTATGAATAAATGTAGTTTTTGGGAAAGTTAGTTAAATTCGGCAGATTCCCTATAAAAAAATTTTAAAACAAACTACTTTCATAGAGTTTAAATTTTTTGGCTGCGGTTGACATCTCGTTGGAAATGCCCATATATAAATTCGCACAAACATGATTTATAACTTGTTTGTGAAAATTCATGAAATAAAAATTTTTAACTATGAAAAAGGACATCATTTTTCTTAGGCCATTTTGAATTTCTTTAATAAGTTCGGCATTTTTGATAGTAGGTCGCTACAATTTTGTCAGGATGTGTATATTGAGGAAGTGTACCCAAATCTATCAAAAACTGAATTTCCATTTTTCTTGTTGTTGCTCTTTTTCGTTTCTGATGACGATATATTATTTTTATTTTAATGCCAGAATTTGAAATACGAAAAATACATATGAAGATGTAAATGGGTTTTCCAAAAAGCGGACATTTGGGGGTTTTTATACGTAATACGAAATAATAGAGATTAGGATATTTAGGATCAGGCTTTTAGACGACCTTCTTTGCAAACAGTCTACGCCAAAAAATTTAATTGGAATCGCACACATGTGTGACTTTTTGGCTTAAAACTCTTTGTAAAGTTCAATTCGACGTACGTACATGTATGTACTGACATGTTTTTAGTGTCCTGCTATCAAAAACGGAGAATTTATTTACGAAACTTAAAATGGCCGAACAACAAATTATTTCTTTTTCCACACGGGGCAAAATCGCCTTTTTTGATATGTTCGAATCGAAAGAAAATATATTTGGAACACAAATTTTTAAATATTATATATTTCTGAGCAAATAAATTTTATTTGAAAATCAATAAAATATACTTGGAACGCATATATTAATATATTACAATAAAATATATTTGCAAACTCAATTTCTCAAATAAAATATGTGTTTAAATACAAATAAAATTATTGTTTAGGAATTTCTCCATATATATTTTATTTAAAAAAGATTTTCAAATCTTTTGCTAACTTTTTCGAATTTAATTTTTTCTTGGTTCCTAATTGTACCTCCCAGTTATGATACCATATGCAGCATTGACATCTGTTTCAAATCAATCTTTTCAAAATTCTGAGTATTCAAAGCCATCATTAGTTGTCAATCCACCGAAAAATTTATTTTGATCCAAGATTATAGGATTTCAATTATTATTTATTATTTTTACGAACAGTAAAAATTTCTTAAAAATTAATTTGAATTACTGAACAATATAATAAAATTTAGGTATTTTTTTTTAATACACGCTGACAAAAAATCGCTTCTGTAGTATATTGTCCCAAACAAATTCGGCTTGAAACTTATATATGTTTAGGGTACACTCTAAACATATAATATTTGGTACACGCAAAGGTTATATATTTGGGAAGATGTTGTTCTAAACAAATCTTAGTTTACTCCCAATTTGTTTTTATTTTGGACTATTATTTCCGAAACAAATAAAAAATTTGCATTTAAGTATTCAGAAAATACATAAATTGTGTTATTTTTATTTTTAGAAATTTATAATGTTCGTAAAAATAATAAAAAATAATTGAAATCCTATAATCTTGAATCAAAATAAATTTTTCGGTGGATTGACAACTAATGATGGCTTAGAATGCTTAGAAATTTGAAATGATTGATTTGAAACAGAAGTCAATGCTGCATATGGTATAATAACTGGGAGGTACAATTGGGAACCACGAAAAAAATTAAAAATGAAATTCGAAAAAGTCAGCAAAAGATTTGAAAATCGTTTTTAAAAAAATATATTTGGAGAAATTCCTAAACAATAATTTTATTTGTACTTAAACATATACTTTATTTGAGAAATTTAGTTTGCAAATATATTTTGTTGTAATATATTAATATATGCGTTCCAAAAATATTTTATTGATTTTCAAATAAAATTTATTTGCATAGAAATATATAATATTTAAAAATTTGTGTTCCAAATATGTTTTCTTTCGATTCAAACATATCAAAAAAGGCGATTTTGCCCCTTGTACTTAAATGCAAATTTTTTATTTGTTTCGGAAATAATAGTCCCAAAAAAAAACAAATTGGGAGTAAACAAAGATTTGTTTAGAACAACATCTTCCTTAATATATAAACTTTGTGTGTATTAAATATTATTTGTTTAGAATGTACCCTAAACATATATACGTTTCATGCCGAATATGTTTGGGACAATATACTAAAGAAGCGACATTTGTTCGGCGTGTACTTATCGGAATCTTCCACAATTTGTTAGTTTTAGTTTCCTAGTCGATATCACCTTGGAAAAAGTTAGCGTTATTGCCACGCCCCTTTGTTGCCTCCCATACAAATGGACCACTTTGCACAAAAATTTAACGGCTTATATACACGGGGGAAAATCGTAATTTTTGATATGCTTGAATTGGAAGAAAATATATTTGGAACCAAAATTTTTAAATATTATATGAACTGTTTATTTTGAAAGTGGCGTAAACGCCATTCTGTTTTTGAACCAAGAGTAGCATCGTTAAAAGGCTATGTGAATAATAGATATATATTAACTACAATCACATAATTTCAAGACTTCAATGTCTCTAAATTAAGTGCAAATTTTCGCATTCTAGTTTTACTAACCCCCTTTTTCTTATGATGAATCGAGTAAAGCAGAATGGCGTTAACGCCACTTTCAAAATAAACAGTTGATATGTTTTTGAACAAATACATTTTATTTGAAAATCAATAAATTTTGTTTGGGACGCATATATTAATATATTACAATAAAATATATTTGCGCACAGACTTTCGCAAATAAAATATTTCTTTACACACAAACCAAGCTTTTGTTAAAATTGTTTCCAAATATATTGTATTTATTAAAGATTTTTAAAACTTTATTGACATTGTCGAATTTTAGTTTTAATTTTTTCTAGATTTCGTGTTATACTTTATAGTTAAAAATGTCTTAAGCAGCATTTAGTTTTGCTTTTACAGCACTAATTTTTATTTATTAAAACGTTTTTGTTATTACCAAAAAAAAAATTGTTTTAAATATTCCAAAATTCGCTACCCAAGATTGTACAATATAATTTTAATCAAATTCTACAATTTCTAAAAAATGTTCTTTGAATTTCTGAAAAATTGCATTACTTAAATAGTAATTTTCTTTGTGTACAATTAGAAATATTAGTTCCAAATAAAAAAATATTAGGAGGGAAACATAGTTTTGTTTAGAACAACATCCTCTCGAATATATAATATTTGTTTGTGTCAAATGTTATATATTTGGAGTGTACCCTAAACATATGTATATTTCAAGCAGAATATGTTTGAGACAATACACTACAGAAGCGATTTTTTCAGCGTGCATAATTAAAAATGCTTATTTCGCACAATTTGCAAAAACAATCGTCACGTCTACGTACCTGAAGTAAGGGTACATTATTACCGGTAAGGGTACACATTTCTTGATTCCCTGGGTCCAGCATCCAATCATTCATGACATTCGTTCACAGACGCGTATGTCCCATTACATATTAGACCTTTGGCCGAGAATTCACACATGCCGTTGAAATGAAATGGGTTGCCCAGCAAGAGGCAGATAAGACTCGTTGTTGAAAAGCTGAACAACAGAAATTGGCTGTCATTATTTTCGCTGAGGATGTGCTCAGCTTTTGGCCAAGTTTTTCGGTGAAATTGGTGATTTGCATCGTATTGAAGCTGCTGAAGATATTACCTTCAAACTATCCACATCATTATTTTCAAATTTTTATAGCTTTACTTTAGTAGAGGAGGGTATACATAAGGGCGGGTCGATTTAAAAATCGCCCATTGCTCATCAATCGTATTCTAGGGATCAAAATAAGAAACTTTGCCGAAGGAACCATACCTCTAAAACGAATTCTGATGTCCCGGAAAAAATCCCACTTTGACCCATTTAGAGTGCTCCAATCGAGTCCAAATGTATGGAACCCCCAGGGGTTTCCAGGGGGTGTGCCACTGGCATGGGTGGGTCGGGCCTCCAAAGTTAGTGGGGGTCGGTCATATATTTGGACTCGATTGGAGCACTCTAAATGGGTCAAAGTGGGATTTTTTAAAATTTGCCCCTACCCAAAAGTTCGACCCAAATTCCGGGACATCAGAATTCGTTTTAGAGGTATGGTTCCTTCGGCAAAGTTTCTTATTTTGATCCCTAGAATACGATTTTCACTGAGCAATGGCGACTTTTTTTGCCTCCCCACAAATCGACCCGGCCTAGTATACATATATATATATATATATTATTTGCTATTTTTACACATCAAAGGAGGAATCTAAGACTCCAAGAATGTTCGGCGGAAATCTGTTTTAAGATATTTTAAGTCACTTAAGCAATATCCGTCCGTCTGTCTGTCTGGTTGGAGCGCACAATAACTCTCGAAAGGAATAACGGATTGACTTAAAATTTGGTATGTGATAAACTATGTTTCTGTCTCAGTTCGAAAATGGGCCATATTGGTACCCTCCTTCTGGTACCTCAATGTACCGTTTTGTACAAAAATTAACTGCTAATAACTTTAATACCAGTGCGTATAAATACTTGAAACAGTGTAATGATAATTGTACAGTGTAATGCTTCTATATTGACTTCAGACCGGAAAAAATTGTCGTTATTGCCACGCCCATTGTGGTACCTCACATACAAAACCGACAAATCACACAAAAAATGTATGTCTCATAACGTTAATACCAATACATAAATGCTTACAATTCGGTACAGTGCAACGTCTTCGAAGTATCTACTGTTCAGCGCAAAATAGGCGTATTCGTCCAGCAGTTTCTGGTATCCCCACACAAATTGACTGATTAATTCAAACACAACATGTTCATAAGTTCTGCAGCAATCACCTAAATGTTTTCATAGACTGACAAAGAATGAATATTTTTTTAAACGTTCTGGAAACTTCCAGCTGATGTATCATATTACATTACTCACAAAGTGAGTGTATACCTTAATCGGTTTATAATAGTACACGATGTTAATTCTAAGTCATACATTAACGTCAAGTTTTTTGCATTTGGCTGATATTTTGTTTCACACATAATTGTCACAGACCCATCTATCATACACGGGGAAAAATCGCCTTTTTTGATATGTTTGAATCGAAAGAAAATTTATTTGGAAGACAAATTTTTAAATAGTATATATTTCATTATACTCTACACCACACTGTGGTACAAGGTATTATGACTTTGTGCATTTGTTTGTAACGCCCAAAAAGAGAAGAGATAGATCCATTGTTTATTATACCGATCGACTTGTAATCACTTTCTGAGTCGATTTAGCTATGTCCGTCTGTAGATGTATTCTTGTAATCAAAGTACAGGTCGCAATTATGACCCGATCTTGACGAAACTTTACACATATCTTTTTTTTGGCCCAAGGACGATCCCTGTTTAATTTTGTTAAAATCGGTTCAGATTTGGATATAGCGCCCATATATATGTTAGCCCCGATTTGACATGTAAGCGCTGTAAAAACTTTATTGTATATCCGATCAGTATGAAATTCAGCAGAAAGAGGTCTCTTATTATATTAATGAACACTGTTAAATTTGGAAGAAATCGGTTCAGATTTAGATATAGCCCCCATATATACGTTACCCCCGATTTGACATGTGAGCCCTGTAAAAATGATATTTTATGTCCGATCAGTGCGAAATTCGGCAAAAAGAGGTTTCTTTCTACATGAAGGAATACTGCCAAATTCGGAGAAACTCGGTTTAGATATAACACCCATATATATGTTACCCCCGATTTGACCTGTAAGCGCTGTAGAAATTGTACTTTATATCCGATCAGTGCAAAATTCGGCAGAAAGAGGTTTCTTATTACTCGAAAGAATACTGCCAAATTCGGAGAAAATCGGTCCAGATTTAAATATAACTCCCATATATATGTTACCCCCGATTTTACATGTAAGCGCTGTAAAAACTGTATTTTATATCCGATCAATGCGAAATTCGGCAGAAAGAGGTTTCTTATTACATGAAGGAATACTGCCAAATTCGGAGAAAATCGGTTCAGATTTAGATATAGCTCCCATATATATCCGATCAGTACGAAATTCGACAGAAGGAGGTCTTTTTACATGAATTAGTATTCAGGGAAGATCGGTTTAGATTTATATTAAAGCTACATATATGTTCCTCCTGATTTGGTATCAAACCGCTATAGAAGTTGTATTTTACTTCCGATCATTAAAATTTTCCAGAAAGATGTTTCTCAATTTAGGAAAGAATATTGCTTAATTTAGCGATTATCGTTTCAGAATTAGGTAATATATTTCTACCCATTTACCAATTATTCCAAATTATTATGGCAATGACCCTTATAGTCGGCCCCGCCCGACTTTCTGCCTTTCCTTACTGGTTTTATTTGAAAATCAATAAAATATATTTGGAACGCATATATTAATATATTACATTAAAATATATTTGCAAGCAAATTTTCTCAAATAAAATATGTTATAAATACAAATAAATTTATTGTTTAAGAATTTATTTTTGGTTTGAGACCATATGTTCCATTTACTTTCTGTCTATTCGAAGAAAGTAATAGAAACAAATACAAAAATTGGTAGAGAGTTTTAATTGCTTGGTAGAATAGACTGCAGTTTCGATAGACACCACTCTATCATCTTCAGAATTCAGTAGCAATAGTGTATGTCTTTAACTTAAATCAGCTGAAATACTTGTGGAAGCAGTAAATTGAATTTAACAAGAACTGCTAACCAAACCCGTATTTTGCCGAACTAAGTCAACATACTAAAACTCTCATACCAATACATTTTTGTTTTTTGCTTGGGTTCGCATCGCGAACCACGAAAACAAATGTAGTTTTGTCAACGGCTAATGCCGACGTCATCGTACCTCATGTGTTTGTATGTGTTGTTGTTATTTATTGTTGGTCTGTGCTTTTGTTATTCAGTCAGAATTTATTTTTGGTTTGAGACCATATGTTCCATTTTTTTTTTTTTAAAAGTGAACTTTGAATTACTGAAAAATTAACACTATTAAGGTATTTTCTGAATACTTATCAATACATCAGCCAAACCCTTTCCATCGACCTGTTTTGTTGGGACGAAACTCAAAAATCTTCGCAATTTTTTTTTCGCCCATCGTTTTCGTTAAGGTACCAGATACACATTGAAACTTGCTCAACCCCTGAAATATCAGCTAATTCGTCCGCCATGACGATGCAAGCTTTGGAATTATTGATTCTCTAAATAAGTTGTCGGTGTATAAGAGTGTGACAAATACTTATAATTACATTTTGAACACGATTGCTTGTACATATACATTGCGTTTCGTGGTGAATTTGTCAAGTGACTATTCAAATTTGAATCCGTTATCAACCGATACCTTAGCAAGGCTCTAAAATTGCCATCATTTTGAATAGTTTTATTTGAATCGATTCTGCTTGTATCACAACTTCCTCTTAGTGCTAATCCTTGTCGACCACAAAGAACAACTGTTTGAACTATTGCTTCCAAATGCTTTCTATTTTCGTTTACGACCTGCTTTATCTGAATTTGTTATTGTTTATCGATGGACGCTGTGGCTTGCTTTTCTACATTAGATCTCATTTCAGCTTTCAATACACTGTTTCTATTGTAGTCGAGTGATGAGTGGTGGCGAAATACGTCCAGTGCTTTTTTCCAATTATTAACTGGTATTGATACCAAGTTTCCTAGTTTTTGGTAATGTACTTCTGTATCCCTAGGAGCAAATAATACACATGTTTTACAGAAGGCACCGACTTGATTCACAGAGTAATCCAACCATTTATATTTATGTAACCAAGATAGTTGGAATTTTAAACTTTTTGCCAAGTCACTGGAAAACTATAATTATCTGGAGGAATCCAGATTTTTTCGTGAAGACCTTCTATATAGTCGATACTCTCTGAAGCTGACTTCTTCACGAATAAACCTATATCATATGGTGATACTTCGTTTGGGTTACTGGAAGCTGTAGAGTTTGATGTAGTTGGCTTTTCCACATGGCCATCATTCGTTTCGACGGCAAATTACATCTCTGTGGATCCTGAATCATGAAGAATATTCAAAAATATTCATTGTAGATATAGTAATAATCATTGCGGACGTTTCAGTATTTCGTTATTCACTCATACACAAATTATAAAAAATAATTATATGTTTTTTTACATTCTGCTTAGTAGTTAAGTATATCATAATACTTACGTCATCCTCCTCAATTGTTTGCCCTTTATTAAAATATTGTCGAATATCCATCCCGTTTTAGCACTTTTACGAAATGACACAATCACTTCTCCGCGATTTAAAATTTAATGTCACGTGTTCACCGCACTTATTTAAATTGAACTAATGTTAGTATTGTGTATGTTTACAATGTGTAAATGTACAATGCACTTGGGAATACACAATGAAATCTACAATATGGTACTACCTATTCCTACTGTCATTAACGCTGCTCTAATTGCATATTTACTACAAAATGGAAAATTCTTAATAATAATTGGCACGAATAATAAATTTTAAATATTATAATTTTATTCAATGATTTAATAGCTTTGTGCTACTTTCAACTAAAATGTCTTGTTCATTATTAACAATTCCATCATCTAAACTGTTAAAAATTTTCTGATTATTTTTGTCTGAAAAATATATTTATATATTATTGAATAATTTTATAATTATTATAAAATTTTTATAATGGAATCCACATATAAATTTGTTTGTAAGATAAATTATACCATTTTGCCGTAAATGATATTTGTCATCATCTACTACAAATCTCTTACAGCAATTTTCTGAAGTGTAGAGTTTTCTGAATGTTAAAGTCACAAATGTGTAGCACATTTGCGATTTCTTAGGCGTACAACTTTTTAATTTAAAAGGATGTCATTTTTGAGATAAAACTTTAAAAATAGTAAAATTTTCCAGAGAGTATAGCAAATAAAGCACACATTTGCAGTTTCTTAGGTGTACAACTTTTTAATTTAAAAGGAGGTAATTTTTAGACATACAACTTTAAAGTAAACAACGGTTACATTTTTAGTCTTTGATTTACTTTTTGGAACAGGAAAAACATTAACCGTTAAAAACAGTAGTAAAAATTTTTAATTCCAGATAGTTTTGGGGGTGTTTGAATACCGATGCAAACCCAAATCCTTCTTCAAAATCCGCCAGGTTGTGGTTTGAGACAGTCCCAATTGCTGAGAACGTCTTGGAATCGACAAATTGTGGTCTTCAGCAACACTTTCCTGAACGGCAGCAATATTTGCATTACTTCGAGCGGTTCTTTGTCTTATTGGCACTTGAACAGTATGTAAAGAAAATTTAACTCAAAATTTTCAACAATTCGACGAATAGCGAGCACCCTTGGACGATTATTACGAAAGTTGCAATTGGAGAACGATTATTTTGATAATAAAACTGAATAATTTGTAAACGTTGTTCTTGCGTATATCTCTCCATGATGAAATTGTAAACACTACTGAATACAATGAAAAACAAATGACAGATCATGACATATTACAAATGGCCGAAAAGTCACTTCAAAATCATAGCATCCCTATTGGAAAACCCGTTACATATTCTGAACGAAGAAATTCTCAAAAAATATCGATTTAAAAAAATTTCAGCTACCCCTTTTCAGAATCAAAATAACGATATGTGTCGATAATGTCGGGCAATAACATTTATTTTGTAATTCCATATGTTTAACTGAGAACCTTTCAAGAATGTTGTGTGAAAATTTAAGATACATCGGAGCAAAACTGACGGAGATACAGTAGTTTAAGCAACCACGCCTCATGCGTGACTCAGTACATCATAAAAACTTTATAGCATTTTTCCCACAACCCAAGTTCTCAAAGCCGGTACCCCTCATAACTCAAAAACTACTGCACAGACCCTTATTTACAAGGTAACTCTGTAGAGCTTTTTTCATATTTGTTAATATTTCTTATTTTACAATAACGTATTAACTGAATTTTTCCCACAAAAATGGTATTTTTATTTAAAGTGTTCCCAAAAATTTAGAAATTTTATATTCGAACTGAGAACCTTTCAAGAATGTTGTGTGAAAATTTGAGATACATCGGAGCAAAACTGACGGAGATACAGTAGTTTAAGCAACCACGCCTCATGCGTGACTCAGTACATCATAAAAACTCTATAGCATTTTTCCCACAACCCAAGTTCTCAAAACCGGTACCCCTCATAACTCAAAAACTACTGCACAGACCCTTATTTACAAGGTAACTCTGTAGAGCTTTTTTCATATTTGTTAATATTTCTTATTTTACAATAACTTATTAACTGAATTTTTCCCACAAAAATGGTATTTTTATTTAAAGTGTTCCCAAAAATTTAGAAATTTTATATTCGAAAAAAATCTCGACAGCGTTACCTGGCAATAACGATTATCTAACGAAATAAATTTATTTTTGATCCGTCATCGAGTTATGAGGGGCACCGCAATTCTATTTTTTTGAGCCGCTTCCGAATAATTGCTCTATATTTTTTAATATTTCATCAAATTGTCTTAGTTCCCTCCCAAACAGTCTTATAGTCCGTTAAAATTAAGTCCGTGAGAATGAATGAAGTCCGTGAATCTCATGATGGATGAGATGATAAGAGGTGAGCAAACAGAACTCAGGGACATCGACACACTGAACAGGGAAATATCAGCACAGTGAGCTATATCAGAAGCTGTCAGAGATGGTGAATGATGACGCTCTTATCGGATTCAGTCAGGAGTGCGTGCCAGCGGAAATGATGGATGACCATACCTTGTCGGATGACGATGGAGAGATTCCAATGATCTCTGCCCCGACTTTCGAAAAGGATAGGCCCGTCAAAGAAACGCAGGTAGCCAACCAGGCCGTAGTCGTGGCGAAAGTCAATATGATTCCACCGACTCCACTTTCCTTAGCAAGCGAACCCTCTAACGTCTGAGGCTTGACTCTGACGCGTCAAGGAGCTTTAGACCCAGGTTCTCCTGGAGATAAACTCCCGAAAAGCGGTAGGAAAAAGTCTACGACTAAGAGGGCTCGCGATGCCTATCATAGGGCTTGCTCTTATCTTCGTAAGATTGAGTAAACTGGAACACGATCCTTCGTCATGAGCGACGTCATCCCGCCATAATGAAGACATCAGATCTGTTGAAATCTCTATTGAAGCCTCTCTCTACCCCGGAGGTGATTGCAACTCCTACGCCCTCTGAGGTAGCGGTGGCTGCATCACCCACAATTGTATCTCGAAAAGTGCAGATTATAATCGGTTCAAAAAAACGACTCTTACAGCACAACCAGGTACTGGAATTAACCTGATACCTCTATTCGACGGTCCCTCAACCTCGCGACAAGCTGCAGCCTCGATACGACCTGCTGTTTTACAGAATACTGTGAAACGAATGAGGTCGAACGAGGAGTCGCAACCGGATGCGAAGAAGCGTCAGTAAGAGACCACTCGAAATGTCGCAGGGAAGTTAACCTCCAATCGACAGGTCCAAAAGGACGAAGTCCTTTCTGGTGGTAAAGGACCCTCTGGGTCTAGACCAACAAAGCAAATGTCTAAGGCCTTTTTAACACCTCAAGGTAGGAAACCAGTCAATTCTTCCCAGAAATCCTTAGACCAGCAGGTGGTTATAGTAGACATGGCCGATCCCGATGGGAGGATTAGCCCTTCCAACTGGAAGCTACTAGAACCGAAGCTGCTCAATGTAATGCTTTCTGATAGGTGGAGCAGCAGTGAAGTAATCTTTGATGGAGCGCAATGGAAAGATGGTGTAAGACTAATCAAAATTGCCAACAAGAAGTCCGTGGACTTTCTTCGATGGGCCGTTGAGAACGTCGAACCACCCTGGTCTGGCGCAAAAATCAAAGTTCTGCCTCCTACTACTTTACATCAGTGACGGCGTGGATCCCAACTAAACCAGGTCAGATTGATCCACTGAAACTGCTCGCGAAGCAGAGTATCGGTCTCAGCACAGCTTTCTGGACGATCCAATCAACTAAGGCATGTGCTGAGAGTGGTGGTGTGATTTTTAAAGCATTGACAAAAAATCAGAAGATTACTTAAGATAGAGAGGGGGCAAGGTAAGATGGAGGTTTGGTTACTGCCACTTCCGCATTCAAACCTCAAAAGAGAACTAGATCGAGCAAGCTAAGAGTAGTGCAGATCAAAAATAATAAATAATAAGATATGTCGTCCCGGAGCGAGTAAGTTGTCAGTTACGAATGAATAGAAATTTCAACGAGTAGGACTTCAAATAGTGAGGTTTTCCGCGGATTTCGGACCGATTTTCCCAATTTTTTTTTTAATTGTCACAATTAAAAAAATTAATATTAATTGATTAGTGCAAAGAAAGTTCTAACTATGTTCGCGGAAAAGTGTTTTTTCGCGCGTGACATTTCATTCCTATTCGTTCGTAACTGATAGATTTTGACGTTTCTGGCTGACGGCACATATGTATAATTTAAGGTCTGCGGTGCAGATTAATCTGCATCATTCTATAGCTGCCTCGAACGAACTTCTTTTGCCCTCTCTAATTCTTCAGTGGACATGGCTCTAATCCAGGAACCCTATATCGTTAAGAATAAGGTAACTGCACTGAGCAATGTAAATTTTATCACATTCTCACCTCCCACAGAAAACAAGGTGAGGACTTGCATTGTAGGTACGGAAGATTTAAACCTAATCCTTCAACATAACTACAGTTATGGAGATCAGACAACTGTGAGGCTAGAACAAAAAACAACCAACCAATCGCCGTAAACAAGGCTGATCATAGAATGCGACGCCAATGCTCACCACTCTTTATGGGAAGCTCAGATATCAACCCTCGAGGTGATTCACTTTATGATTTTATTTTAAATTCTGGTAGGGTTTTGCAACGTTGGTAACGACCCAACTTTTCAAGTCAAAAATAGATCGGAGGTAATAGACATAACATTGACAAATCTTGATGATAATGTTCTTTCAGGTAGGAGAGTGTCCAAGGAGAAGTCCTTCTCGGACCATAGATACATTCTCTTCGACTTCGCCGACAACACCGAGCTAGAAGCAGCACTTGATGACTTTACTGCAACCTTGCTAGTTAATTTTGAGAAAACATGCCCCCTTACGTATCCAGGTAAAAGGTCCCAACCTGCATGGTGGACCAAAGACCTTCGTAATTTACGGCAGAATGCCAGAAGATTGTATAATAAGGCCAACAAGACCAAAACTAGTGCAGATTGGGATTGCTACAAGAATCTTTCAATAAGTACAAAAATGGGGTCAAGCGGGCCAAACGAGCCACCTAGATCAACTTCTGTGAAAGCATAGAAGGTGTTAATGAGTCTTCCTGATTCGGCCGATTGCTATCAAAAGACCCGAAGGCGCTTGGTAGCATTAAGAAGGAAGATGGAACTTGGACCGAGTCTAGCTCGGAAACTCTGGACTTCTTGGCCACGACACACTTTCCCGGGTGCTCGAACCTTGTCCAAGAGGACATTCCCAACGTCGGTACCGGATCAAGCATACCACAGCGCGATGAACGCGCGTCTTCGATGGTAACCGATGATAAAATACTGTGGGCTATTAATTCTTTTGAACCCTATAAATCAACAGGACCAGACGGCATTTCACCAGCCATGTTACTGTGGGTACTACATTCCCACTTCAGTATATGTTACTTGTTCTATTATTTATAAAATTAGTTTAAGTGTGCTTTGGTTTTTGTCAATATTGTTTATGTCAATAAAATAAAATTTCAGTTGTTTGAAAATTATTAAAATCGAAAGACTCAAATTCGGAAACTTATTTACGACAATTACAATTCGTAGCAGCCCCTACAAATTGGTGACCCTCGAACGTCAAAATAAAATCCAAACAATCTCAATATGCAAGCAACACAAACAAATTCCGCAACATCTAACAACAATCAAGCGGTGTCAATTGAATCTGCTCGGATTGCAAAACTTCCATCATTTTGGAAGGATGAACCAGAGGTATGGTTTATTCAAGTTGAGGCCACTTTCCGTCTTCATGGTATTACTCAAGACTCAACCAAATATGAGTACCTCGTGGCAAATCTGGAACCCTCAATTTTGTTTTTAGTAAAAGATATCATCCTAAATACTTCACTGACCGATAAGTACGCAGCAATGAAGAAGCGAATCACAGATTCTTTTGAGGAATCTTCTGAAAATAAAATAAAGTGTCTTCTAAACGGTTTGGAATTGGGTGACCAGAAGCCATCACACTACTTACAACGTATGAAATGCCTAGCAGCCGGTAAGATTAGTGATGAAGTTCTAAAATCCCTATTCCTTGACCGATTACCAGAGAAAGTTCGGTGCATACTCGCGGTCTGCGATTCACAAGACCTCAATAAATTAGCGACGCAGGCTGATAGAATCCTGGGCACATTTTCAAGTTCCACATCCCTTTTTGTCTCTGAAGTTCACGATGAAAAACTTGACTCTCTCATCGAAAGAATTGACGCATTGGAATCGCGTTCAAGAAGTAGCAGACGATCCAATACAAAATTCCGTTCACAATCAAGAGGAAGTATAAGCAATCAGCGTAAGTGTTGGTATCATTTTCGTTTTGGCGAGAATGCCCGTAAATGCATTCCTCCATGCAATTTCAACGAGAGAAAAAACTAATTACTCCATCAAAATCAATTTCGGCAAACAATTTTGATGGGGGATTGACAGGCCGATTATTTATTACCGACACAAATACCAAAATACAATTTTTAGTTGATACTGGAGCAGAAATTTCAGTTTATCCCTGTAAAACTCGGAGTAACCCTCAAAAGTTATATCTTTATGCTGCAAATGGAACTGAAATCAAAACATATGGCACTATTCTCCTATCTCTCAATTTGGGTTTACGTAGATCATTTTCTTGGAAGTTTGTCTTAGCAGATGTTTCACGCCCGATAATTGGCGCAGATTTCCTACGCCATTACCATCTTTTACCCGACCTCAACACTCGAAAATTGGTTGATGGTAATACACAACTCGCTGTAAGTGGAACATTATGCAATATAGATACCACGGGTATTAAAATGGTTTCTGGAGACACAGATTTTCATCGTTTACTTAAGATGTATCCTGATATCATTATGCATAACGATAATTTTTCTTCCGATCATGGCATTTATCATCACATTGTCACCCGTGGACCACCAGTGTCATGTAAAAGTAGACGGTTGGACCCAGTAAAATTAAAAGCAGCAAAAGAGGAATTTCAATACATGATAAATAAAGGGATAATACGACCATCAAGTAGCAACTGGGCAAATCCTTTGCATATGGTCAAAAAACCGAACGGGGAATGGAGAACATGTGGCGACTATAGGGCCCTCAATAGTATCACCGTAGCAGATAAGTATCCCGTGCCATATTTAACAGATTTTCAAATGAACGTACATGGATCCGTCATATTTTCAAAATTAGATCTTATGAAAGCATTTTATCAAATTCCAGTACATCCAGACGATATTCCCAAGACAGCAGTGATAACTCCATTTGGCTTATTCGAATTTTTGAGAATGCCATTTGGATTATGCAACGCTGCCCAAACTTTCCAGCGTTATGAATATGTTGTCGCTTATTTTTACTCATTGCCTAGTTAGGAATTTTATACCTTCGTGAGGTTAGAGAGGTCTTCATCCCCAAAGCGGGAAAACCCCGCCTAAGGACTATAGACCAATCAGTCTCTCATCGTTTAAAAATCGCCTTAAAAATTTGGAAAGACTGATTGACATCTATATCAGGGCTCGTTTACACCCATCATTAATCAGTAACTATCAACATGCATACATCAAGCGTCGCTCTGTTGATAGTGCTCTAAATGACGTGGTTGGTTACATTGTGCGAAATTTAGAAAATCCGAATTCACTATAGATGCCTTCTTGGATATAGAAGGCATCCTCTGCTGGTTGACTGGATTTATTCTATGTTGAAAAACAGGATCATGAACGCAACATTGGCAGAGGGTTCTATTAGGAGGATTTTGACCATGGGAACCCCATAGGGAGGGGTACTATCACCTCCCCTGTGGCTTCTGGTAATAAAAGGGATACACAGATTCTTCGAGGAGGAAACAGTGAAAGTTGTCGCATACGCCGATGATGTTGTTATCATGGTTGGAGGCAAATTTCTCTCAACCATTACTTACTCCATTAACCATTAATCTTACTCAAGGTGCTCTTAGGAAAGTTGGGCAACGGCAAACGGGCTATGAATAAATCCTACTAAGACATAATTAGTACTACTCACTAGGAAGAATAACATCAAACCTTTGCATAAACCCATTCTTGACGGAGTGGAATTGAAATTGCCCCGGAGGCAAAATACCTTGGCGTCATACTTGACCAGAAGCTAAACTGGAAAAGGAACACCGAGGGAAGAATCAAAAAGGGATTGAACGGCGATTTCCCTCTAAATGGTCAAGCGATTTATACAGATGAATCAAAAATTGATGTAGGCACGGGGGCAGGCGTTTTTGGTGAATCTCTTAGCATAAGTATGTAGAGCTTGTAGGTGTCTGATACCTGCAGTGTTTTTCAGGCTGAGGTTTTTGTCATCCTGGAAACCTTGCGTTTAATTAACCAAGGGAATTTTAGACAGGACGAGTGCATAACGGTCTATGTTGACAGTCAGGCCGCTCTGAAGGCACTGAAGTCAAACGTTATTAAGTCCAAAGTGGTGAATGATAGTATACTGGAAATGCAAAATATGCCTGTTGAAGTAAAACTGTGCTGGGTTCCCGGACACTGTGACATTGAAGGAATGAGAAGGCTGATGAACTCGCACGGGGATGGTCAGCGATGGATGTCACAGAATCAGAATCATCGCAATATCCTCCACTGTGTCCATTCTTCGGTAAGATAGATCACTTATACACAGATCTAGCTAACCAGATCGGACTGTAGGTTCACTAGGTTTCTCTGGCCAGTCATAACACAAACCAACGATTTGTTGAACCTCACAAAGAGGGATATTCGCCTGTTGGTGGGCCTTCTCACAGGTCACTGTAATGTTAGAGCACTAACATCAAATTGGTAACGTGACTCCGAGAACTACTGTCGGCTCTGTGCAGATGAGGAGGAGCTGGAGACGATTGAGCACCTTCTCTGCCAATGTTACTATCTAGGTGACTTTATTATCGCAGATCTCGAAGGTCTGTAATCGCACAACATCGACAGAATTCTTTACTTCATTAGGTGCCTGGAATGGCTAGGGATGACAACTATTCAACCATCTGCTTAAACGGCATGGCAACAGCCACTATGTTTCCACCCTTTTCAATCCCTTACCTCGTTTTTCTGTTTTCTCCATTTCTAATTAACCAACTCCCCCACCTATTATATACTCTCTTTTGTTCTACAGGGTGGCGCAGAATGAGTTATATGGTTTAAATGGTTTATAACTTTTTTATCTATGCGTTTATTATAACTTTCTTTTTTTAAAAAAATACAGTATATTATTGGGGAATTTTTTGCAATTAGCTTAGAAAAATGATATCCTGTAAGTGATTTTAATTTTTTGCTTCGCACATGCGTGCTCTTTTTAGCATATTTTCCATAACTTTTCCGAAAAATTAAATTATTTTTGTACGTTGTTCGATTCATAATTAATTCCCCAAGTCTCCTTCACAAAATGCTGAAAAAACAAAGAAAGAATAATAATTAAAAAAGTTATAAAGAATTCAAACCATATAGCTCATTTTGCGCCACCCTGTATTATCTTCCAGGACTAACACAATGGACCTACCGGGTGGAGCAGTGCACGCCAGCTATTGGTAGTGTGCTGCGCGCCCTATAACCTAACCTAGCAGAACATATGTGAGCGAAATACGACGAAGTGCCAGTAATGAGTTATTGAACGAGATTAATCAATAATTTTAATTTTACAAAAATTTAATTAAAAAATTGGTAGTCATACATATGTGTACTTAGTCTCCCATTTTACAAATACAAATTTCTCTTGGATTTTGATTGTGCTTTTTTATACTAACGTTTACTTCTTTTCACGAGAAAAGTTAACTACAGTAGCGGCTATTGTGTTGCGAAGGTATTGTCCTCCAAACAGAAATCTGGAACCAACATGTTGGTGCTTAGGACCTCCTATAATGTTAATACTTTCATTTCGGAGCGACAACCTAGTATGGACTACTGATCGAGATCCAATTCCAACTACTGTCCTACCCACCAATGGCCAAATCGAAAGCTGAAATATTTGTTCAGTCAAAAACTTTTCTTCGTGATTCGCTTTTTAATTTGAGTTCGAACCGGTATCTTAAATTGAATAGATTCGGCCTGCAACAATAAATTTGACCAGACCACCACTTCGAAACAGAAATCTGAAAATTATGTTCAACAAAAATCTGATTCATTGTACAAACTACACACCATCTTGTTCGTCTTGATTCCCTTTTGCCACCCACCCTTTCTTGCAGTAAGCGGGAAAGTTTGTTCAACCTAAAAACAATTCGGGGCACAAACTACCAACGTATTCGTCTTTATTCCCTCTTTGATTTGATGTATAAGTCGGAATCTTAAATCGTGTCCTTTGGTCCCATCGGTAGGAATTAGTCCTTGCCGCACTCCTTTCATACAGTAATCGGGAGAGTTTGTCCTACGAAAAGGCACAAACTACACACCATCGTGTTCGTCTTGATTCCCTCTTTAATGAATTACAAGTAGAAGTAGATATATCTTTAACCGTGCCCTTTGCCCCATCGTTAAAGTTTGTTCTAAGAAAAATCGATTCTTGGCACAAACAACACACCTACGTGCTTGTCTTGATTCCCACTTTAATTTGAGCTACACAAAATTGTTGGCAATCCTGCTAAAGCAAGCGCAACTGTAAAGCAGCTCCGTACCGACTCCTTTAAAAAATAAATTAAAATATTATAAACAAGTGTAAATATTTAAAATAACTGTTATAAGCATTAGAAAATTCTGATGTTTCAAATATTATTAAAATATGCCAGTGACAAGTCGCAGAAGTGTTAAAAAAACAATAAAATGTGAACAGTGCAAACTCGAAATAAAAGAAAAGGAAGAGAATGTCGCAAGCGATAAATGTGACAATGTATTCCATGCTCAATGCACGAAATTAGACAAGAAACAATACGATCATCTGTTAGAGAATATGTTGGAATTATATGTCATTTGTGTAAAGGAGACGACATGTCAATCAAAGTAGAATTGAAGTTTATCAGGTGTCAATTAAATCAGCTGACAACAATTCAAAAATATATTGGTGTGAGAGTTTTAGTATATTGACTTAGTTCGCCAAAATACGGGTTTGGTTTGTAGTTCTTGTTAAATTCAATTTACTGCTTCCATAAGTATTGCTACTGAATTCTGAAGATGATAGAGTGGTGTCTATCGAAACTGCAGACAGAAAATAACTGAATCATATGGTCTTAAACCGAAATAAATTCTGACTGAATAACAAAAACACAGACCAACTATAAATAACAACAACACATACAAACACATGAGGTACGATGACGTCGGCATTAGCCGTTGACAAACCTACATTTTTTTTCGCTTCTCGCGATGCGAACCCAAGCAAAAAAAAATGTATTGGTATGAGAGTTTTAGTATGTTGACTTAGTTCAGCAAAATACGGGTTTGGTTAGTAGTTCTTGTTAAATTCAATTTACTGCTTCCATAAGTATTTCAGCTGATTTAAGTTAAAGACACACTATTGCTACTGAATTCTGAAGATGATAGAAAGGTGTCTGTCGAAACTGAGTCAATTCTACCAAGCAATTAAAACTCTCTACAAATTTTTGTATTTGTTTCTATTACTTTTTTGCAATAGACAGGAAGTAACTGAAACATATGGTCTTAAACCGAAATAAATTGTGACTGAATAACATGAGGTACGATGACGTCGGATATATCGTCGGATTTGGTATAGATACTTCTTATAGCTGCAGGTAACTTGGGATTGAAAATGGGCGATATCGATCCATATATAGATATAGCTCCCACACGCTGAAAAAAACTCGCTTCTGTAGTATATTGTCCCAAACATATTCGGCTTGAAGCATATATATGTTTATGGTACACTCTAAATATATAATATTTGGTACACACAAAAATTATATATTTGGGAAGATGTTGTTCTAAACAAATCCTTGTGTTCACCCTAATACCTTTTATTTGGGATTTTAATTCCGAAACAAAAATGTATTTCAATTTAAGTATTCCGAAAATATCGAACCTTAATTGTGTTAAGTTTTTCTGTAATTTAATGATAATTTTTTAGAAATTTTTAATTGAAATCGTATAATTTTTGATAGCATTAATTTACTCGAAGGATTGAAAAAAATGCTGACATGAAATACCCAGAAATTTAAAATGAGTCACTTAAAACAGAATGCAATGCTGTTAATGGTATTTTTGACTGGGACAAATAATTCGAAACGAAGGAAAAATTAAAAATTAAATTAGAAAAATTCACCAAAGTTTTGAAAATCTTTCTTAAATTATATATCGTCATCAGAAACGAAAAAGAGCGTAACAACAAGAAAAATGGAAACTCAGTTTTGAATGGATTTCGGTACCCTGCATCAAATCACACATCCTGACAAATTTTTAGCGGCGTAGTATTAAAAATGGCGAATTCACGCAATTTTCACAAACAAGTTATAAATCATGTTTGTGTGATTTTATATATGCATCATTATGTTTAGATATTATCCTGAAAACCACGTTTTTCTAACGGCAACACTTTTCATTTTATTTAGTTTTTTCCTTCTCCTGTAAAATTTTCAAACATGATGATGCGCCCTTTTTCGTTTCTGATGACGATATATTTGAAGATATTCCTAAACAATAATTTTATTGGTATATAAATACATATTTTATTTAAAAAAAATAGTTTGCAAATATATTTTGTTGTAATATATTAATATATGCGTTCCAAGTAAATTTTATTGATTTTCAAATAAAATTTATTTACTCAGAAATATAAAACATTTAAAAATTTGTGTTCCAAATATATTTTCTTTCGATTCAAACATTTAAAAAAAAGGCGATTTTGCCCCGAGCATATATAGCATCTAACTTGTTGTGATTCCTACTATATTTTTTATGTTTTTCGGTGTTATTTTCTTTAGGTTTGAGATATTTTGTGGTCACATGCTATCCATGGTGGAGGTTATATAAGATTCGGCATGGCCGAACTTAACGCTTTTACTTGTTTCTTTTAAAACATTGACATCAAATCCTTCTGACTCTAGATCTGAAATATCATTTTGAAAAGCAAGTGGTGAATATATTTTCTCTTTCCATTGCTTTGTTTTCTTTTTCGTAATATTTTCGCATAATACACTGAGTTTCCAGATTATATTTTATAATAAAATCAGACATGCAGATTTTTCAAATCGATTCCACCATACTAAAACATGTTAAGTAAGATGCATTTTTAATTTTTAAATATTTCAAATCATTCTTCAGTCAAAATTTGGTGATTATCCGTAAAGCCAATCAAAAGTTATTCAGAAAACAGTACAGGCCATTCGATTTGCATAATAAAGAAATTCCACACAAATTTGAAAAATTCATCAAACTTTGCTCGCCTTTCCTGAAAAACTACCATTTAGAATTGTTTAGAATGGATGTATCGATATGTAGATATAGATTTAGGTTAGTTTTTGGTGATTTTAAAATTATTTTTAAATAATGAAAAAAGTGAACAAAAATTAAATAATGTAACTTTTGAACCAAAGTTGTCTCCACTCCAAAATTTACACCATCGTTAGAGTACATATGGATCATTTTCTATAAAAAAGTTAAGGAAAAAAATTAGATCGATTCTGATTTCTTATGCTTTGTACCATTCAAAATTAACTTCAAAAAACCCAAACAACCTGCAACTATAAGAAGTATTTAGAACAAATTTGATTAACCTAGCTCTATTATTACGGACTGTAGTGTGATTACAACAGACAGGCGGATACGGCTAAATCGTCATAGAATTTTACGACGATTAAGGATATATTTTATGGGGTTTCAGATCATCTTATGTTGGAGGGTATAAAAAGCTTAGCACAGATTGCAAAGGAGAAAATGTAATATATCATTAAAAAAAGTGGCGTGTGCTGGAATTTCGAGTTCGTGGCATATACTTACCGGATTCGATGTTTGTTTTGTTGTACTGAAGTCCGCATCATCCAATGCTCCGTAATTTACAGATCCTTCTTCCAATCGATCGGTCTCGTTTCTAAATGACTTAGACGTTTTAACCGGCATCAGAGCCCATAGTGGAATTTCCTTAAAGCTTGTGACTGTTAAGGAGACACATGCAATAAAAATAAAAGTTATTATTGTGAAAACGGCTTTCACATGTCCTCCCAATCGACGACCGATTGATGTAGCATCCCAATTTATGCCTCCCATTGAATATCCCATAAATCCTCCGAGTCCGGCCATTATTGTAAACGTCGACAATCCTTTAGCATGATCATCTGAAATAAATAGTTATTGATGTTATTGTTTAATGGCACATACATATAAAAATATAATACAATGAAATATAATAGAGTAGTTTAAAGCAGGAGATACAGATATATCGGGTGAAAAATTAAATTAACTTAAAAGGATCTAAAAACATAATAACCTGTTTAAAAAGGCGCATTGTCCTGTTGCATAATTCATTTATTGAATACACTCCCATAACACTAGGTCACAAATAACAAAATCTTCTCTTTAAAAATTTTTCTGTCGATTGGTTTTCGAGATACAAATTTTTGAACTTTTTTTTTTAAATTTTTGGAGGTACACTTACAATTTTGAGCATATCTTTCGTCTTCTTTGACGTATTTGATCCTACTACTACTCAAATTAAAGCAAATTGAGCCATCTACAACTCATTCTCAGAAAATTTTCAAATCGGGTGAGTAGTTTTGATGTTGGCGGCTTAAAAAGGTTAAAAAACTGCGTTTTTTTAGTAAAAATGTGGCAGAAAAATTCATATAAAAATTCATATAAAATATAAAACGCGATGCTAACAGCGATTTTGGGTTTTTTACGTATAGCTGGCATTTTTCCAAAGAAAATAAGCACTTACTTAACAAAATCTGACAACAAATGGCGGACTTATAATTTTTTTGGTAAAAGACCGAAATTCCGCTATTTCACGATATTTTGATTTTCATTATTTGCACAGCTTACCTACCCAACGCAAACGAATAAATACATTTGAACTTAATTTAAAATAAACAAATTAGTCTTAGTATATTATTTTTTAATTTATTTAGAGCACTACATACTCAATGTATGGCACAATTAGAAATGGATGTGCCAGGATAGCTAAACTAACGAAATTAACCAAATCAACGCCCAAAAAAAAATGAGTAGAAACAAAGATATAACTGTACATTTTATGCCATGTGGAAAAACAGCTGACTTCTTTGTTTTTTGTATTCGCTGCAATTGGTCTCACGTATTAGGGTCCAAATGTAGTCACCCATCATAGCCGTGTCATAGATGCCCTGATAGCGTCGTTCCATAGCCTTCAATTCCTGATGAAAGCGCTCGCCGTGTTCGTCGCTCACGTCTCCTAAATTCTCATTGCATCATAGTTCTTTACCAGATCCTCAACTATGTCCTTATAATTATCGCTTTTGTTGTTTCCTAAAAAGTTTTCCACAACAAGCCTGAAGGAATTCCATGCTGCGGCTTCGATGGGTGATAACAGCTTCGGGAATGTTTCATCTTTCAAAATTTTTTTTATCTCGGGTCCTGCGAAGACTCCTTCTTTAATTTTTGCCAGCGAAAGGTAAGGGAAAATTGACCGTAAATAGGCAAAAGCTTCACCTTCTTTGTCCAATTTTTTGGCAAAATTTTTTTATCAAACCCAATTTTATGTGCAGCGACGGAAGTATTATATTTTCACGGTTCTCTATTAGTGGTTTGCGCTGAACATTCGCTTCTCCAACTACAGGTTTCGTTCGTTCCGGCCATTTTTTTGAATATAATGCTGATCATCAGCGCGGCTATTCCAAAGGCACAGAAAACAGCAATGTCGCGTATAGCCTCCTTGGAGTCCACACAGAATGGCCACAACTTTGAGGTCGGCGCATATTTTCCAATTATATGTGCTATACTCTATGCATTTCAGCAAAATGTTCATAGTTTCATAGTTCTCCTTTGAATGAACCGCATGAGCAATAGGAAGAGATGGCTTTTCATTCCCATTATGTAAGAGAACTGCCTTCAAGCTCTCTTTGTTGCTGTCAATAATCAACCTCCATTCATTGGGGTTGTGAATTTGGTGAAGCTCTTGGAACAAGCCGGAAATGTCGCTGCAAAAACATATTTCGACTTTCTTTGTATAAAATTTTGCATACTGCTGGTGACGCTTCCTGTACGCTGTTACTTTCACTTCTGAATCCGCAAATCCACACTGTACCATCCGAGACGCAAAAAGTTCGGATTTCTCCTTAGTGAGACCAAAATCGCGCACCCAATCGTTTAGTTCGGCCTGTGACAGTAATTTTCGCTTTCTGCACGCCCCAAATTCGCTTGCACTTGACTCGGACTCTTGATCTGACGATTCTGCTTTTTGAAGAGATGCACCAGGGCACACTGGATATGGTACATCATTCGAATGTGGTACTGGAAGTGCAAACGATCCCACTTGAGCGTAGTTCCATTTTAAAAATCTCCCTACCCCACTGTTTGTGGTGAGGCAAAAATAACAGTCTGTGGAATGGCATAGCGGCTTTTTCCACATCATTGGTGTATCGAATTTCATATGGCGCCTAAAATTAAAATAAATTACTATATTTGCTTTGCTTAATGTGTTTAAATAAAAATTCTTACCTTCCGCCAGCTGCCCAGTTGGTTAGGATTATATAGCAAAGATCACATAGCGACTTAGGTGTCCATGGTTCTGTGATATTTGGTTAAATACCAAAACGTGTGTGCGTGATTATTCTTTATAAACTCGCCACAAACATTGCAGAAATTGTCTGGATTGTTCAAACACTCGAACACACGTAGTCTTTTACTCATTGTCTTACTTGTTGGGTAGGTATTATATGCACTTAAATTCAATTTGTTTCACTTTTTACTCGTACTACTCGCGTTCGTAGACACTTGTTGAATGACAAAAAACGATAAATGAACACCTATAAATAATAAGTATGTTACAATATTTTACTGACAGGTACTTATGAATGGGCGCATCTTTTAAGGGTGGCTATATACCTGATTCAGCAAGTGTGCGTTTCAAATTGTGGAAAAGTTTCCAAATAATGACCACTCACAAATGTGGGGGGAATTTCTGTAAAAAAATCCGATACAGGTAGCCATCGGGAAAACACACATCAATAAAAAAGTGTAATTCCCTTTTTTCCCTTTAATTGACTGTGAACGGAGTAGCAGTCATAAAGGAACACGAAGAGCGTCCACGCACATTCAGAAGCGTATATTACTCTGCAACCAAAATCATAAAAATTAAATAACTATTTGTGTATTACTTATTTTTTTTTAATTCTGAGAATCATAAAAATTACGTAAACGTTTTTTCCAAACAATTTTGTACATGTAAAGTGGGTTTGCCAAAATTCGTATCGTAAAATGCACCTGTGTTTCTATGTTCTGCATTTTCATTATACCATTTTCGACGAAACGTCCCTACGGTATTGTAAATAGGTTTTTACAATTATGAAATATTTGTGTTATTAATATTAATTTAAAATTTTTATCAAAACTGCAAAGTGCTGTGACATTTGAAAAAAATTTCCAAAAAAAAAAATTGCTGATTTCACTAAATTTTTGAAATTTCACGTCCCTTGCCAGAACAGAAGACATTAACCCAGGGTGGTGAAATTTTGAATAGAAGTAACTTATGTATAGGAGCAACTGTTCCGTTCTATTCCAAAAGGATTATAAAAAACTTGCTTTTTCGATCCCTCCTAGTAGGTTAGCTGTGCAAATAATGAAAATCAAAATATCGTGAAATAGCGGAATTTCGGTCTTATACCAAAAAAATTATAAGTCCGCCATTTGTTGTCAGATTTTGTTAAGTAAGTGCTTATTTTCTTTGGAAAAATGCCAGCTATACGTAAAAAAACCAAAATCGCTGTTAGCATCGCGTTTTATATTTTATATGCATTTTTATATGAATTTTTCTGCCACATTTTTACTAAAAAAACGCAGTTTTTTAACCTTTTTAAGCCGCCAACATCAAAACTACTCACCCGATTTGAGAATGAGTTGTAGACGGCTCAATTTGAGATATGCTCAAAATTGTAAGAGTAGCTCCAAAAATTTAAAAAAAAGTTCAAAAATTTGTATCTCGAAAACCAATCGACAGAAAAATTTTTAAAACTCATTTTCGTGTTCAGTAGGTCAAAATCAATGAGAAAAACTATGCTAGAACCAAATGACAAAACGACTGTTGGCTAGTGTAATCTGCGACAATAGTGTTTCCAGTCATGTTTTGTCTAACAGACAGAAGTCATTGCCCAGCTAACAAAATGCTCCGAATTAGACTGAAGAATTGTCGTAGGTGATCCGACTTTGTGCAGACATGTCTGACTGCACAAAGTCCGATCACTTACGACAATTCTTACCGACTTCGGACAAAAGTCAGGTCGACACGTCTGAGGAAATTTTGTATTTTTTGTTTCGACGTGTCTGTACAAAATCTGAACGATTTCGGAACTCAAAATCTGACGTTATTTTTTCAGCGCTGTTGCTTTTCTGCTGCGGCAAATTTTTGAAGGATTTTTTGTGTGTTTCCATTACTTGTGTGTTTGGTCTCACTTTAAAGGTCGTAAGTTGTTCTTTATACAGCAGGGTTTCTTTTCACATCCTTAAAGGTTTTAAATGCATCTGCAAATTTAATTTGCATTTTACACGTCAATGACACCAACCTAAAATTCTCTGAAAAATATAGTTATGTAGGGCCATATATTCTAAACGAACGCTGAATATTTTAAGATGGTGTTCAGCACTTTTTTTTAAATATTTATTAAAAAGTACCTGAGATGTAAATATTGCATTTGTTATATTTTAAAAACGCGTTTGTGTATTTATACATTTTAGAGCTTTTCTTTAAGGTCTTGACTAGGATATCCTAGATATATGCCAAAATTCGACAATATTTGCATATATCACTGTATATTTTTCCTCTTAAATTTTAATTTGCATACTGGACCAGGAAAACGCTAACATAGATTTTTGAAATATATATAGAAATATAGTCCTATCTAATCTGTGCTGATCCTGTAAATTTTAATCTGGTGTTTTCTTCCGTTTATGTAATAGCATTTATTGGGAATGATTCTGTCTATTTTTTCATATTTTATAAAGGAAAATCGTTGGCATTTTTTATTAAATATTGTTTTAAAAAAGAACGAGGCTGAACACCATCTTGAAATTTGTAGGGACTGTTTAGGACAAATGGGGCTACTCGACTATATTTTTCTCAGAATTTGAAGTTGGTGTCATTGAAGTGCAGGATGCCAAATAATGTTGCATATTCAACTGATAATTCAAAAACGTTGATTTAACCACCATTATTATATGTACGTTTGCATAATATATAATTTCTGAAATACGGCTTTTCAGATATTTTCCCAAATTTTTCAGATTTTAGATGCTTATAATATCTAAACAAATTTTTTTTTTCGCCAACTAAAACATTTCAATAGTAAAGCGCATATGCAATATTCAAGACAATCCTGAATGTCGACCAGATTTTTTTTCGAAAAATCGTTCGGTTTGACGTAGAATGAACGATATGTAGAAATGCTTAAAAAATCAAAAATATTCGAGAATATAATAATGCTAGTTTACTTTATAAATCTAGTAAAGTTTTAATGGAAAATGAGAAAAATATTCTTTAATTTACACATATTTCTAATTAAGAAATAATTGCTTAGTTGTTGGCTGATAATGTGTTGCCATTAAAATACAACACTACAACTCAAATGTACTAAAACATTTTAATGTCTTATATGACATGTCAAATCAAACATATGATTTTCCATTCGTTTTATTTCCTTTTTTCTAATGCAATATTTAATATTTTGGCAAGTTATAGTCTCTCACTCTTGTACAGTCAATCACTTAAGTATAGTCATTCACTTATTTAATAAACTATTGAATTTGAACGACGTGATTTTACTTGACTTTGGCTACACGCGGATTCCACTTAGGGAATATAGGATAACCCCCAACAAAGGTTATGGGCCCAGATTACCAAGATACAAGTCCGTTGTAGTTAAACAAATTTAATTGGAATTACTTCGGTTTTAATTGTATTGTCCGTTGCTAAAAAAAACAAGGAACAAATGGCTGGTTCGATTGCTGGTATTGAGAAGCTGAGCGGAGATAAGTACGGAACGTGAAGTTAAAAGCTTGTTAATAACGTTGGATCTTTGGAACCTCATCGTAGAGGAATGCCCTGAAAGTGATCCGGCAAAAGCAACATGGCTAAACAACGACAAGAAAGCCCTCACTACGATAACTTTGTGTGTTAAGCCCAGTGAGTTGATCCATATAAAAACTGTACTTACTGCGAAAGGTGCTTGGAGTACACTAAGTACAATTTACGAGGTGTTTAAAAAAATGGTACGTTTTAAATTTAAAATCAACGAACAAATTGCTCCACAAATAAATGATTTTTGTTCCACCGCTGACGAGCTCAAAGAAATCGGAATTTATTTAAATAATGATTTACTCAGTGCTTTGCTGTTATGTTGCCTGCCAGATGAAATGGATAATTTTGTTGTTGCAATCGAATGCCGTGATACATTATGAAAATTTTATTTCAAAAATATTAGAAGAAGAGATGAGACTAGGAGAGAAAAATAACTCACACGGCGCTGAAAATATTTTTGCTGCGAATTCGAGGTTTGATCATAAAAACAACAAAAGGTATATCAACAACTATGATCGTAATAAACCGCTTAAGAACAATCATAGTAATGATACCAAAGGCAATGATAGTGGTAAAGTATAAAGTAGTTTTCGCTGCGGCAGAAGGGGCCACATACGTTCTCTCAAAATCAATGATAAACTGGATATTGATTTCGATTCTTGTTTATTTGAAGGTGACACTAATTTAACAGCGTCGTGGATACTGGACAGCGGCTCGACGTCACATATGAGTAGTAGGAAAGAGTATTTTCACTCATTAAGGGATACCAGGCAGAGTCATAAACACTCAACTACTAGATCAGCGATGGGCAAAAGCACTACCCGGGGTTTTTCCTCTCACGTGTACATGAGCACACACATTGAATGAGAGTTCACTATCATTCAGTCGCGCTTGGACATTCGATCGACGAGGTTGAAGGCCGGGTTAGGCATACGTAACCGTAATTTATCTTTACCGTTGCCGTAACGTTGCCCGTTTGAGCGATTAGCCAACGTTGAGATAACGAGTCATATGTTCTGACAACAACAACACATAAGTAAACAAAAAAGCCGCTATTTCTTTTTGTTTAGGTTTATTAAAAATGAAGATAAAAAGATTGTTTATAAATTTGTGCTTTTTAAATCTGTGCAGAATTTACAATTAAAGTAAATCAAGAAAATATCGTCGGATAAGAAGATGGGGTGAATGTCCTATAAACAGTGACTGAGTTAACTACGCCAAAGCAACGGATTAGACCGGCAGAGAGACTAGAAATAACACCACTGTATGTCAAATATTGCTTTATCCTATGATTCCAAGTTGGGAAATATTAACATTCTATTCTTTAAAATTTTAGATATTTGGGTCACGGTTGTTCCATACAATCGATTGCATGGAGTCACAGGCTGGGGAAAACAACAATGCGAAATATTGTTTTAGAATACAGTGAAGTTTTGTGGCGCTTGCTTTCGCCGATTTAATTAAGTGAACCAACTACACAGCAGTACAAACACATTGCCAATGATTTTGAACGAATGTGGGATATGCCGAATTGTGTGGGAATCTGCGATGCTAACTATACATTCATATCAGTTAATGTTGGAAGTTATGGCAGCCAACACGATGGGGGTATGTCCATTAAACTTCTATTAAATTATAATCTATTTTAATACAAACAATTTCCATTTCTTAATTTAAATTAAATACAGCTATATTCCAGTACTCTCCGTTTGGTCAGTCAGTTATTTTAGGTACAGTACCTGTACCTCCTAGTAAACCATTATCGTCAGCATCCTCTGAAGCCTTTGCTCATTTTTTTATTGGCGATGCGGCGTTTTCCCTGAGGAATATCCTTGGTCTAAGTCAACAACTATAGACGAGCTCAGAGACAACATCCAACGCGAAATTGCCAACGTTCCGGTCGAAATGTCGCTGTTGACGGGCTCGTGGTGGTCATATGACCTAAATTTCATTCTTAAAATGTAACATTTGCACTACACCTGTAATAAATTTGAACTCTATATCTTAAATATTCTGTGTTTTATTAATACTTTTACTTATGTCTATTTCCATTGAAGAGGGACTCAGCCAAATCCAATCCAATCTCTATCTATAAATAAGTCCACGTTTGCAGAGACGCTTATATTGCTGTCAAATTAACCCACAATGAAGAAGATTGGCGCAATGATTGTCTCGTACTGTCGCCAAAAGAATCCTGAAGCAGATTATAAATTTAATTTTTAATGGAGTGAGCCGCGATCTTCATAAAACTCACCTGTGACGCCCAGCTCCTTGCCAATTTGCTTCCAAGCTTCTCGCTTTTTTTCAGATATTCTATATGCTGGATTATATTTATTGTATAAATACTTGTGCGACTGCACCAATGAAATCAATAATTCATCTTTCATGTTATTTATTTATTTTAAATAACAAATAATTAATAAATTATATTCTTTACTTTTTTCGGCGAACATACAATTGTAATTGTAAACAACATGTAGTATCAGCTGTTGTCAAATTGTACGTAAACGGAACGTCCAATTCTGATTTCAACAGATTCAAGGCCGAGTTAGGCATACGTAACCGTAATTTATCTTTACCGTTGCCGTAACGTTGCCCGTTTGAGCGATTAGCCAACGTTGAGAAAACGAGTCATATGTTCTGGCAGAGCCGCGATTTCTTTCTGTTTAGGTTTATTAAAAATGAAGTTAAAAAGAATGTTTATAAATTTGTGTTTTTTAAATCTGTGCAGAATTTACAATAAAAGTAATCAAGAAAATATCGTCGGATAAGAAGATGGGGTGGACGTCCTATAAACAATGACTGGGCGAAAGCCGGACACTAGAATGCCTATGGCAGTTTTTAATTTGTTATTAACATTAAAAAATATGAGTTAACTACGCCAAAGCAACGGATTAGACTGGCAGAGAGACTAGCAATAACACCACTGTATGTCAAATATTGCTTTATCCTATGATTCCAAGTTGGGAAATATTAACATTCAATTATTTAAAATTGTAGATATGTGGGTCACGGTTGTTCCATACAATCGATTGCATGGAGTCACAAGCTGGGGAAAACAACAATTCGAAATATTATTTTAGAATGCAGTGTAGTTTTGTGGCGCTTGCTTTCGCCGATTTATTTAAGTGAACAAACTACACAGCAGTACAAACACATTGCCAATGATTTTCAACGAATGTGGGATATGCCGAATTGTGTGGGAATCTGCGATGCTAACTATACATTCATATCAGTTAATGTTGGAAGTTATGGAAGCCAACACGATGGGGGTATGTCCATTAAACTTAAATTTATTGATATTCTATTTTAATACAAACAATTTACATTTCTTAATTTAAATTAAATACAGCTATATTCCAGTACTCTCCGTTTGGCCAATCAGTTATTTTAGGTACAGTACCTGTACCTCCTAGTAAACCATTATCGTCAGCATCCTCTGAAGTCTTTCCTCATTTTTTTATTGGGCGTTTCCCCTGAGGAATATCCTTGGTCTAAGTCAACAACTTTAGTCGAGCTTAGAGACAACATCCAACGCGAAATTGCAAACGTTCCGGTCGAAATGTGAACAGGAGTGGTGGAAAATTGGGTCCAAAGAATAGATCGCTGTTGACGGGCTCGTGGTGGTCATATGACCGAAATTGAATTTCATTCTTAAATTGTAACATTTGCACTACACCTGCAATAAATTTGAACTCTATATCTTAAAAAAATCTGTGTATTAATATATAAAATTCTTATGTCCTCAATGGAAAACCCTTTACTTATATGTCTATTTCCATTGAAGAGGGACTCAGCCAAATCCAATCCAATTTCTATCTGTAATAAGTCAACGTTTGTAGAGACGCTTATATTGATGTCAAATTAACCCACAATGAAGAAGATTGGCGCAATGATTGTCTCGTTCTGCCGTCAAAAGAATCCTGAAGCAGATTATAAATTTAATTTTTAATGGAGTCAGCCGCGATCTTCTTAAAACTCACCTGTAACGCCCAGCTCCTTGCCAATTTGTTTCCAAGCTTCTCGCTTTTTTTCAGATATCCTATGTGCTGGATTATAATTATTGTATAAATACCCGTGCGACTGCACCAATGAAATCAAATATTCGTCTTTCATGTTTATTTGCACTTTTAAACAACAAATAATTAATAAATTATTTTCTTTACTTTTCTCGGTGAACATACAATTGCAATTGTAAACAACATGTAGTATCAGCTGTTGTCAAATTGGACGTAAACGGAACGTCCAATTCTGATTTCAACAGATTCAGCCGTCCGTTTACGTTTCGTTTCCGTAGGCTAATCGTTTACACTGATTTCCATATGACAGATTGAATCAGCTGATTCGTTACGCTACGGGGGCGTTACGGTTAAGTTTGCCTAACTGGGCCTTCAGCCGTCCGTTTACGATTCGTTTCCGTTGGCTAATCGTTTACACCGACTTCCATATGACAGATTGAATCAGCTGATTCGTTACGCTACGGGGGCGTTACGGTTAAGTTTGCCTAACTGGGCCTTGAGTCGTCGCTTCTTGCTTAGCGTGCACATAAAGAAAAAATGGATGATACAATGATTACAATACATACTTCAAGTATAGGAATAAAGTTTAGTATGTATTGTATTTTTACAGAAGAATTTATAAACATTTCTAAATACAAGTTTAAATTATTTATTATGTTACTGCAGAAATGTAAACATTATTTTCTTTTTGTCAAAATTAAATAAACTAAAGAATTTTTTAAAATAATTTTAAATGTATATATTATTATCTTTTAACGATTTTTTTAATAAAATTTGTATAAACACCTAAATATACTAACCAAAAAAAAAGTTGGACACTCGAAAACGGTTAATAGAAAAAATAAAGATTTAAATAAAGAATTAAATAAAGAATATGGCATAATCAACACGAGCAGTACTTTTATTGGAAAATTTGGATTGATTACTTTACATAGCATAATAAATATGTATGTATGTGGCTAGTCATATCATAATTAAAGTTCGATTTCTTTATGTACGCGTATAATAACCACAAATCTACTTAACCCATTAAAAGCCAACTGTCTTTAAAATTAAAAATCATTAATTCTGTTTATTTAGTATAAATGAAAGGAACATAAAAAACTTAAAAAATATGAAAAAATAAAAAAAATTGCTTTGGAGGTTTTTGGGGCTGTACCCAAGCAGGTACAATGGCTCAATGCATGTATTCATATATGCTTAAATTTTTGTGTGGAAATTTTTGAAGCACAGTTCACAAGCCCATTTTATTCGGTTGTGGCATTGACGACAGCGTAATGGGTTTTCAATTCTTTTCGGAAAATGGCTTCCAGTAAGTGCTACACTAGGAACAGCCGATCTTTTAGATGTTGATGGTTGCGTGTAGTTTCGTAGATAGTGCCGGACGATGGCACGTTGAAACTCCAGTAAGTCAATTTTTGAGCTGTTTGCTTCCTTGTACAATTTCCAAGCGTTAACGACGATTGAACTCATCATTGTCACCACCACTTCTTTCCACGAAATTTTATCCTGTAATTATTCAGTGCTTGATCGTGAAGGTCAACACCTCCCATTCCTGAATTGTAATCTGCAATCAATTTTGGCTGTTGGACTCTGATCTTAGCTTTTGCGGTTGAGCACCAGCGATTCACGTAATTCAACGGTTCAATCCCTTCAAAGTTTGATCCGACGGTTACAGCGCTGTTATCATTCCACTTCACAAAAATAATTTCATTAGCTGTGTCGTTAAGTTAAAAAGTTAAAAAGAATGTTTATAAATTTGTGTTTTTTAAATCTGTGCAGAATTTACAATAAAAGTAATCAAGAAAATATCGTCGGATAAGAAGATGGGGTGGACGTCCTATAAACAATGACTGGGCGAAAGCCGGACACTAGAATGCCTATGGCAGTTTTTAATTTGTTATTAACATTAAAAAATATGAGTTAACTACGCCAAAGCAACGGATTAGACTGGCAGAGAGACTAGCAATAACACCACTGTATGTCAAATATTGCTTTATCCTATGATTCCAAGTTGGGAAATATTAACATTCAATTATTTAAAATTGTAGATATGTGGGTCACGGTTGTTCCATACAATCGATTGCATGGAGTCACAAGCTGGGGAAAACAACAATTCGAAATATTATTTTAGAATGCAGTGTAGTTTTGTGGCGCTTGCTTTCGCCGATTTATTTAAGTGAACAAACTACACAGCAGTACAAACACATTGCCAATGATTTTCAACGAATGTGGGATATGCCGAATTGTGTGGGAATCTGCGATGCTAACTATACATTCATATCAGTTAATGTTGGAAGTTATGGAAGCCAACACGATGGGGGTATGTCCATTAAACTTAAATTTATTTATATTCTATTTTAATACAAACAATTTACATTTCTTAATTTAAATTAAATACAGCTATATTCCAGTACTCTCCGTTTGGCCAATCAGTTATTTTAGGTACAGTACCTGTACCTCCTAGTAAACCATTATCGTCAGCATCCTCTGAAGTCTTTCCTCATTTTTTTATTGGGCGTTTCCCCTGAGGAATATCCTTGGTCTAAGTCAACAACTTTAGTCGAGCTTAGAGACAACATCCAACGCGAAATTGCAAACGTTCCGGTCGAAATGTGAACAGGAGTGGTGGAAAATTGGGTCCAAAGAATAGATCGCTGTTGACGGGCTCGTGGTGGTCATATGACCGAAATTGAATTTCATTCTTAAATTGTAACATTTGCACTACACCTGCAATAAATTTGAACTCTATATCTTAAAAAAATCTGTGTATTAATATATAAAATTCTTATGTCCTCAATGGAAAACCCTTTACTTATATGTCTATTTCCATTGAAGAGGGACTCAGCCAAATCCAATCCAATTTCTATCTGTAATAAGTCAACGTTTGTAGAGACGCTTATATTGATGTCAAATTAACCCACAATGAAGAAGATTGGCGCAATGATTGTCTCGTTCTGCCGTCAAAAGAATCCTGAAGCAGATTATAAATTTAATTTTTAATGGAGTCAGCCGCGATCTTCTTAAAACTCACCTGTAACGCCCAGCTCCTTGCCAATTTGTTTCCAAGCTTCTCGCTTTTTTTCAGATATCCTATGTGCTGGATTATAATTATTGTATAAATACCCGTGCGACTGCACCAATGAAATCAAATATTCGTCTTTCACGTTTATTTGCACTTTTAAACAACAAATAATTAATAAATTATTTTCTTTACTTTTCTCGGTGAACATACAATTGCAATTGTAAACAACATGTAGTATCAGCTGTTGTCAAATTGGACGTAAACGGAACGTCCAATTCTGATTTCAACAGATTCAGCCGTCCGTTTACGTTTCGTTTCCGTAGGCTAATCGTTTACACTGATTTCCATATGACAGATTGAATCAGCTGATTCGTTACGCTACGGGGGCGTTACGGTTAAGTTTGCCTAACTGGGCCTTCAGCCGTCCGTTTACGATTCGTTTCCGTTGGCTAATCGTTTACACCGACTTCCATATGACAGATTGAATCAGCTGATTCGTTACGCTACGGGGGCGTTACGGTTAAGTTTGCCTAACTGGGCCTTGAGTCGTCGCTTCTTGCTTAGCGTGCACATAAAGAAAAAATGGATGATACAATGATTACAATACATACTTCAAGTATAGGAATAAAGTTTAGTATGTATTGTATTTTTACAGAAGAATTTATAAACATTTCTAAATACAAGTTTAAATTATTTATTATGTTACTGCAGAAATGTAAACATTATTTTCTTTTTGTCAAAATTAAATAAACTAAAGAATTTTTTAAAATAATTTTAAATGTATATATTATTATCTTTTAACGATTTTTTTAATAAAATTTGTATAAACACCTAAATATACTAACCAAAAAAAAAGTTGGACACTCGAAAACGGTTAATAGAAAAAATAAAGATTTAAATAAAGAATTAAATAAAGAATATGGCATAATCAACACGAGCAGTACTTTTATTGGAAAATTTGGATTGATTACTTTACATAGCATAATAAATATGTATGTATGTGGCTAGTCATATCATAATTAAAGTTCGATTTCTTTATGTACGCGTATAATAACCACAAATCTACTTAACCCATTAAAAGCCAACTGTCTTTAAAATTAAAAATCATTAATTCTGTTTATTTAGTATAAATGAAAGGAACATAAAAAACTTAAAAAATATGAAAAAATAAAAAAAATTGCTTTGGAGGTTTTTGGGGCTGTACCCAAGCAGGTACAATGGCTCAATGCAATGCACAAAAATAATTTCATTAGCTGTGTCGTATCTGTAATCATAGAAACCTCTTTGTTCTTTTTATACCCTACACCACACTGTCGTACAGGGTATTATAACTTTGTGCATTTGTTTGTAACACCCAAAAGGAGAAGAAATAGACCCATCGTTTATTATACCGATCGACTTAGAATCACTTTCTGAGTCGATTTAGCTATGTCCGTCTGTCTGTCTGTGCATGTATTCTTGTAATCAAAGTACAGGTCGCAATAATGGTCCGATCTCGACGAAACTTTACACATATCTTTTTTTTGGCCCAAGGACGATCCCTATTGAATTTGGTTAAAATCGGTTCAGATTTAGATATAGCCCCCATATATGTGTTAGCTCCGATTTGACATGTAAGCGCTGTGAAAACTTTATTTTATATCCGATCAGTATGAAATTCGGCAGGAAAAGGTTGAATGAATGAACTCTGTTAAATTTGGAAGAAATCGGTTCAGATTTAGATATAGCCCCCATATATACATTACCCCCGATTTGACATATAAGCGCTGTAAAAAAGTTATTTTATATCCGATCAGTGCGAAATTCGGCAAAGAGAGGTTTCTTATTACATGAAGGAATACTGCTAAATTCGGAGAAAATCGGTTCAGATTCAGATATAGCCCCCATATATATGTTACCCCCGATTTGACATGTACGCGCTGTAAAAACTGTATTTTATATCCGATCAGTGCAAAATTTGGCAGAAAGAGGTTTCTTATTACATGAAGGAATACAGCTAAATTCGGAAAAAATCGGTTCAGATTTAGATATAGCCCCCATATATACGTTACCCCCGATTTGACTTGTAAGCGCTGTAAAAATGTTATTTTATATCCGATCAATATGAAATTCGGCAGAAAGAGGTTTCTTATTATATGAATGAACACTGTTAAATTTGGAAGAAATCGGTTCAGATTTAGATATAGCCCCCATACATACTTAACCCCGATTTGACCTGTAAGCGCTGTAAAAACTGTATTTTATATCCGATCAGTGCGAAATTCGGCAGAAAGAGGTTTCTTATTACATGAAGGAATACTGCCAAATTCGGAGAAAATCGGTTCAGATTTAGATATAGCTCCCATAAAAATGTTACCCCCGATTTGACATGTAAGCGCTGTAGAAACTGTATTTTATATCCGATCAGTACGAAATTCGACAGAAGGAGGTCTTTTTACATGAATCGGGAAGATCGGTTCAGATTTATATTAAAGCTCCATATATATGTTTCTCCTGATTTGGTATCAAACCGCTATAGAAGTTGTATTTTACTTCCGATCATTAAAATTTTCCAGAAAGATGTTTCTCAATTTAGGAACGAATATTGCTTAATTTAGCGATTATCGTTTCAGAATTAGATAATATGTTTCTACCCATTTACCAATTATTCCAAATTATTATGGCAATGACCCTTATCGCATTGTTAGGGAGGTGTAGGGTATTATATAGTCGGCCCCGCCCGACTTTCTGCCTTTCCTTACTGGTTTTAATTCTATTTTCGATTTCAGCGGACATTTCTTTGTTCTCGAATCGCGTGTCGTACATCCTTTTTGCTCGAAATCCTTTTTGTTTCAGTAGAACCAACAGATCACGGTCGGAACTGGAACACTGTCTAAAAAATCCAAAACTACTCTAGATCCGAGTGGCAATTTAGATTTTTCCGGACTGACATTCATGCATATATCCAAATTGGGAGAATTTTTGGCATAGTAATGTTTGTAAAGGTCGAACTTTTGCCATTTTGTCATTTGGTATCAAATTGTTGTTGTCAGCTAGATGAAGAATTTTTTTGATTTCCTTGAATCTGTTTTGGGACATGTTATTAGAAACAAGTGGTGAACGGGTGTGGTCTCGGCATAGAATGATAACCACTTATCAGCAGAATTCCCAAAAAAACCTTGATATCGTCCTCTGTGATTGAGAAACTATGCGCATTGCACTGTGAAGCATAAATGCGAGTTTGATCGACAATATAATTTACCACTTCAGAGTCAAACAAAGTTTCAAACACTCCAACCTTCGACTTTCCTCCTAACTTCGATATCATTTCGATCCTGTTATGCATAAAAAAGTTTTACTTGACATCTCAATGGAACATTCTCTCTTCGACCATTTGGGAGAGTTTTGACCTGGGGTTGAGTGCCGGATTCTGCCACGCAGCTCTTGAAGTGGTACATCGTCTTCGCTATCGCTGCTGCAAAAAACCTCTATTTCACCCGGAATATCTTGCGGAATGACGTTAGCGATAAGATCCTCAGCTTCGCCGTCATCCTCATCTGTATTGATGTCTGCATCTGGTGGAATGTACGCAATATCAAAAACATTGTGATTGGAAGCCCCTTCCACAAAATCCAAAGCGTTGCCTAAATTATTAAATCTTCTGCCATAAAACAGTGATGGGTTGAAGCATTCAAACGCAATGTCAATTCGAAAAAAATCCATTGTACCCAAGCGAGTACACTGTTTTTCAAACTTACCTTTCGCTTGGAAAATCACTTTTTTATCAACAAATCTCTTCAAATTAGAATAACACAAACCTTTTTATGCGTAACTCAAGTGCAAAATATTTTAATTGTTTCACGACACACTTTTGACAGAGTCAAACGATCACTGAACTACGCAAAATGCGCAAATCTGGAAAAGGCTAAACAAAACAAAGCAAAATTCGAAGTACCGTTATTTGCTGCCGCTACTTTGGCAATGCGCTTTCATTAAGCACAGTACACATAACACAAAATCAAAACAAACACTGTACAAGTCCAATGGCCAGTAATGGGTTAATGATGTTCATTGTCCACTTTATTTATGATCTTACCCAACATATATATGTTAGGAAAATGCAAATACCATTTCTCGCAGTGCATAAAGAGAGTGTTAACACTTCTCACAAATACATAAACATTTTGTAGAAGTATTGTGTGCCCATCGCTGTACTAGATGTTCCTTCCCGCTCTTAAGCAAATTTCTCGAGTTACGAACGATTAAATTTTTTATATTACTATTTAAGAGAAGAAAGAGCACAAATTTGTTTTTATTTTTTATTCATATTTTTGGCACTTTTCCTCAAACATTTCACTTTACAATCACAATTGGAGCAAATACAATTGATTTTTTAAATAAAATTGCAAAAAGCACATCTTTAAATCCGAAAATTAAATCTCGAGAGCTAACAAGAGAATGCCCAAATAACTCGAAGAGAGCAAAACATATGTCAAAAATTTAATCGTTCGTAACTGTCACTTTTTAAAGGGTCGGACGGATTATCTATTACTTCTGTTGTTTATGGGCAGAGTATTGTGCTAGCTTCCGGAGAGATGATTTATGCAGAAGGTGCTGGTGATATAAAGCTGAAGACTCAAACGCCAATACATACTCACATTGCACAATGTATTATGTACCGCAGTAACACTCAAATTTTATATCGATAACTAAAGTTATTAAAGCTGGCCACTCAGTAATATTTGATAGAGGTCAGGCAATAATAAAAAGTAAACTAAACCAAAGAATACTGACAGCTAAATTGAGAGGTGATATGTTTGTATGCATTGTACATCAGACCACTGTTGCCTATTCGCCACAACAAAACGGGGTATCTGGGAGGGCGAATAGGACCCTATGTGAAATGGCTCGTTTTTTACTTCAATATTCAGGTTTGCCACAAAGTTTATGGGGCGAAGCCATAAATACAGCGACGTATTTGAGAAATAGAACTCCAATTAAAGTTATTGACAACATGACTCCCCTCGAGAAATAGTTTGGGAGGAAACCATCTGTACATTATTTTAAAAATTTTGGCTGTGATGCCGTGGTACTTAAAAAGGGTCCCAAGCCGAAAGTTTTTACCAAAAGGTATGGAATTGAAATTCGTTGGATACCATCCTAATACAAAGGCATATGGATTGCACAATCAACGAACCCGTCAAATTGTGACTGCACGTAATATTTTTTGAGGAATCATTTGAAAAAAATACTGATTTGGAAGATAATGAACGTAGTTCATTTTGTACAGATGTTTTGAAGCCAGTAAATGAATTAAGAGCTGATGAGGACGAGCTGCATTTTAGAAATGTCGTGTGAAGAAAATCCAGAAGTATTTTCTGAAATAGGTGTAAGTCCGGAAATCAATGACATTCCGGAGACAGAAGTTAATCTGCCAACTTCTGATAATGAAATTAAAAGAGAGGAAACAATAATAGTGGAAAATAAAAGAGGTGAAAAAGAAAGACCCTGAAAAGTTTATTGCACGGATCCCGAAATGCTAAATTCTATCATTGAAAATCCAACAACAGTTGCCCAAGCATTAAACTCTGAAATGTGGTGAGCAGTTGGTAGAGAGGCCTGAAAATAAAAATGTTATAGGATGCAAATGGGTTTTTGCGGTAAAAGGTCGACCTGATGGGTCTGTCGAGAAATACACGGCGCGTTTGGTAGTCCATGGTTGCTCTCAAAAATATAACGTTGATTATCTGAAACTTTCGCTTCCGTGGTACGACATTCACTTATAAGATTATTATTGCCGTTATCAGCACAGCACAACTTATACGTAAACCACATAGATATTGTTGCGGCCAATGTTTGAAAATAGAAAGAGCCCAAATACCGTCTGTAAGCTAAACAAGGCTTTGTATGGCTTAAAACAAGACGGGCGCGAGTTGATCATACGAATTAATGATATTTTAATTAAAATTCAATTTCAGAAATGCAAATCTGATACATGCGATTATGTACGCAGAAATAAAGGTTGTTTAAGTTTTATAGCAATTTATGTCGACGATATGCTATTGGCGTCATCATGTGAGTTAGAAATAAAAAACATCGTCAAATACCTCAACAAATATGTTGAAGCAGTGGATCGTTTTTTTTACCTTGGTATGGAGATATTAAGAAATGGTTTAAACGGTGATATAAAAATTCATCAAACCAAATATGCTAACGAGATTTTAGAGCGATGGGGGATGGCGCAGTGTAAACCAGTAGCTACACCATGGGTAAATATAACTGTTTTGTCGAAATGGGAAGATTTGGATATAACAACATTTTTTTTTTTCCTTTTATTTTTTCAATAGATTGACAATAAAAATCACACTACATGAAATAAATATTCAATTTGAACATAGGGCGTTAATAAACTCTTTCCACCTGTTTCGATCGCTTGACATGGCCTTTACCTGACTCCATGACATATCATTTGATTCGCATTCTTTCTTCAACATTCTCACCCACGTGTTTCGTGGCCTGCCTGGTCGCCGATGTCCATTCTAGAGCTTGTTTTTCAATGTCATCGTTTGGTCTTCTAAGTATGTGACCGATCCAGCTCCATCTGCGTCTTTTGATCTCTACTTCGATGGGATTACTGCTCGTAGCTAGCAGCAGTTCTTCATTTGATATTCTGTTGGGCCAATAGATGCGAAGAATTTGTCTGAGGCAACGGTTGACAAATGTTTCTAGCTTCTTCTGGGTGTATTGCGTGGTGCTCCAAGTTATGCAGCTGTATAGCAAAACTGACATTACGCTGGTGTTAAAAATGTTCAGTTTTGTGCGCTCTGAAATACTGTTTGAGCGCCATATTTTGTGCAGCTCACGAAACGCTAATCTGGCCTTATTTATTCGGCTGGTTATGTCTGCACCTGATCCGCTATCTGTCGTGATGGTGCTACCTAGGTATGAGAACGATGTAACGTCCTCAATAGGAGTCCCATTTAATGTCAGTGGTGTTGTGTTGCTGGTGCCAATGTGTTGATGTCACGTCTTTGCTTGCGTCTTCCAGTGGTGTAGCTTGACATATCTGCATCAGGAGTAGTTATGTCGGAGTTGCTGAAAAATTCTTTCCATCGTTCAAGTTGTTGATCCGTATTTGCAATGTCGCAGTCATCTCGGTCTTTTATAACAGTGGTGTTTTTCTTTGGCTTTCCGCTTAGACGATTTATGGCAATATAGACCCCTCTCAGGTTACCAGTATTTGCAAATTTTTCTGCGTCTGTTGCGATGTTGTTGCAGTATTTCTCGCGATCAGCACGCACCATCCGTTTTACTTTGTTTGCTGATGTTCGACATTGAGTTTTGGCGACGGCTTTTGTTACTTCTGTTTTAGCTCTATATAACAACATACCAGAACTTAATAAGTGCATTGATGTATTTGGCCGTTATAACGAGACCCGACTTAATTCATGTTGTTTCTAAACTATCTCAGTAATGCACATCCCCATAAAGAACATTTGCAAGCTGCAAAGCATGTTCTGAGATATATCAAAAGCAAACCGATGGTAAAATAACTTATTCTGCTAAATTTAATCATTTTGAGTTCTTTACAGACGCAGACTGGGGAAATGACGCAAGTGATCGCAAGTCGTATTCTGGACATGTAATGTTCTTGTCAGGTGGTCCAATTGCGGGGGAATCGCGGAAGCAGTCGGTTGTGGCTGGTAGCCGAATATATTGCTCTTTGCCAAGGTACAAAAGATGTGTTTCATCGAGGATTGTTAAGAGAGATGTGTTTTGAAGACCATACTGCTCAGCCTACTCCAGTTTTCTGTGATAATCAAGGATCCCAATTTATGGTTAGAAACCCAACCGTACAGAAGAAGAGTAAACATATTGATATACGTTACCACTACATACGCAGGGTTACCATAACCTTTTTTCGGAAAGGAGGACTTTTGTGTCAGAAAAGGAGGACATTTGTAACATTTACAAAGAGAGTTTGAAACTTTCGGAGGACATTAAAAAATAAAATTTCCTATGATAATGCTTTGTACAACAATTTGTATTTTGTAGCGGTTAGATGCCAAATCATAGGACTATATCGAAATCTGAACAAATTCTCTTCAACTTTGGCAAGGTTTGTTCTTGGGTGCTACATTTAAATCTGAGCAGATTTACACCAAATTCGACAATGTGGGCCTTTTGATCAAGAAACTCCATCCTGCTTAATTTCAGAGTGACTAAAAGGCCATATGGGAAAAAAAATGTATATATATAAATCTGAAACGACTTTGACCAATTACTTCCCAGGTATGAAATAGGCCTTATTGTCAAATGTTAGGAAGATCGGAATGAAAGTTCGACCTGTACTTAAGGAACAATTTCAAATAGACAGACAATCGGTGTTCTTTAAAGTGGGTCTAGCTCCAGTATTTTTAGGTGTTAGTTATAATAAATAAGTGAAGCGGCGTTAAGATCTGACAAGCCGAATTTTGCATACCCTACACCATAGATTGCATGTCAACTGTTTTTTGATTCTTTGAAATTTGTTGCGTTAACAAGTAAAATCTTGAGGTACATTTGTGTGGGGGCTATATCAAAACATGGACCTATGATGACCATCGTTCGTCTGAAGGTTTCTGGATATACATAGTCCCAAATTACCAATTTCAGTTCGTCCAGTTGAAATTTGCAGTCTCTATGGCGTTAATAAGTCAAATCGGACAGAAGATGCTAAAAATTGATCCAAATTGCCCATTTTCAATCCTAAGTTACCTGGAGCTATAAGAAGTATCTGTACACAAATTTCAGTCATCGAGCTCAATTACTGTAGTACTAACTTTGTACTAAAAGTACTTGCGAGTATAATTCATATGGAGGTTTACTGATTGTGAAAAATTTTAATTTGTAACAATAGGAGGACAAATCCATCATTTTTGAAAAAGGAGGGAGGACACTGGTTAAAAAGGAGGACATGTCCTCCCAAAGGATGACGTATGGTAACCCTGTACATACGGGACAAGTATGAAGATAAGGATATCGATGTTGTATATATTACTTCCGATGAAAATGCTGCAGATATCTTAACGAAAAATTTAAATAAACAAAAACATACTGGGAATTCAAATGTAATATCGGGTTTCGTATTGAAATGTAAAAATTTTGGAATATATTTAGTACATTTGATTTGAGAGGGCGATTGTTTCCATTAAAATACAACACTATAACTCAAATGTACTAAAACATTTTAATGTCATAATCAAACATATAATTTTCCATTCGTTTTGTTATTTCCTTTTTTCTAATGCTATTGTATTAATACTTTTGCAAGTTATAGTCTCTCACTCTTGTACTGTTAAATGTATATTTATACCCTACACCACACTGTGGTACAGGGTATTATAACTTTGTGCATTTGTTTGTAACACCCAAATGTCCGTCTGTCTGTGCATGTATTCTTGTAATCAAAGTACAGGTCGCAATTATGGTCCGATCTCGACGAAACTTTACACATATCTTTTTTTTGGCCCAAGGACGATCCCTATTGAATTTGGGTAAAATCGGTTCAGATTTAGATATAGCCCCCATATATATGTTACCCCCGATTTGACATGTAAGCGCAGTAAAAACTTTATTTTATATCCGATCAGTATGAAATTCGGCAGAAAGAGGTTTCTTATTATATGAATGAATACTGTTAAATTTGGAAGAAATCGGTTTAGATTTAGATATAGCCCCCATATAAACGTTACCCCCGATTTGACATGTAAGCGCTGTAAAAATGTTATTTTATATCCGATCAGTGCGAAATTCGGCAAAGAGAGGTTTCTTATTACATGAAGGAATACTGCTAAATTCGGAGAAAATCGGTTCAGATTTAGATATAGCCCCCATATATATGTTACCCCCGATTTGACATGTAAGCGCTGTAGAGACTGTATTTTATATCCGATCAGTACGAAATTCGGCAGAAAGAGGTTTCTTATTACATGAAGGAATACTGCCAAATTCGGAGAAAATCGGTTCAGATTTAGATATAGCTCCCATATATATGTTACCCCCGATTTGACATGTAAGCGCTGTAGAGACTGTATTTTATATCCGATCAGTACGAAATTCGACAGAAGGAGGTCTTTTTACATGAATTAGTATTCAGGGAAGATCGGTTCAGATTTATATTAAAGCTCCATATATATGTTCCTCCTGATTTGGTATCAAACCGCTATACAAGTTGTATTTTACTTCCGATCATTAAAATTTTCCAGAAAGATGTTTCACAATTTAGGAACGAATATTGCTTAATTTAGCGATTATCGTTTCAGAATTAGATAATATGTTTCTACCCATTTACCAATTATTCCAAATTATTATGGCAATGACCCTTATCGCATTGTTAGGGAGGTGTAGGGTATTATATAGTCGGCCCGCCCGACTTTCTGCCTTTCCTTACTGGTTTTTTATTATAATTGTGAAAATATGAAAGTAACAAATAAAATTATTGTAAATAAATGAATACACTTAAAGCAACTTTGAAAAGTGATGCTAATATTGCATCCTACATTGATAATTGTAATAATGATTAATCATTAAATAGTAAACCAATATTTTCTTAACACTTAGAAAATTCATTTAACACAGCTATGCAAAAAGACTGGCATTATTTTAAATTTGATTATTTTATTTAAATAACTGAAAGGAGAAAAAAATATACAATCTTATCAATTTTATGATCATCTAACCCCTTAGAACTAAATAAGACTGGTAGAGTAATAACAGCAGATATTTATGATTAAAATATAACATTTCCTAGCAAAAGTGGTCAAATTATTGCAATAGATAATGATGGCAACATTTTGGAAAAATTAAATCATAGCAAAGTTAATTTTGTTAATAATGGAATATTACATTTATTTAGTAAGATATCATATATTATTAATTGTGTTGAAATTGATCAAATTGAAAATCCTGGTTTAACAACAACTATGAAAGGATTAGCATCAATGAGTAATGATTTATCTTTAAATAATGCTGGATGGAAAATAATGATAAATAGTATATAAATTTGTACACGTTGCAAAAACGCCTTTTTTGATAAAATAAATCAAAATCACAAATTTTTAAATAAATCAATAAATTATATTTGGAACCCATATATTAATATATTACTACAAATTGTATAGATAACATCTGGCAACATAGTTGCGTACAGACGTGTTTATAGTGGCTCTCACAAAAATTCTATTAAAAAATTATTTTCTTTGGGATTAAACCTGCTAAAGCATATAAAGCGAGTTGGACGCTATTAACAAGTGATTTGGTTATAATTCTGTGTTAAAGTTTATTGCTAAAGTGCAACTTTTTGCAAGAAAACTAATCAAGTTAAAAATCATAGTGCTTGCTGTGTTGGTTGTTCATAAATAAACAAAGGAAATTTACAAAAACAAATATTCGTGCATGTCTCTCACTCCCTCCGTTGAGAGGCGGTTAAGTCTTAAGGCTGGGTTAGGCATACGTAACCGTAATTTATGTTTACCGTTGTCATAACGTTGTCCTTTTGAGCGATCAGCCAACGTTGAGAAAACGAGTCATATGTTCTGACAACAACAACACATAAGTAAACAAAAAAGCCGCGATTTCTTTTTGTTTAGGTTTATTAAAAATTAAGTTAAAAAGAATGTTTATAAATTTGTGTTTTTTAAATCTATGCAGATATTACAATAAAAGTATTCAAGAAAATATCGTCGTATAAACAATGACTGGCGAAAGCCGGATACTAGAATGTCTATGGAAGTTTTTAATTTGTTATTAACATTAATAAAATATGAGTTAACTACACCAAAGCAACGGATTAGACCGGCAGAGAGACTAGCAATAACACCACTGTATGTCAAATATTGCTTTATCCTATGATTCCAAGTTGTGAAATATTAACATTCTATTCTTTAAAATTGTAGATATTTGGGTCACGGTTGTTCCATACAATCGATTGCATGGAGTCACAAGCTGGGGAAAACAACAATTCGAAATATTATTTTAGAATACAGTGAAGATTTGTGGCGCTTGCTTTCGACGATTTATTTAAGTGAACAAACTACACAGCAGTACAAACACATTGCCAATGATTTTCAACGAATGTGGGATATGCCGAATTGTGTGGGAATCTGCGATGCTAACTACATATACATTCATATCAGTTAATGTTGGAAGTTATGGCAGCCAACACGATGGGGGTATGTCCATTAAACTTCATTTTATTTATAATCTATTTTGTTACAAACAATTTCCATTTCTTAATTTAAATTAAATACAGCTATATTCCAGTACTTTCATTTGGCCAATCAGTTATTTTAGGAACAGTACCTGTACCTCCTAGTAAACCATTATCGTCAGCATCCTCTGAAGCCTTTCCTCATTTTTTTATTGGCGATGCTGCGTTTCCCCTGAGGAATATCCTTGGTCTAAGTCAACAACTTTAGACGAGCTCAGAGAAAACATCCAACGCGAAATTGCCAACGTTCCGGTCGAAATGTGTCCAAAAGTGGTGGAAAATTTGGTCCAAAGAATAGATCGCTGTTGACGGGCTCGTGATGGTCATATGACCGAAATTGAATTTATTAAATTTGAACTCTATATCTTAATGGAAAACCCTTTACTTATGTCTATTTCCACTGAAGAGGGCCAAATCCAATCCAATCTCTATCTATAAATAAGTCCTCGTTTGTAGAGACGCTTATATTGCTGTCAAATTAACCCACAATGAAGAAGATTGGCGCAATGATTGTATCGTATTGTCGTCAAAAGAATCCTGAAGCAGATTATAAATTTAATTTTTAATGGAGTCAGCCGCGATCTTTAGAAAACTCACCTCTAACGCCCAGCTCTTTGCCAATTTGCTTCCAAGCTTCTCGCTTTTTTCAGATATCCTATATGCTGGATTATATTTATTGTGTAAATACTCGTGCGACTGCACCAATGAAATCAAATATTCGTCTTTCATTTTTATTTGCACTTTTAAATAACAAATAAATTATTTTCTTTACTTTTCTCGGTGAACATACAATTGTAATTGTAAACAACATGTAGTATCAGCTGTTGTCAAATTGTACGTAAACGGAACGTCCAATTCTGATTTCAACAGATTCAGCCGTCCGTTTACGTTTCGTTTCCGTTGGCTAATCGTTTACACTGATTTCCATATGACAGATTGAATCAGCTGATTCGATACGCTACGGGGGCGTTACGGGTAAGTTTGCCTAACTGGGCCTTTAATGGCAGAAATGCGTACATTTCTGTGACAAATACAGAAAGTAACGCAACAACAACGCCTAGAAGAGATGACTGCCTCTTTTTGACCGCCAAAACTCCAAACAATGCGCGCTCTTTCTCACCGCAGTTGTCAAGTAGTGAAACAAATCAAACAGAAATGCTAACAAATACAATGCAAAATAACGTAGTGCCTAAAAGTATGCTTTCAAGTTCAGTAGCTAATCCGAATGGAAATAGTGTTGCCACAGCAACAGGAACAATCCCCAAAGGTACAAATCCAAACAGTACAACGGGCAAAGATGAGAAAATTCAAACTGGTTTAGATAGATATATTTTAGTGACAAAACGAAAGGCAAGTGCAAGGTCTCCTCATAAGGAACCAGATCCCAAAGTTTCCAAAGGAATGAATGCGGTAAGTTCGAACCGATTTGACCTCCTCAGCTCTGAGGATAGTAATGAAGAAACAAATGAAACTAAAAGAGAACCCAAACCACCTCCGCTTTTCTTGCGGGAACAAAGAACTAACGCGTTGGTAAATAAGCTGTCCCAGCTACTAGGCAAAGAAAACTTCTATGTTGCTTCACTTCGTAGAGGCAATGTATACGAAACAAAAATTCAGACATACACCGAAGTGTCTTATAGAAAGGTGGTTGGGTTGCTCGATCTCGAGAAAAAGAATTACTACACTTACCAGCTTAAGAGTTCAAAAGGTCTTGTGGTAGTAATTAAGGGTATTGATAGTACAGTTTCAACAGCTGAAATAATCGATGAACTTGCTAAAGAGGGTTACGAAGTTAAATCCATAATAAACATTATAAATGAAAAGAAAATTCCTCAGCCCATGTTTAAGGTTGAACTAACATTTGATTCTTCAAGAATAAAGAAAAAAGGCGCACCTCATCCTATTTACGACCTAAGATATTTGTGCAACCGTAGAATTCGAGTCGAGGAACCTTTAAAACGAGCCGATCCTCCCAATGTACAAATTGTCAAGAATTTGGACACACCAAGGCATACTGTAAATTACCGGCCGTTTGTGTCAGATGTGGCGATGTGCACAAGTCCCTTGACTGTCCCCATCCTAGAACAGATACCGGCGTAAAAAAATGTAGTAACTGCGGTGAGAACCATACAGCAAACTACAGGGGTTGCCTTGTCTATAAGCACATGAAAAAATCAAACAATGTTAATAAAACTCCAACATATGCAAGCTATATTCCATCGCCTTTCCCAGGCTTAAGAACTGTATCTCCTACGGAAAATGCTAGTTCTAGCGACCCAAACGTAAACCGAATCCCAAAGAATACAATTCATCCAAATATGTCATACGCCCGTATGACAAGAAATGGTAATTCGTTACCCCCCAAATTTCCCCTCGAAAACTCAATAGAAAAATTAATAGAAACTATGAATTCATTCATGTTGAATATGCAAAGCATGATGCAAGAAATGATGAGAAATCAAAGTATGCTTATGCAACTCGTGTTAAATCAAAAATAAATCCAATGAGAATTTGTTATTGGAATGCAAACGGCCTGAGCCAACACAGAAATGAGGTAGAAAATTTTCTCCGAAACCACTGTATAGATATTTTATTAGTCTCTGAGACACATTTTTCAACCAGAAATTGTTTTAGGATACGTGGTTATTCCACATACGATACTAAACATCCTAGCGGGAGAGCTTGTGGTGGTACAGCTCTTATTGTCCAAAATAAAATCAAACATTATTCTATGCCCGAATATAGGACTGAGCATATACAAGCAACTTCTATCGCTATCACAGGCACAAATCTGGTGATATCGTCGATATATTGTCCCCCTAGGCACAATATTAACAAAGATCAATTCATGGAGTTCTTTTCCACTCTTGGCACAAAGTTTTTGGTAGCAGGTGACTACAATGCCAAGCACACATTTTGGGGCTCTCGCCTCACTACTCCAAAAGGTAGACAACTACTTAAAGCCATAACATCTGCTAAACTAGATGTAGCTTCGAGCGGTCACACAACATATTGGCCCTCAGATCTGAACAAAACGCCTGACCTTATTGATTTCGCTATAATAAAAAATATAAGGCGTGAACAATTATCTCTATGTCCATCACTTGATCTATCATCGGATCATTCGCCTACCATTTTGACACTGCTTTACAACAATCATGAAAATGGGTGTGACAGTTTGCCCAATAAGTATACCAACTGGCTAAAATATAAAAAATACGTTATCTCACACCTATCCGATGGTGTATCGTTACGTACAACTATTCACAGACGTTGTAAACAGTGCTGTTAAAGTGGCTACTCGAAAAAGCGCATTCAAAAGAGATAACTCCAATAACCCAATAGGCATCCAAGCGTTAATGAAAAAAGAAGCGTAAGAAGAGAGTGGCAACGATATCGCTCCCCAGCACTGAGAACAAAACTAAAAAATTGCCAGAAGAGATTGAAATCAGCCCTAAAATCAGCCGAGGAAAGTGATCTAAAAATATATTTGCAATATCTGGATCCAACCCAGAAAACAGATTATAGTCTCTGGAAGGCCACAAAAAATATGCGAGGTCCTGTTGCGCATGAATCCCCAATTCGCCTTGAAAATGGGAACTGGGCTAAAAGCACAGAAGAGAAAGTAAATGCATTCGCAAACTACCTCGAGTCCGTTTTTACACCCAACAGTGATACATCTGAAATCTATCCGCCCGTGATAGATATAATTCCTCGCCCACACTATCCGCCCGTGATAAACGACACAATTCCTCGCCCAATCTATCCGCCCGTGATAGATGATACAATTTCTCACACAATCTATCCGTCCGGGATAAATGACTCAATTCCTCTCCCAATCTATCAGCCCGTAATAGATGACATAACTTCTCGCCCAATCTATCCGCCCGCGATAGACGATATAACTCCACGCCCAATCTATCCGCCCGTGATAGATGATTTAATTCGTCGCCCAATCCATCAGCCCGTGATAGATGATATAATTCCTGGCCCAATCAATCTTAGAATAAAGGATGTTGAAAAATCTGTCAAAGAACTAAAATTAAAGAAATCGCCCGGAGGAGATGGTATAACAGCGAAAATGATTAAAGAACTTCCCTTTTCAGCCTTGAAAATTGTGTTATTTTTATTCAATGCAATTCTCCGTGTAGGTTACTTCCCCCTATCTTGAAAGAGGTCTGAAATCGTGATGATACCGAAACCAGGCAAAGATCCAACTCAAGTCAAATCCTATCGCTCCCCTGCTCCCCTGTGGGGGAATGCTCCCCCACAGGGGAGCATTCTTGGCCCTATACTGTACGTTATTTTTACGGCAGATATGCCCATAACCAACTTTACGCTCACGTCTACTTTTGCGGACGATACTGCTTTCGTCAGTACTCACAAAAACCCTTCAGTTGCGTCCGATCAACTGCAGTCTCATGTCCGAATCCTAGAAGAATGGTTAAAAAAATGGAGAATAATGGTGAATGCCTCAAAGTGTACTCATGTTACTTTTACCCTGCGAAGGGATGCAAGTCCTCAAATTTCTATTTTCAATTCACAGATTCCCCAAAAGGATCATGTAAAATACCTTGGAATCCACTTAGATCGGCGTGGTCGCGCCACATAGACTTTAAAGTAACTCAAATAAAACTCAAAACTAATCAACTTCAGTGGCTTATCAGCCAAAGATCTGCCCTAGATCCAGAGTATAAAGTTCTTTTATACAAAACGGTATTGAAGCCAATTTGGACGTATGGTATCCAGCTCTGGGGTACAGCGTGCGCTTCGAATGTATGCAAATTACAAAGAAGACAATCGAATATTCTTCGTTTAATTACAGGTGCACCATGGTATATAAGAAACGCTAACATCCATAAGGATCTCAACATGCCAACAGTAAAAGAGGAAATTGAAAAATATTGCCGGTGTTACGTGGGTAAACTATTCAATCCTGCAAACATCCTGGCTCGAGAACTACTAAATTTTGAAGGTCATGACCGCCTTAGAAGGAGAGAAACGCTGGACATGATATAAATTAAAACAAATCCTAATCAAAAACAAAAAAATGAAATGAAATTATGAATTCCTAAATTTGAAATGTTAACCTTTTTGTTTAAGTCAAAAATAGTGTAAAGTCTCGATGGTTTATTCGCAAAGGCAATAACCCAGAGAATAGTATTTTAGGTTAAGATTTGTCCACTTAGTGTTATTTTCATTGTATAATAATGAAAGATTCAATAAAAAATGTAATGAATTGGAAAAAAAAATTTTATTTGCAAACTAAATTTCTCCAATAAAATATGTGTTTAAATACAATTAAAATTATTATTTAGGATATTTTCCAAATATATTTTATTTAAAAATAATTTCCAAAACTTTTGCTGACTTTTTCGAATTTCAGTTTTAATTTTTCCTTGGTTTCGAATTGTACCTCCCAGTTATGATGCCATATGCAGCATTAACTTCAGTTTTAAATCAATCATTTAAAATATCTGAGTATTCCAAGCCATCATTATTTGTTCATCCTCTAAGTACTTTATTATACGATTTCAATTATTATTATTTATTATTTTTACGAACATTAAAAATTTCTAAAAATTTATCTTTGGATTACTGAAAAATTTAACACAATTTATGTATTTTATGAATACTTAAATGCAAATAAATATTTGTTTCGAAATAACAGTCACATTGGAATGTAAACAAATATTTGTTTAGAACAATATCTATCTAACAATATCTATACGGGGCAAAATCGCCTTTTTTGGTATGTTTGAATCGTTACAAATATATTTGTAACACTAATTTTTAAATATTATATATTTATGAACAAATAAATTTTATTTGAAAACCAGTAAGGAAAGGCTAAAGTCGGGCGGTGCCGACTATATAATACCCTACACCACTCTCGTAATATTGAATAACTCTGATATATAAATTTTGTAATTCATGTATAAATTGTTTACATAAATTTACTTTTGGGACATTTTATACTTAAATAATACCCTGTACCACAGTGTGGTGTTAGGTATAACAACGATTGGATCTAAAGAACCAAATCGGATGAAACATATATATGGGAGCTATAGCTAATAACCGATTTTCTTCAAATTCGGTAGTGTTGGTTCATGGATCAAGAAACTCTACCATTCTAAATTTCAACACGATTGGACGTAAAATACAGCTTTTATAGGACTAAAGGGCCAAATGGGACGAAACATATATATGGGAGCTATAGCTAAATCTTAACCGATTTTCTCAAATTCGGCAATGTTGGTTCATGGATCAAGAAACTCTACCATTCTAAATTTCAAAACGATCGGATGTAAAATACAGCTTCTATAGGACTAAAGGGCCAAATCGGACGAAACATATATGTGGGAGCTATAGCTAAATCTGCACCGATTTTCTTCAAATTCGGCAATGTTGGTCCATGGATCAAGAAACTCTACCATTCTAAATTTCAAAACGATTGGATGTAAAGTACAGCTTTTATAGGACTAAAGGGCCAAATCGGACGAAACATATATATGGGAGCTATATCTAAATCTGAACCGATTTTCTTCAAGTTCGGCAATGTTGGTTCATGGATCAAGAAACTCTACCATTCTAAATTTCAAAACGATCGGATGTAAAATACAACTTCTATAGAACTAAAGGACCAAATCGGACGAAAGATATATATGGGAGCTATATCTAAATCTGCACCGATTTTCTTCAAATTCGGCAATGTTGGTCCATGGATCAAGAAACTCTACCATTCTAAATTTCAAAACGATTGGATGTAAAATACAGCTTTTATAGGACTAAAGGGCAAAATCGGACGAAACATATATATGGGAGCTATATCTAAATCGGAACCGATTTTCTTCAAGTTCGGCAATGTTGGTTCATGGATCAAGAAACTCTACCATTCTAAATTTCAAAACGATCGGATGTAAAATACAACTTCTATAGAACTAAAGGACCAAATCGGACGAAAGATATATATGGGAGCTATATCTAAATCTGCACCGATTTTCTTCAAATTCGGCAATGTTGGTCCATGGATCAAGAAACTCTACCGTTCTAAATTTCAAAACGATCGGATGTAAAATACAGCTTCTATAGGACTAAAGGCCAAATCGGACGAAACATATATATGGGAGCTATAGCTAAATCTTAACCGATTTTCTTCAAATTTGGCAATGTTGGTTCATGGATCAAGAAACTCTACCATTCTAAATTTCAAAACGATCGGATGTAAAATACAGCTTCTATAGGACTAAAGGACCAAATCGGACGAAAGATATATATGGGAGCTATATCTAAATCTGAACCGATTTTCTTCAAGTTCGGCAATGTTGGTTCATGGATCAAGAAACTCTACCATTCTAAATTTCAAAACGATCGGATGTAAAATACAGCTTCTATAGGACTAAAGGGCCAAATCGGACGAAACATATATATGGGAGCTATAGGTAAATCTTAACCTATTTTCTTCAAATTTGGCAATGTTGGTTCATGGATCAAGAAACTCTACCATTCTAAATTTCAACACGATCGGATGTAAAATACAGCTTCTATAGGACTAAAGGACCAAATCGGACGAAAGATATATATGGGAGCTATATCTAAATCTGAACCGATTTCAACCAAATTCAATAGCGATCTTAACAACCGCGAAATACTCTAAACTGCAAAATTACAGAACGATCGGAGTGAAATTGCGACCTGTAGTCGACGAACAACTTTACATGGACGGACGGACGGACGGACATCGTTAAATCGACTCAGCTAGTGATTCTGAGTCGATCGGTATACTTTAAGGTGGGTCTAGCTGTGTTATTTTAAGGTGTTACAAACATCTGCAGTGAAACAAACTTATAATACCCTGTACCACAGTGTGGTGTAGGGTATAATAAATAAAATATATTTGGAAAATACAACAAAATATTTTTGCAAATTAAATTTCTTAAATAAAATATGTGTTTAAATGCAAATAAAATTATTGTTTAGGAATTTATCCAAAGATTTTCCAAATTTTTTCTGACTTTTCAGAATTTCAGTTTACATTTTTCCTTAGTTTCGAATTGTACCTCCCAGTTACAGTAACATATGCCGGATTAACTTCTATTTAAATCAGTCATTTCAATTTTCTGATTTAGTATTCCAAGCGCTTACATACATATATATTAATTGTGTCATATATTATTATATTATTAATTGTGTTGAAATTGATCAAATTGAAAATCCTGGTTTAACAACAACTATGAAAAGATTAGCATCAATGAGTAATGATTTATCTTTAAATAATTCAGGATGGAAAATAATGATAAATAGTATATAAAGTTGTACACGGTGCAAAATCGCCTTTGTAAGGTATGTTTCAACCGAAAGAAAATATATTTGGAACACAAATTTTTAAATAAATCAATAAATTATTAAATTATTAATATATTGCAACAAATTGTATTTGCAAACTAAATTTCTCCAATAAAATATGTGTTTAAATACAATTAAAATTATTATTTAGGATATTTTCCAAATATATTTTATTTAAAAAAGATTTCCAAAACTTTTGCTGACTTTTTCGAATTTCAGTTTTAATTTTTCCTTGGTTTCGAATTGTACCTCCCAGTTATGATACCATATGCAGCATTAACTTCAGTTTTAAATCAATCATTTCAAATATATTAGTACTAGCTGGACCCGGTACACTTCGTTGCCCCAGATTGAGATTTCCGATCCCGTCCATTTTTGGAGTAGTAACGTAGACTGCCGCCAAATACATACATATACACAAAACTCAGCAATCTCTCTAACAAATTTCTCTTCTTCAAAACATGGCTCATATGGGCGGGGTCACTACCATTGGTCCAATCCCTCCAATTTTTTTTTACAAATCACGTAGCCTGTCACGATAAATATACACAAAATTACAGCAATCTCGCTAACAAATTCTGGTAGATATCTCAATTTCAAAATTTTACCTATATGGGCGGGGCCAAGCCCATTGGTACGAACTCGCCCATTTTCCGATCCCGTCCATTCTCGGACAAATAACCTAAACTGTCGCCAGATACATATATACAATATTACAGCACTCTCGCTAACAAATTGTGCAAGACACATCAATTTAAAATAATGGCTTATACGGGCTGGGCTACACCCACTGGTCCTATAACGCCACTTTTTGTGTCAATCACGTAGACAGCCTCCAGACACATATACACAAAATTACAGCACTATCGTTTATAAATTGTGCAAGATATCATAATTTCAAAATTTGCTCTATATGGGCCGGGCCACGCCCATTGTTCCGATCCCGCCCATTGTTCCGATCCCGCCCATTTTTCAACCAATCACGAATACTGCTACCAGATGTATATACACAAAATTTCAGCACTCTCGCTAACAAATAGTGTAAGATATCTCAATTTCAAAATTTGGCTTATATGGGCGGGGTTACGCCCATTGGTCCGCTCGCAACCTTTTTTGGACCAATCACGTAGAATGCCAGCAGATACATATACACAAAATTACAGAACTCTCGCTAATAAATTGGGCAAGATATATCAATTTAAAAATTTAGCCTATATGTGAGGGGCAACGCCCATTGATCCGATCCCGCCCATTTTTGGCCCAATCGCGTAGAATGCCAGCAGATACATATACACAAAATTACAGAACTCTCGCTAATAAATTGGGCAAGATATATCAATTTAAAAATTTAGCCTTTATGTAAGGGGCAACGCCCATTGATCCGATCCCGCCCATTTTTGGAGCAATCACGTTGACTGCAACCAGATACATATACGCAAAATTTCAGCACTCTCGCTAACAAATTGTGTGAGATATTTTAATTTCAAAACTTTACCTATAGGTGCGGGGCCACGCCCATTGGTCCGATCCCGCCCATTTTTGGACCAATTACGCAGACTGCTACCAGATATATATGCGCAAAATTTCAGCACTTTCGCTAACAAATTGTGTAAGATGCCACCAGATACTTACACACAAAATTACAGAACTCTCGCTAATAAATTGTGCAAGATATCTCAATTTCAAAATTTGGCCCATATGGGCGGGGCCACTCCCATTGGTCCGATCCCGCCCAATTTTTTGACCAATCGCGCATAATGCCACCAGATATATATACACAAAATTGCAGAACTCTCACTAATGAATTGTGGAAAATATTTCAATTTCAAAATTTAGCTTATATGGGCGGGGCCACGACCATTGGTCCGATTCCGCCCATTTTTGGAAAATTCACATAATCTGCCACTAAATGCATACACACAAAATTTCAGCACTCTAGCTAAAAAATTTTCTCAATATCAAAATTGGACCCATATGGGCGGGTCCACGCCCGCTTGATATATCGAAAATTCAAGTACCCTATTTTCAGCACCCCCTACACATGTACATTCTGTGAAAATTTCAAGATGATCGGTCTAGCCGTTTAGACGTCTATACGGAACAAACAAACAAACAAACCCACAAACAGACACTCTCTTTTATATATATAGATTCCAAGCCATCATTATTTGTTCATCCTCTAAGTACTTTATTATACGATTTCAATTAACACAATTTATGTATTTTATGAATACTTAAATGCAAATAAATATTTGTTTCGAAATAACAGTCACATTGGAATGTAAACAAATATTTGTTTAGAACAATATCTATCTAACAATATCTATACGGGGCAAAATCGCTTTTTTTGGTATGTTTGAATCGTTACAAATATATTTTTAAATATTACTTAGGTTAGGGTGGCAGCCGTATTTGCTATACAAGCTCACATAGACCAGTTTAGGTCCCTAGTGTTACCACGGGCTGAAATGCCCCTCATCGAAACCAACCTGTGTGATATACAAATTTATTGATAGTACGAATATCGGTACTGGAAAGATCTGTTAGGCTGCTTAGAAAGGCCGACCCCAGTATGTCCAGTCGTCGTTTACTCAGAGCGGGGCAGTCGCATAACAAGTGCTCAATGCTGTCCACTTCTTCCTCATCTCCACAGCTTCTGCAGAAGTCATTAGAGTCAATACCCAATCTTTTGGCGTGTTCGCCGATCAAGCAGTGTCCCGTCAGAACTGATACTAAAGTAGACAATCTTTGCCTCTCTAGTGCCAGGAGATATTTTGATCTTCTCAGGTCATACCTTGGCCAGATTTGTCTAGCTACCCTGCAGGTGTCGATTTCTGTCCATCTTTCGTTGCCTGCCTGATTGCCTCTTGCCTAAGTCAAAGCTTGCACGTGGATAGTGGCGCACTAATATATGCAAATTCTTCGAGAATGTAATGTCGCCCCTTTCCTAGCAAGTTCATCTTCGAACCATGCGTGTAAAAGTGGAGATGGTTTATATTACCTGGTATTCTTCCAACCCATTCATCTCTGGCGGGAATTATAGTGATGTAATTTCTCTCGAAGGTGTACACGGTTGGTATATAGTCCACTCGGTCGGTTACGGTAGCACTACACTTTGATATCCTCACGTGACCGTAGTTTTTGTACCTATACATTGATAGGCAGTTTAATCTTATTGCCGCTTTGGTTGCAACTTCTCTCGCAACAATATTAATCGGCAGTATATGGAGTAGGGCTTGTAGAGACTCGGTCGCTGTAGTCCTTAAGGCTCCGCTTTGCCGTCCACCATACCACATTGCCGTATAACAGTATAGGACGAACTACTGCTATATATATCCAGTGGACGATTTTAGGGGACAGGCGCCACCGCGACCCTACAGCCTTTTTGCAGGATTATAAGGCGACGTTGGCCTTCTTTACACGTTCCAATACGTTAAGTGTAAATAACAGTTTTCTATCTAGATTCATTCCTAAAAATTTTGCACCAGTGGATGACCCTCTACTCCGATCCAATTGTATGACTCCGAATGTTGCGCCTATAAAATGGACAATTGGACCACGCGAGGAAGTTACCACTGGGTCCACGCGGGAACCCGGTAACAAACGGTTAACGTTTCCACGGGTCATATTTATCCTTCAACTCCAGCTTTTAATTTCTCAATTTCAAATAAAAATATCCTAATTTCAATTAGAATTTTCTGAATTTCCAATGGAAATATCCTAATTGAAAATGAAATGTTCTCAATTTAAAGTGGAAGTATTTCAAATGAAATTTAGACAATTTCAAATAGAAAATCTCAATTTCAATTGAAATTTAGTCAATTCCAAATGGAAAATCTCAATTTCAAATGAAATTTAGCCAACTTGAAATGGAAAATCTCAATTTAAATCGAAATGTAGTCAATTTCAAGTGGAAAATCTCAATTTAAATTGTAATTTAGCCAACTTGAAATATAAAATCTCAATTTGAAATTAATTTCAAGTGAAATTTTCTCAAATACAATGGGAAACTTCTCAATTACTGTTGCAAATGGTGTAGATCTGTTCCATTTATCCGAGGTGGAGGGTCCACATGTAGGACTTTATTCATCCTAGTAAAAACAACCAATTCTGTCTTGTTTAGGTTTACGCCCAAACCGCCGCTTCTGGCCCATCTAGCCAATTTGTTCAGAGCCGCCTGTAGAATGTCTCGGAGGACGTTTCCGAATTTGCCACTCACTGCGATTGTCACGTCGTCCGCATATGCCACGACCTTGCAGCCACAACGTTCTAGATCTAGCAGGATTTCATTCACCGCTAGGTTCCAAATTAGTGGAGACAGTACTCCTCCTTTTGGGGTTCCTCTGTTTACAAACCTTCGTATAGTTGTGGACCCAAGACATGCTGATATGCGTCTTCTGTTGAGCAGACTTTGAATTAGTCTAATCCAACTAGAGTTAATTTTTAGATGTGACAGTGCCGCAACTACTGCATCTGAGTGAATGTTGTTAAAAGCCCCTTCTTTTTCAAGAAATGCCACAATGGTGAATTCCTTGAAATGCAGGGACGATTCGATAGTGCTCACAAGTTCGTGCAGGGCTGATTCTGTAGACTTCCCCTTATTGTTATGATACCATATGCAGCACTACTTCAGCTTTAAATCAATCATTTAACATTTCTGAGTATCCCAAGTCATCATTAGTTGTCAATCGTCCAAGCAATTTATGTTGATCCAAGATTATACGATTTCAATTGTTGTTATTTATTACTTTTACAAACATTAAAAATTTAACTTTAAATTACTGAAAAATTTAATACAATTTAGGTATTTTCTGAATACTTAAATGCAAATAAATATTTGTTTCGCAAATGATAGACCCAAAACAAAAACATATTGGGATGTAAACAAAAATTTGTGTAGAACAACATCTTCCCAAATATATAATTTTTGTGTGTACCGAATATGTTTGGGACAATATACTACAGAAGCGATTTTGTTTCAGCGTGTATAAATTTTATGATCATCTACCTTCTAACCCCATATAACTAAATATGACTGGTAGGGTAATAACAGCAGATATTTATGATTAAAATATAATATTTCCTAGCAAAAAACTGCTTATTATAAGTGGTCAAATTATTGCAATAGATAATGATGGCAACATTTTGGAAAAATTAAATCATAGCAAAGTTAATTTTGTTAATAATAAAATATTACATTTATTTAGTAAGATATATTTTAATTGTGTTGAAATTGATCAAATTGAAAATCCTGGTTTAACAACAACTATGAAAGGTTTAGCATCAATGAGTAATGATTTATCTTTAAATAATGCTGTATGGAAAATAGTGATAAATAGTATATAAATGTGTACACGGTGCAAAATCGCCCTTTTTTGATATGTTTCATTCGAAAGAAAATATATTTGGAACACAAATTTTTAAATAAATCAATAAAATATATTTGGAACCCATATATTAATATATTACTACAAATTGTATTTGCAAACTAAATTTCTTAAATAGAATATGTGTTTAAATACAATTAAAATTATTATTTAGGATATTTTCCAAATATATTTTATTTAAAAAAGATTTCCAAAACTTTTGCAGACTTTTTCGAATTTCAGTTTTAATTTTTCCTTGGTTTCGAATTGTACCTCCCAGTTATGATACCATATGCAGCATTAACTTCAGTTTTAAATCAATCGTTTCAAATTTCTGAGTATTCCAAGCCATCATTATTTGTTCATCCTCTAAGTACTTTATTATACGATTTCAATTATTATTATTTATTATTTTTACGAACATTAAAAATTTCTAAAAATTTAACTTTGAATTACTGAAAAATTTAACACAATTTATGTATTTTATGAATACTTAAATGCAAATAAATATTTGTTTTGAAATAATAGTCACATTGGAATGTAAACAAATATTTGTTTAGAACAATATCTATCTATCTAACAATATCTTTACGGGGCAAAGTCGCCTTTTTTGGTATGTTTGAATCGTTACAAATATATTTGTAACACAAACAACAAATTTTTAAATATTATATATTTCTGAACAAATAAATTATATTTGAAAATAAATAAAATATATTTGGAAAATACAACAAAATATTTTTGCAAATTAAATTTCTTAAATAAAATATGTGTTTAAATGCAAATAAAATTATTGTTTAGGAATTTATCCAAAGATTTTCCAAATTTTTGCTGACTTTTTAGAATTTCAGCTTAAATTTTTCCTTAGTTTCGAATTGTGCCTTCCAGTTACAATAACATATGCTGGATTAACTTCTATTTAAATCAATCATTTCAAATTTCTGATTTAGTATTCCAAGTCATAACTTCTTGTCAAGCCTCCAGTAATTTATTTTGATCCAAGATTATACGATTTCAATTATTATTATTTTTACGAGCATTAAAAATTTCTAAAAAAAAACTTTGAATTAGTAAAAAATTTAACACAATTAACGTGTTTTCTGAATTCTTAAGTGCAAATAAATATTTCTTTCGGAAATAATAGTCCAAAATAAAAACTATTGGGATGTAAACAAAGAGTTGTTTAGAATAACATTTTCCCAAATATACTCTTGGGTGTACCCAATATTATATGTTTAGAGAGTCCCCTAAACATATATATGTTCCAAGCCGAATATGTTTGGGACAAAATACTACAGAAGTCATTTTTTGTCAGCGGGTATAAAAGCTTTATACATCAATAAAAAATTAGAATTGATTAGATCAAATGATGATAATAATTGTTTATTGATTGATAACACTTTAAGCGACATTTGAAATAAAATTGAATGAATTAGTTTGGAGAATGCCACATATTAAATTTTCTATTGAATTAGAATCCGAATTTAATAGAAAAATTACAAATAATAATGTTAGATTTTTCTTCACACCCAGGAAAATAATTGGATGGAATTCGATTGTAACAATAAAAAAAATAGTACTAGCAACAAAAATTATATTGCCTAGACCGTGAGTCGTTTGTATTTATATATAAATAGTTGAAACAACAATAATAACATGGATACGATCAAATAAAAATGCTTGCAACTAAATCGATGGTTGTATCAATCGAATTAAGATTGTTTTTTCATTGAAACTCGGTTAGTTGTGGTAATCAATTTTAAACTTTCATTATAGTACCATATCATCGATTTTTGGTTGTAACAACCCATGTTTTATTCGTGACAACATAAATTGTATCAATAGACCAAAGATTATTATTGGAACGAATAATTGGTTGCTGCAACAGAAAAATTTTAAATAATGAAATGTATTTTGGGAAATACAACCGAAAGATTGGTTTCTGTTCTTTTGCTGATACATGGCAAACAAAAAATAAAATTGCTCGACATAAATAAATCTCTTATTTATGTTATTATCCACAAATACTCTCGTGTGGATAATAATGTGTGAAATGCAGAATATGTTGTGAAAAATGTTTTACATAAATAAAAGCAAAAATCATGAAATTGAAAGCACAGGGTTTTCGTGAACTAAAATTTGTATCAAATATTTCCACGTCTCATAATTGTGATGAATTTGTAATATGGGATTTTTAATTTTATTATGAATTGTTTGGTTTTTTGTTCAATAAATAAAATAAAAATTAATGAAAACTGTGTTTAATTAATTGTAGGTAGTATATGACTGACAAATTGTCAACACAAAAAATTTTTTGTGTGGCAACTTGCAACAGATAATTTTAGCCACCATTTTCGTAGTTGGCGCAACCAAATATGATTGTTGTCAACATGGAAGCGGAAGTATACCACAACCAAAATGTTGGTTGTCCTGATGGAATCGCATGGTTGGCAACTAATTCGGTTGAGGCAACCAAACTGTGTTCTGTGTGCAGAAATTGGAGATATTTTCGTACTAGTGGTGTCCCGAGTCTGAGTACATCAGAAAAACAAAAACAAATGATACACACATATATTTCTTAATTGGGTTTCGAATTAAAGAAATCAAAATATTCATATTGTTGAGAAGCAAATGACGCGATACTATTTTTCCTGTAGGTCTTATCGAGTAAAACAAGAATCTTTTTTTGGAATTACCCGGACACCCCTAAAATCCGGATTTACTTTGTATGTTTACTAATCGATTTTCAGTCTCTAAAGTAATTTGGAAAGAAGACCCTTTGACCTTTCGAACGATATATTTTGTTTATTTTAAGCTGTAGGAATATATGTTTATATGTCCTACAACACATTTCTAATTTTTTTTTCGTAATTTTCTAGTTTAGGAGATGTTTTCACCTATTATTTTATAAGGAACAAAATCCGTTTGCAGTTGACTGAGTTATAAAGGTTTCATTAAAACAAAATTTGTTCATAAATAGTAGTTATATATATTTTGTATGATAGTTTTCCAAAAATGAGCTCGAGGTCTATGTTGGTTTTTTTATGTGTTTTTTTTTTATTGTTTTCAATCAATATATCGTCTTTCTTCGAAAGACATCATCAGGATGACTGTTAAAAAATACATATAAACAAAAATTGTTTTATATTATATTGTTGTTGCATACAAACTTACGAAAATAGAACTACGAAAAACCTTAAAAATTATCCGTAGAACAGCGATAGGCACACAATACTTCTACAAAATGTTTATGCATTTGTGAGAAGTGTTAACACTCTCTTTATGCACTGCGAGAAATGCTATTTGCATTATCCAATCCAAATTTTGAAGAAAAGATCTGCATACCCGTATTTATTATGCCATATTCGTTATTTAATTAATTCTTTATTTTTATACCCTCCACCATAGGATGGGGGGTATATTCATTTTGTCACTCCGTTTGTAACACCTATAAATATTGGTCTGAGACCCCTTAAAGTATATATATTCTTAATCGTCGTAAAATTCTAAGACGATTTAGCCATGTCCGCCTGTCCTTCCGTCCGTCCGTCTGTGGTAATCACGCTACAGTCCGCAATAATAGAGCTAGGTTGATCAAATTTGGTATAAATATTTCTTATAGTTGCAGGCTGTTTGGGATTGCAAATGGGCCATATCGGTCAATGTTTTGATATAGCCCCCATATATAGCATCTAACTTGATGTGATTCCTACTGTTATCATCTACTATATGTTTCCTACTGTTCTCATCTACTATTTTTTTTTTGTTTTTCGGTGTTATTTTATTCAGTTTTGAGTTATTTTGTGAGGTCACATGCTATCCATGGTGGAGGGTATATAAGATTCGGCATGGCCGAACTTAACGCTTTTACTTGTTTCTACTAACCGTTTTCGAGTGTCAAACTTTTTTTTTGGTTGGTATATTTAGGTGTTTATAAAATATCTTTAAAACATAATAATATATAAATTTAAAATTATTTTAAAAAATTAGTTACTTTAATTAATTTTGACAAAAAGGAAATAATATGTACATTTCTACAGTAATATAATAAATAATTTAAACATATATTTAGAAATGTTTATAAATTCTTCGGTAAAAATAGAATTCATACTAAACTAATACTCGTACTAGAAGTATGTATTGTAATAAATGTATCATCCATCTTTTCTTTATGTGTACGCTAAGCAACAAGCGACAACACAACCTCGGCGATCGAATAAGCTAGCGCGACTGAATGAAGACGAGCTCTCATTCAATGTGTGTGCTCATGTACCGGCGAGAGGAAAAACCCTCACATTGTAGATTCTACAATTGACAAGTCGATACCTCCATTCTAAAACATGCTAAGTCGATTTTGCATGTTTTTAGGGATATTGCATTTTTCACTTCTAACTATTCCAAAATATATTCTGTCAAAATTTGGTGTTTATCCGTTAACCCGATCGAACGTTATTCACAAAACAGTACAGGCCATTCGATTTACAAAAGAACATATATATGCGCACTATATCTAAATCTGAACCGATTTTCTTCAAGTTCGTCATCGTGGGCCCTTGGATCAAAGAACTCCACCGTTCTAAGTTTCAAAAAGATTGAATGTGAAATACAGCTTATATAGCGCTAAAACACCAAATCGGTAGCAGAATATATTGGGGCTAGAACCGATTTTCTTAAAATTTGAAAATCTGCGCGATTTGTTACTAAATGATGTATATTATACACTCGCGTATTTAAATTGCCTACTTAAAAAAAAATTTTAGTTTTACGACTTTTGCCCAGTAAAATAGGTCATTTGTACCATACTGCATTGAAACTTCGGATTTGGCGAAGATAATTAGGCTTAAAATACAAAAAATATCGAAAAATAGCGATTTTACTGTGTGATGATATATTAAGATTTAGCCATATTCCTATCATTTAAACGAGAAATTCAAGATATTTTTCCTATTATAACATTGAATGCATTCCATGATGTTGGGTATATAAAGGGTTTTTCAACAGGGACGCTACAAAAATAGACCGACAGGGAGAGCAAACGACTCCACATTTTTTGCCGCTCTTTTAACATTTCTCTTCAGTAAGGTTTGCCATTTCATGATGGAGAGATATACGAGCCAACAACGAGTCGAAATTATTAAAATTTACTACCGAAATTCGGAGTCAGTAGCCTCAACGTTAAGAGCGCGAAAAATCATCTTCAGCGATAAGGCTCATTTCTGGCTGAATGGCTTCGTCAATAAACAAAATATGCGTTACCGGTCCGTGATCAAGACCGGCACGTTACTGTGAATGGGAATCGCTACCGTTCAATGATAACCGAATATTTTTGGCCGCAATTGGATGACATTTCCAACAGGACGGTGCCACAAGCCACACAGCGAATGCCACAATCAATTTACTGGAAACCAAGTTTGGAGAACGTGTTTTCTCACGAAATGATCCAGTCGATTGGCCGCGTCGGTCGTGCGATTTGACGCCGTTAGACTATTTCCTGTGGGGCTACGTCAAGTCTATGCCAACAAGCCAGCGACGATTGATGAACTTCGTACGAATATCGAACGTGAAATTACAGCAGTATCGGCCGATTTATGCTTGAAAACCGTCGAAAATTGGGTTCAGCGTCTGGACTTCTGCAAGCGTGCCCGTGGTGGCCATGCAAAAGAAATCGAGTTCCATACATAATGGCATCGAACGTACTTTAACAGGAATAAAGAATTTCATTGATATCCAAAACCGTTTTTGTTTTATTTAAAAAAAACTTTTGTAGCGCTCTATTTGCCAAACCCGGTACTAGTGTAAGGCTACGAATTTTTTGCAACATGGCAATCATGAATTACCCACACAATGATGGACGAAGAAGACGGTTGAGCAAGAGAGAGAGCCGTATAGTTGAAGTTGTAGCGAACGGACGTGTACGGATCATCCTGATCATTTATTTAACTTTTTTCTTTTTATGTATTTTTACCAATTAAATGAACTAAATAAATATCTAATTTTATTCCTTATAGTTCAGAAAATGGGATTGAGAACCTCCCCTAACGACAAACGATAACGTGTGTGAAATAATGTAATGTGTGTGTGTGCTAACAGAAGAATTTTTGCAAAACCAGTGTGTGTGTGTGCAAGCGCGAAGAAGAAAAGATTTGTTGAAACGAACATTACAATATTCGCCTGCTCGCATAGACACAGCATTCGATGCTGTGTGAACGTTTACGAACAAAACAGAAAAAAATGCATATACATACAAACATAACGAGATCTAATGATCATTAACGGTTTCAGATAACCCAGTGGTATAGGGGACTAGCGCCGCAAGTCTATATTCGCTAGGCCTTAAAGAACTACCGCTAGTCCCTCACAATCTACTTGCCATGCTTTTACCTGGTGAATTTAACATGGGCATGTCCTACGAAGGGGGTTATTGACCCCTCACTGCATTACCTTTCCACACCAAAAGCGCTAGCACATTTTGCCTATAAACTACACTGCCTCCAAGGGACGGGTGGCAGTGCCAGTCCCTCGTAGGTGGAACCATCTCCCCTATCGCCAATTAACCACCTAATTCGACACTCCTGTCTTAGTGTATCTTTCAATATACTCAAGGGATAAAAACAATATGAATTTATAAAGATATTAAAAACAGTTTTATTTTTAGTCATAGCTTAAATACTTATACATACATATTAAAAATGCATGTGTAATATGATTCATAAAAAAATTTTCTAAATAAAATAAAAAATACTTCAAATTTGATTGTAAGATTACCATTAAAAAAAAAACATAAAAATTTTACTATTCGTTTAAATCCAAAAATAAGAAAAGTAGTCAACTTTGGTACAATTTCTAAAAAATACCCGACAGCCCGATTTTCAATCTTAATATCTCAAAATAATCCTTGGGTCCTTGAACTCAAAAATGTTTACTAGAACAAAAGTTATTGAATTTTGGCCGATGATACTGAACCACTGCGCGTCGGTTTGTTTGCTGTGCAGGGCGTTTAGAAGCACATTTCGTTTTGCTGTAGCTTCTGCCAGGAATTTTAGTTGATCTAAAAAATATAATTCAAAACAATTAAATTAGTTCCATTGTAAAAATACGTTACCTTGAATAAGATTATCCCGTTTTGTAAGTTCATCTAAAATCAGTACTCATTATCAACTTTAAATTGTTTCCTTCTGTTCACCACGCACAATAAGAAACAACTGAAGGTCAGTTTTTTCTTTTTTAACAAAGAGCTGGAAGTAGTGGTTGATTTTGATTAACGGGATTTTTGTATTACAATAAAAAAATGTGTCGTAGAAAAAAACCAGATCTGTGCATTACTTAGGACTATGCAATGCGGTGGCGAATAGTGGATATTATTATTATAGGATATTATTTCCTGGAGAAGGCGGTGTGTCTTTGTTACATGTCACATGCATAACGATTTATAGAAATAGCAAATAAGAGCTAACCCCTGCACCCGCCCTTTGTGGCGATGTCTTCATGTTATACCACTGCGAATTGTATCGAGCGTAGCAGCGAAGTGTGTGTGTTTTGAAACGTTGAAGAGAGCAAGAGTGCGTTTGGGAGAGTGTTTACCCTGCAGCGAAACGGACCAGTTCATAACTAGTTCTACACTGGTCCATGAGAATGTATGAACTAGTTCCACATAATACCCTTTGCCCAGCAAGCAACTGTTTCTTTTTACATGGGCTTGTCCTAGGAAGAATCAATTGTCTCCAGCTGCATTCGTTTGGAACAGTTCTGATATAGTTCAGAATGGAATAGTTTAGCATTAATTCTAGGGTACTAGCTCTGATATAGTTCTTCAGGAATATATCTAAACTACTCCATAACTGTTCCAAACGAATGCACCCGGAGAAAAATTGATTCTTCCTAGGACAAGCCCATGTAAAAAGAAACAGTTGCTTGCTGGAAAAAATATTTTATGTAGAATTAGTTCATGCTCTCTGGGTTATGGACCAGTCTAGAACCACTTTTCAGCTTGCCTTTATTATAAAATAAAATTTAAGAAATAAAAAGTATATATATAGTGGTTGGTTTTTATTTTTATAATATTTATAAAAATTAAATTGAAATATATTTATTTTTTAAGAAACGGAAATAAGTTATTTTAATTCCTAGAAAAGGAAAACTTGAAATAGTTATAATTATTATTATCATTATAACGTCTTACTTGTTCAAATTTCCACTTAACAAAGAACACAAGACTGAAATGACAAGCACCACCATAAATTCCTAACGGTAAACACTTAGAATTATTTCAATGCAGACGAAAAAACACAAACAAATATTCACGCCGTACAAAATCAAACAAAAGCAGCGCTGCCTAGGCAGATTTCTTTGAATTCTCTTGTTTTTTTGCTCTCAACTGTTTCTGGCTGCATTACTTTTGCTCTAGTCTGGATCTAGTTCATTTTGGACCAGCTCAGATCCGGTCCTTTTCATAGACTGTTTCCAATTTCTCTGCAGGGTAATAAATAACCACATGAGTGAGAGCGAGCGCGGTAAAGAAACAGAAGCAAACACAATCAAGGAATGAATGTGTATGAAAAGTCATTGAGAGTGTGGTGTAAAAATAATACAAATGAAGGAAGATATACATACGTATGTACGTGTAGTGACGTGTGGATATGGAGAATATAACGAGACTCGAAAATACACACGTCTACAAATTAATACGCAACTGATTGTGATTTTTATGCAACTCTATTTTTCAAAAGTGGAATTGAACGATAACGTAAACGCGATGGAAATTGAAGACAAAATAACGTATAACGTAGAACGTAACGTAAACATTGTCAATATGCGGCGAATAGAATCATTGAAGGTGAACCAACTAAAATTATTGCTTAGTGCGCGTGAATTACCAATAAGTGGTAATAAGCCAGAATTGGTGAAACGTCTTATTGAAGCGACTAATAGCGAAGAAATAAACTTTGAAATTGACTACGATTCTGATGAAGGTACAGACTCAAATTGATCAGCTACGTAGTATGATGGAAAGTATGCTTTTAGTCATACAACAACAACAAACAGCGAACACAAATGGGCACGATGAGCGGATAAATACACGGGTAAACGAAACACCAACAACGTCGCAAAATCGAGATATTCGAAATCGTAATGTACACAGTGTCAAAGAAATAGCCGACACTCTTCCTGAATACGATCCAACGAATGATTCGGTATTTAGTGTGGATCAGTTTATCGACAGGGTTGATAAGACTATGCGTGCGTATGAATGGGAAGATAAGTACGTGTTATTGGCGGTGTACAGCAAGCTTAAAGGGCCTGCTAAATTGCCCTTGAGTTGGCTGAGGCTTTAAGAGTTGAGTTAAAATGACAAACGCTACACGACGACATGGAGAATCTATCACCGAGTACTGTTTCCGAATGACAGCTTTGGGTAGACGTTATAGCTTGAGCGAATCGGCGATTATAAGATATACTCGCGAGGGTTTGAAACATGCTGATTTACAAATGGCAATCGCGGCACTTCGTTTCAAGACTATGAAGGAGATGCGTGAAATTCTAGTGGATTATTTGGTGAATATGACAAGTTGCTCAGCTAGTAGGAGAACAACGACAACGAAACAATAACGCTAGAAAAATCTCAGACAATGATATACGCAGAACATCAACGCAACGGGTCACATTTCAAGTGTATGTCCAAAACCACAACGACGAGCGCGATGTAAGAATTGTCAACGAGTTCATCCTAAAGGTTCACCCGAAAACTGCGGCAAGCTAAATCCACGGACTATAAACGGGGTGCAAAGAAATGTCGACGATAATCGGGTTACGATCAACGGCGAAGAATTTTATGCTTTTATTGATACTGGTAGTCAATGTAGTATGATTCGTAAATCAAAAGCGACAAAAATATCCAACGAACGAGAACCTTGTTTCTTACATATTAGCGGAGTTTGCAGAGGCACACGTGTCCTTAACGAGATGATGAAGGTAAAATTAGACTTCGACGACCATGAGCTTAATATTGATCTCTACGTTGCGGATGACGACATCTTTTCGTCAGATTTAATTATCGGAAACGACATTTTCGCGAATAACGGCATACGCCTAATAGTTGACAATAACGAGCGACGATTTGAATTGGTAAGCGTGTCTACGACCAACATTAATGAACGAACACCTATCGAAATGTCATCAATTCAATGCGGCACAGATGATGAGGCTACTAAAACAAAAATATCTGAATTACTCAACGAATATCGAGACGTCTGCGGTAACGAACTTAACGAAATCGGTCTAACGAATGCTATTCAAATGAAAATCGAATTAACAACAACCGAGCCAATAGCATCGAAGCCATATCGACTCCCAGAATCGAAAAATGCTGCGGTGAGTAAAATGATTAACGAGTTACTAACAAACGATATTATACAAAAGTCAACATCTGAATATGCAAGTCCTATAGTACTCGGTAAAAAGAAAAATGGCAACGACAGATTATGCGTGGATTATCGACGTTTAAATCAACACATGGTCAAAGAGATTTTTCCAACGCCTAACATAGAAGAACGACTTCAAGATATTAAACAATTTACGTATTTCACGGTGTTAGACTTAAATAGCGGATACTACAAAATTCCAATTGAGGAAAATGGTAGACAATTTACGGCATTTGTAACGCCTGACGGACTTTATGAGTTGAAACGCATGCCGTTTGGTCTCAAGAACGCACCATCGTTTTTTCAACAACTGATGGCACTACTACGTGAGAAAACGCTGGATAGAGATTTGTTTCATTACATGGATGACATTGTAGTTGGTAGCAACAACGTCAGCGAAATGCTCCAGAAATTACGACGAGTTTTTACTGTTTTGCGCGAACTGATCCTCACGATTAACTTCAAAAAGTGCGAATTTATGAAACAGACTATTGAGTTTTTGGGTCATTAACTACATCCAATGGGTATCAGTCCAGGTAAAATAAAGACAGCTGCAATCCAGCAATTTCCAACACCTAAGACCGAAGTACGACAATTTTTGGGTTTAAGTGGCTACTTTAGAAAATTCGTGCCCGGCTACGCAATAATCTCCGAACCGTTACGAGTTCTACTGAGGAAGGAAGGCAAATTCCAACGAGCAAAAACAAGAGTTTCAAAAACTAAAGACGTGCCTTACACGAAACCGGTAATAGTGGGTTATCGAACTAACGCGGAACATCAGATTCATACTGATGCCAGCGCAATCGGTCTAGCAGGGGTGCTACTACAGAACGAGGAAAATACGCGAAGACCAGTAGCATTCTACAGCCGATCAACAACCAACGACGAAAGAAACTACATAGCTATGAATTGGAGGCGTTAGCTGTGGTAGAATCTTTAGAACACTTCCGTTACTACGTTTACGGCAAACCAGTTACAATCGTCAAAGATTGCAAGGCTATCAGAACCACTATGCAAAAAAAAGAATTAATCCCGAGAATCGCAAGATGGTGGCTGAGAATCCAAGATTTTGACGCTAAAATCGAACATCGATCAGGTCAGCGAATTTAACATGTGGATGCATTAAGCCGAGCACCGTATGAAGAAGCCCGAGAATTAAAAACGGTCATAAGCCAAGGCGACTGGTTGGAAATTGAAATTACGAGACAAAACGATTTGTAACGAGTATGTAATCGACGACGGACGACTATTTCGGAAAGTCAAAGATAAACTTCTTTGGGTGGTTCCGAAAGCCTTGCGATAGCGCGTAATAAAAGGACAACATGACGACGCGGGACATCTAGGGCTGGAGAAAACCATAGACGCTATTCAGAGACATTTTTGGTTTCCCCGAATGCGGAATTTTGTTAAAGCTCATATAAAGTCATGTTTAGAATGCGCGTATAACAAAGCTCCTGGCAAAAACACGAAGGCGAGTACCATTACGACAACGTTAACCCAGTGCCATTCCATACTATCCATATGGATCACTTGGGCCCTTTCCCGAAAATCACCAAACGTAACGCGGAACTGCATTCACGTCCCACGAGTTCAAGCGATTCTGTCAGACGAACGACGTAAAACATATCTTAAATGCTGTAAGAACTCCAAGAGCGAACGGCCATGCAGAACGAAAGAACCGAACAATACCCAGTATGCTTCTACCGTCAACCAAACAAGACAAGCGATGGGACGATCAACTTCGGCGAGTACAGTGGTCGATAAGTACGATGAAAAATAAAACTACTGGTCGAACCCCACATGAACTCCTGTTTGGATTTCATCCGCGAGTTATTCTACAAAATAAACTTGTACTATCTTTGCACAATAGCGAATCTATTGACAACGACCGTTTAGAAGAAATACGCAACGAAGCGGCTGAGAGAATTGATGCACGACGTGAAGATGCGAAACAGCGATACGACGGACATCATAGTCAACCGAAACGCTACAAACTCGGTGAATTGGTGTTAGTTGAGAATGAACCAACGGCGACGAGTACTTCAAGAAAGTTGGAGCCACTCTACAAAGGTCCATTCATCATCACACAAGTCCTGGAAAAGGATAGGTACGTCATCGAAGATTTGCCAGGATCAACTAGAAAACAACGTCATTATACATCAGTGATCTGGCAACATAGTTGCGTACAGACGTGTTTATAGTGGCTCTCACAAAAATTCTATTAAAAAATTATTTTCTTTGGGATTAACCCTGCTAAAGCATATAAAGCGAGTTGGGCGCTATTAACAAGTGATTTGGTTATAATTCTGTGTTAAAGTTTATTGCTAAAGTGTAACTTTTTGCAAGAAAAATAATCAAGTTAAAAATCATAGTGCTTGCTGTGTTGGTTGTTCATAAATAAACAAAGGAAATTTAAAAAAACAAATAATCGTGCATGTCCCTCACTCCCTCCGTTGAGAGGCGGTTAAGTCTTAATGGCAGAAATGCGTACATTTCTGTGACAAATACAGAAAGTAACGCAACAGCAACGCCTAGAAGAGATGACAGCCTCTTTTTGACCGCCAAAACTCCAAACAATGCGCGCTCTTTCTCACCGCAGTTGTCAAGTAGTGAAACAAATCAAACAGAAATGCTAACAAATACAATGCAAAATAACGTAGTGCCTAAAAGTATGCTTTCAAGTTCAGTAGCTAATCCGAATGGAAATAGTGTTGCCACAGCAACAGGAACAATCCCCAAAGGTACAAATCCAAACAGTACAACGGGCAAAGATGAGAAAATTCAAACTGGTTTAGATAGATATATTTTAGTGACAAAACGAAAGGCAAGTGCAAGGTCTCCTCATAAGGAACCAGATCCCAAAGTTTCCAAAGGAATGAATGCGGTAAGTTCGAACCGATTTGACCTCCTCAGCTCTGAGGATAGTAATGAAGAAACAAATGAAACTAAAAGAGAACCCAAACCACCTCCGCTTTTCTTGCGGGAACAAAGAACTAACGCGTTGGTAAATAAGCTGTCCCAGCTACTAGGCAAAGAAAACTTCTATGTTGCTTCACTTCGTAGAGGCAATGTATACGAAACAAAAATTCAGACATACACCGAAGTGTCTTATAGAAAGGTGGTTGGGTTGCTCGATCTCGAGAAAAAGAATTACTACACTTACCAGCTTAAGAGTTCAAAAGGTCTTGTGGTAGTAATTAAGGGTATTGATAGTACAGTTTCAACAGCTGAAATAATCGATGAACTTGCTAAAGAGGGTTACGAAGTTAAATCCATATAAACATTATAAATAAAAAGAAAATTCCTCAGCCCATGTTTAAGGTTGAACTAACATTTGATTCTTCAAGAATAAAGAAAAAAGGCGCACCTCATCCTATTTACGACCTAAGATATTTGTGCAACCGTAGAATTCGAGTCGAGGAACCTTTAAAACGAGCCGATCCTCCCCAATGTACAAATTGTCAAGAATTTGGACACACCAAGGCATACTGTAAATTACCGGCCGTTTGTGTCAGATGTGGCGATGTGCACAAGTCCGTTGACTGTCCCCATCCTAGAACAGATACCGGCGTAAAAAAATGTAGTAACTGCGGTGAGAACCATACAGCAAACTACAGGGGTTGCCCTGTATATAAGCACATGAAAAAATCAAACAATGTTAATAAAACTCCAACATATGCAAGCTACATTCCATCGCCTTTCCCAGGCTTAAGAACTGTATCTCCTACGGAAAATGCTAGTTCTAGCGACCCAAACGTAAACCGAATCCCAAAGAATACAATTCATCCAAATATGTCATACGCCCGTATGACAAGAAATGGTAATTCGTTACACCCCCAATTTCCCCTCGAAAACTCAATAGAAAAATTAATAGAAACTATGAATTCATTCATGTTGAATATGCAAAGCATGATGCAAGAAATGATGAGAAATCAAAGTATGCTTATGCAACTCGTGTTAAATCAAAAATAAATCCAATGAGAATTTGATATTGGAATGCAAACGGCCCGAGCCAACACAGAAATGAGGTAGAAAATTTTCTCCGAAACCACTGTATAGATATTTTATTAGTCTCTGAGACACATTTTTCAACCAGAAATTGTTTTACGATACGTGGTTATTCCACATACGATACTAAACATCCTAGCGGGAGAGCCTGTGGTGGTACAGCTCTTATTGTCCAAAATAAAATCAAACATTATCCTATGCCCGAATATAGGACTGAGCATATACAAGCAACTTCTATCGCTATCACAGGCACAAATCTGGTGATATCGTCGATATATTGTCCCCCTAGGCAAGATATTAACAAAGATCAATTCATGGAGTTCTTCTCCACTCTTGGCACAAAGTTTTTGGTAGCAGGTGACTACAATGCCAAGCACACATTTTGGGGCTCTCGCCTCACTACTCCAAAAGGTAGACAACTACTTAAAGCCATAACATCTGCTAAACTAGATGTAGCTTCCAGCGGTCACCCAACATATTGGCCCTCAGATCTGAACAAAACGCCTGACCTTATTGATTTCGCTATAATAAAAAATATAAGGCGTGAACAATTATCTCTTTGTCCATCACTTGATCTATCATCGGATCATTCGCCTACCATTTTGACACTGCTTTACAACAATCATGAAAATGGGTGTGACAGTTTGCCCAATAAGTATACCAACTGGCTAAAATATAAAAAATACGTTAGCTCACACCTATCCGATGGTGTATCGTTACGTACAACGGATGAAATTGAAGCCGCGGTAAACCTATTCACAGACGTTGTAAACAGTGCTGTTAAAGTGGCTACTCGAAAAATCGCATTCAAAAGAGATAACTCCAATAACCCAGAAAATCACACCTCATATAATTTCTCACAATATTATACCTGACCATCAATTTGGTTTTAGAAAAAGTCATAATACTATAGAACAGGTACACCGTATCGTAACCTGCATCAAAAGAGCTTTTGAGAGTAAAGAATACTGTTCGGCGTTATTCATAGATATTTCCCAAGCATTTGACAAAGTCTGGCACGAAGGACTTTTGTACAAAATATGCGACCTTCTGCCAATCAACACACATAAACTGTTCAGGAGTTATTTGACTAACCGGTCTTTTCAAGTTAAATCAAATGGCATTTTTTCTAGCCCTAAGAAAATAAATGCCGGTGTTCCACAGGGGAGCATTCTTGGCCCTATACTGTACGTTATTTTTACGGCAGATATGCCCATAACCAACTTTACGCTCACGTCTACTTTTGCGGACGATACTGCTTTCGTCAGTACTAACAAAAAACCTTCAGTTGCGTCCGATGCAGTCTCATCTCCGAATCCTAGAAGAATGGTTAAAAAAATTGAGAATAATGGTGAATGCCTCAAAGTGTACTCATGTTACTTTTACCCTGCGAAGGGATGCAAGTCCTCCAATTTCTATTTTCAATTCACAGATTCCCCAAAAGGATCATGTAAAATACCTTGGAATCCACTTAGATCGGCGTTTGACGTGGTCGCGCCACATAGACTCTAAAGTAACTCAAATAAAACTCAAAACTAATCAACTTCAGTGGCTTATCAGCCAAAGATCTGCCCTAGATCCAGAGTATAAAGTTCTTTTATACAAAACGGTATTGAAGCCAATTTGGACGTATGGTATCCAGCTCTGGGGTACAGCGTGCGCTTCGAATGTATGCAAATTACAAAGAAGACAATCGAATATTCTTCGTTTAATTACAGGTGCACCATGGTATATAAGAAACGCTAACATCCATAAGGATCTCAACATGCCAACAGTAAAAGAGGAAATTGAAAAATATTGCCGGTGTTACGTGGGTAAACTATTCAATCATCCAAACATCCTGGCTCGAGAACTACTAAATTTTGAAGGTCATGACCGCCTTAGAAGGAGAGATACGCTGGACATGATATAAATTAAAACAAATCCTAATCAAAATCAAAAACAAAAAAATGAAATGAAATTATGAATTTCTAAATTTGAAATGTTAACCTTTTTGTTTAAGTAAAAAATCGTGTAAAGTCTCAATGGTTTATTCGCAATGGCAATAACCCAGAGAATAGTATTTTAGGTTAAGATTTGTCCACTTATTGTTATTTTCATTGTATAATAATGAAAGATTCAATAAAAAATGTAATGAATTGGAAAAAAAAAATTATACATCAGTATATTCATCCGACAAAATTAAGCCGTGGTGTTCTCTGCCACAGATAGAAGATGATGACGACAGCGAGGACGAATCTGACCCGAACGTACTTCCAATCGAGGTCGATTGTGTCGAAAGTGTGGCCGACTGTAAGGCTACGATTTTTTTCAACATGGCAATCATTAATTGCCCACACAATGATGGACGAAGAAAACGGTTGAGCAAGAGAGAGAGTCGTATAGTTGAAGTTGTAGCGAACGGACGTGTACGGATCATCCTGATCATTTATTTAACTTTATCCTTTTTATGTATTTTTACCAATTAAATAATCTAAATAAATATCTAAGTTTTTATTGAAATCAGAAGTGAGGACGAAACGATTTATTCCTTATACTAGGGCGATGACTTTTTGATTTTTGTTCTCAAAAATTATTTCCTGTTACACGAATGAATGGACTTTTGCCTATTAATGACTAAAATAACGTTTATTCCTAATTAAATTTGTTGTTTAAACTGGGCTATTTGGTCAGATATTTTTATGAAGTAAATAAAACTAATTTATTTCATGTTTCACTCAACGTTTCGTTGGCTTTATTCCAACTTCATCAGGAGTAATTGTTGAAAATCGTAGCGACAAAATTATATATTTATTGTTTTTAATAAAATTTTGATAAAAGTATTGCAGAATTACTCACAATTAGTTTTAAATTTTGTCATCATTAAATATTATTAAAAAACTGGACATCACGACACAAAATTTATAATAATTAATAAATAAAAAGGTAAATATTGCAGCAAAACTTAATACTAATATCACAGGAACCGATCACTTTAAAGTATTGCAACTGAGTATTGCAGTTTAGTGTTGTCTTTATCTTCTTTGGTGTTTATTGATTTGTGTATTCGCTCTTGCATTCGAAGGCTCTCTAGAGTGTATCTCTTGTTCTCTACGAGTATTTTCTCTCTATCAAGTATTTTTACGTTTTTAAAATCTGCCATATGACCACGCTCTTTTAAATGCTGTGCTAAAGCTTTGCTTTCATTGCTTTTGTTTATGTCGGCTTCGTGTTCGTTTAGCCTGACACTCAACATTCTCTTCGTGGTCCCCACATACACTCTATTGCACATTTCCCCTTCTCTCCCCTTACAGGTTATTTCATACACCACATTGTTTTCTTTTAGCTTATCTGGTTTTGTTGTTGATCTGCTTGTAAATATTCTTTTTAGTGTTTCGTTTGACTTGTACGCAATTGATGTTGTGTTATCGTTAATTATGTTCTTCAATATTCTGCTGTCAGTAAACTTTGGGATGTATGGTACACTGTAAAAATTAGTTTTTTCCTGTTATTTTGGTTCTTTTGTTTTAAGGCAGTTTTCTATCATATTGTTAATTAGGTATTTGGGGTAGTTGTTTTTTGTTAGTATTTCTGTTATTTTCCTTATGTTTTGGTCCTTAAATTTGTCGTCGCTTAAGTATAGAACTTTGTTTATAAGATTTGTTGCTGTGTTTATCTTCATATTTTTCGGTTGTGTTGAGTAATAATTTATCATTCGTCCTGATGCTGTGACTTTTGTGTACCAATTTGTTATTATATTGTTGTCTTCTCTGATTATTTTCATGTCAAGGTACGGTATCTCTTTATTTTCTTAAATTTCAACGGTAAATTGTAATTTAGTGTGGTATGAATTTAGTACTTTAAGGATTTTGTTCACATGAAATTTATATGTAATTGAATTGACGATATATTTTATAATTGAAAATATATCGTCAACGTATTTTGTTAGTAGTTTTATTTCTATGTTATTTTGTTTATTCCATTTAAATATTTATAAAGGTCACGCACAAACCAATTTGAAATGATATTTTTGGGAAAAAATTTTAAGTTTTTCTTTTTTTTTTAATTATATAAATCCAAAACGGAAAAAAGTGTCAAGTCTTATAACTTTCACGAAAAGCCACCTAACCTATGAACAAAATGATACATTAATCATAGAAATCGATGAACATCTTACGTTTTTATTTAAAATTAAGTGAAGGTATCTAATTTTGAATCGAATGTATCTCTTTGGAAAAACCGATGACGACTTTTTTATAATTCTCAGAATTAAAGAAAATTAGTGAGAAACAAAAGGTTATGTCATTTTTATGATTGTGGTAGGAAACTAATAAACTCTCTCTCTTTGACTTCAAAAAATTGCCCAAAATGTGATAAAAAAAATTTTAAAATCATTTTGTGCGTGAGGTTTTTTTATCGAATCACCTTGTATGTAAGATTTTATCTAATCTTAAATAAAAACTCACCTAAATATGATACAGGGAAACGAGGTTGTATAAAAGTCATCACCCTAGTATATGCGTTTAAGACGGGCCACATTTTTTACTTGTTTTAAAATACTTATCAGTATTTTTATATCTTGTTTACATATCTTTATTTAATTATAACTAGCATATTTTTTATGTTGATTAACTTTTACAAACATTTCAAATTTCATCAAAATCTGAAAAGGTCAAGAGGACGCAAGTTTGTAGGTTTGCTCTGGAATGCAAACAGATGTGCTGTATTGTGTGGACTTTGTCGGCAGCTTGGGCATTGATCTTCAGTGCCCGGTATTATTTTAGCTCGATAGGAGTTTAGAATATTGATCCATCCAGATCTGAGTTGAGCTGAGATGGTTCTCGTTGATCTAGGCAAAAGTCTCTCTCTATCTGAGATTTCCGGAGGATGACTTTGAAGGACTTTATTGAGGCTGTAACTTGTGAAGGCTTGGGTTACCGCCATCGTGTGCAGCTGTTTCAGGTCTTCTGCGATTGATTGATCGGCTGACGTCTGATAGTTTGATGTCTAGGCCGTAGCCCCTAATGTCCTTCCGGATGTGTCGTGGAGGTGGATCCTGCATCACAATGTGATGGTTTGGATGACCAGGCAGATGGTAAGCCAGAAGATGTTGTCTAGCAAGCAACACATTTTGTTGTTCTACCGACAGCATCTTGTGCAGCAAAATTTTTTGTTTGCTGTATTTTTCCGATAAATGCGTTGTCACGCGTAAAATCGTATGAACACCCACTTGCTCTTGGGGATATTGCCGTCTTCCTCTTCCCTGTTGATGACCGCCATTATCAAGCTGCCCTTAGTCACGTTAGCGAAGGGCCGAGGAGCAGCGTTACCACTAAACCCTTTGATACTTTTGAATGCCGGGACTTCATCTGCAGCGCAATCTTTTAATTGGCTGCTGCGGTATGGAAGTTGATGCGGTATCCAGTTCTTCAGAAATACTCCGACCCCAGTCCTGGGATTTTCTGTGCTTGTCGGTCAGAGATGCAAGACCGTCTTTCTCAAGTCCCTCAAGGATCCCGAGAGTCTTGCCATAGGGGCCACATTTTTTACTTGTTTTAAAATACTTTTCAGTATTTTTATATCTTGTTTACTTATTTTTTTAATTATAACTAGCATATTTTTTTATGTTGATTAACTTTTCCAAACATTTCAAGTTTCATCAAAATCTGAAAATGTTGTCACCAAACTTTACAAGATACAAACTGCTTTAGTTTTATAAATTTGGTCGGCTACAACGGATTATGGTCGGTTTTAGAGAAAATTTTGGTCGGAAAATTTTTTTGGCAGTGGCGACTCTGATGACAACAGACAACGACGAAGGGAGTGCACACTCATTTTCTACGGCAGCGATGGACAAAAGCACTACCAGGGGTTTTCCTCTCGCGTGTACATGAGCACAGCGTTACCGTTGTGCGACTAAAGTGGCATTTTGACCCTTTTTTAAGCCATGCCACTTTTGCTGCCCCCTTTTCAGAAATCCCCTTTTTGGATTTTTTTTCTACTTTTCTACTATCCCTACTTAAAAAAACGGTATATTGGTCCATTGTTAAATATAGCTCAAGCAATATCAAGTAAAAATTCTTAAACTTTAGCCAAATCAAATCCCTAGCATGAGAAATGCATCTGTACCAATTTTAGTAAATATCGCTTCATATTTGCGATCTTACACAAAAGTGCACAAGGTATAAAAACGTTAAAGAAGAAAAAATATATTTTCTGCAGTTTGACCTCGACTTCTGCCTCTGCGCTTGAGAAAGAACTACCCATATTTATGTGCCTTGTAATGATTTTAATGGGTATTTTAACGAACGAAAATTTTTTGTTATTTTTAATACCATTTCCAGTTTAAATGAAATTGAATTGGTTTTTTATGTAACGTTTATTTCAACTCTTTTTTTAATGAACTGAGTTTTTTAAGTTGTTTTTGGTTACTTTATTATTCAATTTAACTGTTTTGTTTGAATAAAATAAAGTTTGTGACTTTTTTGAAAAATACAATTTTTGTTGCACTTTTTTAAAAACAATCCCCTTTTTGTGCCACTTTTTGAAAATTCTCAACGGTAACGCTGCATGAGCACACACATTGAATGAGAGCTCGTCTTCATTCAGTCGCGCTAGCTCATTCGATCGACGAGATTGTGTTGTCGCTTGTTGCTTAGCGTACACATAAATAAAAGATGGATGATACATTTATTACAATAGGTTTACGTTAGGGTGGCAGCCGTATTTTTTTATACAAGCTCACATAGACCAGTTTAGGTCCCTAGTGTTACCACGGGCTGAAATGCCCCTCATCGAAACCAACTTGTTTGATATATAAATTAATCGATAGTACGAATATCAGTACTGGAAAGATCTGTTAGGCTGCCTAAAAAGGCCGACCCCAGTATGTCCAGTCGTCGTTTACTCAAAGCAAGTGCTCAATGCTCTCCACTTCTTCCTCATCTCCACAGCTTCTGCAGAAGTCATTAGAGTCAATACCCAATCCTTTGGCGTGTTAGTCGATCAAGCAGTGTCCCGTCAGAACTGATACTAACGTAGACAATATTTGCCTCTCTAGTGCGAGGAGATATTTTGATCTTCTAAGGTCATACCTTGGTCAGATTTGTCTAGCTACTCTGCAGGTGCCGATTTCTGTCCATCTTTTGTTGAACTGCCTGATTGCCTTTTGCCAAAGCCAAAGCTTGCACGTGGATAGTGGCGCACCAATATATGCAAATTCTTCGAGAATTTGTAATGTCGTCCATTTCCTAGCAAGTTCATCGGCTTTGCAGTTACCCGGGATATCCCTATGCCCAGGCACCCATATGAGGTGTATATTAAACTGCTCAGCCTTCTCGTTAAGAGATCTGCGGCAGTCGAGGGCTGTTTGTGAATTTAGGGATGTTGCCTCCAGAGAATTGATGGCAGCCTGGCTGTCCGAGTAAATGACAACGCCAGTGTTGGTTACTATGTTGCGACTCAGCCACTTGGCTACTTCCCATATTGCCATTATTTCGGCTTGATAGACACTGCAGGTAACTGGTAGTCTGTGAGGTATATCCAAACTAAGCTCTGCACAGTGTACTCCGAAGCCAACCTTTTCATCAAGCTTCGAACCATCCGTGTAAAAGTGGAGATGGTTTCTAGTACCTGGTATTCTTCCAACCCATTCATCTCTGGCGGGAATCATAGTGATGTAATTTCTCTCGAAGGTGTACACAGTTGGTATATAGTCCACTCGGTCGGTTACTATAGCACAACACTTTGATATACTCATGTGACCGTAGTTTTTGTACCTCCACATTGATTGATAGGCAGTTTAATCTTATTGTCACTTTGGTTGCAACTTCTCTCGCCACAATATTAATCGGCAGTATATGGAGTAGGGCTTGTAGAGACTCGGTCGCTGTAGTTCTTAAGGCTCCGCTTATGGTCAGGCAGGCTGTTCTCTGAACCTTTGTTAGTAGGTTGGTGATGGGTAGTTTGCCACCATACCACAATGCCGTATAACAGTATAGGACGAACTACTGCTATATATATCCAGTGGACGATTTTAGGAGAGAGGCCCCATCGCTACCCTACAGCCTTTTGGCAGGAATATAAGGCGACGTTGGCCTTCCTTACACGTTCCAATACTTTAAGTCTAAATCACAGTTTTCTATCTAGAATTATTCCTAAAAATTTTGCACTTTCAAAAAAGACTAGATCTATTCCATTTATCCGAGGTGGAGGGTCCACATGTGGGACTTTTTTCATCCTAGTAAAGAGAACTAATTCTATCTTGTTTGGGTTTACGCCCAAACCGCTGCTTCTGGCCCATCTAGCCAATTTGTTCAGAGCCACCTGTAGAATGTCTCAGAGGACGTTTTCGAATTTGCCACTCACTGCGATTGCCACGTCGTCCGCATATGCCACGACCTTGCAGCCACAAAGTTCTAGATCTAGCAGGATTTCATTCAGCGCTAGGTTCCAAATTAGTGGAAACAGTACTCCTCCTTGCGGGGTGCCTCTGTTTACAAACCTTGTTAGAGTTGTGGACACAAGACATGCTGTTATGCGTCTTCTGTTGAGCAGACTTTGAATTAGTTTTATCAAACTAGAGTTAACTTTAAGATGTGACAGTGCCTTAATTACTGCATCTGAGTGAATGTTGTTAAAAGCCCCTTCTATGTCAAGAAATGCCACCATTGTGATTCCTTGAAATGCAGGGATGATTCAATAGTGCTCACAAGTTCGTGCAAGGCTGATTCTGTAGACTTCCCCTTATTCTAAGCATGTTGGTTCACCGACAGGAGTTTTGTATCCAGGTTTTCCCTAATGAAATAATGTAAAAGTTTTCCAGACCTTTCAATAGGAAGGAGGATAGGCTAAATGGTTTGAAGTCTTTTGGCCGCTTCCGCTTTAGGTATGAATACCACTTTGGTATCCCTCCATCGATTCGGGATGTATGAAAGCCTGATACAGCCTACATAAATTTTCTCCAGCCAGGGGATAATGTACTTCAACATTTTCTGCTGGAGTGATGCCGTCTGGTCAAGGTGAAGGGCGCAAAGCTATTAATAGCCCAGCTTATTCTGGATCTGTCAGTCAACAAGCTAGCAACGCTCGCAGTCCACTCGCGCTCTTGTTGGTCCTGCTTATTCTCTGGTTCTGTAAGAGAGTTCCCCGGAAAATTTGTGTCGAGCAGTACATTTAGCGACTGCTCGCTGTTTTTGGTCCAATAATTTGCCTCATCCTGCAAGTAACTCACTGTACAGGGTGAAGCTGATATTATTTTCCTCAGCCTTGCGGCGTCGGAGACCTTTTCCACTTCGCCACAGAAGGTATACCAAGAGCGTCTTTGCGCCTTTCTAAGCTCCATTTTATAGATCTTCAGTTGCTCTTTATAGGCATCCCAAACATTAGCGACCCCTTTAGATTTAGCCTTGTTTAATAGCTTGTTGCAGGTCTTTTTCATAGCCGTTAGCTCAGAAGTCCACCATTGGGGTTTAGTTTTACCCTTGTACCTTGTTTTTGGACAGGCTTCTTCAAGGGAACTATTGAATGATGTGGTGATATGCTCGACCAGATTATCTAGACCGGCTTTGTCATTCGGTTCGTACAGAAGTTTGGAGTTGAGGACTTTCTTGAAATTCTTCTCATACAGGTGCCACTTTGTCTTTCTCACATTTCTGTGGACGGCAGGTCCAGCGAGTTTGAACTCAACTCAAGTAGCAAACGTTACGTCTAGTACTTCTTGTCTGTGTTTAATTGTAAAGGTCGGTTTATTACCTATGTTACAAATACTTAGGTTGGTAGTTAGAATAAAGTAAAGAAGCGAATCACTCCTATTGTTTATATCCGTACTACCCCAGATAGTATGATGAGCGTTCGTGTCTGCGCCAATAATCCGCTCGACCTCGTCAGACATTGCTTCTTCTACTACTTCCCTGAATAGAGCTACAGCTTCATAAGGCAAGTAACTGGAGACCACCCAATATATGCGATTACCGATCTACAGACTAGCAGCTGTTTGGTCTTTGCCACTTAAATTAGCCAGGAGAAAGATACTTAGATCTTTCCTGGCCAAAATGCAGGTTCTTGGAGTGCCTTCACAGTTGGCCACAAGCAGTTTAAAGTTGGGTGTCCTGATACCGCGCACCCTTCCTCCCACTGCGTAGGGCTCCTGTATCAGGACGATGTCTACTGCACCTGTGGACAGGCGCAGCAATAGAGCCGCTGAGGCTGCTTTAGCGTGATGTAGGTTAATCTGTATAATTGACAGATTAACATCCACCCCGACAATGGTGCGCGTCCCCGCCAGATGCGTCAAAGAGTCCGGAGACTCCCCTCAGCCCCTCTGTGTCAGAAGTAGAGCTTTCGTCCTCAGAGAAGGACGTTACAGATCTTCTGTTAGAGTTGGAGTCAGCAGAAATAATGCGCGTGGGTACCTCCGCACTTCCAGAAAGCCGTGTAACAACCACGGTGGACGACTCACCTTCCGCAGTGGGAGCTATATCCTGCTTGTATACCTTCAAGACTATAGTCTCGAAGCCATATTGTAGGGTTGCACTTGCACGTTGTATATTGGAGGTGGATTCAGCGTTAGGGATGAAATTGACCTGCCGCTTTTTTCCATCCGCCTCACCCACCTTGCTGATTCTCCAATTATGGGCGGGCAGACCAGGATTGGAATCTTTTATTATTTTTAATATGTCAGCTGGGTTGGAGGGCTCTTCTGTAACCCAGGTGATGGCTCTAGGGAAATGTTGTTTTTTCGACAATGTTGTTTTTTTCGACAACATCCAACTGGGAACCGGCCACACCTCACCCGCTCGACTCAGAGAAGCCTTATACAGGTCTACTGATCTGGCATCACCGAAATATAAGAGCTTTACTCTCACCTGATGCCATCCTGCATCGATGGATGGATGGATCTATCCTCACTACTTCTGTCTATTACGGCCATCACTAGACTCTCCTTCGTCACTTCATTGAAGGGCTTGGTGATTGTCCTGTTGATGGCGACATTAGGGCCTCTTGCCTTTTTCGAAGGCAGGGGTTCATCAGGAGATCGAATTCTTTTGAGTTTATTAGCCGTTAACACAGCTGAATTTGTGGCTTTCAGCCGGCTGATTGGCCTTAGAAGCATCTATGACGCCTTTAGCCCAGGTAAGTGACTCTTTTTTGTTTGTTGGTAAGAGCCGAAACCTCAACAGCCTCCAACATTGTCAAAACTCTGAGCGCTATCCGGTGCTCATCGTGCTTCCGTTTTGACGGTCGGACATGACGTTTTCCCCTCACCGTACCACCTGTTGTGAGTACTGGGGGAGAATTTTCCCCATTTTTGTGTGGTCGGCTTTGGCCAAGACCAACGGACGGACAATAGGAGTCGAGTGTTTGAAGTGCGTACACGCCGCAATGGCCTTACCGCACTGTGCTCTTAACACAGGGTGAATACAATGCGTCTACCAACGCCCCCACACACAAGTGTATGAGTACCAATTCGACTTCATGTTTTTGGCATGTCGTCCCCTTTGGTTAAGGGCGGAGTCTACCTAAAACTCCTTCCATTCTATGGGTCATGGCACCCGGTTGAAATGCAACTCCATATCGAGCTTGCGCTCTCCCCGCGATTTGGGTCTAAACCACAGCCACCACGAAATGCTCCCCAAGGGGCCAACAGCCAGGCTGGAACCGAAGTTCCAGGGGCTCCCGTGGTACCAGATTATAGTCTCAACAAAGCCGTCCTCACGGATGACTCACCGGTCACTATCGTGACGCCGCTCCGGACAAACACACTGTCACTGAATATCAGTGACCCACAAAAACATAAAACAACAATAAACACGAACACCCTCACTGATGAACGACAACAAACATCAAACATACAGGTAACAACAATTACCTCATCACCGGGAACATCGGCAGGCATCAACAACGTCAGCATCAGGGTGCAGATGGAGGAATCTGTGCCGCGCTTCGCGATCACAAAGCAACAACAACCGACTGGGCAGGCTATACCGACAGTAGTGCAATCGGCCACTTCCACCTGTTAAACACAATCCGAGCAAAAATGCTCATCGCCCTTAACGTCCGACCGTCCTCTACAACCCTGCTGAAATCCCACACCCCCTTGGGAGTGGAAGATTCCCATAATAGCTAAATCCCTAACATCATCGTAGTGCGAGCATTCCGTAAGCACATGCCGCCAGTCCTCAGGTCAGGAGAGAGCCATGTCCCGTCAGTAAAAAGCCGAGACGTAAGGCCCAGTTAGGCAAACTTAACCGTAACGCCCCCGTAGCGTAACGAATCAGCTGATTCAATCTGTCATATGGAAATCAGTATAAACGATTAGCCAACGGAAACGAAACGTAAACGGACGGCTGTATCTGTTGAAATCAGAATTGGACGTTCCGTTTACGTACAATTTGACAACAGCTGATACTACATGTTGTTTACAATTACAATTGCATGTTCACCGAGAAAAGTAAAGAAAATAATTTATTAATTATTTGTTGTTTAAAAGTGCAAATAAACATGAAAGACGAATATTTGTTTCTTTGGTGCAGTCGCACAAGTATTTATACAATAAATATAATCCAGCATATAGGATATCTGAAAAAAGCGAGAAGCTTGGAAGCAAATTGGCAAGGAGCTGTGCGTTACAGGTGAGTTTTATGAAGATCGCGGCTGACTCCATTAAAAAATAAATTTATAATCTGCTTCAGGTTTCTTTTGACGACAGTACGAGACAATCATTGCGCCAATCTTCTTGTGATTTAATTTGACAGCAATATAAGCGTCTCTACAAACGTGGACTTATTTATAGATAGAGATTGGATTGGATTTGGCTGAGTCCCTCTTCAGTGGAAATAGACATAAGTAAAGGGTTTTCCATTAAGGACATACGAACGTTGGTAATTTCGCGTTGGATGTTGTCTCTGAGCTCGTCTAAAGTTGTTGACTTAGACCAAGGATATTCCTCAGGGGAAACGCCGCATCGCCAATTAAAAATGAGGAAAGGCTTCAGAGGATGCTGACGATAATGGTTTACTAGAAGGTACAGGTACTGTACCTAAAATAACTGATTGGCCAAACGGAGAGTACTGGAAAATAGCTGTATTTAATTTAAATTAAGAAATGGAAATTGTTTGTATTAAAATAGATTATAAATAAATTTAAGATTAATGGACATACCCCCATCGTGTTGGCTGCCATAACTTCCAACATTAACTGATATGAATGTATAGTTAGCATCGCAGATTCCCACACAATTCGTTGAAAATCATTGGCAATGTGTTTGTACTGCTGTGTAGTTTGTTCACTTAAATAAATCGGCGAAAGCAAGCGCCACAAAACTTCACTGCATTCTAAAATAATATTTCAAATTGTTGTTTTCCCCAGCTTGTGACTCCATGCAATCGATTGTATGGAAGAACCGTGACCCAAATATCTAAAATTTTAAAGAATAGAATGTTAATATTTCCCAACATGGAATCATAGGATAAACCAATATTTGACATACAGTGGTGTTATTGCTAGTCTCTCTGCCGGTCTAATCCGTTGCTTTGGCGTAGTTAACTCATATTTTATTAATGTTAATAACAAATTAAAAACTGCCATAGGCATTCTAGTGTCCGGCTTTCGCCCAGTCATTGTTTATAGGACGTCCCCCCATCTTCTTATCCGACGATATTTTCTTGATTACTTTTATTGCACGAGATTTAAAAAACACAAATTTATAAACATTATTTTTAACTTCATTTTTAATAAACCTAAACAAAAAGAAATCGCGGCTTTTTTGTTTACTTATGTGTTGTTGTTGTCAGAACATATGACTTTTTTTCTCAACGTTAGCTAATCGCTCAAACGGGCAACGTTACGGCAACGATAAAGATAAATTACGGTTACGTATGCCTAACCCGGCCTTTAGACCGATGCCAAAGTCTGGGCGTTCCCTAACAAACGTCGCGTCGTGTATAAAAGCGTAAAAACGGTATATTTACTACTAATGGAAGCAGTAAATTGAATGTAACAAGAACTACTATCAAACCCGTATTTTGCCAAACTAAGTCAACATACTAAAACTCTCATACCAATACATTTGTGATTTTTGCTTGGGTTCGCTTCGCGAGCCACGAAGACAAATGTAGGTTTGCAACGGTGTTTGTATGTGTTGTTGTTATTTATTGTTGGTCTGTGCTTCTGTTATTCCGTTTAAGAACATATGTTTCTGTTACTTTCTGAAGAAACAAATACCAAAATTGGTAGAGTTTTAATTGCTTGGTAGAATTGACTGCAGTTTCGATAGACACCACTCTATCATCTTCAGAATTCAATAGCACTAATGTATGTCTTTAAAGTAAATCAACTGAAATACTTATGGAAGCAGTACATTGAAGAACTAGTAACCAAACACAAATTTTGCCTAAATTGGACCATGTTTTTGAAGTAAAAATCCGGGAAATTATCTGGGCAAGAGTTGTGAATGTCATTTTCACGTATAGACTGTAGTTTAGTAGCTGTCGATAAAATAAGAAAAATATTGATTTTTTAAAAAAAAATCTCGTACGAAAAAACCCATAAAAAATAGAAAAAGAATTGCAATTTTTTATTCTTTTGTCTGAAAGCTAGATATCCAACGACAAATCTATGCATAAATGAAGAAATTATAGCACTTTTTGTAGAATAAAAGAATTTTAATAAAACTGGGTTTTTAAATTTTTGTTTAAATAGCGGTTTTACTTAATACTTTCATTAAAATTTTGTTTATTTACATTTGTACACCTTTGTTTATTATATGTAGGTGCTTAATAAGAAGTGATTGTGAGATCTTTTTTGGCGCTTGTGATTTCGGAATTGGTTTCTCTCACAATTTTTTTTCATAATTAACAACATTAATCTTTGTTTCATATTGCGGACTTTTATTGGATCCAAGGAAATTTCAAACTACAAGCTTAAATGACTTTCCTCCGATGTTAAATATGATTCGAAATTTACATCCTTCATCAGTCTCCTTATTTTTGGACCATCAATTCTTCGATTTTTTGAAAAGAAACACTTTTAAATAATATTTTTAAATATATATGTATAAGAGTGAATTACTATATTTTCTTAAGGCTTTTATACAAATTTTTAAGAGTCGCAGCTTAATATGCAGTGGTGACTAGGGTGTCCAAAAAACCGGTTATTTCGAAAAAGCGGTTCCGGGTTTAACCGAAATATTACTTTTTTTTAAAACACGGTTTCAGATTATTATTTTTTGTCGAAACCGGTTTTAAGGCCGGTTTTTAAATAATATACGAAAGTGATTAAAATGTTATTAAATGTTTATTGTAAAAAAAAACCTAACAATCATTTGTAGTAAAAATTAGTAAACAAAAATAGATTATTATTTCGTTTATTAGAGGTTTAATTTTTTGGTTTACTTTAAATAGAAAGTATTATATTTCTGAAATTGCCTTAAAAAATAATAAATCATTTAGAATGTTTTTTTATAATAAAATAGAATACAATTTAAATGATTATTTTTAAAAAATTTTACTTTTAATTTTTTATGTAACTTGACGTTGAAAAAGCTCACAAACGTTGATGTAGTCAATATTAGTCCGATAGTCATTAAAGCATTGTATAAGTAACACAGCTTCTCAGTTTTTTTCTTATACTTTTCAAAAAAGCAAAGCCATCATACAATGTTGCTTGCCTTTCGTTTTTCGATTATATGTGTGACATAAATCCAAAATTACATTATTTGACTCATCAATATAACAACTTATACATATATCAAACCGAATCAGAGGTATCTGGCTGTTCTGTCGGGATTTAACATCGCAAGAAGTCGGAGCTATTTGTCTTTCCGTTCTTGAACGTGTGTTCTGTGCTTCATGGACGACTTATTTAATGCTTTGCTGTACTTCCTGACTTTATTTATTACACCATGGATATCAGTAATAAAGCCAAAATCATTTTCAAGATCAGTGAATTCATATTCACTTTCAGAATATTCAGAACAACTGTCAGAATTATTCACGTCATCGTTGTTATTTGTTGCATCTTGTATAAATGGTATCCACAACAAGAAAAAAAATAGATCAATACTTTAATTTTTGTTTTAAACAATAAAGAAAAAACCGGTTAAACGTCATGAAAAAACCGGCTTTCTCGGTTAACCGAAAATGAAATTTTTTAAGAAACCGGTTACGGGTTTGGGTTGCAAAACCCGTCCCGGTTTTGGACACCCTAGTGGTGACAAAATAATGTTTGCTTTTTGACTAGAGGTGTGTATTTGATGTTGTTTTCACCCAATGTAATTTGTTTTCTAGTTGGCCATTCCTTCCTTTTGTAAATTTCTTCTCGAGCACGGCTATCCCGGAGGCATAAAAAACAGCAATATTTTGAATACTCACCTTGCATCCCTCATAACATCGCAACACATTTTCCAATCATGTTGTTCATATTTTATGTATTTTAACAATTTAGCCATTGTTCCGTAGAATTCCTTATGTAGTGTTGACAGCATGAGCGATGGGAATCGATGGTTCCTCATTTGTGATATGAAAAAGAACTGCCTTACTTTCTTTGCTGCTTTCAACAAATAACCGTCATTCCTTGGAATTGTATGTTTGACTAGCTGACCCCAGCAGACGTTGTCCTGCCCGTTCTTTTCGGGATATATTGGCTTGTTATTCATTAACATTTCATTCAAAAATGCATATATTCCGAGTTTTGGGAAGAAATTACCAAAAAAAATATTTTTGACATAAATCCACTACAGCGCCATCTACTTGTTAGAATCATACTATTATCAAGACAAACCACACATACATTTTTAATTTCAGTTAAATTCCTCTGGAAATGCGGATTTTACAAAATACTTGACCACTCCGGCATTTATTGCGGTTTAAATAATTTTAAAACACAGATGACCCCTAACTGAACCTAATGTGCAATTTTTATCCCATTCGCTCTTATAGTTTCGGAGATCAAGCGTTACTAACAAACGTACAAAGGATATATGTTTAAAGATTAAGTTCCTCAAAATCCAGGAATGTGCTTGGAAAAGCATATAGTTGCATATATATTATGTTAACTCCTGGGACCAACATATTGTATTATTACATGCGAGATGCAAGTATTTGGTCAGTTCCAAATCTCTCACTAGATCATTGAATTGAGCTTGAATTATAAACGCTGGCTTCTGACTGAAACTGGTACCGCTGTGAGCTGAGAACTCAGTTGAACTTGATGATGTTTTCGTATATATGCTGTTAGCTATACTTGGACATTGGGGAACTGGTATTTTGTCCGAATGTTCAACTGGCAAGGTAATAGATTTGACTTCGGCGTAATTCCAGCGAATGCGCCTTCCTACTCCAATCCGACTACTTAGACAAAAAAAGCAGTCTGTATCATGAGTGGATGGGTGGCTCCAAATCATTGGTATTCCAAATTGCAGGTGATGCCTAAGATTTTTATACCCTACACCACACTGTGGTACAGGGTATTATAACTTTGTGCATTTGTTTGTAACACCCAAAAGAGAAGAAATAGACCCATCGTTTATTATACCGATCGACTTAGAATCACTTTCGGAGTCGATTTAGCTATGTCCGTCTGTCTGTCTGTCCGTCTGTGCATGTATTCTTGTAATCAAAGTACAGGTCGCAATTATGGTCCGATCTGGACGAAACTTTACACATATCTTTTTTTGGCCCAAGGACGATCCCTATATGGTTAAAATCGGTTCAGATTTAGGTATAGCCCCCATATATATGTTAGCCCCGATTTGACATGTAAGCGCTGTAAAAACTTTATTTTATATCCGATCAGTATGAAATTCGGCAGGAAAAGGTTTCTTATTACATGAATGAACTCTGTTAAATTTGGAAGAAATCGGTTCAGATTTAGATATAGCCCCCATATATACATTACCCCCGATTTGACATATAAGCGCTGTAAAAATTTTATTTCATATCCGATCAGTGCGAAATTCGGCAAAGAGAGGTTTCTTATTACATGAAGGAATACTGCTAAATTCGGAGAAAATCGGTTCAGATTCAGAGATAGCCCCCATATATATGTTACCCCCGATTTGACATGTAAGCGCTGTAAAAACTGTATTTTATATCCGATCAGTGCAAAATTTGGCAGAAAGAGGTTTCTTATTACATGAAGGCAAATGAAGCTAAATTCGGAGAAAATCGGTTCTGATTTAGATATAGCCCCCATATATACGTTACCCCCTATTTGACTTGTAAGGTATTGTAAATAGGTTTTTTACAATTATGAAATATTTGTGTTATTAATATTAATTTAAAAATTTTATCAAAACTGCAAAGTGCTGTGACATTTGAAAAAAATTTCCAAAAAAAAAAATTGCTGATTTCACTAAATTTTTGAAATTTCACGTCCCTTGCCAGAACAGAAGACATTAACCCAGGGTGGTGAAATTTTGAACAGAAGTAACTTATGTATAGGAGCAACTGTTCCGTTCTATTCCAAAAGGATTATAAAAAACATGCTTTTTCGATCCCTCCTAGTAGGTTAGCTGTGCAAATAATGAAAATCAAAATATCGTGAAATAGCGGAATTTCGGTCTTATACCAAAAAAATTATAAGTCCGCCATTTGTTGTCAGATTTTGTTAAGTAAGTGCTTATTTTCTTTGGAAAAATGCCAGCTATACGTAAAAAAACCAAAATCGCTGTTAGCATCGCGTTTTATATTTTATATGAATTTTTATATGAATTTTTCTGCCACATTTTTACTAAAAAAACGCAGTTTTTTAACCCTTTTAAGCCGCCAACATCAAAACTACTCACCCGATTTGAAAATTTTCTGAGAATGAGTTGTAGACGGCTCAATTTGCTTTAATTTGAGTAGTAGTAGGATCAAATACGTCAAAGAAGACGAAAGATATGCTCAAAATTGTAAGTGTACCTCCAAAAATTTAAAAAAAAAGTTCAAAAATTTGTATCTCGAAAACCAATCGACAGAAAAATTTTTAAAACTCATTTTCGTGTTCAGTAGGTCAAAATCAATGAGAAAAACTATGCTAGAACCAAATAACAAAACGACTGTTGGCTAGTGTTATCAATGGTCGTTTAAGCTCTTACATGTTGCGTGTACAGTGCATATATGTCAAATCGGTGGTACATAAATATATTCTATATGTAAATCTGAACCGATTTTTGCCAAATTCAATAGGGATCGTCCTTGAGCCAAAAAAAATATATATGGGGAAAGTATCGGTGAGATCGGGTCATAATTGCGACCTGTACTTTGATTACAAGAATACATGCACAGACAGACAGACGGATAAAGCTAAATCAACTAAGAAAGTGATTATGTGCCGATCGTTACAATAAACGATGGGTATATTTCTTCTTCGTTTTGGTGTGGCCCAGGGCTGGGCCGACTTTTTAAACCCTATACCTCCCTAACAATGTGAAAAAGGGCAATGCGACAGTAATTTAGAGTGGTGTCGTTTCAGTTTATAAAGTACTTAGCTCCACCTCCTCAACATGGCTTATTCCAAGGAGAAGTTGAAGATGTTGATCATAATAAACTAGATCTAAAACGATTAACTTAAAATACGCAGTATTCATTCACAGATCAAGAATCGAATGGAACAAATAGATGGGACTATACATAATCTAAACAGATTTCATCATCTTAGATCAAAAACCAGTTTCAATTGCGCTTAAATACTATATTGGCAGGAACATATATAAGTGGCTATATCTAAATCTGAACCGATTACCCTCAAATTAAGCAGTATTCGTTCCTAAATTAAGAAACTTCTTTCTGTTATTATGTAATGATCGGAAGTAAAGTATAGCTCTGTATCGCTTTGATTCCAAATAGGGAGGAACATATATGTATATGTGGGGCTATATTTAAATCTGAACCGATTTTGCACGTATTTGGCTGTGTTCATTCATGTAACAATGAATGAACATTCCCAGCTAACAAAATTATCCGACTTTGTCTGACATCCGACATGTCTGCACATAATCGGATCGCTTACAACGATTCTTACCGACTTCGGACCGAATTCTGTCCGTCAAGTCTGAGGGAATTTGGTGTTTTTTGTTCCGACTGTTTACAGCAATATCGTAACGTTTTCTGAACGGTATGTCTGAATGATATCGGAACTCAGTGTGTGTTGTACTTTTTGTTACAGCGTATGTGTGCCTGTGTGTTTTTTTGCTCATAAACATTTTTTGTGGAATTTTGTGTGGCACCGTTAGATAAGCAACCACCAATTGTATGCTGCTTTGTTCTTTGGAATTTTTGTAAGTTGTAAGCATTGAATTATTCTTGTTTTCTGAAAAGTACAACTTTTTTATGTTTTTATTGAATTCCTTTTTTTTTCTGAAAACTAAAACTATTAATAAAACTAGTAAAAAATACTCAAAACTGTAAAATTTATTAAAACATCACAGGGGAAGTAGTATTGACTTGGTAAGAATTCGATCCAAAATCGGACCGCATTATCGGCAAAAAGGATCCGAATTTTGCGTGACATTGGTTAAGAATTCGGTCCGACTCACTGGGGAAAAATATTCTAATTTTATATGTAATTCGGCAAGAATTCGATCCGAATTGTGTACGTTATTCGGCAAGAGTTCGCTAAGGCTTTTCTAATTTCCCTTACGAATTTCCCAAGAATTTAGTTCCGAAGTCGGTACGAATAATGGCAATAACCCAGAGAATAGTATTTTAGGTTAAGATTTGTCCACTTATTGTTATTTTCATTGTATAATAATGAAAGATTCAATAAAAAATGTAATGAATTGGAAAAAAAAAATTATACATCAGTATATTCATCCGACAAAATTAAGCCGTGGTGTTCTCTGCCACAGATAGAAGATGATGACGACAGCGAGGACGAATCTGACCCGAACGTACTTCCAATCGAGGTCGATTGTGTCGAAAGTGTGGCCGACTGTAAGGCTACGATTTTTTTCAACATGGCAATCATTAATTGCCCACACAATGATGGACGAAGAAAACGGTTGAGCAAGAGAGAGAGTCGTATAGGTGAAGTTGTAGCGAACGGACGTGTACGGATCATCCTGATCATTTATTTAACTTTATCCTTTTTATGTATTTTTACCAATTAAATAATCTAAATAAATATCTAAGTTTTTATTGAAATCAGAAGTGAGGACGAAACGATTTATTCCTTATACTAGGGTGATGACTTTTTGATTTTTGTTCTCAAAAATTATTTCCTGTTACACGAATGAATGGACTTTTGCCTATTAATGACTAAAATAACGTTTATTCCTAATTAAATTTGTTGTTTAAACTGGGCTATTTGGTCAGATATTTTTATGAAGTAAATAAAACTAATTTATTTCATGTTTCACTCAACGTTTCGTTGGCTTTATTCCAACTTCATCAGGAGTAATTGTTGAAAATCCTAGCGACAAAATTATATATTTATTGTTTTTAATAAAATTTTGATAAAAGTATTGCAGAATTACTCACAATTAGTTTTAAATTTTGTCATCATTAAATATTATTAAAAAACTGGACATCACGACACAAAATTTATAATAATTAATAAATAAAAAGGTAAATATTGCAGCAAAACTTAATACTAATATCACAGGAACCGATCACTTTAAAGTATTGCAACTGAGTATTGCAGTTTAGTGTTGTCTTTATCTTCTTTGGTGTTTATTGATTTGTGTATTCGCTCTTGCATTCGAAGGCTCTCTAGAGTGTATCTCTTGTTCTCTACGAGTATTTTCTCTCTATCAAGTATTTTTACGTTTTTAAAATCTGCCATATGACCACGCTCTTTTAAATGCTGTGCTAAAGCTTTGCTTTCATTGCTTTTGTTTATGTCGGCTTCGTGTTCGTTCAGCCTGACACTCAACATTCTCTTCGTGGTCCCCACATACACTCTATTGCACATTTCCCCTTCTCTCCCCTTACAGGTTATTTCATACACCACATTGTTTTCTTTTAGTTTATCTGGTTTTGTTGTTGATCTGCTTGTAAATATTCTTTTTAGTGTTTCGTTTGACTTGTACGCAATTGATGTTGTGTTATCGTTAATTATTTTCTTCAATATTCTGCTGTCAGTTAACTTTGGGATGTATGGTACACTGTAAAAATTAGTTTTTTCCTGTTATTTTGGTTCTTTTGTTTTAAGGCAGTTTTCTATCATATTGTTAATTAGGTATTTGGGGTAGTTGTTTTTTGTTAGTATTTCTGTTATTTTCCTTATGTTTTGGTCCTTAAATTTGTCGTCGCTTAAGTATAGAACTTTGTTTATAAGATTTGTTGCTGTGTTTATCTTCATATTTTTCGGTTGTGTTGAGTAATAATTTATCATTCGTCCTGATGCTGTGACTTTTGTGTACCAATTTGTTATTATATTGTTGTCTTCTCTGATTATTTTCATGTCAAGGTACGGTATCTCTTTATTTTCTTAAATTTCAACGGTAAATTGTAATTTAGTGTGGTATGAATTTAGTACTTTAAGGATTTTGTTCACATGAAATTTATAATTGAATTGACGATATATTTTATAATTGAAAATATATCGTCAACGTATTTTGTTAGTAGTTTTATTTCTATGTTATTTTGTTTATTCCATTTAAATATTTATAAAGGTCACGCACAAACCAATTTGAAATGATATTTTTGGGAAAAAATTTTAAGTTTTTCTTTTTTTTTTAATTATATAAATCCAAAACGGAAAAAAGTGTCAAGTCTTATAACTTTCACGAAAAGCCACCTAACCTATGAACAAAATGATACATTAATCATAGAAATCGATGAACATCTTACGTTTTTATTTAAAATTAAGTGAAGGTATCTAATTTTGAATCGAATGTATCTCTTTGGAAAACACGATGACGACTTTTTTATAATTCTCAGAATTAAAGAAAATTAGTGAGAAACAAAAGGTTATGTCATTTTTATGATTGTGGTAGGAAACTAATAAACTGTCTCTCTCTGACTTCAAAAAATTGCCCAAAATGCTGATAAAAAAAATTTTAAAATCATTTTGTGCGTGAGGTTTTTTTTTATCGAATCACCTTGTATGTAAGATTTTATCTAATCTTAAATAAAAACTCACCTAAATATGATACAGGGAAACGAGGTTGTATAAAAGTCATCACCCTAGTATATGCGTTTAAGACGGGCCACATTTTTTACTTGTTTTAAAATACTTATCAGTATTTTTATATCTTGTTTACATATCTTTATTTAATTATAACTAGCATATTTTTTATGTTGATTAACTTTTACAAACATTTCAAATTTCATCAAAATCTGAAAAGGTCAAGAGGACGCAAGTTTGTAGGTTTGCTCTGGAATGCAAACAGATGTGCTGTATTGTGTGGACTTTGTCGGCAGCTTGGGCATTGATCTTCAGTGCCCGGTATTATTTTAGCTCGATAGGAGTTTAGAATATTGATCCATCCAGATCTGAGTTGAGCTGAGATGGTTCTCGTTGATCTAGGCAAAAGTCTCTCTCTATCTGAGATTTCCGGAGGATGACTTTGAAGGACTTTATTGAGGCTGTAACTTGTGAAGGCTTGGGTTACCGCCATCGTGTGCAGCTGTTTCAGGTCTTCTGCGATTGATTGATCGGCTGACGTCTGATAGTTTGATGTCTAGGCCGTAGCCCCTAATGTCCTTCCGGATGTGTCGTGGAGGTGGATCCTGCATCACAATGTGATGGTTTGGATGACCAGGCAGATGGTAAGCCAGAAGATGTTGTCTAGCAAGCAACACATTTTGTTGTTCTACCGACAGCATCTTGTGCAGCAAAATTTTTTGTTTGCTGTATTTTTCCGATAAATGCGTTGTCACGCGTAAAATCGTATGAACACCCACTTGCTCTTGGCGATATTGCCGTCTTCCTCTTCCCTGTTGATGACCGCCATTATCAAGCTGCCCTTAGTCACGTTAGCGAAGGGCCGAGGAGCAGCGTTACCACTAAACCCTTTGATACTTTTGAATGCCGGGACTTCATCTGCAGCGCAACCTTTTAATTGGCTGCTGCGGTATGGAAGTTGATGCGGTATCCAGTTCTTCAGAAATACTCCGACCCCAGTCCTGGGATTTTCTTTGCTTGTTGGTCAGAGATGCAAGACCGTCTTTCTCAAGTCCCTCAAGGATCCCGAGAGTCTTGCCATAGGGGCCACATTTTTTACTTGTTTTAAAATACTTTTCAGTATTTTTATATCTTGTTTACTTATTTTTTTAATTATAACTAGCATATTTTTTTATGTTGATTAACTTTTCCAAACATTTCAAGTTTCATCAAAATCTGAAAATGTTGTCACCAAACTTTACAAGATACAAACTGCTTTAGTTTTATAAATTTGGTCGGCTACAACGGATTATGGTCGGTTTTAGAGAAAATTTTGGTCGGAAATTTTTTTGGCAGTGGCGACTCTGATGACAACAGACAACGACGAAGGGAGTGCACACTCATTTTCTACGGCAGCGATGGACAAAAGCACTACCAGGGGTTTTCCTCTCGCGTGTACATGAGCACAGCGTTACCGTTGTGCGACTAAAGTGGCATTTTGACCCTTTTTTAAGCCATGCCACTTTTGCTGCCCCCTTTTCAGAAATCCCCTTTTTGGATTTTTTTTCTACTTTTCTCAACCGGAAAAGTTTGTATGCCTTTTAAAATATATTACTCTTATTTTTTAGGTTTAGGAACGTCAAATATTTGTTTACAAATATTTATACCCGACACCACGTTCGTCTGTCTGTCCATAAGATCTTATGATAAAAGTGTAGGTCGCAAATATTAACCGATCTTTACGAAAATTTGAAAAAGTTCATATTTTGGACTATCCCTACTTAAAAAAACGGTATATTGGTCCATTGTTAAATATAGCTCAAGCAATATCAAGTAAAAATTCTTAAACTTTAGCCAAATCAAATCCCTAGCATGAGAAATGCATCTGTACCAATTTTAGTAAATATCGCTTCATATTTGCGATCTTACAAAAAAGTGCACAAGGTATAAAAACGTTAAAGAAGAAAAAATATATTTTCTGCAGTTTGACCTCGACTTCTGCCTCTGCGCTTGAGAAAGAACTACACATATTTATGTGCCTTGTAATGATTTTAATGGGTATTTTAACGAACGAAATTTTTTTGTTATTTTTAATACCATTTCCAGTTTAAATGAAATTGAATTGGTTTTTTATGTAACGTTTATTTCAACTCTTTTTTTAATGAACTGAGTTTTTTAAGTTGTTTTTGGTTACTTTATTATTCAATTTAACTGTTTTGTTTGAATAAAATAAAGTTTGTGACTTTTTTGAAAAATACAATTTTTGTTGCACTTTTTTAAAAACAATCCCCTTTTTGTGCCACTTTTTGAAAATTCTCAACGGTAACGCTGCATGAGCACACACATTGAATGAGAGCTCGTCTTCATTCAGTCGCGCTAGCTCATTCGATCGACGAGGTTGTGTTGTCGCTTGTTGCTTAGCGTACACATAAATAAAAGATGGATGATACATTTATTACAATAGGTTTACGTTAGGGTGGCAGCCGTATTTTTTTATACAAGCTCACATAGACCAGTTTAGGTCCCTAGTGTTACCACGGGCTGAAATGCCCCTCATCGAAACCAACTTGTTTGATATATAAATTAATCGATAGTACGAATATCAGTACTGGAAAGATCTGTTAGGCTGCCTAAAAAGGCCGACCCCAGTATGTCCAGTCGTCGTTTACTCAAAGCAAGTGCTCATTGCTCTCCACTTCTTCCTCATCTCCACAGCTTCTGCAGAAGTCATTAGAGTCAATACCCAATCCTTTGGCGTGTTAGCCGATCAAGCAGTGTCCCGTCAGAACTGATACTAACGTAGACAATATTTGCCTCTCTAGTGCGAGGAGATATTTTGATCTTCTCAGGTCATACCTTGGTCAGATTTGTCTAGCTACTCTGCAGGTGCCGATTTCTGTCCATCTTTCGTTGGACTGCCTGATTGCCTTTTGCCAAAGCCAAAGCTTGCACGTGGATAGTGGCGCACCAATATATGCAAATTCTTCGAGAATTTGTAATGTCGTCCATTTCCTAGCAAGTTCATCGGCTTTGCAGTTACCCGGGATATCCCTATGCCCAGGCACCCATATGAGGTGTATATTAAACTGCTCAGCCTTCTCGTTAAGAGATCTGCGGCAGTCGAGGGCTGTTTGTGAATTTAGGGATGTTGCCTCCAGAGAATTGATGGCAGCCTGGCTGTCCGAGTAAATGACAACGCCAGTGTTGGTTACTATGTTGCGACTCAGCCACTTGGCTACTTCCCATATTGCCATTATTTCGGCTTGGTATTCTTCCAACCCATTCATCTCTGGCGGGAATCATAGTGATGTAATTTCTCTCGAAGGTGTACACAGTTGGTATATAGTCCACTCGGTCGGTTACTATAGCACAACACTTTGATATACTCATGTGACCGTAGTTTTTGTACCTCCACATTGATTGATAGGCAGTTTAATCTTATTGTCACTTTGGTTGCAACTTCTCTCGCCACAATATTAATCGGCAGTATATGGAGTAGGGCTTGTAGAGACTCGGTCGCTGTAGTTCTTAAGGCTCCGCTTATGGTCAGGCAGGCTGTTCTCTGAACCTTTGTTAGTAGGTTGGTGATGGGTAGTTTGCCACCATACCACAATGCCGTATAACAGTATAGGACGAACTACTGCTATATATATCCAGTGGACGATTTTAGGAGAGAGGCCCCATCGCTACCCTACAGCCTTTTGGCAGGAATATAAGGCGACGTTGGCCTTCCTTACACGTTCCAATACTTTAAGTCTAAATCACAGTTTTCTATCTAGAATTATTCCTAAAAATTTTGCACTTTCAAAAAAGACTAGATCTATTCCATTTATCCGAGGTGGAGGGTCCACATGTGGGACTTTTTTCATCCTAGTAAAGAGAACTAATTCTATCTTGTTTGGGTTTACGCCCAAACCGCTGCTTCTGGCCCATCTAGCCAATTTGTTCAGAGCCACCTGTAGAATGTCTCAGAGGACGTTTTCGAATTTGCCACTCACTGCGATTGCCACGTCGTCCGCATATGCCACGACCTTGCAGCCACAAAGTTCTAGATCTAGCAGGATTTCATTCAGCGCTAGGTTCCAAATTAGTGGAAACAGTACTCCTCCTTGCGGGGTGCCTCTGTTTACAAACCTTGTTAGAGTTGTGGACCCAAGACATGCTGTTATGCGTCTTCTGTTGAGCAGACTTTGAATTAGTTTTATCAAACTAGAGTTAACTTTAAGATGTGACAGTGCCTTAATTACTGCATCTGAGTGAATGTTGTTAAAAGCCCCTTCTATGTCAAGAAATGCCACCATTGTGATTCCTTGAAATGCAGGGATGATTAAATAGTGCTCACAAGTTCGTGCAAGGCTGATTCTGTAGACTTCCCCTTATTCTAAGCATGTTGGTTCACCGACAGGAGTTTTGTATCCAGGTTTTCCCTAATGAAATAATGTAAAAGTTTTCCAGACCTTTCAATAGGAAGGAGGATAGGCTAAATGGTTTGAAGTCTTTTGGCCGCTTCCGCTTTAGGTATGAATACCACTTTGGTATCCCTCCATCGATTCGGGATGTATGAAAGCCTGATACAGCCTACATAAATTTTCTCCAGCCAGGGGATAATGTACTTCAACATTTTCTGCTGGAGTGATGCCGTCTGGTCTATTAATAGCTATTAATAGCCCAGCTTATTCTGGATCTGTCAGTCAACAAGCTAGCGACGCTCGCAGTCCACTCGCGCTCTTGTTGGTCCTGCTTATTCTCTGGTTCTGTAAGAGAGTTCCCCGGAAAATTTGTGTCGAGCAGTACATTTAGCGACTGCTCGCTGTTTTTGGTCCAATAATTTGCCTCATCCTGCAAGTAACTCACTGTACAGGGTGAAGCTGATATTATTTTCCTCAGCCTTGCGGCGTCGGAGACCTTTTCCACTTCGCCACAGAAGGTATACCAAGAGCGTCTTTGCGCCTTTCTAAGCTCCATCTTATAGATCTTCAGTTGCTCTGTATAGGCATCCTAAACATTAGCGACCCCTTTAGATTTAGCCTTGTTTAATAGCTTAATGCAGGTCTTTTTCATAGCCGTTAGCTCAGAAGTCCACCATTGGGGTTTAGTTTTACCCTTGTACCTTGTTTTTGGACTGGCTTCTTCAAGGGAACTATTGAATGATGTGGTGATATGCTCGACCAGATTATCTAGACCGGCTTTGTCATTCGGTTCGTACAGAAGTTTGGAGTTGAGGACTTTCTTGAAATTCTTCTCATACAGGTGCCACTTTGTCTTTCTCACATTTCTGTGGACGGCAGGTCCAGCGAGTTTGAACTCAACTCAAGTAGCAAACGTTACGTCTAGTACTTCTTGTCTGTGTTTAATTGTAAAGGTCGGTTTATTACCTATGTTACAAATACTTAGGTTGGTAGTTAGAATAAAGTAAAAAAGCGAATCACTCCTATTGTTTATATCCGTACTACCCCAGATAGTATGATGAGCGTTCGTGTCTGCGCCAATAATCCGCTCGACCTCGTCAGACATTGCTTCTTCTACTACTTCCCTGAATAGAGCTACAGCTTCATAAGGCAAGTAACTGGAGACCACCCAATATATGCGATTACCGATCTACAGACTAGCAGCTGTTTGGTCTTTGCCACTTAAATTAGCCAGGAGAAAGATACTTAGATCTTTCCTGGCCAAAATGCAGGTTCTTGGAGTGCCTTCACAGTTGGCCACAAGCAGTTTAAAGTTGGGTGTCCTGATACCGCGCACCCTTCCTCCCACTGCGTAGGGCTCCTGTATCAGGACGATGTCTACTGCACCTGTGGACAGGCGCAGCAATAGAGCCGCTGAGGCTGCTTTAGCGTGATGTAGGTTAATCTGTATAATTGACAGATTAACATCCACCCCGACAATGGTGTTATCGAACTCTTCGTCCGTATCATCGAGAAGCGCGTCCCCGCCAGATGCGTCAAAGAGTCCGGAGACTCCCATCAGCCCCTCTGTGTCAGAAGTAGAGCTTTCGTCCTCAGAGAAGGACGTTACAGATCTTCTGTTAGAGTTGGAGTCAGCAGAAATAATGCGCGTGGGTACCTCCGCACTTCCAGAAAGCCGTGTAACAACCACGGTGGACGACTCACCTTCCGCAGTGGGAGCTATATCCTGCTTGTATACCTTCAAGACTATAGTCTCGAAGCCATATTGTAGGGTTGCACTTGCACGTTGTATATGGGAGGTGGATTCAGCGTTAGGGATGAAATTGACCTGCCGCTTTTTTCCATCCGCCTCACCCACCTTGCTGATTCTCCAATTATGGGCGGGCAGACCAGGATTGGAATCTTTTATTATTTTTAATATGTCAGCTGGGTTGGAGGGCTCTTCTGTAACCCAGGTGATGGCTCTAGGGAAATGTTGTTTTTTCGACAATGTTGTTTTTTTCGACAACATCCAACTGGGAACCGGCCACACCTCACCCGCTCGACTCAGAGAAGCCTTATACAGGTCTACTGATCTGGCATCACCGAAATATAAGAGCTTTACTCTCACCTGATGCCATCCTGCATCGATGGATGGATGGATCTATCCTCACTACTTCTGTCTATTACGGCCATCACTAGACTCTCCTTCGCCACTTCATTGAAGGGCTTGGTGATTGTCCTGTTGATGGCGACATTAGGGCCTCTTGCCTTTTTCGAAGGCGGGGGTTCATCAGGAGATCGAATTCTTTTGAGTTTATTAGCCGTTAACACAGCTGAATTTGTGGCTCTTTCAGCCGGCTGATTGGCCTTAGAAGCATCTATGACGCCTTTAGCCCAGGTAAGTGACTCTTTTTTGTTTGTTGGTAAGAGCCGAAACCTCAACAGCCTCCAACATTGTCAAAACTCTGAGCGCTATCCGGTGCTCATCGTGCTTCCGTTTTGACGGTCGGACATGACGTTTTCCCCTCACCGTACCACCTGTTGTGAGTACTGGGGGAGAATTTTCCCCATTTTTGTGTGGTCGGCTTTGGCCAAGACCAACGGACGGACAATAGGAGTCGAGTGTTTGAAGTGCGTACACGCCGCAATGGCCTTACCGCACTGTGCTCTTAACACAGGGTGAATACAATGCGTCTACCAACGCCCCCACACACAAGTGTATGAGTACCAATTCGACTTCATGTTTTTGGCATGTCGTCCCCTTTGGTTAAGGGCGGAGTCTACCTAAAACTCCTTCCATTCTATGGGTCATGGCACCCGGTTGAAATGCAACTCCATATCGAGCTTGCGCTCTCCCCGCGATTTGGGTCTAAACCACAGCCACCACGAAATGCTCCCCAAGGGGCCAATAGCCAGGCTGGAACCGAAGTTCCAGGGGCTCCCGTGGTACCAGATTATAGTCTCAACAAAGCCGTCCTCACGGATGACTCACCGGTCACTATCGTGACGCCGCTCCGGACAAACACACTGTCACTGAATATCAGTGACCCACAAAAACATAAAACAACAATAAACACGAACACCCTCACTGATGAACGACAACAAACATCAAACATACAGGTAACAACAATTACCTCATCACCGGGAACATCGGCAGGCATCAACAACGTCAGCATCAGGGTGCAGATGGAGGAATCAGTGCCGCGCTTCGCGATCACAAAGCAACAACAACCGACTGGGCAGGCTATGCCGACAGTAGTGCAATCGGCCACTTCCACCTGTTAAACACAATCCGAGCAAAAATGCTCATCGCCCTTAACGTCCCACCGTCCTCTACAACCCTGCTGAAATCCCACACCCCCTTGGGAGTGGAAGATTCCCATAATAGCTAAATCCCTAACATCATCGTAGTGCGAGCATTCCGTAAGCACATGCCGCCAGTCCTCAGGTCAGGAGAGAGCCATGTCCCGTCAGTAAAAAGCCGAGACGTAAGGCCCAGTTAGGCAAACTTAACCGTAACGCCCCCGTAGCGTAACGAATCAGCTGATTCAATCTGTCATATGGAAATCAGTATAAACGATTAGCCAACGGAAACGAAACGTAAACGGACGGCTGTATCTGTTGAAATCAGAATTGGACGTTCCGTTTACGTACAATTTGACAACAGCTGATACTACATGTTGTTTACAATTGCATGTTCACCGAGAAAAGTAAAGAAAATAATTTATTAATTATTTGTTGTTTAAAAGTGCAAATAAACATGAAAGACGAATATTTGTTTCTTTGGTGCAGTCGCACAAGTATTTATACAATAAATATAATCCAGCATATAGGATATCTGAAAAAAGCGAGAAGCTTGGAAGCAAATTGGCAAGGAGCTGTGCGTTACAGGTGAGTTTTATGAAGATCGCGGCTGACTCCATTAAAAAATAAATTTATAATCTGCTTCAGGTTTCTTTTGACGACAGTACGAGACAATCATTGCGCCAATCTTCTTGTGATTTAATTTGACAGCAATATAAGCGTCTCTACAAACGTGGACTTATTTATAGATAGAGATTGGATTGGATTTGGCTGAGTCCCTCTTCAGTGGAAATAGACATAAGTAAAGGGTTTTCCATTAAGGACATACGAACGTTGGTAATTTCGCGTTGGATGTTGTCTCTGAGCTCGTCTAAAGTTGTTGACTTAGACCAAGGATATTCCTCAGGGGAAACGCCGCATCGCCAATTAAAAATGAGGAAAGGCTTCAGAGGATGCTGACGATAATGGTTTACTAGAAGGTACAGGTACTGTACCTAAAATAACTGATTGGCCAAACGGAGAGTACTGGAAAATAGCTGTATTTAATTTAAATTAAGAAATGGAAATTGTTTGTATTAAAATAGATTATAAATAAATTTAAGATTAATGGACATACCCCCATCGTGTTGGCTGCCATAACTTCCAACATTAACTGATATGAATGTATAGTTAGCATCGCAGATTCCCACACAATTCGTTGAAAATCATTGGCAATGTGTTTGTACTGCTGTGTAGTTTGTTCACTTAAATAAATCGGCGAAAGCAAGCGCCACAAAACTTCACTGCATTCTAAAATAATATTTCAAATTGTTGTTTTCCCCAGCTTGTGACTCCATGCAATCGATTGTATGGAAGAACCGTGACCCAAATATCTAAAATTTTAAAGAATAGAATGTTAATATTTCCCAACATGGAATCATAGGATAAACCAATATTTGACATACAGTGGTGTTATTGCTAGTCTCTCTGCCGGTCTAATCCGTTGCTTTGGCGTAGTTAACTCATATTTTATTAATGTTAATAACAAATTAAAAACTGCCATAGGCATTCTAGTGTCCGGCTTTCGCCCAGTCATTGTTTATAGGACGTCCCCCCATCTTCTTATCCGACGATATTTTCTTGATTACTTTTATTGCACAAGATTTAAAAAACACTAATTTATAAACATTATTTTTAACTTCATTTTTAATAAACCTAAACAAAAAGAAATCGCGGCTTTTTTGTTTACTTATGTGTTGTTGTTGTCAGAACATATGACTTTTTTTCTCAACGTTGGCTAATCGCTCAAACGGGCAACGTTACGGCAACGGTAAAGATAAATTACGGTTACGTATGCCTAACCCGGCCTTTAGACCGATGCCAAAGTCTGTAACAATGTAACAAGAACTACTATCAAACCCGTATTTTGCCAAACTAAGTCAACATACTAAAACTCTCATACCAATACATTTGTGATTTTTGCTTGGGTTCGCTTCGCGAGCCACGAAGACAAATGTAGGTTTGCAACGGTGTTTGTATGTGTTGTTGTTATTTATTGTTGGTCTGTGCTTCTGTTATTCCGTTTAAGAACATATGTTTCTGTTACTTTCTGAAGAAACAAATACCAAAATTGGTAGAGTTTTAATTGCTTGGTAGAATTGACTGCAGTTTCGATAGACACCACTCTATCATCTTCAGAATTCAATAGCACTAATGTATGTCTTTAAAGTAAATCAACTGAAATACTTATGGAAGCAGTACATTGAATGTAACAAGAACTAGTAACCAAACACAAATTTTGCCTAAATTGGACCATGTTTTTGAAGTAAAAATCCGGGAAATTATCTGGGCAAGAGTTGTGAATGTCATTTTCACGTATAGACTGTAGTTTAGTAGCTGTCGATAAAATAAGAAAAATATTGATTTTTTAAAAAAAAATCTCGTACGAAAAACCCATAAAAAATAGAAAAGGAATTGCAATTTTTTATTCTTTTGTCTGAAAGCTAGATATCCAACGACAAATCTATGCATAAATGAAGAAATTATAGCACTTTTTGTAGAATAAAAGAATTTTAATAAAACTGGGTTTTTAAATTTTTGTTTAAATAGCGGTTTTACTTAATACTTTCATTAAAATTTTGTTTATTTACATTTGTACATCTTTGTTTATTATATGTAGGTGCTTAATAAGAAGTGATTGTGAGATCTTTTTTGGCGCTTGTGATTTCGGAATTGGTTTCTCTCACAATTTTTTTTCATAATTAACAACATTAATCTTTGTTTCATATTGCGGACTTTTATTGGATCCAAGGAAATTTCAAACTACAAGCTTAAATGACTTTCCTCCGATGTTAAATAAGATTCGAAATTTACATCCTTCATCAGTCTCCTTATTTTTGGACCATCAATTCTTCGATTTTTTGAAAAGAAACACTTTTAAATAATATTTTTAAATATATATGTATAAGAGTGAATTACTATATTTTCTTAAGGCTTTTATACAAATTTTTGAGAGTCGCAGCTTAATATGCAGTGGTGACTAGGGTGTCCAAAAAACCGGTTATTTCGAAAAAGCGGTTCCGGGTTTAACCGAAATATTACTTTTTTTTAAAACACGGTTTCAGATTATTATTTTTTGTCGAAACCGGTTTTAAGGCCGGTTTTTAAATAATATACGAAAGTGATTAAAATGTTATTAAATGTTTATTGTAAAAAAAAAACTAACAATCATTTGTAGTAAAAATTAGTAAACAAAAATAGATTATTATTTCGTTTATTAGAGGTTTAATTTTTTGGTTTACTTTAAATAGAAAGTATTATATTTCTGAAATTACCTTAAAAAATAATAAATCATTTTGAATGTTTTTTTATAATAATAGGGTGTCCAAAAAACCGGTTATTTCGAAAAAGCGGTTCCGGGTTTAACCGAAATATTACTTTTTTTTAAAACACGGTTTCAGATTATTATTTTTTGTCGAAACCGGTTTTAAGGCCGGTTTTTAAATAATATACGAAAGTGATTAAAATGTTATTAAATGTTTATTGTAAAAAAAAAACTAACAATCATGTGTAGTAAAAATTAGTAAACAAAAATAGATTATTATTTCGTTTATTAGAGGTTTAATTTTTTGGTTTACTTTAAATAGAAAGTATTATATTTCTGAAATTACCTTAAAAAATAATAAATCATTTAGAATGTTTTTTTATAATAAAATAGAATACAATTTAAATGATTATTTTTAAACAATTTTACTTTTAATTTTTTATGTAACTTGACGTTGAAAAAGCTCACAAACGTTGATGTAGTCAATATTAGTCCGATAGTCATTAAAGCATTGTATAAGTAACACAGCTTCTCAGTTTTTTCTTATACTTTTCAAAAAAAGCAAAGCCATCATACAATGTTGCTTGCCTTTCGTTTTTCGATTATATGTGTGACATAAATCCAAAATTACATTATTTGACTCATCAATATAACAACTTATACATATATCAAACCGAATCAGAGGTATCTGGCTGTTCTGTCGGGATTTAACATCGCAAGAAGTCGGAGCTATTTGTCTTTCCGTTCTTGAACGTGTGTTCTGTGCTTCATGGACGACTTATTTAATGCTTTGCTGTACTTCCTGACTTTATTTATTACACCATGGATATCAGTAATAAAGCCAAAATCATTTTCAAGATCAGTGAATTCATATTCACTTTCAGAATATTCAGAACAACTGTCAGAATTATTCACGTCATCGTTGTTATTTGTTGCATCTTGTATAAATGGTATCCACAACAAGAAGAAAAAATAGATCAATACTTTAATTTTTGTTTTAAACAATAAAGAAAAAACCGGTTAAACGTCATGAAAAAACCGGCTTTCTCGGTTAACCGAAAATGAAATTTTTTAAGAAACCGGTTACGGGTTTGGGTTGCAAAACCCGTCCCGGTTTTGGACACCCTAGTGGTGACAAAATAATGTTTGCTTTTTGACGAGAGGTGTGTATTTGATGTTGTTTTCACCCAATGTAATTTGTTTTCTAGTTGGCCATTCCTTCCATAAAAAACAGCAATATTTTGAATACTCACCTTGCATCCCTCATAACATCGCAACACATTTTCCAATCATGTTGTTCATATTTTATGTATTTTAACAATTTAGCCATTGTTCCGTAGAATTCCTTATGTAGTGTTGACAGCATGAGCGATGGGAATCGATGGTTCCTCATTTGTGATATGAAAAAGAACTGCCTTACTTTCTTTGCTGCTTTCAACAAATAACCGTCATTCCTTGGAATTGTATGTTTGACTAGCTGACCCCAGCAGACGTTGTCCTGCCCGTTCTTTTCGGGATATATTGGCTTGTTATTCATTAATATTTCATTCAAAAATGCATATATTCCGAGTTTTGGGAAGAAATTACCAAAAAAAATATTTTTGACATAAATCCACTACAGCGCCATCTACTTGTTAGAATCATACATACAAACGATTATCAAGACAAACCACACATACATTTTTAATTTCAGTTAAATTGCTCTGGAAATGCGGATTTTACAAAATACTTGACCACTCCGGCATTTATTGCGGTTTAAATAATTTTAAAACACAGATGACCCCTAACAGAACCTAATGTGCAATTTTTATCCCATTCGCTCTTATAGTTTCGGAGATCAAGCGTTACTAACAAACGTACAAAGGATATATGTTTAAAGATTAAGTTCCTCAAAATCCAGGAATGTGCTTGGAAAAGCATATAGTTGCATATATATTATGTTAACTCCTGGGACCAACATATTGTATTATTACATGCGAGATGCAAGTATTTGGTCAGTTCCAAATCTCTCACTAGATCATTGAATTGAGCTTGAATTATAAACGCTGGCTTCTGACTGAAACTGGTACCGCTGTGAGCTGAGAACTCAGTTGAACTTGATGATGTTTTCGTATATATGCTGTTAGCTATACTTGGACATTGGGGAACTGGTATTTTGTCCGAATGTTCAACTGGCAAGGTAATAGATTTGACTTCGGCGTAATTCCAGCGAATGCGCCTTCCTACTCCAATCCGACTACTTAGACAAAAAAAGCAGTCTGTATCATGAGTGGATGGGTGGCTCCAAATCATTGGTATTCCAAATTGCAGGTGATGCCTAAGATTTTTATACCCTACACCACACTGTGGTACAGGGTATTATAACTTTGTGCATTTGTTTGTAACACCCAAAAGGAGAAGAAAAAGGCCCATCGTTTATTATACCGATCGACTTAGAATCACTTTCGGAGTCGATTTAGCTATGTCCGTCTGTGTGTCTGTCCGTCTGTCTGTCTGTCTGTCCGTCTGTGTATGTATTCTTGTAATCAAAGTACAGGTCGCAATTATGGTCCGATATGGACGAAACTTTACACATATCTTTTTTTTGGCCCAAGGACGATCCCTATTGAATTTGGTTAAAATCGGTTCAGATTTAGATATAGCCCCCATATATATGTTAGCCCCGATTTGACATGTAAGCGCTGTAAAAACTTTATTTTATATCCGATCAGTATGAAATTCGGCAGGAAAAGGTTTCTTATTACATGAATGAACTCTGTTAAATTTGGAAGAAATCGGTTCAGATTTAGATATAGCCCCCATATATACATTACCCCCGATTTGACATATAAGCGCTGTAAAAATTTTATTTCATATCCGATCAGTGCGAAATTCGGCAAAGAGAGGTTTCTTATTACATGAACTGCTAAATTCGGAGAAAATCGGTTCAGATTCAGAGATAGCCCCCATATATATGTTACCCCCGATTTGACATGTAAGCGCTGTAAAAACTGTATTTTATATCCGATCAGTGCAAAATTTGGCAGAAAGAGGTTTCTTATTACATGAAGGCATACTGCTAAATTCGGAGAAAATCGGTTCTGATTTAGATATAGCCCCCATATATACGTTACCCCCGATTTGACTTGTAAGGTATTGTAAATAGGTTTTTTACAATTATGAAATATTTGTGTTATTAATATTAATTTAAAAATTTTATCAAAACTGCAAAGTGCTGTGACATTTGAAAAAATTTCCAAAAAAAAAAATTGCTGATTTCACTAAATTTTTGAAATTTCACGTCCCTTGCCAGAACAGAAGACATTAACCCAGGGTGGTGAAATTTTGAACAGAAGTAACTTATGTATAGGAGCAACTGTTCCGTTCTATTCCAAAAGGATTATAAAAAACTTGCTTTTTCGATCCCTCCTAGTAGGTTAGCTGTGCAAATAATGAAAATCAAAATATCGTGAAATAGCGGAATTTCGGTCTTATACCAAAAAAATTATAAGTCCGCCATTTGTTGTCAGATTTTGTTAAGTGCTTATTTTCTTTGGAAAAATGCCAGCTATACGTAAAAAAACCAAAATCGCTGTTAGCATCGCGTTTTATATTTTATATGAATTTTTATATGAATTTTTCTGCCACATTTTTACTAAAAAAACGCAGTTTTTTAACCTTTTTAAGCCGCCAACATCAAAACTACTCACCCGATTGAAAATTTTCTGAGAATGAGTTGTAGACGGCTCAATTTGCTTTAATTTGAGTAGTAGTAGGATCAAATACGTCAAAGAAGACGAAAGATATGCTCAAAATTGTAAGTGTACCTCCAAAAATTTAAAAAAAAAGTTCAAAAATTTGTATCTCGAAAACCAATCGACAGAAAAATTTTTAAAACTCATTTTCGTGTTCAGTAGGTCAAAATCAATGAGAAAAACTATGCTAGAACCAAATAAAAAAACGACTGTTGGCTAGTGTTATCAATGGTCGTTTAAGCTCTTACATGTTGCTTGTACAGTGCATATATGTCAAATCGGTGGTACATAAATATATTCTATATGTAAATCTGAACCGATTTTTGCCAAATTCAATAGGGATCGTCCTTGAGCCAAAAAAATATATATGGGGAAAGTATCGGTGAGATCGGGTCATAATTGCGACCTGTACTTTGATTACAAGAATACATGCACAGACAGACAGACGGATAAAGCTAAATCAACTAAGAAAGTGATTATGTGCCGATCGTTACAATAAACGATGGGTATATTTCTTCTTCGTATTGGTGTGGCCCAGGGCTGGGCCGACTTTTTAAACCCTATACCTCCCTAACAATGTGAAAAAGGGCAATGCGACAGTAATTTAGAGTGGTGTCGTTTCAGTTTATAAAGTACTTAGCTCCACCTCCTCAACATGGCTTATTCCAAGGAGAAGTTGAAGATGTTGATCATAATAAACTAGATCTAAAACGATTAACTTAAAATACGCAGTATTCATTCACAGATCAAGAATCGAATGGAACAAATAGATGGGACTATACATAATCTAAACAGATTTCATCATCTTAGATCAAAAACCAGTTTCAATTGCGCTTAAATACTATATTGGCAGGAACATATATAAGTGGCTATATCTAAATCTGAACCGATTACCCTCAAATTAAGCAGTATTCGTTCCTAAATTAAGAAACTTCTTTCTGTTATTATGTAATGATCGGAAGTAAAGTATAGCTCTGTATCGCTTTGATTCCAAATAGGGAGGAACATATATGTATATGTGGGGCTATATTTAAATCTGAACCGATTTTTCACGTATTTGGCTGTGTTCATTCATGTAACAATGAATGAACATTCCCAGCTAACAAAATTATCCGACTTTGTCTGACATCCGACATGTCTGCACATAATCGGATCGCTTACAACGATTCTTACCGACTTCGGACCGAATTCTGTCCGTCAAGTCTGAGGGAATTTGGTGTTTTTTGTTCCGACTGTTTACAGCAATATCGTAACGTTTTCTGAACGGTATGTCTGAATGATATCGGAACTCAGTGTGTGTTGTACTTTTTGTTACAGCGTATGTGTGCCTGTGTGTTTTTTTGCTCATAAACATTTTTTGTGGAATTTTGTGTGGCACCGTTAGATAAGCAACCACCAATTGTATGCTGCTTTGTGTTTGTGGAATTTTTGTAAGTTGTAAGCATTGAATTATTCTTGTTTTCTGAAAAGTACAACTTTTTTATGTTTTTATTGAATTCCTTTTTTTTCTGAAAACTAAAACTATTAATAAAACTAGTAAAAAATACTCAAAACTGTAAAATTTATTAAAACATCACAGGGGAAGTAGTATTGACTTGGTAAGAATTCGATCCAAAATCGGACCGCATTATCGGCAAAAGGATCCGAATTTTGCGTGACATTGGTTAAGAATTCGGTCCGACTCACTGGGGAAAAATATTCTAATTTTATATGTAATTCGGCAAGAATTCGATCCGAATTGTGTACGTTATTCGGTAAGAGTTCGCTAAGGCTTTTCTAATTTCCCTTACGAATTTCCCAAGAATTTAGTTCCGAAGTCGGTACGAATACGGTACGACACGTCTGCACAAGCATCAGATTTCCCTCCGACGTGTCGTTCCGACAACATGACAACCACTTCATGTTTTTTTGGTACCGATTTCGGTCCGACAACGGATACGATATCGGATGATTTATCCGATTGTCGAACAGATTTCGGACCGAAATCTGAATATTTTGTTAGCTGGGTTGTTACATGAATTTCGTACAGATCGGATATAAAATACAGTTCCCACAGCACTTCCGTGTTACATCTGGACCGATTTTCTTCACATTTAGTATAGTGTCTAAGTGAATCAAGAGACATCTTTCTGTCATCAAATCTGAACCGATTTAAACCCAAATTCAATACGGATCGTCCTTGAAACAAGATTACTGCCCAATTTCGTAGGAGCATAATTGCGACCTGTACTTTAATTAAAAGAATACATCTAGACGGACATAGCTAAATCGGTTCAGGAAGTGATTACTAAGTGATTGCGATCTACTTCGCTATAATAAACAATGTGGGTCTAGCTCTTCTCCATTTAGGTGTTACAAACAAATGCACAAAGTCATAATACCCTGTACCCTACACTGATAGAAAAACTTCGTCATGACTACGAATTTGTACATCATCACGATTATTTTTTCGTCAAAAGTCAGCTAACGAACAGAATAATCCTCTTGATGAATTTGTTCGTTACCATGACGAACCTCTGTTTCCAAAAACTTTCGTCCTCAGGATGATCACTTTTCATCCCTACGAAGAATCGAGTTCGTTACCACGACGAATGCCATTCATCCCTACGATGAATCGAGTTCATCACCACGACGACTCCTATTCATCACCACGACGAATCTCATTCATCACCACGAGGAATTCATGCCCCCGACTATTTTAATTTTAAAAATGTATATAAATATTCTTCTTGTTTTAGACCATTAAAACCGGTATCAAAAATAAAATTACTTGACTGCTTTCAGTTGTGATTATTCGGTTCGAAACGCAGTTCTTATTAGGAAAGGCTTAAAGCAAACGAACGAGAAGTATTCATTGCTTTTGATATTTTAAATCAAAAATAATCTCATCAAGTAATGTATTTGCCAACAGACGAATTCCATTTATCACCACGACGAATTCCATTCATCACCACGACGAATCCCATTCATCATCACGACGAATAACATTGATCACCACGACGAACTCCATTCATCACCACGACGAATCCAATTCATCACCACGACGAACTACATTCATCACCATTATTAGATTTTTTAAATTAAACTTTTGCAATAAATTAATAGCCTAAGGTAATCAGAACGCACATAGAACAGTACAATTAAGCACAAACTATAAGATGATTGCTTCGTTTTATCATATTTTCAGCAAAATGGTCAAATAAACCTTGTCGTCGTGGGAATGAAACCTTATCGTTCCCTGGACGAATTTCGAAATCAACAAAAACATAGGTTAATGATCGTGTTCGTTCTATTGACGTACAAAAACATCGCATGTACGAAAATATTCATCACCAGTACGAAGATATATTGACGAAACTGATTCGTCATGGTGACGAACGGTTTTTCTATCAGTGTACACAACTCTTTGGTACAGTTTGTACCAAAGTTTTGTAACATCCAAAAGGAGGCAAGATAGATAGATCTTTTTTTGTACCGATCGACTTAGAATCAGAGTTTAGCTATGTACGTCACGACGGTAGATTGACTGGTAGATTCTCTAGCGTCTTCAGCGAGGCTCTAAAAAATTGGCTAGATTGGCCAGACACAGCGTTTTGGGCGTCAACCCAAACAACACAGAATTGGTTCTGTTTATTTTGAAGTATAAGGTTCCACATGTGAACCCGTCTGAATCTGCAAAGTTTCTAGGTGTAATTCTCGATAGGACTCATTTAGACTTAATGTTTTCCTGTGGGAAGGTTGATGTAGTGGTGAGAGAAGTTGCCAACGATTAAACTGTCTATCGATTTGAAGGTATAAGAATTACAGGCAAATTAGATATCACTGTTTAGTGCTATGGTAACCGACCGAATGGACTATATACCAACGGTGTACACCTTCGACAGGAATGAGTTGGCAGAATACTAGGAAATTGAAACAATCGCCAATTTTACACAGATGGTTCGACGTTAGATGATAAGGATGGCTTCGGAGTACACTATAACAAACTCAGACTTGATATAGCTCACTTACTACCAGATACCTGCAGTGTCAATCAAGCCGAAATAATGGCAATAAGGGAAGTCGCTAAGTGGCTGAGTCGCAATATAATGACCAACACGAGCGTTGTCATTTAGTCGGACTTTCTGGGGGCCACATCACAAAATTCATAAACTACCGCAGATCTCTTAAGGCGATGGCTGAGCAGTTTAACATATACCTCATATGAGTACCTGGGCATAAGCATATAACGGGGAACTGCAAAGCTGACGAACTTGAATTTGCATATATTTGTGCGCCACTGTTCACAAGCTTTTGTTTAGGCAAGAAGCAATCAGAAAGTCCAATGAAAGAATAACAGTCGGCACCTGTAGGTATCTGGCCAAGATACATCCTGAGAGAGTCAAAATATCTCTCGCACTAGAGAGTAAAAAGCTGTATACGTTATTGTCAGTTATGACGGGACACTGCATTATTTAAGCGACGTCTGGAGGTACTGGGGTCTGCCTTTCTAGAAAATCTGACAGATCTTTCCGGTTATCAAACAGTTTGGATTCGATTAGGGCATCTGAGGCCGTGGTAACACTAGGAACCTACATTGGTCTATGTGAGCTGTCAAAACCGGCTGCCAGCCTAACCTAAACCTACCTATGTCCATCTGCTTAGTATTATTGTAATAAAAGTACTGGTCGTAATTATTGTCCGATCACAATGAAATAAGGCATACATGATGTTTTTAGCCAAAGGATGAACCTCATTTTTAACGATCTTTCAGTGTCAAAACGTTAGTCGAAGTCAACATTTTCATCATGGTAAAGTTCACTTACGTGCAACGTTTGGAAATCATTAAAAATGACTACCGAAATTCTGAGTCGGTGGTCGCAACTTTAAGAGCGCTTACTCCAATTTTCGGCCGAATAAGCTCATTTCTGTCAGAGTGGTTTTGTCAATAAACAAAACATGCGTTATTGGACAGCAACATACTCCACATGTGCTTCAAGAGACACAATTGCATCCGCAAAAATTACTGTGCGGTGTGGTTTCATGCCGGAGATGTGATTGGGCCGTATTTTTTCGTCGATGAAAACAATCGTCATGTTACCGCCAATGAAGAGCGCTATCGTGACATGTTTGAAAATTATTTTTGGCCAGAATTGGGTGAGCTTGACATCGCCGATATGTGGTTTCAACAAGACGGTGGCACTAGCCACACAGACGCGTTACAATCGATTTACTGAAAGACAAATTCGGTGAACGTGTTATCTCGAGATTTAACGTCATTGGATTTCTTTTTATGGGGCCACATCAAGTCATTGGTATATGCCAACAAGCAAACAACTTTAGACGAGCTCAGAGACAACATTCCAAATTGTTGTATAAATGCATTGCTAGGTGACGGGTATTTTATGTATAGAAGGCTTCGCACCATTTTCTCTATTTCTTAAATTATTTCTTTCTGACTTGGTTTTAGCCAAAGCAAACTTCCTATAAACGAACAAGCAACATTCCTTTATAACAGTAAAGATGTAAACATACACAATCACTCACTCCACACATTCTTTGAATTCATCCTTATTTGGCTTGTCAGCGTATTTACTACTATTAGATTAAATTAAATTACCACCGCTTTACAAGAACTGATTTAAAGCGGTGGTAATTTAAAAATAAAATAAACTATAACGAACTTCACTATTTTCATAAGATTTATACAAAGCACATACCTGGCACACAAACATCCAGAAGATATGCTCTGGAGGGACTCTGACAGGCATCTGCATCGAAATCCAATAAAACTGTACCAAGAACAGTAAAAAATATGCCCCATGGATGAGACGTTTTCTGTATGGATTCCAGCTGTGTCTGAGATGCAGTAGCTCGGTGTGGAGACACATTAATATTGTTGTGTGTCCCATTCAATGTAATATTCATAGCAGATATTTGAATGTGTGGATCAACATCCCCAAATGCGTATCCCAAACCTTCTCCATTGGGCACCAACAGCAGTCCTTTTGTAGGGAGTCAAGGGAATGCATATGAAAAAAACACAGATTTCGCATTAATATGATTCTATTTAAATCGATTTGATTTGTTTACCAAAGAAAACTCCTATGGATAGGAGTAGAATAAATGGCCTTCGACGTCCCATGTTAAGTTTGCATCTATCACTCATTGAACCCAGAATTGGTGTAAGGAAAAATCCGACCAACGGCGACAGGGCCCACACCAATGTCATATGTTGATGTTCAACCCCAATCTTCAAAAGGGTTGGCGACACAAATGCCGTCTCAGCTGCGTACGAAAACTCGATTCCCATGACGGCAGCAGATACACGCACTAATTCCATGCGCGTTTTATGTCTAAGAGAATTTAAAAGATACAGTATTATGTGAAAAAAAATCTTTTAATCTCGTAATAAAATAAACACACTATCTTGTTGCGTATCGTTTATCAATTAGCTACCCATTTCATAGTGATTATAAATATATATATACATACAAGTAGTATATACAGGGTGGCGCAGAATGAGCTATATGGTTTGAATACTTTATAACTTCTTTAATTATTTTCAGCATTTTGTGAAGGAGACTAGGGGAATTAATTATGAACCGAATAACGTACAAAAATAATAGAATTTTTGCGAAATTTTCCGTTCGTTTCATATCCCTCACTTCTTTAAAAAGTTATAATACATGGTGGCGCAGAATGAGCTATATGGTTTGAATTCTTTATAACTTTTTTAATTATTATTCTTTCTTTGTTGGAGGAGACTTGGGGAATTAATTATGAATCGAACAACGCACAAAAATAATAGAATTATTCCGAAATTTTGCGAAAAGTTATGAAAAATATTCTAAAAAGAGCAATAATATACGAGTATTATTAAAAAAAGTTATATATTCGCACAAATAAAAAAGTTATAAACCATTTAAACTATATAGCTCATGCTGCGCCACCCTGTGCAAGTTTGAAAATCTCCATTTTTGATATGTTTGAAATGAATGAAAATAAATTTGGAAACAAAATTTTTAAAAATTATATATTTGTGAACAAATAAATTTGATATGAAAATCAAGAAATTTTGTTTACAACGCATATATGTATTAGTATATTAAGGAGCTGACATTCATAATTAAAATATGTGTTTACACACAAACAAATTTATTGTTTAAGAAGTTTTCCAAATAAACTTTGCTTACTTTTCCGAATTTTAGTTTAAATATATATTTCCTAGATTTCGTGTTATACTTTATAGTTAAAATGTCGTATTAGCTTTGGTTTTACACTTTTACCGCATTAATTTCTAATTTATAAATATTCCATTTCATAATTTTTTGTCAATCCAATAATACAATTTATAGTTACGCAAGATTATACGATTTAAATTTGAATCGAATTTTTAAAACATAAAATTTCTAAAAATCTGAGCTTCGAACTTATGAAAAATAGAAAACATGCCTTCAAATTAGGGCATTGATGCATTTCCAAAATACTTAAATACAAATTAATCTTTCTTTCAGAAATAAAACCTGAATTTATAAAAATTAATTGTACAATTTCTTCAAATTCAAGAAAGATTCATATAAAGCGATGCATCTTCTGATTTGATCATAAGGAAAGGAGGACTTTTGTGCCAGAAAAGGAGGACATTTGTGACATTTACAAAGAGAATTTGGTTTTTTCGGAGGACATTTAAAAAACACAGTAATTGGAAAGGATGAGCATTTTTTACTTGGTCAACAATTCAACTTTAAATCCGTAAGGAAGGTCCGTACTCCACCCTATCGGAGCACAATAAGAAGAAATATTGTCAAGTTTTATTAATATTATTTTTCTAATGATCGACAATTGTATTTTATAGCGCTTATATGCCAAATCGGAGGAAATATTTATATATGAAGGCTATATCAAAATATGAACAGATTTTATTCAAATTTGGCACGTTTTGTACGAGTACATCTAAATCTAAAACCGATTTACACGAAATTCGACAATGTGGGTCCTTGGATCAAGATACTCCATCCTGCTTAATTTCAAAGTGATTAGATATAAAAAACAGCATTTGTACAGCTAAGAGACTGGAAAGAAAATATTTAGATATCTAAATCTGAACCGATTGTGATCATTTTCTTCCCAGGTGTGAAAGAGTCCTTATTGCCAAATTTCGGCAAGATCGGAGTGAAAATGCGACATATACTTAACGAACAACTTTGAATGAACAGAAAGACGGGCGGACATGTTTAAATCAACTCATCTAGCGATACTGAGTCGATCGGTGTACTTTGAAGTGGGTCTGGCTCCAGTATTTTTATGCGTTAAAAACATCTGTCTCGAAACAAATTTATGGCGATTTCGATTCTGAAAGAAATGTTACCCCGTCGACGTGAAAAGTTAAAAAATATTTTCCCTTCTTATGTCGAACTGGTATTGTCCTTCGAATTAAAAATAGCTCATTTTTAAAATTCCTAAATGTTGTCAATTGTTTTGGGGACAAATGAACTCATTTTACCATATGTCAGCCCAATTCTGACAACATTTGTATCCTCCCTTCCTATTGTGGAGGGTATAAAAAGGGGCAAACTCACTAACTTTGTACTTAAAGTTGTTGTGGGAATAATTTATGTGGTTTACAGTTTGTTAAAAAGTTGATTTTGTAAAAAAGGAGGACAAAACCAATCTTTTGGAAAAAGGAGGGAGGACGGGAGGACACTGGTTAAAAAGGAGGACATGTCCTGCCAAAGGAGGACGTATGGTAACCCTGATTGGAATGAAATTTATGAAAATTTAAAATTATGTTAAGAAACATGAGTAGTTCTTTCTCAAGTGTCACAGGTCGAAAATTAGAACTTTCTCAAATTCTCAGAAAACGTTATCCTATAATGTGGTAGTATTGACCCACAATATTAAAAAAATTAAATAAAAACTGGTGGCAGGGGGCAGGGGCGAGGTCTAAGTTCAGAAAAATTAATTTTTCCCCTCTTTAGCGGTTTTTTGAAGTTAATTTTAATGCTACAAATCATAAGAAATTGAAAATAGAAAATATTGAATTGAAAAATAAAATAGAAAAAAAATCAACAAACAAAATATAATTGAAAACGCATACAAATATTTTTTCGTTGCAATTTGGTGAAGATTTTCAGTTATTATAACATTACTTTTCGATTATTTTTAATGACCAAAAAATTATCAATCACTTGCGGACTTGAAAAAATGCTTGAAAATGAGTGATTGAAAATCGTTATGCCTTAAATGGGTTTAAGAAAATATATATAATAACAAAATACACAACGGTCATAAATAGATCAAGCAGCTGTTAGAAATGTGACAGTTTTGTTTTTATGTATCATTCACGCTTCTGGAAACAGGCTTATGGTTGTTGTTAGTGATGGTTATCGTGATGCTTTTGTTTATAACAGGACAATTTGCTCTGTTATTGAAGAAGCAAGGGGCCAGCTAGTATTGAATATTGTGATTTTCGTTTTGTTTTAGTCGAGTTGTTAAGTGAAGTTAATTAGCGAATTCAATAAAGTTAATTTAAATAAAGAATCAATGTCAGCCAAACAAATAAAAAGATTAGCAAAATAATATTTCCCAAAAAGTAAAAAAGTTTTCTCAGGAACAGGTAGAATCAAATGAAACACAGAATGAAAGCAGTTCCTAAGACAATTTAAGTGATTCAGGTGACATCTTCTCATCCCATAGTGAAACAAATGATTTATATTTGTGCGTAGGACTGGCTAAATGGGCTGTCGAATTTGACATAAACTTTATGTCAATTAATGCGCTTTTATTTTTGTTATTAAGGTGTAGTATTAACGTACCAAAAGATGCTAGGAAGAAAGTTGGAATATATCGGTACCTCCATTCGAAAACATGCTAAGTCGACTAAGCATGTTTTTAGGGAGATTGCATTTTTAATTTGAAAATATTCCAAAATATGTTCAGTCAAAATTTGGTGTTTATGCATCAACCCAATCAAATGTTAAATGTTACAGTACAGGTCATTCGATTTGCATTATAAAGGAATTCCGCACAAATTTAAAAAAATCATCAAACATAGATGGTTTCTCCTGAAATACAATTCCTTTTTTGCACTTCGCATAGGTTAGAATGGAGGTATCGATATATTCACAACGGATTAAAAATAGGCTTAAATGATTTCTTGGTTAGAAATAATTGGAAATTATGCAATATAACCTTAGATTTCGGTATTGATGGTCTACATCTATTCAAAAGCAGCTCTAAACAAGTTTGGCTGTTAGTTGGTTAGAAGTTATGTTTTCCTTATTGGCGTACGTATATGAAGGAACTTAAAAACCAAATTTCGCAAATGATTTTTTGCAAGAATTTATTTCAGCACTGAATATTCATTCCTATGGAAGACGGATTAGTTTTTGCCGATAAGTTTTTCCATATTATTGTACGCTGTTTTGTTATGGATGCACTGGCAAATTTCTTCATATTAGGAACTAAAGGTCATAGTGCGTACTTTCCTTGTGGACGGTGTACACAAAAAGGTCAACTAGTTAAGCATCGTCTTATTTTCCCTATAGAAATGGAGTCTACGCTTAGGAGCAATGATTCAAAGTTATCTTTGTCACCTTTAGAAAAACTGAACATAGATAATGTATCGCAGTATTCTTTAGATTATATAAACATGTTCTAAACTTTGTTCCCGTCCTTATATGTTTTTATTTGGGACCATTATTTACGAAACAAATATTTATTTGCATGTAAGTATTCAGAAAATATATCAGTAATATAATTTTAAGGCAAGTTTTATGTTTTTCAGTAGTTGTAGTAGTTCTTGTTTAAATTCATGTTTTACAATAAGAATTATTTAATTAATTTGTAAAGAACATAATATATTAATGTTACGACATGGTTGCTTCGTAACGTCAGTCTAAATAGATTCATATGAATCTTTAATCGAATTCTACTTTTAAAAGATTTCGGTATCTTATACAATATTCAAGGTATTTTGCTAATTTGCACCGGTAGTTTATTTCTCGACCATCCAGGATGTCCACGATTTCATCTCCGGTGAGTGTTGTTTTTTGGAAAATAGATAATCTGTTATCATTAAATACCGGACAGCGTCCAAGAAAATGTTTTAGAGTCTCGTTCTCATTCAAATTGCACAGTTTACATATTCTGTCGCCTTCTGTAGGCCCAAATCGATTATTATTTAAACGTATTAATCCTGCTCGTTTAGTATAAAGTATATATTTAGTATAATAGATATGATTTCTGGGGAACTGCATTTGTTAGGTAATACTGTGTAATCAAGCTGTCTATAAATTCTCGTCTGACTGGCTTCTTTTCTTTGTATATTAATAGTTAAGTTCTGTAGGTTTTCCTTATATTTACATATAACAACTCAGAACTAAAACGGCTCCATTCCTCCTTAGATACGTTTAAACATGGCCATTCTATATTCATGCTTATTGCCTTAGTTTGCAGTTCCTTTACCTGTAATAATTTTTTTAAGCTGCGTTGGCAATCTATTTATATTGTATTTAAACAATACTTTCTTTATATTTTTAAGATGTAAGCCTAGAGTGTATAGATGTACCACTTCAACCTTTGTTACCAACATGCGTAGGACTTCGCCCGGGGCTTTGTTCAATTTCACCTTTTGCAGTGTATTTAGTAGTTCTCGTAAAGTAATGGGGTTATCCAGGTCAGGTCGCTATATTTCATTGGGGCATATTGCATTGTTAATTTAGGTGTAGGTGGAGTATTGAAATAATTTTTGAAATCGTTTGCTGCAATTCTAGTTCCAACATTGGAGCTATGTCCTCGAAGTTCTCGGGCTAATTTCCATCAGTCTTTAGAGTACACTGTTAACTTTTGCCATAAGATGATTATAATAAGCTATTTTGCTATTATTACATATACGTTTATAGTTCCTTAGAGCATCAATATATTTCTCTTCATCCTGTGGATTATTAGATTTTCTAAATATTTGTACCATTTCAAAGTTTTTTTTTCTCTTGCCTTTATACAGTTTGTATCATACCAAGCCTGTTTTACTTTCAAACTGGGTCTAGATGATATGACAGTAACTATGGATTGTTTTATGACGTTGCTAAGGTATTCTAAATTCATGTCCACGTTAGTGGAAACGGCTTTGTTTAGATTATGATCCAGGTTGCGTTTGTATTTATCTTTTCTAGATTCTTTGCATCTCAGTTTAGGTAAAAGATACAATTTGTTTTCATCAGGGTTTTTCCGAGTTGTAGTTTTAGTATGATTGGATGATGATCAGACCAAGAATTGGTATCGACTTTAAATTCTGATACATACCGTAGGAAGTCTTGCGAAACTGCACAAATATCCTTGACCAAACATCCATTAGGCGTTATAAATACAAGTATACTCTCCTTCCTCGTCACCCTACACTCACTTATCCTCACATTTAAGTCTCCCATTATAATAATTCTTCAATTCACTATTTTCGTGGAGAGATATAATTGCGTTGAACTCTTGTTCCAAAGCCGATGGCTTTAAATAAAGTGGTACAATGACAAAACTAGTATCTGATCATTTAAAGATGAAAAAATTCACAATATTTCACTAGGTCACAAATAACAAAATTTTCTCTGTTATTTGTTTCTAGCATACTTTTGCTCATTGATTTTGACCTACTAAACACGAAAATGAGTTTTAAAAATTTTTCTGTCGATTGGTTTTCGAGATACAAATTTTTGAACTTTTTTTTTAAATTACACTTACAATTTTGAGCATATCTTTTGTCTTCTTTGACGTATTTGATCCTACTACTACTCAAATTAAAGCAAATTGAGCCGTCTACAACTCATTCTCAGAAAATTTTCAAATCGGGTGAGTAGTTTTGACGTTGGCGGCTTAAAATGGTTAAAAAACTGCGTTTTTTTAGTAAAAATGTGGCAGGAAAATTCATATAAAAATTCATATAAAATATAAAACGCGATGCTAACAGCGATTTTGGTTTTTTTACGTATAGCTGGCATTTTTCCAAAGAAAATAAGCACTTACTTAACAAAATCTGACAACAAATGGCGGACTTATAATTTTTTTGGTAAAAGACCGAAATTCCGCTATTTCACGATATTTTGATTTTCATTATTTGCACAGCTTACCTACCCAACGCAAACGAATAAATACATTTGAACTTAATTTAAAATAAACAAATTAGTCTTAGTATATTATTTTTTAATTTATTTAGAGCACTACATACTCAATGTATGGCACAATTAGAAATGGATGTGCCAGGTTAGCTAAACTAACGAAATTAACCAAATCAACGCCCAAAAAAATGAGTAGAAACAAAGATATCACTGTACATTTTATGCCATGTGGAAAAACAGCTGACTTCTTCTTTGTTTTTTGTATTCGCTGCAATTGGTCTCACGTATTAGGGTCCAAATGTAGTCACCCATCATAGCCGTGTCATAGATGCCCTGATAGCGTCGTTCCATAGCCTTCAATTCCTGATGAAAGCGCTCGCCGTGTTCGTCGCTCACGTCTCCTAAATTCTCAGGGGAAAAATCCAAATGAGAATGCAGAAAGTGTATTTTAAGTGACATGTGCACTCCTACCCAAAAATGAAAAAAAAACGAGAATTAAAACGCTATTTAAATTAACATTTGTTTCAAAAAAAACCTACCCATTGCTTCATAGTTCTTTACCAGATCCTCAACTATGTCCTTATAATTATCGCTTTTGTTGTTTCCTAAAAAGTTTTCCACAACAAGCCTGAAGGAATTCCATGCTGCGGCTTCGATGGTTGATAACTGCTTCGGGAATGTTTCATCTTTCAACATTTTTTTTATCTCGGGTCCTGCGAAGACTCCTTCTTTAATTTTTGCCAGCGAAAGGTAAGGGAAAATTGACCGTAAATAGGCAAAAGCTTCACCTTCTTTGTCCAATTTTTTGGCAAAATTTTTTATCAAACCCAATTTTATGTGCAGCGGCGGAAGTATTATATTTTCACGGTTCTCTATTAGTGGTTTGCGCTGAACATTCGCTTCTCCAACTACAGGTTTCGTTCGTTCCTGCCATTTTTTTTTTTAATATAATGCTGATCATCAGCGCGGCTATTCCAAAGGCACAGAAAACAGCAATGTCGCGTATAGCCTCCTTGGAGTCCACACAGAATGGCCACAACTTTGAGGTCGGCGCATATTTTCCAATTATATTTGCTATACTCTATGCATTTCAGCAAAATGTTCATAGTTTCATAGTTCTCCTTTGAATGAACCGCATGAGCAATAGGAAGAGATGGCTTTTCATTCCCATTATGTAAGAGAACTGCCTTCAAGCTCTCTTTGTTGCTGTCAATAAACAACCTCCATTCATTGGGGTTGTGAATTTGGTGAAGCTCTTGGAACAAGCCGGAAATGTCGCTGCAAAAACATATTTCGTCTTTCTTTGTATAAAACTTTGCATACTGCTGGTGACGCTTCCTGTACGCTGTTACTTTCACTTCTGAATCCGCAAATCCACACTGTACCATCCGAGACGCAAAAAGTTCGGATTTCTCCTTAGTGAGACCAAAATCGCGCACCCAATCGTTTAGTTCGGCCTGTGACAGTAATTTTCGCTTTCTGCACGCCCCAAATTCGCTTGCACTTGACTCGGACTCTTGATCTGACGATTCTGCTTTTTGAAGAGATGCACCAGGGCACACTGGATATGGTACATCATTCGAATGTGGTACTGGAAGTGCAAACGATCCCACTTGAGCGTAGTTCCATTTTAAAAATCTCCCTACCCCACTGTTTGTGGTGAGGCAAAAATAACAGTCTGTGGAATGGCATAGCGGCTTTTTCCACATCATTGGTGTATCGAATTTCATATGGCGCCTAAAATTAAAATAAATTACTATATTTGCTTTGCTTAATGTATTTAAATAAAAATTCTTACCTTCCGCCAGTTGGTTAGGATTATATAGCAAAGATCACATAGCGACTTAGGTGTCCATGGTTCTGTGATATTTGGTGAAATAACAAAATAATTCAAATAGTGCAATTGCACTGCTGGAGTAAACGTGTGTGCGTGATTATTCTTTATAAACTCGCCACAAAAATTGTCTGGATTGTTCAAACACTCGAACACACGTAGTCTTTTACTCATTGTCTTACTTGTTGGGTAGGTATTATATGCACTTAAATTCAATTTGTTTCACTTTTTACTCGTACTACTCGCGTTCGTAGACACTTGTTGAATGACAAAAAACTAAGTATGTTACAATATTTTACTGCCATGTACTTATGAATGGGCGCATCTTTTAAGGGTGGCTATATACCTGATTCAGCAAGTGTGCGTTTCAAATTGTGGAAAAGTTTCCAAATAATGACCACTCACAAATGTGGGGGGAATTTCTGCAAAAAAATCCGATACAGGTAGCCATCGGGAAAACACACATCAATAAAAAAGTGTAATTCCCTTTTTTCCCTTTAATTGACTGTGAACGGAGTAGCAGTCATAAAGGAACACGAAGAGCGTCCACGCACATTCAGAAGCGTATATTACTCTGCAACCACAATCATAAAAATTAAATAACTATTTGTGTATTACTTATTTTTTTTAATTCTGAGAATCATAAAAATTACGTAAACGTTTTTTCCAAACAATTTTGTACATGTAAAGTGGGTTTGCCAAAATTCGTATCGTAAAATGCACCTGTGTTTCTATGTTCTGCATTTTCATTATACCATTTTCGACGAAACGTCCCTACGGTATTGTAAATAGGTTTTTTACAATTATGAAATATTTGTGTTATTAATATTAATTTAAAAATTTTATCAAAACTGCAAAGTGCTGTGAAATTTGAAAAAAAATTCCAAAAAAAAAATTGCTGATTTCACTAAATTTTTGAAATTTCACGTCCCTTGCCAGAACAGAAGACATTAACCCAGGTTGGTGAAATTTTGAACAGAAGTAACTTATGTATAGGAGCAACTGTTCCGTTCTATTCCAAAAGGATTATAAAAAACTTGCTTTTTCGATCCCTCCTAGTAGGTTAGCTGTGCAAATAATGTAAATCAAAATATCGTGAAATAGCGGAATTTCGGTCTTATACCAAAAAAATTATAAGTCCGCCATTTGTTGTCAGATTTTGTTAAGTGCTTATTTTCTTTGGAAAAATGCCAGCTATACGTAAAAAAACCAAAATCGCTGTTAGCATCGCGTTTTATATTTTATATGAATTTTTCTGCCACATTTTTACTAAAAAAACGCAGTTTTTTAACCTGTTTAAGCCGCCAACATCAAAACTACTCACCCGATTTGAAAATTCTGAGAATGAGTTGTAGACGGCTCAATTTGCTTTAATTTGAGTAGTAGTAGGATCAAATACGTCAAAGAAGACGAAAGATATGCACAAAATTGTAAGTGTACCTCCAAAAATTTTAAAAAAAAAGTTCAAAAATTTGTATCTCGAAAACCAATCGACAGAAAAATTTTTAAAACTCATTTTCGTGTTCAGTAGGTCAAAATCAATGAGAAAAACTATGCTAGAACCAAATAACAAAACGACTGTTGGCTAGTGTTTTCAGTTTTAATTTGGTAAGAAATCCCATAATTTGTGATACTCTTATTGATCCCAACCAACATTCCCCCGCTTCTTCGTCCAAATCTTTGGCTCCGCGTAGCTGCTTCATAATAAAGATAAAAACCTGGGAAATATTTCTTAATTGTTTCGAATTTTTCTAGGGATAGATGAGTTTCAATAAGCACAAAGATATCTGTATTATTTACTTAGCTGAACAATGATGGAAATAATAGTTTATTTGCGATTCCATTTATGTTAAACGACAAAATTGTAATATTAGCAACATGCGTGTAGCTTGCTTCATTATTTGTTTTATTTAGTTTTTTGAATTAATTTAATTTATATTGGAATTGAAATCTGTATTCAAATACCTTATTTCTTCTCCGTAAAGTTTCTTCTCGAAATTAATGAAAAATTAACAAGTAAAAACGTTATGTTCGGCCATGCCGAATCTTATATACCTCCACTATGGATCGCACGTGAATGTTTACGGGTACTAATAAACTCATTATACCAAATTTCAGACCAATTCGTTGAAATTTGAGGGCTACATCAAAACATGGACCAATGACTATCGTTGCTCGTGTGATACCGGGTATAAATAAACCCCAGTTACCAACTTCCAGCCAGATCAGTTGACATTTAAGTTGACGTTTATGACGTTAAGAACCAAATCGCGGAGATGCCATATATGGGGGCTATATCTAAAATTGGGTCTATATTGCCCATTTTCAATCCCAACATACCTGCAGATATAAGAAGTATATGTACCAAATTTCAGCCAACTAGCTCAAGTATTATAGATTGTAGAGTGATTATAACAGACGGGTAGACGGACGGACAGAGAGATGGACATGGCTAAATCTTCTTAGAAGTTTACGATGATTAATAACATATATACTTTTTTGGGGTCCCAGATCTATATTTAGTGGTGTTACAAACGCAGTGATAAAATGAATATACCCCCATCCTGTGGTGGAGGGTATAAACATGAAGTTTAAAAAGTTTGCAACATTTTGAAAATCTTTTTAAATATTTGGAGAAATTACAATAATTTTATTTGTATATAAACATGAGAAAATTAGTTCGCAAACATATTTTGTTGTAATATAAATATTAATAAATGAGTTCCAAATATATTTTATTGACTTTTAAATAACATTTGTTTGCTTAAAAATATATATTATTTAAACATTTATCGTTGTTTTTTATATACATATACACTGGCAATTTTTGACAAAAATATTATATATATAATATGATTAATATCTACAATCTTCGATTCTATAATCTCTGAGGAATTGATATCAGCAATTCCGACATAAACCTTCCGGGACGAATAAATTTTGAACAAAAAAATAATAAGTTCAGATTATTATCCCCTCACCTTAGGGAGGAGGGTATATATCATTTGCTACGAAACAAAAGTGTAACATCGAAGGAGTGAGCTAAGACCCTAAGTATGTTTGGCGGAAATCCTTTTTTGGTCATTTTAAGTCATTTGAGCTATGTCCGTCCGTCTGTCTGCTGGCTGTTGCGCACGAAAACTCTCGAAAGGGGTAACCAATTGACTTCAAATTTGGTATGCGGTAATAGTTTTCTCTATCTCCGGTCCAGAGAAAAATGGGCGTTATTGGCACGCCACTTTTGGTACCTCCCACACAAATGGACAATTTTGTACCAAAAGTTAACAGCTTAAAACATTAATATCAGTACATACAAATACTTGAAATTTTGTACAGTGTAATGCTTTTACAGTACCTAGAATCAAGAGAAAAGTGGGCTTTATTGGAACGCCCCTTTTGGTAACTCCCACACAAATGGACCATTTTGCACCAAATGTTAAGAGTTTATAACTTTAATACCGGTACATACTTTAAAGTTGTTAAATGCAATTTAAATTGATAATAATTATTTAAAACAAAAAAAAAATAAATTTATGAAAATTTTTTTTGGTACTCAAGGTGAGGGGATTCATAAGTCGGTTTAGCCGACTGAACTTTCTTACTTGTTTTCCGATAAAATTCTATTATCTCGCGTACTGTCAGTTCTAGGAAAATGTGGTCGAAGGATGTTTGGGAGATAAAAGAAAGGGCTTCAACTCTTTTTTAACCAAAAGTTTTATAATAATTTGGTAAAGATTAGCACTGTGTCAAATCAAAATATGCCTCATATAAAGGGAAAATCATTCGAAAAGTTTACCACAATGTAAATCTTTACTAAATTATTACACAATTTTTGGTTAAAGAAAGAGTTGAAACCCTTTATCTTATCTCCCTCGAAAATTTTGTTATAGTTTTAAATTTCAGCGATTCGATGTAATTAAGTAGGGTTTTTTGGTTAAACACGTTTTTTTTATCGGGAAAGGAAACAGTTCCGATTTTGATCTCTTCATAGTTGAATAGAGGGGATGATTCTGAACAAAACCTCATTAGCGGTTTTTGCCGTCAATGTAGGCCACCTTTCGATTACTTCAGGCACACTGTGAACATTGAAATATACCTTGTCATGGCTTTTTCACATATACGAGTACGATTTTTGTTATGATACATTGGTTAATACAAAAATCTGAGGTGTGAAATATATCGCAATTTGATGAAATGGCACGGTTCTTTGTCTCTCCTAAAAACTAAACCAGTAAGGAAAGGCAGACAGTCGGGCGGGGCCGACTATATAATACCCTACACCTCCCTAACAATGCGATAAGGGTCATTGCCATAATAATTTGGAATAATTGGTAAATGGGTAGAAACATATTATCTAATTCTGAAACGATAATCGCTAAATTAAGCAATATTCGTTCCTAAATTGAGAAACATCTTTCTGGAAAATTTTAATGATCGGAAGTAAAATACAACTTCTATAGCGGTTTGATACCAAATCAGGAGGAACAATCAATATAAATCTGAACCGATCTTCCCTGAATACTCATTCATGTAAAAAGACCTCCTTCTGTCGAATTTCGTACTGATCGCATATAAAATACAGTCTCTACAGCGCCTACATGTCAAATCGGGGGTAACGTATATATGGGGGCTATATCTAAATCTGAACCGATTTCTTCAAAATTTACCAGTGTTCATTCATATAATAAGAAACCTCTTTCTGCCGAATTTCATTCTGATCGGATATAAAATAACATTTTTACAGCGCTTACAAGTCAAATCGGGGGTAACGTATATATGGGGGCTATATCTAAATCTGAACCGATTTTCTCCGAATTTAGCAGTATTCCTTCATGTAATAAGAAACCTCTCTTTGCGAATTTCGCACTGATCGGATATAAAATAACATTTTTACAGCGCTTATATGTCAAATCGGGGGTAATGTATATATGGGGGCTATATCTAAATCTGAACCGATTTCTTCAAAATTTAACAGAGTTCATTCATGTAATAAGAAACCTTTTCCTGTCGAATTTCATACTGATCGGATATAAAAAAAGTTTTTACAGCGCTTACATGTCAAATCGGGGCTAACATATATATGGGGGCTACATCTAAATCTGAACCGATTTTAACCAAATTCAATAGGGATCGTCCTTGGGCCAAAAAAAAAGATATGTGTAAAGTTTCGTCGAGATCGGACCATAATTGCGACCTGTACTTTGATTACAAGAATACATGCACAGACGGACAGACAGACGGACATAGCTAAATCGACTCAGAAAGTGATTCTAAGTCGATCGGTATAATAAACGATGGGTCTATTTCTTCTCCTTTTGGGTGTTACAAACAAATGCACAAAGTTATAATACCCTGTACCACAGTGTGGTGTAGGGTATAAAAAAACGGCGGAATGAAATTGGGCCCAGGAAAATAAACCCAATATTTTTATGAATATGAGCCCCAAACAATTACAAGTCAAACCATAAAAAATTTTTTGGGGCTTATTTCATATTTAGTCTCCTTTTTGGGGCTTAATTTCATTTTTCGTCTGTGATTTGGGGCTTATTTTCATCTATAAATTAAGAAACAGGCATAAAAGATTTGCTGCGCGTAGCCAACTTTGGATCATGTCCATAGGATAAAGTCTTAAACAGAGATCGACCGTGCAATTTCATTTTCAATTTGGGGTGCATTTCATTTTCAATTTGGGGTGCTCATTTGTTGACGACATTCCAACATTACATGAGTTGAGCTCTCTTACATATTGCTCATTTAGAGAAAGAACGTCACAATTCAAAATATGACATTTCACTTAAGTTCGATTTAAATGTTCTACACAAAAATAACTATTTGACTCAATGGGATGAATGACATAAAGCTAAGTACACACGATTGCCAGATCAGATAATATTGTCAGAAAAAATTGCGTAAAATGCAACCATGTGAACATACAATTTTTGTCTAGCAACGTTGGCAGAAAAGTCATTGTGAAATAATTTGCAGATTTTAGATGTGCGAAGTTTATGCATGTGACAACGGCGCCATTGTCAGAAAAACATTTTATTAGCAACACTGTCTTTAAAATATTTTTATTGGCAATCCTGCATATCGTTCAGTCCATGTCAAAACGAACGATTTTTCGAAAAAAATCTGGTCGACATTCGCGATTGTCTTGAAAATTTAAATGTGCGTTTTACTATGGAAAATTATCATCTTGTAGTTGGCGAGAAAAAAACCAAAATTTTTTTTCTAATGTTACAAGCATCTAAAATTTGAAAAATTTGGGAAAATTTCTGAAAAGGTGTATTTTGGAAGTTATGTATAACGCAAACGCGTGGACGGAATTTTACAAATGAAGGCTCGTTTCTAAGGTCGTAACTTTTAGTTTCAAGTACATTTATTAATTCTTGTTAATTTAAAGTTTTAAATTGCATTAGTTGCATATGCAACTTTATTTTGCATCATGCACATCAATGACACCAACTTAAAATTCTGACAAAAATATAGTCATGTAGCCCCATTTGACCTAAACTGACCCTGCAAATTTCAAGATGGTGTTCAGCCTTGTTCTTTTTTAAAACAATTTTTGCAAAAAATGCCAATGATTTTCCTTTATAAACTATAATAAATATTGAAATTACAAAATAGGCAGAATCATTTCAATAAAAAATAATTTCCATTTCTGACATTTTTAAGTAAAGATGCTATTATATGTATAGAAACTGAAGAAAACACCAGATTAAAATTTACAGGATCAGCTCAGATTAGATAGGGATCCATGCCTATATGTATTTCACATATCTATGTTGGTGTTTTCCTGGTCCAGTATGCAAATTAAAATTTAATAGGAAAAATAAATAACGAGATATGCAAATATTGGCGAATTTTTGCATTTATCGAGGATGTCCTAGTCAAGACCTTCAAGAAGAGCTCTAATTTGTATAAACCGTTTCTAAAATATAACAAAAGAACGGGGCTGAATACCATCTTCAAATTTTCAGCGTTCATTTAGAATATATGGGACTACATAACTATATTTTTAACAGATTTTTAAGTTTGTGTCATTGATGTGTAAAATGCAAATTAAATTTGCAGATGCATCGGATGCACTCAAAAATGGTAACGACGCGAACATAAATCCCTGCTATTAAAAAAAAACATTATCAACTTTAAAATGAGTTTTCTTTTGTAAAAATCCGACCACACGTTCCGAAAATACAGAACTCGAAACGTACGCCCTTTGAGAATATTATCTAATTTTCGAAGATTTCAGATGCTAATAACATATGGAAAAAGTTTTTGTATTTTTTTTCGCCAACAATAAAATGTTTTGTTTTGAGCAGAGAATCGATATGCCAATTTATTTTAAAATCGGGAATGGTTATTTTTTTTAATACAATAATATAATATTATTGAATTTTGTTTGATATTTATCCAAAAATGAGCTCGAGGTCTATGTTGTTTTTTTATGTGTTTTTTATTATTTTCATTCAATATTTCGTCTTTCTTCGAAAGACATCATCAGGATGACTATTAAAATATACATATGAAACATATAAACAAACATTTTTAATATTTTATTGTTGTTGCGTACAAACTTACGAAAATATAACTACGAAAACTTTAAAATTATCCGTAGAAAATGAGTATGTACTCCCTTCGTCGTTGTCTATTGTCATACTGAATTGTTTCATTGCTATTGCACTTGTTTTATTTTTCTTATTAGATTTCTATAGTTGTGTGCCAAATTCTCAGTGTCCGCCTTGTAGTTGATGCGTTGTGTTGATGCGTCTGTCGAATTTCGTACTGATCGCATATAAAATACAGTCTCTACAGCGCCTACATGTCAAATCGGGGGTAACGTATATATGGGGGCTATATCTAAATCTGAACCGATTTCTTCAAAATTTACCAGTGTTCATTCATATAATAAGAAACCTCTTTCTGCCGAATTTCATTCTGATCGGATATAAAATAACATTTTTACAGCGCTTACAAGTCAAATCGGGGGTAACGTATATATGGGGGCTATATCTAAATCTGAACCGATTTTCTCCGAATTTAGCAGTATTCCTTCATGTAATAAGAAACCTCTCTTTGCGAATTTCGCACTGATCGGATATAAAATAACATTTTTACAGCGCTTATATGTCAAATCGGGGGTAATGTATATATGGGGGCTATATCTAAATCTGAACCGATTTCTTCAAAATTTAACAGAGTTCATTCATGTAATAAGAAACCTTTTCCTGTCGAATTTCATACTGATCGGATATAAAAAAAGTTTTTACAGCGCTTACATGTCAAATCGGGGCTAACATATATATGGGGGCTACATCTAAATCTGAACCGATTGTAACCAAATTCAATAGGGATCGTCCTTGGGCCAAAAAAAAAGATATGTGTAAAGTTTCGTCGAGATCGGACCATAATTGCGACCTGTACTTTGATTACAAGAATACATGCACAGACGGACAGACAGACGGACATAGCTAAATCGACTCAGAAAGTGATTCTAAGTCGATCGGTATAATAAACGATGGGTCTATTTCTTGTCCTTTTGGGTGTTACAAACAAATGCACAAAGTTATAATACCCTGTACCACAGTGTGGTGTAGGGTATAAAAAAACGGCGGAATGAAATTGGGCCCAGGAAAATAAACCCAATATTTTTATGAATATGAGCCCCAAAAAATTACAAGTCAAACCATAAAAAATTTTTTGGGGCTTATTTCATATTTAGTCTCCTTTTTGGGGCTTAATTTCATTTTTCGTCTGTGATTTGGGGCTTATTTTCATCTATAAATTAAGAAACAGGCATAAAAGATTTGCTGCGCGTAGCCAACTTTGGATCATGTCCATAGGATAAAGTCTTAAACAGAGATCGACCGTGCAATTTCATTTTCAATTTGGGGTGCATTTCATTTTCAATTTGGGGTGCTCATTTGTTGACGACATTCCAACATTACATGAGTTGAGCTCTCTTACATATTGCTCATTTAGAGAAAGAACGTCACAATTCAAAATATGACATTTCACTTAAGTTCGATTTAAATGTTCTACACAAAAATAACTATTTGACTCAATGGGATGAATGACATAAAGCTAAGTACACACGATTGCCAGATCAGATAATATTGTCAGAAAAAATTGCGTAAAATGCAACCATGTGAACATACAATTTTTGTCTAGCAACGTTGGCAGAAAAGTCATTGTGAAATAATTTGCAGATTTTAGATGTGCGAAGTTTATGCATGTGACAACGGCGCCATTGTCAGAAAAACATTTTATTAGCAACACTGTCTTTAAAATATTTTTATTGGCAATCCTGCATATCGTTCAGTCCATGTCAAAACGAACGATTTTTCGAAAAAAATCTGGTCGACATTCGCGATTGTCTTGAAAATTTAAATGTGCGTTTTACTATGGAAAATTATCATCTTGTAGTTGGCGAGAAAAAAACCAAAATTTTTTTTCTAATGTTACAAGCATCTAAAATTTGAAAAATTTGGGAAAATTTCTGAAAAGGTGTATTTTGGAAGTTATGTATAACGCAAACGCGTGGACGGAATTTTACAAATGAAGGCTCGTTTCTAAGGTCGTAACTTTTAGTTTCAAGTACATTTATTAATTCTTGTTAATTTAAAGTTTTAAATTGCATTAGTTGCATATGCAACTTTATTTTGCATCATGCACATCAATGACACCAACTTAAAATTCTGACAAAAATATAGTCATGTAGCCCCATTTGACCTAAACTGACCCTGCAAATTTCAAGATGGTGTTCAGCCTTGTTCTTTTTTAAAACAATTTTTGCAAAAAATGCCAATGATTTTCCTTTATAAACTATAATAAATATTGAAATTACAAAATAGGCAGAATCATTTCAATAAAAAATAATTTCCATTTCTGACATTTTTAAGTAAAGATGCTATTATATGTATAGAAACTGAAGAAAACACCAGATTAAAATTTACAGGATCAGCTCAGATTAGATAGGGATCCATGCCTATATGTATTTCACATATCTATGTTGGTGTTTTCCTGGTCCAGTATGCAAATTAAAATTTAATAGGAAAAATAAATAACGAGATATGCAAATATTGGCGAATTTTTGCATTTATCGAGGATGTCCTAGTCAAGACCTTCAAGAAGAGCTCTAATTTGTATAAACCGTTTCTAAAATATAACAAAAGAACGGGGCTGAATACCATCTTCAAATTTTCAGCGTTCATTTAGAATATATGGGACTACATAACTATATTTTTAACAGATTTTTAAGTTTGTGTCATTGATGTGTAAAATGCAAATTAAATTTGCAGATGCATCGGATGCACTCAAAAATGGTAACGACGCGAACATAAATCCCTGCTATTAAAAAAAAACATTATCAACTTTAAAATGAGTTTTCTTTTGTAAAAATCCGACCACACGTTCCGAAAATACAGAACTCGAAACGTACGCCCTTTGAGAATATTATCTAATTTTCGAAGATTTCAGATGCTAATAACATATGGAAAAAGTTTTTGTATTTTTTTTCGCCAACAATAAAATGTTTTGTTTTGAGCAGAGAATCGATATGCCAATTTATTTTAAAATCGGGAATGGTTATTTTTTTTAATACAATAATATAATATTATTGAATTTTGTTTGATATTTATCCAAAAATGAGCTCGAGGTCTATGTTGTTTTTTTATGTGTTTTTTATTATTTTCATTCAATATTTCGTCTTTCTTCGAAAGACATCATCAGGATGACTATTAAAATATACATATAAAACATATAAACAAACATTTTTAATATTTTATTGTTGTTGCGTACAAACTTACGAAAATATAACTACGAAAACTTTAAAATTATCCGTAGAAAATGAGTATGTACTCCCTTCGTCGTTGTCTATTGTCATACTGAATTGTTTCATTGCTATTGCACTTGTTTTATTTTTCTTATTAGATTTCTATAGTTGTGTGCCAAATTCTCAGTGTCCGCCTTGTAGTTGATGCGTTGTGTTGTTGGTGTGTTTAGAATATGTAGCATTTCCAGTGTGAGCCTTTTGTTGTAATTGCTCTCACATTGTAGAACACTCACTCTCTCTAGCTCCGGTTGGTGATGCTCGCTCGTACAGTGCGTTGCAAGAGCTGTGTTGTGTTCTGCTTACGAAGTTTAAAATCGGATCTATGTCCTGATAATCGTGTTTTTAATTTATTTTTCGTGGTACCGATATAATATTTATCACAGCTTTCGTTTAATCAAGGCCACTTCTTGTGGTTATTTATTGAGCCAAATTAGTCGATCACTTCATGTGATTATTACTGTTTAAACTTTTTTGTTTCACAAATTATTTCAAAACAATGGTTCACAAAAGAAAACTGTTTCTTTAGCTGCTTCCACCGTGTTGCTTGTCTCGCTGTCGTTTTTTCAAGTGAGAAACAACTTCCCCCGTTCAACACCGCAAAGCATCGGTTCTGGCTTTCTTCAATTCGCCGTTCGCTCTCTCCACTCACCGAGCGCTGACGAACGGAAAAACTTGAGCAGTGGCCATGATACAATAATTGTAAAGGTAGTCTCATAAGCCCAACAACAAAAAGTCCGGTACAGCCCTGCGTATTTTTGCCATTTTGGTTGTCAAATTGAACTGACAGATAGACGTCAGTGACAGAGTGAGCACAACAACAACAATTCAACAACAAACTCGGAATTTTGTTTGTTAAATAACAAAAATTAGTAAAGAAAAATAAAAATGTCATAAAATCTCGATTTTGATTTTTGTTATCTTAATGTGACACCCTCCGGTGGTACTGGCCAAGGTACCTCATCGAAGAGAAGACGTAAAAAGTGCAGTAGTTTGAGATGTGATGTGGCAGTTGCAGTAGCAGCTAAATTCTTCGCCAAGAATTTGGAATCTTGGGCTACAGCAATGCAAAAACCACAAAGGCAACGAAAAGGAATTTTTTGCAAGAAAACAACGAGTACTAAAGACAACGGTTCTCCTCCCCCTCATCGAGTGTAAATAGAGAAACGACGGCCACAGGAGAAACCATGCAAACCATTCAACAGCCTAAGCAACGTGACCGTGTACCGCAATAAGGATAAACGTCACAAACATTCCTGGAACGCAACAATCGAACGCCACGTATGTCAGTGGTGGCTTTTGAACGTCTTCATATGTAACAATGAAAAAAGTGAAAAACCCCCCGGAAACTGAAAAACAAATGGAACAACCTTCAACTAAAAAGAAAAACAGCGGCAGAAGATAGGCCGAAACGAAGAATTTGAAAGTCAATATGGATAAAGAAAACAAAGACGACTGTGGAAGAATTGCCCTTCGGTGAATACAGAACGCATACAAGTAACTACTCGGTTTGCTTGTTCCAGTTGGATTTTCAAATCCTCGACTTCCATTTGAAGTTTTCTAATTAATTTTTTGTTCCCTGACGCTTGTCTCTGCATTTCCGAATAAATTGTAATGTGTCTAGGCGGAGTTTAAATTTTTATGTACAAAATGGTTTTAAATTACGATTTTGAAAACTTACTCTGTCTGTGTCTCATTGTCTACGAGTTCTACAGTGTATTCAAAATCGATACATCTAGAGGTAGTGTTAAATAGTATACATATACAATAAAATAAATTTAATGAACGAGCAACTGTGGTCAATATTAATATTTATTAGAAAATTAAAGCCGTAATTGATATTTAATAACGAATGTACAATATGCCGCCATAGAGTGATGAAGGAAGTATTTAATTTTATAATCTTACTCTGTTTCTGTTCGCATATCTGTGTATTCCAAGGGATTTTCAGGAAGACTACTAGAAAAAGATTTGTAAATAAAAATTTAAAAAACCCAAAGGACATATCCATCTCGTCATTAAAATTAATGTCGAAGATTATCGATGGAAAACTGACACTAAATTAGAAAAAGGACATTAATATTCATTGCTTCCAATACTGGAGTTACTTACTCTAGAGGTGGCGTTTGACACAGATCAGACACAACAAATGGTATTGCATTAGTCAATAGCACGCTCTTTTTTGCTCCTCTGACAATATCCGAGGGCAAAAAATTATCGTCGCAGATGAACTGACCGCTTTCTAATGCAATACCACTAGCCTGACACCACTTCCATCGGAGCTCTCCATCTTTCGGTATTTTGAAAAACGATCCATTTCCATGGTCATCACGTTTGTCACAAATGCGGCACTTGCGCATTTTTTCTTATTAGAAAATTATATATTTTTTAAAATAAAAACAAACACACAAAATAATTTTAAAACAACAATAATTTTTTATTGTTTTCTCCACTTTATATTATATTTTTTCACTCAGTCTTATTTTTTTCACTTCCTATTACTTTTTTCCAATTTCAATTTAAACTCATACGTTTCCTTTTTTCGCTCTCCACTGCTGTCAAAAAATGTAAACAAACATTTGGAATGTAAACAATGAGATTGACAACCAAAATGCTGTCAAACACGCCAAAATAAAAAAATTGTAATCAGCTGTTAGCTTGAGACTACCTTAACAATTATTGTATCATGGCAGTGGCGGTGGAAGCAGCAGAGCAGCGCGTATGTCCACCCAAACACACTCGCCCGTATGCAGTATAGAGCAGCGGTGGGCAAAAGCACTACCCGGGGTTTTTCCTCTCATGTGTACATGAGCCAGCGTTACCAGACGATAAGTTTAAACTTATTTCTCAAGTTTTTTCAAATGAAAAATAGCTCTTTTAAGTTTTTTCTTCCACAAATAAGTTTTTTTAATTTCTTTTTTTAAGTTATATTATTATCTCAGAAAAACACAAAACCATTTAATTTAGTTTTTATTTTAAATTTTAAAAAATAAATCACATACTTCAAAGTGGAAGAATACGAATAAATTCGAATAGAAATACACAAATTTTTTAACAAAATAAAAAATAATTGGAGAAAAATAATTTTTCTAACTTAGGGCTTCGAGACTGCATTTTTCGGCGGAATGTACCAAGGAGTCTTTTGCTCAGGAATAATTTCTACTATGGATCATCCCCTTCTTTTATGAATTGTACAATAATTGTTTTGTAACTTATACCCACATATATCGACCAGATTTTATAATAATTTGACTATATTCCAATATGTTTGTGATTCGAGAAATATGGCCCATCGTTAATTGTTTAATCTATATTTGTATAATTACCATTTAAAAACTAAACTACATATATTAAGTGTATCAAAGGAAGAAGCATTTCTATTACTATTTAATATTGAATTGCTACGATTTTAAATTTTTTCATAAAATATAAATAATAAGTTTTTTTGTGGCAAAATAAGTTTTTTCTTCAAAAATATTAAGTTTTTTTCAAAAAATATCTGGCAACGCTGACATGAGCACACACATTGAATGAGAGTTCACTATCATTCAGTCGCGCTTGGACATTCGATCGACGAGGTTGTGTCGTCGCTTGTTGCTTAGCGTGCACATAAAGAAAAAATGGATGATACAATTATTACAATACATACTTCAAGTATAGGAATAAAGTTTAGTATGTATTGTATTTTTACCGAACAATTTATAAACATTTCTAAATACAAGTTTAAATTATTTTTTATGTTACTGCAGAAATGTATATATTATGTATTTTCTTTTTGTCAAAATTAAATAAAGTAACGAATTTTTTAAAATAATTAAAAATGTATATATTAACGATTTAACGAATTTTTAAAATAATTAAAAATGTATATTTAACGATTTTTTAATAAAATTTGTATAAACACCTAAATATACTAACTAACACCTAAATATAAAAAAAAAAGTTGGACACTCGAAAACGGTTAATAGAAAAATAAAGAATTAAAGAATATGGCATAATCAATACGAGTATGCAGTACTTTTATTTGAAAATTTGGATTGACTACTTTACATAGCATAATAAATATGTATGTGGCTAATCATAACATGTTTAAAGTTCGATTTCTTTATGTACACGTATAATAACCCCAAATCTACTTAATGATGTTCGTTGTCCACTTTATTTATTGTCTTACCCAACAAATATATGTTAGGAAAATGCAAATACCATTTCTCGCAGTGCATAAAGAGAGTGTTGACACTTCTCACAAATACATAAACATTTTGTAGAAGTATTGTGTGCCCATCGCTGGTGTAGAGTGATGGGCCCAGATGGAACCGGTTCTCTTCCAGTTAGGGATATCAATACGCGACCTTTAAATAGGGTTTGCCTACCTTGAAGGGAAAGTGTGTGTAGCCACAATGTAATCCATGTCGTTTTGAGGTAGCGGTTGTGGTCCATTATTTTCAATATCGGTTGTCCAATCTGGATCATTCACATTGGTCGGATTAGTGAAAACGGTTTCGGCTTGCAGGGACACAGTATCCAGACTCGGAGGTTTTGCTGGATCGGTATCAGCAGCGCGTTGTACTGGAAGTGTGACAGTTAAAGCGGGAATATTTTAATTTTTTTTATGTTCAATCCATAACCAGAATGTATGCATGCGTAGCACCTGGATTCATCATGTCCAGTTAGGTCTTCCACCCAAATTACTGGCTTCATACTAAAAACTGTACATCTTTCCCATGTATCCACATTATAAGGGTATCATAACAACTTTTGCACACTGTGTTCGGAGTAAAATTTGCTCCACGTAAATATGTTTCATCAAAATAATGACAATACGCTGTTTTGAATTCCTTAGTAAACAAGTTTTTTCGATTCTGATTAACTATTTTTGGGACGATATTACCACAAACGTAGCAAAAATCATCCAATTTTGGGCACTTGTTATTTTCCATATTTTTAATTTGAATGCTTTTCTGCTTTTTTAAATGTTTGTCGCTCTAAATTATAATTTAAAAATTTTACTTTTCGCGTTCGTCGGCACTTGTTGAATAACAAAAATCGATCAATGAATACCTATAAATACTACGTATTTTTCAATTTTTTACTGACAGTTACTTTTCATCAACGGAAAAAGACACATCAATAAAAGTCCCTTTTCTCCCTATAATTGACTGTGAACGGGGTAGGTATCATGAAAGAGCAAGAATAGCAATTCAGCGTCCACGCACATTTATGAGCGTTTATGCACCTGTGTTTCTATGTACTGCATTTTCATTGTACCATTTCCTATATCCACGTCCCTACCGTATTGTAAATGGGTACTTCGAAAAACAGAATATTTTTGGATTTGTAATTCAGCTATTGAGCAAAAAAGGTGAAAAATGCGGGGAAAATGGTTAAAAATTGGCATTTTGAGATTGCGAATGATGCAGAAGTTCTTATTTTTAGGGCTACTTTCACCAAATTCATATACACAAAATTATAGAACTCTCGCTAACAAATGGTTCAAATATATCCATTTTAAAACTGGTCCACTTGGGCGGGGCCACGCCCATTGGTCCGATTCCGCACATTTTTGAACCAATCAAGTTGACTGCTTCCAGATATATACATATATACACAACATTACAGCACTCTCACTAACAAACTGTTCAATTTTTAAATTTGTTCTATATTGACGGGACATCACTATTGGTCCTATCCCGTCCATTTTTAGAAAAGTCACGTAGACTACCACCAGATAATAAAATTTCTACTCTATGGTACCCCAAAAAGATAACGTAAAGTATCTTGGAATCCACATAAAGCTGAAATCAAATCAGCTGCAATGGCTTATCAGTCCCAATTCAACTTTGCATTTATAATACAAAGTCTTATTATACAAACAATTATAAAACCAATATGGACGTACGGCATTCAACTCTGGGGAACAGCATGTTTTATCTTTTGAATAACTTCACAAGATCGTTATGTTGCATGTCTGATAGTTTATGCCATAGGATACAAATATCGGCTGCATAATACAATTCTTCATGATTTCTTTGGAAACTTCACCCATTTTCTTCATGCATAGTTCTAACATGAAACAATCCATAACCACTACAAAGAGGAGTGGTGAGAGTGGGCAGCCCTGTCTTACGCCCATTTTAGTCGTAAAAGTTCCACCGACTGACCCATTTGTAGTACCTGCAGTTCGGCGCTGGTGTACATATCTTTGATAGTGTTAATTTGTTTATTTGGCACTCCATTTTCCATTAGAGCTAACCATATTGCTATAATTTTGATGGCATCAAAGTTCTTTTTTTAAATCAATGAACAGTAGGTTCCACTCGATCTACAGTTCTAAAATTATTCGGAGTGTGTTGCTGGGCGAAACCCAGCCCGTTCATCTCTATGTTTGGCCTCTACAGTTTCTAGACTTTTGAGAATTATTGTAGATAGGACCTTTTAGATGGAGTTGATCAAGGCAATGCCCCTCCAGTTCACACATTCTCTTAGACTTGATCACAGTGCCCTTAGACCACGAGCAGTCTACGAACTCAGTTCCTCAAGTTTTATTTTTTTTAAGTTTGTTTATTGCGGTTGGCGTTTCTGTGACAGTTGGCAGGTCAGATGTGACTGTTTCGTCATATTGCGTTCGAGCTCTGTTTCATTGATGCTGCTTAAATCTCGGAATTACTCCATCCATCTCTTGGTTTGTTCCTCTGTCGATGTAAGTAGCACGGCGTTTTGGTCACGCAGTGGTTTGTCTACGTTTAGCTTCTTATTTGTGAGCCGATTGATTATCTGGTGCAATTAACTTGTGTTATTGGATCCTGCTGCCTTTTCTGCTTAATCTTCCAGTGAATCTATATACAATCGTTTGTCACTTCTGGTCGATCTCTTTAATTTTATTGCGACAAGTGCGTATTGTGTTTAAACTGAGGGTCGTTGACAGCTATCAATTTCAGTTGGTTACGATGTTCAATGAGATTACACGTTATATCTGTAATCCACGATTCTCTGCTGGACTTCTGGATTGGTCGTAATTGTTCTTCCGCTGTTTGCTTAATTATCCTGCAGGCATTTTCCTATGATTGCACTTCATTAATAATTATTCTTTCGGTGTAAAATTTTTTTTATTCCTTCTTGAACCTTTAAATTATCTAGATTACACTGTTTCCGACGTGTGCGCGAGCTGTTTGTTTTGTGGGACGCCCATTAAATTATTATGTCGCTTTTAGGAATTATAATAACTGCTGCACCCAGTTGCTCATACGAGTAAAAGAGGTATTTCGTGGAATCTTATGCTTTTTCAGTAGACGCATAACACTGAACAAGGGTGACAAAATGTTTCACTTTGCTGAAAAAGAGGTCCTTTAAATGGGGACTATACAGTAACATGCATCGTTATGCCCCTCTGTACCAATTTTTGCAAAGACCACTTCATATTTGCGACCTGAAGAGATTATCTATTTTTTTCTAGACTGTACATATAAATGCACAAAGTCATACTACCATGCACCACAGTGTGGTGTTGGCATATAGAAATATTAAAGAAGAAAACAATTATTTTCTGAACTTTAACGTAGCCTCCTGCCCTAAAATTGCATTTAATTTATTTAATATTGTAGGCCATCACTCCTACATAGTAGGACAACATTTTCGGAGAATTTGAGAAACATTAATATATTTTGGCCGTTCTTTTAAAAATCTCTTTTTGTGTCAAAAAGCGATTCTATATCTATCGGTATAATAAACTATGGGTCTACCTCTCTCTATGAGTTCTATATGTATATTTTTTTTATATTCATATATATACTTTACTCGCGCAACGGTAACGCTGTCGGTAATGTTTAACAGCCTATTTCTCACGAAAGCGATGCGAACGAAGAACAGCTGATTTTAGACCTACTAAAAGGTATCAGAACGACAAAGAAAAATTAATATATTTTGGCCGTTCTTTTAAAAAATCTCTTTTTGTGTCAAAAAGCGATTCTATATCTATCGGTATAATAAACTATGGGTCTACCTCTCTCTATGAGTTCTATATATATATATTTTTATATACATATATATACTTTACTCGCGCAACGGTAACGCTGTCGGTAATTTTTAACAGCCTATTTCTCACGAAAGCGATGCGAACGAAGAACAGCTGATTTTAGACCTACTAAAAGGTATCAGAACGACAAAGTGACTGCAAACATAATGGCTGATGCCAGTTAGTAAGTCTAAAATCAGCTGTTTTCCGTTCGCATCGCTTTCGTGCGAAATAAAGAAACATGCTGTAAGTTCGTAACATTGTAGCGCAACTTCACCAGCTTGTGCATTTCCTTCTTTGATTGGCAAAAGAGAGGGAGAAGATATCTTTGCCACGACTCTCCCGGGACGCTATTCACGAATTGTGAGAGGGCATTCCAGCGTCTTGTACACTGTTTGCAATTTAGCCATTTTCCGGCTTCATCTGGCCTTTTCAATTTAGTTTTGCCAGAAAAGTGTTTTAGCCTTTATTTATTTTATGTTTGCCAGTTTTTTTAATGTGAGAGAACATTTTGCAACATTCTTAAATACCAGTGAAAGCGTAAAACATCCGTCAAACATGAATTTCAAAATACTGTTATCTGTACATACAACACTTTTACAGACGGTGCACGGTTACTTAAATTTTTTTGCAAGTAACATACGAATCTTTGGTACCCATTAAAAGCAAAAAATGTGTCGCACGCCGACGTCATCTATTTAAGTATCAGCCTTTAGTAGACGATGTCTGTTAACGGAGACAGTAAGTTGAACTTCGATGTAAGTCGTCTTTACCCTGTGTTTACACAAGACAATTGACAGAATACAATTAAGAATATGTATTGGTTGTCAATAAAGGGAAAAATTCTTTTTGTGACGTAGGCGTTTAGACAATAGAGAGACGTCAAAAAAAGGTTCGCGTTGATCAAAGCTTATATGAATATTTGGTTTGTTTTAAGTATATTAGCAAAATGCGGTTGAAATTACTTCTAAAAATCAGGTTTTCCCTTAATAAAATTGTCAATTTTTATTACTTTTAGGAATTGACCACTGGACACTAAAATCTGGACCATTATATATAGGGCGACGTGACTTCCATTAACAAAAGTGCAATGTAAAGTCACATTTTTATTGCAATTTTTAGTGAATTTGTTAAAAAATCGGTAACAATTTCCACAATTTTGGTCCGATTTTCACTTTTCATGGTTTGTTACAGAATTATCGATCTTTAGATTTCACTTTTATAAAAAATTAACCATTTCAAGGCCGTACACTTTTTATTTGATTGTTGGTCCCAAATGGGTTGAAATTGTGGAAATTGTTTCCGATTTTTTAAAAAAATGCTCCAAAAATTGCAATAAAATCGAGAAAAAAGTGACATCGCATTTTTTTAATGGAAGTCACGTCGCCCTATAAATAATGGTCCAGATTTTAATGTCCAGTGGTCAATTCCTAAAAGTAATAAAAATTGACAATTTTATTAAGGGAAACCTGATTTTTACAGGTTATTTCAACCTTAAATAGCCCCTAATTTCGCGATCGCAGAAACGAAATATTCTCCTAATATACTTAAAACAAATCAAATTTGCATAAATGCTTTGATCACTGCCAACTTTTATATCTTCCTCACAAAAGAAGCCACTCTATTAGACAATAATGAAGAAAATAAATTTTAGTCAATCCTCGTTAGTGTCGTTTCGCGCTCTGATTGGCTGCTTACATCAAAATGGCTGCTTCCGTCAATATAATTGCCGAATTTACTGTTGTCAAAAAATCAAAGAGAGTACGAAGCCAATGAAATATGTGTAAGTGTTTAGTAAGAAGTGTAAATGTGTTGCTATTGTCTTCGAAAAACTATCTCGGGTAAACTCCGGGTTAGCAAGGCTCTAAAATTGCCAGCATTTAGAATAGTTTCATTTGAATTGATTCTGCCTGTAACGCAACTTCCACTTAGTGCTAAATCTTGTCGACCACAAAGGACGACTTTTTGAACTATTGCTTCCAAATGCTTTCAATTTGCGATTACGAGCTGCTTTTCATGAATTTGTAATTGTTTATCTATGGAAGCTGTCTGTGGAGTGATGAGTGGTGGCGAAACCCCTAAAACCCCCCATGCGCACGGGCCTGGTTATTTTTAAATGACATTGTATTTTTCGACACACATACGATACAACATAATTGAAAAAAATGTATAATTCCATAAATAAGCAGAAACTTACCCCGAGTTTTTGTAAAACGTTTTCGTTTGTCTACGACGAATCATCCAAAATCAGTCAATTAATACGCGAAATATATAAGCCACAGGAGTCTATAATTCGTCATGAACTATAGGAAAGCTGTGAAATAGTTCGTACCGAAAATATTTCAAGCCTGTGTTTGATAGATTTCGAGTTATAGTTAAGTGAAATTTGACGTTTCGTCATAAACGAACGAAAACGTTTTACAAAAGCAGGAGGTTAAACTAAATATAACAATGTATTGGTCTATTCTATATCACAGTTGAAATTCGACTGAGTTGCAAAGTTTGGTGGCAATATTTTCAGATTTTTATGAATCTTGGAATGATTGAAAAAATGATTTAAATTATAAAATATGCCAGTTATCATTAAAAAAAATTATATATAAACAATATTTAGAAATACTGCAACTATTTAAAACAGATGTAGCACGCCCTAATAACATGGAAAATACCGTGAATTTCTCGTTAAAATGAGGAACATGGCTAAAGGCCCAACTATAATATGCATAAGCTAGCTTAACCAACTGTGCGAATGCATGAAATCGTATGTGCCAAACTATAATGTACTTAAGTGAACTTTTCGTTAAGTTCTCTCAGTTCCCATTTGCTTAAGCAGGGTGCGAAACTTAACGCACATTCCGTACGGAATTGCTTATGCATATTATAGTTGGGCCTTAAATCTTACTACTTATATATGCTCTTTCTGTAAAATCGTTGATTTTCCATATTTTTTGTTTTTAAGCCAAATTATCGTCCTCCCTGTGTGGCTAAAACTCAATTTATAAATTGCAAAAATAATGTGTAAAATTAAAATACACAAACACTTAAAAATAATATTTAGTATGTTTACTCGTATGTTCTTTGTGATTGTTTCCACATTTTTGTTATCAATACATTCCCATTATAAAACAGAGTGTGCAATATAAACTGCATTTCAGTGTTCCTTGTATCGGAATTTTCCGCCGGGAATCCAGTTACTAAATTTGTTTCTTTGAACTCAAATTGCAAATTTATCTGTAAATACTCGTATATAGAATCTTCAATGTTCCGCAATTATGGTGAGATTTAACATCTTTATTTATTTATTTATTTTCTGTACAACAATAAATAATTTCTTATATTGACAGTACAGAAATGTAAACCGATTGATTGCAATATATTACATAAATTAAATTAAATATAAGAGTAAACATTAACTACTAAAAAAATCATTTAAGCTTAATAAGACATAAATTTTAATATTACAATGAGTGAAGAATAATATATGATCAAAAAAGATAAAGGAATGTAAATTAAAATTGATAATTTAAACATTTTACCATTGCTGATAGAATATTATGTGGAAGTGAATTCCAAAGACGAACAGAATTTTAAAAAAATGCCATTCAAAAACCAAATTCCTATGTATCAAGTTTCTTTCCCCTTATTGGACCTTGTAAATGTGAGATTATTGTGGGCATAAGGGGGATTTTGGGTATAAATATTTTTTTGCAAAAAAAAGAACTCTACTGGACAGAAGATTTTCAAAGGAGATGCCTTAAAGAGACTTCAAAAATGGCAAAACTGAGTCATATCTTTTCAAAACATGTACATATCGAATAATATTGAAGAAGAACATTCAATTTACGTGGTGCTGTAAAAACGGACTGCGGGCGATTTGATAAATAAGTCCTAATTAAATGAGTAGATGTAGGATGAAAGTTAAAGAAATAGCATAACTTGGAGCAGAGTGTTGAGTGATCCACAGTTTCGAAGGCCTTCGAATGGTCGAGTAGTACCAAGATTGTAGACATGTTGTTATCTAAACTACATCTAATATTCTCCGAAACCTCTAATAAGGCACTGACACAGCAATGATTTCTTCGAAACTCGGATTATTTTTAACTGATTAAGTTATTGGCATACAAGTAGGTGGTAATTTGAGAGTGTAGTATTTTTCCAAATACTTTTGAGAGAAAGCTTAACAGCCGTATTCATAAAAAAAACTCTAATTGTGTTTTAAAGTGTGTATTAGTTAACAAACACTTTAGGCCTAATAAGCGATTATTAAAAAATCGTATTCATAAACAGTGTTTTAACTAAAATACATATTAATGTGTAATGCTGGCAACACCACATTTTTGACATGTCATTTTTATCTAAATGATGCATTAGTACGATTATCAGGTTTTCGGTAGTCGAATCTAATGAACTTGTTATTGTTTATTTTAAAAAAAAATCAGAGCATTAATAAACAACAAATGCAAGAATACTTATCTAATAATTAACAAGAAACAATTCACAATGAAATGTAAGCCAAAATCTCATATGATTTTTATAAGGTATTCGAATAACCAAAAAAAATGTATTCGAATAACGAATAATATTGAGGCATTTTCATTGTACCACAACACTGTTGAATTTTTCCACAAAGTGCGCACATTTGTTTGAGTTTGAACAATTAAAATAATAATAAATTATGGAGAAAAAAGAGGATATTAAACATAGAAAACGTTCCGAAAATTGGAACGAATCTGACAAGGTAAGTAAACAGTTTTTGTACTTATGTGGAAAACCTAGATTTAATTTGATTCCTTTGCAGATGCTGCTGAAGGAGCTAATAAGGAAAAGGGTGAGCAGCATTGAAAATAAAAACACTGACACCAACACAAACAAGGCAAAAAAGAAATCTTGGCTGGAGGTACAGGAAAGGTATTTCGAAATGTTCTTTGTTTCCATCAATACAATTTTAATAGTTTTATTTTCTTCCTTTAGCTTCAACAATTTATGCACGGGTGGCCAAAGAACAATGGTACAATTGAAAACGCAGTGGACGGCAACAAAAGTGACTGCAAGAAAACAGGTATCTGATCACAGAAAGGAAATGTTGCGAACTGGAGGAGGCGAAGCGCCAGAAGAGAGGCCAGTATGTAGCAACGACATAAGCGTTTGGCTACCCAATGAATTCGTGATCGATACGAATGAGTTTGACTCAGATGTCGTCCACGAGAGCATTGAGGTACGTATACATACATATGTATTATTCTATTGGACAAAAAAACAAATGTAGGGGAAAGGCCTGCAAAAAAATTTCTTTTTTTTCGAAAAGGAAACGACATAAGTTGTGTACAAATGTACGTATGTATGTAAAATTTGCCTTAAATATTTTCAGATTGGCGTTGATGATTGTAGGCCACTAAAAGAGGAAAATCTGGATGAGGAGGAAGTTGTGGTAACCCAGGAAAAATCCGCAGTAGGAAACAAAATTCCCGAAAATAATAACCAAAATGTCAAATACCGAAAGGTTTGTACACAATAATGTGGATTTATGTTTATTGTACTAAACAGAAATATGTGTGTATGTATTTAGAAAATTGTACCTGCCAAAAGAAAGAACACTCAAACAGAAGAAAACATAAAAAGGCTGACGGAATTTGACATGGAATGCAGAAGGGAACTGCATGAGCTGCAGGTAGAGGCAGAAAAGAAGAGGCTTCGGAACCTCGATAAAGAATATGACCTCATAGAAGCCAGAATAAAATACTATGAGAATAAATCCTTCGGTACGTATGTACTCAGGCAAGAGAGAACTTTGTGTTTTTCTTCTTGTTAAATAGCAATATATTTAAGAGACAAATATTTATATTTTTACATTTTACAACCTAACATGTAGTTATAATTCCAGGTTTACACTACGTAACAAAATCTAACACATTTTCTTTAGGTGAGAAACGCCTTTACGGAATTTACGGAGTGCTCTTATAGTACTTTCATACCATAAAGGCATTTACCACTGTGCTAATTGTTAGTTACATTTTACTACCACATTAATTGCAACACACAGTGGTGCAATTGGTTGAAAAATATAGGTTTTGATATCACCATACTTTTCAAGTTTGCACAACTGTATGTTCATTCATTTTTTAATATTTTGCCAATACTCTTTACAGATAACATAAATTGAAAAATTAATTTGAAGAATTAGCAGGAGATATTAATGAATTTTTTAATTTTATTGAAATGTTTTTGTTTTTATTTTGTTACTGTATATAGTAAATATTTATATATGTATATGCGTTTTTGTGTTTTTTTTAAATAAATAATAAAATGTAGAAGTGCGAAATTTATTTTTTTACAAAACATTTTTTATTAAATAAAGGTAATAAATGAAACTAAAAACTGTATTTCATATAACAGCATAGGCTATTAATAACTTAAAAGTACTTTTCAATAAAGGTTCCTAGCATAATACTTTCCCTTGTTGGTGCCTCTTGTCCACGCAAATCATTTTCTGCCATTTCATCACACACTTCCTCTGGGTTGTAGTCATCTAAAATATATATTTTTATTTAAATATGCATTTTTCTAACGGGTTTGAAAATTCAGTGAGTAACAACTCTTACCTAGACAGGAATCCTTCTCGTCTATCGCGATGTTATGAAGAACTGCTAAAGCTACGATAAGTATCTTAACGTTGGAAAAAGTAACTGTCATTCCGTCAAGTAAGCAACGGAAACGACTCTTCCAAACGCCAAAACATCGTTCAACGGGATTTCGGGTAGCAATATGCGCTACGTTGTATTTCATCTCCTTTTCATTCTGAGGCCGTTGTAATGGCGTGAATAAATAAGGTGTTAACTTGTAGCCTGAGTCGCCAAGCAAACGCCCTCGAAATTCACCATTTTCAAAACGCTCTTTTATTTTAGACTCATTGAAAATTCGGCAGTCGTGAGTGCTACCTCGCCATCTCGCCACTATATCCATAATTCTTAGTTCAGCATCACAAACTACCTAAATACACACACACAAATTTTTTTATAAATAATATAGAACTGAAATTACAGTTTCATCACGCGTTTACCTGAACATTCAAGGAATAAAATCCCTTTCTATTTATATAGTATTGCGCTAAATCACCACCAGTTTTTTTTTTTATGTGGGTCCCATCAATAGCACCAATAACTCCAGGAAAGTTACGAATTTTTTTTCCCCTCTTCTTCAACAGAGGCTGGCATTTTTATAAAGCTTTTTGCGTGTTTAGCGATGGCGCGAGCGACTTTAGCGCAAATCCTGCTAACCGTGGGTTGTGACAGGCCATGTAGGTCACCTGCATCATCCTGAAACTAAAATGAGTCCACGTTTATTTATTGCATATGTAACTATTTTAAACTTTTCTTTTACCTCTCTTCGTCCCCAGCAGCGTAGAGCTACTAAAACCTGCAGTTCTGGCGGTGTTCCAAGTCCTCTACTGTCTACAGAAATGTCCTTTTTTACTAAATTAATAATTTTCCTTACCGTTTGCTTTTTAAAACGGTATCTTTGCATAAATTGTTTATCTGGCACGGAAAATGGATTTTGCCTCTTCTTGTAAATCTTCGATTGACGAAGGTTGGAAATTTGGTTGATAGTCTCTGTACCAAATCACACAAAATTAATACAATTTTCATATGAAATACACTGGTTCTTACAATTCTTCGGATTACATTTAAGGCATCCATTGTATATTATAATATTTACTTATTTTTTCACATTTAATTAAATTCAAGATTTTCACAAACACGCTTTGCCAAATTGAACACAAATGTAAACAAACAAAAGGAATGTCATTTTACAAAAACAAATATCACCTTAAAAGAGGTTTAAAGTAGGGTCGAACCATTATTAAAATTCACACATTTAACAATGGTTTACAAAAGGTGTTTTAGGCTAATAATCGTTTATGAATACAGTTTTAACAACTTTTGCTTAACAAAGGTTTGTAAAGCTGTTTTAAGTTTTTATGAATACGGCTGTAAGATTGAGATTGGTCGGTACTCCTTTCCATTCATAGGAAGAGGGATAATTTTCGAATGCGTCCATGCTAAAGGAAAAATGCTTGTCGTAATAATATTATTAACGTGTTATACATGTTATAATGTAGTAGTTATGTTATGTTATAAGGTAGTAGTGAATGTAAAGGGGTTTTCAACAGGGACGCTACAAAAGTAGACCGACAGGGACAGCAAACGACGCCATATTTTTTGCCGCTCTTTAGACATTTCTCTTCAGTAAGGTTTGCCATTTCATGATGGAAAGATATACGAGCCAACAACGAGTCGAAATTATTAAAATGTACTACCGAAATTCGGAGTCAGTGGCCTCAACGTTAAGAGCGCTAAGTTCAATTTATGGTCGATGAACTATGAGGCTCATTTCTGGCTTCGTCAATAAACAAAATATGCGTTATTGGTAAGACAGCAATCCACACGTACTCCATGAGTCATCATTGCATCCCGAAAAAAATACGGTTTGGTGCGGTTTATGGGCCGGCGGCGTCATTGGGCCGTACTTCTTCCGTGATGATCAAGACCGGCACGTTACTGTGAATGGGAATCGCTACCGTTCAATGATAACCGAATATTTTTGGCCCCAATTGGATGATATGCCACAATCAATTTATTGGAAACCAAGTTTGGAGAACGTGTTATCTCACGAAATGGTCCAGTCGATTGGCCGCCTCGATCGTGCGATTTGACGCCGTTAGACTATTTCTTGTGGGGCTACGTCAAGTCTATGGTCTATGCCAACAAGCCAGCGACGATTGATGAACTTCGTACGAATATCGAACGTGAAATTGCAACAGTATCGGCCGATTTATGCTTGAAAACCGTCGAAAATTGGGTTCAGCGTCTGGACTTCTGCAAGCATACTCGTTGCTGATCATTCGCAGTGAACGGACGTGTTTATCACATAGCGGATAGTTACCAGTACCTATTACGCAATACCAACAATCTGTACAAAGTCTGTAAGGCCTACATCGTAGTACCTATTACGGTCTAATACAGACATAATAAAAATAAATTCTCTTGACGGGGATGCCTTCGTGTTCCGATGGAGCGCGGTTCCCCAATCGTCCGACTGTCCGTCCGTTGGTCTTGGCCAAAGCCGACCACACCAAAAATGGTGAAAATCTCCCCCAAGTACTCACAACAGGTGATGCGGTGAGGGGAAAACGTCATGTCCAACCGTCAAAACGGAATCACAATGAGCATCGTGTAGCTCTCAGAGTTTTGACGAAGTTGGAGGCTGTTGAGGTTTCGGCTCTTACCGAAAAACAAAAAGAGTCACTTACCTGGGCTAAAGGCGTCATAGATGCTTCTAAGGCCAATGAGTCGGCTGAAAGAGCCACAAATTCAGCTGTGTTAACGGCTAATAAAGTAAAACGAATCAGATCACCTGATGAACCCCTGCCTTCGAAAAAGGCAAGAGGCCCTAATGTCACCATCAACAGGACACTCACCAAGCCCTTCAATGAAGTGGCGAAGGAGAGTCTAGTGATGGCTGTTATAGACAGAAGTAGTGAGGATGGATCCATCCTCAAGGACAAATGGAGTCATGTACAATCAGCTATTATGGCACATTACCTCGATGTCCGTAGAGAAATGCCGGGCAAACCACCAATCTGCAACGATGCAGGATGGCATCAGGGGAGAGTAAAGCTCTTATATTTCGGTGATGCCAGATCAGTAGACCTGTATAAGGCTGCTCTGAGTCGAGCGGGTGAGGTGTGGCCGGGTGCCCAGTTGGATGTTGTCGAAAAAACAACATCCCTAGTCACCCTAGAGCCATCACCTGGGTTACAGAAGAGCCCTACAACCCGGCTGACATCTTAGAAATAATAAAAGATTCCAATCCTGGTCTGCCGGCCCATAATTGGAGAATCAGCAAGGTGGGTGAGGCGGATGGTAAAAAGCGGCAGGTCAATCTTATCCTAAACGCTGAATCCACCTCCCATATACAAAGTGCGAGTGCAACCCTACAATATGGCTTCGAGACTATAGTCTTGAAGATATACAAGCAGGATATAGCTCCCACTGCAGAAGGTGAGTCGTCCACCGTGGCACTTTCTGAAAGTGCGGAGGTACCCACGCCTATTATTTCTGGTGACTCCAACTCTAACAGAAGATCTGTAACGTCCTTCTCTGACGACAAAAGCTCTACTTCGGACACAGAGAGGCTGAGGGGAGTCTCCGGACTCTTTGACGCATCTGGCGGGGACATGCTTCTCGACGATACGGACGAAGAGTTCGATAACACCCTTGTCGGGGTGGATGTTAATCTGTCAATTACCAATGATGGTAAGAATTCTACAGATTAACCTCCATCACGCTAAAGCAGCCTCAGCGGCTCTATTGCTGCGCCTGTCCACAGGCGCAGTAGACATCGTCCTGATACAGGAGCCCTACGTAGTGGGAGGAAGGGTGTGTGGTATTAGGACACCCAACTTTAAACTGCTTGTGGCCAACTGTGAAGGCACTCCAAGAACCTGCATTTTGGCCAGGAAAGATCTAAGTATCTTTCTCCTGACTAATTTAAGTGGTAAAGACCAAACAGCTGCTAGCCTGGAGATCGGTAATCGCATATATTGGGTGGTCTCCAGCTACTTGCCTTATGAATCTGTAGTACCGACTGCTCTATTCAGGGAAGTAGTAGAAGAAGCAACGTCTGACGAGCTCGAGCTGATTATTGGCGCAGACACGAACGCTCATCATACTATCTGGGGTAGTACGGATATAAACAATAGGGGTGATTCGCTTCTTGACTTTATTCTAACTACCAACCTTAGTATTTGTAACATAGGTAATAAACCGACCTTCACAATTAAAGACAGACAAGAAGTACTCGACGTAACGTTTGCTACTGACCGGCTGTCAGACAAAATTATTGGGTGGAATGTACTGGACGACCACTCATTCTCTGATCACCATTATATTGAGTTCAAACTCGCGGAAAAAGCGCCTAAACCCGCCGTCCACAGAAATGTAAGGAAGACAAAGTGGCATCTGTATGAGAAGAATTTCAAGAAAGTCCTCAACTCTAAACTTCTGTACGAACCGAATGACAAAGCCGGTCTGGATAATCTGGTCGATCATATCACCATATCATTCAATAGATCCCTTGAAGAAGCCTGTCCAAAAACAAGGTACAAGGGTAAAACTAAACCCCAATGGTGGACTTCTGAGCTAACGGCTATGAAAAAGACCTGCAACAAGCTATTCAATAAGGCTAAATCTACAGGGATCGCTAATGATTGGGATGCTTATAAAGAGCAACTCAAGATCTATAAGAAGGAGCTTAGAAAGGCGCAAAGGCGCTCTTGGTATACCTTCTGTGGTGAAGTGGAAAAGGTCTCCGACGCCGCTAGGCAGTGGGATATTTACAGGATGAGGCAAATAACTGGACCAAAAACAGCGAGCAGTCGCTCAATGTACTGCTCGACACACATTTCCCGGGGAACTCTGTCGCCCATGTGATGACAATCGCGTGAGTTCAAATCGCAAAACGGAAAAAAATTCCCCTTCAATTTTAATGGTCTTCGAAATTAAATTTTAATAAAATGCACACATGGGTATAGTTACTTTTCACTGTAATTAATAATTTGATTTTAATAAATACAAATTGTTGTGCTAAAAAAAGAATTCAGGACACACATTTTGCGACTTTAAATCACAATCGCCAATTTTAGGGGAAATGCGATTGCCATCACATGGGCGTGTAACAGAACCCGAGGATCAGCAGGACCAACAAGAGTGCGAGTGGACTGCGAGCGTCGCTAGCTTCTTGACTGAGAGATCCAGAATAAGCTGGGCTATTAACAGCTTTGAGCCCTTCAAGTCACCTGGACCAGATGTCATCACTCCAGCAGAAATGCAGGAAATGTTAAAGTACATTATACCCTGGCTGGAGAAAATTTATGTAAGCTGTATCAGGCTTTCATACGTCCCGAATCGATGGAGGGATACCAAAGTGGTATTCATACCTAAAGCAGGAAAGATTTCACACACTAGGCCAAAAGACTTCAGACCAATTAGCCTATCCTCCTTCCTATTGAAAGGTCTGGAAAGACTTTTAGATCATTTCATTAGGGAAAATCTGGATACAAAACTCCTGTCGGGGAACCAACATGCTTACAATAAGGGCAAGTCTACAGAATCAGCCCTGCACGAACTTGTGAGCACTATCGAATCGTCCCTGCATTTCAAGGAATTCACCATGGTGGCATTTCTTGACATAGAAGGGGCTTTTAACAACATTCACTCAGATGCGGTAGTTGCGGCACTCTCACATCTAAAAGTTAACACTAGTTTAATTAGACTAATTCAAAGTCTGCTCACCAGAAGACGCATAACAGCATGTCTAGGGTCCACAACTCTAACAAGGTATGTAAACAGAGGGACCCCGCAAGGAGGAGTACTGTCTCCACTAATTTGGAACCTAGCTGTGAATGAAATCCTGCTAGATCTAGAACGTTGTGGCTGCAAGGTCGTGGCATATGCGGACGACGTGGCAATCGCAGTGAGTGGCAAATTCGTAAACGTCCTCAGAGACATCCTACAGGTGGCTCTGAACAAGTTGGCTAGATGGGCCAGAAGCAGCGGTTTGGGCGTTAACCCCACCAAGACAGAATTGGTTCTCTTTACTAGGATGAATAATGTCCCACATGTGGACCCTCCACCTCGGATAAATGGAACAGATCTAGTCTTTTCTGAAAGTGCAAAATTTTTAGGAATAATTCTAGATAGGAAAATGTTATTTAGACTTAACGTATTGGAACGTGTAAGGAAGGCCAACGTCGCCTTATATTCCTGCAAAAAGGCTGTAGGGTCGCGGTGGGGACTCTCTCCTAAAATCGTCCACTGGATATATATAGCAGTAGTTCGTCCAATACTGTTATACGGTATTGTGGTATGGTGGACGGCAACTGACAAACTAACCATTACCAACTTACTAACAAAGGTTCAGAGAACTGCCTGCCTGAGCATAAGCGGAGCCTTAAGGACTACAGCGACCGAGTCTCTACAAGCCCTACTCCATATACTGCCGATTAATATTGTGGCGAGAGAAGTTGCAACCAAAGCGGCAATAAGATTAAACTGCCTATCAATGTGGAGGTACAAGAACTATGGTCACATGAGGATATCAAAGTGTAGTGCTATGGTAACCGACCGAGTGGACTATATACCAACTGTGTACACCTTCGAGAGAAATTACATCACTATGATTCCCGCCATAGATGAATGGGTCGGCAGAATACCAGGTAATAGAGACCATCTCCACTTTTACACGGATGGTTCGAAGCTTGATGAAAAGGTTGGTTTCGGAGTACACTGTGAAGAACTTAGTCTGGATATAGCTCACAGACTACCAGATACCTGCAGTGTCTATCAAGCCGAAATAATGGCAATATGGGAAGTCGCCAAGTGGCTGAGTCGCAACATAGTAACCAACACTGGCGTTGTCATTTACTCGGACAGCCAGGCTGCCATCAATTCTCTGGAGGCAACATCCCTAAATTCACAAACAGCCCTCGACTGCCGCAGATCTCTTAACGAGATGGCTGAGCAGTTTAATATACACCTCATATGGGTGCCTGGGCATAGGGATATCCCGGGGAACTGCAAAGCCGATGAACTTGCTAGGAAAGGGACGACATTACAAATTCTCGAAGAATTTGCATATATTGGTGCGCCACTATCCACGTGCAAGCTTTGGCTTAGGCAAGAGGCAATCAGGCAGTCCAACGAAAGATGGACAGAAATCGGCACCTGCAGGGTAGCTAGACAAATCTGGCCAAGGTATGACCTGAGAAGGTCAAAATATCTCCTCGCACTAGAGAGGAAACGATTGTCTACGTTAGTACAGGTTGTGACGGGACACTGCTTGATCGGCGAACACGCCAAAAGATTGGGTATTGACTCCTATGACTTCTGCCGAAGCTGTGGAGATGAGGAAGAAGTGGAGAGCATTGAGCACTTGCTTTGCGACTGTCCCGCTTTGAGTAAACGACGACTGGACATACTGGGGTCGGCCTTTTTAGGCAGCCTAACAGATCTTTCCAGTACTGATATTCGTACTATCGATAAATTTATATATCAAACAGGTTGGTTTCGATGAGGGGCATTTCAGCCCGTGGTAACACTAGGGACCTAAACTGGTCTATGTGAGCTTGTAAAAAAATACGGCTGCCACCCAAACCTAAACCTAATGCCCGTGGTGGCCATACAAAAGAAATCGAGTTCCATACATAATGGCATCGAACGTACTTTCACAGGAATAAAGAATTTCATTGATATCCAAAACCGTTTTTGTTTTATTTAAAAAAAACTTTTGTAGCGCTCTTATTGAAAAACCCGGTAGTAGGAGCTTTAGAAACGCGGATTTATATTATCGTGCCCTATACCATTTTATTTTACCAGTGAAGAATTTAACAACACATCATTTGGAGTAATCCCGGAAAATTCGAAACTATTATTATCGTTGGAAGGTCTTGGTTTTGACAGCAAGTGTGAGTTGTTGTAAATTCTGAATATTAAATTGAAGAAAATCTAACTGTTCGTCTACAGTTACCATATTATAAAGTAGATTCCAATCAATAAAACAGAAGGACTGCTGTTAAAGATTGTTATTGACATTATGAAAATCATTATAAGTGAAAGATTGCACCAGTCTACTTATATCAAAATTATAACATAAGAAAATTAGATGATGTACGGAAAAGCATGATGCGGAAATTTGATCGTAAAGAAGAATGCTCTGTCTACTACTAACGAAAAAATATCAAGGAGTGTGCTAGAAGTTTGGGTATAAATAAAATTCGTCCTTAAGTTGTTGCGGACATACATATATAAACCAACATTTCGGATTAAAGCCGCTCTCGGAATACAGAACAGGAGTGAGGGCAAAAATTCTTTCCCCAGGGCTAATATTTTAGACAACATTTCCGTTAAACGAAATTTCCTTTGTAGAAACAGATAATTATTTTCAAACAAATTTTTATTACAATGTATTTGTCTACAATATCGATCGATACTGCTTCCAGCGATCTACAAAAATATTTGGATTCACAATCGACATTTCAAGATATTCCAAACAGTGAAAAACTGTAATTTATCAATTCATTTTGATATTAGTCTTCAAATCATTCTGTATTATAACACCGTGCGACAAATGTAAACATTAGGGCGGATCAGAAAAATATATCGCGGTTTTCCGCATCTCAAATGAAAGCGTCTATTCTAAGTCCATTCCAACATGGATTTCGTAAAGGTCTCTCAACTGTGACAAATTTGGTGCAATTCTCTTCTCAGGTTATAAACGAGTTTGTTCTTGGTAATCAGACAGACGTGATTTATACAGATTTTAGTAAAGCTTTCGATAGAGTCAATCACAAACTCTTGATAAATAAGCTTGATCTTATTGGTTTTAGTAACAACTTATTGCGTTGGATATCGACTTATCTTGATAGTCGTATTCAGATTGTGAAATTTGGTATATCCTGCTCTGATCCGATCTTGGTTCCATCTGGGGTTCCCCAAGGTAGCCATATTGGCCCCATTCTATTTCTGTTATTCATCAACGATTTACCAGATTCAATTTCTAGTTCAAATTTACTGATGTATGCAGATGATGTTAAGATATTTTATTCTTATAAAACATCTGAAGATTCAATGCTCCTTCAAAATGATTTGATTCATTTTGGAAAATGGTGTGATATAAATTGCATGGACCTCAATCTTAAGAAATGTAAACATATGTGTTTCTCTAGGTCGAGGGCGATTCCATCCAGTTTTAGTCTTCATGGTTCCAATTTAGATACTGTTGAATCCTTTGTGGATCTTGGTATATTGATGGATCCTAAACTCAGTTTCAATAATCACATAATTACAATGGTGAATAAAGCTTATGGCGTGCTTGGTTTCATAAAGCGATGGGCGAAAGAATTCGTAGATCCATATGTAACAAGGCAGTTATATACGTCACTAGTTAGACCTATTCTAGAATATGGGTCCGTAGTGTGGGACCCCCGGTACGGGACTTACGTTGATAAGATTGAATCGGTTCAAAAACAATTTTTATTATTCGCTTTAAGACATCTTCATTGGAATAGTGATTTTAGTCTTCCACCCCCCTATACTAGCAGGTTGAGTTTGATAAGACTGCCTACTCTCAAGCGTAGACGTATTATGCTGAACACAACCATGGTGCTGAAAGTTATAAATGGTGATGTTCCTTCTAATTTTATTTTGTCTAGGATTGGATTCAATGTACCTTGTAGACCTTCCAGATATTACCAATTATTACATATTGATTTTCAACGTACAAATTATGCTTCGGCAGAGCCCATTCGTAGAATGTGCATGGATTTTAACACTTTATATGAAGTTATTGACACTCCCAGCAAAATATTGGTAAGTACATGTTATGCCACTCGCATTACCAGGTAATGATATCTCATTATCGCCAGCATTACTTTCGGTAAATAAATAACGACTAACAAAATAATGACAAAAATAAGTTATTACTAGTAATCTAAGTTAAAAAATCTAATTTTATTTATAAACATTTCTTTAAATGATTTAAACGATTAATGATTTTTTCTTAGATGATTTACGTATATACGTTGCAGTTTGTATTCAGTTAAATCATTTAAAGGAAATTTTATAAATTCGAATTAGATTATCTAAATTAGATTACTAATAATAACTTATTTTTGTCATTATTTAGTTAGTCCTTATTTATTTACTGAAAGTAATGCTGGCGATAATGAGATATCATAACCTGGTAATGCATGTGATAACGACATTTACTTACCAAGATTTCGACTGGTTATATTTTTGTACTTGATTATTAAGCGATTTGTATAGGGATCGCGAGGTAGGCCAGTGGTTGTGATGCTAAACTACAAAACCATGAGGTCGCGAGTTCAATCCCACCTCCCGGCAAATGAAATTTTTCGTCTTATGACGACAACAATCGATAACTACTCTCTCCCAATTATACGCTCTACCCAGTGTTACGCTCTTCCCAATTTTACGCGCTCTTCCACTTTCTCACCACATTCCACCACTGATGGTGGTGAACAAGCAATATCAACTCACTAATATCCACTACTACACAAACAAACACACACACTCGTAAAATCATTTCTTTTGTCCCGCTTACTTTTGAATCAATTGTAAGCGTGGAAATAAGTGGTTATTTTTCAGCTGCATGTATGCTTGAGTGGAAGCACTTTCCTCCAATGACATGTACATGTAAAAATAATTCGAAGGGAGGCCAAATTATAAGCAGTTACTAGTTTTGAATTTAGCTTACCCGTCAGGTTATTTGGTAATGGGTAATTTTGCTGGGTTGATGTAGAAATTGATGTAGTTAGATCTAGAATAAAATCTTTTTTAAATGTGTAAGTAGACTAATTTTATTGTTTGCATGTGCCGGCTGATGAAATTTTTCTGTAGCTGGTATTTCCAACCTCTACTATTAACCCGCCATGGTCCGGATCATGGTGTGTACGCAATCCCTACGTCATGGGGATGCGGCCCCCTCGGTCGGAAGGGGCGGGTAAGAGTGGTTGCGTTGGGAACGTTCGTTAAAAAAAAGCTTGTTTTGCTTAGTGAATATCCCCAAATATTTCGCTTATATCTTAAGCCAGTGAGCTAGAGCTATATTACATAACCTCTATAATTCATGTTTACCTTGCAAATATCAGACATTTTAATTTTTCATAGAACTCATTATTCTTCTTAAAACAGTACCAATATTGCGATTCTCACTCTGATAGAACCGAAGTTATTCACGATTTCAGGGCGTAGCCCTTAGGGCGAAGATTAACTATGAGACTGAAGTTTTCGAAAATTTACGCGCACAGCTTTGCAAAAGGGGATAAATATGGTACAAAAGCAAAATTCAAATGGCAAGAGCATGAATCGCCAAATTTAGCGTGAGGGTAGTCATTGGAACGTAGACTAGACATAAGGAGCTATTTTTTTTAAATGTTAGGGGCGCAGTGGGACCGAAATGGATAAACATGGTACCACCATGTTTATCCATTTCGATGGCACTATCGATAGTATCGATAGTTTAATTTTTTTTGTGACTATCGATTGTTTTCTGCTAAGATTATTTAATATTTTAAAGATATCGATATTTTTGGTCACTATCGATAGTTTATGCAATTTGACAACAGCTGATACTACTTGTTGTTACAATTACAATTGTATGTTCACCGAGAAAAGTAAAGAAAATTTATTAATTATTTGTTGTTTAAAAGTGCAAATAAGCATGAAAGACGAGTATTTGATTTCATTGGTGCAGTCGCACGAGTATTTATACAATAAATATAATCCAGCATATAGGATATCTGAAAAAAACGAGAAGCTTGGTAGCAAATTGGCAAGGAGCTGGGCGTTACAGGTGAGTTTTTTGAAGATCGCGGCTGACTCCATTAAAAACTAAATTTATAATCTGCTTCAGGATTCTTTTGACGACAGTGCGAGACAATCATTGCGCCAATCTTCTTCATTGTGGGTTAATTTGACAGCAATATAAGCGTCTCTACAAACGTGGACTTATTTATAGAGATTGGATTGGATTTGGCTGAGTCTCTCTTCAGTGGAAATAGACATCAGTAAAGGGTTTTCCAATAAGGACATACGAATTTTATATATTAATAAAACACAGAATATTTAAGATATAGAGTTCAAATTCCAGGTGTATTGCAAATGTTACATTTTAAGAATGAAATTCAATTTCGGTCATATGACCACCACGAGCCCGTCAACAGCGATCTATTCTTTGGACCCAATTTTCCACCACTCTTGGACACATTTCGACCGGAACGTTGGCAATGTGCTTGTACTGCTATGTAGTTTGTTCACTTAAATAAATCGGCGAAAGCAAGCGCCACAAAACTTCACTGCATTCTAAAATAATATTTCTAATTGTTGTTTTCCCCAGCTTGTGACTCCATGCAATCGATTGTATGGAACAACCGTGACCCAAATATCTACAATTTTAAAGAATAGAATGTTAATATTTCCCATCTTGGAATCATAGGATAAAGCAATATTTGACATACAGTGGTGTTATTGCTAGTCTCTCTGCCTGACTAATCCGTTGCTTTGGCGTAGTTAACTCATATTTCATTAATGTTAATAACAACTTAAAAACTGCCATAGGCATTCTAGTGTCCGGCTTTCGCCAAGTCATTGTTTATAGGACGTCCACCCCATCTTCTTATCCGGCGATATTTTCTTGATTACTTTTCAACATATAAACATTATTTTTAACTTCATTTTTAATAAATCTAATCTTACTTGTTGTTGTTGTCAGAACATATGACTCGTTTTCTCAACGTTGGCTAATCGCTCAAACGGGCAACGGTAAAGATATATTACGGTTACGTATGCCTAACCCGGCCTTAAAGCGTCCGGCAAGTTCACAAATGAAAACAAACACACAAATTATCAAGCCACGAAAAGATCCAGCAAATGAAGTTCGGACTTTTGGAGGCATTGTGCATTAAGTTCCGACACAAACAGGAAAAATGCCTAACATGCCAAAATCACATAAAACAAGTGGAAACACGTCAAATCTTCTAGGCAATTAGCAACTGTGTAATACTTTGCTTATTGAGCCAACAAAGTCCACAATAAGGGAGTACATGACTGGGTTTAGCTCTAACAAGAAAAAATGTTCAACAAAACTGGACAATTAATTTCGTACAGGCGCGCGAAGTTAAAAGCAAAAATGTAGGTATGTTGTTTTTTATGAACAAAAATATCTATTGATCTCATTTTTAATTCGAATACATTAAAAAATGGAAGTAATCAGTTTAGTTTTTCTGCATTGAACTAAGAAAATAAAAAGTTGTTCTGTTTTGTTAAACAAATTGAATTATTTATTTATTTATTTATATGAATTACAATACAAAGTAAATTTATATTCTATTTTTACGGTCCAGGGAAGCCGGGTTACAAAAACATGTGGCTAGATTTAACAGCGACAGACCAAAGCCTCGGGAGGGAATCGCACCTACGACCCCCAAACTCATAGGCGAGCACGCTACCAACTCAACTACTGGGGCGCGCGTGAATTATTTATTTTACGTATAAAAGCTTTTCTTTGGGGACTATTAAAATTCGATAGTATCATCGATATATCAATATTTTTGTTAAGATTTGATAGTTGAGAATCGATATATCGATGGCTTTTTTTAAAACTATCGAAACTATCCGATAGCGCCACTATTGATAGTTTGCCACCTCTAGAAGTAAAAATGGTTAAGCATGGTACCAGGGGGAATGTTAAATATTTTACAGTGGGACAAAACTGTGTTAAAATAGGTACATAGGGCAAACAGATTTAAATATTGTTCAGTGGGACAAAGGGTTAAATTTGGTACAGTAGAGCAAAAAGGGTAAAATATGGAACAGTGGGGCAAAATGATTAAATATATAATAAAAAATGGTTAAATAGGATACAATAGGGCAAAAATGTTAAACATGGTACAGATGGGTGCAAAAAAGAGTTAAATGTGACCTAAGGGTGCTTATATTTTGGAATATACACTATATTTTTCACTATATGGGCATTTCTCCAATGTCGAGTGCGACATTCGTACGCATTCAAAGTGAAAATTACATATGCAAGATCATTATTTCATTTTGACAAAAGGCGAAACTTATAGCTCTTGCTTAGCACTATAATTGGTGCTAAGGTTGATTTTGGCCAATTATTCGTTTTCAAGATAATTACAAAAAACCAAGCCATTCGCAAGCGACAAAAACAGAAGTCAAAGCAACCCAACCAAACACTGATTTCAGCAAAACCTGAAGACAATTTTTAATGCGACTAATTTTAAAATGTCATGGATTCATGTATCTTAATAATGTTTTTTATTTTATTCAAAAATATTAAGTTACATTGCAATATGCGTTGAATATCTTGGATTTGCTTATGATATGACACCGATATTCGTATTTCTATTTTTTTTTCAGGTAAATAATTAAAGAAAGTCCTAAAATTCCTGGAGCTAGATCAATTAGTCTCTGAATATAACATTTCCTTCAAATGGGGTCTGGCATTTGCATTCGCACCGATGAGGTACGGTCGACCTCATATCTCGATCGAAAATGCATCAGGTGTTCATTTATAATAGGAAAATAATTACTTATACTTATGTATGCATCTAAATAATATTTATTTATTCATCATTAGTATACGGAATACAATATACTCATTAAAATTTTGCAATAATGAACAAACACGTCGGAACAAATGCAATATTAAAGGCCGGGTTAGGCTAACTTAACCGTAATTTAACTTTAGCGCCGCCGTAACGTTGCCCGCTGGAGCAATTACCCAAAACTTCAAAAACGTGCCATATGACTCAGACATTCACAACAAAAAAAGCTACAAATTCATTTTATTTTATATTCATTTGCTACTAATTTATCATTTTATTACTTATTCATCATTACTTTTCAAAATTTTCGCATAATTATTTTCTTTTTACTGATTTTGTTTGCAAATGCACATAATCGTACCGTCCAAATCAAATTTCAGCAGATTCAGCCGTCCGTTTACGTTTCGTTTTCGTTGGCTAATCGTTTACACTGAGTTCCATATGTCTGATTGAATCAGCTGATTCGTTACGCTACGGGGGCGTTACGGTTACGTTTGCCTAACCCAGCCTTAGGTGTGTCAGATACGTCGAAAAGGATTTACCGTTTTTTGAGATAACGGTAAAATAAATAGGCACAAAATTTATACACATGTTGTACTATGACTAGTCAAATCCATTGGTGGTCCTAACCTATGCGAACGCGAATTATTCGCATCATTTTAACATTCGCTTTCGCAAAAACCATCTTTGGATTTTTCGCTTTCGCAAAAATATATTTCAGTATTCGCTTCCATTTGTTAAAAGTGTTATATCTTCTTATTCGCTTCACACATTTTGAAGATATTAATACCAATGAGAACATCTTCCACTTCTCTTCAAAACAGATGAAAAATATGCTTGTCCTTGTGGTATGGTATATGGAAAACATTCTTAATACTTGAATATCCTGGAAAAGTATCAATTGTTCCTTAATTTTGTTGGTACTAAAGGGTCAAATTATTATTCGCTTTCGCAAAAATGCATATTTCACTATTCGCTTTCGCATTCGCAAGAAATATATTTCAATATTCGCTTTCGCTAAAGTCTTTTTCGTTACAATCCTAGTCCTAACTCAATTTCTGAAAAATTTTCAGTTTTGTCAGTTGGTCATCCAGGCGACGATATATAGGGTGATCCATTTCGAGGTTCCCTACTTTTTTAAAGAAAAAACACAGAAAATTCAAATTGAATGGGGAATGTTTATTATCATTTGAAAGAACATTCTTTGGCATTTATTTTTTGCAGATTATGTCTATCAAATGTTGGCCGCGGCTACATCTCAGATGGTCCATCCGTTGAGTCCAATTTTCGATGACTCGATTATGTTGACCATAAGTTGAGCGAAGTGCACGAAACACATTCCTCACAGAACGTGAATTTGTAAACGTTGTTCAGGCGTAAGTCTTTTCATGATGAAATGCCAAACAATACTTAACAAAAATAACATGACAGCATGACACGACTCACACGTGATCTGTCAAAAAAATGCTATTGGACAAAGTATCTCTGCTTGGATCACCCGTTATAATATTTAAAATTTTGTTTCCATATATTTTTTCATTGAATTAAAACATATCAAAAATGGAGTTTTTCTGCGTGTATGAACATCTATGAAATCCAGGGCCGTGCGCAGGATTTTGTTTTGGGGGGTTTTCACATATTTGTTTTATTAAAAATCTATGGTTGACATTTTAAATGCAAATGCATATACAGGGTGGAGCGCGGTAATTTGCTTATTTGATATAATAAGTTTTTTGGTACCCGAAAACATTCACATGCGATCCTGATGGAGGGTATATATAAGTAAGATTAGGCATAGCCGAGCTCGGAATAGGCATATCCGCCCTCCACCATGGATCGCATGTGAATGTTTTCTGGTACAAATAAACTCATTATACCAAATTAGCAAATTACCGCGCTTCACCTTGTACATATAGTCATTAACATTAAAAAATACTTAGGCAAAATTTTCAATAAGAATTATTCAAAGACTATAGTTATGTGTTTTTGAGTAAAAAAAATACTTCCGAAAATTAATGTTTAACTTAAATTGTATGTTAAGATACTCCGAACAAAAATTTTGGACATACATTTAACTAATTTTAATGTTTCTGTATTTAAATATTATACTAATTGTATTAATTTAAATAATATATTAATTATATTAATGTTTTAATAAATTGACACGGCGCTCACTGGGGTATTTGGTATTAATTCAGACAAGCCTCCCACTTAGTATTTTTTAATTTATTTTGATAATTTACAATGTCTTAAATAAAAAAAACGATTTCATTATAAATTTTAGTGAAAAAAATTTAATATATGGGTGATTTGCTCAAATGAAAGCTTAAGTCTATTCTTTCAAGATCTTTTTGGTATATCAGTAGAATTGGACTTGTTTACATATCACACATTTTATCATAACTCGAGAACCATTTATCCGAATTTGTTCATCCGTTTAGTGTTTCGACGATATCTTCCAAGACATTGCGAAGAATCCAATTTTTTTTTTTAAAAAGTAATAATTTTTAATAAAAGCTTCCTAAAAGCATGAACGAAAGTAATAAAGTTGTAAAGTCTGATCGGTGATGAATAAAAAGAGACCATTCCGAAGAAAATCGATGAATACGTTAAAAAGTTGTAGCTAATTAAGTAAATCAAATCAAGAATACAACAACACATAAAAATCAACAAACTGAGCAACCTAAATTTTGACTGGGTTACTGTAAACACCCACCACCAAATGAGGAGAAACAAATTTTAGAGCTTAATCTTACTTTACTTATACAATTAACTATATGTCTATCTATATATTCGAAATAGGCAAATTAGGTGGACTTAGAAAAAATTATATTTTTGGAAATAGCTAATCACTTTTTTTACTCTAAATAATTTACCTCAAATTAACTAAATACATGAAGTTGAAGACCACATACTCAAATTTTAATTTCACTTAAAATTGTTTCACGAAATACGCTTTTACAAGTAAGAAAGTTCAGTCGAGTAAATCGACCTATAAATCCCCTAACCTTGAGTCCCAAAACAATATTCGTAAATTTATTTATTTTTTGTTTTAATTAAATTATTATCAATTTAAATTGCGTTTAATATCTTTAATGCACTGGTATTAAAGATATAAGCTGCTAACTGTTGGTTCCAATGGTCCATTTGTGTGGGAGGTACCAAATGGGGCGTGCCACTAACGCCCAATTTTCTCTGGACTCTAGGTACTATAAAAAGATTACACTGTTTAAAATTTCAAGTATTTTTATGAACTGATATTAAAGCTATAACTAATAAGCGACTAATAAGCTAATACTATGTGTGGAATTTCAGAAGATTCAAGTAAGTAGTATATAAGTTATTAAAGAATCAACGAACATTGCTCATATGGCTTAAAATTACCTAAAACGGATTTCCGCCAAACATAAGTAGGGACTTAGGTCACTCCTTCGATGTGTTACAGTTTTGGCTCATAGCAAGTAATATATACCCTCCTCCCTAAGGTGAGGGGATAAAAAGGTTGTGAATATAAATTTTACACAGAGCATAGGGAGATGACTTACGATTATTACAGTTTGTGGACACTCGTTTTAATAGGAAAGCGATTGTTTTGCGAAACCTGAACTTTTTTTTTTGGTAAAAAAGCGTTTGTCGCGATTCTGTTTTCAAAAAAGCGTGAAATCACCAATTTTATCGCATAATAACTCTCGTATCCTATCACGTTAGGCAGCTGTATTTTTGGCACACGTCATATACATACATCGTGCTCTGCAACCCCACCAAGTTTTGACGCGATCTGAATAAAATTGAAAAAAGGGGGCCTTTTGACGTGTTTTTACCCATATATAGATGTAATATTTCTGTGCTATTTTCAACTAAAATTTCTTGTTCATTATTAACAATTCCATTATCTAAACTGTTGTTAAAAATGTTCTGATTATTTTTGTCTGAAAAATCTATTTACATATATACTAGCTGCTTTCGTTTCGTCCCGTATATACGTTTACCCACACAAAATAAACGTATATACGTTTAAACAACCTTTTTATCCCCGGTAATAAAAACGGGGATAAAAAGTTGGTACTGATACTTTTGGTTTTTGACAATTTGGGGGAAAATATAAACAAAAAATAAAATTTTAAAATTCTAACAAAACTGATTGTTTTCTGTTAATTTTTTGTTTCGAACAGTTAGAAAAAAATTTAAAAACCTCACTAAAGTGCACAACTATTAGCCCGCGTCGTTCCAAAACATTAAATTTGCACCCTACTCAAATATGCTACTCGTTCCAATTGAACTCGGTATGAGGTTTGAAGGAAAATGCTAGTGTAACACAAATTTAAAATAAAATTAATTTGCGAAAACAGTGTTCGAAATGTGAGTTGCCAAAACTGAGAGAAATATGTAATATTTATAGGCTTAGAATTCTTTTTATTACTAATGTTATGATGAATTGACAATAGCTTCCATCATAAAGATATATATTAAAAAAGTGCTTCCAAGTATACTCTATTAACCGGCATTCGTAGGACGAACTTTGTAATGGAATCCACATATAAATTTTTCAGTAAGATAAATTGTACTATTTTGCCGTAAATGATCATCATAAACTACAAATCTACTAAAGCAATTTTCTGAATTGTACAGTTTTTTGAATGGCAGAATATTGTTTAAGTAACAAATGTGTAGCACATTTGCGGTTTATATAAAGCTCTAAAACTTTTAATTTACAAGGAGGTAATTTTTAAGATAAAGCTCTAAAACAAAACAGTCAAATTTTCCGGATAGTTCAGGCTTTGACTTACTTTTAATTAATTATTTCTGTCATCATATGCTACAATGTACCACCTTTTAGTAAAAAAGTAAACGGCGGTTCAATTTTATGTCTTTGATTTACTTTTTGGAACAAGCAACACTTTTAAGCATTAAAACTAGTAGTAACCAGTAAGGAAAGGCAGAAAGTCGGGCGGGCCGACTATATAATACCCTACACCTCCCTAACAATGCGATAAGGGTCATTGCCATAATAATTTGGAATAATTGGTAAATGGGTAGAAACATATTATCTAATTCTGAAACCATAATCGCTAAATTAAGCAATATTCGTTCCTAAATTGTGAAACATCTTTCTGGAAAATTTTAATGATCGGAAGTAAAATACAACTTCTATAGCGGTTTGATACCAAATCAGGAGGAACATATATATGGAGCTTTAATATAAATCTGAACCGATCTTCCCTGAATACTAATTCATGTAAAAAGACCTCCTTTTGTCGAATTTCGTAGTGATCGGATATAAAATACAGTCTCTACAGCGCTTACATGTCAAATCGGGGGTAACATATATATGGGAGCTATATCTAAATCTGAACCGATTTTCTCCGAATTTGGCAGTATTCCTTCATGTAATAAGAAACCTCTTTCTGCCGAATTTCGTACTGATCGGATATAAAATACAGCCTCTACAGCGCTTACATGTCAAATCGGGGGTAACATATATATGGGGGCTATATCTAAATCTGAACCGATTTTCTCCGAATTTAGCAGTATTCCTTCATGTAATAAGAAACCTCTCTTTGCCGAATTTCGCACTGATCGGATATAAAATAACATTTTTACAGCGCTTACATGTCAAATCGGGGGTAACGTTTATATGGGGGCTATATCTAAATCTAAACCGATTTCTTCCAAATTTAACAGTATTCATTGATATAATAAGAAACCTCTTTCTGCCGAATTTCATACTGATCGGATATAAAATAAAGTTTTTACTGCGCTTACATGTCAAATCGGGGGTAACATATATATGGGGGCTATATCTAAATCTGAACCGATTTTACCCAAATTCAATAGGGATCGTCCTTGGCCCAAAAAAAAGATATGTGTAAAGTTTCGTCGAGATCGGACCATAATTGCGACCTGTACTTTGATTACAAGAATACATGCACAGACAGACAGACGGACATAGCTAAATCAACTCAGAAAGTGATTCTAAGTCGATCGGTATAATAAACGATGGGTCTATTTCTTCTCCTTTTGGGTGTTACAAACAAATGCACAAAGTTATAATACCCTGTACCACAGTGTGGTGTAGGGTATAAAAATGTTTAATTCCTTCAAAGTGAAGGAAGGTATTTTTGAACAGTCAAGTGAAAAAGAAAACGACCATGAAATCCAACATAGATTGAACGTAATGTAGAGTACTGCACTAAAGCAACAATGTGAGTATTCTTTATTGCTGCTTTAGTGCAGTACTCAACATTACTTTCAAATCTACCACAAATACAGTGGAATAGAACGAAGACTGTTGTTCGTGTAAACAAAGCATTTACCAACAACAAAAAAACAACTGAATTGTCGAGGGAAAAAGAACACGGCGGCAGACGATTGACTTGAAATTACTGTTACTTGAACAACAATTCCTATATGTAAATTTGGAATAACTTTCGTATAAGTAGAAGTAATGACATGTGGACCGCAGGCCAAAAACAACATTACTGCATCCGAAGAGTTGACTAACCACCAACGAAACGTCATGCATTGGTTGATGTTGGATTTCAAGGTCGTTTTCTTTTTCACTTGACTATTCAAAAATACCTTTCTTCACTTTGAAGGAATTCTTTGATCTTCAGCTCAACTCCACAGTGAGAAAAACCATAAAATAACATCAATAACAGATCAATCCCGCATAGGGAAAAATGAAAATAGAACGTCGCCACGAGCCAGGGTATCGTTAAAGAATACTCACCGCATTGTTGCTTTAGTGCAGTATTCTACATTACTTTCAAATCTACCACTAATACAGTGGAATAGAACGAAATCTGTTGTTCGTGTAAACAAAGCATTTACCAACAACAACCAAAAAAACAACTTTGAATTGTCGACGGAAAAAGAACACGGCGGCTGGCGATTGACATGAAATTACTGTTACTTGAAAAACAATTCCTATATGTACCCTGTAGGAAATGCCATTAGTAAAATTGTGGTGATTTACTTGTGACATTGTCAGTAGTACTACAGACAAAATGTGCCCTTGCCCATGTAATCTCCTATAGACATTTAACATTAGCTGTCATTAGTAGACATTTGAACCAAAGATTTAGCAGTAAATGTTAAATGTCAAAGTAAACCATGTGTAGACATTTGCACCAAAGATTCACTAGTAAATGTTAAATGTCATTCATATAGAGACATCGGAACGCCAAAATTTTCACTTTCTCCCACAATATGCATTTCGCTGTTTTCTTGCTCACATTGCAAACTTCTATTTTTATATGATATTGTTTGTTTTTTTACGTCTTTTATAATTTCTTTTACTCATTTTTTTATTTTTATAAAATAATTGTAATCATCTTTTTAACAGACAAAAATTATTTTCACAAAATGAACGCGTGCTTCCTTGACAGAAGAAAATAAAGGAATGAAAAAAGAACAACTGTCAAAAAACCTGTACCCGCTGACTGCGCATTCTGCAGGCAGCTATTATAATGCGCAGTCAAACAAAAAAGACGAGCAATGACAATGTCGCCATAAATACTGTACAACAGTTGTCTGTAAAGTATTTCTACTCGCGCATAAAAGTAAATTTGTAGACTTTTTACCTTGTTCAATTGTCACTATAGAACAAGTGGTGACATAGAGACATATGTTGCCTGGCTGAATACAGGGTAAGTTTGGAATAACTTTCGTATAAGTAGAAGTAATGACATGTGGACCGCAGGACAAAAACAACATCCGAAGAGTTGACTAACCACCAGCGAAACGTCATTCATTGGTTTATGTTGGATTTCAAGTTCGTTTTCTTTTTTACTTGACTATTCTTAAATACCTTCCTTCACTTTGAAGGAATTCTTTGATCTTCCGCTCAACTCCACAGTGAGAAAAACCATCAAATAACATATTTTTACTTAAAATTTTTGTATTCAAAACTTTTAGGGTTATTCAAGGATAATAGTTTTAAAGGAAAAAGTTAATATTTTTTTAAACCTTGGAAAATTATTCCAAAAATTTCTCTTTGTTATTTGATATGCATATCGATGATATTCGAATTGTAATAGATGTAAATAACATTATTTCAAAATTGCTATCCTTGAAATTTTAAGTCATGTAAACATTTGCGAAGCGATTGATTTCTGCTGGGGAGGCTATAGCCACCAGAAGAAAAGTTTGTTTTATGCTTTAAAATCATTCACGAATGAAATTATCAACGAAAAGTGAGAAAAAAAGTGGTATCGAGATTCAAAAACTGATGGGTAGAATTGTCTGCAGTTTCGATAGACACCACTCTATCATCGTAAGAATTCAACAGCAATAATGTATAATTAAGTCATATTGAAATAAGATTTAGTACAAACTATCTATGATAAATTAATATATGACAAACAAGAATTCGGTCTTTTAAAACATCAAGTGTTTAAAGAAAAAGAAAAGAGGAATTCAATATTACATATAAAATATTGAATTGAATATTGAATGGAATAAAATATAAATAAGAATTAAAATTACTTCTTCTACTTTAAAAAAGAATGTTAAAAGAATATCACTAACAATTTTTCTACTTCGTTTTCGATATTTAAGATATCCAAATTTCAAAATGTATCTTTGTTCGTTTTAGATCTTAAGGCCCAGTTAGGCAAACTTAACCGTAACGCCCCCGTAGCGTAACGAATCAGCTGATTCAATCTGTCATATGGAAATCAGTGTAAACGATTAGCCAACGGAAACGAAACGTAAACGGACGGCGGAATCTGTTGAAATCAGAATTGGACGTTCCGTTTACGTACAATTTGACAACAGCTGATAATACATGTTGTTTACAATTACAATTGTATGTTCACCGAGAAAAGTAAAGAGAATAATTTATTAATTATTTGTTGTTTAAAAGTGCAAATAAACATGAAAGACGAATATTTGATTTCATTGGTGCAGTCGCACGAGTATTTATACAATAAATATAATCCAGCATATAGGATATCTGAATAAAAGCTAGAAGCTGACTCTATTAAAAATTAAATTTATAATCTGCTTCAGGATTCTTTTGACGACAGTACGAGACAATCATTGCGCCAATCTTCTTCATTGTGAGTTAATTTGACAGCAATATAAGCGTCTCTACAAACGTGGACTTATTCATAGATAGAGATTGGATTGGATTTGGCTGAGTCCCTCTTCAATGGAAATAGACATAAGTAAAGGGTTTTCCATTAAGGACATACGAATTTTATATATTAATAAAACAGAATATTTAAGATATAGAGTTCAAATTCCAGGTGTAGTGCAAATGTTACATTTTAAGAATGAAATTCAATTTCGGTCATATGACCACCACGAGCCCGTCAACAGCGATCTATTCTTTGGACCCAATTTTCCGCCACTCTTGGACACATTTCGACCGGAACGTTGGCAATTTCGCGTTGGATGTTGTCTCTGAGCTCGTCTAAAGTTGTTGACTTAGACCAAGGATATTCCTCAGGGGAAACGCCGCATCGCCAATAAAAAAATGAGGAAAGGCTTCAGAGGATGCTGACGATAATGGTTTACTAGGAGGTACAGGTACTGTTCCTAAAATAACTGATTGGCCAAATGGAGAGTAATGGAATATAGCTGTATTTAATTTAAATTAAGAAATGGAACCCATCGTGTTGGCTGCCATAACTTCCAACATTAACTGATATGAATGTATAGTTAGCATCGCAGATTCCCACACAATTCGGCATATCCCACATTCGTTGAAAATCATTGGCAATGTGTTTGTATTGCTGTGTAGTTTGTTCACTTAAATAAATCGGCGAAAGCAAACGCCACAAAACTTCACTGCATTCTAAAATAATTTTTCGAATTGTTGTTTTCCCCAGCTTGTGACTCCATGCAATCGATTGTATGGAACAACCGTAACCCAAATATCTACAATTTTAATGAATAGAATGTTAATATTTTCCAACTTGGAATCATAGGATACAGCAATATTTGACATACAGTGGTGTTATTGCTACATAGTCTCTCTGCCGGTCTAATCCGTTGCTTTGGCGTAGTTAACTCATATTTTATTAATGTTAATAACAAGTTAAAAACTGCCATAGGCATTCTAGTGTCCGGCTTTCGCCCAGTCATTGTTTATAGGACGTCTACTCCATCTTCTTATCCGAAGATATTTTCTTGATTACTTTTATTGTAAATTCTGCACCGATTTAAAAAACACAAATTTATAAACATTATTTTTAACTTCATTTTTAATAAACCTAAACAAAAAGAAATCGCGGCTTTTTTGTTTACTTATGTATGTGTTGTTGTTGTCAGAACATATGAATCGTTTTTTCAACGTTGGCTAATCGCTCAAACGGGCAACGTTACGACAACGGTAAAGATAAATTACGGTTACGTATGCCTAACCCGGCCTTTAGTCATGTTTTAGTTCGCCGCATCGCAACGATGTCCGTCACAGCCAGAAGACCTAAGTGGAAGCCTTATTGCAATTTTTTTTTTGATAATGGAGTTTACTTTTAGTATTTGGACCATTCTTTTTGAAGTAAAAGCTCGATAAAGCCGGGATACCATTTAAATTAAAGGAAACTGTGGGCGCTAAAGTAGAAATGGAAGTTTAGTAACTGTCGTTAAAACAATTAGAAAAAATTCGATTTTTTAAAAAAAAATGTTTTTTTCTGGAACGAAAAAAAAAACACGAACAAAGAAAAAAGCCCAACAAATTTTTTGGTTCCATTTTTTTAAATCTAGCATCCTAACGAAGAAAACAATGCCCATTTGCGAAAAAGTCTATGGATAAATGTATAAATTATGATCCATATTGTAAAAACAGAAATTCCAAAAATATTTTTTCATAGTTTTTATTTTGTCTATTTTGTTTGGGAGGTATTTTTTACGGGACTGTAGGTACTATAACCCGGATGATGTTGAAATTCTGTTATTTCTACCACATCGTTGGAGCAGAATTAGCACACATGTAATTGTTCAATATCTGAAACACTTTCATTTAAAATCGAAGCGTTCGGAACTACTTTTTTTTGCATTTTAAAAGTGCTTTTTAAATATCAAATTTAAAGTAGATCAAATGTAAAATACGGCTTTTCAAAATCGAAAGGAACGTATCGAACATAGTGGTTAACATTGTGTTTTACTCTCGAGCCGCTACTTTCATATACGTTATAATAAATATAAAATAAAGCTTTGACTTTATCATCATCGAAAATACAAAACTCTGGTGTTTTATTTAATGGGTGAAAAAGCTCGAAACTGCCGTGATAGAATCAGTATGTGTGGCGACCCCAGGTGCACATTTTTGAAAACGCAAACATCCGCTGCAGCAAAAATGTCTTAGAATTTGGTGTGAATGCATTTCGACAGCACCAATCGTAATTTTTATGTAGGCAAGTATTTCTACAAGTATGAGATTTTTTTTATTTTATTCGGGCCTTTTTTAACTCCACTGCGCCATTAAAATAATCATAAATGCGCTCATTTTCTGATCATAAAGTAATGTTTTGTCGGGAGAAAATGGTACCCTACCCGCAACTTTTATTGACGGGTCTTTTTGTGATAATTTTCGAGTCATTTCTCAGTCGTATTTATAATGACATACGGTTTTTTTCGAGTCATTTCTCACTCGTATTTATAATCATTTACGATTCATTTCGAAGTCGTATTTTTAATAAGTAACGTGCCATTTTCCTGTCATTGCGCAGTCGAATTTATAACCATTTAGGAGCCATTGCCCATTCGTATTTATTATCATTTACAAGTCTTCTTCGAGTAATGTGTCAGCCATATTTCGACCGTATTTCTCGTTTGTAACAGCATTTCTAATCTTTTGCGCTTCAACAAAATATTTGTTAAATTTCTTCATGCAATAAGTTGTTATCGTTGTGCTTTTGGCTTTTACTCGTAAGCTTTACCGCGATGACTGCTCTGTCAATTTTCTAATTGATTTTTTATTTCCATTTTTGAATTCTTTAATTTCTTTTTGACATCAAAAATTTCTGCTTTCAAAGATTTAATTTCATCGCGCAATTCTTTTAGAAGACTTTGAACGCAACCGGATTGGGGACGTAAGCTAACTATCTCAATGGTAAAATAATTTATTTACTTTCTACTTACAGGCTGTTAAACTGTTGGATGGAGTGTATTGGAACACTCTAGAAGTAAATGATTTATTCATCGACATTATTAATTAGTGGCGTGAAAAAGTAACTGTGATCTATGGAATCACGTAAACATATAATTTTTTTTTATTTATAGAAAATTCAAGTCTATTGCCGAAAGCGATGTTGGCCGTCCACTATACGTTAAAATAAATTGTGTCTATTGGTTGTGAAAAGCAAGCCGTAACATTTTTAAATTCTACTCCGATAAAAACGGGAACATTATCAATTTTATTTATTTTTGCTATTTTAACAATTTTACCAAGCAAAAGGCTCTCGCAAGGAAAATAAGAAACCATTAGCGTTTACATTCGATTTTTTTCCTTTTACAATTTTCCCACTCACTGTAGGTACTTCATGCTCTTTTTGCAGTGCTCTGCTAGCTTTCATTCGGTTCGGTTGTAAGCACGCATAAACCAATATATCAGTGTTCGTGAAAACTGAAATTGACTTTTTCCAAAAACGATAAAAAAAAATTTACAAAAACAAAAATATAAAGTTTACTCGTCAGTGGTCTGGTGTACCGTACAAAGGTGAAGCCCCCTGGGGCGAAACCAGCGGCCCGCCGCGCTGCGAACCCCAAACATTTATATACTAAGGCAAGGTCAAGTACAAGGTACTCTCCTTTCAACGTTGACTTAGTTGGAACCACATGTTCTAACTACAATAGATTCAGTTCGTTATCAGATATGGACGACTCTACAGAGACAAACATCATGCCCAATGTACCAAAACCCAACCCAAAACCACCACCTATCGTTGCAGATGCCCAATTGGCACAAAAATGTTCCCTCAATCTCAGGAAAAATATGATTTCTGTATAAAAGTCTTAAAAGAAGGTTTGATTGAGTTCCACACCTATAACGACAAAGCTAAGAAGTTATACATAACTTTTATATACGGTCTTCCCAGATTAAATACTAAGGATATCTTGGATGATTTAAAAACAAACAACTTCTCTCCAATAACTGTGACTGAGGTACAAACTAAATATAGCAGCCCAGATGACGCAGTTTATAAAATTCAATTCGAAAGAAAGTCGTTTAGCCCAAGTCATCTAAAAAATATTTAATCGGTTTGTCGTGTAATAATTACAGGGAAAAAACACAAGCCCAAATCTTCGGATAGACCCACTCAGTGCTGGATATGCCTGATGTACGGCCACGGAGGTGATCATTGTAACCGGAAACCAGCATGTATGTCTTGCGCAAAGACACACTTGACCACCGAATGTCCCTTTACAAAGGACAAGAAACAACCAGCAGTTTTCATTTGTTTTAATTGTAAGCAAGCTGGTGAGTTAAGAACGGATCACGCTGCTAATGACATTAGATGTCCACTGCGTCCAAAATATCTAGAAATTAGACAGAAAGTTACTTCGGGTCGGCCCAAGCGTACCGCGGTTGCACAGTCCAGACACATAAATTCACATGCACCTACAACATACCACCACCCCCACACACCGCATCAACAAAGCAACAAGCAAACATATGCCGGAGCGGTCACTAATGGCGGTACAATCCTGTTTAACATAGACGAACTATTTAATATATTCGTCACAGCACTCGATGACTTAAACAGATGCACCTCGAAAGTGCAACAAATCCAAGTAGTTATGTCTCTCCTTAAATATACCTATGATTTTAAATAATGAGGAAACAATAAATATGTTACATTGGAATGCCAACGGTATTACTTCATACGCTCAACTGAAACAACTTGAGAATTTTTTAACAAATAAAATATACATATAGCTGGTATAAATGAAACATTTTTTAAAGATCCCCATAAACCATTTTTGTATAATTACACACTATATCGCAACGACCGAGAAGATGCAAATGGAGGCGGGGTTGCTATACTTGTTCTTAAAGGAATCCGCCACCGCCTTCTTCCCATTACAAGTACACGAGTAATTTAAAATCTTTCAATAGAGATTAGCATTACCTAAAGAAAAGTGATAGTTACCACTGCATATTCTCCTAAGTTTACTCAGTCATTCGTCAACGCATAAGCAAACTGACTCCAGACAATGTGGACTTTATTCTAATGGGTGATCTCAATGCAAAACACACTTCTTGGAACTGTCGAACTAATAACACAGCCGGAAATTCACTTAATAATTTACAACGAAACTTCTTCATTTTTTACCCGAATAATCCCACCTTATATCCTCACCGCCAGTTAGCAGCCCTTCAACCGTAGATATAATCATGAATAATATGTCATTTCCAATGTTTGTTACAGCATTAGACTACCAACTTCAATCAGACCATCGGCCTATTACATGTTCTGTATCAGCACGATTACAAAAGCAAAGTACGGCTAAATTTTCCTACAAGCACACTAATTGGAATCTATTTCGAGAATTTTTAGACCGAAGCATCGAGTTATCTGTAGAAAGTTATACCACCTACTTATCTATCGACAAGGAAATTGACAAATTTACTAAACTTGTACTTGCAGCTAGTAATTTATCAACGCCTGTTCATAACTCTAATAAATCCTATACATTACCCCCTGATGTTTTATATCTAATTGGACAACGAAATATGTACAAGAGAAAACAACTTCGTTCTTATAATATTTTCCATCATAACTTCTACAAACAGTGCACTGTATTTCTAAGCAAGAACATTGAGAAAAAGATTAACCACATTAGAAACAAAAAATGGTCAAACCTTCTTGAGAACATGAGACCAGGGGACAAACGTTTCTGGAAAATCAGTCGTTCGTTAAGATGTAGAAGAAAGGTTGTTCCACATTTTAAAGTTGGCAATACTAAAATCACTACAGATGCGGAAAAGGCGGAAACTCTTTCAAATGTTTTTTCTAAATCACACGAGCTTATCCTAAATTACACCCACTCTATAGACTGTGAAGTTAATAATACCGCTGCTTCCCTAAGATTAGAAGATACCTCCACTGCTCAGGTAGCTTTCACTACTGCCCAAGAAATTTATTCCACGCTTCTTCAACTTAAAACTTCCAAAGCTCCTGGAATTGATGGTATTCCTAATATAGTTCTTAAGAAACTACCGGAAAAAGCGATCCAACTGCTTGTGGCACTATTTAATAGCTGCATCCGGCTTAATTATTTCCCCACCGAATTTAAAAGGGCCAAAGTAATTGCTATTGCCAAGCCAAACAAACCTCCGAACAAACCAACTAGCTATAGACTAATAAGTCTTCATAGTAATCTGGGAAACTATACGAAAAATTAATTCTCACCAGAATTCAAAATTATGCTACCGAGAACGATACAATTTGTGATAATCAATTTAAAGCAGAACACAGTACCATCCACCAAATAGGTCGTATCAAAAATAAAATTATCCACAACAAAATGCAGAGAACATCTCCGGGTCTAATACTGTTAGACATCGAGAAAGCTTTCGATACAGTGTTGCACAATGGGCTCCTATGCTGTATGCTTAAACAAAAGCTTGTCTACTTTTAAAACTATTCCTGCAGGACTGCCTCAAGGATCAATCTTATCACCTACTTTGTATTCGATTTATACATCGGACTTCAAACCTCCTAGTGGGATTGACACCGCATATTATGCAGATGATACTGCCCTTATTTCATCCAGTAAGCTTACATCAGCCCTTATGAACAAAATGGAGCAACCTCAATAGCTGCTGCGAATATTACAATAAGTGGAAAAAAAATAAACAGTAACAAGACGCAGTCCATTATATTTCCCTTTAATAAATCCCCTAAGAGAGTCACAGGTCGACAACTTGATTTTCTCGGAAATTGTGTAGAGATTTCGGATGAAGTAACATATCTAGGCGTTACCCTAGACAAGAAGCTGTTATTTCGAAAACATATTGAATTTACTTGCCAAAAAGCATTTAGAGCGTTATGGCCTTTCCTGAATCGGAGATCAACTCTCAGCTTAAAAAACAAAAATCTGATATATAAATCTGTAATCAGACCTATTTTATCGTACGCATCTCCTATCTGGTATTGTGCTGCCAATACGAATTTGAAAAAACTACATGTTATTCAAAATAAATGTCTTAAGATGATTCACAAGAAACCTTGGCGGTTTCCCACTTTACAATTACATGAAGTAACTGGATACCTGCACTTTCTAGACTACATTAAGATATTAAATAATAATCATTTCGAAAAAGTTAGAACCTCTCGCTACTGTAAAATACGCGAGAGCCTAGATGTACTTCCATAAATATTATGATAAAACAGAAATTTATTCAAAAAACAATAATTTTCTCCCGTATTTGAACATTATAATTAATCTCGTATAGGTTTTTATATCCTTTTTACCTATAATTAGCTTAAAATGTAATTAAATTATTTATATACTATCCCAAAGAACCCATTTGCTGAAATATCTACTTGATAAAATCTCATATTGTTAATTATTAAATATGTAATATAAAACTGTAATTTGGATTAATAAACATGCAAATTGAAATTGAATCATGCTTTTATATATGGTAACTGCTTTCAACATGCATTTTATAAATTTGTGCGACAACGCTCCCACCCTTTCAAACTTTGCGTTTAATTCTATGCAGGTGGTTCTCAAATTTGAAAGCGCTTGTTCCATCTAAAGATCCCTAAAGCTTTGCATCTTCGTTGGTCATACTACATTGTGCTACATTTCAATATCTATAAGCTGAATCATGATTGGGCTGATTCCTGTGGAAGAAAAAAATATTTGGCACACTTCAGAAGTTAAGCTAAGAACACACGATTGCCAGATCGGACAACGTTATCAACCCTTCTAAAATGCTGCAAATGTACGGACATTGACAGATTGTTAGGCAAATGTGAAACGACAGTTCAGGCGATTGCAAGAAAACCTTACAATTTCATATATTTGCAATATATCTTGTAAATATGCACCCAGGAAAATAATTGGTTGGAATTCGATTGTAACAATAGACACTTCGATTGTAACAGGAAAATAATTGGTTGGAATTCAATTGTAACAATAAAAAAATAGTACTAGCAACAAAAAGTATATTGGCTACACCGTGTGTAGGTTGCAGTGTTGCCGTTGATGATTCTAAAGAATCAAAATGATTCCTTTTTCCTTCCTTGATTCTTTTCTGATTCTTTCCCATTTTGATTCCAAATTTCATTCTTTTTGCAAAAATGGATTCTTTTTGATTCCTTTTAACATTTCCAAAGGAAATTTTAGGTAATGTGCTTCACTAAGTGGCAAAAACACGCGCAAACGCGATGTAAATCACATTTGGGTGAGAATTTTCATATCAGCCAGCTTATAGGTATACGTGGTTTTTTCTTTCGTAAACACATACAGCCTCAGCCACTTTTTTTATTTATTTCACACAGTGAAATTATAAGAATTAACGGCATACACATACATATGCATTTAAAATATTACTTCTATTCAACGGCTAAGAAGTGAACGAACTTTTTCCATTAAAAGAAACTAAAATTATTAAATTAAAAAACAATTTTAGATCAAATATGGGTAAGTAAGTATAATTATAGAAGTACGTCAAAATAAAACAATCACAAAATTTCGGTGGTAATGAATTACCAAAAAGAAACAAGGCATCGGAGAAGAGCGTTCTGTTGATTGTACCGAAACTGTGGATATTGTGGTTTCTTAAGCAATCAGTAGTTCGAAAAGGCAACAGTTTAGCATAAAATACTCATCAGAATGGGAGTTAACATATAAGTGGGTTAAGGAAGACTCAAAAACAAAACGTCCAAAACGGAAGACAATTTTTTTCGTTTAGTAAAACCTAAAAATAGTTCGAGCCAAACAATTTACAATGCGGTGCTAAACTCTTTGGAAGAAAATGAAATTCAATTGGAAAAATTGGTCGGTTTTGCAACAGACAATGCATCTACTATGGTTGGATTAAAGACTGGCGTAGCAACCTTATTGAAAAATAAAATACCTAACCTTTTCCATATTGGATGTGTTTGCCACTCCGCGAATTTAATCAATAAGTCAGCATTGAAAAACTTTCCGGAAGACGTAGAAAAATTACTAAGAAATATTTTCAATTATCTAAAGAGTGCCAAACGGCAAACTTGCTTCAAAGAAATTCAACGAATTTTCGACGTCCCAGAACACAAGATATTAAGACTCAGCTAGACGAGATGGCTTTCGTTTGAGTCTGTTGGAAGCAAGGTTTTAGAGCAGTGGTCTGTATTACAAACCTTTTTTACAGAAGCGCAAGCTGAAGAAAAACGTACAGAGACTTTGGAGAAGATCAATGTTATTAAACTAGCTCTATGTCCAATTAACAACATTTATCTAAAATTTTTAGTTTAAATTCTTGGGATTATGAACAAATTTAATAGTAATTTCCAAAGCGAGACTTCACAAATAATTTACCTTATTCCATCTGTAAAAATATACTTTCTCCAATTTTTAAGAATTTTCTTAAAACGGAATATGTAATGAAAGATGATTTAGAAAAAAATTATTTCGAAAATAAGTTATATCAGAAAAATATATCCAAAATATATATAGGTTACGATGCCGAAACCGCAATAAAGGCGGGAAATATCTCAATAGAAGATTTTAAAATAATCAAGAAATATATATTACATTTTTACCAAAATGTATGTAGTCAAATTTTGTTCAGAATAGATATTAATGATAAAGGTCTCAATATTTTAAGATATCTCGATCCGCCATTCCTTAAATCTAATGAAGATATAGATTATTTTGAACTAGTATATACATTTAGTCACATTATTACAAAACCTGTTGAATTTATAAGTGAATTCCTTGTACCTTCTTTGTACCTTATTTCAGTGGTTCTTTTTAATAAAATGAGTTGAAAAAAGTTTGGTTCTTTTTTTTTGATTCTTTTTCGCAAAAGTGATTATTTTTGTGATTCCTTTCGAAAAAAGTCAGCGGCAACACTGGTAGGTTGTATTTATATATAAAGAGTTGAAACAACAAAGATAACATGGATACGATCAAATGAAAATGCTTGCAACTAAATCGATGGTTGTATCAATCGAATTAAGATTGTATTTTTCATTGACACTCGGTTAGTTGTGGTAACCAATTTCAAACTTTCATTATAGTACCATATGAACGATTTTTTGTTGAGACAACCAATGTTTTATTCTTGACAACAGACAACAATTGTATCAATAGACCAAGATTATTAATGCAACGAATAATTGGTTACTACAACAGAAAAAATATAAATAAATAATCGTTTTTTGGTTATCCCAATAATTTCCCAAATTTAGAATAATTAAATGTATTTTGGGAAATACAACCGAAAGATTGGTTACTGTTCTTTTGCTGATACATGACAAACAAAAAATAAAATTACTCGACATAAATAAATCTTCTGGGTCTCTCGCCTCCTACTCCGAAAGGTAGACAATTACTTAAAGCCATAACATCTGCTAAACTAGATGTAGCTTCGAGCGGTCACCCAACATATTGACCCTCAGATCGCTATAATAAAAAATATAAGGCGTGAATAATTATCTCTATGTCCATCACTCGACCTATCATCGGATCATTCGCCTACCATTTTGACACTGCTTTACAACAATCATGAAAATGGGTGTGACAATTTGGCCAATAAGTATACCAACAGCCTAAAATATAAAAAATACGTTAGCTCACACCTATCCGATGGTGTATCGTTACGTACAACGGATGAAATTGAAGCCGCGGTAAACCTATTCACAACCCAGAAAACAGATTATAGTCTCTGGAAGGCCACAAAAATATGCGAGGCCCTGTTGCGCATGAACCCCCAATTCGCCTTGAAAATGGGACTGGGCAAAAACCACAGAAGAGAAAGTAAATGCATTCGCACACTACCTCGAGTCCGTTGTTACACCCAAAAGTGATACATCTGAAATCTATCCGCCCGTGATAGATATAATTCCTCGCCCAATCTATCCGCCCATGATAGATGTTTTAATTCCTCGCCCAATCTATCAGCCCGTGATAGATGATATAATTCCTGGCCCAATCAAACTTAGAATAAAGGATGTTGAAAAATCTGTCAAAAATCTAAAATTGAAGAAATCGCCCGGAGGAGATGTATAACAGCGAAAATGATTAAAGAACTTCCCTTTTCAGCCTTGAAAATGGTGTTATTTTTATTCAATGCAATTCTCCGTGTAGGTTACTTCCCCCTATCTTGGAAGAGGTCAGAAATCGTGATGATACCGAAACCAGGCAAAGATACAACTCAAGTCAAATCCTATCGCCCTATAAGCTTACTATCGATACTTTCAAAAATGTTTGAGTCCATTCACATGAAGAAAATCACACCTCATATAATTTCTCACAATATTATACCTGACCATCAATTTGGTTTTAGAAAAAGCCATAATACTATAGAACAGGTACACCGTATCGTAACCTGCATCAAAAGAGCTTTTGAGAATAAAGAATACTGTTCGGCGTTATTCATAGATATTTCCCAAGCATTTGACAAAGTCTGGCACGAAGGACTTTTGTACAAAATATGCGACCTTCTGCCAATCAACACACATAAACTGTTCAGGAGTTATTTGACTAACCGGTCTTTTCAAGTTAAATCAAATGGCATTTTTTCTAGCCTTAAGAAAATAAATGCCGGTGTCCCACAGGGGAGCATTCTTGGCCCTATACTGTACGTTATTTTTACGGCAGATATGCCCATAACCAACTTTACGCTCACGTCTACTTTTGCGAACGATACTGCTTTCGTCAGTACTCACAAAAACCCTTCAGTTGCGTCCGATCAACTGCAGTCTCATGTCCGAATCCTATATGAATGGTTAAAAAATGGAGAATAATGGTGAAATCATGTTACTTTTACCCTACGAAGGGATACAAGTCCTCCAATTTCTATTTTCAATTCACAGATTCCCCAAAAGGATCATGTAAAATATCTTGGAATCCATTTAGAACGGCGTTTGACGTGGTCGCGCACATAGACTTTAAAGTGACTCAAATAAAACTCAAAACTAATCAACTTCAGTAGCTTATCAGCCAAAGATCTGCCCTAGATCAAGAGTATATAGTTCTTTTATACAAAACGGGTACAGCGTGAGCTTCAAATGTATGCAAATTACAAAGAAGACAATCGAATATTCTTCGTTTAATTAAAGGTGCACCATGGTATATAAGAAACGCTAACATCCATAAGGATCTCAACATGCCAACAGTAAAACAGAAAATTGAAAAATATTGCCGGTATAACGTGGGCAAACTATTGAATCATCCAAACTTCTGGCTCGAGAACTACTAAATTTTGAAGGTCATAACCACCTTAGAAGGAGAGATACGCTAGACTTGATTTACATTGAAACTAATCAAAAACAAAAATTAAATTATGAATTCTTAAATTTGAAATGTTAACCTTTTGTTAAAGTAGTCTTTAGTCTTTCTTCGAACACATCAGTCTTTCAGACATCATCAGGATGACTGTTAAAATATACATATAAAACATATAAACAAACATTTTTAATATTTTATTGTTGTTGCATACAAACTTACGAAAATATAACTACGAAAACATTAAAAAAAAATTATCCGTAGAAAATGAGTATGTACTCCCTTCGTCGTTGTCTGTTGTCATACTGAATTGTTTCATTGCTATTGCACTTGTTTTATTTTTCTTATTAGATTTCTATAGTTGTGTGGCAAATTTTCAGTGTCCGCCTTGTAGTTGATGCGTTGTGTTGTTGGTGTCTTTAGAATATGTAGCATTTCCAGTGTGAGCCTTTTGTTGTAATTGCTCTCACATTGTAGAACACTCACTCTCTCTAGCTCCGGTTGGTGATGCTCGCTCGTACAGTGCGTTGCAAGAGCTGTCTTCTGTGTTGTGTTCTGCTTACGAAGTTTAAAATCGGATCTATGTCCTGATAATCGTGTTTTTAATTTATTTTTCGTGGTACCGATATAATATTTATCACAGCTTTCGTTTTCATTTCCATTGCATTTGATTCTATAAATTAAGTTCGATTTTTCGGCGTTTTCTATTTTAGGTTTAAGATTTGTAAATAATGTTTGAAGCGTATTGGTGGTTTTAGGGGCTATGGTGAAATTGAAATTAATTTTATCAATACAGTTTGAATTTGAAAATCTTTCGGACAATTTAGGAATATATACAACCGATTTGTAGCCGATTACATCCTTTTTAGGGTTTTTATCATCAGTGTTGTGTTTTTGGTGTTTTGTTATTAGGCAACCGGAGCTAGAGAGAGTGAGTGTTCTACAATGTGAGAGCAATTACAACAAAAGGCTCACACTGGAAATGCTACATATTCTAAACCAGCGATGGGCAAAAGCACTACCCGGGGTTTTTCCTCTCACGTGTACATGAGCACACACATTGAATGAGAGTTCACTATCATTCAGTCGGGCTTGGGCATTCGATCGACGAGGATGTGTCGTCGCTTGTTGCTTAGCGTGCACATAAAGAAAGAATGGATGATACAATTAGTACAATACATACTTCAAGTATAGGAATAAAGTTTAGTATGTATTGTGTTTTTACCGAAGAATTTCTAAATACAAGTTTAAATTATTTATTATGTTACTGCAGAAATGTATATATTACTTTCTTTTTGTCAAAATTAAATAAATTAGCACATTTTTTGAAATAATTTTAAATGTATATATTATTATCTTTAAATGATTTTTTAATAAAATTTGTATAAACACCTAAATATACTAACCAAAAAAAGTTGGACACTCGAAAACGGTTAATAGAAAAAATAAAGAATATGGCATAATCAATACGACTATGCAGTACTTTTATTGGAAAACTTGGATTGATTACTTTACATAGCATAATAAGTATGTATGTGGCTAATTATTAAAGTTCGATTTCTTTATGTACGCTTATAATAACCCCAAATCTACTTAATGATGTTCGTTGTCCACTTTATTTATTATCTTACCCAACAAATATATGTTAGGAAAATGCAAATACCAATGTTCTAAACCAGCGATGGGCAAAAGCACTACCCGGGGTTTTTCCTCTCACGTGTGCATGATCACACACATTGAATGAGAGTTCACTATCATTCAGTCGCGCTTGGACATTCGATCGAATAAATATGCACCCAGGAAAATAATTGGTTGGAATTCGATTGTAACAATAGACACTTCGATTGTAACAGGAAAATAATTGGTTGGAATTCAATTGTAACAATAAAAAAATAGTACTAGCAACAAAAAGTATATTGGCTACACCGTGTGTAGGTTGTATTTATATATAAAGAGTTGAAACAACAAAGATAACATGGATACGATCAAATGAAAATGCTTGCAACTAAATCGATGGTTGTATCAATCGAATTAAGATTGTATTTTTCATTGACACTCGGTTAGTTGTGGTAACCAATTTCAAACTTTCATTATAGTACCATATGAACGATTTTTTGTTGAGACAACCAATGTTTTATTCTTGACAACAGACAACAATTGTATCAATAGACCAAGATTATTAATGCAACGAATAATTGGTTACTACAACAGAAAAAATATAAATAAATAATCGTTTTTTGGTTATCCCAATAATTTCCAAATTTAGAATAATTAAATGTATTTTGGGAAATACAACCGAAAGATTGGTTACTGTTCTTTTGCTGATACATGACAAACAAAAAATAAAATTACTCGACATAAATAAATCTTCTGGGTCTCTCGCCTCCTACTCCGAAAGGTAGACAATTACTTAAAGCCATAACATCTGCTAAACTAGATGTAGCTTCGAGCGGTCACCCAACATATTGACCCTCAGATCGCTATAATAAAAAATATAAGGCGTGAATAATTATCTCTATGTCCATCACTCGACCTATCATCGGATCATTCGCCTACCATTTTGACACTGCTTTACAACAATCATGAAAATGGGTGTGACAATTTGGCCAATAAGTATACCAACAGCCTAAAATATAAAAAATACGTTAGCTCACACCTATCCGATGGTGTATCGTTACGTACAACGGATGAAATTGAAGCCGCGGTAAACCTATTCACAACCCAGAAAACAGATTATAGTCTCTGGAAGGCCACAAAAATATGCGAGGCCCTGTTGCGCATGAACCCCCAATTCGCCTTGAAAATGGGACTGGGCAAAAACCACAGAAGAGAAAGTAAATGCATTCGCAAACTACCTCGAGTCCGTTGTTACACCCAAAAGTGATACATCTGAAATCTATCCGCCCGTGATAGATATAATTCCTCGCCCAATCTATCCGCCCATGATAGATGTTTTAATTCCTCGCCCAATCTATCAGCCCGTGATAGATGATATAATTCCTGGCCCAATCAAACTTAGAATAAAGGATGTTGAAAAATCTGTCAAAAATCTAAAATTGAAGAAATCGCCCGGAGGAGATGTATAACAGCGAAAATGATTAAAGAACTTCCCTTTTCAGCCTTGAAAATGGTGTTATTTTTATTCAATGCAATTCTCCGTGTAGGTTACTTCCCCCTATCTTGGAAGAGGTCAGAAATCGTGATGATACCGAAACCAGGCAAAGATACAACTCAAGTCAAATCCTATCGCTCTATAAGCTTACTATCGATACTTTCAAAAATGTTTGAGTCCATTCACATGAAGAAAATCACACCTCATATAATTTCTCACAATATTATACCTGACCATCAATTTGGTTTTAGAAAAAGCCATAATACTATAGAACAGGTACACCGTATCGTAACCTGCATCAAAAGAGCTTTTGAGAATAAAGAATACTGTTCGGCGTTATTCATAGATATTTCCCAAGCATTTGACAAAGTCTGGCACGAAGGACTTTTGTACAAAATATGCGACCTTCTGCCAATCAACACACATAAACTGTTCAGGAGTTATTTGACTAACCGGTCTTTTCAAGTTAAATCAAATGGCATTTTTTCTAGCCCTAAGAAAATAAATGCCGGTGTCCCACAGGGGAGCATTCTTGGCCCTATACTGTACGTTATTTTTACGGCAGATATGCCCATAACCAACTTTACGCTCACGTCTACTTTTGCGAACGATACTGCTTTCGTCAGTACTCACAAAAACCCTTCAGTTGCGTCCGATCAACTGCAGTCTCATGTCCGAATCCTATATGAATGGTTAAAAAATGGAGAATAATGGTGAAATCATGTTACTTTTACCCTACGAAGGGATACAAGTCCTCCAATTTCTATTTTCAATTCACAGATTCCCCAAAAGGATCATGTAAAATATCTTGGAATCCATTTAGAACGGCGTTTGACGTGGTCGCGCACATAGACTTTAAAGTGACTCAAATAAAACTCAAAACTAATCAACTTCAGTAGCTTATCAGCCAAAGATCTGCCCTAGATCAAGAGTATATAGTTCTTTTATACAAAACGGGTACAGCGTGAGCTTCAAATGTATGCAAATTACAAAGAAGACAATCGAATATTCTTCGTTTAATTAAAGGTGCACCATGGTATATAAGAAACGCTAACATCCATAAGGATCTCAACATGCCAACAGTAAAACAGAAAATTGAAAAATATTGCCGGTATAACGTGGGCAAACTATTGAATCATCCAAACTTCTGGCTCGAGAACTACTAAATTTTGAAGGTCATAACCACCTTAGAAGGAGAGATACGCTAGACTTGATTTACATTGAAACTAATCAAAAACAAAAATTAAATTATGAATTCTTAAATTTGAAATGTTAACCTTTTGTTAAAGTAGTCTTTAGTCTTTCTTCGAACACATCAGTCTTTCAGACATCATCAGGATGACTGTTAAAATATACATATAAAACATATAAACAAACATTTTTAATATTTTATTGTTGTTGCATACAAATTAACGAAAATATAACTACGAAAACATTAAAAAAAAATTATCTGTAGAAAATGAGTATGTACTCCCTTCGTCGTTGTCTGTTGTCATACTGAATTGTTTCATTGCTATTGCACTTGTTTTATTTTTCTTATTAGATTTCTATAGTTGTGTGGCAAATTCTCAGTGTCCGCCTTGTAGTTGATGCGTTGTGTTGTTGGTGTCTTTAGAATATGTAGCATTTCCAGTGTGAGCCTTTTGTTGTAATTGCTCTCACATTGTAGAACACTCACTCTCTCTAGCTCCGGTTGGTGATGCTCGCTCGTACAGTGCGTTGCAAGAGCTGTCTTCTGTGTTGTGTTCTGCTTACGAAGTTTAAAATCGGATCTATGTCCTGATAATCGTGTTTTTAATTTATTTTTCGTGGTACCGATATAATATTTATCACAGCTTTCGTTTTCATTTCCATTGCATTTGATTCTATAAATTAAGTTCGATTTTTCGGCGTTTTCTATTTTAGGTTTAAGATTTGTAAATAATGTTTGAAGCGTATTGGTGGTTTTAGGGGCTATGGTGAAATTGAAATTAATTTTATCAATACAGTTTGAATTTGAAAATCTTTCGGACAATTTAGGAATATATACAACCGATTTGTAGCCGATTACATCCTTTTTAGGGTTTTTATCATCAGTGTTGTGTTTTTGGTGTTTTGTTATTAGGCAACCGGAGCTAGAGAGAGTGAGTGTTCTACAATGTGAGAGCAATTACAACAAAAGGCTCACACTGGAAATGCTACATATTCTAAACCAGCGATGGGCAAAAGCACTACCCGGGGTTTTTCCTCTCACGTGTACATGAGCACACACATTGAATGAGAGTTCACTATCATTCAGTCGGGCTTGGGCATTCGATCGACGAGGATGTGTCGTCGCTTGTTGCTTAGCGTGCACATAAAGAAAGAATGGATGATACAATTAGTACAATACATACTTCAAGTATAGGAATAAAGTTTAGTATGTATTGTGTTTTTACCGAAGAATTTCTAAATACAAGTTTAAATTATTTATTATGTTACTGCAGAAATGTATATATTACTTTCTTTTTGTCAAAATTAAATAAAGTAGCACATTTTTTGAAATAATTTTAAATGTATATATTATTATCTTTAAATGATTTTTTAATAAAATTTGTATAAACACCTAAATATACTAACCAAAAAAAGTTGGACACTCGAAAACGGTTAATAGAAAAAATAAAGAATATGGCATAATCAATACGACTGACTATGCAGTACTTTTATTGGAAAACTTGGATTGATTACTTTACATAGCATAATAAGTATGTATGTGGCTAATTATTAAAGTTCGATTTCTTTATGTACGCTTATAATAACCCCAAATCTACTTAATGATGTTCGTTGTCCACTTTATTTATTATCTTACCCAACAAATATATGTTAGGAAAATGCAAATACCAATGTTCTAAACCAGCGATGGGCAAAAGCACTACCCGGGGTTTTTCCTCTCACGTGTGCATGATCACACACATTGAATGAGAGTTCACTATCATTCAGTCGCGCTTGGACATTCGATCGACGGGGTTGTGTTGCTTAGCGTGCACATAAAGAAAAAATGTATGATAAATTGCGGCAATATTTTTGTTTGCTGTATTTTTTCCGGTGAATGCGTTGTCACGCGTAAAATAGTATAAACTTTGTTTATAATGGTAAAAGCAAATCTGACATTCTTTGTTTACCTATAAATGTTGCTTATAACATATTAATAAATTTAAACATTTTTAAATACACAGAATCAAAAAAAAGTTGGACACTCGAATATTTTAAATTGAACAAATAATAAAAAAATTACATCGATACCTTCATTTGCACTATGCTAAGTGCAAAAAGGTAGTTTTTCAGGAGAGGCGATCAAAGTTTGATGATTTTTTTTAAATTTGTGTGGAATTCCTTTATAATGCAAATCGAATGACCTGTAGTGTTTTGTGAATAACTTTTGATTGGGTTGACGGATAAACACCAAATTTTGACTGAATATAATTTGGAATATTTAGATGGATATTGCATTTATATAATATTTAAATGAAATATCCATAAAACTATGCTAAGTCAACTTAGCATGTTTAAGAATGGAGGTATCGACATGTATAATATGTTCAACTTTTCCTTTTGCTTCGGGAATTATTTTTGCTTTATTATACCCTACACCACACTGTGGTACAGGGTATTATAAGTTTGTTTCACGGCAGATGTTTGTAACACCTGAAAATAACACAGCTAGACCCACCTTAAAGTATACCGATCGACTCAGAATCACTAGCTGGGTCGATTTAAGCATGTCCGTCCGTCTGTCCATGTAATGTTGTTCGTCGACTAGAGGTCGCAATTTCACTCCGATCGTTCTGAAATTTTGCAGTTTAGAGTATTTCGCAGCTGTTAAGATCGCTATTGATTTTGGTTGAAATCGGTTCAGATTTAGATATAGCTCCCATATATATCTTTCGTCCGATTTGGCCCTTTAGTCCTATAGAAGCTGTATTTTACATCCAATCGTTTTGAAATTTAGAATGGTAGAGGTTCTTGATCCATGAACCAACATTGCCGAATTTGAAGAAAATCGGTTAAGATTTAGCTATAGCTCCTATATATATGTTTCGTCCGATTTGGCCCTTTAGTCCTATAGAAGCTGTATTTTACATCCAATCATTTTGAAATTTAGAACGGTAGAGTTTCTTGATCCATGAACCAACACTACCGAATTTGAAGAAAATCGGTTAAGATTTAGCTATAGCTCCCATATATATGTTTCGTTCGATTTGGCCCTTTAGTCCTATAAAAGCTGTATTTTACATCCAATCGTTTTGAAATTTAGAATGGTAGAATTTCTTGATCCATGAACCAACATTGCCGAATTTGAAGAAAATCGGTTAAGATTTAGCTATAGCTCCCATATATATGTTTCATCCGATTTGGCTCTTTAGATCCAATCGTTTTTATACCCTACACCACACTGTGGTACAGGGTATTATTTAAGTATAAAATGCCCCAAAAGTAAATTTATGTAAACAAATTATACATGAATTACAAAATTTATATATCAGTTATTCAATAGTCGGCCCTGCCCGACTTTAGCCTTTCCTTACTGGTTACCTATCAAATAAAATTTTCTGGGAAATGAAAATAATATTTCTCGCAGTGGACAAAGAGAGCGTTAGCACTTCTCACAAATACATACATACGACATTGCATTTTGTGGAAGTATGTGTGTGCCCATCGCTGGTTTAGAACAGCGAAATATTATTTTCATTTCCCAGCAAATTTCATTTGATAGGTAATAAAGAAAAACTAATTTCCAAAGCAAAAAGAAAAGTTGAACATATTCTACATGTAATTTTTTATTATTTGTTGAATTTAAAATATTCGAGTGTCCAACTTTTTTTGGTTTTGTGTATTTAAAATTTTTTAATATGTTGTAAGCAACATTTATAGGTAAACAAAGAATGTCAGATTTGCTTTTACCATTATAAAAATAGTTTATACGATTTTAGGCGTGACAACGCAATCTTTATGTGCGCGCTAAGCAACAAGCGACGACACAACCTCGTCGATCGAATGTCCAAGCGCGACTGAATGATAGTGAACTCTCATTCAATGTGTGTGCTCATGTACACGTGAGATGAAAAAGCCCGGGTAGTGCTTTTGCCCATCGCTGCTCTATACTGCATACGGGCGAGTGTGTTTGTGTGGACATACGCGCTGCTCTGCTGCTTCCACCGCCACTGCTCAAGTTGTCCCGTTCGTCAGCGCTCGGTGAGTGGAGAGAGCGAACGGCGAATTGAAGAAAGCCAGAACCGATGCTTTGTGGTGTTGAACGGGGGAAGTTGTTTTTCACTTGAAAAAACGACAGCGAGACAAGCAACACGGTGGAAGCAGCTAAAGAAACAGTTTTCTTTTGTGAACCATTGTTTTGAAATAATTTGTGAAACAAAAAAGTTTAAACAGTAATAATCACATGAAGTGATCGACTAATTTGGCTCAATAAATAACCACAAGAAGTGGCCGTGATTAAACCAACAAGTCTATCGTTGTTTATTGTGAGTTTGGCGTGTCTCAGTGTCAAATCTGTGGCTGGTGCTGTGTGCAGACGTACATTTAGTGGACAGCCGGGGTGATTCCAGTTGTGGTGAGCTAGCTGAAAGAAGAGCCAAGTAGAAGTGAAGACGGCAGAACGTTTCTTTTACTCACGATCGCCCGTAAAAGAAACCAGTGCATTGGAAAGAAAGGTACGTGCGTAAATTTATTTTGCGAATGTGTACATATTGGCCCATATCGTTATCAATGTGGAAAAGCCTTCTGCGAACGAGAAATTTGTCTCACAGTAAATGTTGTCTCGGGACAATTTGTGGTTAGATAACCTTAATTTTTGGAAGAGGAAAAAGTGAACACATAAGAACCGCTAAGGAAAGCCGTTATTTTTCACGGTCAGTGTACTTAGATTTTTTACATTGCCTTGCATACTATTGTGTTCTGCCCTTTGTCTCAGTCAACGCTTTGTGTTTTGCTTCTGTCTGTGATACATAATTTACCTAGGCTGTTGTTTCTGCGTGCCTCTGTCGACGTCACTTTCGATGTCGTGCAAATTGATTTCTGCTTTAAGTGCTAAAGTGCGGCAACCACTCTTAGTCATATAGAAGCGGATTAATGTTTTTTTTTTTCTGTCTCACTGACATCGTTTGTCTTGTCTTTTTTGGCATATTAGCCTCGCACAGTGGTGCATAACAAAAACAAATACAGAGTTTATGAAAATTTTAATACAAATCTTCAACTTGTATTTGACTTCAATTGTCAAATACAAGAAAAATTATCTTTTTGACGCACAGTGGCTGGCGGTAAACAAAATACTAAATTTCTAAGAAAATATTTTGGTTTTTTTTTTGTGAAAAATACGTGTATGTGAGCTGCTTAATGGCTCTGTAAACAAAACACAGATATGACATTTATGTGCGTATTTTATAAACTACGATGTTGTATGTGAACAGGCTAAATTAATTGTTGGAGGAAAATGTTTTCAATTGTCTCGCTTTAAGTATAAATTTTATATTTCGAAAAAGAGAGGACAAATATTCAACGCCAGTGGGAAATAAAAAGTTTGTTCCGTTCTTTTTTTTTAAACAAAATTGGGCTAACAGTGTGTGAAGGCTAAAATTTTTTCAAATTATTATTTTTGGCTTGCATACTCAGGAGAGTTATATTGTAACAATTTAAATTATCCATTGAAGCAGTTTAATATAGTTTCTTATAATCACTAAAGGCGCTTGTTTGGAACATAGCGTGCCCAGTGGGCCGAAGCCATAATTCAGCAATATTTTTCGAATTAAATAAAATATTTTTGTCTCTGAATTTGCTATCCAGTCTTCAAGCACAGTGGGCTCAGTGTTATAAAAATATTTTTTTTTCAGAAATTTGTTCTACTGTTCCCGTATCAACTTGATCGTCTGTCTGCACTGTGTTTTAGTGCGAATTCATTTGTCCCGATCTCAGTCATGAAATAAATCATCTAGCTATTTTTTATTTAGAAAATTAATAAAGATAGAAAACAAAAACGCTATAATGAGTCACGTAGAGGAATTTCTGGTTCAGTGTGACGAAATCATCGCACATGAAAAAAGGATGAGGGAGACAGATGCTACTAAATATAATGAATCCACTATAGAGGCAGAGATTCAGGAGATTCAGGATTTATGGTCAGAGTTTAAAGACCTTAATAAAAAATGCAATACTGACCCTGACTGCCAGAAATCAGACAAAGCGACAATAAAAAAGAAGAAGACTGAGGTCAGTACAAAATATATGAACTGTATGACCATAATGGGAGATGGGAAGGAAAAAGTTAAACCGACTCCTGTTAGTCAAAAGCTCAGTTCTTCTTCAGTTAGTGTCCCACCTTGCGATACTGAGATTTTTTATGGGGATCATGTAACTTGGCCCAGCTTCAGAGATCTCTTCACGGCAATTTATGTGAATAACAAAAACCTTAGCTCTGTCGAAAAATTGTATCACTTGTTTCAGAAAACAAGTGGAGAAGCGAGGGAAATAAATAAACACATCCCGTTTACAACTGAGGGTTTTGACATTGCATGGGCAAATTTAAAAAGCCAATACGAAAATAAAAGAATATTGATAAACAATCAATTAAGAATATTATTTAATTTGCCTCAATGTACACATGAGTCATCGAGCATCCTTAAAAAAATGCATAGGGTCATAACGAATTGCATTTCTGTCCTAAAACTGTACAAAATAGATGTGGGATCATGGGATCCTATTTTTGTCCTCCAATGTTCAGCAAAGTTGCCGAAATTTACATTGTCTCTCTGGGAACATTCAATCGAAGAAAAGACTGAGCTTCCAAAATGGGAGGATTTAAGCAAGTTTTTGACTGAAAGATTTCAGACTATTGAAAGTGTCTCTGATATTATGGGATCACATGAATCTGCCCCTCGTCAAAGACAGAATAATTTTGACAGGTCAAAACAATTCAAAGTACATCACACAAAGGTCAACAATATTAAATGTACTTTGTGTAAGGAAAACCATGTACTGAAGTCTTGTCCCAAATTCGTAAATATGAGTCCGCGAAACAGGTTAAATTTTGTCAGAAAGGAGAGATGTTGTGTCAAATGTTTATCACAAGGACATGGGGTGGATAAATGTGTCAATAAAAACAATTGCGCGAAATGCAATTATAAGCATCATACGCTTCTGCACCTAGAGAGATCAGTCCAACAGAATAATGCTAGTGTAGCAAGTTCGACGAGTTTGGCCCAAAGTTCTCAGAATCAGAATTCCAATTTAAAGTCCACTGAAGCACCTTCAACTTCTGAAAATTTTAGAGCATACCATACGTCAGTATCAAATAAGACTATGCTAGCGACAGCTTGGATAAACATTATTAAAGATGGGGTTGCAAATAAAGTCCGAGCCATAATTGACCCATGTTCAGATGATACATTCATATCATCAAGGGTTCATAGATTATTAAAATTACATACAAAAGCCGTGTCGGCGGATATCACAGGATTAGGCGGTGAATATCTAACAAAATGCTAGATAAGGGTGGTTTTTAACGCCTCATGTCCATCTGCGAATGGGAAAAGTCTAAACGACGCATTGTTTATTGGCCCAGTTCTTCAAAAGGATATAATTCTATTAATTCTGAATTGGCGCTTTTACAAATTCGTATTTAACGCGGATATAACAAAATTGTATAGACAAATACTTGTCAACCCGCATCATGTCCCTTTTCAGCGTATCTTGTTTCGATTTTCTCCTGATAAAGAGAGACACGATCACCAATTGAAGACGGTTACATTTGGTGTAAATTGTGCTCCATTTTTAGCCCTGAGGACGCTGCAGAAGATGAAAAAGAGCGTTATCCAATTGGCTCAAAGATTTTAAAGGAAAATATGTATGTAGACGATTCCTTGGGATCACATTCTGTCTCAGAGGCATTAGAAGCACGTAATCAGCTTATAAAAATATTAAGAGTCCGCTGGTTTCCAGCTAAGAAAATGGACTTCGAACAATAAAGAAATCTTGAAAGACTTGCCTCGAGATCATTTGTTAAATTAACAATTCCTTAATTTCGACGAAAAGAGTTCAGCCAAGACATTAGGAATTAGATGGAATATAAAGAATCATTCGCCAAAAGAGAGGTCCTTTCAGTGATAGAAAGGTTATTTGATCCCTTAGGGTGGCTTTCGCCTGTAATAATAACAGCGAAAATTCTCTTGCAATTGTTGTGGCTGGACAATATAGGATGGGATGATCCCATCAAACCCTTGACTATGGTAAAATGGGGAGCTTCTATTTCAAATTATGGAGAAATAGATGAATTAAAAGTACCACGTCGGTCACAATATATGTACGTCTATACAAAATTACTAGTAGCAAAATCAAAAGTTGCCCTTATAAAGAAAATTTCGGTTCCAAGGTTGGAGCTTTGCGGCGCCGTTTTATTAGCGGACTTAGCCGATTCAGTTTTGCACCATTATTTCCTTGGACTGACTCGACCATAGTATTAGCTTGGATCAATAAACCATCACATAATTGGGCGACATATGTTTCGAACAGAGTGTCAATAATTCAAGAAAAGATTGGGGGCACGTAGGAACAGCAGAAAATCCGGCGGACCTAGCAACCCGGGGGGGCGACCCCTTTAGAGTTAAAGGGTTGTGATCTATGGTGGCACGGACCACCTTGGCTTCGAAAGGAGAAACAATGTTGGCCCAATAATCCGCAGATTCCAGATACTGATCTGGAAGCTAGATCAGCTAAAGTCCATATTGCTAGATCCGCGGATACAGATGACATTTTGTTGTCTCGTATATTTATCGCTTCTACAACCATACGCACCCTTCGCTGAAAAAGAGATTTGTGAACGACTCCATAGGTATTTCAGCAGCTGAATTACTTCATGCCCGCCATCGACTGATGGCCAGGTCGCAAAAGTTATACTTTGCTTCCGAATATCATTGTCTCGAGAAGAAGAAGAATTTATCTTCGAATAGCTCACTTTTGACTTTAACGCCCTTTCTTGACAATAACGGCTTGATTCGAGCGAATGGTCGTCTCGGCTCTACCTTGGCCCTTTCATACAATGAGAGGCATCCCATTATTCTCGCCTATCAGAGCAGATTCAGTCTACTTTACGTCGACTTCGTGCATAAAATCACTTTGCATGGAGGTACTCAATTGACCCTTACAGAATGATTAGAATGTTGGATAATTAGGGCGAAGACTTTGATAAAAACCAGCATTAACAGATGCAAGGAGTGTGTAATCGCCCGAAAAACGAGCCAATCTCAAATGATGGCCCCTCTTCCAGAAAACAGAACGACTTTCAATCGGCCCTTTGCTGTCACAGGTGTCGACTACGCTGGCCCTTTTGAATTAAAGACGTTCTACGGTCGTGGCTGTCGTATGACAAAGGGCTATGTTTGTCTGTTTGTTTGTTTTAGTACACGCGCAATCCACTTAGAGGCAGTCAGTGATCTGTCAACCCCCGCCTTCTTAGCTGCCTTGTCCCGTTTCGTCGCACGACGAGGATGTCCTCATAAGATATACTCCCACAACGGACGGAACTTCGTTGGTGCTGCTAGGGAGCTAAAGGCCCATCTAATTAAAATTGTCTCCGAACTCAGGGACGAAATTGTCTCCAAATGTGGGTTCCAAAGATTAGAATGGCACTTCATCCCGGCTGGAGCTCCCCATATGGGTGGTTTGTGGGAAGCGGGTGTTAAAAGCTGCAAAACCCATCTGAAGAAAATTTCTGGCCAACTACGCCACACTTTTGAAGAATTTGCGACGATACTTGCCTCTATAGAAAGTTGTCTCAATTCGAGACCTCTTGCTCCTCTCTCCAATAAGCACGACGATCTCACGGCCTTAACACCAGGACATTTCCTGATTGGCTCTTACCTCCTGGCTCCTGCTGAGTCTCCAAACTCCAACGAAGACTTACTCAACCGCTGGAGAAAAATTAATATTATCCAGCAAGAGTTTTGTCGTCGCTGGAAGACAGAATACTTAGGTGAGCTTAATAAACGTTCTAAATGGAAGGAGCCACAACAAAATCTGTCCCTTAATGATTTGGTAGTTCTACGTCATGGATCCATGTGTCCCACGGACTGGCGTCTAGGACGCATCGTTAAATTGTATCCTGGACGAGATAACCTCGTTAGAGTTGTCGACGTGAAAACGCAGGCTGGACTCATTACCCGTCCAATTCACAAACTCGTCCTTCTTCCACAACTTCAATAACCACCATATAACAATTATCAATTTGGCCCACTATGATACGCTTCCACTATCAATGAGTTTTTCGACAACTAATTTAAAATATAACTGTCTCCTACCTTTAGCCATGGATTTCAACGACGATTATCTTTGTCCCCTATGTATCTCTCGTCACCCCTTGCGGAAGTGCCGACGCTTTCTGGCCTTGCCGCCTGCCGAAAAAAAAGGTTCTTGTCAATGACAAGTCAGCATGCGAGAACTGTCTGGCTTTCTCGCATCAGCTAGATCAATGTACCAGCCGCGCCGGATGCTGGTGCTCCCACCATACGCTGCTACACCCACACCCTCTCGAAGAGAGATCTGCATGGATCCAGATGACTGCCGCAGCGGTTATGTGGTGCCCCACAGAACCGCAACAACAAAACACAGTACTTGTCCTCTTGGATCCCAGTTTAATGACGAGTTATTACACTCCCACCGACACCTTCCCGCTGGCATGGGAAAAATGTCGTGATATTCTACCCGTTCGATTGTGGGGTATGCGGGACGACGTCCGAACGGTAACGGTAGATCTTTTGCGGCGAGTAAAACGTGCAGTTATTGCCCGGGGATCCCACCTAGTTCCAGGGCCAATCAAGGAGCGTTACCGCAACGAAATTATAGCAGATCACGGATTCCATATTCCGTACCCTTGCTCCATAGTGTTGGGAGCAGATGTTGCGCGTACGGTGTATTTAGGTTTGCCCACCAAGGAAGGAAGCCTACCATTCGCACAACGGACCATTTTCGGCCTAGCATTTTTTGGCAAGATCGACACAGACTACGATGCCGACCAATAACTTGCCCCGAAGACATCAACATTTGTAGCTTTAAGTTTATTATTTGCCTTTATTTTCCTTCTCACATAATGTGCCATAATAGTATTATAAGTATGAAAATGAAATTTCAATATATTCTTTAATATTACCTAAGCATAAGTGACATTAACTTATATTTATAGCGGCTATAGCCCAAGGCGGGCGGAATGTCCACGCACACACACTTTCCCTTCAAGGTAGGCAAACATTATTTAAAGGTCGCGTATTGACATCCCTAACTGGAAGAGAACCCATCACTCTATACTGCATACGGGCGAGTGTGTTTGTTTGGACATACGCGCTGCTCTGCTGCTTCCACCGCCACTGCTCAAGTTGTCCCGTTCGTCAGCGCTCGGTGAGTGGAGAGAGCGAACGGCGAATTGAAGAAAGCCAGAACCGATGCTTTGCGGTGTTGAACGGGGGAAGTTTTTTCTCACTTGAAAAAGCGACAGCGAGACAAGCAACACGGTGGAAGCAGCTAAACAAACAGTTTTCTTTTGTGAACCATTGTTTTGAAATAATTTGTCAAACAAAAAAGCCTTTAAGTTTAAACAATAATAATCACATGAAGTGATCGACTAATTTGGCCCAATAAATAACCACAAGAAGTGGCCTTGATTAAACCAACAAGTATATCTTGGTTTATTGTGAGTTTGGCGTTTCTCAGTGTCAAATCTGTGGCTGGTGCTGTGTGCAGACGTACATTTATTGGACAGCCGGGGTGATTCCAGTTGGGGTGAGCGCTAGCTGAAAGAAGAGCCAAGAAGAAGAAGCGAAGACGGTAGAAGGTGCTGCAAATTGGTAAGAGGAAAGAAACACATACAGACACGAGTGGACAAGTTGCTGTATTATTTTGAAAAAATCAACGTTAAAATTACATTTCATGCATTTCCACCTTAACACCTCTTTGGCACAATTACCTCAGGAATCGGACGAACAAGGAGAGAGGTTCCACCAGGAGACCATGCGAATGGAAAAGCGATTCAAAGGCAAACAAAAAAATAAATGTATTGCTTGCGGAGGTTTGTTGGTGGAGTTCTAAAATTATGCAGTTTGAAGATGAAAGCACCGAAGGTGAAGATGACACTGAAATTGGTGGACACACTGAACACAACATGCCCTTGAATATTATGTCTAACTCGGATGATGATACAGACTCAGAACATGAGTATGAACAACCTACGAAGAAATCAAGATCATCAGATCATCAACGAGGATGGATATTGACAATAATTGAAAATGTTCTTTTGTATTCATTCATAGATAACATATAAAAATCTCATATTTTCTGTGTCAGAATAGCCGTAATATGAATCCAATTTTTTATTTCCAAAGTTTATAAAGAAAAAAAAAACAGCATGTTTGTGGATTTGTAATCCAGTTATTGAGCAAAAAAAGGTGAAAAATGGGGAAAATTTTTCTCGTAGGTTTTCGGGTAGGTTTTTCCCGCTTTTTTTCTCCTATTCAATATCTACAACTTTGCTTCAGACAGAAAAGAGATGTTCCGTACGGTATACCGAGATATAACCGTGTTAAAATATAGAAAAAGTTATAAAAATCCACCTTGAGCAACAAAAATCGTATGTCCATTAAATTATTAATTCAGCTAACTTGACTAACGGAATCATGCAGAACTTCTTATTTTTGGGGCTACTTTCACATCCAATTCTCGGAATTGAGTCCCAGATCAATGAGCTGAAAAATGTTGTACTATTTAAGATTCGGCATGGCCGAACTTAGTCCGTCTTTACTTGTTGTACTTCAGAAGCATATAAATTAATGAAACAAAGATTAAGCAATATATAGTACTATACAAGGGAAAAACAATTTTGAATTCTAATATTGTCTTTAGTTTAGCAGTGAAGTCTTGCATTTTAAAATCTTGAAATCATTTTCGAAATATACTGCTATATATATTTTGAATTCTTAGAAGGTGGAAAATGTAGCACATAGGCAGAGAATGAAGCCGAGCCAAAAGTGGCGGCGGCGGCTGCCATTGAAAATTATAGATCGGCGGCGGCGGCTAGGCGGCTAAGCCGACATAAAATTTACATTCGGCGGCTCTATGATAGACATTTTAACATTTAAAATAATACATAGTTGAAAAGTTAAGCTCTGGAATTTATTCTTAAATAATAGATGTTTTTAAGTTAACTGTAAGATATTGTGGGGTAAAAAAATCATCGATTCCATGCCGCTAGGCGGCTCTATGATATACTCTATTTTCAAAGTATGCTAAAGCTATGTATAGACGATTGTCAGATCGGACAACTTTATCAACCCTGTTAAAGTGCCGCAAATGTACGGACAATGACAGATAGTAAGGCAAAGGTGAAGACGATTGCAGGAAACCCTTACAATTTCATATATTTAAAATATATTTTGTAAATATATATTTATATGCAGGATTGTCAATAAAAATATTTTATAGGCAGTGGCCAATAAAATGTTTTTCTGGCAATGGCGTGGTTGTCACATGCATAAACTTCGCACATACTACAATCTGCAAATTATCTCACAATGACTTTTCTGCCAACGTTGCAAGACAAAAATTGTATGTTCACATGGTTGTACGTTCATAGGGTTGCATTTTTCCGCCATTCTTCTATACATAGCTTAAGTCGAAACAGGTTGTTTCCAGGAGAGGCGAATTGACGTTTTAGTGAAATTTTAAATTTGTGTGGAATTACCTTGTGGTTTAAATAGAATGACATCTACTGTTTTGAGCTTAACTTGATTGATTCTTTAGAATGGAGGTATTAATTGATATGTTATACTATTCTTTAATACTCCATTGATTTTTTTCAGAAAATATTTTTATCTCTATATGTAAATAATCTAATAGTAAATAAAAAATCTTATTATTTCCTTTAAAAAAGAATTTTTATAATTATTTTTCTATTACTATCAATTTTATGATTTTTAAGACATGTTAAGCTCCCGCTTGTGACAATAAACGAATCAAAACGAAAATCACTCACTTCCATATCGTCCACCCAATAAATGAATAGTGTATAATTTATTTGTCGTTTCGAGAAAATCATATTTAAAGTTTTTGTGAAATTGAAACTCGATATTATTATTTATTAATGAACAATTTCAAACACCCAATAACCCAATTTGTGGAAGTAGAATTTCAACAGATATAGAAACAATTGAGTAGATTCTTAGAATGCAATAAAAAATTATAGTGTATATGCGTACAAATTATTCTTCTATTAAGGGGACGATATATCTGCTATATAGCTATTTGCTTATCAAAAATGTAAATTGTATCTATCCATATCTTAAAGTTTTTCTATGGAACGGCGGCTGTGTTTCAGCCGATTTGAGCCGCAAAGATCGGCGGCGGCTTCGGCTGGTGAAAAAAGGTCGGCGTTGGCTAAAATCGGCGGCTCGGCTCGGCGGCTTCATACTCTGCACATAGGTCAAGATGGAAACAAGCACCTCGACCAGAAATTGTTTAACAGTTTTTTCGAAATGTATTGCTCGCCAATTACAGCGGTAATATTTTTAATAAAAACTTGGAAAATTTTTGAGTGTTTCAACGTGCAATGTATTCACGTGATCAGGTTTTAAATTATTTGATATGATTCTATTAGCATGACTTAACAGATTGAAAAAAAGCCGACCAAAATTATCGAAGGCGGCTGCGCATTAAATATTAAATATGAATCGGCGGCGGCGGCTGATCCTATCAAATTTCAACATTCAGCTGAGCCGATGAATTTCCAACAATCGATGGCGCACAAATGTCATTCTCCAGTAGAAACTAAAGCCAAATTTTAAAAATTGCCTGACCTGCAATTTTTGTCCCTAAAAATCAAATAACTTTTCTGGATTTAAGAGTCTGTTGTATTTGTATTTAAATTAAAAAGTCAACGAAAGTTTTCTTTATAAAATGCTAACAAAACAAGGAAAAGCGTTAAGTTCGCCTATGCCGAATCTTATATACCCTCGATCCATCGATCCATTTTAATTAAATACAAACTGCAAAGATTCAGTTAAAATGCTTAGAAAATATGGTATTTATGGTTTAACTGTGTATATTTTGGAGCGACCTCTTTAGTGTGACTATAACAAAATATGAACCGATTTGTAAAATTTTTGCTGTGAATTCTTGTCAAAATAGAATACAAAATGCAAAGTTTCTGCTAAATTCCTTTAAAATGTGGTATCTATGGCTCTAAACCCGTATTTTGGAGCGACATCTATATCTAAACATTGACCGATATGTCCCATTTGCAAACAACCTGCAAAATATTTCTACCAAACTTGATCAACCTAGATCTATTATTACGGACTGTAGCGTGATTATAACAGACGGACATTAAATACAAACTGCAAAGATTCAGTTAAAATGCTTAGAAAATATGGTATTTATGGTTTAACTGTGTATATTTTGGAGCGACCTCTTTAGTGTGACTATAACAAAATATGAACCGATTTGTAAAATTTTTGCTGTGAATTCTTGTCAAAATAGAATACAAAATGCAAAGTTTCTGCTAAATTCCTTTAAAATGTGGTATCTATGGCTCTAAACCCGTATTTTGGAGCGACATCTATATCTAAACATTGACCGATATGTCCCATTTGCAAACAACCTGCAAAATATTTCTACCAAACTTGATCAACCTAGATCTATTATTACGGACTGTAGCGTGATTATAACAGACGGACATTAAATACAAACTGCAAAGATTCAGTTAAAATGCTTAGAAAATATGGTATTTATGGTTTAACTGTGTATATTTTGGAGCGACCTCTTTAGTGTGACTATAACAAAATATGAACCGATTTGTAAAATTTTTGCTGTGAATTCTTGTCAAAATAGAATACAAAATGCAAAGTTTCTGCTAAATTCCTTTAAAATGTGGTATCTATGGCTCTAAACCCGTATTTTGGAGCGACATCTATATCTAAACATTGACCGATATGTCCCATTTGCAAACAACCTGCAAAATATTTCTACCAAACTTGATCAACCTAGATCTATTATTACGGACTGTAGCGTGATTATAACAGACGGACATGGCTAAATCATCTTAGAATTTTACGACGATTAAGAATATACATATATACTTTATGGGGTCTTAGATCAATATTTAGAGGTGTTACAAACGGAGTGACAAAATTAATATACCCCCATCCTATGGTAGAGGGTATAAAATCCCATAAAAATTACCAGTTATATTCTTTTCCAAATGACGTAAACTTCGTAAAAATCGGTTCAGCCATTCAAAAGCAATTAAAAATTTCGTAAAAACCAAATTTTACAATTTTTTTAAATTTCATATTCTCATAAAATTGTGGAAGTTTTTTTTAAAAAAATTGATTATAGCGATATCTTATTTTACCATTTAGCAACATTTTATAAACTTTGTAGATAAAAATAAAATGCATAGGTTAATATAAAAAATTCTGCACCATCTACCTATGATGCCACTTTTGAAATAATTCTTGTATTTGTAGAGCGTTATTTGTACAATTTTTATTTATTAAAGATTCGTAGTCATTTTCTAGATTTCTTAATTTGGTCAAGGCTGCGATGGAAAGCAAAATTAAGAAATGGAAGAAGCAATAGGCCATTTTCTTTCTAGATATTTTTTTATCCAGGAAACTATATATCGAGGTCTTATATTCAAAAGTGGCTATGAGTCATTTTCTCGAAAATGTGTTTTTGATGGCAAATTATTCTCTGATTTAGCGGTCATCTGTCATAAAAATTTGGAAACGAAATTTTTTTCTAAAACTATTTTTTTTAATACATCTGAAATGGCAATACATTCACATGTTAGTTTGCGAATGTAAAAATGGCTATGAACATGAAAATAAAATAAAATGAAAAATAGTGATTCTAACTAGGATATTCTCCCGGCTTCAAGACCATTTTGTTTCTATATTACTATAGAAACAAGTATTTTATACATGGCGGTGTATAAATATGTATTAAAAATTGGCAGCACACATACTGGATCATGATTTCTGAGCCGTGACACTCGTTATCAACAGATATGCTGCAATTGTATGGGAGATACGGAGCTCTATATGGTTGACTTCAACACGCAAGCGAATGAGAAATCTTTGTGAAACCACACTTCTCCAAAATCTTCCAAAAACAATTGTTAACCAAAGTTAATACAAAACACCAGCCATGTCCAATGAGAAGCAAATTTTGCTCCATCAAATGGAAAATTACCACACTATGCAAAAAAGCCTTTATGGTTTTTGACTGCACTAAGTGTAGTTTGTGGTAAGTCAGAAGAAAAAAAGACACGACAATATCGCAGAATCCATCTCTAACCATTTGGTAATATAAATTGAATTTTGATGAACAGTACATTAAGCTTGCGGTCACTGCTAGACTGACCACTGTCAGTCATTATTTTTCGCACATATATTTACCGTTTATAGTACTTCATATTTACATAGTTTAAACTCTGTGTCGTATAAAAGGTTTCCGGAATGGCAAAAATAATATTAAAGTTTTTGGTAGCGCGGGAACTGACCAAGGGGCAAAAAATGAATATTTGAAAACTTTCAATGGAAGTAATTAAATAAAAATTGTAAAATATTTCCTTGAAATTGAGCTTAGGATATTTTAGGTTGAATAGAGGAGACGTTTAAATGTCTCATGTCAATGGACATACACTTAAGCCAGTGGTTCGGCCTGTTGTGCGCTCCTTATTTATGATTTTTATACCCCACGGGTTACAGAAAATCGGTACTAGACACGTATTTTCTCAGTATCTTCCAGTCATATTCTCTGAGATGAGTCAAGTCTGGCAATATGTCGGAACCGAAATATCGGGATCTTGCATGTGTGAAAGCTGGGCAGTGACACAGAAAATGTTCCATCGTTTCGATGTTTTCTCTCCATGCCCTGCACTCGTCGTTTTCTGCTAGTCCTATGCGATGAAGATGTGCCTGTAAGGTTGAGTGTCCCGTTAGAACACTCATCATCTTACTAATCTCGATCTTGTTTAGTTTCAGAAAACTACTTGTTTTCTTCTCATTTGGAACACCCCACGGTATCTTTGCAGTTGCTCTATTCCACACAGTTTTGTGAGCCATCACTGCCCAGTGCTTCAACTCATTCTTCGTGTCTTCGAAAGGTTTCCAATTTTCCAAGTTTATTACTCGAAGTTCTCTTCCCTTTGAAGCCAAGCTGTTTGCTCGTTCATTTTCTATCACTCCGTTGTGTCCCGGTACCCGGAAAATACGCAGTTGACCATGGACTGAGTAATTATTTATCGTTCTTTTACAGTCTAACACCGTTCTGGGTTTGACCCTTTCCGATGTTATTGCTTTGATCGCCATTTGGCTATCTGTGAATATGTTGGCATATTTAGGCTTTGTGGTATTACTGAGCCAGTTAACACACTCCGTGATTGCTCGAACTTCTGCTTGAAATACTGTGTTATGGTCTGGGAGGCGGAAGTAAAGTTCGACTTCTGGTTCATCAATAAAAAGTCCCAGACCCGTCCGTCCTCCTAGCCTGGACCCATCAGTGTAGCAGCTGGTTCCCACTGGCGCATGAGCTAGTGTTCCGTTTTCCCAGGAGCGTCTCTCTGGCACGAACGAATCACAGGTAGCTGTAAGCCGCACTTCAGGAATGCGGTCGGAGATTTCCGTTGTTTGAATATGACCAACCAGTGATTGTAATATCTTCTGATGGTACGACTTGTGGTCTCGATTTATCCATTCACCCGTCACTTGTAGACGTCTTGCTGTGAGGGCTGCCTCATACTTTATACGGATATCTATTGGTTGAATGTGCAGTATAGTCTCCAAAGCTCTTGTTGGTGCGGTCCTAATTGCCCCGCTTATGCCTAGACAGCACATACGTTGCACTTTTTTAATTGGTATTACGTTGTACTTTTTGTCCATAGATGTCCACCACACAACAGAGGCGTAGTTGGATGTGCAGTATAGTCTCCAACGCTCTTGTTGGTGCAGTCCTAATTGCCCCGCTTATTCTAGACAGAACAGACGTTGCACTTTTTGCAATGGTATTACGTTGTACTTTTTGTCCATTGATGTCCACCACACTACAGAGGCGTAGGTTATTATTGGTCTAATCACGCTCATGTAAAGCCAGTGTGTCATATTTGGACGTAGTCCCCATTTTGAACCTATAGCTCTTCTGTACAACGACCAACATCTGTGGGCCTTTGTAACCATTTCTTCAATATGATCTTTCCAGTACAGTTTCTGATCCAAGATTACTCCCAAGTATTTTACCTTTTTAGATATAGCAATATTCTTATCCAGGAATCGAGGCACGGTAAAAGGATGAAACTTTCTTTTCCTTGTAAATAGACATATTTCTGTTTTGTCTGGGTTGACATTTAATCCACTTGGTTGTGCTCAGTTATATGCTATGTTAAGTGCCTCCTCAGCTCTTCTGCATAGTTGGTTTGGATGTGTACTCTTAGAAGTATTATAACGTCGTCTGCATAACAGACTGGTTTAAGTCCTTCATTGGTGAGGGCTTTAAGGAGACTGTGTATCGTCGTAACCCATAGGAGAGGCCATAAAATGCCCCCCTGAGGTATACCACGATTTACCTTGTCTCTATGGACGTTGGTCGTTGGTTTACGGTCTGAACGTTGTTAAAAGCGCCCTCAATGTCTATACAAACGGCAAGTGTGCCCATTTCTTCCCTGAAGGACTCTTCTATGTGGTGTACTACCTCATGTAGAGCTGTTTCCGCTGATCTTCCTTTAACATATGCGTGTGGCTTAAATTTTAGTTTGACCATGTCGTCAATTATTCGCTCCATTGTTTTTAACAGGAAAGAACTTAGGCTAATAGCTTGATAAACCTTTGGGATCGTATAACTCGCCTTGCCAGGCTTGGGTATGAAGACCACCCTTGCTTCCTGCCAATTGGGGTATATGCATGAGTTAGGCATTCAGTGAAAATTCTGAAGAAGCGCTGGAAATATTCCGTCCGGTCCCGCAGCCTTAAAAGGACAGAAGCTTTTTATTGTTTCTTTAACCATACCATCTGTTATATCCGATATAGGTACTTGATACAATACGTTTTGATTCTGTAACTGTTCCTCTGTAACAGCCCTGCATTACCACTCGGAAAATGAGTTTTCATCAAAAGCCTTACGGTATAATCTATAGTTTCCACCCTTTTACCCGTTTCATCCACCAGTGTTTCGGTTTGGATATGAGTTTTTAAGAGGGACTTTTGTATATTAGACATGCTGTTAACGCTGTCTACCTGTTCACAGTCTGTTTGAGTCTTCTGTGGTAGTCATCCCAATATACTGATAGCTTTTTACGTCGAGCTCTGTTGTAAAGTCTGCGGACATCCTTGCCAATCGAGCGAATTTGCCCTGTCATCCAGGGTTTCTCATAGGCAGATTTCCTTTCTCGAAGCGGCCAACTATCTTGGAATGATTTTACAAGAGCCTCCGTAATCCTCCTCACATTGTCTTATGTACTTGGATAATCGTGTTCGCATTCGCATATGCGAACGCGAATTATTCGCATCATTTTACCATTCGCTTTCGCAAAAACCATCTTTGGAATATTCGCTTTCGCAAAAATATATTTCAGTATTCGCTTCCATTTGTTAAAATTGTTATATCTTCTTATTCGCTTCACACATTTTGAAGATATTAACACCAATGAAAACCTCTTCCACTTCTCTTCAAAACAGTTGAAAAATATGCTTGTCCTTGTGGTAACAGGTGGTAAAAATATGGAAAACATTCTTAATACTAGAATAACCTGGAAAAGTATCAATTTAGTTCCTTAATTATGTTGGTACTAAAGGGTCAAACTATTATTCTCATTCGTTTTCGCAAATATCCATATTTCACTATTCGCATTCGCAGGCAGGTATACTGACGCCAGGTACATACTTCCATTACCTTGCATCAGCACAGTTGCGTCCGATGTTGACAACTCTGGAGAGAAAATATAGCATAAGTTTGTATGGCACAGAATACAAGTCCTTGGACGTGTACCTGTGTTAGCGTAGAAAAGATTGTAGTTCATATGGTTTAATCCAGTAACTATGTTACTAGTAGTCCACGGTTCCTGGACCAAAGCAACTCTGCCTTTATTTGTTATGTCCACCAGAGCAATGGATGCCGTTTCGCTCCGGTGGAGGTTTATCTGGATGACCTCAATCATTGTCTTTCCAGTAAAAGTTTCCTTTGGGAGTCGTCTATTCTATCCTCCTTTCGTTTACTTCCTATTACACACTCTTCAAGTATACCTATTTGGGAGGCGGTGTTACTTTTTGTCATTCCCTCTTTGTTTTGATTCTTTATGTACCTATTCCTATCACCACTATGGCTGAGAACATTCTGCAAAATTGGTGATATTATCGGCAATTTCGTAATGTTATCGACGTCTTTTTGAAAGGCGGTGTTGTTTTTTGTCGCTCCCTCCTTGTTTTGAGTTTTTGTGCTCCTCTTTATATCCTTATCACCACCTTTGCTGGGAACTGTCTGCAAAATTGATGATGTTATCGGCAAATTGGCGATGTTATCTACCACTTCCACCTCACTTTTTGGAATTGTCTCACCCGCTTCTTTCTGTTCACTATTTTCGTTTGCCACTGCAGGCGGTACGTTCGTATTTGGGCTCGACTTAACTGTCCTGCCAATGGGGGTTTTTCCAATCTTAAAGAAGATTTTCCAAATCCCGAAAAATGCCATGCCTTTTGTCTTGACATGGATATCCCTGGAATACGGGTCTATGCCTACCACCAGGAGAGAACCATCGGGATCATTTTTTCCTGTGGAAGTCTTCCCACTTCCCCACTTTAAGGTTCGAATCATGTTTGCCAATGACGCTGAGTATGCGCTCTGACGGTACCTTACTTGCCCATCCTCCGACATAGAAAGATGTTTTTATGAGTACAGGGATGTCGCTTTTCCTTACCAGTTTCAGCTTTGCGCCGCCCAAAGGTGGGGGATGCTCTCCACTAGTTTTTCGAGGACATCGACAGTTTCAGCATCAAACAACATCCCTAGTCACCCTAGAGCCATTACCTGGGTTACAGAAGAGCCCTCCAACCCGGCTGACATCTTAGAAATAATAAAAGATTCCAATCCTGGTCTGCCGGCCCATAATTGGAGAATCAGCAAGGTGGGTGAGGCGGATGGTAAAAAGCGGCAGGTCAATCTTATCCTAAACGCTGAATCCACCTCCCATATATAAAGTGCGAGTGCAACCCTACAATATGGCTTCGAGACTATAGTCTTGAAGATATACAAGCAGGATATAGCTCCCACTGCAGAAGGTGAGTCGTCCACCGTGGCACTTTCTGAAAGTGCGGAGGTACCCACGCCTATTATTTCTGGTGACTCCAACTCTAACAGAAGATCTGTAACGTCCTTCTCTGAGGACAAAAGCTCTACTTCGGACACAGAGAGGCTGAGGGGAGTCTCCGGACTCTTTGACGCATCTGGCGGGGACATGCTTCTCGGCGATACGGACGAAGAGTTCGATAACACCCTTGTCGGGGTGGATGTTAATCTGTCAATTACCAATGATGGTAAGAATTCTACAGATTAACCTCCATCACGCTAAAGCAGCCTCAGCGGCTCTATTGCTGCGCCTGTCCACTGGCGCAGTAGACATCGTCCTGATACAGGAGCCATACGTAGTGGGAGGAAGGGTGTGTGGTATTAGGACACCCAACTTTAAACTGCTTGTGGCCAACTGTGAAGGCACTCCAAGAACCTGCATTTTGGCCATGAAAGATCTAAGTATCTTTCTCCTGACTAATTTAAGCGGTAAAGACCAAACAGCTGCTAGCCTGGAGATCGGTAATCGCACATATTGGGTGGTCTCCAGCTACTTGCCTTATGAATCTGTAGTACCGACTGCTCTATTCAGGGAAGTAGTAGAAGAAGCAATGTCTGACGAGCTCGAGCTGATTATTGGCGCAGACACGAACGCTCATCATACTATCTGGGGTAGTACGGATATAAACAATAGGGGTGATTCGCTTCTTGACTTTATTCTAACTACCAACCTTAGTATTTGTAACATAGGTAATAAACCGACCTTCACAATTAAAGACAGACAAGAAGTACTCGACGTAACGTTTGCTACTGACCGGCTGTCAGACAAAATTATTGGGTGGAATGTACTGGACGACCACTCATTCTCAGATCACCATTATATTGAGTTCAAACTCGCGGAAAAAGCGCCTAAACCCGCCGTCCACAGAAATGTAAGGAAGACAAAGTGGCATCTGTATGAGAAGAATTTCAAGAAAGTCCTCAACTCTAAACTTCTGTACGAACCGAATGACAAAGCCGGTCTGGATAATCTGGTCGATCATATCACCATATCATTCAATAGATCCCTTGAAGAAGCCTGTCCAAAAACAAGGTACAAGGGTAAAACTAAACCCCAATGGTGGACTTCTGAGCTAACGGCTATGAAAAAGACCTGCAACAAGCTATTCAATAAGGCTAAATCTACTGGGGTTGCTAATGATTGGGATGCTTATAAAGAGCAACTCAAGATATATAAGAAGGAGCTTAGAAAGGCGCAAAGGCGCTCTTGGTATACCTTCTGTGGTGAAGTGGAAAAGGTCTCCGACGCCGCTAGGCTGAGGAAGATATTATCTGCTTCACCCTGTACAGTGGGATATTTACAGGATGAGGCAAATAACTGGACCAAAAACAGCGAGCAGTCGCTCAATGTACTGCTCGACACACATTTCCCGGGGAACTCTGTAACAGAACCCGAGGATCAGCAGGACCAACAAGAGTGCGAGTGGACTGCGAGCGTCGCTAGCTTCTTGACTGAGAGATCCAGAATAAGTTGGGCTATTAACAGCTTTGAGCCCTTCAAGTCACCTGGACCAGATGGCATCACTCCAGCAGAAATGCAGAAAATGTTAAAGTACATTATCCCGTGGCTGGAGAAAATTTATGTAGGCTGTATCAGGCTTTCATACGTCCCGAATCGATGGAGGGATATCAAAGTGGTATTCATACCTAAAGCGGGAAAGATATCACACACTAGGCCAAAAGACTTCAGACCAATTAGCCTATCCTCCTTCCTATTGAAAGGTCTGGAAAGACTTTTAGATCATTTCATTAGGGAAAACCTGGATACAAAACTCCTGTCGGGGAACCAACATGCTTACAATAAGGGCAAGTCTACAGAATCAGCCCTGCACGAACTTGTGAGCACTATCAAATCGTCCCTGCATTTCAAGGAATTCACCATGGTGGCATTTCTTGACATAGAAGGGGCTTTTAACAACATTCACTCAGATGCGGTAATTGCGGCACTCTCACATCTAAAAGTTAACACTAGTTTGATTAGACTAATTCAAAGTCTGCTCACCAGAAGACGCATAACAGCATGTCTAGAGTCCACAACTCTAACAAGGTATGTAAACAGAGGGACCCCGCAAGGAGGAGTACTGTCTCCACTAATTTGGAACCTAGCGGTGAATGAAATCCTGCTAGATCTAGAACGTTGTGGCTGCAAGGTCGTGGCATATGCGGACGTGAGTGGCAAATTCGTAAACGTCCTCAGAGACATCCTACAGGTGGCTCTGAACAAGTTGGCTAGATGGGCCAGAAGCAGCGGTTTGGGCGTTAACCCCAACAAGACAGAATTGGTTCTCTTTACTAGGATGAATAATGTCCCACATGTGGACCCTCCACCTCGGATAAATGGAACAGATCTAGTCTTTTATGAAAGTGCAAAATTTTTAGGAATAATTCTAGATAGGAAAATGTTATTTAGACTTAACGTATTGGAACGTGTAAGGAAGGCCAACGTCGCCTTATATTCCTGCAAAAAGGCTGTAGGGTCGCGGTGGGGACTCTCTCCTAAAATCGTCCACTGGATATATATAGCAGTAGTTCGTCCAATACTGTTATACGGTATTGTGGACGGCAACTGACAAACTAACCATTACCAACTTACTAACAAAGGTTCAGAGAACTGCCTGCCTGAGCATAAGCGGAGCCTTAAGGACTACAGCGACCGAGTCTCTACAGGCCCTACTCCATATACTGCCGATTAATATTGTGGCGAGAGAAGTTGCAACCAAAGCGGCAATAAGATTAAACTGCCTATCAATGTGGAGGTACAAGAACTATGGTCACATGAGGATATCAAAGTGTAGTGCTATGGTAACCGACCGAGTGGACTATATACCAATTGTGTACACCTTCGAGAGAAATTACATCACTATGATTCCCGCCAGAGATGAATGGGTCGGCAGAATACCAGGTAATAGAGACCATCTCCACTTTTACACGGATGGTTCGAAGCTTGATGAAAAGGTTGGTTTCGGAGTACACTGTGAAGAACTTAGTCTGGATATAGCTCACAGACTACCAGATACCTGCAGTGTCTATCAAGCCGAAATAATGGCAATATGGGAAGTCGCCAAGTGGCTGAATCGCAACATAGTAACCAACACTGGCGTTGTCATTTACTCGGACAGCCAGGCTGCCATCAATTCTCTGGAGGCAACATCCCTAAATTCACAAACAGCCCTCGACTGCCGCAGATCTTTTAACGAGATGGCTGAGCAGTTTAATATACACCTCATATGGCTGCCTGGGCATAGGGATATCCCGGGGAACTGCAAAGCCGATGAACTTGCTAGGAAAGGGACGACATTACAAATTCTCGAAGAATTTGCATATATTGGTGCGCCACTATCCACGTGCAAGCTTTGGCTTAGGCAAGAGGCAATCAGGCAGTCCAACGAAAGATGGACAGAAATCGGCACCTGCAGGGTAGCTAGACAAATCTGGCCAAGGTATGACCTGAGAAGGTCAAAATATCTCCTCGCACTAGAGAGGAAACGATTGTCTACGTTAGTACAGGTTCTGACGGGATTGGGTATTGAGTAACCGACGACTGAACATGCTGGGGTCGGCCTTTTTAGGCAGCCTAACAGATCTTTCCAGTACTGATATTCGTACTATCGATAAATTTATATATCAAACAGGTTGGTTTCGATGAGGGGCATTTCAGCCCGTGGTAACACTAGGGACCTAAACTGGTCTATGTGAGCTTGTAAAAAAATACGGCTGTCATCAAAACGCCCCTCTAAAACGTGCAACTTATTACTTGGATTGTTGGTCCATCATTAGATTCGAGAATGTGGTCCACTACCTTTGTGAAGAACAAATCTTCGAAGATACTCTTTTGCTCTTCGGGAATTCTGCCAGACGCACTACTGCTATCAATTATGGCATAGTGTAGTTCGTCCTGGATATGTTTTTTGGCTATTTGGGAATAAGATGGTGCTACCTTACGCTTTTTTATAGCCACCTTGCTTTTTCCTTTAGAATGGGTCTTTTTGTTTGAGGCCCCCTACTTTATGGATGGTTTGGTGGACTTGCTCACCTTCTCAACAACAGGATCAACTTCTCCTCCCACCATTAACGGATTCTGACTAGAAACTCCTTTTTTGGTAGATGGAATAGGTTCAATTAACGGTCCAAAATCACAGTATACATACCGTGCAAACTGTTGCTAGGAACGATGTCTCGAGTGGACCAGAACTTCAAAGCCAGCCGCCGTTAGTCAAAATCAATTCTGCCAACGAGAATTGATAAATTAGGCTTGATGTTTGACGGGGATCCTCGAAATATGTCAGTAGACGACTTCATATTCCGTCTCAAGCATATCCAACGGCAGTATAACATCCCATGGGAAGAAATTGTTAGGGATTTTTACTTAATCGTCACTGGTCTGGCGAAGGAAGGGTGGTATGTACAATCCAATGGCGTGACTGACTGGCCAGATCTGCTTTTGATGTGATGAGGGAGCTTGTGGATAGGAAACAACTTATATCCGAGTTCGATATGACTAAAATATTAAAATCAAATGTGCGAGAGGCTATTAGAACAAATATTTACCAAATGCGAAGTTTCATCCGTCGAACAACTGCGCTGGGAATGCAATGATGCAGACAAAATTTTCACTCGCCTGGATCATCATAGGGGTCCCACCATTCCTCATCCTCTTTGGCACATTAATGAGGTCTTTTCGGCAGATGTCCTTACGACCAATCGGAACCAGAAGGCCAAGATATGGAAACCGAGAATTTGGCGGACATTTGTTTATGGATTGCCCATATGAGGAGAGGTCCATATTCTGCTATCGATGTGGCAGGTCAAGTGTCGTGACACCAAAATGTCTGTTGCCAGTCGGGAAACCGGAACAGGGGCGGATTGATAGCAGGGAAAACTCGACCGTCCAAAAAATCATTAATGTCCCATATTAAGCAATAGTGAACAGTGTTGCTTGCCACTACAATAATTTTTTTTCTACCAAAATTGTCTAAAATTTCTACCAACATCTTTTGAAGTCTTCCATTTATTATTTTACGAAAAACATATCCATAAATTGTTATTGTAAGTTATTATTTACTTTTTTTATATTTAAATAAAATTTTTAATTAAATATTTTCTCGTTTGGTTTCTTTTTGTACTCATCACTCGAAAAAGGTTTTCTGATTGCTCTTTTAGTGATAAATCTGAAAAAGAATGTTTTTTATACTTTATAGCACACTTTTGTACAGGGTATTATAATTTTGTTTTGGTTCAGATGTTTGTAACGCATTAAAATACTAGATCCAGAGCTAGACACACCTTAAAGTATACGGATCGACTCAGAATCCGCAGCTGATTCCAACTAGCGACATATGTCCGTCCATATAAACGTTTTAATCAATATCATAGGTCGCAATTATGGACAAAATACTGAAGAATTTTAGCACGGACAACTTTTTCACATCGACGACGAATGGTATTGAATTTGGGAATATAGGTTTAGATTTAGATATATGTCCCATATATTTGGTATCTAATCTGATGCCTAAGCTGGTCATTACTAGATTTGACACAAGAGTTAAGTGCACCAGGAATGCACTTAGTCAATATTGAGAGAAATCGGTTCTGAATTAGATATAGCCCCATATGTAGGTTCCTTCCGATTTGGTATCAATATGCTATATGTAGATACTTTAACATTCTATCGTTATGAACTTTGGCAAAGAGTGAAAAAATAGGTACAGATTTAGATAGAGCCCATATATATAAATGTATATTCGTTCCAATTTGTATCTAATTGCTATAGAACTTTATTTAACATCCGATAGTTATGCAATTTGGCAGATAAGTTTCTTGCTACAGAAACGAACATTGACAAGTTGGGAAAAAATCGTTTCAGATTTATATATAGTCCCCATATACATATACATACGTTCCTACCGATTCATTATTGTACCTTCCGCTATAGGATAGGGGTATATTAATTTTGTCACTCCGGTTGTAACACCTCTAAATATTGATCTAAGACCCCATAAAGTATATATATTCTTAATCGTCGTAAAATTCTAAGACGATTTAGGCATGTCCGACTGTTGTAATCACCCTACAGACCGTAATAATAGAACTGGGTTGATCAAATTTGGTAGAAATACTTCTTATATTTGCAGGTTGTTTCGGATTGCAAATGGGCCATATCGGTCAATGTTTTGATATATCTCCCCCAGAGAGGTCGCTCAAAAATATTGTTTTTGAGCCATAGATACACATTTTTAAAGCAATTTAGCAGACACTTTTCAGTTTGTATTCTACTTTGGAAATAAATCATCACAGCAAAAATTTTACAAATCAGTTCATATTATGTTATAGTCATCCTATATAAGTCGCTCCAAAATAAACAAATTTAAACCATAAATACCACATTTTCTAAGTCTTTAAACTGAATATTTGCAGTTTGTATTAAATAAGACAAGATCTCGCGAAGTAAAATTTTTAAATCAGGTCGAAAAGCTTATTTAAGCCATAAACACCGCATTTTCTAAGAAATTTAGTTGAAACTTTGTAGTTTGTATTCTATTTTGGCAAGAATTCGTCGCCATAAAATTTTTGCTAATCCAATTTAATTTGGTGTCGTCCCCGTGTAGATGCAGCTCTCTAAAATGCTATTTTAAGTAATAAATACCACATTTTGCAGGTGAGGAGTTTCGCTAAAGAATTTGCGGCCTAAAATTTGGCTAATCATTGTAGCGTTCGTACCCAGCAAAAACTTGGTAAGAACATGTCATTACCACTTGTATTACCAGGTAATGACATACCATTACCCTCCGCATTACATGTAGTCAACAAATAATGAGTTACTTATATTGACATAAATATTTACTTATTTCTAAGTTATTTTAAGCCGGGTATTGTAAAATATGCACCAATACCAATTTTAATAAAAGAAACATTGATTTTATTTAGAATCTTAGTAACATTTTGAGTAAAAAAACATTTCGTATTTATTTATATATAATATATATGTATACTCATATGAAAATCATTATTAAATATATATTTTCCCATAGTTCTTAGGAGGAACATAGCGCCGAAAATCATTATTGGTAAGGTGTTAATTAATCCCTAATAAAATGACAATAACAACTACTTATATGTGGGATATTCGTAAGCGTGATGGTAACTATTTATTTGTTAACTCTTTATATGTTTGCATAGAAGTACTTTCCTCCAGTATCATGCCCATGCAAAAGTAATCTGAAGAGTGGCTAAATTATTTCTTTTGAATTTGACTTTCCCGCCAGGTTACCTGAGGTACCAAATTTCTAAATCAACTAAACGTTTCTTTAATAAAAATTGATTTTATTAACCATATATATTTGTAATATATATTATTGTAGTATATGACGAGATATATTTTTTTATTCGGAATATTACTAAATTTCTAATCAAATCAAATTTTCTTTTTATAAACATTTTTGTTGTTGCCTTTTTTACAATACCCATCTTAAATTAACTTACAAATACATATTTATGTGAATATAAGCAAGTCATTATTTTTTGACTAAATGTTATGCAGGGCGTAATGACATGTACATACCAAGTTTTTTATGGGAAGATTCCGAGTAAAAAATATATCTCGTCATATCTAATTATATATGATATATAAAATGGTTATGAAAATCATTACTGGTAAGGTATTATTCAACCCCTTATTAAAATGACAATTATAAATAACTTATAAATGTACTTCTATTTTGGATATTTTTAAGCGTGGGGGTAAGTAGTTATTTGTTAACTCTTCGTATGATTGCATGGAAGTACTTTCCTCCAATATCATGCCCATGTAAAAATAATCTGAAGGGTGGCTAAGTGGTAAATCATTATTTCTTTTGAATTTCACTTACCCGCCAGGTTACCTGGTAATGAGAGTTTTTGCTGGGAGTTTCATGATTTGCGCCATATCCAAAGATTTTTCCAGTAATAAAGTTGAATACAATCCATGGTGGTGATGAAATTAGCTAGAACTCTGCGAGTTTAAATTTAAAATTTAGAGTCATAAGATTATTCTGATCGAAAAAACTCGTGTAGGGTATCGTATAATTAGCTTCTCCGGACTTTAGCCTTTCCTTTATATAGTTAGTTCACATTTGTACTATAATCGTACTTGTCCATTCTGTTTCATACACAGTTTTAATATTTAGTTTGTTTGACCTTCCACGAATAGGGATAATCAAGTTGTCAACAGTCAGCAATATTTATTTATTATTTTTATTTATTTTTTATTCGGAAACCTAGCACAACAAGATAAACATCTTATAATTTACAGTACTACGTAATCATTCTGTTGGATGTAGTAAATTTTAAACATACATATTATGATATACATTGAACTTTTAGTAAAAAAAATGGTGACAATACTAGAGTAGCATTAGCTTCTTTTTGAAATGTATAGCGTTGCTTATGATTTGCGTAGTTGTTGGCAGATTGTTCCATAGGCGGATTGTGTAAATGAAAAACTGCTGTTCAAATCTGGAGCATTTTTATAGCGTTTGTATTAGTTTTCTCCCTCGATTTGATTGAGCAAATTTTAATCGATGGAATAAATATGTAGGTTCGCCACTGTTGATTATTTTATGGAGGAATAACAAGCATTTAAAATTAAGTAAGTTGGTAAAACTCATATTAAATAGCTGGTATGAGTACATGGATATTCTATCATGGCGTTTCTTTTTGGTAAACGTATCTGGCAATACTGTTGAATGCCACATTTAATCTGTGTTTATCAGTGCTGCTGCAATTCACAAATAATTCGCATCCATATAGCAGCATTGGCATTCTAATGTTAAAAGGAGTTGCCTCCTGTGCCGCCCAAAGGTTACTTAACATGGCGTATGTTTTCGAAATATTACTTTGGATATGACTTGACCATGATAAATTACTACTGAATATTACACCTAAGTTTTTGGCTGTAGGTACAATATTAATTGTCTCATTGTTAATACTTATTATATATTCCGTTGGGGTTAGTTTGTCCTTCGTTATAAATAGACATTTAGATTTTGAAGGATTGATTTTTAAGTGATTGTTTACAGCCCAGTTTCTAACCCTTTCTAGATCTTCTTTGATTGTTACAATACAATTTTGTATATTATTAATGTCCGAACTTGCATAGACTTGAACGTCGCACAATGGGGAAAAAGGGGTAAATACGCGCGCATAGCAGTATTTTTTATCTGATGACTATACCGTTAGAGATAGAGTCCTACGGTTTGGACCATCTTCAAGAGAACTCTTTGGAGAAGAAATTGGTGTACCCAAATTTTATTTTACTGGTACCATGTACCGCACAGTGGGGCTACAAAAGCGACTTTGTGGAAATTATTGTGAAAATCAGAATAGCGTACCAACTTCAGTGATCATGATTTTTTATTAAAGCCGGCAAAATTTAGTTCAAAATCTATCTGAGATACTTAATTGTGTGTTGCTGCGTTTTAAATATATAGACCATTGAAGAAAAACAAAAAAATAATCGGTCCACCCTAATATACATAAACTGCAGAAGCGTTTAACTATATTTTTATAGTCTTTGTAGAAGAAGTAAACTATAAAAATTACACATATAATCATAATAATATTAACTAGATCCATAATTTTCATCGTAGAAATCTACAAACTTGCAACGGACTTGTACCGGTCATATTTATTATCCGATTTTGCCAAATTTCGTAAAAGTTTTTTTTTTTGAAGCAAGAAAATAGGTCCATATGTTTCGGGAAAATCGGTTCATAGATATGTAGATGTAGCTCCCACACATATTTTCTCTATTTAAAGTAAAAAAAGCACATATGTAAAGTACAAAAATCGGCCATAATCGCAAAAAGTCGCAGATAAACTAGGTACAGTTGGATTCACCACTAAGTCACCAAAGAAGTTGATCCAAAGAAGTTGTATTCCATTTACTGCGGATAATTTTTTTTGAAAAACAAAAAAAATGTATTTTTACTTTGAAATAAATAAATAAAAATTTAGATGAATATAACCTTATTATATGTTACAAGTCCGGTAGCATTTCACCAACAAACGAGAATTCTACAAGCATTGTAGTATATACATTTTATCATCGCAATTTGATTTGCAATTACAGGTATTTTTTAGTGCGAACCTTACTCTCTAAAATGCCCCAGGCGCAAAAGTCCAACGGATTGAGATCCGGAGATCTTGGTGCCCATTGTGCGGTAGAAATGAAGCGAGGAACCTCCTTTTTAAGCCATTCTTGGTTGACTCGTGCTGAGTGCGATGGTGCTGAGTCCTGTTGGAATGTCCATGGTCTGCGGCCGAAATGTTTGTATGCAAAGGGCTTCAATACTGTCTTTAGGACATTTTCCCGATAATATTCGGCATTTATTTTGACCCCATGGTCGATGAATACGAGCGGGGAGCACCATCGGCCGTTACGGCGGCCCACACCATTACCATAGGCGGCGCTTGAGTTCTGGTGGCCAATCGAAGGTGTAAATTTTCAGCTGACCTCTTTGGCAAGTAAACCCGATCATTTTGTTTGTTCACAAACTGCTCAATTTGGAATGGCTTCTCATCGGAGAAAACCAAATTCGGTAACTGGCCACTTTCGTGCAAGCGAAGCAACTCCTTAGCTCTTTCCAGTCTAACTTTTTTTTGTGCATCGGTGAGCTCTTGCACTTTTTGGAACTTCAATGGCTTTAGTACAAGCTCATTTTTTAATATGTGTTGTATCCGTTCTCGCGATATGTTCAGCTCACGAGCAATTTTTCTACCACTGCGGCTTGGATTTCGATCAAATCTGGCCTTCACTTTTCGGATCATTTCTTGTGTTGTTAGCGTTTTTTTTTCGTGCACTTTTTCGACGCGATGCGACTTGTGTTTTTGCACCCAAATATAAAGCAATCACACTATCACGCTTGAATTCCATCCCGAATAACTGTTTCTGAATGCAATAGATCAAAATGCTTTTGTAAGCTTGTAAACAATAAAATGAACTGTCACTGAAGTAAATCTGTCAGCTATCAGACTAGCGGTTCAGAAATGATAGCAACCTGAAGTTGGTTGCAATACATATCAGCCACCTGTATTAGCAAAAAAGACAAAATTTGAAAGGTCATAACTCGCAATCGCCCAGAGATATTTTCATAAAATTTGAAGGTATTTTCATTAAATTTTATCCACAATAAAACAACCAAAAAACGGATTTTTGAAAGTTGTTTTCAAAGTCCTATGCGCGCATATTTCATCGTATTTTCCCATCGTGCGTCGTCGGCATTTAGATGAACGTTGGAATTTTGTAACGCTTCAGGAAGGTAATTTACATATATACATACTGAACAGTAAAGGTCCAAGTACTGATCCTCGTGGCACTCCGTTTTTTAACGTTAATGCACGTGACGTTACATTGTTGAGACAAACCGATTGAGTCCTGTCGGTCAAGTACGTCGAGATAAGCCGGCATGCAGATTCTGAGAAGTTAACGGTATCAAACGCTTTGCTAGTATTGAAATCATATTATTATCCATTTTCGATCGAATATCTTCGACGATATCTGCAAGGACTGAGACGCAGCTTCTACCAGTTCTGAATCCAGACTGTCGTTCCGTTACACGCAAAGAAAAAATTCGTTTCTGCGAAACGAAATATTAGACAACTACAATTCTCATTTACGACGACTGAAATTTCTTTTGGTCAGAATATGTTTCTGTCACAACAAACGAAATTTCAGTTCCAACAAACGAGAATTGTAGTTGTCTAATATTTCGTTTCGCAGAAACGAATTTTTTCTTTGCGTGTAGTAAGCCATTTTCAGTGATAAAATTGTTCATTTGCTCGAACATTATTTTTTCCAAAACTTTGGAAAGGTATGGAATGATTGCAATTGGGCGAAATTCTTTATTGGGCTTCGGCGATGGAATACTTTTTGTATGTTTCCAGGCATTAGGAAAATTTGATTTTGTCAGGATTGTGTTAAAAATGAATGTAAAGTACGGGAGACATTTCGGCAGTAACAGCTTGATGAATTTGGGATTCAATGAATCCATTCCTTCCGCATTTGATTTTATTGTCAGAATACTACTTAGAACTTCTTCATCTACGCAACGAAATGAAAAGGTATACCCTTCAATTGCATCGCTGTTCGTGGACTGGGATCTTGAAAGGAGATGTTCGGTGGGCCGACCATTGTTGACAAAAGCTACATTAAGAACGTTCACATCAACATCGATAGGTTTTGTTGGTTTTTGACCAATGCCATTCCTAATAACTTTCCATTTAGCTCCACTATCAATCGCAGCGGTATACCGTTGACGGTAGTAATTAGATTTGGACTGTTTTATCTTATCAGAAACTTCACGTATTGTTTTTTTAAATTGCTCATAGTGGAATGTGGTTTTATATCTTTTCCATCTCTTGTATTTTTCATCTCTATCTTTTATTAATCTTTTAATTTCATGGTTGAACCAGGGTTGATTTTTGGGTTTTACTATTCGACATCTCGGAGGGACACACGTATTAAATAAGGTGGTTCTGCATGAAAGACAATTGGTCTTCAGCAGTTTCGTAGTTATAAACATCATTCCACTCAATATTATCCGTCAAAACACCGAGAAGGTTGTAGTCAATTCTACGGAAATCTCTGTAGGAGAAAGAATAGAAGGTCGTGTTTTGAAAAGTTAGGCGCTGAAAGCTGCTGATAGAGTTGGACTTTGTTTTTACAGTTTACAAAAAACACGTCAAGCAGAGTATTGCCTGTATTGGTGAAATGGGTAGGATTTTCGGTATTAATTGAATAAAGGCCGAGAGTATTCATAGACTCCAAAAATGTTTTTTCTATCAGTAAATTGCTATTAAAATCCCCAGCAATTACTACATCATTATAGTAAACTGCTTGCTCTTCAATTGTTTCAATTAAGTTTTTAGTAGTTATATTTTTATTTGGTCTATAGACTGTACCAACAAGCATTTTTTCGTTGTTTAAGGCCGCTATTTCCATAAATATATACTCCATGGCGTTTGTGTATTCCGACTTTAGTTTTACGGAACATCGCAATTCTTTACGCACATACATACAAACACCGTCTGCGTGCGATTTTCTGTCTGATCTGAGTAAGAAGTATCCTGATAGTTCGTATAGAGAATCTTGGATTTCAACGTGGAACGACGTTTCAGAAACGCAGATGATATCAACACCAAAGTCAATAAATATATTGCGAAATTCTTCCATTTTATTATTGAGGCTCTGTGCATTTAAATGTACTATGCATAAGTCAGTTTTTTGTTTCGTCAGGATCCTAGCCATAATGTAAAGACCGCCAGCGGAACTGTAGCCATTATGAAACGTCAAAGCTTATTAGAAAAAAGCAACGCATATACAAAACAAATGCATAATAAAAGAACGATTTGGGAACAAACATAATTAATATAATCGCAGTAGAATTGATAAGAAATAGATAATATATTATATAGGATCTAGATAAGTATTTAATTGACATATTGTTCTCCAAATTCTTGACTGCCAGGGTCATCATTGAAGTTGACAGTATCAACGGCACGATATGTCGAACGAAAAAATTTATTTAATTCCTCTGCAGATTCTATGCGGATACCTCGATCACCATCCGTTTGTTTTACATGTACGAGCCCGCGTAATGTAAAGACAGCTGATACTTTTCGCTGCTTCTTAAGTTTCATTGCAGCTTGGAAGATTTGGTAGTTATTTCGGGTGAGGCCTTCATTGACGAAGAATGGCTTGGCCGAATCAAATCCGCACATATTGAGAGAGACTTGTGTTTTGTTCTCACGCTTGAATGTTGATATAGTTTTTAGCACGAAATTTTTGTTTACTGGAGAAAATAATTTTACTAAGACAACTCCGTCATTAGATTTATTGTTAAAATTACGCATTCTTTGTATTGACATAACGTCATGTGTATTAATTTTAAGAGAGTTACAAAGACACGAGAACAAATCGAATAGATTTTCATTTTCGTACGATGGTATGCCACAAAGTCTGAGATTGCACGATATATTTGAATTTTTGTAACGGTTCAACTGTTGCTTTAAGACACTTATAGTCGCCGATGTTATAAGACGTTCGTATTTACATATAACAGCTATCTTATGATATTTATTATTACTAAAACTAGTTCACAAAATCTTACTAAGTATTACTAAAAATGCTACCGCTGGCGGCGAAGACTTCTCTAGGAATCAGCTGTTGTTTTCTCCTCCTCTGGTTCGTTACAACGTTGCCAGATTGTTTGTCATTCGAACACGGCGGTCTTGGTGCTGCCACAGCCACTCCCTCTCAAGTGACCCAGTCATCAGATCAGATCCGATACCTGATCCGCTTGGAACGATACTCTCCTAGTTGGTGTGTTCCGCACAATTGGAAGTTCGGTGGACTGTGTACTCTGAGTTGATGAGTCTTGAGAGAATGTCTGAGGACTCGGTAGAGGTGTTTGTGTTGTTTGAGTTTATTCAGGCTCAGTATTATTGATGACGAAAGCTGGCTTGAGTCGATCTACCGATATGTTCACATCCTTGTTCTTCATTCGTATCGTCTATAACCGATCTGAAATTCGTCGCAATATCTCAAACGGTCAAGTATAAGGTGGTTCAAGTGGTCCTCGTACTGCGTCCGTGCGAAGAAAAACGTGAGTGCAATCATTGAGGTTCTTGAAAATAAACATTTTGTTTTTGTTGTGGTGAGACACTGGAATTGGTCGCAGGAAGTTGAAGTATTCACGAAGTTTCCTTAAAAATTCAGATGAATCGGCAGGAATTTCTGGTTCGGTGAAGAACTCTTGAGGTAACCGTAAGTGCCCACCATAAAGAAGATCCGAAGGCGAAGCTTGAAGATCCTCTTTGACAGCTGTCCCTAATCCGAACAAAACAGTTGGAAGTATATCGACCCACGATACTTGTGAATGACACATTAAATCTGCTTTGAAAGATCTGTGTCATCTCTCAATCATTCCATTCGATTGTGGATGATAAGCCCTTGTTCGAGTACGTTTCGAACCTATTAAATTCGCTAGGGCCTTGAATAACGCGGACTCGAATTGTGTGCCCTGGTCTGTCGTAATTGTCTTAGGGCAACCAAAGCGTGTTGGATCAAAATGCAGTCGCGACCGTCTGGGCCGACATGTCCCTCAGAGGAACAGCTTCAGGCCATCGTGAAAATCGATCGATCATGGTGAGACAATATCTATAACCCTGTACTAACGGCATTATCACGATGTCCAAATGAACATGATCGAACCGATTGTCTGGAACATCTATCTTGTCTGGAGTAATGCGGTTGTCACTGGTGATTTTTGCTCTTTGGCACGATATGCAATTCCGATACCAATTTAGGATTTGTTTCTTCATTCCAGGCCATACGTATTTCTCACGTATCTGTTGAAGACTAGCACGGCCGCCAGGATGCGAAAGATTATGAATTGAATTGAAGATTTGTTGACGTAGTGACTCAGGAACATACATGCGAACATATCCTGTGGATACGTCACAGTATACTGATGTCGTATCAAAATGTACTATTTGAAGTTTTAAAGAATTTGCGCCATCCAAAATAGTTTTTAACTCTTCGTCCATCTCCTGTCAACTCTCTGTCATATGTGCTAAAATTTCTCTCTGCCGCAGATAATTTTCGGGAGAAAAAACCGAGTGGTTGCCTAATTCCATTTGCTTTTTGTTCCAACACAGCTCCAATGGCGATGTCTGATGCGTCGGTTGTAAGGGCCAAATCTGAATTGGGTACTGGATGAGCTAGCATAGTTGCTTCACGAAGGCTGCGTTTACAAGATGCAAAGGCATTTTCAGCTTCAAGTGTACAAGGAACCTTCCTCTTATCATGTTTCTTGGAGTCCTTAAGGAATTCATTGAGTGGTGCCTGTAGCTGAGCGGCATGTGGAATGCAACGACGATAAAAATTGACGACACCGAGGAATCTGCGAAGCTCGCAAATAGTTTCAGGTTTGGTGTAATTTTCAATAGCGGCAATACGATATGTTGGAGGTGTACAACCATTGCCGTTGATGATGTAACCAAGAAACAGTACTTCAGATTGTCCAAATTTACATTTATTGACGTTGATTGTTAGACCGTATTGTCGAAGGCGGTCAAAAATCTGCCGTAAATGTATTTGGTGTTCTTCAATAGACTCAGACATAACAATCATATCGTCAATATAACAATAAACGAAATCAAGACCTCTCAAAACGGAGTCCATAAACCTCTGAAAGGTTTGTGTGGCGTTTCTCAACCCGAATGGCATATATAAAAATTCCACAAGTCCAAAAGGGGTGCACATTGCTGTCTTTTCGATGTCTTCCGCAGCCATTGGTATTTGGTAATAAGCCTTAACAAGGTCGAGTGTAGAAAAAACTGACTTACCATATAATTTCTCACAAAAATCGTTGATGTTGGCAATTGGGTATCTGTGAGGCACAGTTTTCGAATTCAGCTTTCGGTAATCTCCACACGCTCGCCAACCACCATCTTTTTTCGACACCATGTGGAGCGGACTAGCCCAAGGACTATTGGAGGGACGACATATACCATTGTCCAATAGGAAGTCAATTTCCGTTTTTCAGCTGCAAGTTTCTCTCCAGAAAGTCTTCGTGGGCGGTCTGCAACAGGAATTCCGACTGTTTCGATGTTGTGAACAATAATTGCATCACTTGTCGATTTACGCGTCAAAGTAGTAGTTGTGATGTCAATAAACTCTTTCAGTAATTCTTGGAATGGTCCTGTCGATGACGATAATGTTGAAATACTAAATTCTTTGGTCTTACGAATTTCACCACGACTTGTTAAATTTGTTGTATTATCGATGAGGCATTTCCGTTTTAAATCAATCATAAAATTGTAATGAATTAGACAGTCTGCCCCTAAAATGGGCGACTGGACATCGGCAATGGTGAACAACCACTTGAGTTCACGACGTAGACCTAGGTCTAATTTAAGAACACAATTACCATAAGTTCAGAATCTCCAAACTTTTGATGATACCTGCAAAGCAATTTGTTGTTAGGAGGTATATTATTTAAACGTGAATGACTGTGAGATCTGGATCGATGATGACCGTATCTGTTTTTATTGCTCGCTTGAAAGGTGTCCACTTTAGCAGAAAGATCCGTTAAAGTCTTGCAAATATCAGCTAAAGACACAGGCGAATTAATTGCGTCAACCGAAATGTTGGTATCAGAATGTGGTGGTGCCTCGAAGACAGCACACACAGTATTTCCTATAGCATCCAACATTTTTTCTGCGTTTTTAGCTAGTTTGTCTAAATCTTCCTCTTCCCACACAGTTAATAGAGGGCGAATCGAATCTGGCCGGAGAAATAGTGTCCGAATAATTGTTTCATTTCCTTTACCAGGTGCCAAACGTCTCATGTGGGAGGTCTCACCACCTTGTGGGGTCTCACCACCTTGCAATAAACGTTGCAATTTAGACTCGGAAGACTCAGCAAATTTCGAAATTAGTCTCTCCTTCAATGTAGAATTTTTGTCGTCTTTCGGCGGATTTGTTATGAGGTCTTCAACCGACAAGAGTATGTCGTCTTCAAGGCGCACAGAAACAACATCAAATTTGCCCGCATCCATTGAAACACCACAGAGAGCAAATGAACGTTCAACCTGAGCAAAAAATAAGTCCGGATTTTGTCTGTGTAATTTTGGAATATGCACTTTATGCAGGTTCGATCGCTGTCCTTCATATGCGTTCACACGTTGTAGCGCCTCTATTTGCTGAATAAAATTTTCCATTTCCGACATGTTTATACTGCTACTGTCGAAAAATTCCATATCGTCACCACGGAGCGATTCCTCGTTATAATCAGAGTATTCTCGTTGCCTCAAGTTGTGTCTGGAATTCATAAGCAAAAACGTAGACTATTTTGGCAAAATGGTGCATGAAAAAACGTTGAAAATTTTAAAAGCGCTGCTGCTGCTCTGCTATCAAGTTTTTTTCGCTGCTCTGCTTTCAAGAAGTTTTTATAGCAATGTAAAAAATACCACTTCAGATTGTGCGTGAAAAGCGGGGTCACCACTATAGTTGCCACTAATTCGGTCATTGCGTTTTTTATTGCTTCATCGATTTTTGCAGTTAATATTTCAGTTTGTTTCATGAGTTTCTGTTCACTTAGTTGTAGTATCTTAGGCGATTAATTTTTAGACCATATCGGTTTTTTTAAATTAGGTGTTGAAACTAGTTCTCTTCTTATGGTGTTTTCTTTTCTGCCAAGAAATGCTACATTTTTTATGCATTTCTCCCCAAAAATGCCTTTTTGTCATCGATTGTAAAATAAATGCTGCACTGTGAAAGAGTTTCATTTTCTTTTGTGAAAAATGTCGCACTTGCATGGGGCAAAAATGCAACATTTCAGCCCTGTATTTAAGCGAAGGGGTGGACGCTGCCCTATAATACATATGTTTTTTCGGCGTCGAGCGAATAACCTAAATACACGCGTGTGTCCGTGCGTGCTTTTTTATAATGAAGTTTGGTAAGATGCTTTATTTAGGCGACGCCGTGGAGTATTCTTTGTTTTTAGTTTACTTTTAGTGAGTGAAAAGGCTAGGTTTTTGCATTTTTGTTATCGATTCTGACCATAAAAAATGCAGCAGTACAAGAGGGTGTAGGCGACATTATTAAAATGCTGCTCTCTGACAGGGCAATACCTTTTTTTTAGAAAAGAAAACACCATTAGATTTGACATTATTGGTCGATTGATTGGACGATTAATTGAATTTAAATTTATGGCAATGCTGTTATTGCAGGATAGCGAGTTACCCTGTTATCACGGACAATTACCAGTAACACTTTTCTGATGCAATGTAATCGTGGAGTAATCGATAACAGTTATCGATCGATTTGCCTTCACTTGGTTTGATAACCAAGGTCAGCTGTTTTGTTTTGTTTCAATTTGTTGTGTGTTGTGTGACAACTTTCCAGTCAAAACAAATAAAAGGAAATAAATGAAGTTTTTAGTTTACTTTTAAACAAAGAAAAATTACTTTTTATCACTGTTGTGTTATTTTGAATGAACATTACAGCAAATTTTACATATAACTTGTAACGGGTAGTTGTTGCGAAAGCAAAGATGACGGCAACATACATTTTTGTCAAAACTTCAAATAAAAATTTTTTTTGGCGAGCGTTAAATCAACCAAATTCAAATTGATTCTTCCATTCTACCAATTTTCTACCAATTTTGGTAGAAAAACCCAAAAACGGCAACACTGACAGTGAATGTCGTGAAAGAGCTAGGGATGGAGAGAAAATAGATTTAATAAGTAGAATAAATAGTTTTAATTACGTATGCCCTGATCTTGAACAAGAATTGTATCTTGGCATTAATTTCTGGAGGTTGTTTAATCTAGCTCCAGATATGTAAATGATAACGAAATCGATATGGAGAAACTTCAATAGAAGTGCTGGGTGTGGGTGAGTTGTTTTCTTCTTAATTGATTTCGCAACGCTATGCTCTTCGGGAGATCTGACTCTTTTAGTAGATGTAGAAGAGTCAGATTCATCCTGTAATATCTTCTGCCGGTTCATCTTATTCAGTTTCCTTCTTTGTGCCCCTGACAGTCTTTTCCGATTTTCAACAATAATATTGTTATCACTTGATGACTCAGAGTCTGAGTTCCCACTAGCTTTTAAAAGCTGAGGTTGCTTAGAGCATTTTTAGAAAGCCAGCATGCTAACGAAGAAAACACTGTATATTTGAAAAAAAGACTATGGATAGATGTAAAAGTTACGAGCCATTTTGTAAATGTTAGGGAAATTCAAAAAAATCTTGTTTCATATTTTTCTTTTTTAAATGATGTTTTTGCTTATATTGAATTCGCCATATGTGAAAGAGGCATATAAGAGACATTGGACTTGCATTTTGTTTTATGAGGATTCATGTCAGACATTATAAAATTATAGAGAGGACGAGGTAACCCTCCATAAAACATGATATGCAATGTGAGAGCTATATGGGATGAGATCCGCTCAGATAGAGGGTCATTCAACAATATTTGTGTTTTTTTATTTATGAGGTTTCCATTCAGCTACGCCTTTTAGGGGCATGGACATCCCAGTCGTATATACAGGTAGTAAAATTATATGTAAGCAATACAAAGTAGTACGCGGCAGTCTTGAAAATATTGGGTGTCTACTTTCGAAGCAAACTATATGTCAGCTACAGTCAGCTACTGCAACTTATGAACCTTTAACCCGGAATTGATGAATGAAATTTCTTATTAATAAATTAGTGTAATTCAGCGCCTTAAAGAGATAAGTCGATTTTCTGAAAAATATTACACAGCTATATTTCGAAGTATGAGTAAAAGGCAAAGAACTTTTCAATGTGTAAATGATCACGACAATTTCTGCTACATCTGCGTATAATATGTAATTAAAAAAATCTACGTGCGTTTAGTAAAATAATAGAACAAATATATGTGTAATATTTTGGTATACGAGTTAAAAATATGAACGAACCGTGGACACCTATTTTGTGTAATTCGTGCAATGTAAATCTTACTCGATGGACTAATGGAAGAATGCGGTAGGTACTTTAAAATTAATGTGTTACAATGTTTTGTGAAGTAAAACGTTTTAATTTTAGACTTCACGTGCAATTTGGAATGTCAATGATTTGGAGACAACCATTCATTCACGATACGGACTGCTATTTTTGTCTAAGTTAATATGAAGTAGGAAGTGTCCAAGTATAGCTAACAGCCTAATAACGGAAACATCATCAAGTTCAACGGAGTACTCAACTCTGTGCGATTGAAGTTTGGGTCAGAAGTCATCGCTTTTAACTCAGTTTCAACCATTGATCTAGTGAGAGATTTGGAACTGACCAAAGATAAGGCAGAACTACTTACATCTGGAATGAAACAGTACAATATTTTACCCCAGATGTTAATATATCATATTTTAGAGTCCGTGATATATCTTACAAACAATTTTATACAACTGTGGATAACAGATGCTTTTGCAAGGACATTCCCTGATTGTTCGAGGAACTTAATCCAACATACAATTCAAAGGATTGGCGGTTACTTGTTGACAGCAGTAAAGAAAGTTTGAAAGCAGTACTTTTACACAACGGAAATCAGAAACCGTCGATTCCCATTGCTCATGCTGTCAACACTAAGGAATCATACGAAACAATGGCTAAATTGATAAAATACATAAAAAATGAACAGGATTGGAAAATTTGTTGCGATTTAAAAGTATTTGGTATGTTATGCCTCTATATCTGGAATGATAGCCGATATTTTGCCACCACTGCATATTAAGCTGGGACTCCTTAAAAATGTTATAAAAGCCTTAAGGAAAAACGGCAATTCACTCTCATATTTAAAAAGTTTATTTAAAAGTCTTTCTTTTCAAAAAATCGTAGAAGGAGTTTTTGATGGGAAACTGATGAAAGATGTGAATTTCGAATCATATTTGACGTCGGATGAAATTGCAGCATGAAGGTCGTTTAAGCTTGTAGTTTCTAATTTCCTTGGATCCAATAAAAGCTCGCAATATGAAACAATGATTAATGATTTGTTAAAAAATTATGAAAAAATTGGTTAGAAATATATTTTTTAAATTTATGTATACAACACATATGTATGTATTCTTCCAACTTATTTCTCGCTTTATGTGTTCCAACAGGCGTAAATATGTCCCTTAAAATTAATTTCTTGTATTCTCATTTAAGCTTTTTCCCCGAGAATCTTGGCGACGTAAGTGACGAACATGGCGAAAGTTTTCACCAAGAATTGAAGTCCATCGAGCGGCGTTACCAAGGGCACTGGGATGAAAGAATGATGGAAGATTATATATGGTTCCTCATTAGAGAAACCGAATCCCAAATTACTCTTAAAACTAAGGAAAAAACTGTTTTTTTGCTCTCCTCAAAATTGTGTTATTGTTCATAGCCAATTTGAATATAAGCCCGCGATATGTTCTTAACAATTAGGGTTTGAAATTCGACTATGTGTTTACCCTTTAAATAATTTGTTCTCGCTTTGAAAGAAAATATTGCCGAAATGATGTTTTACAGTACCTTTCGTTCATCTATTTAGAGGTGGCCGAAATATTTACTTTTTACATTTGGAAATTAACTTCTTATATATTTCTAACTCCCATTAACACAAAACAAAATAACCGAGCGTTAGGGCTAACGGAAGTTAAATTGTATGAAATTTGACAGCTATAACCGACAGCTAGCTCTTAATCATAGTTTATTTATTTATTGTTAACGGCCCTAAGCATCATTTTAGTTTCTAAGCAGTATTATAATTTATTGTGAAATACACTATTTGATTACTTTGTAGTCACTTTTCTAATTTCCATGGTCGTAAAGGGTGGTTAAATTTGAAGAGCCGATGTTGATTTTGAATAAAACACAAATTATTTAGGAAATTATTGTAATTTCTTTTTATTATAATAATAATCAATTATGTATGGAACAAAATATCTGCCAAATGGCCGCCGCGACCTCGGCGGCACACCTCCGTCCGATGGTCCAAATTTTGTGCGAGCATGCACAGGTGTTTTCACATCTCCTACAGACCCGGTTTGCTGAAATTTGCGCACAATTCTCCCGATTGTGGACACATTTTGTCGATTATGCCCATCAAAAAAACATCACGAAGTGCACGAAATGCATTTTGATTTGAACGCCCATTTTCGGAAAAGGTTTAAAAAACTTTAACGCGTTGCTCGTTTGTGTATCTTTCCATGGTTCAAATTGAGTTAGTCTGAAATGCCGGGCAAACCACCAATCTGCAACGATGCAGGATGGCATCAGGGGAGAGTAAAGCTCTTATATTTCGGTGATGCCAGATCAGTAGACCTTTATAAGGCTGCTCTGAGTCGAGCGGGTGAGGTGTGGCCGGGTGCCCAGTTGGATGTTGTCGAAAAAAACAACATCCCTATTCACCCTAGAGCCATCACCTGGGTTACAGAAGAGCCCTCCAACCCGGCTGACATCTTAGAAATAATAAAAGATTCCAATCCTGGTCTGCCGGCCCATAATTGGAGAATCAGCAAGGTGGGTGAGGCGGATGGTAAAAAGCGGCAGGTCAATCTTATCCTAAACGCTGAATCCACCTCCCATATACAAAGTGCGAGTGCAACCCTACAATATGGCTTCGAGACTATAGTCTTGAAGATATACAAGCAGGATATAGCTCCCACTGCAGAAGGTGAGTCGTCCACCGTGGCACTTTCTGTAAGTGCGGAGGTAGCCACGCCTATTATTTCTGGTGACTCCAACTCCAACAGAAGATCTGTAACGTCCTACTCTGAGGACGAAAGCTCTACTTCTGACACAGAGGGGCTGAGGGGAGTCTCCGGACTCTTTGACGCATCTGGCGGGGACATGCTTCTCGACGATACGGACGAAGAGTTCGATAACACCCTTGTCGGGGTGGATGTTAATCTGTCAATTACCAATGATGGTAAGAATTCTACAGATTAACCTCCATCACGCTAAAGCAGCCTCAGCGGCTCTATTGCTGCGCCTGTCCACTGGCGCAGTAGACATCGTCCTGATACAGGAGCCCTACGTAGTGGGAGGAAGGGTGTGCGGTATTAGGACACCCAACTTTAAACTGCTTGTGGCCAACTGTGAAGGCACTCCAAGAACCTGCATTTTGGCCAGGAAAGATCTAAGTATCTTTCTCCTGACTAATTTAAGTGGTAAAGACCAAACAGCTGCTAGCCTGGAGATCGGTAATCGCATATATTGGGTGGATCCAGCTACTTGCCTTATGAATCTGTAGTACCGACTGCTCTATTCAGGGAAGTAGTAGAAGAAGCAACGTCTGACGAGATCGAGCTGATTATTGGCGCAGACACGAACGCTCATCATACTATCTGGGGTAGTACGGATATAAACAATAGGGGTGATTCGCTTCTTGACTTTATTCTAACTACCAATCTTAGTATTTGTAACATAGGTAATAAACCGACCTTCACAATTAAAGACAGACAAGAAGTACTCGACGTAACGTTTGCTACTGACCGGCTGTCAGACAAAATTATTGGGTGGAATGTACTGGACGACCACTCATTCTCAGATCACCATTATATTGAGTTCAAACTCGCGGAAAAAGCGCCTAAACCCGCCGTCCACAGAAATGTAAGGAAGACAAAGTGGCATCTGTATGAGAAGAATTTCAAGAAAGTCCTCAACTCTAAACTTCCGTACGAACCGAATGACAAAGCCGGTCTGGATAATCTGGTCGATCATATCACCATATCATTCAATAGATCCCTTGAAGAAGCCTGTCCAAAAACAAGGTACAAGGGTAAAACTAAACCCCAATGGTGGACTTCTGAGCTAACGGCTATGAAAAAGACCTGCAACAAGCTATTCAATAAGGCTAAATCTACTGGGGTCGCTAATGATTGGGATGCCTATAAAGAGCAACTCAAGATCTATAAGAAGGAGCTTAGAAAGGCGCAAAGGCGCTCTTGGTATACCTTCTGTGGTGAAGTGGAAAAGGTCTCCGACGCCGCTAGGCTGAGGAAGATATTATCTGCTTCACCCTGTACAGTGGGATATTTACAGGATGAGGCAAATAACTGGACCAAAAACAGCGAGCAGTCGCTCAATGTACAGCTAGACACACATTTCCCGGGGAACACTGTAACAGAACCCGAGGATCAGCAGGACCAACAAGAGTGCGAGTGGACTGCGAGCGTCGCTAGCTTCTTGACTGAGAGATCCAGAATAAGCTGGGCTATTAACAGCTTTGAGCCCTTCAAGTCACCTGGACCAGATGGCATCACTCCAGCAGAAATGCAGAAAATGTTAAAGTACATTATCCCCTGGCTGGAGAAAATTTATGTAGGCTGTATCAGGCTTTCATACGTCCCGAATCGATGGAGGGATACCAAAGTGGTATTCATACCTAAAGCGGGAAAGATATCACACACTAGGCCAAAAGACTTCAGACCAATTAGCCTATCCTCGTTCCTATTGAAAGGTCTGGAAAGACTTTTAGATCATTTCATTAGGGAAAACCTGGATACAAAACTCCTGTCGGGGAACCAACATGCTTACAACAAGGGCAAGTCTACTGAATCAGCCCTGCACGAACTTGTGAGCACTATCGAATCGTCCCTGCATTTCAAGGAATTCACCATGGTGGCATTTCTTGACATAGAAGGGGCTTTTAACAACATTCACTCTGATGCGGTAATTGCGGCACTCTCACATCTAAAAGTTAACACTAGTTTGATTAGACTAATTCAAAGTCTGCTCACCAGAAGACGCATAACAGCATGTCTAGGGTCCACCACTCTAACAAGGTATGTAAACAGAGGGACCCCGCAAGGAGGAGTACTGTCTCCACTAATTTGGAACCTAGCGGTGAATGAAATCCTGCTAGATCTAGAACGTTGTGGCTGCAAGGTCGTGGCATATGCGGACGACGTGGCAATCGCAGTGAGTGGCAAATTCGTAAACGTCCTCAGAGACATCCTACAGGTGGCTCTGAACAAGTTGGCTAGATGGGCCAGAAGCAGCGGTTTGGGCGTTAACCCCAACAAGACAGAATTGGTTCTCTTTACTAGGATGAATAATGTCCCACATGTGGACCCTCCACCTCGGATAAATGGAACAGATCTAGTCTTTTCTGAAAGAGCAAAATTTTTAGGAATAATTCTAGATAGGAAAATGTTATTTAGACTTAACGTATTGGAACGTGTAAGGAAGGCCAACGTCGCCTTATATTCCTGCAAAAAGGCTGTAGGGTCGCGGTGGGGACTCTCTCCTAAAATCGTCCACTGGATATATATAGCAGTAGTTCGTCCAATACTGTTATACGGTATTGTGGTATGGTGGACGGCAACTGACAAACTAACCATTACCAACCTACTAACAAAGGTTCAGAGAATTGCCTGCCTGAGCATAAGCGGAGCCTTAAGGACTACAGCGACCGAGTCTCTACAATCCCTACTCCATATACTGCCGATTAATATTGTGGCGAGAGAAGTTGCAACCAAAGCGGCAATAAGATTAAACTGCCTATCAATGTGGAGGTACAAGAACTATGGTCACATGAGGATATCAAAGTGTAGTGCTATGGTAACCGACCGAGTGGACTATATACCAACAGTGTACACCTTCGAGAGAAATTACATCACTATGATTCCCGCCAGAGATGAATGGGTCGGCAGAATACCAGGTAATATAAACCATCTCCACTTTTACACGGATGGTTCGAAGCTTGATGAAAAGGTTGGCTTCGGAGTACACTGTGAAGAACTTAGTCTGGATATAGCTCACAGACTACCAGATACCTGCAGTGTCTATCAAGCCGAAATAATGGCAATATGGGAAGTCGCCAAGTGGCTGAGTCGCAACATAGTAACCAACAATGGCGTTGTCATTTACTCGGACAGCCAGGCTGCCATCAATTCTCTGGAGGCAACATCCCTAAATTCACAAACAGCCCTCGACTGCCGTAGATCTCTTAACGAGATGGCTGAGCAGTTTAATATACACCTCATATGGGTGCCTGGGCATAGGGATATCCCGGGGAACTGCAAAGCCGATGAACTTGCTAGGAAAGGGACGACATTACAAATTCTCGAAGAATTTGCATATATTGGTGCGCCACTATCCACGTGCAAGCTTTGGCTTAGGCAAGAGGCAATCAGGCAGTCCAACGATAGATGGACAGAAATCGGCACCTGCAGGGTAGCTAGACAAATCTGGCCAAGGTATGACCTGAGAAGGTCAAAATATCTCCTCGCACTAGAGAGTAAACGATTGTCTACGTTAGTACAGGTTCTGACGGGACACTGCTTGATCGGCGAACACGCCAAAAGATTGGGTATTGAGTCCAATGACTTCTGCCGAAGCTGTGGAGATGAGGAAGAAGTGGAGAGCATTGAGCACTTGCTTTGCGACTGTCCCGCTTTGAGTAAACGACGACTGGATATACTGGGGTCGGCCTTTTTAGGCAGCCTAACAGATCTTTCCAGTACTGATATTCGTACTATCGATAAATTTATATATCAAACAGGTTGGTTTCGATGAGGGGCATTTCAGCCCGTGGTAACACTAGGGACCTAAACTGGTCTATGTGAGCTTGTAAAAAAATACGGCTGCCACCCTAACCTAAACCTAAACCTAAACCTAAACCTAGTCTGAAATTGAGAAATGTTAAATGAAATGCAGAAAAAACTTGACGTTCAGGTGTGGTTCACATTCAACATCGGCCCTTACAATTTATCCACCCTTTATAAAACAAATCTTCTTGACTCACTAAATAAACTTCGGCGACTGAGTTTCAGCCGATGTGAATTGGATTTGCGCCGCGTCGGCTTCATAGCCTGGTGTCAAACCGGACATAAAACCGTCGGTTTTAATTTCGTTGTGTGTTCTCTACGATAACATCTAAACAGATAAAATTGAAACATAGAACGTAGATATGATTGTATGAAATATGCAATAGTATAATATTAGTTTCGACATTCGTTTTGCGACCTTTTGACCTTTGAGAGGTATAAGGCCGGCCGCACTCTGGATACGAATTCCTATGAATTTAAAATCATGCGTTGGGATCGTTCGTAACACGTACTACGAAAGCTCGAATGGGTGCGACTTAGTCGTACGTGCAAGTGTATGTAATATCAAAGTACGAATGCAATCCCGACATGTTTGGATTTTTATAAGTTTTTGAACGTGCCCGCTGAAAAGTTGAAAGAAAGAAATGGCGAAATAAATAAAAAGTGAAAGAAAATGGATAACGAAATCATCATTATACAAATCTTGCATGATATTGATGAAACTCGCCGTATTTATCTCTTCTTAAATATATTTAAAGCACACATTGTGTTGGGAAACCGATACGGATTAATATTTTTCATAGTGCATTGAAGAAACCTTTACGAATACGGTATCACTGAATAAACTACATAAATTTGACGCAGAAAAACGTATTTAGTGTGCGCACTCAGTTCGTACTAAAGGCCAGAACAAGTAGGCTTGAATTCATACCAAGCAAAACATTTTAAAATGTACACAGTACTTACAAGCAGTATGTACTGCACAAGCACTGTGAAACATAACAACCGCAAAACCAAAACAAAACAGCCGACTGCTTGATCACTTTCCACTCTGTGTTTTGTTGTGTTATTCCTCAACAAAGCGACAGTTCACAAGCGAAACAAAACGACAACAATGTTCTAGTGCCATTGTTATCTACCTATGTTCTATTTACCGTTACAAGCATGCAAAACATTTACTCTGTTATACTGCATTTACAAACAAAAAAGAGAAAGCAAAACTGCGATTAGTTAGTGCTAGCTTGTGTGATGAACAGTTCACTATTTTTAAGCAACAAGCAAATATATACAAATATAATTAAATAATGTAAGCAATAAATTAGAGAACAATTCTTGGGTGTACTTAAATTTTTTTTGCCATTTTATGTTAAATGTGGATAGCTAAAATCCTAAGTCCCAAGTCCCTTTTTTTTGCAGAATCTAAAAAATAATTTGTTATGTTTTTGGTTTTTCCGTTTTCATATTTTCGACCATATATTTTGGAGTATCAGTGAAGTTACTGCAAATCAAGCTAACATAACATTATAACACAATGTATAACATATAGGACCTAATAAAAGGTCTATTAGGCTTGAATAAACACACACAAGCATTCAAACATTCAACTCTCGCTGCTCTCAATGCAGTGTGTGATTGGTTATTGTGGTTCGCTTGTTCTGCTGTTTTGGGTTCTCTTTTTGTTGGAGTTGTACGTTCTACTTCCAAATCGTTTCTCTGCAGTCACTACTTGAACGTTTTGTTGTGAATATTTTGCACTGCTTGAAATAGCAGCAAGTCATTTGAAACTGATTCAAGACCACTTGATTCTGCTCTTTAGTTCGTACGACCAGTATCGTACCTTTACGTACGCTTTATATTCTTGTCAAGTGTGCGGCCAGCCTTATGAAGTAAGTTTGCACACATATAGTTAGGAGTTTGGCTGGAATAGATCCTTAATATTTAAAGGGATCAACAATATTTTTATACCTTTTTTGCTTTTGAGAGGTTGCTATACATTCAAGTAGACTGATTGTGAACACTGTAAACCCGAATATCTTTACTAAAACCCTGAACTTAGCGAAATATGTATAGCGATTAAATCGCATAAAAACAACAAATCTCCTGAAAAACATATCTTCAGAGATGCTAAAGGCAGACGTAACAACGAGAGCCAACATTTTAGCACCGGTCATCACCGAATTTTGGACTTCAGCAAAGTTACCAGACGAGAACGCCGATGGTGTAATTGTTAGCAGTTCTAGCGCTATCACAGTCTTTAGTGTTATTACAGCCACCACCATAGGTTTGTAACACCTCTAAATATTGATCTGAGACCCCATAATCGTCGTAAAATTCTAAGACGATTTAGCCATGTCCGTCTGTTGTATTCACGCTACAGTCCGTAATAATAGAGCAAGGTTGATAAAGTTGGTAGAAATACTTCTTATAGTTGCAGGTTGTTTGGGATTGCAAACGGGCCATATCGGTCAATGTTATGATATAGCTCCCCTATAGAGGTCGCTCCAAAATAGGTTTTTGAGTCCTTGATATCACATTTTTAAAGCAAGTTAACTGAAACTTTGCAGCTTGTATTCTACTTTGACAAGAATTCATCACAGCAAAAATTTTACAAATTGGTCTATATTTTATTATATAGAGGTCGCTTAAAACATACGTATTAAGCCATAAATACCACATTCTCTAAGCATTTTAACTGAATCTTTGCAGTTAATATTTAATTTAGACAAGAATCCATCACATATCCATATTTTGTTATAGTCCACCTATAGATGTCGCTCCCAAAAATGCTTATTTAAGCCATAAACACCACATTTTCTGAGAAATTTAGCTGAAACGTTGCAATGGGATCGTCCCATTTTTTGATACAGCCCCGATATATAGCATTTCTCCGATTTGACTTCTTAACACCACAGATACCACAAATTTCACTGATAGGGCTGAAAATTAGTAGCTGGGGTTTGTTTATACCCGAAATCCTTCACACAAGCACCCGTTGTCATAGGTCCATAGTTTGATATAGACACCATCTCTCTAGATTTGACTTCGTAACGCTACAAAAATTTCAGATTTCAACGAATTGAGCTGCAATTTGGTATAATGAGTTTATTTGTATCCGAAACCATTCACATGCGATCCATGGTATCTATCTATATCGGGGATGGTCCGTCTTAAACTGTGACGTATATGACATACATTTGAGACGTATTCGACATACGTATACAACGTCGTGAACCTAATGTCGGAAACTTGACTTTGTCACTAACAGTAAATAATTAGCTAGTCAATAGAAAAGAAAAAAATATTTATTTTAAACTTTCAAGTTTATTTATTGGTTCAAATGAATTATTATTTGTTTATAAATTAGGTTTCTTCTTCATTCGAATCTCTATCTTCAATGCCTTCAAAGTTGTCTTTTTTCGCGTATTTTAAGTGAAGAGTAAACTTCCAGCAACTTTTTAGATCGTTCCGATTCTAATAGATTTCGAAAATCAGAATGCACATGAGACCAATTGGAGAAATGCCTTCTAATTATGCAGTGGACGCTGGGATCATCAGTAATTTTAGAGCAAATGATGACAATGCGTTATGTCGATTTTTTGCCATATTCCAGAATAAGTAAGGTCTTCTAGTTTTTGCAACAAGCACATAAATGGGTGGGGTGTCAAAGTTTGTTGGGGAGAGGCAGACAAACTACAAAACTTTAATACTTGCTTTAAAAAAAATTGCCTCGTGTGAATCAGAACTTATATAATATTTTGCAAAAAAAAACTGAAACTGAACGATTTATGGTTTATCAAGAATATAAATTAAATGGTCTACAAAAGATTTGAAGAAAAGTGAATTTTTATGATCTGAAAAGATGTGCGTGCCGTTGTTGAAAAAGTAGATTAATCGCCGAAATAGTTGATTTCCCCATTTTGAACTTAATTAATGTTCGGGTTGTATATTGCACACCATTGTGTAAATATCGGTATTCGATCAAAAACATATATTTTCTCAAAAAATTTTAAATAAAGTTGTATCTCGGATTTCGATTAGTTTTTATATGGTGTCCACCAGATTTTTACGTGAAGGGCTGAAGTCTGCAGCGTCCTTAGAACTGATATTACAGTTTACGACATTTCAGACGGGTTTATGACGTATGTGACGTTTACACCTATCTGACAGTCGTAAACCTTAAAAATCATGTCGTGGACCATCCCTGATCTATATATATAAAGAAGAATGTATGTTTGTTTCTTGGTTTGTTTGTTTGTACCGCATAGGCGTCCAAACGGCTAGACCGATCTTCTAGATATTTGCACAAAATGTACATGTGTGGGGTGTGGTGAAAATAGGGTACTTGATTTTCCGATGTACCAAGTGGGGGTGGCCCCGCCAATATAAGCCAAATTTTGAAGTTGATATATCTTGCACAATTTGTTAGCAAGAGTGCTGTAATCTTGTACATATTTTTCTGGTGTCAGTCTACGTGATTGGTCAAAAATAGGCGGAAACGGTCCAATGGGCGTGGCCCCGCCCATATAAGCCAAATTTTTAAATTTAGATATCTTCCACAATTTGCTAGCGATAGTGCTGTAATTTTGTGCATATGTGTCTGGTCGTAGTCTGCGTGATTGGTACAAAAATTTTGTAATTGTTACATATGTATATTGCTGTAATTTTTACATATGTATATGCTGGTAGTCTACGTGATTGGTCAAATAATGGGAGAGATCGGACCAATGGGCGTGACCCCGCCCATATAAGCCAAATTTTGAAATTGAGATTTCTTGCACAATTTGTTAGCGAGAGTGCTGTAATTTTTATACCCTACACCACACTGTGGTACAGGGTATTATAACTTTGTGCATTTGTTTGTAACACCCAAAAGGAGAAGAAATAGACCCATCGTTTATTATACCGATCGACTTAGAATCACTTTCTGAGTCGATTTAGCTATGTCCGTCTGTCTGTTCGTCTGTCTGTCTGTCCGTCTGTGCATGTATTCTTGTAATCAAAGTACAGGTCGCAATTATGGTCCGATCTCGACGAAACTTTACACATATCTTATTTTTGGCCCAAGAACGATCCCTATTGAATTTGGTTAAAATCGGTTCAGATTTAGATATAGCCCCCATATATATGTTAGCCCCGATTTGACATGTAAGCGCTGTAAAAACTTTATTTTATACCCGATCAGTATGAAATTCGGCAGGAAAAGGTTTCTTATTACATATAGCCCCCATATATACGTTACCCCCGATTTGACATATAGGCGCTGTAGAGACTGTATTTTATATGCGATCAGTACGAAATTCGACAGAAGGAGGTCTTTTTACATGAATGAGTATTCAGGGAAGATCGGTTCAGATTTATATTGATTGTTCCTCCTGATTTGTTATCAAACCGCTATAGAAGTTGTATTTTACTTCCGATCATTAAAATTTTCCAGAAAGATGTTTCTCAATTTAGAAACGAATATTGCTTAATTTAGCGATTATCGTTTCAGAATTAGATAATATGTTTCTACCCATTTACCAATTATTCCAAATTATTCTGGCAATGACCCTTATCGCATTGTTAGGGAGGTGTAGGGTATTATATAGTCGGCCCCGCCCGACTTTCTGCCTTTCCTAACTGGTTTACATTTGTATCTGGTGGTAGTCTACGTGATTGATCCAAAAATTTCCATAATTGGTCCAATGTGCGTGGCTCCGCCCATATAAACCATATTTTTTAAATTGAGTTATCTTGCACAATTTGTTAACGATAGTGATGTAATTTTGAACATATGGGTAAAATTTTTTGAAAAAAGCCTAAAAAAAACTTTTGTCGAATTTTGTGATGAAAATTGGTATGCGTGGTCCGGAGGGCAAATAAAAAATACAATTCAAATCTAACAAATGTATTCAATTATAATAGACGTTTACTACGTATAATGCTGCCGATAAAGTAAAATGTGGTATGAAGTCGAATAGACGACAGTTTGTTCAGATTGGAGAAGTTCTATACTGTCGGTAAATTGTGGAGTTCCTCAGGGTAGTATACTTGGGCCACTTATGTTCATGTTATATTTAAATGATATAAATAATGTTGGATTGATAGGAACAATTGTAATGTTTGCTGATGATATGTCAGTTTTTTACCCTTATAAATCGGATATTCCATTGAAGGTGCAAATGGAAAGAGACTCTGCATTAATTTTTGAATATGCGAGATTGAATCATCTTATGTTAAATCCGCGAAAAACAAAATTACTTAGATTTAGACCATTTTCTCGTACATTGAATAATGATTTTGGTATTTTTGTCGATTGAGAATTTCTAAGGGAGGAGCATTATATAACCTATTTAGGGATTAGGCTCACAAGTAACCTCAAATGGGATGATCACATAAAATATGTAAAATCGAAAATTTCTTCCGCAATTGGAATTCTGTTCAAATTGAGAAGTAAACTGGACACTGATTCAAAGCTTTTAATTTATCAAGCATGGTACCTCCCCCACAAAGGGTTAAAATGTTGTGAAATATTGATTCTTTAATAACTGCTGTTATACGTATTCGAATCTTCTGAAATTCCACACATAGTATTAGTTTGTTAGTCGCTATCAACTCGAGGAAAATGGGCGAAATTGCCTCGCCCTATTTGGTACCTCACACACAAATGCACCATTTTGCACTAAAAGTTAAAAGCTTATAACAATAATACCAGTGTTTAGAAATATTTTGTACAGTGTAATGCTTTTATAGTGCCTACAGTCCAGTGAAAAATGGGCGTTATTGCCGCGCCCCTTGTGGTACCTCCCACACAAATGCATCATTTTGCACCAAAAGTTAACAGCTTATAACATTAATACCAGTGTATAAAAATACTTGAAATTTTGTACAGCGTAATGTTTTTATAGTGCCTACAGTCCATTGAAAAATGGGCGTTATTGTCACGCCCCTTTTGGTACCTCTCCCACAAAGGTACCATTTTGCACCAAAAGTTAACAGTTTATAACATTAATATCAGTGTATACAATTACTTGAAATTTTGTACAGTGTAATGTTTTTATAACGCCTATAGTCCAGTGAAAAATGAGCGTTATCACCACGCCCCTTTTTGTACCTCCCACACAAAATGGCCATATTATACCACAATTTAATATCTCAACGTTAATATACCAGTCCATATAAACACAATTCGGCACAGTGCAATGTATTTAAAGTATCTATTGTTCAGCGAAATATAGGTGTATTTCTTAAACCCCTTCTGGTACCTCCCACAAAAATTGACAGAATAATTTGTGTAATATTCAATATTACATTACTCACAAAGTGAGGGTATACCTTAGTCGGTTTACCCGACGGAAACTTTCTTACTTGTTTTAAAATTCATATTAATATTATTTAATTTTTTTTACATTTTTAATTAGAATAACAGTATTTATTTTCCAATTATAATACAAAACTGTTGCCAACAAGCTCCAAAAGGCCATCAGCGGCGCGGAGCTAAATAAAATGTGTACAAATATTGTTGTAAATAAATACTAATCAATAAAAAAAAAGTTATATTAGAAAAACACGGAAATCTAAATGTCCGTATCAAGAGTACAAACTTTTTATTCTTGAATATATATAACAACAAAATGTGCAATATTTAAGATACAAAATATTTCAAAACGCAGGTAGAGAAAGTTGCAATTAAAAATTTTTGCAGCATCCGAAATCGTTTTGCAAAATATAAATTACTAGTTACATGTAGCATCTACGTTTTATGTACATGCAAAAATTCAGCGTAATCCGTACAGTAGATCTCAAGAAAATTAAAAAACAAAAATGTGGCATGAGCGGACATTTTAGGTTTTTTTAGGCTTTTTTCAAAAAATTTTACCCAGAAATATTATTTATAAATTTGAATTTTCGATTCACCTGGAAAAATGATTCAATAGCTTGAAACTGGACTTGTTGTGAAAAATCCAGCTCATTCCAGCCCGTCTGGCAACCCTAGTTTGCGTACCTAAGTTTTGAATCAGCTGATGCAATTCCTCATCCCTCTTTTGAGCGGCTGCAATGCTCGTATAATCAATTCCTTGGCTAAGAGACTGAATTCTGGAAAGAGCATCATCTGGTGCATTCTCCAAAAAGGGCGTATGTCGTATAGTTGATGAAGTCATGTTGGCGAATTCTGCGTGGCGAAGCTTTTTATACCCTACACCACACTGTGGTACAGGGTATTATAAGTTTGTTTCACGGCAGATGTTTGTAACACCTGAAAATAATACAGCTAGACCCACCTTAAAATATACCGATCGACTCAGAATCACTAGCTGAGTCGATTTAACCATGTCTGTCCGTCCGTCCGTCTGTCCATGTAAAGATGTTCGTTAACTACAGGTTGCAATTTCACTCAGATCGTTCTGAAATTTTGCAGTTTAGAGTATTTCGCAGCTGTAAAGATCCCACAAAGATGTCTCAAAAATTTTATTGAATTTGGTTGAAATCGGTTCAGATTTAGATATAGCTCCCATATATATCTTTAGTCCGATTTATCCCTTTAGTCCTATAGAAGCTGTACTTTACATCCAATCGTTTTGAAATTTAGAATGGTAGAGTTTCTTGATCCATGAACCAACATTGCCGAATTTGAAGAAAATCGGTTAAGATTTAGCTATAGCTCCCATATATATGTTTCGTTCGATTTTGCTCTTTAGTCCTGTAGAAGTTGTATCTTACATCCAATCAGTTTGAAATTTAGAATGGTAGAGTTTCTTGATCCCGGAACCAACACTACTGAATTTGAAGAAAATCGGTTAAGATTTAGTTATAGCTCCCATATATATGTTTCATGCGATTTGGCTCTTTAGTCCTGTAGAAGCTGTATTTTACATCCAATCTTTTTTATACCCTACACCACACTGTGGTACAGGGTATTATTTAAGTAAAAAATGTCCCAAAAGTAAATTTATGTAAACAATTTATACATGAATTACAAAATTTATATTTCAGAGTTATTTAATATTACGAGAGTGGTGTACGTTATTATATAGTCGGCCCCTTGCTGGTTTCATTTTTTGATTGAATGCGAATAAAAGAAGTCGGTGGTCAGTGACGATTGTGCACTTACGACCTTCTATTGCATAGCGAAAATGGCAAACTGATTGGTACATCGCAGCTACTTCACGATCGTACGTAGAGTATTTTGTTGTGTAGACGTCAGCTGCTTCGAGTAAAAAGCTTGTGGCTGTAACTTACCATGAATTATTTGGTGGAAAACAGCTCCATTTGCAGTATCTGAAGCGTCCACATAAAGTGACAATTTTGCGTTTAAGTGTGGGTGAGCCAGTAGAGTTGCGTTAGCCAATTTGGTTTTAATCGGTGAAATACGGCTTCAGTAGCTGATGTCCACACTAACGATGCAAGGTCATTGTTTTTATTGCCCGGAACCATCTCTTGTAATATTGCTTGATATGATGCGGCAAAAACTTTCTATAAAAGTTTATCATTCCGATGAATCTTTTAAGTTCTTGCGCAGATTTTGGCAATGGGTAATTTTTTATTACCTCGACTTTTTCGGGTAATGGTCGGATACCATTAACGTTGACGAGATGTCTCAAAAATTTAAACTCGCTTTTACCGAATTTGCAATTGGCCAAATTAATAGCAAGGGAGTTTTCACGAAGTCGTCGAAATACCATTCGAAGGTCATGGCGATGTTGGTCTAGCGTTGTTGACGCAACAAAAAATGTCATCTACGAGTATGTATGGAAACTCCAAAATGACTCCACGAAACACCTCGTTTATTAACCGCTGGAATGACTGGGCGGCATTACATAAACTGAACGTCATAAATTTAAATTCAAAAAGGCCAAATGGCGTACTTACGGCGCACAGTGGGAGGAATTCCAAAAAAAGGGAAATAATTCTGCAGTTTCTTAACCAGACATCCGATTGCGACCAGACTTGGCATATTTGTAGAAGAGGTATTAGAGAAGTTAAGTTTTGAGTTTGGGCCCCCCGTGGTATACAGGGGCGGAACTGCAGGGCCTCAAAGTTGGCCACCTCCTTTGAACAAAATGTTTAAGAGCGTGTATCTTTCGTATTTTCCGGCCGATTCATAAAATCTTTTTTTGTGCGTATTCTAATAACCGAGGTCTACAAAAGGCACCTAACAGTTATCTTATATACTTACCGAGATATCTGCTTTCGAAAATTGAATTTTTGATTTTTTCCCCGACCTTGTGCAGAATATGCACCAATTTTATCCACTTAAGCATGTCTGGATTGGCAATAAAATTTCCTATATGATGAAAAAAAAAATTGGTTCGATATAACCAATAGGACAAAAGTTATGGCACCTTGAATTCACATTTAAAAAAAATCGATTTTTTGTCATTTTTTTAGGAAAAAAAAATTATATCGTATTTTTGAGTTTTAGAAGAAGTTAGTTAAAAAATGTATAACATATTTAACATAAAGGAAACTTTCCAGAGTATGCTCTCAATGAAAGAACGGGTCAAAAATATTTACTGGTATTGTTACCAAGCTTCTCCAATTTACACAATTTTTTAGACAAATTTCAAAAGTAAGCCACATTTTCTCCAATCGCAAAGCTAAAATGTTAAAACTTTTGGCATATTTATGTGTGGTAAGGTGTTGTAAGTTGAACTGCAAAGGGAATCTGAAACCTCGCTTTTAGTATAGTAGATATAGGGGAAAATCCAAAAATCCCATTTTTGGGGATTTTCAAAATTATTTTGGGAATTGTGGGACCGACTTTTGGAAATATAATGATTCGCGAATTACATTCGATTTGGTATGTCAGAACCTACAAACTACAAAATATTTCATTGAAAAATTTTATGTCGTTTTTACATTTCTGTCTGCATTTGAAAAGTGATTTTTTCACTTTTTTCCTGACCCTGTCGTGGCATTTGCTTAATATCAGTGCAGAATATGAACCGATTTCTCTGACATCAACTTCTCTAAATTAACAACAAAATTTTCTGTGTGATGCAAAAAATTTCGGTAAAATGTGCCCACATATACAAAAGTTATGGCCACATCAATTTACACTTTCAAAATATAGACAAATTTAGTATTTTGGAGATACCGAGGAATTTATAAAAAGAAAGTATAACATATTTATATTTGTCTTAAAGGAAACTTCCTGGAGAATATTTTCAAGAAAAGAACGAGACAAAAATTTGTATTAATAGTGTTGCCACGCTTCTCCAAATTACACCATTTTTTACGAAAATTGCAAAGCTAGGCCACATTTTCGGCAATCGCAAAGCTTGGATATGAAAACCTTTACCATTTTTATATGTAGTAATCTGTTATACGACAAACTGCAAAAGGATTTTTGAGCCCGGCTTTTAGTATAACTGATTTTGGAAAAAAACAAAAAATTCCCTTTGGTGGGGATTTTCGAATTTATTTTGGGAATTGTGGGATTTACGTCCACAAATATAATGATGTTAGAATTAGCCTCGATTTCTGGTGTCAAGGCGTACAAATTACAAAAAAAAATAATTGAGATGTCTTAATTTTTAAAGATTCAATGGAAATATAAAATTTCCTTTGTTGTTAATTTTTTCCTTTGTTGTTTATTTTTTCCCGACCCTTTCCTACGAATCGCTATATATTAGATCCTGTTATATACCGATTCTTTCCTCATTATCTTTTCTGGATAGAAAACAAAATTTACTATTTGATGTCAATATATTGCAATTTGGTATACCCACTGAGACAAATGTTATGGCCATTTGAAGTTATACTTCATCATATAGGAAATTTTATTGCCAATCCAGACATGCTTATATGAATATTCTGCTTCGATATTTACAAAATACTAGCACAAGGTCGGGGAAAAAATAAAAAAATCAATTTTCAAATGCAGATATTTCGGTAAGTATACAAGATAACTGTTAGGTGCGAAAAGCCTTTTGTAGAAGATTTTATGAATCGGCCGGTAAATACCAAAGATACACGCGCTTTGTTCAACCGAGGTGGCCAACTTTGGGGCTCTGCAGCTCCGCCCCTGTATACCACTGGGGGCCCAAACTCAAAACTTCTCTAATACCTCTTCTACAAACATGTCAATTTTGGTCGCTATCGGATGTCTGGTTAAGAAACGGCAGAATTATTTCCCTTTTTTTTGGAATTCCTCCCACTGTGCGGCGGTTTTCGGAATTTCGTCTGGATGAATCGGAATTTAATGGAATGTTTTTTGCAGGTCGATCTTTGAAAATACTCTTTTACTTCGCAAATTTGTTGTAAAAACTGATAAATAGGGTAGAGGCTAGCGATCAGGCTATGTTCGAGCGTTCAAGGCTCTATAGTCCCAACATAGTCTCCAATAACTTTTTTTGACTAATTGCAATGAACTGGAGCAGTTGCTTTTTGATGACTGACAAATGCCGGTTTTGATCAGCAAATCGAATTCCTTTTTGGCAGCCGAGGGCGCAAGAAACGGGTTGGTCTCTATTCACAAAATGGTGAAAGTTTGGTTATGTCACTGAATTCTCGAAGGAGATTTCCAAAAATGTCGTTTTCATTAAACGTTTTAATGACTGCGATTTCCATAATCGATGCTGTTGTAAGTTTCGATTCACAGTCAATGATATTGTCGATGAGTTAATTTGTTTGAAATCGATTAGTAGATCACAGTGTTTTATGAAGTCAGATCCGATGATTGGTGTTTTTACATCACCGATAACAAATGACCAGTAAAAATCTTTGTGAAGTCCAAGGTCCAATTTGACACGTTTTTCGCCAATGACCTTGATGAGTGACCCATTGGCAACATATAAAACAATGGCCATTGGACGGACATCAAAAGATTTCGAAGTTAATGGGAAAACGTAAACAGCGGCGCCACTATCTACTAAGAATTTCTTTCGCGCTTACTTTTCTCTTCAAGGCGAAATGTTTGACCTGTCGTGGAAGAATTTTGTCGTTGTTTTGAATCTTGTGACGCTTTTGTGATCGATGACATCCATTGTTCGGCCTACGGGATTGAGAACGTGAGCGTGTAGTGTGTTCATCAAGTTTCTTACCCAATTCCACTATAGCTGCTCGAAGGTCACTTATTTCGCTCGTTCACGATCGGTTACGACTTCGCAAACTTGACCTGGTGAAATGTCATCGACAACGGAATCTGCGATTTTCGTGAATTCTGCCGGTGTGCCTGTTGACGCAGCCATAACGGGTTAAGCAAATTCCGGCAAACGCTTTGTCCACAATTTCTTCAAAGCTGCTTCACCCAAAGGGTTGCTCGTAACACGCTTCATTTAAAAAACAGCTCTGAAGGCTTTTTGTCACCCAGCGGCAGTTCGGACAAAATGTTTTATTATTTTCTGCTTGAAATATTCGAAACGGTCGGTTTGTGGAAATGATGATATGTTTGGGCTCAACGCTGCAAGTACGGTTGCACTCTTATGCTTATCAGAGGTTATGCCCGATGCTGTAAACCAAAAATCCATCGTTGTGGACCAAGCCTCGATGTAAGTGTTGTACATTTGTTGAAATGGCAATCTGACGTAAACTGTAGAAACATTACTGCTGAAATCCTGCTAGATCTAGAACGTTGTGGCTGCAAGGTCGAGGCATATGCGGACGACGTGGCAAATTCGTAAACGTCCTCAGAGACATCCTACAGGTGGCTCTGAACAAGTTGTATAGATGGGAAAGAAGCAGCGGTTTGGGCGTTAACCCCAACAAGACAGAATTGGTTCTCTTTACTAGGATGAATAATGTCCCACATGTGGACCCTCCACCTCGGATAAATGGAACAGATCTAGTCTTTTCTGAAAGTGCAAAATTTTAAGGAATAATTCTAGATAGGAAAATGTTATTTAGACTTAACGTGTTGGAACGTGTAAGGAAGGCCAACGTCGCCTTATATTCCTGCAAAAAGGCTGTAGGGTCGCGGTGGGGACTCCCTCCTAAAATCATCCACTGGATATATATAGCAGTAGTTCGTCCAATACTGTTATACGGTATTGTGGTATGGTGGACGGCAACTGACAAACTAACCATCACCAACCTACTAACAAAGGTTCAGAGAACCGCCTGCCTGAGCATAAGCGGAGCCTTAAGGACTACAGCGACCGAGTCTCTACAATCCCTACTCCATATACTGCCGATTAATATTGTGGCGAGAGAAGTTGCAACCAAAGCGGCAATAAGATTAAACTGCCTATCAATGTGGAGGTACAAGAACTATGGTCACATGAGGATATCAAAGTGTAGTGCTATGGTAACCGACCGAGTGGACTATATACCAACTATGTACACCTTCGAGAGAAATTACATCACTATGATTAACGCCAGAGATGAATGGGTCGGCAGAATACAAGGTAATAGAAACCATCTCCACTTTTACACGGATGGTTCGAAGCTTGATGAAAAGGTTGGCTTCGGAGTACACTGTGAAGAACTTAGTCTGGATATAGCTCACAGACTACCAGATACCTGCAGTGTCTATCAAGCCGAAATAATGGCAATATGGGAAGTCGCCAAGTGGCTGAGTCGCAACATAGTAACCAACACTGGCGTTGTCATCTACTCGGACAGCCATGCTGCCATCAATTCCCTGGAGGCAACATACCTAAATTCACAAACAGCCCTCGACTGCCGCAGATCTCTTAACGAGATGGCTGAGCAGTTTAATATACACCACATATGGGTGCCTGGGCATATGGATATCCCGGGGAACTGCAAAGCCGATGAACTTGCTAGGAAAGGGACGACATTACAAATTCTCGAAGAATTTGCATATATTGGTGCGCCACTATCCACGTGCAAGCTTTGGCTTAGGCAAGAGATGGACAGAAATCGGCACCTGCAGGGTAGCTAGACAAATCTGGCCAAGGTATGACCTGAGAAGGTCAAAATATCTCCTCGCACTAGAGAGGAAACGATTGTCTACGTTAGTTAGACGGGACACTGCTTGATCGGCGAACACGCCAAAAGATTGGGTATTGACTCCAATGACTTTTGCCGAAGCTGTGGAGATGAGGAAGAAGTGGAGAGCATTGAGCACTTGCTTTGCGACTGTCCCGCTTTGAGTAAACGACGACTGGACATACTGGGGTCGGCCTTTTTAAGCAGCCTAACAGATCTTTCCAGTACTGATATTCGTACTATCGATAAATTTATATATCAAACAGGTTGGTTTCGATGAGGAGCATTTCAGCCCGTGGTAACACTAGGGACCTAAACTGGTCTATGTGAGCTTGTAAAAAAATACGGCTGCCACCCTAACCTAAACCTAAACACTACTGCTTGTCTAGGATGTTTCTGTATGCCCACCATTGTGTGGCATGGTTTCCAAAGCTGCTGACGATAAACCACTATCGTTTATTTAATGCCAAAAAACTTAAAGGTGGCGAATTTTTGCAATTTTTTATAAACTTTATTTGTAAGAAACAATATGAAAGAGATTTAATTAATTTGTATGTAGTTGAAGAGAGGACGATGTAATATGATGAAGGTTCAACAGCGAAAAGGGCAGATGGTTTTTATTTGTTCACGAACGTTTGTTAGCATATGTAGTTACAATGAGATTCTTTTGTTATGATAATGCGGTTACTTTATCAAATGACAGGATGCTACATATATATACATTCATATGAACTGTTTATTTTGAAAGTGGCGTCATTCTGCTTTACTCGATACACCATTAGAAAAAGGGGGGTAATAAAACTAGAATGCGAAAATTGTCATGCATATAAAAACATTGAAGTCTAGAGATGAACTAAATATATATAATAGGCGTGTTTTCGTTACACCATAAGTGCTTAATTTGTATGGGGAGCTAAGCACTTTTAAGCACTATTAGTTCCCGATGAAGTTTGGTGCTTGTGTTCATGTCTTAATCGAGTATAATGTTGCCAGATTGGGCACCCTATATTTAGCAATATGGCATCCCATTTTTGGAGAGATGCTATTAAATATTGTGAATTAACGGGAAGAAGAAGAACAAAAATGAGAAATTATTTTAATATTTGCAAAAATAGTGTAAACAATTTAACATAGAATAGTAAATATATGTTTTATAAATACTTTTCACGAATTTTTTGTCTGTTTCGCACTGTTCTTTCTTCGCAACTCATGACACCATTGCTACCAGATAGTGAAAATCCGCCACTTATTGCTTATGTGCCAGTTAGTGGAGGTCAGTTGTTTTCGTTGCAAAGTGCTAAACTAAAAGTGCTAGCTTGTAACGAAAACATGCCTAATATATATCTGTTATATAAAATGTATAAAATGCTATGTGACATTTTAACGATACTAATCTTAGTTGAAAAACAGAATGGCGTTTACCCCACTTTCAAAGTAAACAGATCAAAGGCTCTAAAATGTCCTTATACGGATTTCCATCAAACATACATAGCAAATGATATCTGTGGTCACAACCGATAACCGACTAAGTCAACTTAAAAAAGGCTTGAGTTATGTATGCTACAACAGTACACTAAAAATGTCCTTTATTTACGTAAAATCTCCATGTCTCTAACAGTGTTTTTAAAGATATTAACAAAAACGTATTTACCTAAGTCGCAATGAAGTCTCATTACAGAAAAATAAAAAGCAATTTTTCTCGATGGTCGACTTAAGAAAGCGTTGAGTTATGTATTTTAGCAATTTCTAGTAACAATACTTTATAATTACATAAAATCTTCATTTCTCTAACATTGTTTTTTTAAAAAGATATTAGTAAAAACATATTGACGTCGCAATGAAGTCCCATTACAAACAATTGAAAAGTGATTTTTCTCGAATGCATGATTTTTGATCTAGGCGTTTATTGCTTGTAATCACAGATATATATATACCATCCTGTTTATAATTTGTACAAGCTCTGCACAGAGGTCCGAGAAGTTGTTAATGACCATGTTGTTAATGAACAATGAATGAAGTAATTTGTTTGCAGTATCTAATATTAGAGAATTTCGTGAGGATTTCGGTTGGCTCATGCCACGATATTTTCGGTATGGAACGTTTAGGTTTAGGTTAGGGTGCCAGCCGTTTTCTTTTTATACCCTACACCACACTGTGGTACAGGGTATTATGACTTTGTGCATTTGTTTGTAACACCCAAAAGGAGTAGAGAAAGACCCATTGTTAATTATACCGATCGACTTATAATCACTTTCTGAGTCGATTTAGATGTCTGTCCGTCTGTCTGTCTGTAGATGTATTCTTGTAATCAAAGTACAGGTCGCAATTATGGTCCGATCTCAGCAAAACGTTGCACATATCTTTATTTAGGCCCAAGGACGATCCCTATTGAATTTGGTGAAAATCGGTTCAGATTTACATATTTCCTATATATGTACCTCCGATTTGGCATATATGCACTGTATAAACAACATTTTTGAACCGATTTGTACAAAAATTGACAGAGAGTAGTCTCGTGATACACTTAGAGACAATACAAAATTTGGAAATCGGTTCAGATTTAGATATAGCCCCCATATATATGTTACACCCGATTTGACATGTAAGCGCTGTAGAAACTGTATTTCATTTCCGATCACTACGAAATTCGGCAGAAAGAGGTTTCTTATTACATGAAGGAATACTGCCAAATTCGGAGAAAATCGGTTCAGATTTAGATATAGCCCCCATATATATGTTACCCCCGATTGGAAATTCAAGCGCTGTAGAAACTGTATTTTATATCCGATCAGAGCGAAATTCGGCAGAAAGAGGTTTCTTATTACATGAGGGAATGCTGCCAAATTCGGAGAAAATCGGTTCAGATTTAGATATAGCCCCCATATATATGTTAGCCCCGATTTGACATCTAAGCGCTGTAGAGACTGTATTTTATATTCGATCAGTACGAAATTTGACAGAAAGGGGTTTTTTATTACATGAAGGAATACTGCCATATTCGGAGAAAATCGGTTCAGATTTAGATATAGCCCCCATATATATGTTAGCCCCGATTTGACATCTAAGCGCTGTAGAGACTGTATTTTATATTCGATCAGTACGAAATTCGACAGAAGGAGGTTTCTTATTCTGGTTTTTTCCTTTCCTTACTGGTTTTTTTCTTCAGCTCACATAGACCAGTTTAGGTCCCTAGTGGTACCACGGGCTAAAATGTCCTTCATCGAAACCACCCTGTTTGATATACAAATCGATAGCATGAATATCTATAGCACGAATATTGGTAGTGGAAAGATCTGTTAGGCTGCCTAGAAAGGCCGACCACAGTAGGTCAAGTCGTCATTTACTCAAAGCGGGACAGTCGCTTAGCAAGTGCTCAATGCTCTCCACTTCTTCCTTATCTCCACAGCTTCTGCAGAAGTAATTGGAGTTAATACCCAATCTTCTGGCGTGTTCGCCGATCAGGCAGTGTCCCTTCAGAACTGATAGTAACGTAGACAATATTTTCCTTTCTAGTGCGAGGAGATATTTTGACCTTCTCAGGTCATACCTTGGCCAGTTTTGTCTAGCTACCCTACAGGTGCTGATTTGTGTCCATCTTTCGTTGGACTGCCTGATTGCCTCTTGCCTAAGCCAAAGCTTGCACGTGGATAGTGGCGCACAACCGATAACCGACTAAGTCAACTTAAAAAAGACTTGAGTTATGTATGCTACAACATTACGCTAAAAATGTCCTTTATTTACGTGAAATCTCCATGTCTCTAGGTTAGATTAGGTTAGGTTGAAGAGAGGAGACGTTTAAACGTCTCATGTCCATGGACATACACTTAAGCCAGTGGTTCGGCGTGTTGTGCGCTCCTTATTTATGATCTTTTTATACCTCACGAGTTACTGAAAATCGGTACTAGACACGAATTTTCTCAGTATCTTCCAGTCATATTCTCTGAGATGAGTCAAGTCTGGTAATATGTCGGACCCGAAATGTTGGGATCTTGCATGTGTGAAAGCCGGGCAGTGACACAGAAAATGTTCCATCGTTTCGATGTTTTCTCTGCATGCCCTGCATTCGTCGTTTCCTGCTAGTCCTATGCGATGAAGATGTGCTTGTAAGCATGAATGTCCCGTTAGAACACTCTTCATCTTACTAATATCAATCTTGTTTAGTTTCAGAGGACTTCTTGTTTTCTTTTCATTTGGGTCACCCCACAGTATCTTTGCAGTTGCTCCTACTGTTGCGCTGTTCTACACAGTTTTATGAGCCATCACTGCCCAGTGCTTCAACTCATTTTTCGTGGCTTCGAAAGGTTTCCAATTTTCCAAGTTTATTACTCGAAATTCTCTGCCCTTTGAAGCCAAGTTGTTTGCCCGTTCATTTTAAATTACTCCGTTGTGTCCTGGTACCCAGCAAATACGCAAGTTACAATGGGCTGAGTAATCATTTATCGTTCTTTTACAATCGAACACAGTTCTGGATTTGACCCTTTCCGATGTTATTGCTTTAATCGTCATTTGGCTATCTGTGAAGATGTTGGCATATTTAGGCTTTGTCGTGTTGCTGAGCCAGTTCACACACTCCGTGATTGCTCGAACTTCTGCTTGAAATACCGTGTTATGGTCAGGGAGGCGGAAGTGAAGTTCGACTTCTGGTTCATCAATAAAAAGTCCCAGACCCGTCCTTCTTCCTCGCTTGGACCCATTCGTGTAGCAGCTGGTTCCCACTGGCACATGGGCCAAAGTTCCATTTTCCCAGGAGCGTCTGTCTGGCACAAACGTCGATTTCCTTGTAAATAGACATATTTCTGTTTTGTCTGGGTTAACATTTAATCCCCTTGGTTGTGCCCGGTTATATGCTATGTTAAGTGCCTCTTCAGCTCTTCTGCATAATAGATTTGGATGAAAGCCCCTTAGAAGTATTACAACGTCGTCTGCATAACAGACTGGTGAGGGCTTTTAGGAGACTGTGTATTGTCGTAACCCATAGAAGAGGCGATAAAATGACCCCCTGAGGTATACCACGATTTACCTTGTCTCTAATTTTTACGTCATATGACCCACAAATAATCCACCTATTCCTTAGCATATTGTTGATCCAGTTTTTCAGCGCCCGGCCTGAAACTCGTCTAAGGACTGGATAAGTGTATCGGTCTGTACATTTCTTTACTGAATGACTCTTCTATGTGGTGCACTACCTCATGCAGAGCTGTGTCCACTGATCTTCGTTTGACATAGGCGTGTTGTTTGAATTTTAGCCTGTCATCCGCTATTTTACCTTTGAACATGTTATCAATTATTCGCTCCATTGCTTTTAACAGGAAAGAAGTAAGGCTAATGGGTCGATAAGCCTTTGGGGTCGTATAACTCGCCTTGCCAGGCTTTGGTATGAAGACCACCCTTGATTCCTGCCAGTTTTTTGGGGTATACGAATGGGTTAGGCATGCAGTGAACACTCCAGCCAGATGAGTTGATACAAGATCCACCTCATTCTGCAGAAGTGCTGGAAATATTCCATCCGGTCCCGCAGCCTTAAAGGGGGAGAAACTTTTTATCGCTTCTTTAACCATACCATCTGTTATATCAGTAATAGGTACTTGAAGCAATACATTTTCATTCTGTAACTGTTCCTCTGTTGGTCCAGCATTACCAGTCGGAAAATGAGTTTTCATCAAGAGCCTTACGGTATCCTCTATAGTTTCCATCCTTTTACCCGTTTCATCCACCAGTGTTTCGGTTTGGACATGAGTTTCTGAGAGGAACTTTTTCATTTTAGACATGCTGTTAACGCTGTCTACCTGTTCCAGGAGTTACTTTTCGCCGATCTAACGATTTTTTCGGTAATCTTCTTAACATTGATATCAATGTCTTCTGCACATAGATAATCGCGTGTAGGATGCCCCAATCGATTTCTAAGTAGATTTCCGAATAGTCCAGTCGGTTTTAGCCTTATTACGGAAACTTATGGGGTTTGGCGGTGGCCGTGCAATTTTAAACCTTATATAATGGTGGTCTGAATAGGAGTGTTCATCCGAAACCCTCCACTCATGAATGTCATCAATAAGATTTTCTGAACATACTTCTTCCCTAATTTTGTGAACAAAGGTTGCAGTGTTTCCTATGTTAAGAGTTATGAGGTCATTTGGATTTAAAAATTCGATAAGGGCGTGTCCCCTTTTATTGGTTTTAGTACTACCCCAAGCGATATGATGGGAGTTGGCGTCACATTCAGCTAATAACTCATTACTTGTGTGTTTGGATTCCCTCACCAGACGTTGTAATTCCGACGTAGGTTGCAGTGTCGGCGCATCGAATGGCAGATATATTGACGCCAGGTACATATTTCCATTACCTTGCCTCAGCACCGTTGCGTCCGATGTTGACAACTCTGGAGAGAAAATAAAACATAAGTTTTTATGGCACAGAATACAAGTCCTTGGACGAGTACCTGTGTTAGCGTAGAAAAGGTTATAGTTCACTTGGTTTAATCCAGTAACCTTGTTGCTAGTTGTCCATGGTTCCTGGATCAAAGCAATATGAACCCTGCCTTTATTTATGATGTCCATCAGAGCGTTGGATTCTGTCTCGCTCCGGTGGAGGTTTATCTGGATGACCTCAATCATTGTCCTTCCAGTAAATGTTTCTTTTGGGAGTCTATCCTATCTGGTGACACCCCCTCATTATTTGGTAGTGGGTCATTCTCCTCCTTTCGTTCACTACCTATTACACCATCTTCCAGTCGACAATTTTAGGAGGCGGTGTTATTTATTGTCGCTCCCTCATTGGTTTGAATCGTTTTGGCTCTTTTTATTTTGATCACCACCTTTGCTGGGAACTTCCTGCAAAAGTGGCGGTACTATTGGTGAACTGGTGAACATCAGATTTTGGCAGTGACTCACTTGTCTCCATCCGTTCAATACCAGTGTTTGCCTCTTCAGACAGTATATTTGGACTCGATTCATCTGTCCTGCCAATCGGGACCTTTCCAATTTTGAAAAAGACTGTCCAGATAAAGAAGTACGCCATGCCCTTCGCCATGACAAGATTATTCTTGGATTCTTTTGGTCTTCGGGGATTCTGCCAGATGCACTACTGCTATCAATTATGGCGTAGCATAGATCGTCTCGAAAATGTTGTTTAGCTATATTAGAATAAGACGGTGACTTTTTACCCTTCTTTATGGTCAATTGATTTTTCCGTGTCTGTAGAGACTTTTTGGTTAAAGCCTAATCCTTAACGGATGATTTGGTTGACTTGACCTGCGTTATTGGGTCAAGTTTACCGCCCACAATCGAAGGACCCAGACTAGAGACCTCCTTTTGTGCGGTGTCTCTAACACTGTTTTTTAAAGATATTAACAAAAACGTATTTACTTAAGTCGCAATGAAGTCTCATTACAGAAAAATAAAAAGCAATTTTTCTCGAAGGTCGACTTAAGAAAGCGTTGAGTTATGTATTTTAGCAATTTCTAGTAACAATACTTTATAATTACATAAAATCTTCATTTCTCTAACATTGTTTTTTTAAAAAAATATTTGTAAAAACATATTGACGTCGCAATGAAGTCCCATTACAAACGGGACAGTCGCATAGCAAGTGCTCAATGCTCTCCACTTCTTCCTTATCTCCACAGTTTCTGCAGAAGTCATTGGTGCTAATACCCAATCTTCTGGCGTGTTCGCCGATCAGGCAGTGTCCCGTCAGGACTGATACTAACGTAGACAATCTTTTCCTTTCTAGTACGAGGAGATATTTTGACCTTCTCAGGTCATACCTTGGCCAGATTTGTCTAGCTACCCTACAGGTGCTGATTTGTGTCCATCTTTCGTTGGACTGCCTGATTGCCTCTTGCCTAAGCCAAAGCTTGCACGTGGATAATGGCGCACAACCGATAACCGACTAAGTCAACTTAAAAAAGACTTGAGTTATGTATGCTACAACATTACACTAAAAATGTCCTTTATTTACGAGAAATCTCCATGTCTCTAACACTGTTTTTTAAAGATATTAACAAAAACGTATTTACTTAAGTCGCAATGAAGTCTCATTACAGAAAAATAAAAAGCAATTTTCTCGAAGGTCGACTTAAGAAAGCGTTGAGTTATGTATTTTAGCAATTTCTAGTAACAATACTTTATAATTACATAAAATCTTCATTTCTCTAACATTGTTTTTTTAAACAGATATTAGTAAAAACATATTGACGTCGCAATGAAGTCCCATTACAAACAATTGAAAAGTGATTTTTCTCGAATGCATGATTTTTGATCTAGGCGTTTATTGCTTGTAATCACAGATATATATATATATACCATCCTGTTTATAATTTGTACAAGCTCTACACAGAGGTCCGAGAAGTTGTTAATGACCATGCACACCCGGAAAGCTTCAGTACTTCAACAACAGAAGAAAACATTGAATGAATGAAGTAATTTGTTTGTAGTATCTAATATTAGAGAATTTCGTGAGGATTTCGGTTGGCTCATGTCACAATATTTTCGGTATGGAACGTTTAGGTTTCGGTTAGGGTGCCAGCCGTTTTCTTTTTTTTCCTTCAGCTCACATAGACCAGTTTAGGTCCCTAGTGGTACCACGGGTTAAAATGCCCTTCATCGAAACCACCCTGTTTGATATACAAATCGATAGCATGAATATCGATAGCACGAATATTGGTAGTGGAAAGATCTGTTAGGCTGCCTAGAAAGGCCGACCCCAGTAGATCCAGTCGTCGTTTAATCAAAGCGGGACAGTCGCATAGCAAGTGCTCAATGCTCTCCACTTCTTCCTTATCTCCACAGCTTCTGCAGAAGTCATTGGAATTAATACCCAATCTTCTGGCGTGTTCGCCGATCAGGCAGTGTCTCGTCAGAACTGATACTAACGTAGACAATCTTTTCCTTTCTAGTGCGAGGAGATATTTTGACCTTCTCAGGTCATACCTTGGCCAGATTTGTCTAGCTACCCTACATGTGCTGATTTGTGTCCATCTTTCGTTGGACTGCCTGATTGCCTCTTGCCTAAGCCAAAGCTTGCACGTGGATAGTGGCGCACCAATATATGCTAATTCTTCGAGAATTTGTGAAGTCGTCCTTTCCTAGCAAGTTCATCGGCTTTGCAGTTCCCCGGAATATCCCTATGCCCAGGCACCCATATGAGGTGTATATTAAACTGCTCAGCCATCTCGTTAAGAGATCTGCGGCAGTCGAGGGATACTTGTGAATTTAGGTATGTGGCCTCCAGATAATTGATGGCAGCCTGGCTGTCCGAGTAAATGACAACGCCAGTGTTGGTTACTATGTTCCGACTCAGCCACTTGGCGACTTCCCATATTGTCATTATTTCGACTTGATAGACATTGCAGGTATCTGGTAGACTGTGAGCTATATCCAAATTAAGTTCTTCACAGTGTATTCCAAATCCAACCTTTTCATCAAGCTTCGAAACATTCGTGTAAAGGTGGAGATGGTTTATATTTCCGGTTATTCTGCCATCCCATTCATCCCTGGCTGGTATCATAGTGATGTAGTTCCTCTCAAAGGTGCGCACCGTTCATATATAGTCCACTCGGTCGGTTACCATAGCACTACACTTTGATATCCCCATGTGACCGCAGTTCTTGTACCTCCACATTTTTTTTTTTTTTTTTTTTTAATATTCTTTATTTGCAATCTATTATATAATATTAAGCAAATTGTATGATGGTTTATAAAAATAACAGATGTTACGATTCCTTCTTTGGAATAGTAACTATTAACTTATATATAACTAACAATTAGAATATATAGAGATCAAGTTTATTAGATTAGATTTAATTTAATTTCGAAATGGGAGATCCAGGACATCATATCTCTTCAATCGCCGGACATCATTACTTTCATCTAGCAACATTATTGCTAACGGGTTTGTGTGATAACTTAATCTTTGTAGATATTTAACGCTGTATTTGTTGATCTCGGTTTTGACAAATGGGATGTTGAGATCATTGTGAATAGTTTTATTTGAGACGAACCATGGTGCCGATGTGATACTTCGTAGGATTTTCGATTGAATTGTTTGAATTAGTTTAATGTTTGTATTACTGCAGGTTCCCCAAAGATGAATACCGTAGCTCCAAATGGGCTTTAGAATGGACTTGTATAACAAAACTTTATTTTCTAAACTTAACTCTGATTTTGGACCCAGCAACCAGTACATTTTTTTAAATTTTAGATCAATCTGACTTTTCTTAGCTTTTAAGTGATCTTTCCATCGTAATCTTCGATCTAAGTGTAAACCCAAGTATTTTGTCGAATTGCAGTGTGGTATGAGTGACCCGTTTAAATAAACATCAGGGCAGTTCCCTAATCTGAGCGTAAATGTGACATGTGAAGATTTTTGAGGATTAATCATAATATTCCAAGCGATAAGCCATTCGTGTAAAATATCCAGCTGATTTTGAATAACAAGAGAAGCCTCAAACATAGACTCACTTGAATGCAAGAAGGTAGTATCATCTGCGTATGTTGCTACCGTAACTCCATCAATACAAGGCATATCGTACGTGAATATGGTGTACAGAATGGGACCCAAAACGCTTCCTTGCGGTATACCGGCATTTATTCTATATATATTTGAATTAGTATTGTTTACTTTAACATAAAAGCTTCTTCCATGTAAATACGATTTCAGGAACATAAAATAGGGCGCTGGAAGGAGTTTCTTTAATTTATACAGTAATCCTTTATGCCAAACTTTGTCAAATGCCTGTTGGACGTCCAAAAATACAGCAGAGCAATACATTTTTCGTTGAAGTGCATCAGTTATAATTTTAACAACTCGGTGACATTGCTCTGGTGTACCATGTAAATGTCGAAATCCGAATTGATGTTCAGGTATGATGTTGCACTTTTCTAGTATTGGAAGCAAACGGTGGACAAATAATCTTTCGAATATTTTTGAAAATGTGGTTAGAAGGCTTATTGGTCTATATGAAGTTATTTTGTTTTCCGGTTTATTCGGCTTTGGAACCATAACTATTTCCGCACATTTCCATTGCGTGGGGAAATGTTGTAACCTGAGTATAGAATTAAAGATTAAAGTAAGGAATATTATACCTTTCCATGGAAGTGCTTTGGCAACCTTTGAATTTATTTTATCATATCCTGGAGTTTTACCTTTGTTCAGTTTTCTTATCTCGGTAGAAACCTCTTTAGGTGTTACATGTTTTATAGGTTTGTCCATTTGACATGCAATGTCCAGAAAATGCGTAACTTCTGGTTCCTTGGATGTTAAGCAAAAAGGCTGGAATGTGTCATGCAGGTGAACCGCAAAAGCTGATGCCTTTTGCTCATTAGTACGACACCAAGAGTTATTTAAATCTTTGACCGGGATATTTCTTTTAGCTGGTCTTTTCAGGTATTTGGTCGCTTTCCATAAGTTATATTCAGTGCCAGTAGAAGACGGATTTAAGTTACGCAAATATGAAGATATTTCTTTATTTTTATAGATTCGTATTTGCTCTGTAAGATTTTTTGTGGCTAAATTTAAATTGCGTTTGTCGACTGGATTTCTGCTCCTTTTCCAAATTCTACGTAGCCTTCTTTTGTTTCGAACTAGGTTTCTTATTTCTGCAGATATCTTTACTTTAGTGCCATTTGGATTAGAGTGGGGTGTATGAGGTGTTGAGAGTACGGCAGCTTCATGAATTACACGATTAAGTATTTCAACGGCATCATCTAAATCAGCTCCAGTGTTAATTGGAAAATTCAGATCAAGCTTTTGATTTAATAGACTTCCAAAATAATTAATATCAGTTTTAGGAGAAAATAATGGTAAATTCTTTGAAATTACATCAAAAGTAGTGCTATAGTTGATTATTAAAGGTGTGTGATCTGAACTCAAGTCATCGTCATTCAGCACGTCAAGAAAATGTGTTGGTATTCCCTTAAATACAGCAAAATCTAACAAATCAGGGATTTTGTTAGGATCTGAAGGCCAATAGGTGGGTCTACCACCTGATAATGTTTTAAAATTATGTTTAATAATGCAATTGTATAATTGTCTTCCTTTGGGATTTATGAGTCGTGATCCCCACCAGGGGTGCTTTGCATTGAAATCTCCAGCTACAATGAAACGCGATCCAATACTCATAAAGAAATTTTCATAATCTTCACATGATACACTATGTCTCGGAGGGAAGTAAACAGAATACACCGATGTATACTGATTATTGCTTTTTATTTTGATACCAGCGGCTTGAAGAAGTGGTTTTTCAACAATTTCTGCTACTTCATACTCAAGTGTTGATTTAATGAATATTCCTGCACCAGCATGAGCCCTTTCACCGGGGTGATTAGCTCCAATATAATCATAGCCGCGTATTTTCACATGAGATTTGTAAGTTTGATGAGTTTCTGATATTAGGAATATGTCAATATGTTTTGTTCTTAGAAACAACTCAATTTCATTCAATTTATTTCTTAATCCATTCGCATTCCATACTGCTAGTCTTAAGCTTAATTGCATAATTTATTAATGAGAAGGGACATCATGTTCATTAGAGTTGTTGTTAATTCAATTTGTTTGTTTAACAAAGTCTCAATATTTTTCATCACATTGTTATCACTCGAATTATATTTTAGAGATGCTGCATATGATTGCAAGTTTTGATTGAAGTTGACCTTATTATTGACATTATTATCGATATAATTTCCATTTCTATGATTGATATTAGGAAATTCATTCATGTTCCCAGAGAATTGGGGATAAGCTTGAGGCCTATTGGCGGGAAGTCGTCTGCGCAAAAGAGTTTGGTAAACCTGGCATCCTTTATAATTGGCAGTGTGTTTATCCGAGCAGAGAGCACAACTAGGGGGATCTTCTCTTCTTTTTTGGCAGTTCGTCGTTGGATGATTAAGTCCGCATTTAACACATACATAAGGTCGTTTGCAGTATGTTTTAGTATGCCCATATTCCTGACAGCGGTGACACTGAACAATATCACTTGTTTTTAATGGTGGCTCAATTTTAACAATTGCATTATCGATTGATTTTATGTCATATACTTCTTTATTGTTTGGACTTGGATCCAAATCAACGTAGAAAATCGGTAGTGGTTGTTTACTTTGCCTATGTTTAATGTTGGCAACATACCTAACTTGATGCCCTTTTAGTAACAGATAAGCTTTAATATTTTCCACTGGAGTACTGTGATGTAGATTTTTAATCACAATCCTGTACGCACGTTCAGTTTTTAATTGAAATGTGTGATAACAAATATTATTTTTTTCGAAATATTTAACTAATTTTCTATAAGATTCGATCGTTTTAATATTCAGTTTGATTTGACCATCACTCACAGCTTTGTAATTAAATTCTCTTTCAGTAATTTCCGCTGATATCTTTTTTACCATATTACATATATCAGCAACACCGGGAACGAAAATTGGTGGAGGTTTAGGTATTTTATTTTCTTCATCGTTTTCATTTTCCTCATCATCATTACTGAGTTCAGAAAATTTGTTGGAGTTTGCTGCTTTCGAAGTGCTGGGTAAATCATCAGTATGTTTTTGTTTTTTGTTGACCTTGGAATTTTTGGGTTTCTTTTTACGTTTCGAATGCATAATTTGCCAATTCGAGCTGTCATCACTTCCATCGTCAGTCGATGCACTTGCTTCACTCATTGTTTTGTTGTTGTCCAAAAGTAATGCACTTGCAATTGAATGCAATTGTTATTGCAATAGTGCAACAACTATGCTATTACTTGTTAATCCCTATGAATGCAATGGGATTTGTCGAGCACAAATATATTGTTTTGTTTTTGTTTTTTCTTTTTTTTTAGTTTCGGTCAAAAATTTGCGTAGAGTACGTCTGTACACTATCTCTGTATGAACAAGACTGTACCTCCACATTGATAGGCAGTTTAATCTTATTGCCGCTTTGGTTGCAACTTCTCTCGCCACAACATTAATCGGCAGTATATGGAGAAGGGCTTGTAGAGACTCAGTCGCTGTAGTCCTCCGCTTATGCACAGGCAGGCAGTTCTCAGAACCCTTGATAGCAGGTTTGTGATGGTTAGTTTGTCAGTTGCCGTCCACCATACCACAATGCCGTATAACAGTATTGGACGAACCACTTCTATATATCCAATGGACAATTTTAGGAGAGAGGCCCCACCTCGACCCTACAGCTTTCCTGCAGGAATATAGGGCGATGTTGGCCTTCTCTCTGAATGACAGTTTCCTATCCAAAATTATTCCTAAAAATTTTGCACTTTCAAAAAAACTAGATCTGTTCCATTTATCCGAGGAGGAGGGTCCACATGAGGGACATTATTCATACTAGTAAAGAGAACCAATTCTGTCTTGTTTGGGTTAACACCCAAACCGCTGCTTCTGACCCATCTAGCCAACTTGTTCAGAGCCACCTGTAAAATATCTCGGAGGATGTTTTCGAATTTGCCATTCACTGCGATTGCCAGGTCGTCCGCATATGCCACGACCTTGCAGCTACAACGTTCTATATCTAGCAGGATTTCATTCACCGCCTCTTCTATGTCAAGAAACGCCACCATGGTGAATTTTTTGAAATGCAGGGACGATTCGATAGTGCTCACAAGTTCGTGCAGGGCTGATTCAGTAGACTTTCCCTTATTGTAAGCATGTTGGTTCCCTGACAGGAGTTTTGTATCCAGGTTTTGCCTAATGAAATAATCTAAAAGACTTTTTCCAGACTTTTCAATAGGAAAGAGGATAGGCTAATTGGACTGAAGTCTTTTGGCCTAGTGTGCGATATCTTCCCCGCTTTGGGTATGAATACCACTTTGGTATCCCTCCATCGATTCGGGATGTATGAAAGCCTAATACAGCCTACATACATTTTCTGCAGCCAGGGGATAATGTACTTTAACATTTTCTGCATTTCTGCTGGAGTGATGCCGTCTGATCCAGGTGACTTGAAGGGCTCAAAGCTGTTTATAGCCCAGCTTATTCTAGATCTCTCAGTCAACAAGCTAGCGACGCTCGCATTCCACTCGCACTCTTGTTAGTCCTGTTGATCCTCGGGCTCTGTTGATGAGTTCCCCGGGAAATATGTGTTGAGCAGTACACTTAGCTATTGCTCGCTGTTTTTTTTCCAGTTGTTTGCCTCATCCCCCACTGTACAAGGAGAAGTGGATAGTACCTTCCTCAGCATTTCGGCGTCGGAGACTTTTTCCACTTCGCCACAGAAGGAATACCAAGAGCGTCTTTGCACCTTCCTAAGCTCCTTCTTATAGATCTTGAGTTGCCCTTTATATACATCCCAATCATTAAAGGCTCCAGTAGATTTCGCCTTGTTGCAGGTCTTTTTCCTTGCCGTTAGCTCAGAAGTCCACCATTGAGGTTTGGTTTTACCCTTGTACCTTGTTTTTGGACAGGCTTCTTGAAGGGAACTATTGAATGATGTGGTGATATGCTCGATCAGATTATCCAGACCGGCTTTGTCATTCGGTTCGTACAGAAGCTTGGAGTTGAGGACTTTCTTGAAATTATTTTCATACAGGTGCCACTTTGTCTTCCTCACATTTCTGTGGACAGCAGGTTTAGGCGCTTTTTCGGCGAGTTTGAACTCTATATAATGGTGATCTGAGAATGAGTGGTCGTCCAGTACATCCCACCCAATAATTTTGCTTGACACCCGGTCAGTAGCAAACGTTACATCTAGTACTTCTTGTCTGTCTTTAATTGTAAAGGTCGGTTTATTGCCAATGTTACAAATAGTTAGGTTGGTAGTTAGAATAAAGTCAAGAAGCGAATCACCCCTATTGTTTATATCCGTACTACCCCAGATAGTATGATGAGCGTTCGTGTCTGCGCCAATAATCAGCTCGAGCTACTACTTCCCTGAAGAGAGCTGTCGGTATTGCAGCTTCATAAGGAAGTAACTGCAGACCACCCAGTATATGCGATTACCAATCTCCAGACTAGCAGCTGTTTGGTCTTTACCACTTAAACTAATCAGGAGAAAAATCTTTTCTGGCCAAAATGCAGGTTCTTGAAATGCCTTCAAAGTTGGCCACAAGCAGTTTAAAGTTTGGTGTCTTGATACCGCCCTCCCGTCCTCCTACTACATAGGGCTCCTGGATCAGGACGATGTCTACTGCACCTGTGGACAGGCGTGATGGAGGCTGCTTTAGCGTGATGGAGGTTGCTTTAGCGTGATGGAGGTTAATCTGTAGAATTCTTACCATCATTGGTAATCGACAGATTGACATCCACCCCGACAAGGGTGTTATCGAACTCTTCGTCCTTATCATAGGGGAGCATGTCCCCGCCAGATGCGTCATGAGTCCATCTGTTAGAGTCACCAGAAATAATGGTCGTGTGGGCCTCCGCACTTCCAGAAAGCCTTGTATCAACCACGGTCGACGACTCGCCTTCCGCAGTGGGAGCTATATCCTGCTTGTATAACTTATATATTGCAGGGTTTGTATATGGGAGGTGGATTCAGCGTTAAGGATCAAATTGACATGTCGCTTTTTACCATCCGCCTCACCCACCTTGCTAATTCTCCAATTATGGTCGGCAGACCAGGATTACATTAGATTAAAGTACATTTAGTATTTTTCAAGTATAAACCTGATTGAGCCGTGTTATGCGTTATATTAAAGTGAATAATGAGGGCTAAATATGCTGCAAATATAACTTTCAGGTAGAATCTTTGGTTTAGTAACAGTCGTCAAAAATATGAGAAAAAATGATTTTTTTTTAAAACAATTTTTCCTGTTACAGAGAAAAACATAAAAAATAGAAAAAAAAGTCATTTTGCAAATGTTAGGGAAATTCTAAAAATTCTTCTTTCATATTTTTTCGTTTTTAAATGATGCTTCTGCTTATATTGAATTCGTCATATGTGAGAGAGTCATGTAAAGAGCAGTTGTATTTTATTTTATGAGGATTGATGTCAGACATTATAAAATTATAGAGAGGACGAGGTTTTTGGCCGTTCGTATCCCTCCATATAACATGATATGCAATGTGAGAGCTATATTGGATGAGATCCGCTCAGGTAGAGGGTCATTCAAAAATATTTGTGGATTAGAGGTTTCCATTCAGCTACGCCTTTTAGAGGCATGGACATACTAGTCGTATAAACATGTAGTAAAATTATATGTACGCAATACAAAGTAGTACGTAGCAGTCTTCAAAATATTGGGTTTCTACGTTCGAAGCAAACTATATGTCAGCTACAGGTACTGCAACTTATGTACCTTAAACCCGGAATTTATGAATGCAATTTCTTTTTAATAAATTAGTGTAATTCAGCGCCTTAAAGAAATAAGTCGATTTTCTGAAAAATATTATAAAGTTATATAAAATATGTAATTTAAAAAATCGACCTGCGTTTAGTAAAATAATAGAAGAAATATATGTGCAATATTTTGGTATACGAGTTAAAAATATGAACGAACCGTGGACACCTAGTATTTTGTGTAATTCGTGCCATGTAAATCTTACTCGATGGAGTAGTGGAAGCATGCGGTAAGTACTTTACAATGTTTTGTGGAATAAAACGTTTTAATTTTAGACGTCACGTGCAATTTGAAATGCCAATGATTTGGAGACAATTATTCATTCACGATACTGACTGCTATTTTTGTCTAAGTAAACAGATTGGAGTAGGAAGGATCATTCGCTGGAATTACGCTGAAGTAAAATTGTCACTTTGCCAGTTGCACATGATCAAAGATAAGGCAGAACTACTTGCATCTCGGATGAAACAGTACAATATTTTGGCCCCATATGTTAACATATCATATTATAGAGTCCGTGATATACCTTACAAACAATTTTATACAACTGTGGATAACATATGCTCTTGCAAGGACATTCCCAGATTGTTCGAGGATCTTAATCAAACATACAATTCAAAGGAATGGCGGTTATTTGTTGACAGCAGTAAAGAATGTTGGAAAGCAGCACTTTTGCCAATGGAAATCAGAAACCGTCGATTCCCATTGCTCATGCTGTCAACACTAAGGAATCATACGAAACATTGGCTAAATTGATAAAATATATAAAATATGAACAACATGACTAGAAAATTTGTTGCGATTTAAAATTAGTTGGGATTTTATGTGGAATGCAAGGTTGATATACACAATATTGCTGTTTTTTATGCCTTTGGGATAGCCGTGCTCGCGAAGATCATTACAGGAGATAGAAATGGCCAACAAGAAAACACATCACATTGGGTGAAAACAACATAAAATACACACCTCTCGTCCAAAAAGAAAACATTATTTTGCCACCACTCCATATTAAGGTGGGGCTCTTTAAAACATTTGTAAAACACTTAAGGAAAGAGGCAATTCACTCTCACATTTAAAAAGTTTATATAAAAGTCTTTCTTTTCAAAAAATCGAAATAAAATAAGGAAATGATGAAAGAAATATATTTTTCTATATTTATGTATATAAGACATATGTATGTATTCTTCTAAATTATTTTTCGCTTTATGTATTCCAACAGGTGTAAATATGTCCCTCAAAATTCATTTCATGCATTCCCTTTTTAACTTTTTCCCCGAGAATCTTGGCGACGTAAGTGACGAACATGGCGAAAGGTTTCGAAGTCCATCGATCGGCGTTACCATGGGCACTGTGATGAACGAATGATGGGAGATCATATTTGGTTCCTCATTAGAGAAACCGATTCCGAAATCTAAAAACGTCAACAAATAACTCACAATTACTCGCAATGAAACTTGTACATGTAAATAAAATCAATTGTACATAAAATAAATAAAAGTAAAGCTGAGTTTAGACGATTGCCAGATCGGCAAACATTATCAACACTGTTAAAGTGATGCAAATATACGGGCAATGTCAGATTGTTAGGCAAAGGTGAATTGACAGTTCAGACGATTGCAAGAAAACATTACAATTTCATATATTTACAATATATTTTGTAAATATTTATATGCAGGATTGCCATTAAAAATACATTATAGACAGTGTTGCAAATAAAATGATTTTCTGGCAATGGCGCCGTTGTCACATGCATAAACTTCGCACATATAACAATCAGTAAATTATCTCGCAATGACTTTTCTGCTAACGTTGCAAAACAAAAATTGTATGTTCACACGGTTGTAAATTCACAGGGTTGCATTTTACCGCCATTTTTGTGGCAATGTTGTCCCATCTGCAAATCGTCTGTACTTACCTTAACAAATAAAATCGCTATTCAAACAGAAATTAAAAAAAAAGATTTTTTGAAACTCTCTTACCTCTACCAAAAGGCTATAATTTCTATTTTTATCCATAGATTTTTTCAAATAGGCATTATTTTCTACGATAGGATGCACTTTAAAAAAATAAATTAAATATTTATATTTTTTATATTTTTTTTCGTCCCAGAATTTTTTTTTAAATCTACATTTTCCAATTTGTTTAATGACTGTTACTATACCTCTGTTTCTAAGTGAAAGAGATATTTCCAACACTGGTAGCCCACATGAATAGCTTCAATTTAACGTATAAGTCGACCTTATCGGCCATATACTCCAAAAATTATAGTGCACATATATACAAAGGGTACCATCGACGATAATACGTAGCATGATTATTAAAATGGCCCAACAACCAAAAACCTTTTTACGAAAAACACGATAAAGAAGGTTTACGCATATTATCTGCGATATCTACACGACAGATGTTCTTTTTTAGCGTAGACATCAATAACTACATTTATAATAAACAAATATATCGTCGTTGCGCCGACGAAAACTCCTATGTGTTTTTTTACTAGTTTTCAGGAGAGACAAAAAACGTTGCTATTTCGTCAAATCGCGATATTTTTAATATCTCAGATTTTTGAATTTTTCTTTTAATTATTTACCACCAATATATCGTAACAAAAATCGTATATGTGAAAAGCCCATGACGTGGTAAATGGTTTTCATGAAAATCGACACATAGGATGTTTTGTTTGGAGCATTTTAAATATTTATAAAACAAAAAAATTACACATAGGAGTTTTGATATTTGAATGTTCACAGCGTACCTCAAGCAAACGACAGTTGGCCTGGATTGTGGCTAAAAACGGCTAATGAGATTTTGTACAGAATCATCCCCTCTACTCAGATAAGAAGAAATCCAAATCTGATCTGCTTCCTTTCGCGAGTTATCGCGATAAAAACCATTTTTAACCAAAAAACCGAACTAAATCACATTGAATCGCGAAAATTTAAAACTATAACATAATTTCCCATAAACATGAACATTTGTAAGATGCTTTGTAATGTCCGCGATATTTGTTATATTATTCTATAGCGAAATTTTTGTAATCCAACAATTCGACTTACACCGCTGAATTTTTTCAAAAATATTATTGCGAATTTATTAAAATTAATAATATTTACATTCTATGATTTCTGAGGGAGAGATTGGCACTTGCATTTCCGCCATAAACATCTCGCGACGAATAAATTTCGAACAAAAAACATTTAAGGTCAAAATTATTTTACTATATAATGCTGTTATTACGCACGGTCAGTCCTAGGAAAAGTGGTCAAAGAAAGTTTGGGAGATATGAACAATTTATTCGTCGAGGGATATTTTTCGCGAAAATGTTAAATCTTTTAATCGAAAATGTTGATATTTATCTATTCCTCAGAGATTATAGAATGCAAATATATTAATCTTATTAAATTCGGTATAATATTTTTGGAAAAATTTGGCGGTGTAAGTCGATTGTATGGATTACGCAAAATTCGCAATATAAAACCAGTAAGGAAAGGCAGAAAGTCGGGCGGGGCCGACTATATAATACCCTACACCTCCCTAACAATGCGATAAGGGTAGAAACATATTATCTAATTCTGATCGGACATAAAATAACATTTTTACAGCGTTTACATGTCAAATCGGGGATAACGTATATATGGGGGCTATATCTAAATCTTGACTGATTTCTTCCAAATTCAAAAGTGTTCATTCATATAATAGGAAACCTCTCTCTGCCGAATTTCATACTGATCGGATATAAAATACAGTTTTTACAGCGCTTACATGTCAAATCGGGGGTAACATATATATAGGGGCTTTATCGAAATCTGAACCGATTTTCTCCGAATTTGGCAGTATTCCTTCATGTAATAAGAAACCTCTTACTGCCGAATCTCGCACTGATCGGATATAAAATAACATTTTTACAGAGCTTACATGTCAAATCGGGGGTAACGTATATATGGGGGATATATCTAAATCTGAACCGATTTCTTCCAAATTTAAAAGCGTTAATTCATATAATAGGAAACCTCTCTCTGCCGAATTTCATACTGATCGGACATAAAATACAGTTTTTACAGCGCTTACATATCAAATCGGGGATAACATATATATGGAATGAAAGCTATTAAGTTTGCTTTGAGTAAAAGTACTGTTTTCGCGATAACTCGCGAATGGAAGCAGATCCAATTTTGATCTATTCATTGTCGAATAGAGGGGATAATTCTGAACAAAACCTCATTAGCCGTTTTTTGGCGTGAATCTAAGCCAACCTTCTATCCCGTGGGACAGGCTGTGCCTACAACACATAGGATTTCTATAGAGGGATAACCATAGGAGTTTTTGGTAACTTCGGAACCGGTCAAGACAGCGCAAAATGCTTTGGTGGGTAGTCGTTTGACCGCTAGGACGTTCTAATTCGACAATAAAAAAAATTCGAAAAATTACACATAGGAGTTTTTGTCGGCGCACCGACTATATTACCTTTTTATACAATATATTTAAAGTTATTATACATTTACTAAAAAATTATATTTTTATTGTGTGACACATGTCACATGTCACACTATTCAGGTGGGTCAAAGTAATATGAAGTTTTTGAATAATCACAAAATAAGATGTCCCTTGCTTAATTATTAAAACTTGATATTTTACTCATTTTTACGAAGAGATTGTTTGGTATTGTGTTTTTAATAATTTGTTATCGAATATTTTTTTTAATTTTTGTCTTTCTCTTGTGTTCTACGGTTCATTAATGACATGCGGCAAAACAACGTCGTAGAAAAGTGTTTTCTATTTTCTATGTCAATTTTGGTGCAAAGACCAAAAAGCTGGATGTAGAACTAAACAATATCTTGTTAAGTTGAAAAATGGGGATGTGAAGCAAAGATGGGGCTGGATATCTCTTTGCTCATATGGGATATAGAAATACGGATTGCAGATTCAGAAAGAGGGCACATCAATTTGGGTCACTCCAATAATCGAGCGACGAACAGTATTTTTAAAAAAACGTATCCATAAAAAATTTTTGGTTTTGATTTTATATAACAGTATGCCACAGGGACGTATCCAGGATTTTAGTTCGGGGGGGCCCCAACCTTTTTTTCCATAACAAAGATAAACAATTAAAAAATTTCGTTTATTGTGTAGGTAATGGAAGTTAAGTTCCTTAGTTTTTTATTCGAATTTTATTCCTAAATATAAATATGTACTTTAGTACGAGATCAGTAAAACTTTTTATAATAAAATACGTAAGAGTTAAAAATGTAATCTTCGATTTTTTGAAAGAAATATATCAATTATTTCATCGATTTTGACTTCATCTTTGTACAAGGTGGCGCAAAAGTAACCTTTCGATGTTTTTTGGCTGTAATTAAAAAAAAATGAAAAACTTTGATTCTTCTTGTGGATTATTTTTATTTAGTCTTTTATTTTTTTTTACATCAAGTCGAGAATATGATGTCATGTAAATGGCCGCCGCCACAGTTGATTGTCATTTGAGCCCTTTTTATGGCATTTTCCATCACTTTGGCCAAAACTTCCGGCGATAGGTCCTCACATTCTTGACGGATATTGTCTTTAAGAGCTGCAAGAGTCTGAGGCTTGTTGACATAAACCCGCGACTTCAAAAAGCCCCACAAAAAGAAGTCTGGAGCGGTCAAATCAGCCGATCTTGCTGGCTAGTGCAAATCGCCAAAACGGGAGATTAGGCGCCCGGGAAATGCATCCTTCAGCATATCGGTTGTGACACGTGCAGTGTGTGCCGTTGCACCGTCCTGTTGGAACCACATGTTTTCCAATCCCAATTCATCAAGTTGCGTCAAAAAGAACTCGTTGATCATTGCTCTGTAGCGCTCACCATTCACAGTAACCGTTTGGCCCGCGACGTCTTCGAAGAAAAAAGGTCCGATGACTCCTCCAGCGAAAACAGCACACCATACAGTGACTCTGAGCGGGTGTAATGGCTCTTCGTGGGTTACACGCGGATTTTCAGTGCCCCAGAAGCGTAAATTTTGCTTATTTACGTACCCGCTAAGATGGAAATGGGCCTCATCACTCATGATTATTTTTGATGAAAAATCATCTTCCTTCATAGTCAGCAATATTCCGCGTTCTGGAGCAGTGTAACTTAACATTGTTTATTAACGTGTATTTCGCATGTGTTTACTACACAAATGTCAAAACAGAACTGACATTAGGGGCCAATCGCAAAATTTATAGCATTTTCTGATAGGAGGATTACTTTTGCGCCACCTTGTATATAGACATCAAAGCCAGATAAGATAGCCTTCCATTCTGTCCCGGAGATAAGTTTTTATTCTTCTTAACGTCGAGAAACTTCGCTCAGCAGATGCCGTTGTCACAGGTATTGTGGCCAGTATCTGCAAAAGGGTAAAAACGCTTGGGAACATGTCCTCATCACAAACTGAAATAGCATCTAATGCATTTGACGGCTTATCATTCTTCTGCTTCCAATAATCAATCCATATACCTATTTCAGCTAAAACTGATTTTGCTGAATTTTTTAAATCGTTTTTGTGAAAAAGTGTGACTTCTTCGAAATCTTCCTTTATTAGATTTACAACTCGTATCGGAACGATATTAAACAAATTTGTAATTATAGCTTCATGTTCCGAAAATCTATTATTTAAATGTGAAATTACTTCGTCCAGATATGATATGAACAATGTTGTCCTAAAATACGCATTGGCATCTGAACCAGGAATATTATCCCTATACTTTTAAGTGCCTACTCTTCTAGGTAGTGCAGCTTCTATTCCAAAACTTCTTGCAAGTTGTGTGGATTCTTCAAACAGTTTATCAAACTTCGCATCTGAATTTCTACGCATGTCACTTAATTTAGTCATGGCCAAAACCGTACTACTTATTACCACACCCAATATAAAGCCAAATTTACATACACGGTTGTGCAAACTCATTCCATCACTGCAACCTATAAAAGGTAGATAGATACGAAATCATAAATGTAATTTTAACTTAATTTTCGCCATATCTGGTTATCATAAATTTAAAGCCAACCAATAATTACACCGGTGGACAAAAACAACATTTTTTCTTGGGTTTCTGTTTTAATGCATAGATTCTGATTCTAGCCGTCAAAAAACGTCAAAATCTCCAATCTTAGCTTTTAAAGTTTGTTTTTGTAAATTTTACATCGATAAGAAAGTTTTAAAGTTAAAACCTTACTAAATTAGCTATAACTTTCTAAATTATGCATCAATTTTCTTCGGAATGGGCTCGTTTAATTCATGACCGAACAGACTTTACGATAAAATCGTAAAAATATAGCATTTGTTCATTTTTAGATTACTTTATGGGAGTTTTATTTTAAAAATATTTAAATTTTATCAAAAAATCACATTTTTTTTGCTAGAGAACCATTTATCCGAATTGGTAAGCTTTACAAACTTCAGAATTAAGTAGCCTTCAACTTCGCACAATACAATTTTCCATCCGTTCAGCGGTTTCGACGATATCTTACAAAGTATTGCAAAAAATCATATTTTTTGAGAAAGTTTTAATAATTTTTAAACAAAAGCCTCATAAAATCAACTAGAAACGCATATTTGTCATATTTTTGTGATTTTATCGTAAACTCTGAAAGGTTATGAATAAATTGAGACCATTCCGAAGAAAATCGATGCATAATTTAAAATGTTTTAGCGAGAAAACCATGCACTTTTCTTATTTTTAGTTGTTATTACTTTTACTGTTACCATTTTTTACGTTTTTGTATTGTTTTTTAACGGCCTTCCAAATATTTTTCGTGTTTTTTTGAGAGATTTTGAAAATTGCAAACAGTTTATGCCTATGTTGAAAACATTTCGGTATACGTCCCTGGTATGCCACAATCTATACAAAAACAATTTTTAGGTCTACGACACAAAAAAAATTATTTAGGTTGATGAAAGGAGACGTTTAACGTCTCATGTCCATGGACAGTGACAGAAAAAAAATTCCCATCGTTTTGATGTTTTCCCTGATGAAGATGACCTTGTAAGCTTGAGTGTTCCGTTAGAACACTCAACATCTTACTAATATCGATTTTGTTTAGTTCCAGAAGACCTCTTGTTTTCTTTTCATTTGGGTCACACCACAGTATCTTTGCAGTTGCTCCTACTGTTGTGCTATTCCACACAGTTTTGTGAGCCATCACTGCCCAGTGCTTCAACTCATTTTTCGTGGCTTCGAAAGGTTTCCAAGTTTATTACTGGAAGTTATCTGCCCTTTGAAACCAAGCTGTTTGCCCGTTCATTTCCAATCACTCCGTTGTGTCCTGGTACCCAGCAAATACGCAAATGAACAAGTGTATGCATTTCTTTATTGAAAGACTATTCTATGTGGTGCACTACCGCTGTTTCCACTGATCTTCCTTTGACATAGGCGTGTTGTTTGAATTTTAGCTTTTCATCCGCTATTTTACTTTTGACCATGTTATCAATTATTCGCTCCATTGTTTTTAACAAGAAAGAAGTTAGGCTAATGGGTCGATAAGCCTTTGGGGTCGTATAACTCGCCTTGCCAGGCTTTGGTATGAAGACCACCCTTGACTCCTGCCAGTTTTTTGGGGTATAAGAATGAGTTAGGCATGCTGTGAACACTCCAGCCAGATGAGTTGATACCAGATCCACCTCATTCTGCAGAAGTGCTGGAAATATTCCGTCCGGTCCCGCAGCCTTAAAGGGAGAGAAACTTTTTATATCTTCTTTAACCATACCAACTGTTATATCCGTAATAGGTACTTGATGCAATACATTTTCATTCTGTAACTGTTCCTCTGTTGGTCCAGCATTACAAGTCGGAAGATGAGTTTTCATCAAGAGCCTTACGGTATCCTCTATAGTTTCAATCTATTTACCCGTTTCATCCACCAGTGTTTCGGTTTGGACATGAGTTTTTGAGAGGAACTTTTTCATTTTAGACAACAACTTAACTTACTAAGCCAGTAAGTTAAGACAACAACTTAACTTACTGGCTTGCTGATTGAACGTGCTTTTGAGGTGCTCCTGGCAAAGTCATCATTTACGCTATTTTAAGATTTGTGGAGAGCTGGAACCACTGTTGATGTCTTCTCTGTTGCGTGGCCGGCGTACGGGTGGTCATTTATTATCGTTGTCACAGGTGAGAGTCGTATTTTCGAGAAGGTATTTTAGACAAATTTAAACAAATAAAACATAAAAAGTCGCGAAAAAACACTCAAAGTAAAGACAGAGAAAAAAATAGTGTATTTTTTGTGTTGAGTACGAAGTAAATAAATAACACCAGCTGATCTACTCATACGAAATACTGGTTCACAGTTGTATTAAAGCGTAGCTAAAAATACATACACTGATCTGCATTTACACTGCGACCTAACTAAAACTCGCACCTGTTTTACACAGTGGCCTCACAATTGTAGTGTTGTCAACTTTTCGGAATTTGTAAAACAAAAAAAACCAGCCCAAGTGAGACATAGTATTATGAACACCAAAGAACATCATATCTCTGAGTTTGATCAAGCTAGTGACAAAGTTTACATGGAAATGGATTATGCAACAAATAAAAGAGGGCGAGAGAATTATTTACAATGCTCCCTCAATGGTAACCTTTCCAAAACACCACGTCTTACGGATTCTCCCCTGCGCATGATGCAAATTCTTGACGAACTCTTTAAAAAATTAAGTGATCGTTTGGAAGATCGCATTGAGGAACGATTCAAATCCTTGTTAAGGGAATCCGAAAATCGACTTCTAAATGAGATTGATAAGAGATTGTGCGACCTAAGATCTGACCTTGTGGATGTTACTGAAAGGGTGACCAAACTCGAGTCTGTTTTTGATGTGGTCGAAGTACTAAAATCGGACATTAGGGAGCTGAAATTGAATCAGTTAAAGCTAGAAAATAGTGCTGTATCATCAGATCTTAGAATCAATGGAGTTCCTTATGAGGAGAATGAAAATCTTAACAATTTGTTTACTAATATTTGCAACAGCTTCAATATCCCTTTCCCATCATTGAAATCTATACATCGTCTGAAGAACAGAAACAACACTAAAAACCGGAACTCGCCTGATGCTGTTATTATAGCTACTCTTATGTCACCATACGATAAGAATTTCTTCCTTAAGTCATTATCCAACTACAAAAAAAATAATGGAAATTCTTTACCGCTTAATGCCATTGGATTTGACTCTAATCGTCAATTCTATATTAATGAAAATCTCTCTAATTCTAATTACTACATTTTTCAAAGTGCAATGAGTCTTAAGAAGAAGAAAATTTAGCAATCTGTATACACATTCAAAGGACTGGTATATGTTAAGCAACAATTAAACGACGATCCGACTTGTATTGAACATGTAGACGTTTTGGAGGGATTTCGCTTACCAACATCACAATCTGCGTTACACAACGTGTCCAAACGAAATACTAACTCATAAGCTATTCTTACATAGTTATAATATTGCGGTAATATCAATGTTAAATGTTTGTCCTATCATAACAACAGCGTTCTTGTACTCTTTATTTCTTAGTTTCAGTTTGTTATTTCTAAGTTTCATATATATTAATTCCAATAATGATAATGGTTTTGAATTCTCTAGGATATATAAGGTGGATATTCTGTCTAGTGTTTCCCTGGTGAAATCAAATGCTGTAGGATATGATAATATAGATCCACGTTTTTTGAAGCTATTATTACAACCACTTTTACCGTATATCACATATTTCTTTAATACTATCATAACCACTAGCACCTTTCCTTCTGCATGGAAACATTCAAAAATCATTCCTCTTCCTAAAAATGGCAATGAATATCGACCAATATCAATTTTGTGTTTTCTTTCTAAAATATTACATGCTCAAATATATTCATACCTACACGCCAACAGCTTACTTTGTCCCCACCAATCTGGTTTTCGAAAAAATCATGGTTGTATTAGTGCCTTGTTGGATGTTTCGGAGAATATAAGATGTAGTTTAGATAACGATATGATAACATTCTTAGTGCTTCTCGATCATTCAAAGGCCTTCGACACTGTGGATCACTCGGTTCTAGGTTTCAAGTTATTTAATTTCTTTAATTTTCATTGCTCGTCTACTCGTTTAATAATGTCGTATTTATCAAATCGCACTCAGTCCGTTTTTACACGTTTACACACATCAAGCAATCTTTGTGTATCCAAGGGAGTACCACAAGGTTCAATTTTAGGTCCACTTCTATTTAGTATTTACTCTAATGATCTACCGTCTCACCTGTCTCATTGAAAAATACACATGTACGCTGATGATGTACAACTTTATATTAGTTGTCCAGTTGGGGAAATAATGGAAGTTACTGGTAAATTGAATCATGACTTGGAAAACATATTTACATGGGCTTCAGCTAATGGTCTTTGTCTAAACCCAAAAAAATCCAAGTGTTTATTAATTCAAAAGAGAAATGCTCGTAATATAGGTAATGACAATATCTTAGTTGATGGTCAAGTCATAGAAATTGTACCGTTTGCTAAAAATCTTGGAATTGTTTTCAATAGCACGTTGACCTGGTCTAATCATGTAAACACTATTTTAGGTCAAACATATGGAAAACTCCGTTCACTTTGGGCAACCCAATGTTACACTCCTCTTAAAATTAGACTACTTCTAGCCAAATCTTATTTAATACCGGGTTTGATTTATGGTTGTGAACTATTTGCCAATTGTGATACAGGTAGCAAACGCAAATCAAACAGTCTTTATAACAACATTGTACGATATATTTATGGTTTGAGGAGATATGATTCAGTTTCACATTTTTCAAAATCTCTATATGGTATCACTTTCGAAAACCTTTTGTCTAGTGGAGCTCTTATCTTTCTTCATAAAATTATATATACACGCAATCCTCATTACTTGTACGAAAAGCTTTCATTCACAAGGTCCAATTGGGGAAAGAAACTTGTACCCTTGTTACATAGGACTCTGGTATCTGAATGGCAATTCTTTATAAATGCAGTACGTCTCTGGAATTCACTTCCACACAATATTCAATTGATCAGCAATGCAATAAAATTTAAAACGGAGTTATATAAAATTTTGCAATAGTTCTTGATCAAATGTTTTACAGTTATTGTTTAAAGTTCTTTATTCCATGTAAAGCTCAAATGTCCAAATTATTATTATATTCTTAGATATCAAAGTTTTAATACTGTATCATTATTTTTTTTATAAATTTGTATTATTGGTTTATTTAAAAATGCTTATTATTGTTAAATTTTATTTGTAATGCCTTTTCTCTTAATGTTATATTGTGTTTTAATATTTAATATCTCAATAGCTTTTCATCAATTAATGTTTTTTAATGTTTTTTTTTTTGCTTTTATAAAATTATTTTAATTTAATTAAAATTTTCTCATCCTATTGGGTCTCATTTCTGTACTGTAATCATAAGAAACTAATTCTTGTTGTGCAGAAAAAATAAATAAATAAATAAACATGCTGTTAACGCTGTCTACCTGTTCACAGAAAAGCCTCCAGGAGTTACGTTTCCCGCTCTAATGATTTTATTGTATTCTTTGAGTCTTCTGTGGTAGTCGTCCCAATATACTCATTATTTTTTACGTCGAGCTCTGTTGTAAAGTCTGCGGACATCTTCGCCAAACGAGCGAATTTGTCCTGTCATCCAGGGTTTCTCATAGGCAGATTTCCTTTTTCGAAGTGGGCAACTATTTTCGAATGATTTTACAAATGCCTCGGTAATCTTCTTCACATTGATATCAAAGTCTTCTGCACATAGATAATCGCGTGTAGGCTGCCCCAATCGATTTCTAAGTAGATTTCCGAAATTAGTCCAGTCGGTCTTATCCTTATTACGGCCACTTATTGGGTTTGGCGGTGGCCGTGCAATTTTAAACCTTATATAACGGTGGTCTGAATAGGAGTGTTGATCTGAAACCCTCCACTCATGGATCCCATTTTCCGAACATATCGTTATCTCTAATACTTCTTCCCTAATTTTGTTAACAAAGGTTGCAGTGTTTCCTATGTTAAGAGTTATGAGGTCATTTGTATTCAACAATTCTATAAGGGCGTGTGTTTGGATTCCCTCACCAGACGTTGTAATTCCGACGTTGTTGGCAATGTCGGCGCATCGAATGGCAGATATATTGACGCCAGGTATATATTTCCATTACCTTGAATCAGCACCGTTGCGTCCGATGTTGACAACTCTGGAGAGAAAATAAAACATACGTTTTTATTGCACAAAATACAAATCCTTGGGCGAGTACCTGTGTTATCGTAGAAAAGGTTATAGTTCACATGGTTTAATCCAGTAATCTTCTTGCTGGTTGTCCATGGTTCCTGGATCAAAGCAATTTGAACCCTGCCTTTATTTAGAGCGTTGGATGCTGTTTCGCTCCGGTGGAGGTTTATCTGGATGACCTCAATCATAGTCTTTCCAGTAAAAGATTCTTTTGGGAGTCTATCCTATCTGGTGGCACTCCCTCATTATTTGGTAGTGGGTCATTGTCCTCCTTTGGGAGGACAATGACCCGACAATTTGGGAGGCGGTGTTATTTTTTGTCGCTCCCTCATTGTTTTGAATCGTTTTGTGGCTCTTTTTATTTTGATCACTACCTTTGCTGGGAACTTCCTGCAAAAGTGGCGGTACTATTGGTGAACTGGTGGTGTTATTGACTACTTCCACATCAGCTTTTGGCAGTGTCTCACTTGTCTCCATCCGTTCACTACCAGTCTTCAGACAGTATATTTTCAGATCAAGAAGTACGCCATGACAAGATTGTTCTTGGATTCTGGGTCTATGCCCAACACGAGGAGAGTACCCTCGGTATCATCCTTTCTATAGAAGACTTCCCACTTTCTCACGGAAAGTTTTGAATTCTGTTTGCCAATGATGTCGAACACTGATGAGAACTTATGAGTTCAGGAATGTCGCTTTTCCTTACCAATTATAGCTTTGCGCCGTCCCAAGGTGAGGGGAAGCTATCCACAAGTTTTATGAGGACACCAGCGCAGCGTTGTGATGCCAGCCTTAGCATCAAAACACCCCTCTCAAACTTACAACTCATTACTTCGATTGGTGCTTCATCCTTAGATTCGAGGACGTACTCCGCTACCCTCGTATAGACCAAATCTTCGAAGTTACTCTTTTGGTCTTCGGGGATTCTGCCAGATGCACTACTGCTATAAATTATGGTATAGCATAGATCGTCTCGAAAATGTTGTTTAACTACATTAGAATAAGATCGTAGAAGTTGCATGCTCACGATTGTTCGATAACGACGACACATGACTCGTGAGTGAATCAACGCTTGTCGCCGGCACTGGGTTTTCCCTCCCCTGCGCCGTAATCCCCTTCGTCTTTTTTTGGTTTAAGCGTGGTTCTATGTTCATTTTTCGCGTTGAAATCCCAGGTAAAAACAAAGTCGCGAAAAAAACTGCGAAATTTTTTCGATTGTGGTACTATGTTTATTTCAACGGGAAAAATTAACATTTTGCGCCACCACAAATTTGACGCCGTTACAAATTGAACGCTGCAAAAATTTAATGCCGCCACCGTCGCACTCCCATTTGTTTATATTTATTTTTGTCCGCAAGAAACTCAACTGTAGTAAATATTAGAAATAAATTTTCCTAATAAAGAATAATAAATAAAATTATCTTCCGAAATAAAGAAAAAAGGATGCAAAGATGTGAAAGGCAAAATAATTATGGTTATGGAATAAACCAGAAGAGTGAAATTCCAATTGGATTGCAGTACAAAAGCAAACAAAATATGCAAAACACTGAAAGGACATGTAACTAAATGTGATAATGTGGAATTTGTCTTGTAATTAGATATGTACATTTATGTTTGTATGTTTAGAACAATTGTGTGCAAAAGCCAGGAGAAACATTATGGACGGCTAACGCTACTAAAGCAGTAGGACAATGGAATTGGACAGTGCCTGTGATCTCGATTTGGAAATGAAGTTGGAAGAAAATATTCCGTTTATGGATGGAAGTATAATTTATATATGTCAACAAATATAATGTAAATGCTTAAATATAATAATAAAACATATTTTTCGATTAATCAAAACATCATTTTATTTATTTATATTCGTACAACAGAAGGAAATTATTTCGTTATTTATAACATTGTACTACCCTGACTTTTCATGTCTCACAAACATCGCCACCACAACAACACAAAATAAATAATTTTTGTATAACATAAGCGCAATGATCTCCAACAATATTTCCTTTCTGACATTTAGGTTTAGGTTTAGGTTAGGGTGGCAGCCGTATTTTTTATACAAGCTCACATAGACCAGTTTAGGTCCCTAGTGTTACCACGGGCTGAAATGCCCCTCATCGAAACCAACCTGTTTGATGTACAAATTTGTCGATATTACGAATATCGGTACTGGAAAGATCTGTTAGGCTGCCTAGAACAGCCAACCCCAGTATGTCCAGTCGTCGTTTACTCAGAGCGGGACAGTCGCATAGCAAGTGCTCAATGATCTCCACTTCTTCCTCATCTCCACAGCTTCTGCAGAAGTCATTAGAGTCAATACCCAATCTTTTGGCGTGTTCGCCGATCAAGCAGTGTCCCGTCAGAACTGATACTAACGTAGACAATCTTTGCCTCTCTAGTGCGAGGAAATATTTTGATCTTCTCAGGTCATACCTTGGCCAGATTTGTCTAGCTACCCTGCAGGTGCAGATTTCTGTCCATCTTTCGTTGGACTGCCTGATTGCCTCCTGCCTAAGCCAAAGCTTGCACATGGATAGTGGCGCACCAATATATGCAAATTCTTCGAGAATTTGTAATGTCGTCCCTTTCCTAGCAAGTTTATCGGCTTTGCAGTTCCCCGGGATATCCCTATGCCCAGGCACCCATAGGAGGTGTATGTTAAACTGCTCAGCCATCTCGTTAAGAGATCTGCGGCAGTCGAGGGCTGTTTGTGAATATAGGGATGTTGCCTCCAGAGAATTGATGGCAGCCTGGCTGTCCGAGTAAATGACAACGCCAGTGTTGGTTACTATGTTGCGACTCAGCCACTTGGCTACTTCCCATATTGCCATTATTTCGGCTTGATAGGCACTGCAGGTATTTGGTAGTCTGTGAGCTATATCCAATCTAAGCTCTGCACAGTGTACTCCGAAGCCAACCTTTTCAACAAGCTTCGAACCATCCGTGTAAAAGTGGAGATGGTTTCTATTACCTGGTTTTCTTCCAACCCATTCATCTCTCGCGGGAATCATAGTGATGTAATTTCTCTCGAAGGTGTACACCGTTGGTATATAGTCCACTCGGTCGGTTACCATAGCACTACACTTTGATATTCTCATGTGACCGTAGTTTTTGTACCTCCACATTGATAGGCAGTTTAATCTTATTGCCGCTTTGGTTGCAACTTCTCTCGCCACAATATTAATCGGCAGTATATGGAGTAGGGCTTGTAGAGACTCGGTCGCTGTAGTCCTTAAGGCTCCGCTTATGCTCAGGCAGGCAGTTCTCTGAACCTTTGTTAGTAGGTTGGTGATGGTTAGTTTGTCAGTTGCCGTCCACCATACCACAATGCCGTATAGCAGTATAGGACGAACTACTGCTATATATATCCAGTGGACGATTTTAGGAGAGAGGCCCCACCGCGACCCTACAGCCTTTTTGCAGGAATATAAGGCGACGTTAGCCTTCCTTACACTTTCCAATACATTAAGTCTAAATAACAGTTTTCTATCTAGAATTATTCCTAAAAATTTTGCACTTTCAGAAAAGACTAGATCTGTTCCATTTATCCGAGGTGATCTGTTCCTAGTAAAGAGAACCAATTCTGTCTTGTTTGGGTTTATGCCCAAACCGCTGCTTCTGGCCCATCTAGCCAATTTGTTCAGAGCCACCTGTAGAATGTCTCGGAGGACGTTTTCGAATTTTCCACTCACTGCGATTGCAACGTCGTCCGCATATGCCACGACCTTGCAGCCACAACGTTCTAGATCTAGCAGAATTTCATTCACCGCTAGGTTCCAAATTAGTGGAGACAGTACTCCTCCTTGTGGGGTCCCTCTGTTTACAAACCTTGTTAGAGTTGTGGACCCAAGACATGCTGTTATGCGTCTTCTGTTGAGCAGACTTTGAATTAGTCTAATCAAACTAAAGTAAACATTAAGATGTGACAGTGCCGCAATTACTGCATCTGAGTGAATGTTGTTAAAAGCCCCTTCTATGTCAAGAAATGCCACCATGGTGAATTCCTTGAAATGCAGGGACGATTCGATAGTGCTCACAAGTTCGTGCAGGGCCGATTCTGTAGACTTCCCCTTATTGTAAGCATGTTGGTTCACTGACAGGAGTTTTGTATCCAGGGTTTTGCCTAATGAAATAATCTAAAAGTCTTTCCAGACCTTTCAATAGGAAGGAGGATAGGCTAATTGGTCTGAAGTCTTTTGGCCTAGTGTGTGATATCTTCCCCGCTTTTGGTATGAATACCACTTTGGTATCCCTCCATCGATTCGGGATGTATGAAAGCCTGATACAGCCTACATAAATTTTCTCCAGCCAGGGGATAATGTATTTCAACATTTTCTGCATTTCTGCTGGAGTGATGCCGTCTGGTCCAGGTGACTTGAAGGGCTCAAAGCTATTAATAGCCCAGCTTATTCTGGATCTCTCAGTCAACAAGCTAGCGACGCTCGCAGTCCACTCGCACTCTTGTTGGTCCTGCTGATCCTCTGGTTCTGTTAGAGAGTTCCCCGGGAAATGTGTGTCGAGCAGTACATTGAGCGACTGCTCGCTGTTTTTGGTCCAATTATTTGCCTCATCCTGCAAGTAACCCACTGTACAGGGTGAAGCTGATAATATTTTCCTCAGCCTTGCGGCGTCGGAGACCTTTTCCACTTCGCCACAGAAGGTATACCAAGAGCGTCTTTGCGCCTTTCTAAGCTCCTTCTTATAGATCTTGAGTTGCTCTTTAGAGGCATCCCAAACATTAGCGACCCCAGTAGATTTAGCTTTGTTGAATAGCTTGTTGCAGGTCTTTTTCATAGCCGTTAGCTCAGAAGGCCACCATTGGGGTTTAGTTTTACCCTTGTACCTTGTTTTTGGACAGGCTTCTTCAAGGGAACTATTGAATGATGTGGTGATATGCTCGACCAGATGATCCAGACCGGCTTTGTCATTCGGTTCGTACAGAAGTTTGGAGTTGAGGACTTTCTTGAAATTCTTTTCATACAGGTGCCACTTTGTCTTTCTCACATTTTTGTGGACGGCAGGTTCAGGCGCTTTTTCAGCGAGTTTGAACTCAATATAATGGTGATCTGAGAATGAGTGGTCGTCCAGTACATTCCACCCAATAATTTTTTCTGACAGCCTGTCAGTAGCAAACGTTACGTCGAGTACTTCTTGTCTGTCTTTAATTGGAAAGGTCGGCTTATTACCTATGTTACAAATACTTAGGTTGGTAGTTAGAATAAAGTCAAGAAGCGAATCACCCCTATTGTTTATATCCGTACTACCCCAGATAGTATGATGAGCGTTCGTGTCTGCGCCAACAATCAGCTCGACCTCGTCAGATGTTGCTTCTTCTACTACTTCCCTGTCGGTACTACAGCTTCATAAGGCAAGTAACTGGAGACCACCCAATATGTGCGATTACCGATCTCCAGACTAGCAGATGTTTGGTCTTTACCACTTAAATTAGCCAGGAGAAAGATACTTAGATCTTTCCTGGCCAAAATGCAGGTTCTTGGAGTGCCTTCACAGTTGGCCACAAGCAGTTTAAAGTTGGGTGTCCTGATACCGCACACCCTTCCTCCCACTGCGTAGGGCTCCTGTATCAGGACGATGTCTACTGCACCTGTGGACAGGCGCAGCAATAGAGCCGCTGAGGCTGCTTTAGCGTGATGGAGGTTAATCTGTAAAATTCTTACCATCATTGGTAATTGACAGATTAACTTCCACCCCTACAAGGGTATTATCGAACTCTTCGTCCGTATGATCGAGAAGCGTGTCCCCGCCAGATGCGTCAAAGAGTCCGGAGACTCCCCTCAGCCCCTCTGTGTCAGAAGTAGAGCTTTCGTCCTCAGAGTAGGACGTTACAGATCTTCTGTTAGAGTTGGAGTCACCCGAAATAATGGGCGTGGATACCTCCGCACTTCCAGAAAGCTGTGTTTCAACCGCGGTGGACGACTCACCTTCCGCAGTGGGAACTATATCCTGCTTGTATACCTTCAAGACTATAGTCTCGAAGCCATACTGTAGGGTTGCACTTGCACGTTTTATATGGGAGGTGGATTCAGCGTTAAGGATCAAATTGACCTGCCGCTTTTTACCATCCGCCTCACCCACCTTGCTGATTCTCCAATTATGGGCGGGCAGACCAGGATTGGAATCTTTTATTATTTCTAATATGTCAGCCGGGTTGGAGGGCTCTTCTGTAACCCAGGTGATGGCTCTAGGGTGACTAGGGATGTTGTTTTTCGACAATATCCAACTGGGCACCCGGCCACACCTCACCCGCTCGACTCAGAGCAGCCTTATACAGGTCTACTGATCTGGCATCACCGAAATGTAAGAGCTTTACTCTCCCCTGATGCCATCCTGCATCGTTGCAGATTGGTGGTGTGCCCGGCATCTCTCTACGGACATCGAGGTAACGAGCCATAATGGCTGATTGCACATGGCTCCATTTGTCCTTGATGATGGATCCATCCTCACTACTTCTGTCTATAGCGGCCATCACTAGACTCTCCTTCGCCCCTTCATTGAAGGGCTTGGTGAGTGTCCTGTTGATAGTGACATTTGGGCCTCTTGCCTTTTTCGAGGGCAGGGGTTCATCTGATTCTTTTGACTTTATTAGCCGTTAACACAGCTGAATTTGTGGCTCTTTCAGCCGGCTGATTGGCCTTAGAAGCATCTAAGACGCCTTTAGCCCAGGTAAGTGACTCTTTTTGTTTTTCGGTAAGAGCCGAAACCTCAACAGCCTCCAACTTCGTCAGAACTCTGAGCGCTATCCGGTGCTCATTGTGTTTTCCCCTTACCGTACCACCTGTCGTGAGTACTGGGGGGAAATTTTCACCATGTTTAGTGTGGTCGGCTTTGGCCAAGACCAACGGACGGACAGTAGGACGATTGGGGAACCCCGCTCCATCGGAACGCGAAGGCATCCCCGCCAATGATTTTTTTATTCCGTATTAGCCCGTAATAGGTACTACGATGTAGGCCTTCCAGAATTTGTACAGATTTTGTTTTATTTTTTGATGCATCCAATTCAACCTACGCTTTAAAAACAACAAACCACGTGGTTGCGTAGTAGGTAGGTGAATAGGTATTGCGTAATAGGTTAAAAACTATCCGCTCTGTGATAACACGTCCGTTCGCTACGACAGGCGGCGACTGACTCATAGACTGCAAATTTTCTTCTTTTGTGTTTTTCACTAAGAAAACACCAACCTAAAATTTCAGAAAAAATATAGGCGTATTCATTGATAAAAAAACATTTACTAAATGCATTCGCCCGAAAACAGTGTTTTTGGAACGAATGTTAAAAAAATAACAAACACGCACGTCGTTCAAAAATAGTGTTTTCGGTCGAACAGCTAGCTGTAATCCATCCATCCATAAATGTAAATGACAATATAAGAAAAAGTTTGTGCCTTCGCTTTTAATTATAAATAAAAGTTCAGATTTCGTATATTTTCTATAACAATTTTGTGATTTTCGCAATTACTCCCGATTTTGCGATGAGGCCGCGTAACGATACCCGCTGCAATCCATTTAAATTGCAAAACATGTAAAGAAGCCTATAACATGTTACGTTGGATAAATTCTTCGATCGGGAAAATAAGAATTTGTAATAGCTGTAGTTATGAATGAATAAAATGCCAATACATGATTGTGAAAGTGATTCAATAAGAAGTTTAACGCTACTCCCTGAAGCAAATAACTCATCCGATAGCAGTATTTTATCAGAAGCAGCAATAAAAATTTCCAAATTAAATGAATCATTGTTGCTGTTTGGGGATTCACCTATCCACAAAAGAAAAATTATACAAAACAAGTAAGAAAGTTTCAGTCGGGTAAACCGACTAAGGTATACCCTCACTTTGTGAGTAATTTAATATATAACTTTACACTAATAAATCTGTCAATTTGTGTGGGAGGTACCAGAAGGGGTTTTCCAAATACACATATTTTTCGGTAAACAGTACATTCTTAAATACATTGCATTGTGCTGAACTATAAGCGTTTATGTGCACTGGTATATTAAAGTTACGAGCTATGTAATTTTGGTATGATTTGGTCATTTTGTGTGGGATGTACAAAAAGGGGCGGGGTGATAACGCCCACTTTTTACAGGACTATAGGCACTATAACAGCATTACACTGTACAAAATTTCAAGTATTTGTATGCACTGGTATTAAAGTTACAAGCCGTTTACTTTTGGTACGAAACGGTCCATTTGTGTGGGAGGTACGAAAAGGGGCTGTACAATAATGCCCATTTTTTACCGGACTATAGGCGCTACAAAAACATTATACTGTAGAAAATTTCAAGCATTTTTATGCACTTGTATTAACGTTATAAGCAGTTAAATTTTGATGCAAAATGGTCCATTTGTGTGGGAGGTACCAAAAGGGGCATGCCAACTTCACTCATTTTTCTCGAGTTAATAGCGACTAATATACTAATATTATGTGCAGAATTTCAAAAGATTCGAATAAGTAGTATAGAAGTTATTAAAGAATCAATATTTCACTAAATTTTAACCCTTTGTGTGGGAGGTACCAGAAGGAGTAGACCAATATGGCCCATCTTCGAACTCATCCGGAGATAGATCAAAATATTACAACACACCAAATTTGAAGTCAATCGGTTAATCCTTTCGAGAGTTATCGTGCGCACCAGCCAGCAGACAGACAGACAGACAGACGGACGGACATTGCTCATTCGACTTAAAATGACCCAAAACGGATTTCCTCCGAACATACTTAGGGTCTTAGATCACTCCTTCGATGTGTTACACTTTTTTCCGTAGCAAATGATATATACCCTCGTCACACTAAAGTGAGGGTATAAAAATATGTCGCTAACAAGAAACGAAAAATAAATAGTCTTATTGAAAGAAAATATTATATGAACTTAAAAACTGAAAACTGATGGTGTTGTTTCTATTATGTTTTATTTTTATTTATTTCCGATATTTCGATAGTCTTCGACGATCATCTTCAGGGATTTTCACTTAAAAAATAACAAAGTACATATATTATTTAAAGAAAAATTACAAAAATATATCACGGTATTTACATTTAAACAAAACAAACGACTTGTTGCTAACACAGCATTGTTTCAACTAACTATTTTATTTTCTCGGTTTGTATTTTTTCACTAAGTTACGATAAATTTGTGCACAGTGGTCAGTGTCAGTCTTATAGTTCATTCTTACGTCAATAGGTACATTAATTATGTGCAGCATTTCCAGAGTATATCTTTTCTTGTAATTGTTCTCCTGTGTCAATATGTCAACGTCCTTGAAATTTGGCTCATGTCCCGTCTTTCATTGACGACCACTTACAAAAGACTAAGTAGAAAGGACAAACTCATACTAGACACAGTGGGACAAACACGACAATATCTTATTGAAAATAAGGACATATTAATATTAAGTGCTGACAAAGGGGGAAAAACGGTTGCAATGTACAAAGATGACTACGACGTAAAAATGAAGACAATATTACGAGATATATGCACATATAAACGACTAAAAAGAGATCCAACGTCAGGCTTGCAGAGTAAGAACAACTCATTAGTAGAAAAATTATTCAATAAGAATATTATTAACTTGGCGGATAAAAACAAATTGACATAAAAAACAGCAACGGCACCTAGAATATACGGTCTGCCAAAAATTCATAAAGATGGCACACCTTTGCGACCAATTTGCTCATCGATCAATTCTCCGGCTTATGGACTCTCGAAATACATAGTAAATATTTTAAAAAACTTGACGAAGGACTCCCAGTATAATGTGAAGGATGCAACAGAATTTAAATCAAGAATCAACAATATGCCTATAGAAGATGACGAAATTTTAATCTCCTTTGATGTAGTATCATTATTCCCTAGCATACCGGTAAACCTAGCTATAAAAACTATAAAGGACAAATGGAACAAAATTGAACAATATACAAATATTCCAATGTATTTGTTTATAAATATTTTGACATTTTGTATAAAGGACACGAGGTATTTTATTTATGAACGAAAAGGACTATCAATGGGATCACCAGCATCTCCGATCATCGCAGACATCATAATGGAGGAATTATTAGACGCTTCAATATCAAAACTGACGCTCAAGCCCAGAATATTGACCAAATATGTAGATGACATATTCTGTATTGTTAAGAGAACTCAGGTGGACACAACATTACAGACTCTAAACACTTTCGATAGACAACTACAGTTTACAATGGAATGTGAATTGGAGAACAAGTTGCCATATCTTGACTCAATAATACATAGACAAAGCGGCATGCCGAAATTAAATTGGTACCAAAAACCAACAGCTTCTTTACGATTCAGAGTAGTTTTTTTGCGCGAGTAGTAGGGATGTTTATTATAACTCAATATTTTTTTCAGTCGCCTCGTAATTTGATTTTTTATTTTCTTTAAATTTTATAGTTTTTTTTAATTATTTTTATTATTTATTGCATTAAATTGTTAAGCTTGTACGTATGTTTTTTTATGAAATTAAGTTGATTTTTGTAAATTTTTTTTTCTCACAGTGTGTGAGTAGTTTTTCTTATTGTTAGATGCTCTATAACTGTTTATATATACTGTGAAAGTTAGGAGAAAATTGTTTACTCGGTTGTTTACTACTATTTCTATTGTTTTCTGTTTTATTTTATAATTTAGTCATTTTATTTATTTAGATATTTAAGATTTTTGAGTAGTCTACATATTGTTGTTTTTTGTAACTGTAAAAGGCCATATAGGCTCGGTTACTATGATGGAAAATAAAAAAAAAAAAAAAAATTACTACTCTAAACATCCCCGACGAATAAAACTCAACACGGCTACAAATTTCATCAGCAGAGTCCTAAACATTAGTGACGAAGCATATCACAAAGATAATGAAGACAAGATACGACACATATTAAGAATTAACGATTTTCCTAAAAACACTATTGACGATTTAATAAGACACGTGAAGGAGAAATCAACAAAAATAATGGAAACAAAAGAAGACATGCCGAAGATTTTCAAGACCTCAACATACATCGCAGGTTTTTCAGAGAGATTCTGCAAATCCAATATTTACAATAAGGACAAATATCAACTAGCGCTTAAAACAAACAATACAGTAAAGAACTTTTTCAGTAGGACAAAATCAAAAATTAAAAAGGAGGACAAATCGAACTTAGTATATAAGATAAAATGTAATGGGGACAAGACCAACATATGCCAAAAGGTATATGTTGGCACAACAAAAACTAAATTAAAGACTAGAATTTCAGGACATAAATCTGACCATAAAGCAAGTTATAAACCTTTGGAGCAAAAAACAGCTCTAGCAGCACATTGTACTCTGACGGAACATGAGCCAAATTTCAAGGACGTTGACATATTGACACAGGAGAACAATTACAAGAAAAGATTTACTCTGGAAATGCTGCACATAATTAATGTACCTACTGACGTAAGAATGAACTATAAGACTGACACTGACCACTGTGCACAAATTTATCGTAACTTAGTGGAAAAATACAAACCGAGAAAATAAAATAGTTAGTTGAAAAAAATATAAGGCGTGAACAATTATCTCTATGTCCATCACTTGATCTATCATCGGATCATTCGCCTACCATTTTGACACTGCTTTACAACAATCATGAAAATGGGTGTGACAGTTTGCCCAATAAGTATACCAACTGGCTAAAATATAAAAAATACGTTAGCTCACACCTATCCGATGGTGTATCGTTACGTACAACGGATGAAATTGAAGCCGCGGTAAACCTATTCACAGACGTTGTAAACAGTGCTGTTAAAGTGGCTACTCGAAAAAGCTCATTCAAAAGAGATAACTCCAATAACCCAATAGGCATCCAAGCGTTAATCAATGAAAAAAGAAACGTAAGAAGAGAGTGGCAACAATATCGCTCCCCAGCACTGAGAACAAAACTAAAAAATTGCCAGAAGAGATTGAAATCAGCCCTAAAATCAGCCGAGGAAAGTGATCTAAAAATATATTTGCAATCTCTGGATCCAACCCAGAAAACAGATTATAGTCTCTGGAAGGCCACAAAAAATATGCGAGGTCCTGTTGCGCATGAATCCCCAATTCGCCTTGAAAATGGGAACTGGGCTAAAAGCACAGAAGAGAAAGTAAATGCATTCGCAAACTACCTCGAGTCCTTTTTTTACACCCAACAGTGATACATCTGAAATCTATCCGCCCGTGATAGATATAATTCCTCGCCCACACTATCCGCCCGTGATAAACGACACAATTCCTCGCCCAATCTATCCGCCCGTGATAGATGATACAATTTCTCACACAATCTATCCGCCCGGGATAAATGACTCAATTCCTCTCCCAATCTATCAGCCCGTGATAGATGACATAACTTCTCGCCCAATATATCCGCCCGTGATAGACGATATAACTCCACGCCCAATCTATCCGCCCGTGATAGATGATTTAATTCGTCGCCCAATCTATCAGCCCGTGATAGATGATATAATTCCTGGCCCAATCAAGCTTAGAATAAAGGATGTTGAAAAATCTGTCAAAGAACTAAAATTAAAGAAATCGCCCGGAGGAGATGGTATAACAGCGAAAATGATTAAAGAACTTCCATTTTCAGCCTTGAAAATTGTGTTATTTTTATTCAATGCAATTCTCCGTGTAGGTTACTTCCCCCTATCTTGGAAGAGGTCTGAAATCGTGATGATACCGAAACCAGGCAAAGATCCAACTCAAGTCAAATCCTATCGCCCTATAAGCTTACTATCGATACTTTCAAAAATGTTTGAGTCCATTCTCATGAAGAAAATCACACCTCATATAATTTCTCACAATATTATACCTGACCATCAATTTGGTTTTAGAAAAAGCCATAATACTATAGAACAGGTACACCGTATCGTAACCTGCATCAAAAGAGCTTTTGAGAATAAAGAATACTGTTCGGCGTTATTCATAGATATTTCCCAAGCATTTGACAAAGTCTGGCACGAAGGACTTTTGTACAAAATATGCGACCCTCTGCCAATCAACACACATAAACTGTTCAGGAGTTATTTGACTAACCGGTCTTTTCAAGTTAAATCAAATGGCATTTTATCTAGCCCTGAGAAAATAAATGCCGGTGTCCCACAGGGGAGCATTCTTGGCCCTATACTGTACGTTATTTTTACGGCAGATATGCTCATAACCAACTTTACGCTCACGTCTACTTTTGCGGACGATACTGCTTTCGTCAGTATTCACAAAAACCCTTCAGCTGCGTCCGATCAACTGCAGTCTCATGTCCGAATCCTAGAAGAATGGTTAAAAAAATGGAGAATAATAGTGAATGCCTCAAAGTGTACTCATGTTACTTTTACCCTGCGAAGGGATGCAAGTCCTCCAATTTCTATTTTCAATTCACAGATTCCCCAAAAGGATCATGTAAAATACCTTGGAATCCACTTAGATCGGCGTTTGACGTGGTCGCGCCACATAGACTCTAAAGTAACTCAAATAAAACTCAAAACTAATCAACTTCAGTGGCTTATCAGCCAAAGATCTGCCCTAGATCCAGAGTATAAAGTTCTTTTATACAAAACGGTATTGAAGCCAATTTGGACGTATGGTATCCAGCTCTGGGGTACAGCGTGCGCTTCGAATGTATGCAAATTACAAAGAAGACAATCGAATATTCTTCGTTTAATTACAGGTGCACCATGGTATATAAGAAATGCTAACATCCATAAGGATCTCAACATGCCAACAGTAAAAGAGGAAATTGAAAAATATTGCCAGTGTTACGTAGGTAAACTATTCAATCATTCAAACATCCTGGCTCGAGAACTACTAAATTTTGAAGGTCATGACCGCCTTAGAAGGAGAGATACGCTGGACATGATATAAATTAAAACAAATCCTAATCAAAATCAACAACAAAAAAATGAAATTATGAATTCCTAAATTTTAAATGTTAACCTTTTTGTTTAAGTAAAAAATCGTGTAAAGTCTCAATGGTTTATTCGCAATGGCAATAACCCAGAGAATAGTATTTTAGGTTAAGATTTGTCCACTTATTGTTATTTTCATTGTATAATAATTAAAGATTCAATAAAAAATGTAATGAATTGGAAAAAAAAAAGTTGAAACAATGCTGTGTTAGCAACAAGTCGTTTGTTTTGTTTAAATGTAAATACCGTGATATATTTTTGTAATTTTTCTTTAAATAATATATGTACTTTGTTATTTTTTAAGTGAAAATCCCTGAAGATGATCATCGAAGACGATCGAAATATCGGAAATAAATAAAAATAAAACATAATAGAAACAACACCATCAGTTTTCAGTTTTTAATTTTGTATATGACCTCGAGCCAGACAAAACTTTAAAAATTAGAAAATAAAAGGTCAACAATACAAAAACCAAAAATATTATATGATTATATTATTATATGATATTATATCAATTTATTATATCAATTATATTATATGATATTATATCAAAATTGAAAGAAACAACATTTAATAGAGAGTGTCCAGACTAGACAGCTGAATCTAGGAATGCGTGGGATATATGAAATGAAACAATGCTCTCAAAACTAATCAACAGAATTATTTATGTTGATTTGTAGCTCTCAGAATTGGGAAGATGAAAAACAGATGAGAAATAAAAACACCAGCATTAGAATGGAAATTCAATGGACTTTGGACTTTAATTTCTTTGGACGACAATCTTACCAAAGTATGTGTGGATGGATGTAGAGTTGGAAACGAACAAGAACGTTTTTAGGAAGTAGCTTTTCCAATATGGCCAATGTACTCGTGGATAAAAGAAATGTACTATAGTCTAAAATTTTTTGCATTTCTTTGCGATTTTACATAGCATGGATAAAAAGAAAGTTGGGAATTTGATGACTAAAAAATGGGCATCAAAAAAGATAGGGTTTCACGTTCTGGCGTAAACATTCCCGCCCACCCTGCAGTATTACTGTAAAGAGATAGTAACTTGGCTGCATATTACAAGCGATTTATACTTAAATTCAACTATAAAACAGGGTATTTACTTAGGTAGGATTTATAATGTCGTTGCTGATCAGTCATAGTGAACGGACGTGTTTGGCACAGAGCGGATAGATAAAATCTATTACGCAGTACCTATTACGCAATCGCAAAAAAAATCTGCACAAAGTCTGGAAGGCCTACATCGTAGTACCTATTACGGGCTAATACAGATAAAAAAAATTAATAAATTCGTTGACGGGGATGCCTTCGCGTTCTGATTGAGCGGTGTTCCCCAATCGTCCAACTGTCCGTCCGTTGGTCTTGGGCAAAACCGACCACACCAAAAATGGGGAAAATTTCCCCCAAGTACTCACAACAGATGGTACGGTGAGGGGAAAACGTCATGTCCGACCGTCAAAACGGAACAACAATGAGCACCGGATAGCGCTCAGAGTTTTGACGTAGTTGGAGGCTGTTGAGGTTTCGGCTCTTACCGAAAAACAAAAAGAACCACTTACATGGGCTAAAGGCGTCATAGATGCTTCTAAGGGCAATCAGCCGGCTGAAAGAGCCACAAATTCAGCTGTGTTAACGGCTAATAAAGTAAAACGAATCAGATCACCTGATGAACCCCTGCCCTCGAAAAAGGCAAAAGGCCCTAATGACACCATCAACAGGACAATCACCAAGCCCTTCAATGAAGTGGCGAAGGAGAGTCTAGTGATGGCTGTTATAGACAGAAGTAGTGAGGATGAATCCATCCTCAAGGACAAATGGAGCCACGTGCAATCAGCCATTATGGCTCATTACCTCGATGTCGTAGAGAAATGCCGGGCAAACCACCAATCTGCAACGATGCAGGATGGCATCAGGGGAGAGTAAAGCTCTTATATTTCGATGATGCCAGATCAGTAGACCTATATAAGGATGCTCTTAGTCGAGCGGGTGAGGTGTGGCCGGGTGCCCAGATGGATGTTGTCGAAAAAAACAACATCCCAAGTCACCTGAGTTACAGAAGAGCCCTCCGACCCGGCTGACATATTAGAAATAATAAAAGATTCCAATCCTGGTCTGCCCGCCCATAATTGGAGAATCAGCAAGGTGGGTGAGGCGGATGGTAAAAAGTGGCAGGTCAATTTGATCCTTAACGCTGAATCCACCTCCCATAAACAACGTGCAAGTGCAACCCTACCAGGGACGTATCCCCCGGCCCCCCCAAATGTTTTAAACATAAGCATAAACTGTTTACAATTTTCAAAATCACCAAAAAAAAATACGAAAAATATTTGGAAGGCCGTTAAAAAAAATGGTAACATGGTAAAAGTAATAACAACTAAAATAAGAAAAGTGCATGGTTTCCTCGCTAAAACTTTTTAAATTATGCATTGATTTTCTTCGGAATGGTCTCAATTTATTCATAACCTTTCAGAGTTTACGTTAAAATCACAAAAATATGACAATTATGCGTTTCTAGATGTTTTTATGAGGCTTTTATTTAAAAATTATTTAAATTTTCTCAAAAAATATGATTTTTTCCAATACTTTGTAAGATATCGTCGAAACCGCTGAACGGATGGAAAATTGTATTGTCCGAAGTTGTAGGCTACTTCTGAAGTTTGTAAAGCTTACCAGAACCAATTCGGATGAATGGTTCTCTAGTTATGACATAATATGTGGTTCGACCTCTCTTTTTTCTTAGCCTAAAGGGTTGTCTCTTTAAAGTCTCGCGATAAGCTGTGATATGGAAAGAAATTAGTGGTTGAACCACATATAGTGGCATAACTCGAGAACCATTTATCCGATTTGGTTGAGGAAAGTTTTAAAGAATTAAATATTAAGTAGCCTTCAACTTCATATAATACCATTTTCCATCCGTTCAGCGGTTTCGACGATATACGAACCCATTCCGAAGAAAATCGATTCATAATTTAAAAAGTTATAGCTAATTTAGTAAGGTTTTAACTATACAACTTTCTTATCGATGTAAAATTTACAAAAACAAACTTTAAAAGCTAAGATTGGAGATTTTGACGTTTTTTGACGTCTAGAATCAGAATCTATGCATTAAAACGGAAACCCAAGAAAAATTGTTGTTTTTGTCGACCGGTGTAATTATTGGTTGGCTTTAAATTTATGATAACCAGATATGGCGAAACTTAAGTTAAAATTACATTTATGATTTCTTATCTATCTACCTTTTTAACATGTAGGTTGCAGTGATGGAATGAGTTTGCACAACCGTTTAAGTAAATTTGACTTTATATTGGGTGTGATAATAAGTAGTACGGTTTTGGCTATTACACAGAACTTATCACGGTATTTGCAAACGATTAACCTAGATATAATAAAGGCTTACGAAATCAATAAATTAAGTGACATGCGTAGAAATTCAGATTGTTTGAAGAATCCACACAAATTGCAAGAAGTTTTGGAATAGAAGCTGCACTACCTAGAAGAGTAGGCACTCAAAAGTATAGGGATAATATTCCTGGTTCAGATGCCAAGGCGTATTTTAGGACAACATTGTTCATACCATATCTGGACGAAGTAATATCACATTTAAATAATAGATTTTCCGAACATGAATCTATAATTAGAAGTCTGTTTAATATCGTTCCGATACGAGTTGTAAATCTAATAAAGGAAGATTTCGAAGAAGTCACACTTCTTTACAAAAACGATTTAAAAAATTCAGCAAAATCTGTTTTAGCTGAAATAAGTATATGGATTGATTATTGGAAGCAGAAGATTGATGTGATGAGGACATGTTCCCAAGCGTTTTTACCCCTTTGCATATACTGGCCACAATACCTGTGACAATGGCATCTGCTGAGCGAAGCTTCTCGACATTAAGAAGAATAAAAACTTATCTCCGGAAGAGAATGGAAGGAGAAAAGTTATCCTATCTGGCTTTGATGTCTATATACAAAGATGAAGTCAAAATCGATGAAATAATTGATATATTTCTTTCAAAAAATCGAAGATTACATTTTTAACTCTTACGTATTTTATTACAAAAAGCTTTGCTGATCTCGTACTAAAGTACACATTTATATTGAGGAATAAAATTCGAATAAAAAAGTAAGGAACTTAACTTCCATTACCTACACAATAAACGCAATTTTTTAATTGTTTATCTTTGTTATGGAAAAAAAGGTTGGCCACGCTTCTCGATGATACGGACCAAGAGTTCGATAACACCCTTGTCGGGGTGGATGTTAATCTATCAATTACCAATGATGGTAAGAATTCTACAGATTAACCTCCATCACGCTAAAGCAGCCTCGGCGACTCTATTGCTGCGCCTGTCCACAGGTGCAGTAGACATCGTCCTGATACAGAAGCCCTACGCAGTGGGAGGAATGGTGTGCGGTATCAGGACACCCAACTTTAAACTGCTTGTGGCCAACTGTGAAGGCACTCCAAGAACCTGCATTTTGGCCATGATAGATCTAAGTATCTTTCTCCTGGCTAATTTAAGTGGTAAAGACCAAACATCTGCTAGTCTGGAGATCGGTAATCGCATATATTGGGTGGTCTCCAGTTACTTCTGTAATGAAGCCTTATGAAGCTGTAGTACCGACTGCTCTATTCAGGGAAGTAGTAGAAGAAGCAACGTCTGACGAGGTCGAGGTGATTATTGGCGCAGACACGAACGCTCATAATACTATCTGGGGTAGTACGGATATAAACAATAGGGGTGATTCGCTTCTTGACTTTATTCTAACTACCAACCTAAGTATTTGTAACATAGGTAATAAACCGACCTTTACAATTAAAGGCAGACAAAAAGTACTAGACGTAACGTTTGCTACTGACAGGCTGTCAGACAAAATTATTGGGTGGAATGTACTGGACGACCACTCATTCTCAGATCACCATTATATTGAGTTCAAACTCGCTGAAAAAGCGCCTGAGCCTGCCGACCACAGAAATGTGAGAAAGACAAAGTGGCACCTGTATGAAAAGAATTTCAAGAAAGTCCTCTACTCCAAACTTCTGTACGATCCGAATGACAAAGCCGGTCTGGATAATCTGGTCGAGCATATCACCACATCATTCAATAGTTCCCTTGAAGAAGCCTGTCCAAAAACAAGGTACAAGGGTAAAACTAAACCCCAATGGTGGACTTCTGAGCTAACGGCTATGAAAAAGACCTTCAACAAGCTATTCAACAAGGCTAAATCTACTGGGGTCGCTAATGTTTGGGATGCCTATAAAGAGCAACTCAAGATCTATAAGAAGGAGTTTAGAAAGGCGCAAATACGCTCCTGGTATACCTTCTGTGGCGAAGTGGAAAAGGTCTCCGACGCCGCAAGGCTGAGGAAAATACTATCAGCTTCACCCTGTACAATGGGTTACTTGCAGGATGAGGCAAATAATTGGACCAAAAACAGCTAGCAGTCGCTCAATGTACTGCTCGACACACATTTCCCGGGGCACTCTCTAACAGAACCAGAGGATGAGCAGGACCAACAAGAGTGCGAGTGGAATGCGAGCGTCGCTAGCTTGTTGACTGAGAGATCCAGAATAAGTTGGGTTATTAATAGCTTTGAGCCCTTCAAGTCACCTGGACCAGACGGCATCACTCCAGCAGTAATGCAGAAGTTGAAGTACATTACATTATCCCCTGGCTGGAGAAAATTTATGTAGGCTGTATCAGGCTTTCATACATCCCGAATCGATGGAGGGATACCTAAAGCGGGGAAGATATCACACACTAGGCCAAAAGACTTCAGACCAATTAGCCTATCCTCCTTCCTATTGAAAGGTCTGGAAAGACTTTTAGATTATTTCATTAGGGAAAACCTGGATACAAAACTCCTGTCGGTGAATCAACATGCTTACAATAAGGGGAAGTCTACAGAATCGGCCCTGCACGAACTTGTGAGAACTATCGAATCGTCCCTGAATTTCAAGGAATTCACCATGGTGGCATTTCTTGACATAGAAGGGGCTTTTAACAACATTCACTCAGTTGCAGTAATTGCGGCACTGTCACATCTAAAAGTTAACTCTAGTTTGATTAGACTAATTCAAAGTCTGCTCAACAGAAAACGCATAACATCATGTTTTGGGTCCACAACCCTAACAAGGTTTGTAAACAGAGGGACCCCACAAGGTGGAGTACTGTCTCCACTAATTTGGAACCTAGCGGTGAATGAAATCCTGCTAGATCTAGAACGTTGTGGCTGCAAAGTCGTGGCATATGCGGACAAAGTGGCAATCGCAGTGAGTGGAAAATTCAAAAACGTCCTCCTAGACATTCTACAGGTGGCTCGGAACAAATTGGCTAGATGGGCCAGATTGGTTCTCTCTACTAAAATGAATAAAGTCCCACATCTGGACCCTCCACCTCGGATAAATGGAACAGATCTAGTCTTTTCTGAAAGTGTAAAATTTTTAGGAATAATTCTAGATAGAAAACTGTTATTTAGACTTATCGTATTGGAACGTGTAAAGAAGGCCAACGTCGCCTTATATTCCTACAAAAAGGCTGTAGGGTCGCGGTGGGGCCTTTCTCCTAAAATCGTCCACTGGATACACATAGCAATAGTTCGTCCTATTCTGTTATACGGCATTGTGGTATGGTGAACGGCAACTGACAAACTAACCATCAGCAATCTACTAACAAAGGTTCAGAGAACAGCCTGCCTGAGCATAAGGGGAGCCTTAAGGACTACAGCGACCGAGTCTCTACAAGCCATACTCCATATACTGCCGATTAATATTGTGGCGAGAGAAGTTGCAACCAAATCGGCAATAAGATTAAACTGCCTATCAATGTGGAGGTACAAAAACTACGGTCACATGAGAATACGGCTGCCACCCTAACCTAAACCTAGGTAGGATTTAAAGAATAATAAAGTGTTATATTGTAATTCAAACTTAATTCAATAATAGGAATTCATAAACTTATTGTAAACATATTAAAATGTAAATGATAATGGTCCCATAGATAATAATGCCAAAAATAGTATTTTGTGCCGTCGGTTTCGGCTCTTACCGAAAAACAAAAAGAACCACTTACCTGGGCTAAGGGCGTCATAGATGCTTCTAAGGCCAATCAGCCGGCTGAAAGAGCCACAAATTCAGCTGTGTTAACGGCTAATAAAGTAAAACGAATCAGATCACCTGATGAACCCCTGTCTTCGAATAAGGCAAAAGGCCCTAATGGCACCATCAACAGGACAATCACCAAGACCTTTAATGAAGTGGCGAAGGAGAATCTAGTGATGCCCGTTATAGACAGAAGTAGTGAGGATGAATCCATCCTCAAGGACAAATGGAGCCATGTGCAATCAGCCATTATGGCTCATTACCTCGATGTCCGTAGAGAAATGCCGGGCAAACCACCAATCTGAAACGATGCAGGATGGCATCAGGGGAGAGTAAAGCTCTTATATTTCGATGATGCCAGATTAGTAGACCTGTATAAGGCTGCTCTTAGTCGAGCGGGTGAGGTGTGGCCGGGTGCCCAGATGGATGTTGTCGAAAAAAACAACATCCCAAGTCACCCTAGACCCATCACCTGGGTTACAGAAGAGCCCTCCGACCCGGCTGACATATTAGAAATAATAAAAGATTCCAATCCTGGTCTGCCCGCCCATAATTGGAGAATCAGCAAGGTGGGTGAGGCGGATGGTAAAAAGTGGCAGGTCAATTTAATCCTTAACGCTGAATCCACCTCCCATATACAACGTGCAAGTGCAACCCTACAATATGACTTCGAGACTATAGTTTTATGGCTTCGAGACTATAGTCTTCGGAAGGTGAGTCGTCCACCGTGGTTGATACAAGGCTTTCTGGAAGTGCGGAGGTATCCACGCCCATTATTTCTGGTGCATCCAACTCTAACAGAAGATCTGTAACGTCCTACGCTGAGGACGAAAGCTCTACTTCTGTCACAGAGGGGCTGAGGGGAGTCTCCGGACTCTTTGACGCATCTGGCGGGGACACGCTTCTCGATGATACGGACGAAGAGTTCGATAACACCCTTGTCGGGGTGGATGTTAATCTATCAATTACCAATGATGGTAAGAATTCTACAGATTAACCTCCATCACGCAAAAGCAGCCTCGGCGACTCTATTGCTGCGCCTGTCCACAGGTGCAGTAGACATCGTCCTGATACAGAAGCCCTACGCAGTGGGAGGAATGGTGTGCGGTATCAGGACACCCAACTTTAAACTGCTTGTGGCCAACTGTGAAGGCACTCCAAGAACCTGCATTTTGGACAGGATAGATCTAAATATCTTTCCCCTGGCTAATTTAAGTGGTAAAGACCAAACATCTGCTAGTCTGGAGATCGGTAATCGCATATATTGGGTGGTCTCCAGTTACTTCTGTAATGAAGCCTTATGAAGCTGTAGTACCGACTGCTCTATTCAGGGAAGTAGTAGAAGAAGCAACGTCTGACGAGGTCGAGGTGATTATTGGCACAGACACGAACGCTCATCGTACTATCTGGGGTAGTACGGATATAAACAGTAGAGGTGATTCGCTTCTTGACTTTATTCTAACTAACAGACTAAGTATTTGTAACATAGGTAATAAACCGACCTTTACAATTAAAGGCAGACAAAAAGTACTAGACGTAACGTTTGCTACTGACAGACTGTCAGACAAAATTATTGGGTGGAATGTACTGCCGACCACCGAAATGTGAGAAAGACAAAGTGGCACCTGTATGAAAAGAATTTCAAGAAAGTCCTCTACTCCAAACTTCTGTACGAACCGAATGACAAAGCCGGTCTGGATAATCTGGTCGAGCATATCACCACATCATTCAATAGTTCCCTTGAAGAAGCCTGTCCAAAAACAAGGTACAAGGGTAAAACTAAACCCCAATGGTGGACTTCTGAGCTAACGGCTATGAAAAAGACCTTCAACAAGCTATTCAACAAGGCTAAATCTACTGGGGTCGCTAATGTTTGGGATGCCTATAAAGAGCAACTCAAGATCTATAAGAAGGAGTTTAGAAAGGCGCAAATACGCTCCTGGTATACCTTCTGTGGCGAAGTGGAAAAGGTCTCCGACGCCGCAAGGCTGAGGAAAATACTATCAGCTTCACCCTGTACAATGGGTTACTTGCAGGATGAGGCAAATAATTGGACCAAAAACAGCGAGCAGTCGCTCAATGTACTGCTCGACACACATTTCCCGGGGAACTCTCTAACAGAACCATAGGATCAGCAGGACCAACAAGAGTGCGAGTGGACTGCGAGCGTCGCTAGCTTGTTGACTGAGGGATCCAGAATAAGCTGGGCTATTAATAGCTTTGAGCCCTTCAAGTCACCTGGACCAGACGGCATCACTCCAGCAGTAATGCAGAAGTACATTACATTATCCCCTGGCTGGAGAAAATTTATGTAGGCTGTATCAGGCTTTCATACATCCCGAATCGATGGAGGGATACCAAAGTGGTATTCATACCTAAAGCGGGGAAGATATCACACACTAGGCCAAAAGACTACAGACCAATTAGCCTATCCTCCTTCCTATTGAAAGGTCTGGAAAAACTTTTAGATTATTTCATTAGGGAAAACCTGGATACAAAACTCCTGTCGGTGAACCAACATGCTTACAATAAGGGGAAGTCTGCAGAATCAGCACTGCACGAACTTGTGAGCACTATCGAATCGTCCCTGAATTTCAAGGAATTCACCATGGTGGCATTTCTTGACATAGAAGGGGCTTTTAACAACATTCACTCAGTTGCAGTAATTGCGGCACTGTCACATCTAAAAGTTAACTCTAGTTTGATTAGACTAATTCAAAGTCTGCTCAACAGAAAACGCATAACATCATGTTTTGGGGTCCACAACCCTAACAAGGTTTGTAAACAGAGGGACCCCACAAGGAACCTAGCGGTGAATGAAATCCTGCTAGATCTAGAACGTTGTGGCTGCAAATTCGTGGCATATGCAGACAACGTGGCAATCGCAGTGAGTGGAAAATGCAAAAACGTCCTCCGAGACATTCTACAGGTGGCTCTGAACAAATGGGCTAGATGGGCCAGAAGCAGCGGTTTGGGCGTAAACCCAAACAAGACAGAATTGGTTCTCTTTACTAGAATGAATAAAGTCCCACATGTGGACCCTCCACCTCGGATAAATGGAACAGATCTATTCTTTTCTGAAAGTGTACAATTTTTAGAAATAATTCTAGATAGAAAACTGTTATTTAGACATAACGTATTGGAACGTGTAAGGAAAGCCAACGTCGCCTTATATTCCTACAAAAAGGCTGTATGGTCGCGGTGTGGGCTTTCTCCTAAAATCGTCCACTGGATACATATAGCAATAGTTCGTCCTATACTGTTATACGGCATTGTGGTATGGTGAACGGCAACTGACAAACTAACCATCAGCAACCTACTAACAAAGGTTCAGAGAACAGTCTGCCTGAGCGTAAGCGGAGCCTTAAGGACTACAGCGACCGAGTCTCTACAAGCCCTACTCCATATACTGCCGATTAATATTGTGGCGAGAGAAGTTGCAACCAAAGCGGCAATAAGATTAAACTGCCTATCAATGTGGAGGTACAAAAACTACGGTCACATGAGAATACGGCTGCCACCCTAACCTAAACTTAGGTAGGATTTAAAGAATAATAAAGTGGTATGTTGTAATTCAAAGTTAATTCAATAGTAGGAATTCATAAACTTATTGTAAACATATTAAAATGTAAATGATAATGGTCCCATAGATAATAATGCCAAAAATAGTATTTTGTGCCGTCGGTAGGCCAGCTCTCACGAAAGTACTATCTAAGATTATACGGAAAGAGATATCAACTCCCAGGATGATATCGAAGGAAGAGGATTTGTAGAAGGATTTATCGGCAAGAACAAAATTGTGGAAATTCGCTCTAATGGAGTCAGGAAGAGTCTGCTTTGGAGTGACGGTGCTAATACGGTTATTGACCCGAAGTACTACTTAAATTTTCGTGTTTATCATGAATTCCAGACCTCAAGGTAACAGGGCAAATGGTCTCGTTATCCAGTTCCAACGTCGTTATACCCAACTTATCCACGAATTTCTTTGATACGCAACTCATCGTGGCGGCAGTATCTAGAAGGCATCTAGCATAATGTTTGCCATCCTTGCCATTGATCTTTTCCAAGGGTGTTGGAAGCAACGTAGCTACATTTTGCCGGAGGATGGATGTCAGCGATGTGGTGCTTGTGGCGGTAGCGGAGTTGGACTTTGGGGAAGGCTGAGACTTTTGAGTGCCCGAGGGCTCAAATACGGTTGACTTTGCATCTCGGGTTTTTGTGGACTATTGCTGGGAAAATCTGGTGCTCTCGGATACGGTGGGCCTGTTATCTTTGGTGTTAGTCGACGATCGGTGGGACGTTGGTTGCTGGCTCGCTCTACTTTGTGGAGCTGTAGTTGTCGAAAACAGTCTACAGTGGATGTGTAGCAGTGAGTGGCAATGCTTATGGCAGTAACGGCAACCTGTACGAGTGAAACAAGTTCCCTGAGAGTGGGAGTGGGCAAGACAATTTTTACAGTATCCGAATCTTTCCACGGCGGCCATTCTCTGTGTCGTGTTCATATTCCGGAACCGCCCACAGTATTTTAGAGCGTGTGTCTTTCGACAGACCCTGCATACAAATCTGTAAGTAGGTTGTGATTTACCACTTGGCGACATCTCACTGCAAAATAAAAAAGATTACATAATGATAATAGATGAGGATTTGAAAAAAAGATGAAAAAATCGCCAAGATGAAATACTTATATGGAGTATTGAAGTTATAGTTACGAGCTTTTTTTGGGCAAGACGACAAATTTCGCAATGGGCCTGGTTCCTTTCTGTGTCGCTTATCGCTCCCTTGGTACACTCGAGTAATCCTGCCGAGTCGCCAAGAGTTTGGACGTAAATTTTCATCTTTCACGACTACCAGCATATTTCCCTTGATGTCAATTTCCGGCTTTTGCCATTTATGTCGCTTTTGGAGTTCTTTTAAATACTCGTTTTTTCATCGAGTACAAAATTGCTGATGCATTGCCACCGATTTTGGATGGTAATTTGTGCCTGACTCACTGTTGGATCCAATGGAGCTAGAAAAGTAGATCCAAAAAGAAAGTGGCCCGGAGTCAGGGCTTGTAAATCGGACGGGTTTTGTGAGGAAGGGATATCGGTCTGGAGTTAAGACAGGCTTCAATCTTTGTTAGTAGTGTCTGGAATTTCTCGAACGTGTATTTCAAGACCCCAGCAGTCTTTTTTAAGTGTTGCTTAAAACTTTTTACTCCTGCTTTCCAAAGGCCTCCCATGTGGGGAGCCCCAGGGGGAATAAAGTGCCAGGATATATTGTGATGAGCGTAATTAGACAATAATGCTTATTGGGATGTTTGAAGGAAATCCTTTGCAATGGCCCGGTAAGCTCCAACAAAGGTTGTGCCGTTGTCGGAATGTAGATGGAGTGGACAACCCCGTCGTGAAACAAAACGGTAGAAAGCTGCTAGGAATGAACTTGTGGATAAGTCAGAAGTGGCTTCTAAATGTATAGCCTTTGTGGAAAAACAAGCGAATACGCACACATATCCCTTTGTAATCCTACAACAACGTCCAGCGTAACTCTTGATATCAAATGGACCAGCAAAATCTAATCCTGTGTATGCGAAAGGCCGCGTAATTTCAATTCGATCCGGGGGTAAGGCTGCCATCAGTTGCTTTTGACATTTCTTTTTATACAGAATACATGGCTTACAATTGTGGATGATAGTTTTGATAAGATTTTGTACTTTTGGAATCCAGTACTGTATTCGCACGAGCCGAAGAACGAGTTGATTTCCTCCATTGAGACTGATCTGATGGATGAATGTGACTAATAGCTTGGTATATTAACAGCCATTCGGAATGATAATTGGATGTCTTTCATTGTACGACAACGTTGGGGATGACTCCAGCCTTCCACAGAAGCGCATGACACCCTCCGAATTAATGAAATGATTTAAACTTAGTAGTGAACTCTTTGTGCATAACGTCATATAGTCATTTGGATAATAAACTTTTTGGATACGATTTCAGACGAAGTCATAATTTTATTATCTCTTTTATAATTGGAACGATATTTCGGATGGGTACTGAAGAAAAAGCGATATACAGGGTGGCTGATATGTAATGCAACAAAGTAAAGCGCTATATTTTTTTTAATTTTTTTATACCCTACACCACACTGTGGTACAGGGTATTATAAGTTTGTTTCACGGCAGATGTTTGTAACACCTGAAAATAACACAGCTAGACCCACCTTAAAGTATACCGATCGACTCAGAATCACTAGCTGAGTCGATTTAACGATGTCCGTCCGTCCGTCCGTCTGTCCATGTAAAGTTGTTCGTCGACTACAGGTCGCAATTTTACTCCGATCGTTCTGAAATTTTGCAGTTTAGAGTATTTCGCGGCTGTTAAGATCGCTATTGAATTTGGTTGAAATCGGTTCAGATTTAGATATAGCTCCCATATATATCTTTCGTACGATTTGGCCCTTTAGTCCTATAGAAGCTGTATTTTACACCCAATCGTTTTGAAATTTAGAATGGTAGAGTTTCTTGATCCATGAACCAACATTGCCGAATTTGAAGAAAATCGGTTAAGATTTAGCTATAGCTCCCATATATATGTTTCGTCCGATTTGGCCCTTTAGTCCTATAGAAGCTGTATTTTACATCCGATCGTTTTGAAATTAAGAATGGTAGAGTTTCTTGATCCATGAACCAACATTGCCGAATTTGAAGAAAATCGGTTAAGATTTAGCTATAGCTCCCATATATATGTTTCGTCCGATTTTGCTCTTTAGTCCTATAGAAGCTGTATTTTACATCCAATCATTTTGAAATTTAGAATGGTAGAGTTTCTTGATGCATGAACCAACACTACCGAATTTGAAGAAAATCGGTTAAGATTTAGCTATAGCTCCCATATATATGTTTCGTCCGATTTGGCCATTTAGTCCTATAAAAGCTGTATTTTACATCCAATCGTTTTGAAATTTAGAATGGTAGAGTTTCTTGATCCATGAACCAACATTGCCGAATTTGAAGAAAATCGGTTAAGATTTAGCTATAGCTCCCATATATATGTTTCGTCCGATTTTGCTCTTTAGTCCTGAAGAAGCTGTATTTTACATCCAATCATTTTGAAATTTAGAATGGTAGAGTTTCTTGATCCATGAACCAACATTGCCGAATTTGAAGAAAATCGGTTAAGATTTATTGAAGAAAATCGGTTAAGATTTAGCTATTGCTCCCATATATATGTTTCGTCCGATTTTGCTCTTTAGTGCTGTAGAAGCTGTATTTTACTTCATCCAATCATTTTGAAATTTAGAATGGTAGAGTTTCTTGATCCATGAACCAACACTACCGAATTTGTAGAAAATCGGTTAAGATTTAGCTATAGCTCCCATATATATGTTTCGTCCGATTTGGCCATTTAGTTATATAAAAGCTGTATTTTACATCCAATCGTTTTGAAATTTAGAATGATAGAGTTTCTTGATCCATGAACCAACATTGCCGAATTTGAAGAAAATCGGTTAAGATTTAGCTATAGCTCCCATATATATGTTTCATCCGATTTGGCTCTTTAGATCCAATCGTTTTTATACCCTACACCACACTGTGGTACAGGGTTTATTTAAGTATAAAATGTCCCAAAAGTAAATTTATGTAAACAATTTATACATGAATTACAAAATTTATATATCAGAGTTATTCAATATTACGAGAGTGGTGGTATTATATAGTCGGCACCGCCCGACTTTAGCCTTTCCTTACTGGTTTTAAAATTTTATTGTTCAAAAGCAAAAAATGTCGGAAATAACATACAATTTTAGAAACAGTTTAGATTTGTTCGAATTGGCCACCTTTGGCACGAATTATGGCCTTCAAACGGCCGACAAAGCCATCACACGCTGCACGAAAGTGGCTCTGCGGTATTTTGGCCCATTCCCGGCGAACCGCCGTCTTGAGATGATAGATACTTTGGTATTTTTTAGTGCGAACCTTACTCTCTAAAATGCCCCAGGCGCAAAAGTCCAACGGATTGAGATCCGGAGATCTTGGTGGCCATTGTGCGGTAGAAATGAAGCGAATAACCTCCTTTTTAAGCCATTCTTGGTTGACGCGCGCGGGGGAGCGACGATCGGCCGTTACGGCGGCCCACACCATTACCATCGGCGGCGCTTGAGTTCTGGTGGCCAATCGAAGGTGTAAATTTTCAGCTGACCTCTTTGGCAAGTAAACCCGATCATTTTGTTTGTTCACAAACTGCTCAATTTGGAATGGCTTCTCATCGGAGAAAACCAAATTCGGTAACTGGCCACTTTCGTGCAAGCGAAGCAACTCCGGTGAGCTCTTGCACTTTTTGGAACTTCAATGGCTTTAGTCCAAGCTCATTTTTTAATATGTGTTGTAAGCTCCAACAAAGGTTGTGCCGTTGTCGGAATGTAGATGGAGTGGACAACCCCGTCGTGAAACAAAACTGTAGAAAGCTGCTAGGAATGAACTTGTGGATAAGTCAGAAGTGGCTTCTAAATGTATAGCCTTTGTGGAAAAACAAGCGAATACGCACACATATCCCTTTGTAATCCTACAACAACGTCCAGCGTAACTCTTGATATCAAATGGACCAGCAAAATCTAATCCTGTGTATGCGAAAGGCCGCGTAATTTCAATTCGTTCCGGGGGTAAGGCTGCCATCAGTTGCTTTTGACATTTCTTTTTATACAGAATACATGGCTTACAATTGTGGATGCTAGTTTTGATAAGATTTTGTACTTTTGGAATCCAGTACTGTATTCGCACGAGCCGAAGAACGAGTTGATTTCCTCCATTGAGACTGATCTGATGGATGAATGTGACTAATAGCTTGGTATATTAACAGCCATTCGGAATGATAATTGGATGTCTTTCATTGTACGACAACGTTGGGGATGACTCCAGCCTTCCACAGAAGCGCATGACACCCTCCGAATTAATGAAAGGATTTAAACTTAGTAGTGAACTCTTTGTGCATAACGACATATAGTCATTTGGATAATAAACTTTTTGGATACGATTTCAGACGAAGTCTTAATTTTATTATCTCTTTTATAATTGGAACGATATTTCGGATGGGTACTGAAGAAAAAGCGATATACAGGGTGGCTGATATGTAATGCAACAAAGTAAAGCGCTATATTTTTTTTAAAATTTTATTGTTCAAAGCAAAAAATGTCGGAAATAACATACAATTTTAGAAACAGTTTAGATTTGTTCGAATTGGCCACCTTTGGCACGAATTATGGCCTTCAAACGGCCGACAAAGCCATCACACGCTGCACGAAAGTGGCTCTGCGGTATTTTGGCCCATTCCCGGCGAAGCGCCGTCTTGAGATGATAGATACTTTGGTATTTTTTAGTGCGAACCTTACTCTCTAAAATGCCCCAGGCGCAACAGTCCAACGGATTGAGATCCGGAGATCTTGGTGGCCATTGTGCGGTAGAAATGAAGCGAGGAACCTCCTTTTTAAGCCATTCTTGATTGAAGCGCGCGGGGGAGCGGCGATCGGCCGTTACGGCGGCCCACACCATTACCATCGGCGGCGCTTGAGTTCTGGTGGCCAATCGAAGGTGTACATTTTCAGCTGACCTCTTTGGCAAGTAAACCCGATCATTTTGTTTGTTCACAAACTGCTCAATTTGGAATGGCTTCTCATCGGAGAAAACCAAATTCGGTAACTGGCCACTTTCGTGCAAGCGAAGCAACTCCGGTGAGCTCTTGCACTTTTTGGAACTTCAATGGCTTTAGTCCAAGCTCATTTTTTAATATGTGTTGTATCCGTTCTCGCGATATGTTCAGCTCACGAGCAATTTTTCTACCACTGCGGCGTGGATTTCGATCAAATCTGGCCTTCACTTTTCGGATCATTTCTGGTGTTGTTGCCGTGTTTTTTCATCCACTTTTTGGACGCGATGCAACACTGCCAGTATCACGGTAACGAGCAATGGTACGAGAAACAAAAGATTTATTCACATTTAAATGCTGGAGGGCTCAATTCTTCTGGGTATACTTCCTTAAATGGAAGCGAAACAATGTATCATCTCTGATGGAGGACTTCGCATATAATTCTTCCCAGAATTTATCGGACTCGGATAAGAACCGTTTCTGTGGAATATTCTCCACCCCTCTTTATCTAAAGATATTTCACAGAAATACGAGACACATGGGGAATCGGGTTTTGGATTTCTAGAAGGGACTAGACCGGTGAGAATCCTTCCAAACACAGTCTCTTGAGCTACTAGGGACCTACAAATTTCACGTCTACAACCAGACAGCATTATGGACGGAAAAATGTCTCCACCTAAACGAATATCCACCTTGGAGCTTTCGTAGAATTTAGGATCAGCAAGTGAAAGCTGTGGCAAATTGGAAAGGGAATAGGAATCGATGGTTCTAGAAGGAAGATTGTTTGAAAGATGCGGAACGACGAGCGCCGAAACCAGAATTTCGAAATTTTCATCGATATTCGACCCTAACATGAAAGTGGATTCCTTTTGAACATCAGCTGAAACTGTGTTATTTAAACTTGAAATTTTGGCCGATGTGCGTTTCAAAGGAAGTTTCAAAAGATTATTAAGTTTCTCAGAAATAAAGGTCCCTTCGGAACTCGAGGAAAAGCAAGTCTGGATGACGCCATTTTTCAAAGGAGTGGACTGTAGTTATTGTGAGGGATTTTGTGGCACAAATGACGCCGGAGGAGAAGCTGAATTTGGGAGATGTGACCCGCTGGATGACGGAGAGACATATAAGGACTGCCTAGGTTGATCAAAATTCTTGTGGAGCATCGTATTGTGTCGCCTATTGCATTTGTAGCATGAATGTTTGCTCTTGCATCTCTTTACGGCATGATCACTCGAAAAACAGTTTAGACACAAATTGCTACTTTTTATTTCAGCTAATCTTTGGTCGTGATTGATGCTGATGAAGCGAGGTCATTTCCTAATAGTGTGGGATTCTTTGGGACAAAGCCTGCATTCAAATTGGCTAACATTAGTTTGGAAAGTATTTACTTTGTGTGAGCTATTTTTGGAACCCATGACGTTTTTCTGTTTTGGCAGATACTTCTGTTCCCCAGAATTGTTACTTTCTGATACAGATTCTAACGTCCGGTATCTGTTTGTAAGGAAGGCATCAAGCAAGGCCCATTTAGGAACACAAGTTTTGTCGCTTAATGTCTGTTCCCATAAGGTAAGTGTCGTTTCCGGAAGGCAATTTGAGCTCAAACAAACAAAAATGGGGTTTCAACTATCCACATCAACTTCGTATAGTTTCAAAGTGGATATACACGAGTTAATATCTCTTTGAAGTCTTTTTATGGAACTAGCAGTTTCAGATTGAATTGTTGGAAGATTAAATAATGTTTTCAATTGGACATTGAAAAGAACTCGTTTATTTTCAAAACCGGTACACAAGTTCTTCCAAGCTGAAGAGAAACCTTCAATTGTGAGTGGACTTTTGCAACAATCTCATGCGCATAGTCTTTTGGCATAGATGATAAAGTCTTTCAATTGGACTTGGGAATCTTGATGCACAGTGCCGTAAACATGTCCTGAAAAGTAGGCCATGATTTATAGTCACTCTGAAAAACGATTAGTTCACATGGGGGCAGATGGAAACTATTGTTGGAGTTTGGACTTGGGTTAGATAGTGTTGGCGAGAGACTCTGAATCAGGGATGTAACGAATATTCGCATTCGCATATGCGAACGCGAATTATTCGCATCTTTTTAACATTCGCTTTCGCAAAAACCATCTTTGGATTATTCGCTTTCGCATTCGCAAAAATATATTTCAGTATTCGCCTTCATTTGTTAAAAGTGTCATATCTTCTTATTCGCTTCACACATTTTGAAGATATTAATACCAATGGAAACCTCTTCCACTTATCTTCAAAACAGATGCAAAATATGTTTGTACTTGTGGTAACAGGAGGTAAAAATATGGAAAACATTCTTAATACTTGAATATCCTGGAAAAGTATCAATTTAGTTCCTTAATATTGTTGGTACTAAAGGGTCAAACTATTATTCGCTTTCGCAAAAATTCATATTTCACTATTCGCTTTCGCATTCGCAAAAAATATATTTCAATATTCGCATTCGCTAAAGTCATTTTCGTTACATCCCTACTCTGAATATGCTCGCTAATCTTTGAGACACAGCGACAGAACGTGGAATATGATTTTTTATTCTTCTCTTTGACTATTTTCACATCGCCAGCCGTCTCCCCATCCTTTTCTTCTTCCCCCTCTTCTTCGTCCTCTTGATTAGAAAGGTCGTCTAAACATTGCTCTTATACTTCTTTTAAACGAGACCAAGTCCCTTTGACTTCTTCTCGATGAGTCTCAAGAAGACACATCGATGTTATTGGGAGTTTGTTACCGTTTAACGCAGCTTCGAATTCGATTAGACTATCAGCCAATTGAATAAACTTGTCTAACGACATATTGGACAATTAAGTCGAATTAACAATGGCAAAAAAAACCTTTGAGGAATCGCTAAGCCCAACCCCACACTAATTTTTGCTTTGGACAGAACTATATTAATACCCCCGAAGGGAAAAATGTTGAATATAATTGATATTCGGATTTTCTTTTTATGCACTAAATTTACTTATCAAAGGAAAAATGAGCACTGTTTGGGTAGAGAGCGAAGAGAAAATATTGATTTTTAATATTGCAAACCAAAACAATTATTAGGTAATGCGGTTAGCACTTTGGAAATGTAAACATACGCTGTATAATCACAAAGGGGTGAAAGTATGTACGAGGTATGATCAAAAATATCGCTAATTTTTAATTTCCGCGGGCTACGTGTATTTGATTTTTGATATTATTGTACACGCTGAAAAAAAGTCGCCTCTGTATTATATTGTCCCAAACATATTCTGCTTGAAACATAAATATTTTTAGGGTGCACTCCAAATATATAATATTTGACAAATACAAATATTATATGTTTGGGAGGATATTGTTCTAAACAAAACTATGTTTACATCCTAATATTTTTTATTTGGATATGATATTTCCCAAACAAAGATCTTTTTGTGTGAATGTATGTATACTATTCTTTAATTGTTTTAAGTTTACAGCAATTGAAAGGTAATTTTTTAAATTTTTAATTTTAGTAAAATTTCTTTATAATTGATGAATTGAATTGGTTTCAAATAGAAGTTAGTGCTAAGTACGCCATTTTTAATAGGAATGCATAATTCGAAAATGAAAAAATTAAAACTAATATTCGAAAAATTCAGCAAAGTTTTGAACATCTTTTTTTTAATAAAATATATTTGGAAATATTCATAAACAATAATTTTATTCGTATTTAAACAAATATTTTATTTGAGAAAATCAGTTCGCAAATATATTTTATTCTAATATATTAACATATGGGTTCTAAATGCATTTTATTGATTTTCAAATAAAATTTATTTGCTCGAAAATATATAATATTTAAAATTTGTGTTCCAAGTATATTTTCTTTCGATTCAAACATATCAAAAAAGGCGATTTTGCCCCGTGTAGCATTATGTTGGTACTCATGTCCCTTACTTATGCTGACAAGGTCGGCCATTTTGAATGTTTAGTTAATTTTTGACAGCTGTTGTGCTTGGATGTGTTTTAACTTGTCTTCGATTTTTATCTATTTCAGAAAATGGATAAAAGAATTTGCATCAAATTTTGTGTGAAAAACAAAATAAAGTGCGCTGACGCATTCCAAATGTTGACTGTGGCATATGGTGAAGCTACCTTGGACCAAAGCAACGTTTTTCGGTGGTACAAAATGTTCTTAGAGGGCCGAGAAGATGCGAAGGACGAACAGCGAGCCGGACGCCCGAGCACGTCAACAACAGACGAAAACATTGATAAAGTGAATAAAATAATATTGGCCAATCGACGAATTGCCATTAGAGAAGTTGCTGAGGGTCTAAACATATCGATTGCCTCGTGCCATTCGATTTTAACCAACGATTTGGACATGAGTCGGGTCGCTTTTGCACCATGATAACGCCCCTGCACACACATCGTTGCTTTTGCGCGAATATTTGGCCAAAAACAACACAGTAATGATGCCGCAGCCACCGTATTCCCCTAACCTAGCCCCCTTTGACTATTTTTTGTTCCCAAAACTGAAAAGGCCCATGAAAGGACGACGCTACGCCACGATTGAGGAGATAAAAACGGCATCGAAGGAGGAGCTGAACAAGATCACAAAAAATGATTATTTGAAGTGCTTGGAGGATTGGAAAAAACGTTGGCAGAAGTGTATTATATCCGAGGGGAATTACTTTGATGGGGACCAAATAGATATTCATGAATAAATAAATACTTTTTGAAAAAATACAAAATTCACGATATTTTTTGAAAGGACCGAGTATACTCTTTTTGTTCACTGTAAACTCTCATACAATAATCAAAATTCCATCAGATATAAAAATACTTGAAAGTAGGCCATTGGAAATACAGTCTTGGATTAACTAATTTCGTAAATGCATTTTTGGAATTTATGGAATGAACCTCCAATTGGTACAAGACTCACTTGCACTCTCGCAAATTGACAACACTCCCTGTAAGCTGCATAAACACTCAACTACTTAGTACTTTTTCAGTACTATCTACCGAAGTACCCCCACGGCTAATTCAGTACCATTTTCTTCTATGTATGTTCTTCAGAAGTTAATCAAAAATATGTATGTCCTTGTACAACGCCTATTCTGAATTTCATAAGAAACAAACCACGTTTCATTTACTAAAACACAATCAACATGTACGTTTTTTATCAAAGTAAATTTGTGTACAGTTTAAACAAGTAAAAGCGGCGTTAGGTTCGACCATGTCGAATCTTTTATAGCCACTACCTTGGATAGCATGTGAATGGTTTCGGGTATAAATAAACTTATATTACCAAATCTCAGGCCGATTCGTTGTAATTTATGGAAACATGGGCATATGACGACCGTTGTTGATGTGAATTGTTCTGGTTATAAATACACCCAAAACACCAATTTTCAGCACGATCAGTTGGAATATGCTATTTCTCTCGCTATGTAGTCAAATCGGACAGATGTTATATTTGGCGGTTATTTCAATGGACCGATACTGGTCATTTTAAATCCCAAGTTACCTGGAACTATAAGAATTACATCTAGCTAGCATCTACATCTATCTTAATTATTGTAGGTTGTAGCATGATTACAACAGACGGACATGGCTAAATCGTCTTAATGGAGTCCATGGTCAATATTTGGAGGTACTACTAACAGAGTTACAAAAGGAATATGAACATCCTATGTTGGAGTGTATAAAAATTATACACCGAAGTTGTGAATTAGGTGCGGGAGTTAATATTGTTATACATTTTTCATTGATGAATTTTCTGAAAATTGGTTTATTTTAAAATTTTTAGGTAAATCAGAAGAATATGCATTTTAAATATGTTATTAGCATTTTTGCGAACCGCTTGCAACCATCTACGATTTTTTCAGAATAGAATAGCATTTGAAAATTTCGTAATTCTATTATATGATATTAGGGAATTGCTATAAGTAAAATGCCTATTTAAAGACGCCATATTATTAAAATTTTTATATGGAGCAAAGTAATTTAATATATCGGTAATATTTTCTATGAAAAAGTCAACAATTTCATTATATTTAAATTAATTAATAGTATTAAGGCAAAAATACCTTTTCATTTTAAAAAGTACTATTTTAGTAAGTTTTGAGAAATCTAATTTTCCACCCCTGTTGAGAGATATTTGCTAAGAATACACAATACCTCTCTCGAATTATGGTGAGTGTACGGTTGGGTTTTGACAGCAGAAACAACAGAGTGACTGACTGTTGTTAAATTTAACATGTACAAAAACAAAATAATGTTATTAACCGAATCACGTTTTGGTTGAATAACATATGCAGGTACATGGAATTTACACTGTTTTACGACGGACAGTTTCAAATGTTCAAAAAATTAGGGAAACTCAAGGTTTTCCCTCTTAATACCCAGTCTACGGGATAATTAAAAATTTAAGGCACAGTAGCACAATAAGATTTGTTCATAAACACAATTTATACACTTCAAACAATGACATACTTGGAATTCCGGAACACACAATACGAGTAATTTCTTATGTAGCGAATTGATTGATCAGCGATGTTATGCCCTTTTAACGTGCGTTGCCTGGGTTACATATGGTGTCCGTCCGCGTTGTGTAATTAACTGCATTTCTTCTCCTCGCTTGAGTAATTACTTATAAAGGGTTTTCCAACAAGAGGTGTTATTTTGGTATTCAAAGAAAAATGCCATTTTTTGAGATAAATGATCGGATGTTTATTTCATAATAAAGAGGAAGGTATGCCGTTAATAATGAATAATAACATCAGCCAAATGGCCACCACGACCACGCTTACAGAACCATATCCTTTTCTTGAAATTTTCCATAACCAAATAGCAAAGTGGCTGCCCTATTCTTCGATAGCCTCTCGAATTCTATCTTGAGGCTTTTGGCGTAGACCTTATCTTTCACGTGGTCCCAAAGGAAGAAGTCGAAAGGTGTTAAATCACAAGATCTCGGTGGCCAATTGTGATCACCTCTTCAAGAGATAACACGGTCCGGAAACTTTTCCCGTAACAGAGCAATGGTTTCGTTGCTTGTGTGGCACGTAGCGCCGTCTAGTTAAAAGTAAACGTTGTCCAGATCAATACCATCCAACTCCGACAATAAAAAATCATTAATCATCTCTCGATAGCACAATCCATTGACCATAACTGTTGATCCAACCTCATTTTCGAAAAATTAAGGTCCAATGACCCCGCCGGACCATAAACCGCACCAAACAGTCACACGTTGAGAATGGAGAGGCTTCTCAACAATAACTCTTGGGTTTTCCGAGCCCCATATGCGACAATTTTGCTTGTTGACGTAGCCACCGAGGTGGAAATGGGCCTCATCAGTAAAGATGATTTTTCGATGATTTTCGAATTTTAATAATTTCAATGCGTTGTTGAATCGTGTATCGTTCCATTTTTAGTAATGGCGTAGTTTCTACTTGTCAAATGTCAAAGAATAAAAGCCTCAAAAGTGACAGCTACCGAAATACCGGATGATTCAAAATAACACCTCTTGTTGGAAACCCCTGTATTAATTTTAATTCAAACTATGCCACTTTGTCACACAATAATACGATTATTTAAATTTTATCAATGATTTTTAAGAAAAAAAAAAGAACAATAAAATAGCGCGGACTATGCATACGAGTATGTATATTATTCACTTGGCGCTGTGAAATGTACTAAATATAACAGCCTAGCGGTCATCGCACATACCTATTTAACTATGCTTGGAGTACGAGAGCTGGAGACTCAGAGAGCAAACTGTCAATCCGGTTCGAATTGGATCAAAATGAACAGGCTAGACCATAAACAAAGAACTACTAGATGGTCCGTCCGACTCTTTAAAAAGTGACAGTTACGAACGATAAAATTTTTGACATTTGTTTTGCTCTCTTCGAGTTTCTTTGGCATTCTCTTGTTAGCTCTCGAGATCTAATTTACTGATTTAAAGATGTGTTTTTTTTGCAATTTTATTTAAAAAATCAATTGTGTTTGCTCCAATTATGATTGTAAAGTGAAATGTTTGAGGAAAAATGCCAAAAATATGTATACAAAATAAAAACAAATTTGTGCTCTGTCTTCTCTTAACTACTAATGTCAAAAATTTAATCGTTCGTAACTCGAGAAATTTGCTTAAGAGAGCGAAGGAACATCTAGTAGTTGAGTGTTTATGGGCTAGACAGCTGAATCTAGGAATGCGTTGGAGTAGCTCCAACCTAGATATATGAAATGAAACAATGCTCTCTTAAGCCAAAACAAATCAACAGAATTATTTCTGTTGACTTGTAGCTCTCAGAATTGGGAAGATAAAAAGAGAGAAGAAATAAAAACACCAGCATTAGAATGGAAATTCAGTGGATTTTGGACTTTTATTTCTTTGGACGACAATCTTACCAAAGTATGTGTGGATGGATGTAGAGTTGGAAACGAACAAGAACGTTTTTAGGAAGTAGCTTTTCCAATATGGCCAATGTACTCGTGGATGAAAGAAATGCACTAAAGTATATTGGTTACTTTATTGCATTTCTTTGCGATTTTACATAGCATGGATAAAAAGGAAGTTGGGCATTTTATGACTAAAAATGGGCATCAAAAAAGATAGGGTTTTACATTCTGGCGTAAACAGAGAGATAAAAATTAAAATTTTAACATTTTGCGTGGTCTGGTCGTACAGTCAAATTCAAAGAAATTTTAGTGGTGCAACAATGTACATGATTTCTGTGGCTAAGAATGTTGTGAAGGAAAAAGGTTTTCTTGCTTCTCCCAGCACAAAGCCGGGAAAACACCTTACAGATGATGTTATGAACAAAGTAATTGAGTTTCATGGATCCCAGGAAATAAGCAGAGTTATGCCCGGAAAAAAGACTGCGTTAAAATTGAAATTTAAACTGTTCAAAAAAGACTGGTACTGTGCCACTTAAAGGAAGCCCATGTGTTATTTAAAGAAAAACACCCAGAGGCTAAAAACAATTCTCTAAGTTCGCAGAATTGCGACCGGTATACTGTAGTCTATCGGTGTCCACTACACGGGGCAAAATCGCCTTTTTGATATGTTTGAATCGCAAGAAAATATACTGGGAACACAAATTTTTAAATATTATATATTTTTGAGCAAATAAATTTTATTTGAAAATCAATAAAATGTATTTAGAACCCATATGTTAATATATTAGAATAAAATATATTTGCGAACTAATTTTCTCAAATAAAATATGTGTTTAAATACAAATAAAATTATTGTTTATGAATATTTCCAAATATATTTTATTAAAAAAAAGGATTTTCAAAACTTAGCTGAATTTTTCGAATTTTAGTTTTAATTTTTTCCTTGTTTTCGAATTATGCCTATTTTAATAGGAATAAAATTGGTTTGCTTAGCATTAACTTCTATTTGAAACCACTTATTTTTATTTTCTAACTATTCCAACTCATTATTTTCAATTATAAAGAAATTTTACTAACATAAAAAATTTCTAAAAATTACATTTGAATTGATGAAAACTAAAACATTTAAAGAATAGATCTTTGTTTGGGAAATAACATATCCAAATAAAAAATATTAGGATGTAAACACAGTTTTGTTTAGAACAACATCCTCCCAAACATATAATATTTGTATCTGTTGAATATAATATATTTGGAGTGCACCCTAAAAATATATATGTTGTTGACGTCGTCGTCGTCAACTTTTTCTTACCCTATCTCAAGCCGTGTTTGTCGTCGGCGCCCTACAGCGCCCTTCTGCTCCGGCACTGGCCACTACTCACTCACCACCGTTTGCTTGGTGCTGCCCAACAGCCCTTTGTTGATGATCCACGGTTTGATTGTTTGTTTGTTTATTCGCACTGCGCTGGCTGGCCGTTATACGAGTATGTATGTACGTACGTCCGTGTATACATACATTCGTGCACCCACAGTCTGCTGCTTTGATTGAAACTGCTCGGGACAGACAGAATAACCAACAACAACAATGACTTTACGTTGTGGACACCACCAAACCGATCAAACTGATGATTCTCTGGGACAATATCACTGTGGCCTGTCTGGCTCTTGAAAGCACTGCCTCTAATAGGAATTTTTAATGCCTCTATCTGATATAATTTTGTAAATAAAACACTTTGTTTCAGAGACAGATTTCAGTTTTATTCTTCGCTCCTTTTTTTTAATTCTTTCTTGTTCACACACTTTACTTTTTAAAACTACGAACAACGGTTTGTCCTACTTATTTCACTTTTGGTTTGCTGCTGTTGCTTTGCTTGTTAGAAACGGAGTGCCAAAATTTTCAATGTCATCGACCGACGGCGATTCAAAGTAACGAGTAATTAAAGGGCAAGAAATAATGGCAAAGTGCAGCAGCAGCAAACAAAAGAAGAGATGAGTGATGGGTGATACGTTCGCGGTTATTCATTAGCCAGTGTTGTAAAGGGCGGCACTTGCACATTAGGTTGGGTCGCTTTACACGCGAACATACCGGCCCCCTTGCACCAAGTGTGCAATAATTAAATGATATGTATTACAATTTCATTATGTACATATTTACAAGTTTGTTCTAGATACTATTTTGGGTTTACTATTAAGTCTAATATAACTTATTATTAATCAATGTTATTAATTCTAAGTGGAATTCAATTCAATTTTTTGGTAAATTCAAATAAATAAATTGTTAAATAAATCGTTGAGGCAAAGCAGTTTATGTTCGAAACATTCATCAGGGGCAGATTCAACAAGGTTACATAGGAACGTTAGCAGCTTCTATCCAAAGGAATTGGTCCAAACAAACCCAATCCAAAGATGGTATTTTGGACGTACGGGAGATTCTTCTCTGTTTGCGGCAAACCCATGTAAACAAGGTGGGAAACCTCACTCCCAAGCACCACACAGCACGAACTAGGTAAGTAGAAGGAACAATCGGCGAGGTCTGTGCGATCGTAGACCTCAAATACTTTCGCTGGTGACCCTGGTCGTCGGGGACAGTACGGAGATGGGACATTCCTGGGCTTCAGTGTAACCGTGAGTGTACGCACATAATTGTGACGATCGATCAGCTGGAATTCAGTTGGGTTTTCTGTTTCTTCTTTCGGAAATGGAAAGAGTGGGTTCGATGGCAAAAAGTAGCTTTCCTTTTCGTTAGGGTCAAGTAAAACGCGGACAATACGTTTTTCCTCCCTGCTCTTCGGGTGATGAATCAAGAGAAGGGCTGTCATCTGTAGCCATTCAACTTCTCGATCGTCAACGGGGTGTAGAAAAGAATGGTGACCAAACCAACAAATGCGACAAGCCGAAGAACTGTTGCAATTCTGGATTTGGTGGGACAACCCCATACAATTCTCGCACGCCTGAAGTTGGTTCACCAACCGTATTCTTTCCGTGGTATGCATTGCTAGGAAACGTCGACAGAGGCGAAACGAATGTCGGGTGGTGCATATAGGGCAGCGATATTCCTCTAGGTACGACATATCTGGGTAAAAACAAAAATTGAATTAGTTTGGTATTTTTAATATGGTTGTGCTGATCTGAGGGGTTGACAATATTATAGGAGCAACAATTTAGATGGATCGAGGTAGTAGGACTAGTTTATGGACAGGGCGAGTAATCTGGCCTGCCTGTGTTCGTAAATCTACCACCCTCACGTTACCATCGGTACCGGGATAAACTTTGGTAACGCGACCAAGTCTCCATTCATTCGATAGCCCTGTATCGAGATATAAGACTACCAGATCGTTGATTTGAAGGTTTTCACGGGGTTGTTTCCATTTGTTACGCTTATGTAACTCCTTTAGGTAATCAGATTTCCACATTCGGCAAAACTCTTGCTGAATGATCTTTATTCTACGCCACCGATTTAATAAAGCGGTTTTAGAAGGCATCTCCTCAGGCTCCGCTGGGGACAGTAATGACGATCCAATTAGAAAGTGCCCGGGTGTCAAGGCAGTGAGATCGTCTATATTTTCCGACATCGGGGTCAGAGGTCTGGAGTTTAGGCAAGATTCAATGGAAGATAGAATGGTACTAAATTCTTCAAAGGTATGACGAATTTGTCCCGAAATCTTTTTTAAGTGCTGCTTGCAACTTTTGACACCTGCCTCCCACAATCCACCCATGTGAGGGGCAACAGCAGGTATGAAATGCCATTCTATTTTTTGTTGGCCATATCGTGTAACAGTTTCACATTTTAACTCAGCTAAGACTTTAGTGAAGTTTGCCTTAATTTCTCGGGCAGCGCCTACGAAATTCCGACCATTATCGGAATATATTTTATTGGGACAGCCTCGCCGGGACACAAAACGCGTTAAGGCTGCTAGAAAGGCAGGGGTAGATAGGTCGCTTACGGCCTCCAAGTGAATCGCTCTAGTTGCGAAACACACAAATAGGCAAACATAGCCTTTTGTGACGCGGCATCCGCGGCCTGCAAATGTTTTAAGGTCGAATGGACCTGCATAGTCAACCCCTGTATTGGCAAAGGGTCTAGTCAATGTGGTTCTCTCTGGGGGCAAGGTAGCCATAACCTGGCTTTGAAGATTCTTACGGGACAGAATACATTCTTTACATCTCTGAATGTGAGATTTTATTAGGCCTTTGGCTCTAATAATCCAGCATTCCAGTCGGACAGTTGCCATCATCAGCCGAATTCCCCCGTGCAATGTTAGCTTATGGATAAATGCAACATACAGTTTCGCAAATCGATCTTGATGGGTCAGAATAATAGGATGTCGTTCACTGTATGACAGGGATAGAGTAGAACCGAGACGACCGTTAGCTCGTATGATGCCATCCTTATCTATGAAAGGTGTTAATGTCAACAGGGAACTTTTCGAATCTAAAGGCTTTCTCTGCGTTATACAATTATACTCTTTCAGAAAATGACGTTTCTGGGACAGTAATATTAATCGGTTCTTAGCAAAAGTCAATTCTTGAGCTGATAAACGAGTATTTCTCAGTTTGCATTCTCCTTTAGAGTCAGGATGGGTGCTTTTTGCAAATCGAATTATGTATGCTACCACATGTATGGCTCTAGATAAACATGAAAAACGATCTAATATATCTTCCGTTTCTGCTGATCTAGCTACATGTGTCTTATTTGGTTTTGCTTCTAAGTTTGTTTCAAGTATTTCCGGCGATTGCGGCCAAACATTAACATCTTCTTTCAGCCAAGATGGACCAGACCACCACAGATCTCTCTCATTTAACTCCAAAGGAGTCAGCCCCCGGGTTGCTAGATCAGCGGGATTTTCGTGTGTTGATACGTGCCTCCAACAATAGCCTACTTTATCCTGTATTTTTGCAACCCTATTGGCCACAAATGTCGTCCAAGTGTGAGAAGGTTTTTTAAGCCATGCAAGTACTATTGTCGAATCTGACCATAAGAATAGTGACTTCTCAGAAACTTTGACCTGGGGCAGAAAAACATGTACCAATTCGGATAAAAGTAAAGCTCCACATAATTCCAGTCTCGGTAAAGACACTTTCTTTATTGGCGCAACTCTTGTTTTTGAAACAAGAAGATTTGAGAATATTCTTTCTCCTATCTTGACTTTTGCATATACTACTGCCGCATAAGCTAATTCGGACGAGTCACAAAAACCGTGAAATTCAATATCACATTCGGGAGAGAAATGTACCCAACGTGGAATTTGGATTGTATCAATTTCGGGATATTTTTGTATAAACGCTTTCCACTTTAACAGGGTCAGAGGTTTCAAGGAATCGTCCCAATTAATATCATCCAGCCACAATTGCTGCATAAGTACTTTCGCCGTTATTACTACCGGCGCAAGCCACCCCAATGGGTCAAACAATCTGGCAATAACGGACAGTACTTCTCTTTTAGTAAATGTATTTTTGTCGTGTAACTTTTCAGTTACGAAATAAAAACTGTCCGAAGCTGCATTCCACCTAATTCCCAACGTTTTTGCAGCACTTTTTTCATCGAAGCTTAAAAAGTCGCAATTTAAAAGATGCTCTAGGGGTAGATTTTCTAATATATCCTTGCTATTCGATGTCCATTTTCTAAGCTCGAATCCAGCGGATTTCAATATGGCAATTAATTGATTTTTAGCTTCTATGCCCTCTGGGACAGAATGAATACCTACTAAAGCATCGTCTACATACATGCCTTCTCTTAAAATTTCAGCACCAATAGGAAACCGATGTTCTTCGTCATCCGCCAATCGTAATAATGTACGCAGGGCCAGATATGGAGCACAATTTACCCCAAAGGTAACTGTTTTCAATTGAAAATCTTTGATATCCTCATCAGGGGAATTTCTGAACAAAATACGTTGATAAGGGGCATGTTTTGGGTTTATAAGTACCTGTCTGTACATTTTTGATATGTCGGCGTTGAATACAAATTTATACAAACGCTAATTAAGAATCAGAGAAATTATATCCCTCTGCAGTACTGGGCCAATATATAAAAAATCATTGAGACTTTTCCCATTTGAAGATGTACAAGAGGCGTTAAAAACAACCCTCAATTTGGTTGTTGCACTCTCTGGTTTAAACACGCCGTGATGGGGCAAATAAAAACAGCTTTCTGAGCTATATTTTGGGGGATTGATTTCATCCATATGTCCCAGGGACATATATTCTGTGATTACATCATCATACATTTGTTTTAGTTCTGGTTTCCGAGCCAGAGACTTTTCATTTCTAAGAAATTGGCTAAGTGCTATATAGCGATTGGAACCAATAGTTGTATTTGCTGGAGGAGCAGATTTAAATGGAAGATCCACGATATATCTCCCGTCAGAATTACGAGTAGTTGTAGAGTTATAAATTTGTTCACAAATTGTATCCTCTTCGGAAACAATTGGTTTTGTGGGAATCTCCTCGATCTCCCAAAATTTGGCCATTTGTTCATTTATGGAGACCCTAGTGCAATGTGCGACGCGCACTGAACATTTCGACGCTCTATTATTTGTTGGGCCAGTTACTATCCAGCCGAAAACTGTTTCTTGGGCCACAAGTGATCCTAAGATTCCATGTTCTACTCCACCGAGTAATTTTAATGGATATAAATTTCCTCCAATGAGAATATCTACAGGGCCACTTTTGTAAAATTCAGGGTCAGCAAAATCTAACTTCGGAAGTTTTTCTCGTACAACATTCTCAAACGAATGGATTGGGACATTGCCAGTTACATCTGGAACAACTAAGGCTTCGACCTCAATTGAAAACTTTGAAATATTTGTCGAACAAAGTGTGAAAACCGCTAATTCTGAACATTTCGTTAGATATTCACCACCAAGACCAGTGATGTCTGCCGCAATAGGTTTTGTAGGCAATTTTAACAGCTTTTGGATTCGTGAAGATATGAAGGTATCATCTGAACATGGGTCAATCAGAGCCCTAATTCTATGGGAAATACCATTTTTTACGATTTTTACCCACGCAGTCGCAAGCATGGTTCTATTTGAGACAGAAGTATGAAATGCACGAATATTACCAGAAGTCGAAGGTAGTTCAGTGGACTGTAGGTTTTGATTTTGCGTAGACTGGGAAACATTCTTAATTTCGTCTGCTTTGCCTTCGCCCCGCTGGGTAAAATTTTCCTTATGAAGGAGCGAATGATGTTTTGTACCACACTTGGAACAACTAATTTTGCTTTGACAATCAGCAACCATGTGCCCTAGACCGAGGCAATTCATACAATGTTTGTCCCTTCTAACAATTGATATTCTATTTCTGAATTCCATGCTCAAAAACTTTGGACAAGATTGAAGTTTATGATTTCCTTTACATACATTACATTTTAAATTATTCACTTTTGTGTGATGTACTTTAAATTGTTTGGATTTGTCTAGATTGTAATATTTTTGACGAGGGGCAGAATCATTAGAACCAATCATATCGGAGACACTCTCCAAGGCCTGAAACCTTTCGGTCAAAAATTTATCTAATTCTTCCCACTTGGGCAATTCAGTTTTATTCGAAATCGACTGCTCCCACAGAGACAGAGTTAATTTCGGCAATTTTGCTGAGCATTGGTAAACAAAAATGGGATCCCATGATCCAATATCGATTTTATAAAGCTTTAAAACAGCCATGCAATTTGCAATTTCTCTTTGAAGTTTTTTAAGGCAGCTGGCAGATTCTTGGGTACAGTGGGGCAGACTAAATAATGTTCTCAACTGGTTGTTTATGAGAATTCGCTTATTCTCATATTGGTTTTTCAAATTCCCCCAGGCAATTTCAAACCCTTCTGCGGTTAATGGGATATTCCTATTTATTTCCCTAGCTTCTCCTGCTGTCTTCTGGAACAGATGGTACAACTTCTCTACTGAACTCAACTTTTTATTATTCACGTATATTGCAGTGAATAAATCCCTAAAGCTGGGCCAGTTGATATAGTCTCCATGAAAAACATCCGTATCACACGGTGGGACAGAAATTGATGCACTAACTTTTTGATTTGTTGAAGTTGTTGTAACGCTTATGTTTTCTTTCCATTCCCCAATTTTAGTAATACATCTAATGTAACTATCATGAACTTCTGTCTTTTTCTTTCTGATAGTGGCTTTATCTTTTTTCATGCAGTCTGGGTCAGTTATACATTTTTTATAACATTCTTTCCAATCTGTCCACAAATTCTGAGCTTCTTGCCTTTCTGCGTCTAATGACATTTCATTATATTTCGCGGCATCTGCTTCTTTAAGGTCTTTCTCATAATCCAAAATTTCATCGCAATGAATAAAAAATTCCTCTAAAATTCCCATTGTAGTTGAGGGACAGTTGAAGCAAAATAAAAATTTTGTTTACCAAAAATTTTCTTGGAACACTGTGCAAACCAAATGGGGACAGATTAGTCTTCTTATTCCGGAAGAAGTTAAAATTTCACAGAAAATTATTCCCAAGATATTTCTCTTAACAAATAATAATAATTTCACGTAGAAATTAGAGAAAGAGATTTTATTGCTGCTGGGAGATTTTCATAAAATTAATATTCTTTTTTGAAAAAAATTTATTGTTGCGTGATTTCAAAGAATGGATTTTGACCACTGTGAAATAAATTTCGGACAATGTCACCAACCGTTTATTCATGTGCAAATATCAATGTTTCAAGATTGTCAAAAATTGTTTCGAATAGCTCCTCGAAATTAGGGACAGAAATTTATAAACACCACCGCAGAGGAAATATGAATTTGTTTTATAAGTTCCCAAAAAAAAATTTTTTGATTCGGTTCGCCAAACACTTCGTTTGTAGCAGAGTAAAGTTACAATTGCAACCCCAAATACCATACAAAATTCAAAAAAAAATATTTTTCTGGCCCACTGTGCAGGGAAATCACCACCCGAGCACTCTCCAATCAGGGGTAGTGAGTATTGTCCAGATCATTGACCACTTTCCAGATTATTAAAATATATTTTCGGATTTAAATTCGCTATGACCAACTGTAGCGAAAAAATCTCCACACAAAGGTAAGGGACAAGTCAATTTCCGAGGTATAGAGGAATTTCTCAAATTTTAATTTCAAATCTAATTTGATTTTCACCAAGAAATAGTTTCCACCACTGTGCTGTAAATTTCGTTCATGCTGCAGGAATACTCTCGTTTCAAATTATCGTCTCAAAAGACATAAATATTTTTCCAAAATATATTTTTGGTTCACTGTGCACATTCAGATTGCCCATGCAAAAGAAGTGACAAAAATCAAGATAGCCAATTCCACTAAATTTCGCAGCAAACGGACGAAATACCAAAAGGACAAGCGATGAAATGCAGTTGTTCTAATGAAAAGGCAAATTGAAAATATTTACAAAAACAATTCCTTCGTTTCAACAACGAGTAACGTATTTTTTAAAACGGTTAATTTTCTTTTCTTCCTATTTTTATGATTTGGCTACCTCCGAGTTATGTAGTCACTGTTACGCAATTTGTAACCTCAATATGAAATTTGGAGCAGGGATAGAAATTCACGGGATAGGGAAATTAATTTAGGGACAGGTAAAGGCACACAACTAGTATTTTCTTCACAGCACCTCCAATAATAATGCACTGTACATACCTTGTTTCTCCTTTTCGTCTCAAACTAAGGGTACGCTGATGTCTTCATGTTTTAATTCCAACGGATCGGGAGGACCATATGTTGACGTCGTCGTCGTCAACTTTTTCTTACCCTATCTCAAGCCGTGTTTGTCGTCGGCGCCCTACAGCGCCCTTCTGCTCCGGCACTGGCCACTACTCACTCACCACCGTTTGCTTGGTGCTGCCCAACAGCCCTTTGTTGATGATCCACGGTTTGATTGTTTGTTTGTTTATTCGCACTGCGCTGGCTGGCCGTTATACGAGTATGTATGTACGTACGTCCGTGTATACATACATTCGTGCACCCACAGTCTGCTGCTTTGATTGAAACTGCTCGGGACAGACAGAATAACCAACAACAACAATGACTTTACGTTGTGGACACCACCAAACCGATCAAACTGATGATTCTCTGGGACAATATCACTGTGGCCTGTCTGGCTCTTGAAAGCACTGCCTCTAATAGGAATTTTTAATGCCTCTATCTGATATAATTTTGTAAATAAAACACTTTGTTTCAGAGACAGATTTCAGTTTTATTCTTCGCTCCTTTTTTTTAATTCTTTCTTGTTCACACACTTTACTTTTTAAAACTACGAACAACGGTTTGTCCTACTTATTTCACTTTTGGTTTGCTGCTGTTGCTTTGCTTGTTAGAAACGGAGTGCCAAAATTTTCAATGTCATCGACCGACGGCGATTCAAAGTAACGAGTAATTAAAGGGCAAGAAATAATGGCAAAGTGCAGCAGCAGCAAACAAAAGAAGAGATGAGTGATGGGTGATACGTTCGCGGTTATTCATTAGCCAGTGTTGTAAAGGGCGGCACTTGCACATTAGGTTGGGTCGCTTTACACGCGAACATATGTTTCAAGCAGAATATGTTTGGGACAATATACTACAGAGACGATTTTTTTTCAGCGTGTAGAACCCATTCCGTTTGTGTGTGCTCTATTCACCAAACCGTAAAACTGATGATTGACGGATCATCTCTCTCAAGACTAACATCTGATAACCTATAAATTGTTCCTTATAATGACTACTTCTCAAAAATAATTTGCAACACTCCAACACATGATTGTTATCTTCGGCGATGTGAATTGTATCCTGGTTGTGACAACTTAATTGAACAGTTAAAACTAAGTTTTCATGGAAAAAGATTGATTCAATTTCATATAAGCAATGAGTCACTACTGATCAATGTGCACTGAAACTCTGCAATCAAGTACGGACGATTCTTTGAAAAAATTCTCCGAAAAATGCGTCGTTTGCTGACACATTCCTATGTTGCGAAGTAACAAAATATGTTCCTAGAAGAAAAAGGAATTGCATTTAGACGAAAGCGTAGATTCAATTCAAGGAGCTCATTGAAATAATGACCAAGTCACAATTCACCCAATGGGAATTTATTACCAAGAAAATGGAGAAGAAATGTTTACTAACTACGTTGCAATATCTGAATGTCTGATGCATGATACTGAGCTGTTAATTTGTTTCAGAATGCCATTTTCTCATTTCTACAGAACACTTTAGGTAAAGTGGAAACAATTTTTTATTTCTCTGATGTGCGCCATCAAAAACAAAAAAAATTCTCAAATCTTGAATTTCATGAAAATGATTTTGGGATCAAAGAGGAATGGCATTTTTTTGTAACATCCCACGGAAAGGGACCCTGCGACGGTCTAGGAGGAACAAATAAAAGATTATCTGCACGAGCAAGTTTAACAAATATTAATAATCTTATTAATACTCCTTACATTTTCTTTTTCTGGGTAAAACACAATGTTAAAAATTTAAATACTGAATTCTTTACTATAGAACAATACAATGACAATAATATTAAACTTAAAGAACGATTTGGTAAGGCTACGACTAAAGTGATCAAAACCGGTTTAAAATAAACCGGCCCACCGGTTTTTTGCTTCCACCGTCCCCGGTTTTTCTCAAAATCATGAATTTCGAACAACCGGTGCAACCGGTTTTTTTCGTTTGTTTCCACCGGTTTTCCGGTTTTTTTATTATCACTAAAATATTAAAAATTATTTACAACTTTATATACAAAATATCACAAATTAAGATAATAATATGAAAGATCTCCTTATATGGCCTACAAAGACTCGGCAACTTTGCTAGAATCCGAAGCCATTCACCAATTTCTATACAAATTACAAAAATTTAAAGAAATGCTAAAATTCCCATCTGAAATGCTAAAATGTTTGGTTGAACGTAAATTTTTTTTCAGAGGTTTATATTTATTTTGATAGATCAACAGGTCCCATCCCATTAATAGGTCACAAAGCTTTTAAAGGAAATTATCTAAGCTTTCTTTTGAGCAAAAAAATAAAAAATTAAAACATAGGTTTTTACCAAAATTTCAAAAAAGTTTAATTTTGCAAAAAAGTAATGAAAATATATTTGCTAATTTTTTTAAAAGGTTAAAGAAAAGACTATCGATAACACTTTTGGAAAATGTTTCTAAATACAATAGCTAATTAGTTATAAGTATGAGATAAAAGGACCGTTTGACTCAAATGACAATATTCATCACAATCCAACTCATAACTACTATCCAACAGGACTAAATTTGGTGCAAGATTCCTGATCAGAAGACATCGCTTTTAAAAATTTAATATTAAAAAAATCGCCTTTTTGTTATTAAAAAGGAAAATGTTTTTCAAACGGCAATTTTCATACTGTTTTGTTATGCAGAAAAAAACCGGTTCTACCGGTTTCCCCGGTTTTCTTCGAAGAAAAAAACCGTCCACCGGTTTTTTTATAACTTAAATAAACCATCCACCGGTTTTTTATTTTTTCAAAAAAACCGGTTTTTTGATCACTCTAGCGACTATCCGTGGTACATTAGGTTATCATTCATTCGTTCCAACCGAAATCAAACAAATAACTGTTAAAACTACATCACTCGATCACTACAAATATTTGTGAACTATAATTACTCTAAATTCAAATTACTTACTTCCTTACTGCTTGGGCTAGATTTTGTATAACACACAATTTTGTTACATGTATATTGACATATTTATTATTTTTATCCCCTTTTAGCTATAAATAAATACTGTTATTCTTTTATCTCCATGAATAAATTTATCCCATAATTTGTATCCACACTAGTGTTTTCACATTATGTGTTTGTTTCTTCAAGACATTAATAAAACTTATACACGAGGCAAAATAGATTTTTTTAGTTTGTTTGAATCGGAAGAAAATATATTTGGAACACAAATTTTTAAAAAATAATATATTTCTGAGCAAATACATTATATTTTAAAATCAGTAACATTTATTTGGAACGTATATATATATTCTCAAATAAAATATGTGTTGATGTACAAATAAAATTACTGTTTAGGAATTTCTCCAAATAAATTATGTTTTAAATAGCTGTTCTAAACAGTGCAGATTTTTTAATTAAATTTATAATATGTTATGTTTTGGAAGTTATACCTTACAATTTAAAATTACGTAGGTAGCATTAACTTTAGTTTTAAAGCACTAATTTTTAATTTCTATTTATTCTAATTCATCAATTCTTCTTAACCCAACCATCAATGTGTCATTATGCAAGATTACACAATTTTAATTATAAAGGAATTTTACGAACATTTGAAATTTCTGAAAAAATAAACTGAACTTAAAACTTTAAATTAAGGTGTATTTTCTGAATACTTAATTGCAAATAAAGATTTGTTCGTAAACAATAGTCCCAAATAAAAAATATTAGGACGAAAACAAAGATTTGTTTAGAAAAACATCTTCCCAAATATATTATATTTGTGTAAGCCAAATATAACATATTTCGAGTGGTGTTTTCATATTGAAAAACACAAAAGAAGACGAAAAATAAAAATAATTGTTAAAAATTGGTCAGTAGCGGACTGTAGCCAAAGACGCAGATGAATAGCAATTGCAATTAAGTTTAAAATAAGCCTTCATTCTTTGAATTCTGCCCACGCGTTTTCTCACTACACCATTTCCAATGTTCTTACCTCGGCACTTCTTTCTTGATTTTTTTTTCAATTGGCCATATCTTTTATAAAAAAATCGGTTTTTTCGTCTTTTATAAAGTTGAGTTATCCTACAAAGTTTCAACGAAATCGGAGATGGTGATGTAAAAAAGTGTTCGGTTTGTGGAATAATCGATATAGCGGTATAATCACCACACGCTGAAAAAATCGCTTCTGTAGTATATTGTCCAAAGCATATTCGGCTTGAAACATATAAATGTTGAGGGTACTCTCGAAATATATCATATTTAGTAAACACACAAATTATATATTTGGGAAGATGTTGTTGGTTATTTGGGACTATTATTCACGAAACAAATATTTATCTGCATTTTAATATTCAGAAAAAAAAAATATTTACATTAATTGCGTTAAGTTTTTCAGCAATTCATAGTTATTTTTAGAAAATGTTAATATTTGTAAAAATACTTTTTAAATGAAATCGAATAATATTGGATAAAAAATTCTTGAAGGATTTACAACAAATGATGCCTTGGAAAACTCAGATGTTTAAAATGGGTAGTATAGTAGTAATAATGCATATGCCATTTTTAACTGGGAGGTAGTCGAAGCGCAAGTATATTTTGTTTTTATATATTAACATATGCGTTCCAAATATATTTTATTGATTTTCAAATACAATTTATTTGCTCAGAAATGTATAATAATTAAAACTTTGTGTTCTAAATATATTTTCTTTCGATTCAAACATATCAAAAAATCCTATTTTACTTGTGCATGGGTTAAGAACTGTAATCACCATGTGTCAAGAAGCCATTTTGACTAGATCCTTCATATAGAGGTTATATCAAATCATGTGAAGCAATATAGTCTATATTTACTAGTACCGGTATTGGGAAAAAAAACTAGTCATTAATTTCAGCCAAATTGAAATGGACATTCATATAGGGGCTATATAGGCGTGAACCAAATATCGGCTACCTATGTTAAAAATGTGACATATACAGCGCTAGAAAATCAGACCAAGGTTGTATAATCTACTAAACAGTCGAAGATATCGATTTTTTGGAAAAAATTCCGCATGCATCTTGAAATCAACCAAAATATTTTGGATTTTCCATATTCTTGAAATCAATCAAAATATTTTGGATATTATTGTTTTTTTTTTGTACTCGACCTTTCTATTTATTAAATGGTTGATTGTTTTGTTAATTGAGAGAAAGGTCAATGGACTATCGTATGCTAAAATTTATTATTTATTTTCCAATATAATGAGCCATAACCGCCAAAAAGACGATAGTGCCACTCAAAAAATTTAGAGGAGAAGGTTTATTTTGCGATTATTTTTTGTTTAAATGCATATGTAATGCATACATCTGTTTATATAACTGTGAAATTTAGTATAACGGTACATTTTACAGCTACAAATTTCGGATACATGATGTCATTTGTCGTAAGTAAGCGATTTCCCTCAAAAAATTAAAAGTAAATTATGGTGGCGCTTACGTCTTTTTGGCTGTTAGGGCTCCATAATATAGGATCTTCTATGTGGCTTATTACCAGGAAATTGGAAATTATAAGTAGTGAAAAAACTTAAAAATAAACAACAGCATGTCGACATTCTTTCATCACATCTGGTTTGACACTGTCATTCAAAATATTTTGAGAAAACTATATAATTATATGTAAAACTTAAATTAATTAAAAATGTGGCTTAGATGGCGGTAAAACATAAAATTGGGAGTTATTTATAATGGGGCTTTTATCTAAATATGTACTTATTTCCAACATTTTTATTTTATTAATTAAGTTAATCTTAATGGGATATTCTCTCTTTATAAAATAAATAATAATGTCAAACACGGTATAAAAAATAAAGAATTGAGTAATGGGTTATTTTACTAGGGGGGTATTAGGACTATTCAAGTACATTACCTGTAAATGTGAGAATAATCCTGGTTTGCGTTGGCATTGCCTTTTAGCTGATCATTAGCTGTGTTCTTTGCAAGGTCCACAATATTACTTGACGTTTGTTCGCGGAAGCTTGATATTTTCTCCTTAATATTATCACGCCACTGATGTAATCGGCCTGTGAAACCCTGATATTCGTGTAGCTTCTCCATATCAATTGAATTTGGAAAGTGTGTTTTTTTTACTAGTTTAATATTCAATAACCCAAACGATGCCGTTTCGTTTTAATTTAATTAGCCAACGTTGATGTGACCTGAACTTTATCGTTTTGATATACTGCCTTGAGATATTTTTAACGAGTTCATTGTTTTCTTTCATTAAGTTATTGGTAATCAATAATTTGACAATATTAACAAACTTTCTAGAAATATCATTGGTATTTTAACTATTCAGAAATATGTTCTTATTTAAAAAAGTTGGGTACCGTGTATATTGTCGCGTGTGTCTTATATTGTAACGGATACTAAACTGACGACGTTGTACTAATGTTCAAATGAGCGAAGACATTCACTGCTCCGTTGATGAGCATGCGCATCAATAAAAAATTGAATTTCCACAGTAAAGAGACAAGAATAAATCTCTTAATGCCTTAATATGTAGCAGTGCGAGGGGATTGTCAAAAGCCCCTTTTCGTAACGAGTTTAAACCACGCACATATTTGCTCTTTCCATTGACTAATTATGTGTATCTAAATACATTGTGATGGTTACGATATTGATTTTTGCAGTACCAAAAAATAACAGTCAGGCCAATCCGATAACTTCGCGGCACACGCTGAACCATAACACAAAAAAACATTGGGTTAGTTAGACTCATACATACAAAATCAAGACCATATACAGTGGGGAAATTAAAAAAGGGAAATAAATCTGTAGGGACATACATCTTTTCTTTCGTATCCTTCTGATTACAACAACGGCACGCTTATCAAAGTGCTGTTGGAGAGCTTATGTTTCAAATGCGGACTTCGTATAACACATATCCACGCTGAAAAATCGCATCTGTATTATATTGTCCCAAACATATTCGGCTTCAAACATATATTTGTTTAGGGTACACTGTAAATATATAATACTTGGTACGCACACATGTCAGAAAAGTTTTTCAGCAATTCAAAGTTAATTTTTTAGAATTACAAAAACTGTTGACAAAACTACATTTGTTTTCGTGGCTCGCGAAGCGAACCAACATACCAAATGACTTGAGAATAATATTACAATAAGCTTACTACCACAAGCGTCAAGCTTGAAAAAGTGTTGAAAATCTATTGTAAAATGCTTGTATAACAATTGCAGAAAAATCGAAACGAAACGGAAGCAGAATAAGCTTATATTAAAATTTTGTTTTGTAATGTTCATTAATTTTTTTGCTTCAGTTAAATTTTTTAATTATTTTATTAGAGTATTACCAATTATTTTGTAACAAAACACAATTATTCTTGCACTCCCTTTGAAATTGAACACTAAATGCAAACCACAAAACAATATAGTTGTGTCAAGTGCGGACAGCCCCATGGCCCGGGGAAATCTACAGTTCCAGGGAAGGACGGCAGACTGGTAGAGGAGACTAGTATTGACCCGATCACCGGTGCAGCTACTGCGATCACCAGCAGGCCAGGACACGTTGCCAGTGCGAAAGACTGTCCTAAGAGACTCCAGATCTTAGAGAAGATGGAAGAGAGGAAAGCAGCAGACAGAGCTATGAGTGTGTCCAACATTGCGCAGAGTGCACCCCTGGTGGCTGATAGTGGAAGGAGTTACTCGAGAGCTGCACGAACGGCAGCAGGAATACCATCGACTGCAGCTCCCCAACCCGCGGAGTCAACGAACAGGTTAGCCTGGCGATGAATATATTCGACACAGACTGTAAGAAATTACTTGTAAAGGATTGTTTAACTTGCATGAGAAGGATTGGCGATTTTGATGGCACATACGCCCAAATGCGGACTGACGAGAAGAGGACAAAGTACTTGTTCGGACTGCTGCTTAACCTTATGATTTATGATTAAACTTTTATTTTATGTACTTATACATATTTTAATTTACTTATTTTTTTATTTTCATGTACATATTTCTTATTTTTATTTTCATGTACATAGTTTTGTTTTGTTTTGGTATTTTTCTCTAGTTTTAAGTTACCTAGTGCACCTACGTTTTTTACTCCCTTACACCAGTTCTTGACGTGATTTTTTTGTGTTGAAATATCAGAAGTGAAGTAATAATTCTTATGGAAGAAGCTATGCCTCTTAGAGGCGGATTTTTGACCGAACAATCACAGCTAAACCTCGCTGAATGATCGGAGTAGCATCCGTGATATAGCTATACAAGGGTCTGAGCTGTCAAGTAATTGTATTTGCTTCACCGTTTTTTAAAAACGTTGCACTGTATAATACATAATAGAGGCAAAGATGGTCTAGAGCCAGGAGAATATCCTAGTGACAAATCAATAACGATTTAAAGACCGAAATAAAAACAAACAAAAATACAATTATTTTTTTCTTTAAACATTTGTTGTTTTAAAATACCGAATTGTTGCTTATGAGTCATTCCATGCCAAACGGTACGATTTTTGACATCACTAGCCTTGATAGCTTCGAAAGTTTGTATTATTCTCTTAAAAATATTTTATACTAGTTTCGAGAAAAAAAATATTTTTTTTCAAAAGTTATTTGCAATTTACATAATGCGGAATTACGATTTTTTCAAAGAGGGTTGTTCATTCAATCGCTTGTAATTCCTGAAATATTTGACCGATTTTGATGTACTATACCTTCTTTTGAAGGTGCTGTTAATTACCTCAAAAAAGGCTGTAGTGTATCGCCCCATAATTATTTTTAAAGTTTTTAACATTTTAATCTTTTAGATTTAATTTCAAAAATGATTACACCAATTGACTTTTTGGAAACTTTAAAGTCATGTTCTTAGACTGTTTTTTAGCGACTGTGTGATTTTGGAAGTGGTGAAATGTGGGATCTATTTTTTTAAAGATTTTTTATCAAAATAACTTCTGAAAAAGCAATAAAAATTACTGTGATTGTATATAAAATAAGGCAACATTTTTTGCGGTATACGATTTTGCGGTCGATTTGGGTATATGGGATAATACAGATCTCAGGCTATAAATAAATTTCATTGAATTAGCTCTAGTTCTCGTTATATACCGCGGTATCAAAATTGGAGAGCTTACATCACATATTTGAGCACAACTCGAGAACTATGGATCTCAATTGTTTCGGGATAGTTTTGAAAAATTGGAAATTGTACGGCCTTTAACTATTTCTAATACCATTTTTTCATCTATTGAACGGTTTGGAATATATGTATCAAAATATGCGTAAAACTTCTATTTTTTCATATTTTTTAATCATTTCTAAAAACAAATTTAATAAAAACAAAGCAAAATGAAAAATTATTTTATTAGAACAATGGATCTCAATTGTAGCTTTAAAAAATTGGAAATTATACGGCCTTTAACTTTTTCTAATACCATTTTTTCATCTGTTGAACGGTTTCTATTATATAAGTACGTGTCAAAATATGGCGTAAAAATTATAGTTTTTAATCATTTCTAAATAAATCTAAATAAATAAATCTTTATAATTTTATGCTATAGCTTAGTCGACCATGAAAAAATTGAGCCGATTCCGAAGAAAAACGCTGCATAATTTAAAAAGTTTTAAGTATTTCGCCAACCTGCCCAATCCTTTTAGTTTTGCGAAATTACCTACAACTTTCTAAATTATGCAGCGATTTTATTCGGAATTGGCTCATTTTATTAATGGTCGTTTAAGCTTTTAAATGTTGCTGGAACAGTGCATATATGCCTAATCGGTGGTACATAACTTTTGCCAATTTCAATAGGGATCGTCCTTGAGCCAAAAGAAATATATGTGCAAAGTTTCGTTGAGATCGGGTCATAATGGCGACCTGTACTTTGATTACAAGAATACATGCACAGACAGACAGACGGATAAAGCTAAATCATCTCAGAAAGTGATTTTATGCCGATCGTTAAAATAAACGCTGGGTATATTTCTTCTCCGTTTTGGTGTGGTCCATGGCTGGGCCGACTTTTTAAACCCTACATCTCTCTAACAATGTGAAAAGGGGCTATGCGACAGTAATTTAGAAGAATTGGTGTCGTTTCAGTTAATAAAGTACTTAGCTCCACCTCCTCATCATGGCTTATTCCAAGGTGAAGTTGAAGATGTTGATCATATTAAACTAGATCTCAAATGATAAACTTAAAATGCGCAGTATTCATTCAAAGATCAATAATCGGAAGGAACAAATAGATGGGGATATATGTACATAATCTAAATAGATTTTCATCATCTTAGATCAAAAACCAGTTTCAATAGCGCTTAAATACTAAATAGGCAGGAACATATACATATATGTGGATATATCTAAATCTGATCCGATTACCCGTATGTTGGGAACTCAAACAAAAAACAAACATGTATTGGTATGAGCGTTTTAGTATGTTGACTTACTAGTTCATCAATTTACGGTTACGGTGTTGTAGTTCTTGTTAAATTTAATTTACTGCTTCCATAAGCATTTCAGCTGATTTAAGTTAAAGACATACGATGTTGCTATTGAATTCTGAAGACGATAGAGTGGTGTCTATTGAAACTGCAGTCAATTCTACCAAGCAATTAAAACTCTCTAGCAATTTTTGTAATTATTTCTATATATTACATTTTTGCAATAGTTTCTGAAACATATGGTCTTGAACCGAACGAATTCTGACAGAATAATTTTTAATGTTAGTAAAAATACTTTATAATCTTGGATTATAATTAATTACTTGTAGGAGTGACAACTAATATAATATATACAGAAATTTAAAATTAGCGTTTTAAAACAAAAGTTACTGCTGCATATAGGCAATTTTTTATTAGAGGTATAATTCGAAATCAAGAAAAAATTAAAACTGAAATTCGAAGTCAGAAAAGTTTTGAAAATCTTGTGACGACCAAAAGTCCCGAAGGTCGTTTTTGGCGACACTTATATTAAGTCCTTAGAGTTAAAAAATATAAAGTATACTTTAATTTCATATTTTATAAAAATTCGTATTTAGTCATGTTTGCCCACCATGTAGTAAAACAGGAGTTAGGCTATTTAGCATATACCACCGCGTCGGACGTGTAAACTACTTATAGAATAGAGGAGACGTTTAAAACATCTCGTATCGATGAACATACACTTAAGCCAGTGGTTGTGCCTGTTGTGTGCTCCTTCTTTATGATTTTCATACCCCACGGATTACAGAAAATCGGTACTAGACACGTATTTTCTCAGTATCTTCCAGTCATATCCTCTGAGATGAGTCAAGTCTGGCAATACGTCGGAACCGAAATATCGGGATCTTGCATGTGTGAAAGCTGGGCAGTGACACAGAAAATGTTCCATCGTTTCGATGTTTTCCCTACATGCCCTGCATGCCCTGCACTCGCCGTTTTCTGCTTGTCCTATGCGATGAAGATGTGCCTGTAAGCTTGAGTTCCCGTTAGAACACTTATCATCTTACTTATCTCGATCTTGTTTAGTTTCAGAAAACTACTGGTTTTCTTCTCATTTGGGTCACCGCACAGTATCTTTGCAGTTGCTCTATTCCACACAGTTTTGTGAGCCATCACTGCCCAGTGCTTCATGTTAAAATACTTTGCTTAAATTCACTTGTACATTTATAGTTTCTAATATTATTTTATTTCAACTTTTCTAAATCAGTTTTCTGTCAGAAAAAATTGATACACATTTTTTTCATTCTAACTTTTACATTAATTTAATATAGACTCGGTTAAAAACGATTCTCGTGCCTACATCTTTTAATAGGTTATGGGCTATTGCATTCCGGAAATTAAATATAACTGCATTAAAAAAATAATTATAATATTTCTTGCTTGTGCCTGGATTTTTTTCTTGTTTTCGTCTGAAATTGTTCTTGTTGTGGTATCCTGAATCGGTATCTTTGGAACTGACTGCAATTGTTGAAATCATGGCTGACTCTAAGCTATTATTCACGAAGGTGGATCGCGACAATTATGAGTTGTGGAAATATAGAATGCAACTTTTATTAAAGAAAGAAAAAGTGTGGGATGTTGTAAGTGAGGCAATTCCGGCAGAACCAGATAGTGAATGAAAGAGCGAGACACCGAGGCGACAATCCTGATTGGACTAGCTGTCGAAGAATGTGAAGTATATCGAATTGCAAGCTTCGGGTGAAAAGTTATCTGAATCATGGGTAATATCAATGTTACTAAGTAGTTTGCCCGCATCCTACGACACATTGATAACTGCTCTTGAAGTAAGAGACGAGAAACACCTTACAATGACGCTCGTAGAATGCAAATTATTAGAAGAACATGACAAACTTAAGAACAGGCAAGCCTGCGAGGATTCTGCTCTCAAGATAACAAGTAAGAATAAGCCAAATCAAAAGAAGATAATTTGCCACCACTGTCATGGTGTTGGACACATTCGAAAGGATTGCTGGAAACTGAAAAACAAAAAACCAAGTGTTCAACAAAAGGCAAAATTAGCAAAAGAAATTGTAAGTGTTGAAAATTCTTGTTTCGTTTTAAATGGTACGTAAGGCGAGTGGGTTGTTGATTCAGGAGCCACGTGCCACATATGTATGTAGCGACTTGAAAGAATGTACCCAACTTGACACATTGTGGAGTGAAAAAGTAACAGTAGCGAATAGTGATGCTGTTTATTCATCCGGAAAAGGTGTTTGCAAGATTTCTATTCTAAACAACGCAGGAAATGAAAAAATTATAACCGTTGGTGGTGTATTGTTTATTCCGTCATTCAAAGGAAGTCTACTATTCGTCAAGAAACTATCTACCACAGGTTATACAGTCACATTTTGTAGGACTGGGTGCAAAATACTGGATGCAAAAAACACCGAAATTGGCCTTGCTGATTTAATAAACAATTTATATCAATTACGATGTAAACGGCCTGAGGAGGTAAAATTATCCATTTGTAATATGGACCGTTGTCAACACTACTACCATAAATTATTTGCTCACCGAGACATAAATGCGGTAAAAGCGATGCAGTCGGGTAAGCTAGAGGAAGTCTTCTCGATTGTGGATTGTGGCGTACGAAAGACCTGTGAGGTATGTAGCAAATGTAAATTAACACAAAACCCGTTCCCAAAAAGATCGATTTCCGAAACGGGGAAGTCTTGGAGCTCATCCATACAGATGTATGCGGACCTATGCAGACAATAACCGCCGGAAAGAAGAAATATTTTCTAACTTTCATTGACGACTTTAGCCGTTACACGTTTGTATATCTGTTGTATGAAAAATCCGAAGTATTGGAAAAAATGAAAGCGTTTGTTGAAATGGTGAAAAACAAATTCGGAAAAACACCAAAATGCATCAGATCCGATAATGGCGGGGAGTATAAGTCTGAGAAAATGTCGGAGTTTTTACGTAGCTATGGAATAAAAACTCAATGTAGGGTACCCTATTGTCCGCAACAGAATGGCGTAGCGGAGACAAAAAATCGATATTTGGTCGAAATGGCACGCTGTCTTCTCGAAGAATCTGAATTACCAAAACATTATTGGGGCGAGGCCATCATGTACGCAAACCATCTGCAGAACAGACTTGTTACTAATTCTGTACCATGTACCCCATATGAGAGATGGGAAGGTTCTAAACCTAACATTAGTAATTTCGAGATATTCGGATCAAAAGCTTATGTTCTTATCCTCCATGTACAGAGGAAGAAGTTCGATAACAAATCAAAATTGTTAACATTCATGGGGTATGATGAAGAATGCAGAGGCTTGCGGTTCGTCGACACAAACACAAATAAACTTACCATAAGCAGAGATTTTAAATTTGTAACCTCCAACGAAGCTATGGATTTATCATTAGATCAACAACCTCATGAATGCAGCCAATTAGAAATTAATATTTCTTCTAGAAAATCAATAGAAGAAGAAGGCGACACCGATATCGACAATTCTGATGGATCCTCTTTCTGCAGCTTGAGCAGTGATCATGAAAATTTTCCTGACACAGTATAGATTCCAATCGTAAATGATGTTGATCCGGCTGATCCTGTTTTACGAAGATCTTCAAGAGTTAACAAGGGTGTCCGTCCTGTGCGATATTCAGCTCGTGTGGTTGAATCTGAGGAAATTGTTGGACCCAAAACATATAAAGAAGCGCTGATGTCGAAACAAAAACATAAGTTGTCGGTGGCGATGCAGGAGGAGATGAACTCTATGTTATAAAATGACACATGGGATTTGGTTGCCAAACCACCAAATGCAAACGTTATTGGTTGCAAGTGGACCTTTAAATTAAAGACTAATAACGATAGCACTATTCAACGTTATAAAGCTCGACTCGTTGCAAGAGGGTTTAATCAGAAGTATGGTTCTGATTATGACGAGGTATTTGCGCCTTTTGTTCGACAATCAACTTTCCGTGTTCTCCTTTCAATCGCTGGACAGAAGAGGATGCATATCCAACACATGGATGTAAAGTGTGCTTTCCTGAACGGTAGTCTAAAAGAAACCATTTTTGTTCAAGGTGATGACACTCAAGTGTGTAAACTGAAGCGAAGTATTTATGGTTTAAAGCAGGCCGCAAACGTTTGGAATAAGGCACTGAACGATGTACTTACTTACGGAACGATGTACTTACTGGTCACGGATTTATAAGAAGCAATGAAGGTAATCAATAGGGGAAGAAGTATATATATTAGTATACGTTGATGACTTGTTAGTGGATGTGCAATAAGTTGGGCTTGTAAGAAGCAAACAATAGTCTCTTTATCCACAACTGAAGCCGAATTTATAGCATTATCAGAAGCTGCTAAAGAAGCAACATGGCTTCGAAATATTTTAACTGATTTTGGCTGCAAACAAATTCGCCCAACTAGTATATACGAAGATAATACAAGTTGCTTAAACTTAATTAAAGAGGAGAAATTAAGCAGTAGAACCAAGCATATCGACACAAAATATTACTTCGTCAAAGATTATGTTGAGAACAAAATCATTGAATGTATTTATTGTCCTTCCGAAAAAATGCTTGCAGACATGTTAACAAAACCACTGGCAGTATCAAAATTGGAGAAATTCAGAACTTCTGCAAAAGTCATGTACAATTGAGGAGGAGTGTTGAAATACTTTGCTTATATTCACATGTACATTTAGGGCCTGTTTCTGTAACTTATTTTCGTTCGTCTAGGGCGAACGATCAAATTTCTTTCAGCTATTACTTGAATTATATAAAACGCAGGTTAGAAATATTTTAGGAACAAGCTTTTTACATGATTACCTACGTACACAACGAATTATAAACTTCTGCGATTTATAGATTTCTCGGAATAATTGAGTGATTTTTGATCGTTCGCAGTAGACGAACGAAAAAAAGTTACAGAAACAGGCCCTTATAGTTTCTAATATTATTTTATTTCAACTTTTGTAAATCAGTTTCTGTCAGAAAAAATATTTTTTCCTAGTATACATTTTTTTTCATTGTTTAAATTGATACACATTTTTTTCATTCTAACTTTTACATTAATTTAATAAAGACTCGGTTAAAAATGATTCTCGTGCCTACATATTTTAATACTTCAACTCATCCTTCGTGGCTTCGAATGGTTTCCAATTTTCCAAGTTTATTACTCGAAGTTATCTGCCCTTTGAAGCCAAGCTGTTTGCTCGTTAATTTCCAATCTCTCCGTTGTGCCCCGGTAGCCAGAAAATACGCAGTTGACCATGGACTGAGTAATTATTTATCGTTCTTTTACAGTCTAACACTGTTCTGGATTTGACCTTTTCCGATGTTATTGCTTTGATCGCCATTTGGCTATCTGTGAATATGTTTGCTTATTTAGGCTTTGTGAGCCAGTTAACACACACCGTGATTGGTCGAACTTCTGCTTGAAATACTGTGTTATGGTCTGGGAGGCGGAAGTAAAGTTCGACTTCTAGTTCATCAATAAAAAGTCCCAGACGCTTCCTTCCTCCTAGCCTGGACCCATCAGTGTAGCAGCTGGTTCCCACTGGCGCATGAGCTAGTGTTCCGATTTCCCAGGAGCGTCTGTCTGGCACGAACGAATCACAGGTAGCTGTAAGCTGCACTTCAGGAATGCTGTCGGAGATTTCCGTTGTTTGAATATGACTGACCAGTGATTGTAATATCTTCTGATGGTACGACTTGTGGTCTCGATTTATCCATTCACCCATCACTTGTAGACGTCTTGCTGCGAGGGCTGCCTCATACTGTATACGGATATCTATTGGTTGGATGTGCAGTATAGTCTCCAACGCTCTTGTTGGTGCGGTTCTAATTGCTCCGCTTATACCTAGACAGCACATACGTTGCACTTTTTGCAATGGTATTACGTTGTACTTTTTGTCCACTGATGTCCACCACACTACAGAGGCGTAGGTTATTATTGGTCTAATCACGCTCAGTGTGCCATATTTGGATGTAGTCCCCATTTTGAACCTATAGCTCTTCTGCACAAGACCAACATCTATGGGCCTTTGTAACTCTTTCTTCAATATGATCTTTCCAGTACAGTTTCTGATCCAAGATTACTCCCAAGTATTTTATCTTTTTAGATATGGCAATATTCTTATCCAGGAAACGAGGCACGGTAAAAGGATGAAACTTCCTTTTCCTTGTAAATAGACATATTTCTGTTTTGTCTGGGTTGACATTTAGTCCCCTTGATTGTGCCCAGTTATATGCTATGTTCTGCATAGTTGGTTTGGATGTGTGCCCATTAGAAGTATTATAACGTCGTCTGCATAACAGACCGGTTTAAGTCCTTCATTAGTGAGGGCTTTAAGGAGACTATGTATCGCCGTAACCCATAGGAGAGGCGATAAAATGCCCCCCTGAGGTATACCACGATTTACCTTGTCTATGATTTTTACGTCATATGACCCACAAATAATCCACCTATTCCTTAGCATATTGTTGATTCAGTTTATCAACCCCCGGTCAATCTGAAACTCGTCTAAGGACTGGATAAGTGTATCGGTCTGAACGTCGTTAAAAACGCCCTCAATGTCTATACAAACGGCAAGAGTGTAAAAATTTTCACTGTAGGACTGTTCTATGTGGTGTACTACCTCATGTAGAGCTGTTTCCATTGTCTTCCTTTAACATATGCGTGTTGCTTGAATTTTAGCTTGTCATCGGCTATCTTACTTTTGATCATGTCGTCAATTATTCGCTCCATTGTTTTAAACAGGAAAGAAGTTAGGCTAATAGGTCGATAAGCCTTTTGGATCGTATAACTCGCCTTGCCAGGCTTAGGTATGAAGACCACCCTTGATTCCTGCCAATTTTTGGGGTATATGCATGAGTTAGGCATGCAGTGAAAACTCCAACTCCAGTTGATACCAGTTCCACCTCATTCTGAAGAAGTGCTGCAAATATTCCTTCCGGTCCCGCAGCCTTAAAAGGAGAAAAGCTTTTTATTGCTTCTTTAACCATAGCATCCGTAAAAGTTACTTGGTGCATTACATTTTCGGTCTGTAACTGTTCCTCTGTTGGCCCAGCATTACCACTCGGAAAATGAGTTTTGATCAAAGCCTTACGGTATCGTCTATAGTTTCCATCCTTTTACCCGTTTTATCCACCAGTGTTTCGGTTTGGATATGAGTTTTTGAGAGGAACTTTTTTATTTCAGACATGCTGTTAACGCTGTCTACCTGTTCACAGAAAAGCCTCCAGGAGTTACGTTTCGCCAGTCTAATGATTTTATTGTATTCTTTGAGCATTCTGTGGTAGTCATCCCTATATACTGATAGCGTTTTACGTCGAGCTCTGTTGTAAAGTCTGCGGACATCCTTGCCAATCAAGCGAATTTGCCCTGTCATCCAGGGTTTCTCATAGGCAGATTTCCTTTCTCGAAGCGGGCAACTATCTTCGAATGATTTTTCAAGAGCCTCCGTAATCCTCCTCCACGTGCCAGCTTTGGATAAGGCAAGAGGCAATCAGGCAGTCCAACGACAGATTGACACAATTCGGCACCTGTAGGGTAGCTAGACAAATCTGGCCAAGGTATGACCTGAGAAGGTCAAAATATCTCCTCGCACTGGAAAGGAAAAGATTATCTACGTTAGTATCAGTTCTGACGGGACACTGCCTGATCGGCGAACACGCCAGAAGATTGGGTATTAACTCCAACGACTTCTGCAGAAGCTGTGGAGATGAGGAAGAAGTGGAGAGCATTGAGCACTTGCTATGCGACTGTCCCGCTTTGAGTAAACGACGACTGGACCTACTGGGGTCGGCCTTTCTAGGCAGCCTAACAGATCTTTCCAGTACGAATATTCGTGCTATCGATACATTTGTATATCAAACAGGTTGGTTTCGATGAAGGGCATTTTAGCCTGTGGTACCACTAGGGACCTAAAGTGGTGTATGTGAGCTGAAGAAATAAAAAAGAAAACGGCTGCCACCCTAACCTAAACCGAATCCTCCTCACATTGATACCAATGTCTTCTGTACTTGGATAGTCGTGTTTAGGCTGGCCCAATCGATTTCTAAGTAGATTGCCGAATTTGGTCCAGTCGGTTTTAGCCTTATTACGGAAACTTATTGGGTTAGGCGATGGCCGTGCAATTTTAAACCTTGTATAATGGTCCGAATAGGAGTGTTCATCCGAAACCCTCCACTCATGGATCTCATCAATGAGGTTTTCCGAGCATATCGTTATATCTAATACTTCTTCCCTAATTTTGTTAACAAAGGTCGCCTTGTTCCCTATGTTGAGAGTTAGGAGATCGTTAGTATTCAAAAATTCTATGAGGGCTTGTCCCCTTTTATTGGTGTCAGTACTACCCAAAGCAATATGGTGTGAGTTGGCATCACAACCAGCTAGTAACGCATTACTTGTATTTTTGGATTCCCTTACCAGACGTTGTAATTCCGACGTAGGTGGCAATGTCGGCGCATCGAATGGCAGGTATACTGACGCCAGGTACATACTTTCATTACCTTGCATCAGCACAGTTGCGTCCGATGTTGACAACTCTGGAGAATACAAGTCCTTGGACGAGTACCTGTGTTAGCGTAGATAAGATTGTAGTTCATATGGTTTAATCCAGAAACTTTGTTTCTAGTAGTCCACGGTTCCTGGACCAAAGCAACATGAACCCTGCCTTTATTTATTATGTCCATCAGAGCAATGGATGCCATTTCGCTCCGGTGGAGGTTTATCTGGATGACCTCAATCATTGTCTTTCCAGTAAAAGTTTCCTTTGGGAGTCGTCTATCATATCTTGTTGCACTCCAAGGGTGTAGCCAGGTATGGACAGGGGGACAGCTGCCCCCCTACAGCCTACAAAATGAAGTCGAAATTCTGGAAAATTGTTCTTGTTATGTATTGTGTGTCTGTTTGTTGGTTGTTTTTGGTTCAGTTTATTTCGGTTTGAGACACCGTGTTTCCACTCATAACAAAAGAAGAAACAAACATTTTTGCAAATAATTGAAAAAATAATTATTTACTGTTAGCGTTGAAAGACTGCGCAATTTCGCTGGACGCTACTCCATGCTCTTCAGACCCATTCAACAGTTATGGATAAGCCGTTGACTTGAAGTTTAAATTAATATTCGTTACATCTCTATTTTGTATATTTATATAATAATATTACATTATATTATATAATTTTTTGGGATTTAGTTATATTTTAAAATAATGTGGTTAAACAAATTTTCAGGGTGTGGCAACTCTGTTCATGTCATGTATGCCCCTTATAAAATGAGCAAGTGGTAAATCAGCTGTTCACACAATAGTTAATGTGCAAGTTTTGTCTTCAAATATAAAGTATTTACTCTTTGTGAATATAAAAATAAGCTCAAAAGTGTTTTCGAGGATTGCAAAACATAATGGATATTAGAAACTTTTTTGAAAATGGTAAGCTTTCCATTAATGTATTCACCAACCATTTCCATGAATAATGTGCCTACTGCTGCTACCACATTGCAGGTATCTCATCTATTAGGAGGAAAAAGAACCGTGACAGCAGTAGTGGAAGCGATAACACCGACAATACTCATTTGCCACAATTGTTCGCTCCTGAAGCGCCTTCAACAATCAATATAGAAATCAATGCGAATGATGGATGCCACATAAATTTCGTGGGGCGTTATGTTGGACGAGCTCATCAACTGTCAGCTGAAAAGAAAAAGGATATTCTGATCCGACCATGGGTTCCTGAAACTAAGTATGATTTTGAAAATGATGCACAAAGTTTACAAAGAAAATTCAACTATGCTTGGCTAGACAATATGCACCGTGGCTAGTCTATTCCAAGCGTTTAAAAGGTGCTCTTTGCAAGTACTGTGTACTGTTTCCACCAGTTCCTGGAACTTTCCGAGGAGTATTGGGTTCATTTATGATCCGGCCTTTTTTAATATTTAAAAATATTCACGAAGACTGCAAAAAGCATGCTACCACTAGCCTTCACCTGACTGCTACCGCTGCAGCAAAGGCTTTTATTGAAGATGTGCCTATAGATGTGCAATTACAAAGTAGTCACGAGAAACTCAAAGAAGACAATAGAAATATAATGTCATCAATTATCTTATGTGTGCTGTTTTGTGGAATGCACGATATGTCACTCAGGGGCAAAGAACAAGATGGAGGCGTTCTATTAGATTTAATAAACATGAGGATCGATTCTGGTGACACTAAATTGAAAAGCCATATAGAAAAATGCCTCCTGAACGCAATTTATACCTCACCACAAATTCAAAATGAGTTGATAAAAATTGGCGGTGAAGTTATTAAAGGTATGTTAATATCCAACGTTAAAAAAGCTGATGCCTACTCCGTATTAGCGGACGTGACAGCTGGGAAGGAGCAGCTTTCAATTGGTTTGCGCTTTTACGATAAAACAGAGGGAAAAATAAGAGAAGAATTCGTTGGATTTATAGAGCTTACATCGCAAGACGCTTCCACCATTGCTGCAGCAATAGACACATTTTTGATAAACAACGAACTTACATCAGAATATTGCGTTGGATTTGGATTCGATGGCTGTTCCACAATGGCAGGCAAAGAAGGCGGAGTACAAGCCATTTTAAACACTATTTGGACCATAAAAGATGTGTTTAACTTTTTCCGTGAATCGACAACGCGTAAGAGTTATGCTCCTAATATATCACGCCTGTGTAAAACAAGATGGTCGGAAAAATATAAGGCTATCAGAAAATTTTCTCATAATTTTACTGATATTGTGAAAGCTTTAGACAAGCTGACAATAGAAGGAAACTCTATCACAAAAAAGTCTACATACCAGTTTTATTTTGCGGTGACAAGGCCAGTGTTCATCGTTGCTTTAATGACAATTGCAAAATATTCGACGTTACTGGAACCTAACATTTTGCAAACGAAGTCAATAGACTTCATAGCGGTTGGTCAGCACATTGAAAGTATTTTGTGCGTGCTTAAAAATGATCGTGTGAATGCAGAAGGAATTACGGAAGAATTGATTGGCAAATCGCGTATGATTACAACCGAACTGGGAGTAGAAATGTCACGGCCACGTTTCGCTGAAAAACAAAAGAACAGAAGTAATCATCCAGCAGCCAATGAAAATTAATACTGGCGACGATCTTTAATTATACCGTATCTGGATTCACTATACAACTCTTTGCAACTACGATTTTCGAATGAAAATACTCCAGCTTTTGCGCTATCTAGATTGCACCCATTGCATATGGTTAAATGCTCTAGTACATAGCAACTCGAAGCATTTTCAACAGATGTATGGTTTAGATATCGGCGGTGAATTAATTCTTTGGTACAATCTGTGGAAGAAAAAGAATTTGTGCGAACAAGACTTGAAGGGTATTGAAGTTGTTGACTTATTTAAAGACTCAAACGAATTTCTACCTACGATAAACAAATATATTTCCATTTTGAGCGCCTTACCATGCACAACAGCAACCGTGGAGCGTTCCTTTAGTACACTTCGCAGAGTCAAAACGTGGCTGAGGAGCACAATAGGAGAGGAAAGGCTTTCCGGACTATGCCTCTGTGCACGCTCATGCACAGAAAATTCATCAACGAGAAGCGTAAGATGATTGAGCAGGAAATAATTGAAAAATTTGCAGAAAATCCGAGGCGTTTATTATTATTGTAGAATAAACAAACATAAATAAATTAGAGGGTGTGAAGATAAATTCGTGCGTTAAATTCGTCCCACATCCAAGACACAAACCACGTGGAACGTATTTGTGTTGTGGAACCTACAAATAAGATTTTTGGTTAAAAAATGGTAAAACAACTAAAAAAGATTAAACATATTTGTTTAAATTATAATAGTTTTAAGCAATTTAAATGTAAATATTCATTTAACATACAAAAATTTAAAGAAAACAGCCTATTACAGCATTTACAAATTTCAGGCATTGAACGGTTTATTACTCCAAAACTACAATACATGAATCGGTCGAGCGAAAAACCTCAAGTAGCTGATAGTGAGATTATTAACTGGGAAAATATGGCCAGCTCATATAGGATTTGAGATATATAGCTTCTCAGATATCGGCTATATATATAGTAGATATTGTAACGCTTATATCTCGTTGCTGATCAGTCGTAGTGAACGGACGTGTTTAGCACAGAGCGGATAGTTAAAATCTATTACGCAGTACCTATTACGCAATCGCAACAACAAAACAAAATCTGTACAAAGTCTGGAAGGCCTACATCGTAGTACCTATTACGGGCTAATACGGAAAAAAAAATTCATTGGCAGGGATGCCTTCGCGTTCCGATGGAGCGGGGTTCCCCAATCGTCTTACTGTCCGTCCGTTGGTCTTGGCCAAAGCCGACCACACCAAACATGGTGAAAATTTCCCCCCAGTACTCACAACAGGTGGTACGGTGAGGGGAAACCGTCATGTCCGACCGTCAAAACGGAAACACAATGAGCGCCGGATAGCGCTCAGAGTTCTGAAGAAGTTGGAGGCTGTTGAGGTTTCGGCTCTTACCGAAAAACAAAAAGAGTCACTTACCTGGGCTAAAGGCGTCTTAGATGCTTCTAAGGCCAATCAGTCGGCTGAAAGAGCCACAAATTTAGCTGTGTTAACGGCTAATAAAGTCAAAAGAATCAGATCACCTGATGAACCCCTGCCCACGAAAAAGGCAAGAGGCCCAAATGTCACTATCAACAGGACACTCACCAAGCCCTTCAATGAAGTGGCGAAGGAGAGTCTAGTGATGGCCGTTATAGACAGAAGTAGTGAGGATGGATCCATCCTCAAGGACAAATGGAGCCATGTGCAATCAGCCATTATGGCTCATTACCTCGATGTCCGTAGAGAGATGCCGGGCACACCACCAATCTGCAACGATGCAGGATGGCATCAGGGGAGAGTAAAGCTCTTACATTTCGGTGATGCCAGATCAGTAGACCTGTCTAAGGCTGCTCTGAGTCGAGCGGGTGAGGTGTGGCCGGGTGCCCAGTTGGATATTGTCGAAAAAAACAACATCCCTAGTCACCCTAGAGCCATCACCTGGGTTACAGAAGAGCCCTCCAACCCGGCTGACATATTAGAAATAATAAAAGATTCCAATCCTGGTCTGCCCGCCCATAATTGGAGAATCAGCAAGGTGGGTGAGGCGGATGGTACAAAGCGGCAGGTCAATTTGATCCTTAACGCTGAATCCACCTCCCATATACAACGTGCAACCCTACAGTATGGCTTCGAGACTATAGTCTTGAAGGTATACAAGCAGGATATAGTTCCCACTGCGGAAGGTGAGTCGTCCACCGCGGTTGATACACAGCTTTCTGGAAGTGCGGAGGTATCCACGCCCATTATTTCGGGTGACTCCAACTCTAACAGAAGATCTGTAACGTCCTAGTCTGAGGACGAAAGCTCTACTTCTGACACAGAGGGGCTGAGGGGAGTCTCCGGACTCTTTGACGCATCTGGCGGGGACACGCTTCTCGATGATACGGACGAAGAGTTCGATAACACCCTTGTCGGGGTGGAAGTTAATCTGTCAATTACCAATGATGGTAAGAATTTTACAGATTAACCTCCATCACGCTAAAGCAGCCTCAGCGGCTCTATTGCTGCGGGTGGAATGTACTGGACGACCACTCATTCTCAGATCACCATTATATTGAGTTCAAACTCGCTGAAAAAGCGCCTGAACCTGCCGTCCACAGAAATGTGAGAAAGACAAAGTGGCACCTGTATGAAAAGAATTTCAAGAAAGTCCTCAACTCAAAACTTCTGTACGAACCGAATGACAAAGCCGGTCTGGATCATCTGGTCGAGCATATCACCACATCATTCAATAGTTCCCTTGAAGAAGCCTGTCCAAAACCAAGGTACAAGGGTAAAACTAAACCCCAATGGTGGACTTCTGAGCTAACGGCTATGAAAAAGACCTGCAACAAGCTATTCAACAAGGCTAAATCTACAGGGGTCGCTAATGTTTGGGATGCCTATAAAGAGCAACTCAAGATCTATAAGAAGGAGCTTAGAAAGGCGCAAAGACGCTCTTGGTATACCTTCTGTGGCGAAGTGGAAAAGGTCTCCGACGCCGCAAGGCTGAGGAAAATATTATCAGCTTCACCCTGTACAGTGGGTTACTTGCACGATGAGGCAAATAATTGGACCAAAAACAGCGAGCAGTCGCTCAATGTACTGCTCGACACACATTTCCCGGGGAACTCTCTAACAGAACCAGAGGATCAGCAGGACCAACAAGAGAGCGAGTGGACTGCGAGCGTTGCTAGCTTGTTGACTGAGAGATCCAGAATAAGCTGGGCTATTAATAGCTTTGAGCCCTTCAAGTCACCTGGACCAGACGGCATCACTCCAGCAGAAATGCAGAAAATGTTGAAATACATTATCCCCTGGCTGGAGAAAATTTATGTAGGCTGTATCAGGCTTTCATACATCCCGAATCGATGGAGGGATACCAAAGTGGTATTCATACCAAAAGTGGGGAAGATATCACACACTAGGCCAAAAGACTTCAGACCAATTAGCCTATCCTCCTTCCTATTGAAAGGTCTGGAAAGACTTTTAGATTATTTCATTAGGGAAAACCTGGATACAAAACTCCTGTCAGTGAACCAACATGCTTACAATAAGGGGAAGTCTACAGAATCAGCCCTGCACGAACTTGTGAGCACTATCGAATCATCCCTGCATTTCAAGGAATTCACCATGGTGGCATTTCTTGACATAGAAGGGGCTTTTAACAACATTCACTCAGATGCAGTAATTGCGGCACTGTCACATCTTAATGTTAACTCTAGTTTGATTAGACTAATTCAAAGTCTGCTCAACAGAAGACGCATAACAGCATGTCTTGGGTCCACAACTCTAACAAGGTTTGTAAACAGAGGGACCCCACAAGGAGGAGTACTGTCTCCACTAATTTGGAACCTAGCGGTGAATGAAATCCTACTAGATCTAGAACGTTGTGGCTGCAAGGTCGTGGCATATGCGGACGACGTTGCAATCGCAGTGAGTGAACAAATTGGCTAGATGGGCCAGAAGCAGCGGTTTGGGCATAAACCCAAACAAGACAGAATTGGTTCTCTTTACTAGGATGAATAAAGTCCCACATGTGCACCCTCCACCTCGGATAAATGGAACAGATCTAGTCTTTTGTGAAAGTGCAAAATTTTTAGGAATAATTCTAGATAGAAAACTGTTATTAGGCTAACGTCGCCTTATATTCCTGCAAAAAGGCTGTAGGGTCGCGGTGGGGCCTCTCTCCTAAAATCGTCCACTGGATATATATAGCAGTAGTTCGTCCTATACTGCTATACGGCATTGTGGTATGGTGGACGGCAACTGACAAACTAACCATCACCAACCTACTAACAAAGGTTCAGAGAACTGCCTGCCTGAGCATAAGCGGAGCCTTAAGGACTACAGCGACCGAGTCTCTACAAGCCCTACTCCATATACTGCCGATTAATATTGTGGCGAGAGAAGTTGCAACCAAAGCGGCAATAAGATTAAACTGCCTATCAATGTGGAGGTACAAAAACTACGGTCACATGAGAATATCAAAGTGTAGTGCTATGGTAACCGACCGAGTGGACTATATACCAACGGTGTACACCTTCGAGAGATATTACATCACTATGATTCCCGAGATAGATGAATGGGTTGGAAGAAAACCAGGTAATAGAAACCATCTCCACTTTTACACGGATGGTTCGAAGCTTGATGAAAAGGTTGGCTTCGGAGTACACTGTGCAGAGCTTAGATTGGATATAGCTCACATACTACCAGATACCTGCAGTGTCTATCAAGCCGAAATAATGGCAATATGGGAAGTAGCCAAGTGGCTGAGTCGCAACATAGTAACCAACACTGGCGTTGTCATTTACTCGGACAGCCAGGCTGCCATCAATTCTCTGGAGGCAACATCCCTAAATTCACAAACAGCCCTCGACTGCCGCAGATCTTTTAACGAGATGGCTGAGCAGTTTAACATACACCTCATATGGGTGCCTGGGCATAGGGATATCCCGAGGAACTGCAAAGCCGATGAACTTGCTAGGAAAGGGACGACATTACAAATTCTCGAAGAATTTGCATATATTGGTGCGCCACTATACACGTGCAAGCTTTGGCTTAGGCAAGAGGCAATCAGGCAGTCCAACGAAAGATGGACAGAAATCGGCACCTGCAGAGTAGCTAGACAAATCTGGCCAAGGTATGACCTGAGAAGATCAAAATATCTCCTCGCACTAGAGAGGCAAAGATTGTCTACGTTAGTATCAGTTCTGACGGGACACTGCTTGATCGGCGAACACGCCAAAAGATTGGGTATTGACTCTAATGACTTCTGCAGAAGCTGTGGAGATGAGGAAGAAGTGGAGAGCATTGAGCACTTGCTATGCGACTGTCCCGCTCTGAGTAAACGACGACTGGACATACTGGTGTCGGCTTTTCTAGGCAGCCTAACAGATCTTTCCAGTACCGATATTCGTAATATCGACAAATTTGTATATCAAACAGGTTGGTTTCGATGAGGGGCATTTCAGCCCGTGGTAACACTAGGGACCTAAACTGGTCTATGTGAGCTTGTACAAAAAATACGGCTGCCACCCCAACCTAACCTATATCTCGAAAACTACACTGAAAAAAATATTGACCTGAAATTAAAAACAATTTTGCCCTTAAATCAAAAATTTAATACGTCTTTGTTTGAAGAATAAAATTCTTTAAATTTATGAAAATTTATTTGATTTCAAAGAAATTTTTATTCGTTTAAAGCAAAATTCCTTACTTCTATGATAAGATGTCCATAACACTATGTCATGTTGACTTTAACGTTACGTAATAAAATTAAAGAAATAATAATTGATTGTAGTACAACTGTTATTAGCTCAAGTATAAATTTTAATAGTTTGTAAGATTTTTTCCTTAAAATTTTAGAAATTCCCATGTCATGTTTTTAAAGACAATATAACTTAAATTTTCTGTCATGTTTTTTGGTAACGTTGAATTAAGAATTAGTTATATTTTAAGTTAAGAAATCATTTTTAACTGCGAGAGGAAAATTTAGACTCTTTTTGTTCGCAAAATTGAGAATTTAATGAGAGTTACAGTGAAGTTTGCTTGGCATTTTTTGGAATCAGTTCTTGTGGAGCGGTTGAAGAGAAAGGTTGTATGCGCTTGTGCGAGTGGACATTTTTAATTATACAATAATATCAACAATGTCGGCGCCTGTTTGTCGGCAGTGTGTGTGCCATCTAACAAAATGTAAGCGGCGATGATATTTCACATGTAGTCTGGATATTTCGATTGGTGGCTCATACGACGATGAGACAAAAAGGGGTACTTACAAAAATGTGAATGTGTGCGTTGAGTTACGCGAATTGATAACAAAAAGAGTCATAAAATCTGTCTCGGAAATTTAGAGTAGTGGACTTCCTGTGCGTTTACGAATTTATTACTTTGACAGTTTCTGTGCGTTTAGGAATTTATTACTTTGAAAAAAAAAAACAATGCAGAAATGTGTGCATGTAGTCTAATGTTGTTTTTCCGTAAAAAATAAATAAACAGTTATTTTGTGCATTAAATAGAATATCGTTAGCTAACATGCAAATATGCTAAATTAAATTTTATCAAAATTGATATTTTTATAGAATGATAGAGCATTTAAAAATACATTATCTAGAAAAATGGAACACCATTATGTTGTTTTCCCCCTTTGGCAGTGATACGTTCACACAGAAATGTAAAACACGTGACGTCTGTATACAAATTTATATTTATGATATTTATAATTAAAAATTATTTATATTTAAGCGGAACAAATAAAAGAACATTTACGTATTTGCAGAATGAAAATTATATAATTTAGAAACAGTTAGAAAGTTGTTTTCTTCTTTGGATAAGGCAAGAGGCAATCAGGCAGTCCAACGACAGATTGACACAATTCGGCACCTGTAGGGTAGCTAGACAAATCTGGCCAAGGTATGACCTGAGAAGGTCAAAATATCTCCTCGCACTGGAAAGGAAAAGATTATCTACGTTAGTATCAGTTCTGACGGGACACTGCCTGATCGGCGAACACGCCAGAAGATTGGGTATTAACTCCAATGACTTCTGCAGAAGCTGTGGAGATGAGGAAGAAGTGGAGAGCATTGAGCACTTGCTATGCGACTGTCCCGCTTTGAGTAAACGACGACTGGAGGCAGCCTAACAGATCTTTCCAGTACGAATATTCGTGCTATCGATACATTTGTATATCAAACAGGTTGGTTTCGATGAATGGCATTTTAGCCTGTGGTACCACTAGGGACCTAAAGTGGTGTATGTGAGCTGAAGAAATAAAAAAGAAAACGGCTGCCACCCTAACCTAAACCGAATCCTCCTCACATTGATATCAATGTCTTCTGTACTTGGATAGTCGTGTTTAGGCTGGCCCAATCGATTTCTAAGTAGATTGCCGAATTTGGTCCAGTCGGTTTTAGCCTTATTACGGAAACTTATTGGGTTAGGCGATGGCCGTGCAATTTTAAACCTTGTATAACGGTGGTCCGAATAGGAGTGTTCATCCGAAACCCTCCACTCATGGATCTCATCAATGAGGTTTTCCGAGCATATCGTTATATCTAATACTTCTTCTAATTTTGTTAACAAAGGTCGCCTTGTTCCCTATGTTGAGAGTTAGGAGATCGTTAGTATTCAAACATTCTATGAGGGCTTGTCCCCTTTTATTGGTGTCAGTACTACCCAAAGCAATATGGTGTGAGTTGGCATCACAACCAGCTAGTAACACATTACTTGTATTTTTGGATTCCCTTACCAGACGTTGTAATTCCGACGTAGGTGGCAATGTCGGCGCATCGAATGGCAGGTATACTGACGCCAGGTACATACTTTCATTACCTTGCATCAGCACAGTTGCGTCCGATGTTGACAACTCTGGAGAATACAAGTAATTGGACGAGTACCTGTGTTAGCGTAGATAAGATTGTAGTTCATATGGTTTAATCCAGAAACTTTGTTTCTAGTAGTCCACGGTTCCTGGACCAAAGCAACATGAACCCTGCCTTTATTTATTATGTCCATCAGAGCAATGGATGCCATTTCGCTCCGGTGGAGGTTTATCTGGATGACCTCAATCATTGTCTTTCCAGTAAAAGTTTCCTTTGGGAGTCGTCTATCATATCTTGTTGCACTCCAAGGGTGTAGCCAGGTATGGGCAGGGGGACAGCTGCCCCCCTACAGCCTACAAAATGAAGTCGAAATTCTGGAAAATTGTTCTTGTTATGTATTGTGTGTCTGTTTGTTGGTTGTTTTTGGTTCAGTTTATTTCGGTTTGCGACACCGTGTTTCCACTCATAACAAAAGAAGAAACAAACATTTTTGCAAATAATTGAAAAAATAATTCTTTACTGTTAGCGTTGAAAGACTGCGCATTTTCGCTGGACGCCACTCCATGCTCTTCAGACCCATTCAACAGTTATGGATATGCCGTTGACTTGAAGTTTAAATTAATATTCGTTACATTATTACATTAATATTACATTATATTATATAATTTTTTGGGATTTAGTTATATTTTAAAATAATGTGGTTAAACAAATTTTCAGGGTGTGGCAACTCTGTTCATGTCATGTATGCCCCTTATAAAATGAGCAAATGGTAAATCAGCTGTTCACACAATAGTTAATGTGCAAGTTTTGTCTTCAAATATAAAGTATTTACTCTTTGTGAATATAAAAATAAGCTCAAAAGTGTTTTCGAGGATTGCAAAACATAATGGATATTAGAAACTTTTTTGAAAATGGTAAGCTTTCCATTAATGTATTCACCAACCATTTCCATGAATAATGTGCCTACTGCTGCTACCACATTGCAGGTATCTCATCTATTAGGAGGAAAAAGAACCGTGACAGCAGTAGTGGAAGCGATAACACCGACAATACTCATTTGCCACAATTGTCCGCTCCTGAAGCGCCTTCAACAATCAATATAGAAATCAATGCGAATGATGGATGCCACATAAATTACGTGGGGCGTTATGTTGGACGAGCTCATCAACTGTCAGCTGAAAAGAAAAAGGATATTCTGATCCGACCATGGGTTCCTGAAACTAAGTATGATTTTGAAAATGATGCACAAAGTTTACAAAGAAAATTCAACTATGCTTGGCTAGACAATATGCACCGTGGCTAGTCTATTCCAAGCGTTTAAAAGGTGCTCTTTGCAAGTACTGTGTACTGTTTCCACCAGTTCCTGGAACTTTCCGAGGAGTATTGGGTTCATTTATGATCCGGCCTTTTTTAAGATTTAAAAATATTCACGAAGACTGCAAAAAGCATGCTACCACTAGCCTTCACCTGACTGCCACCGCTGCAGCAAAGGCTTTTATTGAAGATGTGCCTATAGATGTGCAATTACAAAGTAGTCACGAGAAACTCAAAGAAGACAATAGAAATATAATGTCATCAATTATCTTATGTGTGCTGTTTTGTGGAATGCACGATATGTCACTCAGGGGCAAAGAACAAGATGGAGGCGTTCTATTAGATTTAATAAACATGAGGATCGATTCTGGTGACACTAAATTGAAAAGCCATATAGAAAAATGCCGCCTGAACGCAATTTATACCTCACCACAAATTCAAAATGAGTTGATAAAAATTGGCGGTGAAGTTATTAAAGGTATGTTAATATCCAACGTTAAAAAAGCTGATGCCTACTCCGTATTAGCGGACGTGACAGCTGGGAAGGAGCAGCTTTCAATTGGTTTGCGCTTTTACGATAAAACAGAGGGAAAAATAAGAGAAGAATTCGTTGGATTTATAGAGCTTACATCGCAAGACGCTTCCACCATTGCTGCAGCAATAGACAAATTTTTGATAAACAACGAACTGACATCAGAATATTGCGTTGGATTTGGATTCGATGGCTGTTCCACAATGGCAGGCAAAGAAGGCGGAGTACAAGCCATTTTAAACACTATTTGGACCATAAAAGATGTGTTTAACTTTTTCCGTGAATCGACAACGCGTAAGAGTTATGCTCCTAATATATCACGCCTGTGTGAAACAAGATGGTCGGAAAAATATAAGGCTATCAGAAAATTTTCTCATAATTTTACTGATATTGTGAAAGCTTTAGACAAGCTGACAATAGAAGGAAACTCTATCACAAAAAAGTCTACATACCAGTTTTATTTTGCGGTGACAAGGCCAGTGTTCATCGTTGCTTTAATGACAATTGCAAAATATTCGACGTTACTGGAACCTACAGCAAACATTTTACAAACGAAGTCAATAGACTTCATAGCGGTTGGTCAGCACATTGAAAGTATTTTGTGCGTGCTTAAAAATGATCGTGTGAATGCAGAAGGAATTACGGAAGAATTGATTGGCAAATCGCGTATGATTACAACCGAACTGGGAGTAGAAATGTAATCATCCAGCAGCCAATGAAAATTAATACTGGCGACGATCTTTAATTATACCGTATCTGGATTCACTATACAACTCTTTGCAACTACGATTTTCGAATGAAAATACTCCAGCTTTTGCGCTATCTAGATTGCACCCATTGCATATGGTTAAATGCTCTAGTACATAGCAACTCGAAGCATTTTCAACAGATGTATGGTTTAGATATCGGCGGTGAATTAATTCTTTGGTACAATCTGTGGAAGAAAAAGAATTTGTGCGAACAAGACTTGAAGGGTATTGAAGTTGTTGACTTATTTAAAGACTCAAACGAATTTCTACCTACGATAAACAAATATATTTCCATTTTGAGCGCCTTACCATGCACAACAGCAACCGTGGAGCGTTCCTTTAGTACACTTCGCAGAGTCAAAACGTGGCTGAGGAGCACAATAGGAGAGGAAAGGCTTTCCGGACTATGCCTCTGTGCACGCTCATGCACAGAAAATTCATCAACGAGAAGCGTAAGATGATTGAGCAGGAAATAATTGAAAAATTTGCAGAAAATCCGAGGCGTTTATTATTATTGTAGAATAAACAAACATAAATAAATTAGAGGGTGTGAAGATAAATTCGTGCGTTAAATTCGTCCCACATCCAAGACACAAACCACGTGGAACGTATTTGTGTTGTGGAACCTACAAATAAGATTTTTGGTTAAAAAATGGTAAAACAACTAAAAAAGATTAAACATATTTGTTTAAATTATAATAGTTTTAAGCAATTTAAATGTAAATATTCATTTAACATACAAAAATTTAAAGAAAACAGCCTATTACAGCATTTACAAATTTCAGGCATTGAACGGTTTATTACTCCAAAACTACAATACATGAATCGGTCGAGCGAAAAACCTCAAGTAGTTGTTAGTGAGATTATTAACTGGGGAAAAAACCCATATGGCCAGCTCATCTAGGATTTGAGATATATAGCTTCTCAGATATCGGCTATATATAGTAGATATTGTAACGCTTATATCTCGAAAACTACACTGAAAAAAATATTGACCTGAAATTAAAAACAATTTTGCCCTTAAATCAAAAATTTAATACGTCTTTGTTTGAAGAATAAAATTCTTTAAATTTATTTGATTTCAAAGAAATTTTTATTCGTTTAAAGCAAAATTCCTTACTTCTATGATAAGATGTCCATAACACTATGTCATGTTGACTTTAACGTTACGTAATAAAATTAAAGAAATAATAATTGATTGTAGTACAACTGTTATTAGCTCAAGTATAAATTTTAATAGTTTGTAAGATTTTTTCCTTAAAATTGTAGAAATTGCCATGTCATGTTTTTAAAGACAATATAACTTAAATTTTCTGTCATGTTTTTTGGTAACGTTGAATTAAGAATTAGTTATATTTTAAGTTAAGAAATCATTTTTAACTGCGAGAGGAAAATTTAAACTCTTTTTGTTCGCAAAATTGAGAATTTAATGAGAGTTACAGTGAAGTTTGCTTGGAATTTTTTGGAATCAGTTCTTGTGGAGCGGTTGAAGAGAAAGGTTGTGTGCGCTTGTGCGAGTGGACATTTTTAATTATACAATAATAGCAACAATGTCGGCGCCTGTTTGTCGGCAGTGTGTGTGCCATCTAACAAAATGTAAGCGGCGATGATATTTCACATGTAGTCTGGATATTTCGATTGGTGGCTCATACGACGATGAGACAAAAAGGGGTACATACAAGAATGTGAATGTGTGCGTTGAGTTACGCGAATTGATAACAAAAAGAGTCATAAAATCTGTCTCGGAAATTTAGAGTAGTGGAGTTCCTGTGCGTTTACGAATTTATTACTTTGACAGTTTCTGTGCGTTTAGGAATTTATTACTTTGAAAAAAAAAAACAATGCAGAAATGTGTGCATGTAGTCTAATGTTGTTTTTCCGTAAAAAATAAATAAACAGTTATTTTGTGCATTAAATAGAATATCGTTAGCTAACATGCAAATATGGTAAATTAAATGTTATCAAAATTGATATTTTTATAGAATGAGCATTTAAAAATACATTATCTAGAAAAATGGAACACCATTATGTTGTTTTCCCCCTTTGGCAGTGATACGTTCACACAGAAATGTAAAACACGTGACGTCTGTATAAAAATTTATATTTATGATATTTATAATTAAAAATTATTTATATTTAAGCGGAACAAATAAAAGAACATTTACGTATTTGCAGAATGAAAATTATATAATTTAGAAACAATTAGAAAGTTGTTTTCTTCCCCCTGAAAACTCTTTGAAACTGGACTTAGCATATTTGCTTCGATATGTCATAGTAAATAATTTCGAAGCGATACAAAAATGTTGATGTGAACAAGTCTTAATTTATGAGTAAGAAATATTTACACATCATCGGTGCGCCGACGAAAACTCCTTGTGTTTTTTTAATAGTTTTAAGGGGAGACACAAAACCGTGCCATTTCGTCAAATCGCGATATATGTAATATCTTAGATTTTGGTATTTATCTTTTAATTATTTACCACCAATATATCGTAACAAAAATCTTATATGTGAAAAATCCGTCAAGAAAATCTACACATAGGACTTTTTGTTTAGAGCATTTTAACTATTAATAAAACAAAAAAATTACACATAGGAGTTTTGGAATTCGAAAGTTCACAGCGTGTCTCAAGTAATCGAAGGTTGGCTAGATTGACGGCAAAAACGGCTAATGAGGTTTTGTTCAGAATCATACCCTCTACTCAACTATGAAGAGATCGAAATCTGATCTGTTTTCTTTAGTGAGCTATCGTGAAAAAATAAATTTTTTAATCCATAAATTGGACTTACATCGCCAAATCTGCACAACAATATTATAGCGAAATTACCAAAAACTCCTATAGATGTTTTTATATTGCGATTTTTATGTAATTAATAAATTCGATTTACACCGCCAAATGTTTACAAAAATATTATACCGAATTTAATAAGATTAACATATTGGCATTCTATGATCTCTGAGGAGTAGATTGGTGTCAGCATTTCCGCAATAAACTTCCGGGGATGATTAAATTTCGAACAAAAAACATTCAAGATTAGAATAATTCTAACCAAATTTTTTGTTCCTAATTTTTTTGCCGCGCTGATTTTATCGCGGAAACGCTGATCTCATTCCATTCCTCAGAGATCATAGAATGCCAATATATTAATCATATTAAATTCGGTATAATATTTTTGTAAACATTTGGCGGTGTAAATCGAATTTATTAATTACATAAAAATCGCAATATAAAAGCATCTGTAGGAGTTTTTGGTAATTTCGGAACCGGTGAAGATAGCACAAAATGCTTTGATGGGTAGTCGTATGACCGCTAGGACTTTATAATTCGACAATATGTATGTTCATTTTATTAATATTCCTTTTGGTAAATAGTATTACATTAACGGCCAATTCCACAATCTCCGGTTATCCTACAGTTAAAGCTAACCTACAGTTATAGGTGTAAAATTATATGCAATTTTTATTTTTTATCTGTGAGTTAGCTCTAACCAGAGGTTGCGAAATTGGGGGTAAGATTGTTTTTTAAATTGAAGTTATATCGCAGTTATAATGGACAATACAAAAGTTTTTTAAAACATAAATTTATAGTTTCAGATTACTTATAGAATATTTCTCTCTATAATATCAGTACTACGATATCCATTGCAATCTATCACAGGAACAATGATTTGGACACCTAAGCGTCTTATTTCGAGCAATATAAAATACGTTTGGAAGTATTGAATAATAAAATTATTAAAGGCTGCACATTTTAAATCATTCAAACTGCTGTATGGATTTCAAAAGAGGAAGGGCTAGGTTAAATGCTAGGTTAAAATTTGGTATTAATATATATTTTTAAATATCTTTATACCAGGTCCCGATGGTATATGATTATGCAAATTGGAGGAATAAAAATCATCTTCAGCAAACATTTTCCAACGAGGATTCTATTGACGAAGAGTTACACGCATTTCAACTAGGAACAATATTGCAAAATATCATTTGTATGTTCATTAGAATAAATATTCCCTCTAATATGCAGAAAAGTAGACAAAACACAATGGTTAAGGGTATCGTCAGGCATGTATGTTGTGCAGCATACTAAATCAACTGTTTATGGAAATCAAATATTTTAATAAAGAAGCAAATAATAAAAATTACTATGAACGTGTAAACAAATAATTAAATAAAAAATATTTTACACTTAAGGAAGTACCTCATGCGCTTGGTTTAATTACATAATGTACTTAATCTAAAGTCATTTTATGTATTTAATGTAAGCACAAACGTAATCGATTTAAAAATGTGAAGTCTTATGAAAGTATATCTCAAATCCTAGATGAGCTGGCGATATGGAGTTAATACTCTCACTGTCAGCTACTTGTGGTTTTTCGCTCGACCGATTCATGTATTCTAGTTTTCGAGATATAAGCGTTACAATATCTACTATATATATAGACGATATCTGAGAAGCTATATATCTCAAAACCTAGATGAGCTGGCCATATGGGTCTTTTTTCCCAGTTAATAATCTCACTAACAGCTACTTGAGGTTTTTCGCTCGACCGATTCATGTATTGTAGTTTTGGAGTAATAAGTTGTTCAATGCATGAAAGTTGTAAATGCTGTAATAGGCTGTTTTCTTTAAATTTTTGTATGTTAAATAAATATTTACATTTAAATTGCTTAAAACTATTATAATTTAAACAAACATGTTTATTCTTTTTAGTTTTTTTTTACTATTTTTAACCAACAATCTTATTTTTTAATAGGTTCCACAACACAAATACGTCCTACATGGTTTGTGTCTTGGATGTGGGACGAATTTAACTTATGAATTTATCTTCACACCCTTAATAAATAAAACATAATAAATAAATAATCAAGGTGTTTTTACTTTAGTTTTTACTTTAAACGGGTATAACTAAAAAAGGACTGAATAAAAGTGAGTTCTTCCAATATAGCTTCATACACATATATTCCTACATTATGACAAAATCACTGTTTTAAAGTTATATACCAATCTTAAAAAAAATTTAAATGACATCTTGCTATTTTAAATACACATGAAAACAAATCTTTTAAAAATTAATAGTTTTACTACTAATTACATGAATTCTTAATTTAAAATCATAAAATTTTTCCAATAAAATTTACTTTTTTTGGTTTATCTTTATTTAATATATTTTCAAAACAATGAGCATTCATTTTTTCATTAGGTACTTTAAGTTTTAAATTTGTTTGTGTTTAAAAATAATATTAAGAAAAAATAAGAGCTTCTGCCCCCCCCCCTAATTTAGATCCTGGTTACGCCCTTGTTGCACTCCCTCCTTATCTGGTAGTGAGTCTTACTCCTCCTTTCGTTTACTACCTATTACACACTCTTCAAGTAGACCTCTTTGGGAGGCGGTGTTACTTTTTGTCGTTCCCTCTTTGTTTTGATTCTTTATGTACCTATTCCTATCACGACTATTGCTGGGAACATTCTGCACAATTGGTGATATTATCGGCAATTTGGTAATGTTATCGACTACTTTTTGGAAGGCGGTGTTGTTTTTTGTCGCTCACTCTTTGTTTTGGGTTTTTGTGCCCCTCTTCATATCCTTATCACCACCTTTGCTGGGAACTTTCTGTAAAATTGATGATGTTATCGGCAAATTGGCGAAGTTATCGACCACGTCCACCTCACTTTTTGGAATTGTCTCACTCGCTTCTTTCTGTTCACTATTTTCGTTTGCCACTGCAGGCGGTACGTTCGTGTTTGGGCTCGACTTAACTGTCCTGCCAATGGGGGTTTTTCCAATCTTAAAGAAGATTTTCCAATTCCCGAAAAATGCCATGCCTTTTGTCTTGACAAGGCTATCCCTGGAATACGGGTCTATGCCTACCACCAGGAGAGAACCATCGGGATCATTTTTCCTGTGGTAGACTTCCCACTTCCCCACTTTAAGGTTCGGATCTTGTTTGCCAATAACGATGAGTATGCGCTCTGACGGTACCTTACTTGCCCATCCTCTGACATAGAAAGATGTTTTTATGAGTACAGGGATGTCGCTTTTTATTACCAGTTTCAACTTTGCGCCGTCCCAAGGTGAGGGGATGCTCTCCACTAGTTTTCAGAGGACATTGACACGGCATTGTGATGAAGATGCTCTTTTGCTCTTCGGGAATTCTGCCAGACGCACTACTGCTATCAATTATGGCATATTGTAGTTCGTCCTGTGTATTTTTTTTTGCTATTTGGGAATAAGATGTTGCTTCCTTACCCTTTCTTATAGCCACCTTGCTTTTTCCTTTAGAATGAGTCTTTTTGTTTGAGGCCCCCTCTTTTATGGATGGTTTGGTGGACTTACTCACCTTCTCAACAACAGGATCAACTTCACCTCGTACCGTTAACGGATTCTGACTAGAAACTCCTTTTTTGGTAGATTGAATAGGTTTCTCCGAAGTGGTGGGTGTCGGTGAGCTTTTTTCTTCTTAATTGATTTCGCATCGCTATGCTCTTCGGGAGATCTGACTCTTTTAGTAGATGTAGAAGAGTCAGATTCATATAATATCCTCTGCCGGTTCATCTTATTCAGTTTCCTTCTTTGTGCCTCTGACAGTCTTTTCCGATTTTCAACAATAGTAATATTGTTATCACTTGATGGCTCAGAGTCCGAGTTCCCACTAGCTTTTAAAATCTGGGGTTGCTATCCGCTCTGCAATAACTATCCGCTCTGCAATAACACATCCGTTCGCGGAGTTGTTTACTAGTTATGAGAACACGTGGAGTCGTAGGAATAAACATGTAAACAACTTACCGCTACTTAACAACAAAACGCATGCGAAGTTCTTTTACACGTGCAGTCGTTATGGGAAAATAAGTTATTTTGATGAACAACTCCTTTTTGGAGTAAACAAGTTCCCGTTATCGCAATGGGGTATAAAGGCGACAGCCAACGAGGAAGACGGGACAGATGGTATTTGGATTTAGGTGGATTCCTCCGTTAGGCCTAACCCCACCGTGCTCTAAACACCCGGGTGAATACATGCGTCGACCAACGCCCCCACGCACAATGTGCATGAGTACCAAACAATTCCGTGTTTCTGGACACTTTTTCCCTCCTCCTTGGTTAAGAGCGGAGCCCATCTTGCAACTCCACATCCGAGAATATTCTCTCCCAGCGATTTTGGTTTCAACCACATCCACCACGTTGCACCCAATAGGGCCCTCACGAATAGTCAGGCCGGGACCTGCGTCCCGAGGGCTTTCCTGACTCCCGTGGTACCAGATTAAGTGCTCCTGTCAGACTGCGTAGCTGAAGATACTACCAGTTAGACTCCAGAAAATATAGGATTGGTGACCAATCTGGGATCACTGTCCAGTCCCTATCCTGGGAATAGATGGGGACTATAGGATTCGTGGATCCCCCAGGAAGACGGGACATAAGTATTTGTTTTGCGTAAGTCTTGCTACAAAGCTTTACTCACGTGCGCAACAAGGGCTCGTTACAAAGCGACGGCCAGCGCCCCTTTGTGTTAGTAATAATAGGCCCTTAGAGGGTGGTAATCCTCCACAGGGATACCATTACTAATACGTATACCCATATGAAGGCATACATATGGGTATACACTTCCCTCTAGGTAAGGGGTCGGGGTCTATCTAATACCTCTGCTATTCTAAGGGTCATAGCGCCCGGTTGATGTAATGCAACTCCACACCGAGTATAAAAACTCTCCCCGCGATTTGTGTTTAAACCACAGCCACCACGAAGCTCCCAACAGGGGCCACACCAATAGCCAGGCTGGAAAACAAGTTCCAGGGGCTCCTGACTCCCGTGGTACCAGAATAAAGCCTCTGGTCAGACTTCGTAGAATAAATCTACTACCAGTTGCACCCCATACGATGCTGGACTGGTCACCGTCTATGTAAGTTTTAAGCTGCGGCCGTGGGATGGTTATCGTAAACACGCAGTTGGAACGGTCAGATGCAGACAGCGTAGATATGCATCTCTCACCGTGAGGAGACGAGGTCCATCCCGACCTCTTCCGTTCGGAGTCGGTGAACGGCACCCAATATAAGCTTAGTAGGAAACCTAATTTCATACTGAAATCAAAGAAACCGTGCGATTCAGCAAACAACACATCCGGCAGAAAACGGTAAGTAACCCTACCACTAGTAGAGGAATCCCACCTCTCCTGCCATTTCAATAACGTACATTGCGATAGATGCGATAACAACTCCATCCTAGGCATGAGTTCCATACCCGGGACCACCCATTCATCACTGGGTAAAACAGCACCTCTACTAGCCCGAAAGACTAGACCTCTCCTCAAAACTTCTAGATCCAATGGAGTCGCCCCCATTAGGACCTGTAATGCATCAGTTGACACGGTGCGGCACACTCTAATGCACGCCAGTAAAGCCACTCTCTGACAGGATAAAATCTTCCTCTTACCAAAAGCTCCCCTGACAATATCACACCACACGGACGAGCCGTAGGTGACGCAGGATAAAAATAGGCCCTTGTATAACTGGCGAATCGCCTTTCTACTCAGACCCCAATCACATCGAGTAACTCTGCGAACCTGACCGACAACGGAGACTAACTTGTCTCGCACATAATCTATGTGCGGCAGAAAATAAATTCATCCACTCGCCCACTACAATGCCCAAATATTTCATCTTGCGGGCATACGACAGAGCTCGATCACCAATCTTAACTATCGGGTGCCTGCTGGAAGACAAGGTACCCTTAAGCATCATCATCACCGTCTTATCAAAATTTATACTGACGCCCACACTTTCACTCCAACTCTCAACAATTCTCATCAGTGCAGCGCCCTCTATCTCTAGCTGCAGTCTCGAATTGGCCTCAATCAGCAAAAGCAAGTCATCAGCAAATGCACAAAAGTTACATGAGCCATCTAGCTGAAACAGCAACGGGTCCATCATCAGATTCCAAAGGATTGGACCTCCAATGAATCCTTGTGGACACCCTCTCTCGACCTAGACCGTGACTGAGTTCGTACCACTCATAACAGTGGCAGAACGATCACTAAAATAACTTCTCCACAAAGACAACTCATGACAACCTATCTCTCTCACGTTCCATAATACTGGACCACCCTAAATGGTCAAACGCCCCACGAAAATGCCCAACACATTCCGAAGCATCACCTTTACCTCTAATATGAAGCCATGCATCCTCAGTTGAGCTACCCTTTCTAAAACCAAACTGGTAGCGACACATTCTATCCAGCAGCCTATCTTGAAGTCTAAACACCAGCACTCTCTCCAGAACTTTTCCAAGAACTGGGAGGAGGCTAAAGCCCCGATACGATCGAGGATCACTCCTGATCTTATCTGGGGACTTCAATAAAACCACTACTCCAAACTGTCTAAGTGGTAAGCGTTTCACCGCCCACCCTCAGAGCTGTCAATTCGGCCACATTTCTCCTCGTGCGACAAATCTTATAAACTTGACCCCAGGGATCGGCGTTATTTTCAGTGACAAACTCCCTCCAATGGCGTTCCTTGGTCTCTCTCAACATCAACTTGTACTCCCTAGAGCATCGTCTGTAAGAAATCTCAAGCTCTTCTCTATCTGGCATTTGTCTACGTCGCGACCTTTGCAGGCGCCTACGCAAGCGTCTCAAAACAACTCTCTTGTCATGGAGGTCCCATCTCAACTCACGGAGAGAATGGGAACGGCTTACTCGAAACACCCTATCATTGACGTCAGTAACTAACTGATTCAGAAGACTAATCCTATCATCAACTTCTAAAGCTGCGAAGTGCGTCAAGGGATACGGACGAAACACCTCACGAATCTCTTCCTCATACATAGAATGCCCAATCAACATTCCTCGTGGACCATCGCTTATGCAGCGTGGGTTGCGCTCCTCGTCCCTCAGCAGTCTCAGCGTCAATGACAATGAGATTGTGGCCACTGATCCCAAGTTCAGGCCTAATGCTCCACTCAAAGCCATATCTCCTTAGCGCTACATCGTTCACCAAGGTGACTCAATGTCGCTACATTTGCCACGTGAAGACTCCTATTAAAGAGCCATTCACTAAGCTGTTCCCCTCTGTGGGAGCTAAGATAACCAGACGCATGTCTGGACATCTTGCTGTGCCACATCGGGGAGGCAGCATTGGCATCCATACCCACCCAGAGCGGCTCACACTCAACAATTCTTTCCAGATAGGCCAAATAAGGATCAAGAAGCTCCTCAAATTTACAATACAGACTGACAACAAAAAGTACACCAAAACTACTCTCGAGCCTCACACATACACCATTGTTCAGACTGGTCGACAACAACTACATTGACATTGTTGTTCCTAACAACAACGGCAGCATTTAAACGCAAATCACAATAAACACGAAATTCCTAGGGGAGACCCCTCACCTCATTCTGGACCACATACGGCTCCTGTATGAGTGCAACACAACAATCTGATTCACATACACACTGGCCCAGATCGTACATTGACGATCTGCTTTTCTGACAATTTAATTGCATAAATCGGACGGACATTAGTGTCTTGCATTTGCACGGGCGATCAACGACACATACACTGGGCAAGCTTGGGACAACATACGATGCCCAGAAGGCTTACCCTTAAACGCACAATTCCTACAGTTTACTGGGTAAACACAATCTCTAGCTATGTGACCAGGTTGTCCACACTGGTAACAAACATCTTGGCAATCTTTGACCAAGTGGTCAAAGCCCAAGCATCTTCTACATGACTGCACCAAATCAAACGGACGGACACGGAAACTAAACCACTTAACATAGCATCTTCCCTGGTGCAATATATGCTCCATCGCTGCCTCACTGCCTTCCAACACAACTGTGACCTGACCATTTGGTGAAACAGTCCATGGCTTACTCACAATCATGACTGCCTTGACAAACTCTTCTCTAGAGAGCCTATCCTTAAGGTTCTTCACATACAACTCCTCCATGAATTCATCAGGGGAGAGTTGTGTGTGAACACCCTGGACAACAACCCTAGGGCCGAGATTGTCATCGGCACTCACGACTAAGCCAGCCTCTCTGAACTTATCGTTCCTCACAATCTTATCTCGCTCAGCATGAGACGGAGCGCGGATAACCACATCACCTTATCGCAATGCTCTTACATCAAACACTCTCGCATCTAAATGAGGCCCTACTTCTCTCATCACTTTCTCAGCCACTTGCTTTGCAGTCTCAGTTGCAATCGTGCTCTTCACCTTGCATGCCTAAGTTTCCACATCCACACTCGCAGTGACAGCACTCACGCGAGCCGCTCTCACTGGGGGCATCACCATTTGAGGCATTCCCTTGCTCGAGTAGACATCTAGCCTACCACGCAACCTCTCATTCTCAGAGACAAGTCCCATCAACAGCGACTCGTACTCTCCCGAGAGTCCCATCATCTCTCTTACCAAAGAGCCATCCACTCCATAAACATCAATGAGAGTGGTCAACATTCTCCCTGTGATCACTTTCATCTTCGCAATGAGGCTCTCAGCTGTACCACCAGCAGCCGTGACGCGCCTAGGCGTACGCGATTGCCTAGCAGCCCTCTCAGCAACTTCACTGTCCGAAGTTACGCTCTCAACAGCCTTAGAGGCGGCTCCCTTAGCTGGAGCTCTTACAGGCTTACTCGCCTTGCCTCTCACTTCCTCAGCCTTGACACTCTTACTCGCCGCCTTACTACTTCCCTTACCACTACCACCAACACTCTCATCCGAAAAGAAGGGCACTAGCGGTAACGGAGGACCTGCTCTCGCCTTACTACCGCTGGGGCCATCAACTGATCCACCAGCACTTCTCAGACTCGATGCCACACTCTTTTCCCTCTTCTCTGGACTAGTCATCGCGTCAACTCTCTTCGCCGCATTTTCCTCATCACTCTCCATGTCCAAATCATCCTCCTCCTCTGCTCCCGTCGTCTCGCCGGAGGGATCTTTCCTCCTTCTGGTCATCGACACTCAGAAAAACACCGTAACGAGACAAGTAAACAAAAATATAGCAACAAAATGCGTTGCAAACTAAACTATAAGCACACCAAAGTTACTTGTTTGTCACCAGAAAATAACTACCGCTAAAAAGTAGCAACAACTCCTATACAAAGGCAACTCTTGACTTACAACTCTGACGAGTCAGCAGGGAAGCCTTGTAGTATCAAAAACAATCAATTCAAATAAGTTCCAAATCAAAAACCAAATAAAAGCAATATCACAACAGGTATCAGGTTATTAATTGATCGACTAATCAAAAATTAATTAATCTATCGCTCAATCAATTAAACAATTTTAATTAATTGAGCAATAAACGCACGAATTCTTTACCAGACAACCAATCGACAACCAGTATCCAAATATCACAATCCAAAAATCAATATAAATATCTCACCAGATCCAAAATCAATTAATTTATCTATCAATTAATCAAAATAAATTCAATTAATTAACAAATAAATAATTGATTACCTGTCCACAAACAGATTAACGATCAAACCACTATCAATCACTTTTCCCGCAAATTAATTACTCAACGAATCACCTTAAGGCACTAAACGTTACTTAAGGGAACGATTCAATATGTACACTCAGAAGTTCTTTCACAATTTTCACTCGAATATAAATTTTTCCGCTAGCAAAAATCACGTCCGTTCACTTCAAGTGCTCGATAGCGAGTGACGGGACAGTAGGTATTTGGATTTAGGTGGATTCATGCCGTTAGGCTTAACCCCACCGTGCTCCAAACACCCGGGTGAATACATGCGTCGACCAACGCCCCCACGAACAATGTGCATGAGTACCAATCAATTCCGTGTTTCTGGCCACTTTTTCCCTCCTCCTTGGTTAGGAGCGGAGCCCATCTAAAACTCCTGCCATTCTAGGATCATGGCGCCCGGTTGGTTTGCAACTCCACATCCGAGACCATTCTCTCCCAGAGATTTTGGTTTAAACCACAGCCACCACGTTGCACCCAACAGGGTCCTCACCACTAGTCAGGCCGGGACCTGCGTCCCGAGGGCTTTCCTGACTCCCGTGGTACCAGATTAAGTGCTCTGGTCAGACTGCGTAGCCGAAGATACTGCCAGTTAGACTCCAGAAAATCTAGGACTGGTGACCAGTCTGGGATCACTGTCCAGTCCCCATCCTGGGAATAGATGGGAACTATAGGATTCGTAGATCCCCCCGAGTGACGGGACAGTCAGTGTGAACCAGTAGCCACGAACGGATGGTAAGTGTACAGTGAATAAACTAAGAGAATACTAGGGTGTGCCTTTCGCTACCCGCCGATCCGAAACTCAGTGTACATTAGGGTGTACCATCCGCTACCCTCGTGAATAAAACCGTGCCTGTATTAGGGTCTGCCTTCCGCCACTCTTCCGTTCTAAAACTCGGTGTACATTAGGGTGTGTCGTCCGCCACCGTCGTGAATAAACCGTGCGTGTATTAGGGTGTGCCTTTCGCCACTCCTCCGTTTCTAAAGATCAGCGTACATTAGGTTGTGCCGTATGCTACTAATGTGAATAAACCGTGCGTGTATTTGGGTGTGCCTTTCGCCACTCTCCTGTTTCTAAAGATCAGAACCCTCGTGATTAACAATCGTGTGTATTAGGGTGGCCCCGCTACTCTTCCGACCAGACGCAGCCAGCTTCCCCACCCAGGCTCGACGCACATCAGGGATCCCCTACAGCCAAGGACATCAACGAGTATCCATCACGAGGAGCTACTAGTTTTAAAATATATTTTAACACACACTAAACCCATTTAAAATTAAAATAAAGCTTATTTAAAACAAAAAATCCCGCTGTCTACTCTCTGTCGCCGAAATCAAATAAATTTCTGTGACGAACCTGGCCCCGGTGAGCTACCCCAGCAACCAGAGTCAAAACTTTTCGTTACCGTGGCGCCCGAGCAGGGACAGAGAGTACAGCAATATAGACAAAAGCAGCTGAATTATTTATCTGACGTGTTCCAGCGGCTACAGCACCAGGAAATCATCGCAGAAATATGGCAGCGACAGTACGTGTCTCCTGGGCGTATACACTCAGGGTGTGTCGTCCGCCACCGTCGTGAATAAACCGTGCGTGTATTAGGGTGTGCCTTTCGCCACTCCTCCGTTTCTAAAGATCAGCGTACATTAGGTTGTGCCGTATGCTACTAATGTGAATAAACCGTGCGTGTATTTGGGTGTGCCTTTCGCCACTCTCCTGTTTCTAAAGATCAGAACCCTCGTGATTAACAATCGTGTGTATTAGGGTGGCCCCGCTACTCTTCCGACCAGACGCAGCCAGCTTCCCCACCCAGGCTCGACGCACATCAGGGATCCCCTACAGCCAAGGACATCAACGAGTATCCATCACGAGGAGCTACTAGTTTTAAAATATATTTTAACACACACTAAACCCATTTAAAATTAAAATAAAGCTTATTTAAAACAAAAAATCCCGCTGTCTACTCTCTGTCGCCGAAATCAAATAAATTTCTGTGACGAACCTGGCCCCGGTGAGCTACCCCAGCAACCAGAGTCAAAACTTTTCGTTACCGTGGCGCCCGAGCAGGGACAAAGAGTACAGCAGTATAGACAAAAGCAGCTGAATTATTTATCTGACGTGTTCCAGCGGCTACAGCACCAGGAAATCATCGCAGAAATATGGCAGCGACAGTACGTGTCTCCTGGGCGTATACACTCAGAAAAGAAGAGCTGGTAATGTACTTAACGGAGTTCGACTGCGACGTGGACGGTACGGTCGAGGAACAGAGGTAGCGACTGGCGAGATTCTTGGCTACTGTCCTCGAGGTTGAACAGCTCACCCGTGTCCTAGAGCTGCAAGCGTTATACGAACGAGCGAGTGCAGACTCCAAATCCCTGACCCCAAGGAAAGATTCTCAGAGTTAGGTTGTGTATCTTAAGTCACTTGCACCGGCGCTGCTATCCGTCCCAGGTGCTGACCAAACTAAGGAAAAACCCACCTGCATTACGACTTAAAGTGACGAACGCATCACCGAGACACACCAACCTCGTGGAACTGAGGGATGTAGTAGAACTGGTACGGATGTGGGGCGTATGTTACGATGGAGTTGGAGAACCCTGGGAATTTTTGGAACGCCTAGAAGACCGGGTCATAATGTACGAAATCGACACCGACAGAGTCGTCCACGTAATGCCAGAAGTACTAAATGGCCGAGCCTTGGTGTGGTGCCGCAACAATCAGCGCCAGTGGAATACGTGGTTAGTACTGAAGCAGGCTATCCTGAAACTTTTCTTGCCCCCACGATACCTGGAAAATCTGGAGGATGACATAAGGAGACGACGACAGAAACCACGAGAACCTTTCAAGGAGTACATGTTGACTATGCAGGACCTGATGCGACGCAGCAGTTATACGGAGGAACTGAAGGTGGAACGCATTTTTAGGAATACCCTTCCGGGTACCTATGATACATCCGGCGCCGCGATTTTCAAGATTTAGGGGATCTGCTAGAAATGGCGGAGGATCTCGAAGCTATCCCGAAAGTAGCACCACCCACTAGGGAACATCACCGCCAGCTAATCCAGGAGGAACAACAAGTGGCACCGCCAAATCCAGGCGGCCATCAAAACAAATATTCGTTTTGGAACCAAATACTTCGAACTGGAATTACTAGTGATGCCTGAGGCAACCGAGACAGTAATCTTAGGAATGGACTTCCTCGTCAAATGCCAAACTCAAATCACCTGTGCTGGACTCACATGCCAAATGGCCAGCGGAGTACGGCGGCATCCATCCTGGACCACCTACGGGTAGCGCCGTACGTCAGCAGTCCCGATCTGAAAGACGGTTACTGGCAGGTACCCCTGGAGGAGGACAGTAAGAAGTATACTGCCTTTACGGTGGCAGGACGTGGTCTATATCAGTGGCGCGCGATGCTATTCGGGCTATACTCGGCACCCGCCACCTTCCACAGAGATTATAGATAGCGTCATAGGACCAAGAATGGAACCATTCGCGTTCGCGTATTTGGACGACATCATCGTCACCGGTAGCACCCTCGAGGAACACCTAGAAAACTTGAAGGAGGTGTTCCAAAGTCAACGAGCCATGTTGTAAGCGGCGAAGGCATCCACACTGACCCTGATAAGGTAGCTGCCATTCAAGAAATGACCGCCCCACTTGTTTAAAGGAGTTGCGACGATTTTTAGGCGTGGTCTCATGGTATCGGCGATTTATACCAGATTTCGCTAACTAGCATCACCACTGAAGAAGGGGAAACATTGGAGGTGGACGGAGGACCAACAGACAGTATTTTAGCTTTTGAAAGCGAAACTCACCCAGGCGCCTGTTCTCGCCTGTCCCGACTTCTCAAAGCGCTTCATCTTACAAACCGACGCGAGTGACCAAGGACTCGGTGCCGTTCTGACCCAAAACTTGGAGGATGGGAAGCGAGTCATTGCCAACGCCAGCCGAACCCTCAATGGGGCGGAAAGGAACTATTCGGTAACTGAGAAATAGTGTCTGGCCATCGTATGGGGAATTCGTAAAATGAGACCTTACTTGGAAGGCTATAACTTCAACGTTATCACGGATCATCTGGCTTTGAAGTGGACGATTGGCGCGGTGGGCACTGGAACTCCAGCAATACACCTTCTCCGTACAGTATAGGAAAGGGAGGTACAATGGTACCGTTGGAAGCCTTGAGGAGGGCTACAACCGATGCCGACGAGTGTCCATGGCTACGGATCCGGCGAAATTCTCAGATTACGCCACTGTGGGATCACAGCTATTCCGACACATTCCCCGAAATCTTAACGACGATGAGACTGAGCCGTGGAAGCTCTGCATAGCCAGGCACCTCCGCCAGCGGGTACTCGTGGAAAGCCACACCCAACCGGCCGCCGGACACTTAGGTATAAGGAAGACTATTAATGGAATATGTCACCGGTACAACTGGCCCGGTATGATCCGGGACGTCACCAAGTTCGTGCGCAGCTGCGAATCATGTCAACGCTACAAGCCAATACAGACCGCGCCAGCAGGAGAAATGCTCGTGTCAATTCCGGAAGAGCCATGGGCTACAGTTTGCACCGACTTAGTGGGACCTTTACCGAGGACGAAACACGGGAACTCCATGTTACTGGTGTTCGTCCACCGCTTTTCCAAATGGGTAGAACTGGTCCCCCTACGCAAGGCCACAGCCGAAGGAGTTGTGAAGGCATTTCGAGAGCGTATCCTCGCCCAGTTTGGGGTCCCCAAGGTACTGATTACCGACAATGGTAGCCAATTTACAGGCAAGATTGTCAAAGGGTACCTACAGGAGATTGGGGTAAGACATCAATTCACAGCGCCATACTGCTCTCAGGAAAACCCCACGGAGCGGGCCAATCGCACAATCAAGACGATGATTGCCAGGATCAGTCGAAATCATCATAACCGTTGGGACGATCATCTGCCGGAGATATCCCTAGCCATCAACACCGCCACATCGGACACCACGGGTCCACTCCTACGAGTACCACCCCCACGCCACAATCTTCCACAATTCCACAAACAAATGTATCATTTTACAGAAAAAGTTAACGACTGATGACTTTGATTCCAGTTCATATAAATACTTGACATTTTATGAAGTGTAATACTTTTATAGTTCCCATGGTATTGCTATTACATTGTTTTCAAATGGGCACTCTATTCGTTAGGATATTAAAATGCCATTCCAAGAGACGGAAAGCCTTCTCTCAATCGAAAATACATCACGTTTTCAGTATATATTTATAATCGGGATATAATTACTTTTATATTAATCCTAATAATTTATTTTTTTAATTTATATATATAAATTGATGTGTTTGTTGTTACGAAAGGACTCCAAAATGGCTGGACCGATATTGATGAAGTTTTCAGGGAATCTTCAGATTATTCTAGCGTGTGACACAGGCTATATTAGTTATTGATTGAGGAGGTGTGGCCACTCCCAAATAAGCCAATTTGGAGTTATTATTTTCTTAGTGATTCCTACTGTTCCTACCTACGAATGGATTATCGATATTCCTACTGTCGTTATCTGATGATTGGGACTGGACCGTGATCCTGTTTGGACCACAATCGGTCCAGAAATGGGCAACGAGTGGGCTGGGTCCAGCAAGTACTCCATAACTTTTTGCAATAATGAACATACATTTCGGGAAAACGAAATATGTGCATTTTGCACTTACATACGTCTCTTGGTGAACATTTTTTTTGGCATTGTGTCAGATACGTTTAAAATCATTTACCGTTTTTGGAGAAAACGGCAATATATATATGCACAAAATTTATACACACGTTGTACTTTGACTAGACAAATCGAATGGTAGCCTTAACTCAATTTCTGAAAAATGGTCAGTTACGTCGGTTGGTCATCCAAGCGACGATATAAGCCAAGTTGAGATATCTTGCGCAAATTTGTTAGTGATGGTACTGTAATTGTGTGTATATGTATCTGGTGGCAGTCTACATGATTGGTCCACAAATGGGCGGGATCAGACCAATGGCCGTGGCTCCGCCCATATAAACCACATTTTGAAATTGATATATTTTTCACAATTTTTTAGAGAGAGTTATTTAATTTTATGTATAAGTATCTGGTGGAAGTCTACGTGATTGGTCCAAAAATGGGCGGGATCAGATCAATGGGTGTGCCCCCGCCCATATAAGCCAAATTTTGAAATTGAGAAATCTTGCACAATTTGTTAGCGAGAGTGCTGTAATTCTGTGCATATGTCTCTGGTGGCAGTCTACGTGATTGGTCTGAAAATGGGAGGGATCAGACCAATGAGCGTGGACCCGCCCAAAGCCAAATTTTGAAATTGAGATATTTCGCAAAATTTGCTAGAAAGGTTGTTGTAATTTTGTGTATATGTATCTGGTGGCAGTCTACGTGATTGGTCAAAAAATGGGTGGATTCGGACCAACGAGCGTGGCCCCGCCCATGGAAGCCAAATATTTAAATAAAGTTATCTTGCACAATTTGTTAGTGAGAGCGCTGTACATTTGTGTATATGTATCTGGTGGCAATCCATGTGTTCGGTCCAAAAATGGCTAGTATCGGTCCAATGGGCGTGGCATCGCTTATATATATTTGAAATTGAGATATCTTCCACAATGTGTGAGCGAGAGTGCGCTAATTTTGGTAGCAGTCAACGTGATTGTTCCAAAAATGGACGGGATCTGAAATCTGGGGCAACGAAGTGGACCGGGTCCAGCTAGTAGAATATATTTGCGAACTAATTATTTCAAATAAAATTACTGTTTATTAATTTATCCAACTACATTTTATTTAAAAAAGATTGGAACGACAAGTTTTGACTCTGGTTTTACGGTTTTATTTACAAGGGAAGCGGACGGCACCCCTTAATGTACACTGAGTTTCGGATCGGGAGAGTGGCGAACGGCACACCCTAATACACGCACGGGTTTATTAACGAGTGTAGCGGATGGCACACCCTAAGTTACACTAAGTTTCGGATCGGGAGAGTGGCGTAAGGCACACCCTAATACACGCACGGTTTTATTCACGAGGGTAGCGGATGGCACACGCTAATGTCCACTGAGTTTTAGAACGGGAGAGTGGCGGAAGGCACACAATAATACACGCACGGTTTTATTCACAAGAGTAGCGGACGGCACACCCTAATGTACACTAAGTTTCGGATCGGGAGAGTGGCGGAAGGCACACCTTAATGCACGCACGGTTCTATTTACGAGGGTAGCAGATGGCACACCCTAATGTAGACTGAGATTCGGATCGGCGGGTAGCGAAAGGCACACCCTAGTATTCACTTAGTTTATTCACCGCACTTGTACTTACCGTCCGTTGGCTGTCGCCTTTATACCCCATTGGGATAACGGGAACTTGTTTACTCCAAAAAGGAGTTGTTCATCAAAACAACTTCTTTTCCCATAACGACTGCACGCGTAAAATAACTTCGCATGCGTTTTGTTGTTGAGTTGCGGTAAGTTGTTTACATGTTTACTCCCACGACTCCACGTGTTCTCATAACTAGTAAACAACTCCGCATGCGTTTTGTTGTTGCGTAGTGGTATGTTGTTTACAAGTCCGACGCGGTGGTATATGCTAATTAGCCTACCTCCTGTTTTACTACGTGGTAGGCAAACATCACTAAATACGAATTTTTATAAAATATGAAATTCAAGTATACTTTATATTTTTTATTTCATTAGCTTAAACTCTAAGGACTTAATCTAAGTGTCGCAAAAAACAACCTTCGGGACTTTTGGTCGTCACACTGCCTCCCCTCCTCCGAGAAGGCGAATGACGAGGTTTCCTCCTCGGGAAATATGTATGCCGTAGATTTGGCCATCGACATTAACAGCCTGTCGTATTTCCGATTCCCCAATCGCTTGGAGAACAGACTTGCAACATGTGGCTCAAGCGCTTGGCGGGCCACGGATGGTAATATTTCCTGACACCGGAAAGGCTTTCCTGCCAGGGTCTGGGACATGGAGTTGACCTCTTTGCTCCAACTTATCGGCTCTTGTGGTCTCGTTTTGGCGAGTTGTGGATTAACCCTGGTATTCGGAAATTCGCCGTCTGAGTCGCCGCTGATGGGTTCGAACCAGACATCCACGTTGTCCAAGGGTTCGCCTTTATAAGATTGTAGAGACGACAGCCCGGACAATGTGGACCTTGACTCATTCCCGATGCTGGTGATTGTAAGACCGCAGGTGGGGGTGTTGGTGTGGCAGCCGAAGATGATGACGACGACGAGGATGATGGCGATGATGATGGTGATGAAGAAGAAGAAGAAGATGATGATGATGCCCTTTCAGGCTTAGGAGTTTGGCGGTACGGTAAGGTTGTAGCCTCGTACTCTGGTATCAAGAAGGACAGTGCAGGAGAGGGTGAGGGTGGATGGGATCCCGCTCGTTTCCATATGCTGTAACGTGGCAAAACACGTACATATTTAAAACATTGGGAAATGTTTTCTACTAATACCTATCTTCGCTACACCCCCTTCCGCTATTCTAACCAACAGAAACGTACAAACAACTAAACCAATGCAAAAACATTCACACTCGTACTTACATATGTACCAACAGCCAAACCAATGCAAAAGCATTCACACTCGTACTTACATACGAACCAACAGCCAAGCCAATGCAAAAGCATTCACACTCGTACTCACAAACGCATCACCAGCCCAAACCAATGGAAGGCATACACACTCGTACTTACAAACGCATCAACAGTAGGCATGCATAACCAGACATACACAGGCAGTTCCCCCCACCACTACCGCTTACTAGTCGATGCCGCCACGTATTATTGTCAATCAATACAAGAACTAATATCCGAAAATCCGAAGCCGACAACCGAATCTGCTGTATTAGAATCCCCGACGGATCCCGCCTACAGCATACAACATCCAGCCTGACTATACCCGACGTCGCCCACCGAGACTGCTGTATCTGAATCTACGACAGATCGAGTCTGCAGCGTACAACACCCAGCCCGACTATACCCGACGGCCCATCCGAAGCCGACAACCGAATCTGCTGTATTAGAATCCCCGACGGATCCCGCCTACAGCATACAACACCCAGCCTGACTATACCCGACGCCGCCCACCGAGACTGCTGCATCTGAATCTACGACAGATCGAGTCTGCGGCGTACAACACCCAGCCCGACTATACCCGACGGCCTAAAATCCGAAGCCGCCAACCGAGACTGTTGTATCGGATCTACGAAAGGTTGATCCCAAAGAATACAAACACCCTGCCTGTACTAAGCCGAATTCATAGGCGAAACTTCAATCCGAATCAGACAACAAGTTCCCGATAATCTTAAAATCGATTCTAATCAGCACTAATCTCGCCTCGCGACCAACACCACGAGCCTAATCGGCCCCCGAAGCACAGTATCTTGTAGTTGTCAAACGTAACTAAAACACAAGTAGATTAGAAAATAAATTATCAATCAATAAAACCTGAATTGTAAGCCCTAGTCAGGGAAAATCCTTGTGTTCTTATTTCGTAAGGTTTGTGGGTCCTTAGGACGACCCTGGAGACGACTGGACTTACCTCAGCCTTCGACAAAACCACGTTACAAATGGCGCCCGAGCAGGGACCTGATACGAAGTCGAAATGCGGAAAAACTAAACCGACCGCCAACGATGGAGAATCAGGTCAAAGATACGATGACAACACAATACAAGATAAGAACATGTCTCTAAATGCAGAATCACTGAAGAAACTGAGTGCATCACTAGAAAATATTATTCATGATATGCAGGCCGAAGTGGAGTTCTTAAAAGGTGTGAACAGTCGCGACGAAATCGATCGGCAGGAGGATTTACCGCAACCAGTACCAGCTAATAAACAACAAAGCGAGATGTCAAATTTGGAGCTGTTGAATGTCATGATCCAGTGGAACATGTCCTATTCCGGCGGAGATGATCTAATGGATTTTCTGGAGCGCTTCGAAGAACTCGCCGAATGTTACGACCAGCAAACCGACCGGCTACTGCTTACCCTACCACTTGTCTTGCGAGATAATGCCCTAAAATGGTATCGGGTAAAAAGAGCAGGCATCACCAGCTGGTCGTCATTCAAAAAGGAGGCCGGGAAATTTTTCTTGCCGACGAACTATCTCACGAGATTAGAGAATGAGTATTATAGCCGACGTCAACTAAACCGAGAGGGAGCTAAAGATTATATCTTGAGCATGCTCACACTGGTCCGGCATCACCCAACACTGAAGTCCGTGGAACACCTCGACCGGATTTACGATGGTCTTCGCATTGAATACAGACATTACATTCGGCGAAGCGATGTAAAGTCCCTCGACGATCTTATTGTTATGGCCGACGATTTTGAGCTACTAAAACGTGACGAAGCGCTCAACGAACGACCTCACACATCCCATATGGTTTCCCGCACAGCTGCTGCCAAGGGAAAAGGAAAACTCTGCTGGCGTTGCAAAGAGACTGGTCACATGCGATATCAATGCCGAAATACCGCCCGACTTTTCTGTTCGCGATGTCTCCGAGATGGAACTCTGTCCCGAGAGTGCAACTGCAGCTCTTCTCCTAAACCTGAACCCTTACACACGATCTACACCAAACGTACGGAAAAAACTAATAGAAATGGCGATGCTCCGTCCGTCGTTAAAACTGGTGAGGAAAATTCTGCCTACACCAACATCTCCGCAAACCGACGAATTGTAACCGACCGAAACCGGCAGAAGGATCGGCTGTCATCTCAAAAGCTAAGAGATCAACATATAGAGGCAGTCGACTACCGAAATGCCGAAAACAATCATCGACGTCGAATCCAAACCGAACTATATGGCCGTATTACCAACCGCTCTTCGATACCGCTCCACTATACCGAAATACATCGCTTTCCGGAGGAAAAGCTCGTCGAAGCAGGGGGGGGATGTAACGTGGCAAAACACGTACATATTTAAAACATTGGGAAATGTTTTCTACTAATACCTATCTTCGCTACACCCCCTTCCGCTATTCTAACCAACAGAAACGTACAAACAACTAAACCAATGCAAAAACATTCACACTCGTACTTACATATGTACCAACAGCCAAACCAATGCAAAAGCATTCACACTCGTACTTACATACGAACCAACAGCCAAGCCAATGCAAAAGCATTCACACTCGTACTCACAAACGCATCACCAGCCCAAACCAATGGAAGGCATACACACTCGTACTTACAAACGCATCAACAGTAGGCATGCATAACCAGACATACACAGGCAGTTCCCCCCACCACTACCGCTTACTAGTCGATGCCGCCACGTATTATTGTCAATCAATACAAGAACTAATAGAGTGATACTCAGTGCGTATGCGTTAACGTACATGCGGAGATAATTCTCATTTGCTTTATGTACCCAGGCATATATGATATCAGGGTTTGGTTGGTAGAGGCAGTTCGTTTTGGGGTCTCTATCGAGATCAGTCGGGACTCATCTTTAGTGGTCGGGCCTTGGTCTGTACCACTTTTTTGGAATTCGGTCATCTGGAAACGGAAGGCTGAAAATAAATAACAGTTCTTTTTAGGACTACCCACGACAGCTTCGGCCGATCGTTACTACGACAGATTCGTCTGATCGTTACTACGACGACTTCGGTCGATCGTTACTACGACAGCTTCGGCCGATCGTTACTACGACAGATTCGTCTGATCGTTACTACGACGACTTCGGTCGATCGTTACTACGACAGCTTCGGCCGATCGTTACTACGACAGATTCGTCTGATCGTTACTACGACGACTTCGGTCGATCGTTACTACGACAGCTTCGGCCGATCGTTACTACGACAGATTCGTCTGATCGTTACTACGACGACTTCGGTCGATCGTTACTACGACAGCTTCGGCCGATCGTTACTACGACAGATTCGTCTGATCGTTACTACGACGACTTCGGTCGATCGTTACTACGACAGCTTCGGCCGATCGTTACTACGACAGATTCGTCTGATCGTTACTACGACGACTCCGGTCGGTCGTTACTACGACAGCTTCGGCCGATCGTTACTACGACAGATTCGTCTGATCGTTACTACGACGACTTCGGTCGATCGTTACTACGACAGCTTCGGCCGATCGTTACCACGACGACTTGTGTCGATCGTTACCAACCATTGTAACGTATATACAGTAGATTAGTAACGTATAATTAAGTACCGAAGCCGACAAGCGAAGCTGTAGAAACCAGATCGACGGAGAATTGAAGCCGACAAGCGAAGCTGTGGGAACCAGATCGACGAAGAATTGAAGCCGCAACACCCAACCCGAACGAAGCCGAACCCGAAGTAACCAGAGCCACGACTGATTAAGTCTGCAGCACCCGACAACACTCAACCAGAACATACCCGAAGCCGACAACCGAGACTGCGGTATCCAGATCCACGAGGGATCGAGCCTGCAGCATACATAGACATACCCGACGGCCTAATACCCGAAGCCGACAACCGAGACTGCGGTATCCAGATCCACGAGGGATCGAGCCTGCAGCATACATAGACATACCCGACGGCCTAATACCCGAAGCCGACAACCGAGACTGCGGTATCCAGATCCACGAGGGATCGAGCCTGCAGCATACATAGACATACCCGACGGCCTAATACCCGAAGCCGACAACCGAGACTGCGGTATCCAGATCCACGAGGGATCGAGCCTGCAGCAAACATAAACATACCCGAATACAACACCGAAGCCGACAACCGAGTTGACGATCTACAACAGCTCGATCCTGCGGCATATCATACCGAACCTAAATAACCCGACGGCCTTATACCCGAAGCCGACAACCGAGGCTGCAGTATCCGGATCTACGACAGATCGAGCCTGCAGCATAAATACCCGACGGCCCAAAAATCCGAAGCCGACAACCGAATCTGCTGTATTAGAATCCCCGACGGATCCCGCCTACAGCATACAACACCCAGCCTGACTATACCCGACGTCGCCCACCGAGACTGCTGTATCTGAATCTACGACAGATCGAGTCTGCAGCGTACAACACCCAGCCCGACTATACCCGACGGCCCATCCGAAGCCGACAACCGAATCTGCTGTATTAGAATCCCCGACGGATCCCGCCTACAGCATACAACACCCAGCCTGACTATACCCGACGCCGCCCACCGAGACTGCTGCATCTGAATCTACGACAGATCGAGTCTGCGGCGTACAACACCCAGCCCGACTATACCCGACGGCCTAAAATCCGAAGCCGCCAACCGAGACTGTTGTATCGGATCTACGAAAGGTTGATCCCAAAGAATACAAACACCCTGCCTGTACTAAGCCGAATTCATAGGCGAAACTTCAATCCGAATCAGACAACAAGTTCCCGATAATCTTAAAATCGATTCTAATCAGCACTAATCTCGCCTCGCGACCAACACCACGAGCCTAATCGGCCCCCGAAGCACAGTATCTTGTAGTTGTCAAACGTAACTAAAACACAAGTAGATTAGAAAATAAATTATCAATCAATAAAACCTGTATTGTAAGCCCTAGTCAGGGAAAATCCTTGTGTTCTTATTTCGTAAGGTTTGTGGGTCCTTAGGACGACCCTGGAGACGACTGGACTTACCTCAGCCTTCGACAAAACCACGTTACAATGCGTATGGATGTAGTTTCAGCCTCGGTGTCGCTGCCGCCAACCGTCGTAGACGTACAACACAGGGTCGGAGTGCGGCAATCGCGGTAGCGTTGTTGCATCCACGGGAGACTTCCCGTAGTAGCCACATCTCCTTGGTACTCGTATATGCCTTAGTGTAGAGCTGGGTAGGTTGGTTAGGCATCGTTTAATGGTAGTGGATCTAAGAAGAAAACTATATTGCATTAGTGATTCAGGTGGTATTTTGTTTTAGGTATATTATGCTAGTGGTATAAGGTTTGACCTCGCTGAGGTGTGCTACACGCGTTTCGTTATTGCCCGGGCCCGTAACCGTACGATAACCGGGGAGGTAAACTCCATAACCTCGTATGGGCCGTCGAATTTCGGCGCCAACTTCGCGGCAAAGTTCTCGATGGCTTTAGACAAAAGGTGTGACTTTGCTAACACTATGTCTCCTACGTTTGGTTTCCACGGACGCCGTCGCATCTTGTAATGCTGTCTCTGGTCTTCTGCTGCCCGGCCCAGTTGATTGCGAACTATCTTGAAGACGTCTTGGAGTGCCGCGGCCTTGTCCTCAGGTAATTGCCGTCTAGTCCCGTTTCCAGAGACTAGCTCATCAAACAGAGAGTTTGGGAGGCGTGACTCTCGACACTGCACCAGGTACGTAGGGCTGTAACCCGTGGTGTCAGATATGGCGGTGTTGATGGCTAGGGATATCTCCGGCAGATGATCGTCCCAACGGTTATGATGATTTCGACTGATCTGTGCAATCATCGTCTTGATTGTGCAATTGGCCCGCTCCGTGGGGTTTTCCTGAGGGCAGTATGGCGCTGTGAATTGATGTCTTACCCCAATCTCCTGTAGGTACCCTTTGACAACCTTGCCTGTAAATTGGCTACCATTGTCGGTAATCAGTACCTTGGGGACCCCAAACCGGGCGAGGATACGCTCTCGAAATGCCTTCACAACTCCTTCGGCTGTGGCCTTGCGTAGGGGGACCAGTTCTACCCATTTTGAAAAGCGGTCGACGAACACCAGTAACATAGAGTTCCCGTGGAGTTCCCGTGTTACTGGTGTTCGTCGACCGCTTTTCCAAGGCCACAGCCGAAGGAGTTGTGAAGGCATTTCGAGAGCGTATCCTCGCCCGGTTTGGGGTCCCCAAGGTACTGATTACCGACAATGGTAGCCAATTTACAGGCAAGGTTGTCAACGGGTACCTACAGGAGATTGGGGTAAGACATCAATTCACAGCGCCATACTGCCCTCAGGAAAACCCCACGGAGCGGGCCAATCGCACAATCAAGACAATGATTGCACAGATCAGTAGAAATCATCATAACCGTTGGGAAGATCATCTGCCGGAGATATCCCTAGCCATCATCACCGCCATATCCGACACCACGGGTTACAGCCCTACGTACCTGGTGCAGTGTCGAGAGTCACGCCTCCCAAACTCTCTGTTTGATGAGCTAGTCTCTGGAAACGGGACTAGACGGCAATCACCTGAAGACAAGGCCGCGGCGCTCCAAGACGTCTTCAAGATAGTTCGCAATCAACTGGGTCGGGCTGCAGAAGACCAGAGACGGCATTACAATATGCGACGGCGTCCGTGGAAACCAAACGTAGGAGACATGGTGTTAGCAAAGTCACACCTTTTGTCTAAAGCCATCGAGAACTTTGCCGCGAAGTTGGCGCCGAAATTCGACGGCCCATACGAGGTTGTGGAGTTTACATCCCCGGTTATCGTACGGTTACGGGCCCCGGGCAATAACGAAACGCGTGTAGCACACCTCAGCGAGGTCAAACCTTATACCACTAGCATTATATACCTAAAACAAAATACCACCTGAATCACTAATGCAATATAGTTTTCTTCTTAGACCCACTACCATTAAACGATGCCTAACCAACCTACTCAGCTCTACACTAAGGCATATACCAAGGAGATGTGGCTACTACGGGAAGTCTCCCGTGGATGCAACAACGCTACCGCGATTGCCGCACTACGACCCTGTGTTGTACGTCTACGGCCTTACCGTACCGCCAAACTCCTAAGTCTGAAAGGGCATCATCATCATCTTCTTCTTCATCAACATCATCATCACCATCATCATCGTCGTCGTCATCATCTTCGGCTGCCACACCAACACCCCCACCTGCGGTCTTACAATCACCAGCATCGGGAATGAGTCAAGGGTCCACATTGTCCGGGCTGTCGCCTCTACAATTTTATAAAGGCGAACCCTTGGACAACGTGGATGACTGGTTCGAACCCATCAGCGGCGACTCAGACGGCGAATTTCCGAATACCAGAGTTAATCCACAGCTCGCCAAAACTCGACCACAAGAGCCGATAAGTTGGAGCAAAGAGGTCAACTCCATGTCCCAGACCCTGGCAGAAAGCCTTTCCGGTGTCAGGAAATATTACCATCAGTGGCCCGCAAGCGCTTGAGCCACATGTTGCAAGTCTGTTCTCCAAGCGATTGGGGAATCGGAAATACGATAGGCAAAGCTACGGCATACATATTTCCCGAGGAGGAAACCTCGTCATTCGCCTTCTCGGAGGAGGGGAGGCAGTGTGACGACCAAAAGTCCCGAAGGTCCTTTTTGCGACACTTAGATTAAGTCCTTAGAGTTTAAGCTAATGAATTAAAAAATATAAAGTATGTATACTTAAATTTCATATTTTATAAAAATTCGTATTTAGTCATGTTTGCCTACCACGTAGTAAAACAGGAGTTAGGCTATTTAGCATATACCACCGCGTCGGACTTGTAAACAACATACCACTACGCAACAACAAAACGCATGCGGAGTTGTTTACTAGTTATGAGAACACGTGAAGTAGTGGGAATAAACATGTAAACAACTTACCGCTACTCAACAACAAAACGCATGCGAAGTTATTTTACACGTGCAGTCGTTATGGGAAAATAAGTTGTTTTGATGAACAACTCCTTTTTGGAGTAAACAAGTTCCCGTTATCCCAATGGGGTATAAAGGCGACAGCCAACGGACGGTAAGTACAAGTGCGGTGAATAAACTAAGTGAATACATTAGGTTGTGCCAACCGCTACCCTCGTAAATAGAACCGTGCGTGTATTAGGGTGTGCCTTCCGCCACTCTCCCGATTCGAAACTTAGTGTACATTAGGGTATGTCGTCCGCTACTATAACAATCGTGTGTATTAGCGTGGCCCCGCTACTCTTCCGACCAGACGCAGCCAGCTTCCCCACCCAGCCTCGACGCATATCAGGGATCCCCTACAGCCAAGGACATCAACGAGTATCCATCACGTATCCATCACGATACACGATAAAATATATATTAACACACTATAAACCCCTTTAAAATTAAAATAAAATCCAGCTGTCTACTCTCTGTCGCCGAAATCAAATACATTTCTGTGACGAACCTGGCCCCGGTGAGCTAGCCCAGCAACCAGAGTCAAAACTTGTCGTTACAATCTTTATACCCTACACCACACTGTGGTACAGGGTATTATAACTTTGTGCATTTGTTTGTAACACCCAAAAGGAGAAGAAATAGACCCATCGTTTATTATACCGATCGACTTAGAATCACTTTCTGAGTTGATTTAGCTATGTCCGTCTGTCTGTCCGTCTGTCTGTGCATGTATTCTTGTAATTAAAGTACAGGTCGCAATTATTGTCCGATCTCGACGAAACTTTACACATATCTTTTTTTTGGCCCAAGGACGATCCCTATTGAATTTGGGTAAAATCGGTTCAGATTTAGATATAGCCCCCATATATATGTTACCCCCGATTTGACATGTAAGCGCAGTAAAAACTTTATTTTATATCCCATCTGTATGAAATTCGGCAGAAAGAGGTTTCTTATTATATGAATGAATACTGTTAAATTTGGAAGAAATCGGTTTAGATTTAGATATAGCCCCCCATATAAACGTTACCCCCGATTTGACATGTAAGCGCTGTAAAAATGTTATTTTATATCCGATCAGTGCGAAATTCGACAGAAGGAGGTCTTTTTACATGAATTAGTATTCAGGGAAGATCGGTTCAGATTTATATTAAAGCTCCATATATATGTTCCTCCTGATTTGGTATCAAACCGCTATAGAAGTTGTATTTTACTTCCGATCATTAAAATTTTCCAGAAAGATGTTTCACGATTTAGGAACGAATATTGCTTAATTTAGCGATTATCGTTTCAGAACTATATAATATGTTTCTACCCATTTACCAATTATTCCAAATTATTATGGCAATGACCCTTATCGCATTGTTAGGGAGGTGTAGGGTATTATATAGTCGGCCCGCCCGACTTTCTGCCTTTCCTTACTGGTTTTTAAATAAAATGTAGTTGGATAAATTAATAAACAGTAATTATACCCTACACCACACTGTGGTACAGGGTATTATAACTTTGTGCATTTGTTTGTAACACCCAAAAGGAGAAGAAATAGACCCATCGTTTATTATACCGATCGACTTAGAATCACTTTCTGAGTTGATTTTTTAGCTACATATGTCCGTCTGTCCGTCTGTCTGTGCATGTATTCTTGTAATCAAAGTACAGGTCGCAATTATGGTCCGATCTCGACGAAACTTTACACATATCTTTTTTTTTGGCCTAAGGACGATCCCTATTGAATTTGGGTAAAATCGGTTCAGATTTAGATATAGCCCCCATATATATGTTACCCCCGATTTGACATGTAAGCGCAGTAAAAACTTTATTTTATATCCGATCAGTATGAAATTCGGCAGAAAGAGGTTTCTTATTATATGAATGAATACTGTTAAATTTGGAAGAAATCGGTTTAGATTTAGATATAGCCCCCATATAAAGGTTACCCCCGATTTGACATGTAAGCGCTGTAAAAATGTTATTTTATATCCGATCAGTGCGAAATTCAGCAAAGAGAGGTTTCTTATTACATGAAGGAATACTGCTGAATTCGGAGCAAATCGGTTCAGATTTAGATATAGCCCCCATATATATGTTACCCCCGATTTGACATGTAAGCGCTGTAGAGACTGTATTTTATATCCGATCAGTACGAAATTCGGCAGAAAGAGGTTTCTTATTACATGAAGGAATACTGCTAAATTCGGAGAAAATCGGTTCAGATTTAGATATAGCCCCCATATATATGTTACCCCCGATTTGACATGTAAGCGCTGTAGAGACTGTATTTTATATCCGATCAGTGCGAAATTCGACAGAAGGAGGTCTTTTTACATGAATTAGTATTCAGGGAAGATCGGTTCAGATTTATATTAAAGCTCCATATATATGTTCCTCCTGATTTGGTATCAAACCGCTATAGAAGTTGTATTTTACTTCCGATCATTAAAATTTTCCAGAAAGATGTTTCACGATTTAGGAACGAATATTGCTTAATTTAGCGATTATCGTTTCAGAACTATATAATATGTTTCTACCCATTTACCAATTATTCCAAATTATTATGGCAATGACCCTTATCGCATTGTTAGGGAGGTGTAGGGTATTATATAGTCGGCCCGCCCGACTTTCTGCCTTTCCTTACTGGTTTTTAAATAAAATGTAGTTGGATAAATTAATAAACAGTAATTATACCCTACACCACACTGTGGTACAGGGTATTATAACTTTGTGCATTTGTTTGTAACACCCAAAAGGAGAAGAAATAGACCCATCGTTTATTATACCGATCGACTTAGAATCACTTTCTGAGTTGATTTTTTAGCTACATATGTCCGTCTGTCCGTCTGTCTGTGCATGTATTCTTGTAATCAAAGTACAGGTCGCAATTATGGTCCGATCTCGACGAAACTTTACACATATCTTTTTTTTGGCCTAAGGACGATCCCTATTGAATTTGGGTAAAATCGGTTCAGATTTAGATATAGCCCCCATATATATGTTACCCCCGATTTGACATGTAAGCGCAGTAAAAACTTTATTTTATATCCGATCAGTATGAAATTCGGCAGAAAGAGGTTTCTTATTATATGAATGAATACTGTTAAATTTGGAAGAAATCGGTTTAGATTTAGATATAGCCCCCATATAAAGGTTACCCCCGATTTGACATGTAAGCGCTGTAAAAATGTTATTTTATATCCGATCAGTGCGAAATTCAGCAAAGAGAGGTTTCTTATTACATGAAGGAATACTGCTGAATTCGGAGCAAATCGGTTCAGATTTAGATATAGCCCCCATATATATGTTACCCCCGATTTGACATGTAAGCGCTGTAGAGACTGTATTTTATATCCGATCAGTACGAAATTCGGCAGAAAGAGGTTTCTTATTACATGAAGGAATACTGCTAAATTCGGAGAAAATCGGTTCAGATTTAGATATAGCCCCCATATATATGTTACCCCCGATTTGACATGTAAGCGCTGTAGAGACTGTATTTTATATCCGATCAGTACGAAATTCGGCAGAAAGAGGTTTCTTATTACATGAAGGAATACTGCCAAATTCGGAGAAAATCGGTTCAGATTTAGATATAGCTCCCATATATATGTTACCCCCGATTTGACATGTAAGCGCTGTAGAGACTGTATTTTATATCCGATTAGTACGAAATTCGACAAAAGGAGGTCTTTTTACATGAATTAGTATTCAGGGAAGATCGGTTCAGATTTATATTAAAGCTCCATATATATGTTCCTCCTGATTTGGTATCAAACCGCTATGGAAGTTTTATTTTACTTCCGATCATTAAAATTTTCCAGAAAGATGTTTCACAATTTAGGAACGAATATTGCTTAATTTGGCGATTATCGTTTCAGAATTAGATAATATGTTTCTACCCATTTACCAATTATTCCAAATTATTATGGCAATGACCCTTATCGCATTGTTAGGGAGGTGTAGGGTATTATATAGTCGGCCCGCCCGACTTTCTGCCTTTCCTTACTGGTTTTATTTGAAATAATTAGTTCGCAAATATATTATACTAGCTGGACCCGGTCCACTTCGTTGCCCCAGATTTCAGATCCCGCCCATTTTTGGAACAATCACGTTGACTGCTACCAAAATTACCGCACTCTCGCTCACACATTGTGCAAGATATCTCAATTTCAAAATTTGGCTTATATAAGCAATGTCACGCCCATTGGACCGATCCTGGCCATTTTTGGACCGATCACATGGATTGCCACCAGATACATATACACAAATTTACAGCGCTCTCACTAACAAATTGTGCAAGATATCTCTATTTAAATATTTGGCTTCTATGGGCGGGGCCACGCTCGTTGGTCCGAATCCACCCATTTTTTGACCAATCACGTAGACTGCCACCAGATACATATACACAAAATTACAACAACCTTTCTAGCAAATTTTGCGAAATATCTCAATTTCAAAATTTGGCTTTGGGCGGGTCCACGCTCATTGGTCTGATCCCTCCCATTTTCAGACCAATCACGTAGACTGCCACCAGAGACATATGCACAGAATTACAGCACTCTCGCTAACAAATTGTGCAAGATTTCTCAATTTCAAAATTTGGCTTATACGGGCGGGGGCACGCCCTTTGAACTGATCCCGCCCATTTTTGGACCAATCACGTAGACTTTCACCAGATACTTATACTTAAAATTAAATAACTCTCTCTAAAAAATTGTGAAAAATATATCAATTTCAAAATGGCGGAGCCACGGCCATTGGTCTGATCCCGCCCATTTTTGGACCAATCATGTAGACTGCCACCAGATACATATACACACAATTACAGTACCATCACTAACAAATTTGCGCAAGATATCTCAACTTGGCTTATATGGTCGCTTGGATGACCAACCGACGTAACTGACCATTTTTCAGAAATTGAGTTAGGGCCACCATTCGATTTGTCTAGTCAAAGTACAACGTGTGTATAAATTTTGTGCATATATATATTGCCGTTTTCTCCAAAAACGGTAAATGATTTTAGACGTATCTGACACAATGCCAAAAAAAATTTTCACCAAGAGACGTAAGTGCAATATGTCACATATTTCGTTTTCCCGAAATGTTTGTTCATTATTGCAAAAAGTTATGGAGTACTTGCTGGACCCAGCCCACTCGTTGCGCATTTCTGTACCGATTGTGGTCCAAACAGGATCACGGTCCAGTCCCAATCATCAGATAACGACAGTAGGAAGATTGTGGCGTGGGGGTGGTACTCGAAGGAGTGGACCAGCCTCCTGTGATAGAAAAAAATAACACAAAATGTGAAGTCAAAAGGATACTTCTGTCAAAAGTTATTGTGCGTGTCCACGCCCACTTGATATATATTTTCACCACCCCCATGTACATTCTGTGACGTCTATACCGCACAAACAAAAAAACAGGTAAAGAGGGATTAAGTTCGGCTATGCCGAATCTTATACTTATACCCTCCACCATGGATCGCGAGTGAATTGTTTCGGGGGCAAATAAACTCATCTTATCAAATTTCAACCCAATTCGTTGAAATTTGAGTTTTTTGTGGTGTTACGAATTCAAATCTAGTGGGACCTTCGTATGGGGGCTATATCAATACATGGACCTACGACCAGCTTTACCGTTGTGCGACTAAAGTGGCATGTTTACCCTTTTTTAAGCCATGCCACTTTTCAGAATCCCCCTTTTTGGGAATTTTTTCTACTTTCCTCAATCGGAAAAGTTTGTATGCCTTTTAAAATATACTACTCTTTTTTAGGTTTAGGAACGTCAAATATTTATTCCCGACACCACGTCCGTCTGTCTATCCATATGATCTTGTGATACAAGTGTTGGCGGCAAATATTAACCGATCTTTAATATTAACCGATCTCTTTAATAACGTCATATTTTGGACCAAGGAAGATCCCTATAGCTCCCATATAAAGATACCATCCGAGTAGACATCTTGGCGACATACCAAAATATGGTATGATATGCCCAATAGTTACTAGGGTTTGGATCCAATATCAAGGAAAAATTCTTAAATTTTAGCCAAATAAATTTAAAAATTGGGTTTCTAGATCGTCAAGGACTAACATCAAAGGGAACCTTTTTATGGAGGCTATACCAAACATGGACCGATATATCCCATTATAAATAGTAAATTTTAGTAAATGTCGCTTCATATTTGCGGTCTGCACTTTGATCACAAGAATACATCGACAGACGGACATGGCTAAATCGATTCAAATAGTAATTATATCCCTATAGGTATGATAAACTATGGTGTAGCGTGACTTATAATGCAGAGTATAAACATGTCGATGTGACCAACATAAACATTGAGGCACCATACTGTATAAAAGGGTTTCCTATTACTTTCCATTTCAACTCACTTATACACAACATATAGCCAAGTATTGCAGGTAAGTGAAATTATGTATAATAGAATTTTCAATAAAGAGGGCAGTTCTAATCAGAACACAATATTAAACACAATTGCCGTCTTTTATTATATGGCGATCCTGCCAGCTCTAACTAGAGCTGAAATCTGTAGCCTAATCTGAGGCTTAGGCTGTGACGTCATCTGTAAATCAAATAATTCGAGTTTCTCTGCCAAAAACAATACAACTAAGTTATTCCAAGGATGAGTGCTGGAACACGTCCACTGACGATAGACGAATACAAGGCAAGAACCGGGCGAAAGAAAAACGAAACAAAAGAACATCCTTAAATCCCAAAATTAAACCGTCCAAAAAGAAGAGGCGGGTATATATGGCGACTCCGGAAGGAGCGGTCCCAATTACAAAGGCAAATAAATAGTAACCCACCACCATCGTGGGATAAAGCGACGGAACTTTGGAGAATAATAGACAATATAGAGTTCCAAATAAAGCAGTACCATGAACGAAACTGGGAAAGAAGGAACAAATTATAAATAATTATAAATAAAAACCATTTTCATAATATACACAATAGAACAAAAAAAGAAACGAAATGCATACTGATCTGCATTGATAGGGCCAGTAGGCGAATATCGCCCATCTTGGCATTAATTTTAAGAAAGACAAAATTTCTAAATAAGATAAGATTAATTAAAAACAAACCAGTAAGGAAAGGCAGAAAGTCGGGCGGACCGACTATATAATACCCTACACCTCCCTAACAATGCGATAAGGGTCATTGCCATAATAATTTGGAATAATTGGTAAATGGGTAGAAACATATTATCTAATTCTGAAACGATAATCGCTAAATTAAGCAATATTCGTTCCTAAATTGTGAAACATCTTTCTGGAAAATTTTAATGATCGGAAGTAAAATACAACTTCTATAGCGGTTTGATACCAAATCAGGAGGAACATATATATGGAGCTTTAATATAAATCTGAACCGATCTTCCCTGAATACTAATTCATGTAAAAAGACCTCCTTCTGTCGAATTTCGTACTGATCGGATATAAAATACAGTCTCTACAGCGCTTACATGTCAAATCGGGGGTAACATATATATGGGAGCTATATCTAAATCTGAACCGATTTTCTCTGAATTTGGCAGTATTCCTTCATGTAATAAGAAACCTCTTTCTGCCGAATTTCGTACTGATCGGATGTAAAATACAGTCTCTACAGCGCTTACATGTCAAATCGGGGGTAACATATATATGGGGGCTATATCTTAATCTGAACCGATTTTCTCCGAATTTAGCAGTATTCCTTCATGTAATAAGAAACCTCTCTTTGCCGAATTTCGCACTGATCGGATATAAAATAACATTTTTACAGCGCTTACATGTCAAATCGGGGGTAACGTTTATATGGGGGCTATATCTAAATCTAAACCGATTTCTTCCAAATTTAACAGTATTCATTCATATAATAAGAAACCTCTTTCTGCCGAATTTCATACTGATCGGATATAAAATAAAGTTTTTACTGCGCTTACGTGTCAAATCGGGGGTAACATTTATATGGGGGCTATATCTAAATCTGAACCGATTTTACCCAAATTCAATAGGGATCGTCCTTGGGCCAAAAAAAAAGATATGTGTAAAGTTTCGTCGTGATCGGACCATAATTGCGACCTGTACTTTGATTACAAGAATACATGCACAGACAGACGGACAGACAGACGGACAGACAGACGGACAGACGGACATAGCTAAATCAACTCAGAAAGTGATTCTAAGTCGATCGGTATAATAAACGATGGGTCTATTTCTTCTCCTTTTGGGTGTTACAAACAAATGCACAAAGTTATAATACCCTGTACCACAGTGTGGTGTAGGGTATAAAAAGGGAGAGAAAAAAAATATATGTGGCAAAAATAAGATTAATTAAAAATAAAAAATAAATATATATGTTTTAGATATTAATAGCAAATATATTAAAAACATGGGCCAAAAAGAATCTAAAATCGAAGATCCAAACGCAAACGTTGTGAACGACATCACAATTGTAGATGTCAATTTAAATACAATTGAAATTACTTTGATAATCCTTACAACGGTTGCGTTAGTAAATTTTGACCTTAACGTGTTTTCGATGCACAATAATAAAAAATAAAAAATTACATAAGTAAGGCAACAGAATTGGATAAAATTTAGAGAAAATAGTAAAAGTAGAAAATATATCAAAAATTGTATAACAAAAGAAACAAAATTTTGGAAAAAAATCAATATAGATGGATCAATGGGATCTATTTCAAAATTTAATATCCACTGAAGGGAACACAATCAGAAAATCGTACAAGTGCATCTGTTTCGCCGTGAGCGATGGTTTTGGAAAGAAATAAAAGAAATAAAACACGGGGTGTTAAGTTTTTAAATATTTTCAATTATGAGCTTTATTAAAAGCAAAATTACCTTGTAAGGACAAGATGGAGGTTTTGTTGATAAAACAAGAGTGAGAGTATGTTACTCGTTAGAAAGTAAACATACCCAGATGACGAAGGTAGCGAATACTCAAATAACCGGTCAATTCATTCGTCGAGATCAAGGCAATTACTCTGCAAGGATGCATAAAAGAGTAAGCTGATCTGAAGGATTGAATTGTACGATCGGTACACTGTAAAAAGTCAGTGACGAGTATAGGGAATTTTAATTAAGTTTTGGCTTAAACATTGCCGGCCACCTTGCAACATCAGGGGATGTTGTAATGAAAACTATAGTAAACATCAAGGGATGATATAATAAAAAAACTTAAAATTAAGAAAAGGCGTAATATAGTGCAGTTCTTGTGAGCTTCTTTAAATAGTAATTCATTTATTTTTATTTTTTTTTTATTAATTTTTTCAAAAAACAATGTCCAAGGGGACGGTGAGCCAAGGGGCATGTTGTTTATGTTGGTCCAAGGGGACCTTGCGAACCAAAGGGGTTGCAGAGGGTGATCCAAGGGGATCATGGCCAGGGGGCCGTATTATATTTTACAGGTCCAAGGGGACCAGGAGTGCCAGGGGCCTCCGTAGGTGTGTTCGCCTCAGCAATTACACACTCCCGACAGTACCCAACCGAATATGGTGTAGTGAGCGACCGGTAAACCGGGGTTTGCCAATAATTGGGAAGTGACGACGCGGGCATACACCTCCGGGCCGAGCACCAACGCCACACGACCTTTTTGATAAAATTTAGGGTCGGCCAATGGAAACCCGATAAATGAATTTTTTATCCGCTCCGGAACCGACTCGGTGGGCGTAGACACGTGCTGCAGGTCGCTCTCGACAGCCGTTAGAGTGAGCTGCTGTTCCGGGTCGTACGCGGACGAGACCGTTAGCCTACATATTCGGATGCCATCCACCACCGACACCGGAAGTCCGAGGCCCTGAACCATAGAGGAGCATATCTGGCTGTGCTTTCCACAAGGGTCCAGTACCGCACGAACCGGAATGCTACCTCTAGGAGACCCCAAATGCACCACCAAGCTGGGGGACAAAGCTACCACGTGATGGAGAGGCAATGTCACACCCAACCCAGTGGGCATGGATTCGGTACTAGCAGGGACACTCAAAGGCTTCTGGTGCGGCGATGGCGGAACGCGTTTGTTGCGGGACTGCGTAGAGGGTTTTTTTGGACCAGCGTGCAGGAGATTGTGGTGATCTCCCTGACATTCCCGGCATTTATAGGGGCTTCGGCAGTCGCGAGTTAAATGCGAGTAGGCGAGGCAACGTGAACAGTACCGATACTTCACAACTGCCCGAAGCCTCGCTTCAAAGGTCATCGCCCGAAACTTACGACAGGACCGAAGAGGGTGCATGTTTTGGCAAACCCGGCATGGTTGGTCGCTTTTTTCTCGATTCGCGGTAGTCTTTTGCTTGTTACCCGACGCGGAATTCGAAGGGGCCACGGAACTCGACACTACAAGGGTGGGGGGAGCAGATGGAGCTGGGACCATAGATGGTGCAGTCGTCACGATGGGCGCAACTACCAAGGTAGGCGCCGCCATGACATCCACGCATGTGGTCGTCATCACCGAAAGGCTGACCGCAGTTGTCGACATCTTCTCCACTCGCTGCGCATCCTCCTCTGATAACTCCATTATCTCGTCGAAGTCCGAGAGTTCGTCGGCAAAGAAGGACAATTTTTCCATGGTACTGTGAGAGAAATGCGATTTGTTATTTGAGGTAGCTAATTGGGCAAAACCACTAGCTTCGAAATGGGTCGCCTTACAACGCCATTTTCCGTACGAATATCCGCGACTCTAACGTGACCATCCACGCCTGGGAAAACCTTCACGACGCGACCGAGCTTCCAGGCGGTGGGTGGGAGGTTTTCGCGTTGAATAACGACGAGGTCGTTCTCGGAAATATCGCGATGCGGGAACTGCCATTTATATCGTAGTTGCAAAGTCCTCAAATATTCCTCTTTCCACCTAGCACAAAATTGCTGTGTAAGAGCTTTCATTTTTCTATACCGATTAACTAGGGACAACGGCGCCTCAGTTATAGTAGGTTCCGGAGGAGATAACATCGGCGAGCCTATTAAAAAATGACCAGGAGTGAGCGCTATCACCTCATCCGCATTATCGCCGATAGGGCTTAGAGGGCGAGAATTTAAACACGCCTCTATCCTCGCAAGAACGGTTGCCATTTCCTCAAAGGTATACTTAAGGTTTTGAGCATGCTTCCGAAAGTGAAGCTTAAAACTCTTTACCCCTGCTTCCCAGAGGCCACCCATATGGGGAGCCCCGGCTGGAATGAAGCGCCACGTAATACCTTGAAAACCAAAAGTCGAACAAACCGAATCACTACTTTCGCGCAAAAAAGCCCTAAAGTCCCTTTCAATTTCCCTCGAAGCACCCACAAAGTTCGTACCGTTATCTGAGAACATAGTATGTGGGCACCCGCGTCTAGCCACAAAGCGATGAAACGCGGCAAGGAAATTTGCAGTGGAAAGATCAGATACTGCTTCCAAATGGATAGATTTCGTAGAAAAGCATACGAAAATGCACACGTAGCCCTTGGTAATTTTGCAAGATCGACCTGTAAATGATTTAATATCAAATGGACCCGCAAAATCCACACCAGTAGTAGCAAAAGGTCGATCGATGGTGGTTCGCTCTGGAGGCAGAGCTGCCATAATTTGGCTACAAGACCGTTTCTTGTCCAATATACAGAGAATGTCATTAAGACTATTCCCATTCGAAGTTTTGTTAGATGCGTTAAAAACAACGCGCAATTTCGTCGTTTGTTTTTCTGGGTTTATTACAGGGTGATGTGGTAAATAGCAAGAAAAGTTCGGTACCAAGGGAGGTCCGGAGACTGGACTCATGTGTCCTAATTTCAAGTATTCACGGACAACCTCATCATAAACGGACTTCACCCACGGCTTTCGCAGTAGCGAAGCCTCATTGCGAATAAATTGTCGTAGAACATTCGCTCGGGACTCGCCAAGGCTCAAAGGACGGCCATCGTCAGATTTGATGGGCAAGGTCACTATATAGCGGCCATCGGCATCGCGACGGGTGGTTTGCCTAAAATTTTCCTCACAAATCTTATCAGAGGGGGAAAGAATGTTCCGTTTAGGAAGCTCTTCAAGTTCCCAGAACCTCAAAAGATTTTTATTGAGGTTATCCTCCTCACACGCTTCCAGTGTCGTCACAAAGGTGTGGACCGGCGGTGAGGAAATCGGACCGGTTATAACCCAGCCGAAAATAGTTTTCTGACCAAGTAACGAGCCTAGAAGACCTCGATGAGTCCCCTCTAAAAGTATTCGGGGATAGAGATCCGCACCAATCAAAAGGTCAACGGGACGGCAGTCAAAAAGATTTGAATCTGCCAATTGTATATTGGGCAGTCGCGTTTTAAAATCTGATGGCACATAAAATGATGGTAAGTTTCCAGAAATTGTGGGAAGAACCAACGCCACCGTTTCTAAATGAACAGAGAAATCGAGGGGGGTTCGAATCTCTATACGACAAAGTTTTCGAGAAGTAGCCGAAACAGCATGACTGACGCCAGATATGGTAGCATTCGTGGAATGCACCGAAAGATTTAACCGATTTTGCAATCGTTCCGAAATAAATGATGCCTCGGAAGCTGGGTCAATCAGTGCTCGGGCAGGGTATAAGACGCCATTATGATATATATTTACCATGGCGGTGCCCAATAATACCGCACGATTTTGAGAAACATGGAATGTTTGTCGATTTATTGCGGACGAATACGCGTTAGCAGACGTTGACGGGCCTTGATCACCATTTGACGGCAGAAGAGCTTGACCCGAAGTTTCAGAATTGGAAACGAAATTCGTCATTGTTCTGGGAGTAGAAGTATTTGGAGTGCTAGCCGTTGACGAAGATGAATCGCGATGAAGCAGCGTATGGTGTAGCTTTTGACACAAAGCGCAAGAATTTGTGCTTGTGCAATCTTTAAATTCATGGGACCGAGATAAACAATTGACGCAACAACGCTGTTTTTTAACAAGGGAGAATTTTTCAGTGACGGACATTTTTCGAAATTTCGCACAGACTCGAAGAAGATGATTCTGCTTTGGACAGATCGGGCAAGTATGACTAGAGGTCGACTTGGTAGTACCCGATGAAGAAGAGCCAGAAGAGCTAGCACCCGTAAAGTGAGCTTTGACCTTCTTGTCAGGCAGCTTCTTATTAGTATCACCCCTAGTTATATCCCGGAGACACGCGAGAGTTTGAATCCTTTCGTTCAGAAAGGCGTCCAAATCTTTCCACGTTGATAGAGCGGATTTATTTTTCACACTCTGTTCCCACAGCGTTGTGGTTATATTTGGTAATCGCTGAAGGCAGACGAACACCAAAATCGGATCCCAATTCTCGGTGGGGACGTCGTATATAGACATCGCAGAAAGGCAAGCGTTAATTCCCCTTTGAATTAATTTCAGACCCGTACTCGTTTCGACGTCGATAACCGGAAGGGCAAAAAGAGTTTTTAGTTGGTTATGAACCAGTATGCGCGTGTTGTCATAAGTGTCCCTAAGTGCTTTCCAAGCAAGAACGAAACTACGATGGGTCAGCGGAAATTTTGAAACTATTTCTCGAGCCTCCCCACTGGTTTTACGCACCAAATGACATAATCTTTCAACGTCAGTCAAACGAGCGTTATTAATGTAAACCGCACTAAAGAGATCTCTGAAAGTAGGCCACGACAGAAAATCACCCTCAAATATGTCCGTATCGCACGGAGGCAACGATAGGTTATGAACGCTATCACTCATAGGCGGCATAAGTGGCACGCTTTCCATTGCACTAGCTCCCGTCACCTCAGGTTTATGAGGTATGGCTGCAGGAGAATTTGCCTCAAATGACGGATGAACGGGATTTCGAGTCCCACTTACGGTTGCATTAGAACGCACGGAATCTGCCACCACGGAACTAACAACCGAAGATCGAGAAGAGGACCTCCGCGGACTACGTAGCAGAGCTAACTTTCTATTAATGGCCGACAAGCAATCCATATACAACTGATATGAAACATCGTATTTGCTTTGGACAGAATCGAGTTGTTCGGTTTTCGTATCTGCTGAGATTTTAAAATGATTCAGACAGGCCTCGAAAGTCTCTTGGGCTCTAGCCCACACTTTAGTAAGTTCTGTACTCCGAACTTCGAGACTATATATGTCGTGGTCCTCGTCTTTCAATGCATTAAAATGTGTATTAAATTTTACCAGAGCGTCCGAAGCTCTGATAAAGAAATCGAGAGGCGTAACCGACATTTTTATTAGTAAAAAGCACAAAAAATACTTAAAACACAAGAAAACCCAACTAAATTCACGTTTGAATCTCCAAAAGGGATTGAAAATGTGGGAAATCCGAGAAGCACAGGATCTTTTAATTCCCAAAAATGCTTAAAATTTTTTAATTCACAAGAAAATGGTCGATTTTGCACTTGAAATGTGTCAAATCGTATGAAAGCCCTAATTACCTGAGGTAGGGCGCACGTATTATTTTGCTAAACTCGCCTACGAACACAGCAAATAGTCGAAAACGGGACCAAACTCCGAAAAATAAATATAAACAAATAAAAAATCCGTTTAAAAAACCGAAAATAAACGTTAAAACAATATTTTTGTTTATTAATGTCGGATTGACCTACTGTAGGGTACCCGAAAACAATTGTTTTAAACCTCGTGAAGGCGTTACTTTTCGACAACGACCGAAAATTTACAACTAATATATATATTTTTTTTTTTTTAAAAAATTTAATCTAAGTCGATTGGACCGATTGTAGGGTGCACGCGGATATATATGATTTAAAACCGATCCGTATATATATATATATATCACTGAAACCGATATTTTTTCCGACACTTTAAATTGTTTTATTTTGTAAATAAACGATTTATTCACAAACCCGCACGGCACCTGAAAGGGTTAATAAAAAACCAACGAATATGGAAACAAAATAAAATAGAAAGAAAAAATGTATGTATCTACGTATGTGTATGGCTGTAAGCGTAAGTATTAAGTACGTACATATGTCATTTGTAAATATATATGCATATATGTATATTAAGTAGCAGGCACTTGTTGATGGAAATGAAATTATGTGTGGTGCTTTGGTGGCTGGATATTTATTGTTGTTGTTGCTGTCGTCGATATTGAAAAAATACGTATTATGCGCGTTTGTTTATTTAAATAAAACCAGCACTTATAGCACAAAATAAGGGTGGATTTTTAAGAAATTGTTCACAATTATTACTATATTTTTAAACGAAAATTTTCGCGGACAGCTTTCAGAAATTTATTTAATATTTTTATAGAACAATTTTGCCAATTCCACCAAAATATTTAAACACCAACATACACTGAATTTCACTTCACACAAATAGCACTGCACTTTTTGTTATTGTTTCTTTTCGTTTTATTTCCAATAATAATTATATGCCCGACGTTTGTTGTCATAAAGGGCAGCGACCGATCTTTTACAATTTTGTCCGTCCGTTTCTATGTGCGTTTATTTATTTTAAAACACATATGTTTTCGCACGTATGTATGTATGTACGTTCGTTTGTTTCGCGAACGTTGTAAGGCGGCCCTTTGGCTATTTGCGTAGGGAATTTTTTTTAGAATTTTTTGTTTATTTATTGCAATTAACGCGAGCTCACTACTAAATTATACACTGCACTATACATACCTCATATCGATGAAATATTTAAAAAATAATGCAGGAAATTTGATGTGAGACTTGGAGGTTGTTGTTGGACGTGATCCGCAAACACTTGCAATAAAGAGAAAATGTAGACCGATTAAAAAGGCTCGAAAAATCCAAAAATCCGGTTTGAAGGACCAAAATGTTTCGCCGTGAGCGATGATTTTGGAAAGAAATAAAAGAAATAAAACACGGGGTGTTAAGTTTTTAAATATTTTCAATTATGAGCTTTATTAAAAGCAAAATTACCTTGTAAGGACAAGATGGAGGTTTTGTTGATAAAACAAGAGTGAGAGTATGTTACTCGTTAGAAAGTAAACATACCCAGATGACGAAGGTAGCGAATACTCAAATAACCGGTCAATTCATTCGTCGAGATCAAGGCAATTACTCTGCAAGGATGCATAAAAGAGTAAGCTGATCTGAAGGATTGAATTGTACGATCGGTACACTGTAAAAAGTCAGTGACGAGTATAGGGAATTTTAATTAAGTTTTGGCTTAAACAGCATCAATCAGAATAGATTTATTAGGCAAGAAACAATAAGAAAGCACTTGGGCGTTATAACAAGCTAGAATAATATTAGAAAAGTAGTATTCTCATATCTTGACAGGCTATCCAAGGAGCACAAGGAAATAGCACTAGGGGAATACTGATCGCTTAGAGATTTACTAGTAAAAATCGTAGCCTGGCATAACATACACCAGGAAGTCTCTCACGAAATGGAGAAACCTATAAACATTGACGTTAATATATGTATTTCCCCAGAAACAAAAGGTAATTGAAGAAGAAACAGACAGTCTTGACGAGTCAGAACCCCCGATCAAAATGACACGAACAGAGGACGACTTCATAAATTTGGCATCCAAAATCATCCATGATTTTGATGGAAAGCCATCAAAATCCCATCATATCGCTTGGGGTAGTACTAACACCAATAAAAGGGACACGCCCTTATCGAATTTTTGAATACAAATGACCTCATAACTCTTAACATAGGAAACACTGCAACCTTTGTTAACAAAATTAGGGAAGAAGTATTAGATATAACGATATGTTCAGAAAATCTTATTGATGAGATTCATGAGTGGAGGGTTTCGGATGAACACTCCTATTCAGACCACCGTTATATAAGGTTTAAAATTGCACGGCCACCGCCAAACCCCATAAGTTTCCGTAATAAGGCTAAGACCGACTGGACTAAATTCGGAAATCTACTTAGAAATCGATTGGGGCAGCCTACACGCGATTATCTATGTGCAGAAGACATTGATATCAATGTTAAGAAGATTACCGAGGCTCTTGTAAGATCATTCGAAGATAGTTGCCCACTTCGAGAAAGGAAATCTGCCTTTGAGAAACCCTGGATGACAGGACAAATTCGCTCGATTGGCAAAGATGTCCGCAGACTTTACAATAGAGCTCGACGTAAAAACAATCAGTATATTGGGACGACTACCACAGAAGACTCAAAGAATACAATAAAATCGTTAGATCGGTGAAACGTAACTCCTGGAGGCTTTTCTGTGAACAGGTAGACAGCGTTAACAGCATGTCTAAAATGAAAAAGTTCCTCTCAAAAACTCATGTCCAAACCGAAACACTGGTGGATGAAACGGGTAAAAGGATGGAAACTATAGAGGATACCGTAAGGCTCTTGATGAAAACTCATTTTCCGACTGGTAATGCTGGACCAACAGAGGAACAGTTACAGAATGGAAATGTATTGCATCAAGTACGTATTACGGATATAACAGATGGTATGGTTAAAGAAGCGATAAAAAGTTTCTCTCCCTTTAAGGCTGCGGGACCGGATGGAATATTTCCAGCACTTCTGCAGAATGAGGTGGATCTGGTATCAACTCATCTGGCTGGAGTGTTCACTGCATGCCTAACCCATTCGTATACCCCAAAAAACTGGCAGGAATCAAGGGTGGTCTTTATACCAAAGCCTGGCAATTCGAGTTATACGACCCCAAAGGCTTATCGACCCATTAGCCTAACTTCTTTCCTGTTAAAAACAATGGAGCGAATAATTGATAACATGGTCAAAAGTAAAATAGCGGATGAAAAGCTAAAATTCAAACAACACGCCTATGTCAAACGAAGATCAGTGGACACAGCTCTGCATGAGGTAGTGCACCACATAGAAGAGTCATTCAGTAAAGAAATGTACAGACCGATACACTTATCCAGTCCTTAGACGAGTTTCAGGCCGGGCGCTGAAAAACTGGATCAACAATATGCTAAGGAATAGGTGGATTATTTGTGGGTCATATGACGTAAAAATTAGAGACAAGGTAAATCGTGGTATACCTCAAGTGGGCATTTTATCGCCTTTTCTATGGGTTACGACGATACGCAGTCTCCTAAAAGTCCTCACCAATGAAGGACTTAAACCAGTCTGTTATGCAGACGACGTTGTAATACTTCTAAGGGGCTTTCATAAAAATCTATTATGCAGAAGAGCTGAAGAGGCACTTAACATAGCATATAACTGGGCACAACCAAGGGGATTAAATGTTAACCCAGACAAAACAGAAATATGTCTATTTACAAGGAAAACGAAGATCCCAAGTTTTACCCGGCCTCGACTCCTGAATAAGACAATTGCTATAACTAAAAAGGTAAAATACTTGGGAGTAATCTTGGATCAGAAACTGTACTGGAAAGATCATCTTGAAGAAAGAGTTAAAAAGGCCCACAGATGTTGGTCGCTGTGCAGAAGAGCTATACGTTTAAAATGCTATACGTTTGCAAAAAATTCAACGTATGTGCTGTCTAGGCATAAGCGGGGCATTTAGAACTGCACCAACAAAAGCGTTGGAGACTATACTGCACATCCAACCAATAGACATCCGTATAAAGTATGAGGCAGCCCTCACAGCAAGACGTCTACAAGTGATGGGTGAATGGATAAATCGAGACCACAAGTCGCACCTTCAGAAAATTTTAGAATATCTAGTTGGTCACATTCAAACGCCAGAAATCTCGGACCGCATTCCTGAAGTGCGGCTTACAGCTACCTGTAATACGTTTGTGCCAGACAGACGCTCCTGGGAAAATGGAACTTTGGCCCATGTGCCAGTGGGAACCAGCTGCTACACGGATGGGTCCAAGCGAGGAGGAAGGACGGGTCTGGGACTTTTTATTTTTATTTTATTATAAATAAAAGGGCAAACAGCTTGGCTTCAAAGGGCAGAGAACTTCGAGTAATAAAATTGGAAACCTTTCGAAGCCACGAAAAATGAGTTGAAGCACTGGGCAGTGATGGCTCACAAAACTGTGTGGAATAGCGCAACAGTAGGAGCAACTGCAAAGATACTGTGGGGTGACCCAAATGAAAAGAAAACAAGAAGTCTTCTGAATCTAAACAAGATCGATATTAGTAAGATGATGAGTGTTCTAACGGGACACTCAAGCTTACAAGCACATCTTCATCGCATAGGACTAGCAGGAAACGACGAATGCAGGGCATGCAGAGAAAACATCGAAACGATGGAACATTTTCTGTCACTGCCCGGCTTTCACACATGCAAGATCCCAACATTTCGGGTCCGACATATTACCAGATTTGACTCATCTCAGAGAATATGACTGAAAGATACTGAGAAAATTCGTGTCTAGTACCGATTTTCTGTAACTCGTGAGGTATAAAAAGATCATAAATAAGTAGCGCACAACAGGCCGAACCACTGGCTTAAGTGTATGTCCATGGACATGAGACGTTTAAACGTCTCTTCTCTTCAACCTAACCTGATGGAAAGCCGGGGAACCCCACATCTTTCTTAGATGCTTTGACTATGATTGACCAAATTAAGGGCTCGTATGAAACACTAGCGATTACACTCATAAAGACGAGATTGAAAGGTACGACAAGAAACTTAATTTGGAATTAAAGTTCCATTAAGGGGATAAAGAAAGAACTTTCGGCTTCAGTGAAAGGTGAATCGGTTGGGGTACTGACAGCCAAAAGTGAGAACATCCGACAAAAAAATAAATCTGCTAACACATATTGCAATGAAATAGAAGATTTGACAAATTCATTAGAGAACGCCTACATCTCTGATGGAATTCGTACTGACTTAGCCACTAAATATTCTACAGAAATAGCTGTCGAGGCGATGGCTAAAAACTGTAGCATTGACAGGGTTAAACTTGTTATGGAAGCAGGTAATTTCTCTAACATGAACGATGCAATAAGGAAATTTGTCAGTAGCTGTACTGAGGCTACTGAGCATCAAAACTCTGTATTATATTTCAATAAGAACAACCGTGGATTCAGAGGAAAACAACGCGGTAGAGGTAGATACCGAGGTAATAATCGTAATGGTGACAATAGACATTACGAGAACAACAATAGGAACAATTACACTAGGTCACAAATAACAAAATTTTCTCTGTTATTTGTTTCTAGCATACTTTTTCTCATTGATTTTGACCTACTAAACACGAAAATGAGTTTTAAAAATTTTTCGAGATACAAATTTTTGAACTTTTTTTTTTAAATTTCTGATGGAAAGCCGGGGAACCTCACATCTTTCTTAGATGCTTTGACTATGATTGACCAAATTAAGGGCTCGTATGAAACACTAGCGATTACACTCATAAAGACGAGATTGAAAGGTACGACAAGAAACTTAATTTGGAATTAAAGTTCCATTGAGGGGATAAAGAAAAAACTTTCGGCTTCAGTGAAAGGTGAATCGGTTGGGGTACTGACAGCCAAAATTGAGAACATCCGACAAAAAAATAAATCTGCTAACACATATTGCAATGAAATAGAAGATTTGACAAATTCATTAGAGAACGCCTACATCTCTGATGGAATTCGTACCGACTTAGCCACTAAATATTCTACAGAAATAGCTGTCGAGGCGATGGCTAAAAACTGTAGCATTGACAGGGTTAAACTTGTTATGGAAGCAGGTAATTTCTCTAACATGAACGATGCAATAAGGAAATTTGTCAGTAGCTGTACTGAGGCTACTGAGCATCAAAACTCTGTATTATATTTCAATAAGAACAACCGTGGATTCAGAGGAAAACAACGCGGTAGAGGTAGATACCGAGGTAATAATCGTAATGGATACAACAATAGACATTACGAGAACAACAATAGGACCATTATAATCAAAATCGAGGAGGAAGACAATTCGGAAATACACAATGAAATAACAACAATGTCAGAACGGCTAACTCTAATGAGGAAAAGTCGGAAAACTAGAACACACCCCTAGGAATAATTCACTAAACGTAAAAGTTTATAATTTGTTTATATGACCGCGCGTAAATATTCTACAGAAATAGCTGTCGAGGCGATGGCTAAAACTGTAGCATTGAAAGGGTTAAACTTGTTATGGAAGCAGGTAATTTCTCTAACATGAACGATGCAATAAGGAAATTTGTCAGTAGCTGTACTGAGGCTACTGAGCATCAAAACTCTGTATTATATTTCAATAAGAACAACCGTGGATTCAGAGGAAAACAACGCGGTAGAGGTAGATACCGAGGTAATAATCGTAATGGATACAACAATAGACATTACGAGAACAACAATGGGAACAATTATAATCAAAATCGAGGAGGAAGACAATTCGGAAATACACAATGAAATAACAACAATGTCAGAACGGCTAACTCTAATGAGGAAAAGTCGGAAAACTAGAACACACCCCTAGGAATAATTCACTAAACGTAAAAGTTTATAATTTGTTGTTATGACCGTGCGGTAATTTTTAATTAATTATGTTGTTTAAACTGGGCTATTTGGTCAGATATTTTTATGAAGTAAATAAAACTAATTTATTTCATGTTTCACTCAACGTTTCTTTGGCTTTATTCCAACTTCATCAGTAGTAATTGTTGAAAATCCTAGCGACCAAATTATATATTTATTGTTTTTAATTAAATGTTGATAAAAGTATTGCAGAATTACTTACAATTAGTTTTACATTTTTTCATCATTAAATATTATTAAAAAAACTGGACATCACGACACAAAATTTATAATAATAATTAATAAATAAAAAGGTAAATATTGCAGCAAAACTTAATACTAATATCACAGGAACCGATCACTTTAAAGTATTGCAGTTTAGTGTTGTCTTTATCTTCTTTGGTGTTTATTGATTTGTGTATTCGCTCTTGTATTCGAAGGCTCTCTAGAGTGTATCTCTTGTTCTCTATCAAGTATTTTTTTAAAATCTGCAATATGACCACGGTCTTTTATATGCTGTGCTAAAGCTGTGCTTTCTTTGATTTTGTTTATGTCGGCTTCGTGTTCGTTTAGCCTGACACTCAACATTCTCTTCGTGGTCCCCACATACACTCTATTGCACATTTCCCCTTACAGGTTATTTCATACACCACATTGTTTTCTTTAAGTTTATCTGGTTTTGTTGTTGATCTGCTTGTAAATACTCTTTTTAGTGTTTCGTTTGACTTGTATGCAATTGCTGTTGTGTTATCGTTAATTATGTTCTTCAATATTCTGCTGTCAGTTAATTTTGGGGATATATGGTACACTGTAAAAATTAGTTTTTTCTGTTGTTTTGGTTCTTTTGTTTTAAGGCAGTTTTCTATCATATTGTTAATTAGGTATTTGGGGTAGTTGTTTTTGTTAGTATTTCTGTTATTTTCCTTATGTTTTGGTCCTTAAATTTGTCGTCGCTTAAGTATAGAACTTTGTTTATAAGATTTGTTGCTGTGTTTAGCTTCATATTTTTCGGTTGTGATGAGTAATAATTTATCATTCGTCCTGATGCTGTGAATTTTGTGTACCAATTTGTTATTATATTGTTGTCTTCTCTGATTATTTTCATGTCAAGGTACGGTATCTCTTTATTTTCTTCAATTTCAACGGTAAATTGTAATTTAGTGTGGTATGAATTTAGTAATTTAAGGATTTTGTCCACATGTTGTTTGTTTATAATTGAAAATATATCGTCAAAGTATTTTGTTAGTAGTTTTATTTCTATGTTATTTTGTTTTAATTCTCCACTTACGTCGTCTAGTAGTGTGTCCAATACGATGTCGGCAATTGTGGGCGATAAACTTAACCTTAACTTAAGCATTTATATACAAGTCAAACTGGATCAGAATAATAGGAAGATAACATTATTAGTAGAGACAGGTGCGGACATTTCCTTACTAAAACAAATTAATTCCATACGGGAGAATATAAATACAAATAGAATAACAACACTAAGCGGAATAGGACAAGGTAAAATAAGATCAATAGGATCAATAAATTTTGATTTGAAATTTGAAACTTATTTAATTCCTCATGATTTCCATGTTGTAGCAGATGATTTTCCTATACCATGTGATGGAATCATTGGTATGGATTTTATTTGAAAATACAACTGCATTTTGGATTTTAATGAAAGTTATGACTACCTTATCCTACGCCCAAATAATTTGAGACAACATAGAGATACCACTATCCAATACATATAACGAAAATATAACACTACCAGCCAGATCCGAAGTAATACGATATATAAAGATCACAGACACAAATGAAGAAGTTTTAGTGCCACACCAGGAAATTCAACCTGGAGTCTTTATAGCTAACACATTAGTGAAGGCAAATAAAGCATTTGTCCGTATCCTAAATATAAATCCAACAACAGTTAAAGAATAAGAAATTTTAACAGAAAATTTAAAAGATTATGAAATTGTCAATAAATTTAAAAGCGAAAAAGCTAGAAAATCTGAAATTGTACAAATATTAAGAAAAAATTTCCCGGTGCCATTTGAAGATACCTTAAATAAACTTTGTTCTGATTACAGTGATATATTTGGCTTGGAAACAGAAACAATTTCAACGAACACTTTTAATGAGCAAAAGTTAAGAGTTAAGGATAAACAACCGGTGTATATTAAGAACTACCGTATACCACATTCACACAAGGAAGAAGTTGACAGACAAGTACAGAAATTAATAGAAGTCGAAATGTCCGGATTTCATCAAATCAAATTGGACAAAGGTTCAAGAGACCTAAAATAGCCCCAAATTCATTTCAACGAATGATCACTTTAGCATTTAGTGGTTTGAAACCAGATCAGGCTTTTTTGTACATGGACGACCTAGTAGCTATTCTTAGAAACATATGCTTTCAAACTTGAGGAATGTATTTGATTTATGCCGAAAACACAATCTTAAACTACATCCTGAAAAATGTTCGTTCTTTAGAACAGAAGTAACATATTTAGGACACAAATGTACTGACAAAGGAATTCTTCCAGATGATGGCAAATACTCGATAATAGAAGATTATCCGAAACCTACGGACGCAGATAGCGCACGAAGATTCGTAGCCTTCTGTAATTACTATCGAAGATTTGTTAGAAACTTTGCCGAGAATTCCAGACACATTACGAGACTAACTAGGAAAGGTGTACCATTCGAATGGAATGAGGATTGCAAACATGCTTGTGGAGCAGTTCTAACGCAAGAACATGAAGGAAAGCATTTACCAGTAGCATATGCTTCGAAAGCATTTACAAAGGGAGAGAGCAATAAATCAACCATAGAACAGGAGCTAACTGCTATTCATTGGACAATTACACATTTCAGACCATACATATGCGATTTAAAAGAAGGCTCAATAAAACCTTAAACATAAACATATACGGTCAACAATTTCTTGTACGTACTGACCACAGACCACTATCATATCTATTCTCTATGAAAAACCCAAGCTCCAAGTTAACTAGAATGAGACTTGACTTAGAGGAATATGACTTTACAGTAGAATATCTTAGGGGGAAAGACAATTATGTAGCAGATACACTTTCTCGTATAACAATAGATGACCTAAAAGAACTAACTGAAACAGCTACAAATATATTAAGAGTAACAACAAGATCAATGAGAACAAAGGACAAAGTTAATGAAAACAGTATCGAAAATGAGCATAAGAATGATGATAGAAAGCCCAGTATATACGTTCCATTAAAAAATACTGACGTCAGAAAATATTATAAATTAAAGATTAATCCCGGAGAATGTTACATTAAACTTGGAAAATCGATAATTGCGTAAATACAGATCAGTGATTTGTTTACTAATGGGAAATTTGACTTAGGACAATTTTTCCCAAGGCTCGAAGAAGTGGCCGGTAAGCACAACATTGACAAACTACAAGTGGCACCTAGCGAGAAAATTTTCGAATTTATCTCGGTTGATAATTTTAAAGATATGGGCAATGAGAAATTAATTAAAATTAAAGTAGCGCTACTAAACAAGGTGACCCAAATTGATAACAAAGATACTGAAATGATTCAGAAAATTCTAAACAGATATCATAATGACCCCGTCGAAGGAGGACATTGTGGAATTTTCCGAACAATTGAGAAACTTAAAAGATATTACTATTGGAAAAATGTGTCAAAAGACATAACTAAGTATGTAAAAACATGTCATAAATGTCAAATTTCAAAGACAACGAAACATGTGAAGAGTCCTTTGACAATTACTCCAACACCGGTACAAGCATTCGATACAGAATTTGTGGATACTATCGGACCATTTCCATGGTCAATTGACGGAAATGAATATGCAATTACACTTTTATGTGATTTAACAAAGTACCTAGTTACCATACCAGTTCCTAATAAACAAGCTAGAATTATTGCAAAGGCAATATTTGAGCATCATATTCTTATCTATGGTCCAATGAAGACGTTCATTTCGGACATGGGTACTGAATACAAGAATGCGATACTAACAGAATTGTGTGATTTACTGAAAATCAATAGATTAACTTCTACTGCACGCCACCACCAAACACTTGGCACAGTGGAAAGAAGCCACAGAACCTTTAATGAATATATTCGTTCATACATATCCATCGATAAAAATAACTGGGATGAATGGTTAAAATACTTCACATACTGTTTTAATACAACCCCGTCAACTGTGCACAACTATTGTCCATATGAGTTAATCTTCGCAAGACTACCCAACAGATTTCAACAATTTAATGAAATAGATCACATTTCTCCACTATATAATGTAGACAACTATGCAAAAGAAGTACAGTTCAGATTAGAAGTAGCTAATAAAAGATCAAAATTATTATTAGATAAACATAAACAAAATCAAAAATTATTTTATGAGATTTAGTTTTATTAAAAAATGAAACAGGCCATAAACTTGAACAACAATACAAAGGTCCATTTACAATTACGAAAATACTTTTAAGAAATAATATTCAAATAGTTGATAAACTTACAAATAAAGAACAAATAGTTCATAAGAATAGACTTAAGAAGTATAATAAATAAGTAAATAATAAAAAGAACAATAATAATATGACCGGTCTAATAATAATAATAACAATAAAAAAAACAATACAAAAAAAACATTTAAAATAATATACTCTTACATTAACAAAGAAAAATAAAAACACTTATATAAGTACTAAGTAAACATATATATACGTCTATTAAACAATACATTGTAAAAGAATGTCCATAAAATTCAAATTGTATGAACATTCTTCTGAAAAAGGGAGGTGTAGCGTGACTTATAATGCAGAGTATTATTTATTATTTATTATTATTTGTTAATAGATTATTAATTTTACAATGTGATATATATTGTGATTTAAAATCTATATTTGGCGTAGCAAAATTGCTGTTTGCCATATAATTTGGAGTTAATAATAATTGTTTACTGTCGCTTAGTATTATATACATTTAATTCATTGTGCATATAATTGTTATACTTGATTAAATACACATATAAAGATTTATGATTCATGCTTATTTTAAACATTAAATTCATTTAGTATACAATTTCTATACTTGATACAGTTTTCCAAATATTTGTATAAAGATAAGAAATTCGTGCCATTTAATATGTTTAGTACTTCGTTTACGTTAAGAGTATATTGACCTAAGTAGGATTTTCTGAGGTCCCTATATATTGGACAAAAGCCGATGAAGTGAAAAGTGTTCTCAATTTCATTCGTGTTGCAAATAGAGCAAATACCATCTGTGTTGTTTCTGAACGCTCGCGCGTTTAGACCAAGTAGGCCTCTAGCCTTCACAATCGTACCTGTAGCCCGTGAAGATAACTCTGCAGTAAGTGTTGATATCCTGTTGTATTCTAGTTGAGGATATAAATCATGGAGTTGAGAACCCCTTGCATTTATTTCAAAGTCATATTTTTCTTTTGTTTTCAATAGATCTATTATCTCTTTCCAGTACGTAGATAAAGGAGCTCTGCTATTGGGAGGAGAAAATTGTAGGAATTGACACAAATTAGACCATTCTTTTGCCCAAGATATGTTCAATTCTATTACCCTCTCTGCAAGAATACGTGGTAACCTTTGATGGTTGAGCTGTAGTATTCTATTAATATAACAAAAATGTGTTTTTAGAGTGGAGCAAAATAAGGAACTCAATCCGGTTTCAAGGTACAGCATATAGTTCGGTGTGTTGTTTGGCAGATATAACATTTTTTTTAATAAAAAAGCGAAATAATTTCTCGACTTTCTCATATGTTTTATATCCCCAGACTTGAGCTGCATAAAACTTTATAGATTTTGAACATGAGTCAAAAATTTTAAGTTTATTTGTTTTTGATATTTTAGGATGGTTTATATATTTTGACCAAGTGGAATTAATTGGGATTTTAGAGGCGGTGAGTTTATTTTGCAAATGTTTTCTGAAAGATAGGTTGTACATTATTTCGACTCCAAGATAAATATAGCTATTAACAATTTCGATATTTTGATTTTCGTACTGCCATTTCAATCTGGCAACCACTCTTGGGCCTTTGTGGAAGATCAATACTTTTGATTTGGAAAGATTTACTTTTAGACTCCATGTCAAACAATATTCTTGGAGAGCATTTATCATTTTTTGTAAACCTTCTGCTGTGTCCGATAGAATGACGATGTCGTCCGCATAAAGAAGGACTTTTATGTTAGTATCCGCTACATTTACACCACCTGGTAAAACATGAGGCAGGTCGTTTATATATAGAGAAAACAGTAATGGACTTAGTGTACAACCTTGTTTCACTCCTGTTTCTACTGAAAAGTATTCAGAAAACGTATTTCCGTCCCATATTTTGCTCCTATTATTTTCATACAATGCTTTTAAGATTCTCACAATTTTTGTGGATAGACCAAGACTTGATAGTTTATAGAATAAGCTACTTCTGGGAATCAGATCAAAGGCAGATGAAAGGTCGACAAAAAATGCATAAGTGGCTTTGTTTTTCAAAAGATTTAGAGTTACAGTATTTAACAAATTGAATATATTATCAATCGTTGAGTACTCTTTTCTAAAACCTGCTTGGAACTCATTCAAGATGTTATGTCTCTCTGTCCAGTTCGATATTCGATTTAATAGTACAGAATTAAAGATTTTACTGATTGTGTCTAAAAGGGATAAGCCTCTGTAATTGGTCGTAAGATTGGCATCACCTTTTTTAAATAGAGGTATTAGAATAGATTCCTTGAAGGATAACGGTATAATTTCAAAGAGGAATATTTTCTTAAAGACAGCCAGTATCTCTTGTAGGAAGTGGGGAATATTTGTAGAACTCGTAAGGGATTCCATCCAGTCCTGGGGATTTATTGGCTTTCAACCCCTTAATTACACCATTTAGTTCACATAATTCAAAATGAGAATCAAGGAATGGATCAACATAGTAAGGCAAACACCAGCTTATGGCTTGCGGCTCATTTCGATTCAGTAATAACGAACTAAAATGTAGCATGAAATCATACGCATTGAGATTTCCTTTGTGTTTGTGAGCACGGTTTTTTAAGGAATTTGACAAGCTCCACCAATCTTTGCTACTCGATACCCTATCTAATTTTTTAAGATTGTTATTATAGTATTGTAATTTCTTTTCTTTGCATAGTTTTTGAAGTTTGATTCTCGATGAATAATATCGTTTTCTATTGGTAACGGTATGTAATCTCTTATAAGTTTTTAGATTTTTGCGCATAACTGATCGTAAGCGGAAGCATGTCCAATCAAACCATGGTTGTTTGGGCTCAAAAAATTTTTTATTTGTGTTTTTAATTTGCGTCTGTCTAATTTTATCCGCAATACTATTAACCATATCTTCTACCGACATGTTTGAATTGTAGATTTGACTTTCTGTATGTTCGCTCAGATTCAGTCTGTATTGCGTTATGTGCCTATTGTTCCAATAAAGTCTTGTTACAGTATTTTTGCTAGTTACATTGCTTGTGCATTTTGGAATTTTAAGTTCAAGACATAACGGCATGTGGTCGGAAAACGGTTTGGAAGATATTTTGAAGTTGTCAATATATTGTAAGAAGTTAGCCGAGCAGATGCAATAATCGATGACAGAGCTTCCCATTACCCCACAAAAACTGTATTCCCCATCCACATCACCTAAAGTTCTCCCATTCACAACAATGCCACCTATGTTTTCGACGATATTCAAAAGTTGCCTCCCTTGGGTATTTGTATTTTTATCTTTAGATCGCCTAAATAAGCTAATATGAGGCAAGCTTCTTATAAGGTTCTCATCTAGGTCCTGTTGTTCACCTATTCTTGCATTTAGATCTCCCATTATGCAGAAGTTGGTTGGATTGAGATCATCTAAGAAGGATCCAAACTTTTCTGCATCGTTCTTCCAGTTTGTGCAGTTTAAATAGGTTGGAATGAAATAGAATAAAATCCCATCAATATTAACAGATAGTACTGTGTAGGCATGAGTATCGATGAAACTTAGTTTGTATTGTTTCTTTATATCTCTTTTGTAACCATATAATGCAGAGTATAAACATGTCGATGTGACCAACATAAACATTGAGGCACCATACTGTATAAAAGGGTTTCCTATTACTTTCCATTTCAACTCACTCATACACAACATATAGCCAAGTATTGCAGGTTACTACAGGTTCATATTACTGACCCATTTCGTTCACACGATCGTGGCGTCACTATGTAAGTGTCTGCGGCCTTTCATTTCAAGGACACAATATTGCAGCACGAGTACCCTTGAATGCATGGGCTCGACATAACGGTGCAACATGAGTGAGTGAATTTGAACCATTGACTGAATGGCTAAACGTCGTTGATGACAAAGTGCCACAACGACAATGCATGGTTCCCACAGTGTGAGTGTTTGATCGTATCGACTTTTTTTTGCAAAAGCCGAGGCATAATGCCTCATAAACATACAGTGGTTGTTACAACTAATTTTAGTTATAGCTTAGTGTAATCAGTTTGGTTTTTCACGTTTACCCCCATTGCACTGCTGAAAAAATATCATTCTATTGTCATTATCATCAATATTATAACAAACTTTTTTGTATTTCATGCATTGTATTTCACGCATGCAAAAAACGTTTTATGGGAAATTTTCAATCGAATGTTAAAAAACAGTTGCACATTTCTATTTTCACCATTTACTCAGCACATGAAAATCCACCCTAAATAATAAGTACATATTATGACCGACGTTCGCGCATGGTTTGCTCAATGCTGTTGTGGTTTAGTGGCTAGAACGGGCGCCTCGTTTACGTGAGGTTCAAGTCCCGGATTGGACAACGTTTTTTTATATAATACTCGTATAAATGTTCATGTTTTTTATTATTATTATTTATTTCTTTCAATAAAATTACCTTTATCTGGCAGAAATATGAAGATAGAAAAGTCTGAGCGCAAGTTTTGGAAAAAAACGTACGTAAATATCAGTCTAAAACCGATGGCTATTTTATTAGTATGTTTCTATCTCCCCACAGCCTAAAATACATACATACATACGAGTTTAGATTCAGGTCATTTTGCATTTTATGTAAGCTTAGGGCTATTATAAAAATACGTAATTGGGGGAAAAAGTCTAAGCGTACAATTTCGAGAAAATCGTACGCACATATCAGCCTAAAAGTAATGGTGACATTGGTATGTGTTTACACTGTAAACAGACGGATGGTCACCTCATCAACAAAAGCCACTCAAGTCTCGCGCTCTTTCCCTTTTTTTCATGATTTCCATCGCATTCCATCACATTCCTTTGCCTAATCCATCAGAGCAAAGGAAAGGGCAAGTCAGTCAGAAGAAAGCAGATCATCTCACCACAAGACATCGTCGCGTCAACAAATTAACAACAACCTACAGTTAGCAGACGGTCACTAGACATACTTCGAGTACAACAACAACACAGCAAAACAGGTTACTCGTCGTCTAAGAGGTGAACGAACGGTGAACAAACAACACCAACAAACCAACAGTGAAAGGGAACAAGGAAGAATCCCAATAAATAAAACAAACCCAAGAATTAAAAGAAACATTGAATAACAAGCAACGGAAAATAATTTAGAATTGTGAACCATACCACACAAACAAACTAAAAGAATTACATTAACGTACAGAGAAATTAACTAATTAATCCTAATGAAGTTGATATTTTGTCAAATTTAATATTAAACTAACTAACCTACATTCCTAATTATCTATTGAATTAATCCATTGAATTCTACCCTAATATACGAGTACACGAAATAAATATACCTACATAGATATTAAGGGCCTTATTCATAAAAAGTTAAAGAAGGTTTGAGGAACGCTTTAGCAGTGTTAATACGTTCTTCAAACCTTCATTAAATTTTTATGAATAAGGGCCTAAAATATTAAATTGTTTAATAAAAGTGGAATTGTGAAATTTATTGAAATTCCGATTTTCTTATTCCAAGCAGGAAAAACAATTTGCCTTCTAACTCGTCAAAACAGTATGTTTCAGCTTAAAACAAGATTTAAGACCAATGCTCTCTTTAATAATACCAAAATGGTGAAATATTGAATATGAGTGCATATTTAAAAACTTTTTATTAAAAATAATATAATGATGTTCTACATATTTGTGGCAGATATAGGTAATCTATATGGAAATAAATAAATAATAATACTAAAAAAAACATGAAATAATATAAAAATAAAATTAAAAAAATTTGTGGGTTAACGTGAAAAACCAACTGATTACACTAAGCTACAACTAAAATTAGTTGTGACAACCACCGTATGTTTATGAGGCATTATGCCTCGGCTATTGCAAAAAAAATGTCTAAAAATCTTCTAATTCGTTTTTTCCGTTTCTTATAGAAAATGGTAGTTGTTATTTAAAAAACGTAAAATATCTTTATGAGTTTTTAATTTTTATGATTTTATTTCTTCAAAAACTCCGAAATTTTGACCCAAAAAAACATTTTCGCATAACGTTTTAAATTTTTCTGAAACTATTAAATAGATAGATATAAGTAAAAAATTTAAGTTGGCATATTTATTTATATTTATTTAAATTTAACAACCTTAGATGAATATAAAAATATTTAAATTTAACTAATATTGTTTATATTTGAGCAACATACAAATTTGAATGTACTAGATATATGTATTTATGTCGAAAATGTGTTCATAGTTATTATCTGAAGTTGGCTTAATTCCTAAAAGTTTGCGTTTAAACCCTGTACTTGCACTGTGAAACTTAAAAATTCTGAGAAACGAATTATTTCTCTAAAAATCCGTATAGAGCCCTCTACCATCCCACTTACATATAGTTAATTTTGAAACATTTGTCCATAACTTAAAATGCACATAAAGAAAAAGAAAAATGAATAGGTTTGATAATAAAAATATTTAAAAACGTTATTTCATCAATAAACTTAAAAATGTCGTGTGGACTCAAAAGATTATCTACCACTTTATTAAAAAATCAATTCACTTCCCAGCGTCCTCGAACCCAGATCCACACGAGCATGAAGCCACCGCCCTAACCACTGCACCACAGAGATCAGTACGCCAACGTTGGCAATAACCTATCATGTTTGTTTAGATTTTAAATGAAGCGTGAAAGAACAAAAAATGTCGAGAGACAGAAAAGATACATAAAACAAACAACATGTCAACATACATATGTACATGCGTACGTATGTAGGCGCGTTGCATACATTCTGTATGATTTTTTGGTACTCCGGTTATGCATTTGGCTAGCTCTCAGAAAGAGCTTTCCAGTGATTTAGACCAAAGTAAGATAGAATGATCCATGTGGGCACATTGGCCAGTGGACGCACTTCATCAAAATTCCAGAGAAAAAATGTTACAACAATTGCATAAATTCTGGATGATTTTTGGATACTCCGGTTATGCATTTGGATAGCTCTCAGAAAGAGCTTTCCAGTGATGTAGACCAATGTCAGATAGAATGATCCATGGGGCCACAGTGGCCAGTGGACGCACTTCATCAAAATTCCAGAGAAAAAATGTTATGATAATTGCATAAATTCTGGATGATTTTTGGATACTCCGGTTATGCATTTGGATAGCTCTCAGAAAGAGCTTTCCAGTGATGTGGACCAAAGTCAGATAGAATGGTCAATGTGGCCACAGTGGCTAGTGGACGCACTTCATCCAAATTCCAGAGAAAAAATGTTACGATAATTGCATACATTCTGGATGATTTTTGGATACTCCATTTATGCATTTGGATAGATAATGTCACAGGCCACAGTGGCCAGTGGAGGCACTTCATCCAAATTCTAGAGAAACAAGTAAGAAAGTTTCAGTCGGGTAAACCGACTAAGGTATACCCTCACTTTGTGAGTAATGTAATATTGAATATTACACAAATTATTCTGTCAATTTTTGTGGGAGGTACCAGAAGGGGTTTAAGAAATACACCTATATTTCTCTGAACAGTAGATACTTTAAATACATTGCACTGTGCCGAATTGTAACCGTTTATATGGACTGGTATATTAACGTTGAGATATTAAATTGTGGTATAATTTGGCCATTTTATGTGGTAGGTACAAAAAGGGGCGTGGTGATAACGCTCATTTTTCACTGGACTATAGGCATTATAAAAGCATTACACTGTACAAAATTTCAAGTAATTGTATACACTGATATTAATGTTATAAGCTTTTAACTTTTAGTGCAAAATGGTGCATTTGTGTGGGAGATACCAAAACGGGAGTGGCAATTTCGCCCATTTTCCTCGAGTTGATAGCGACTAACAAACTAATACTATGTGTGGAATTTCAGAAGATTCGAATACGTATATAGGTAATCTTTATGGAAAGAAATAAATAATAATAATAAAAAAAACATGAAATAATAGAAAAATAAAATTAAATGGGTTAACGTGAAAAACCAACTGATTACACTAAGGTACAACTAAAATTAGTTGTGACAACCACCGTATGTTTATGAGGCATTATGCCTCGGCTATTGCAAAACTAAGAAAAAAATAAAATTGGACGTATAAATGAAAAATGTCTAAAAATCTTCTAATTCGTTTTTTCCGTTTCTTATAGAAAATGGTAGTTGTTATTTAAAAAACGTAAAATATCTTTATGAGTTTTTAATTTTTATGATTTTATTTCTTCAAAAACTCCGAAATTTTGACCCAAAAAAACATTTTCGCATAACGTTTTAAATTTTTCTGAAACTATTAAATAGATAGATATAAGTAAAAAATTTAAGTTGGCATATTTATTTATATTTATTTAAATTTAACAACCTTAGATGAATATAAAAATATTTAAATTTAACTAATATTGTTTATATTTGAGCAACATACAAATATGAATGTACTAGATATATGTATTTATGTCGAAAATGTGTTCATAGTTATTATCTGAAGTTGGCTTAATTCCTAAAAGTTTGCGTTTAAACCCTGTACTTGCACTGTGAAACTTAAAAATTCTGCGAAACGAATTATTTCTCTAAAAATCCGTATAGAGCCCTCTACCATCCCACTTACATATAGTTAATTTTGAAACATTTGTCCATAACTTAAAATGCACATAAAGAAAAAGAAAAATGAATAGGTTTGATAATAAAAATATTTAAAAACGTTATTTCATCAATAAACTTAAAACTGTCGTGTGAACTCAAAAGATTATCTACCACTTTATTAAAAAATCAATTCACTTCCCAGCGTCCTCGAACCCAGATCCCCACGAGCATGAAGCCACCGCCCTAACCACTGCACCACAGAGATCAGTACGCCGACGTTGGCAATAACCTATCATGTTTGTTTAGATTTTAAATGAAGCGTGAAAGAACAAAAAAATGTCGAGAGACAGAAAAGATACATAAAACAAACAACATGTCAACATACATATGTACATGCGTACGTATGTAGGCGCGTTGCATACATTCTGTATGATTTTTTGGTACTCCGGTTATGCATTTGGCTAGCTCTCAGAAAGAGCTTTCCAGTGATATAGACCAAAGTAAGATAGAATGGTCCATGTGGGCACAGTGGCCAGTGGACGCACTTCATCAAAATTCCAGAGAAAAAATGTTATGATAATTGCATAAATTCTGGATGATTTTTGGATACTCCGGTTATGCATTTGGATAGCTCTCAGAAAGAGCTTTCCAGTGATGTGGACCAAAGTCAGATAGAATGGTCAATGTGGCCACAGTGGCCAGTGGACGCACTTCATCCAAATTCCAGAGAAAAAATTTTACGATAATTGCATAAATTCTGGATGATTTTTGGATACTCTGGTTATGCAGTTGGATAGCTCTCAGAAAGAGCTTTCCAGTGATATAGACCAATGTCATAGTAGAATGGTCCATGTGGCCACAGTGGCCAGTGGACACACTTCATCCAAATTCCAGAGAAAAAAATGTTACGATAATTGCATAAATTCTGGATGATTTTTGAATACTCCGTTTATGCATTTGGATAGCTCTCAGAAAGAGCTTTCCAGTGATGTAGACCAATGTTAGATAGAATGGTCCATGTGGCCACAGTGGACGCACTTCATCCAAATTCCAGAGAAAAAATGTTACGATAATTGCATACATTCTGGATGATTTTTGGATACTCCGTCTATGCATGTGGATAGCTCTCAGAAAGAGCTTTCCAGTGATGTAGACCAATGTTCTAGTAGAATGGTCCATGGGGCCACAGTGGCCAGTGGACGCACTTCATCCAAATTCCAGAGAAAAAATGTTACGATAATTGCATAAATTCTGGATGATTTTAGGATACTCTGGTTATGCAGTTGGATAGCTCTCAGAAAGAGCTTTCCAGTAGTATGCAACAATGTCAGATAGAATTTTCCATGTGGCCACAGTGGCCAGTAGACGCACCTCATCCAAATTCCAGGGAAAAAGTATTAAAATTTTTGCATAAATTGTGGATGATATTTTAATACTTCAATTATGCATTTACATTGCCCTTAGAAATAGCTTTCCAGTGATATAGTCTAATGTCACAGGCCACAGTGGCCAGTGGAGGCACTTCATCCAAATTCTAGAGAAACAAGTAAGAAAGTTTCAGTCGGGTAAACCGACTAAGGTATACCCTCACTTTGTGAGTAATGTAATATTGAATATTACACAAATTATTCTGTCAATTTTTGTGGGAGGTACCAGAAGGGGTTTAAGAAATGCACCTATATTTCGCTGAACAGTAGATACTTTAAATACATTGCACTGTGCCGAATTGTAACCGTTTATATGGACTGGTATATTAACGTTGAGATATTAAATTGTGGGATAATTTGGCCATTTTGTGTGGGAGGTACAAAAAGGGGCGTAGTGATAACGCTCATTTTTCACTGGACTATAGGCATTATAAAAGCATTACACTGTACAAAATTTCAAATAATTGTATACACTGATATTAATGTTTTAAACTGTTAACTTTTGGTGCAAAATGGTGCCTCTGTGGGAGAGGTAACAAAAGGGGCGTGACAATAACGCCCATTTTTCAATGGACTGTAGGCACTATAAAAACATTACGCTGTACAAAATTTCAAGTATTTTTATACACTGGTATTAATGTTATAAGCTGTTAACTTTTGGTGCATTTGTGTGGGAGGTACCAAAAGGGGAGCGGCAATAACGCCCATTTTTCACCGGACTGTAGGCACTATAAAAGCATTACACTGTACAAAATTTCAAGTATTTCTAAACACTGGTATTAATGTTATAAGCTTTTAACTTTTAGTGCAAAATGGTGCATTTGTGTGGGAGATACCAAAACGGGCGTGGCAATTTCGCCCATTTTCCTCGAGTTGATAGCGACTAACAAACTAATACTATGTGTGGAATTTCAGAAGATTCGAATACGTATAATAGCAGTTATTAAAGAATCAATATTTCACAACATTTTAACCCTTTGTGGGGGAGGTACCAGAAGGAGTGGACCAATATGGCCCATCTTCGAACTTAGCCGGAGATAGAAAAAATATTACCACATACGAAATTCGAAGTCAATCGGTTACTCCTTTCGAGAGTTATCGTGCGCACCAGCCAGCAGACAGACAGACACACAGACAGACAGACGCACGGACATTGCTCATTCGACTTGAAATGACCCAAAACGGATTTCCGCCGAACATACTTGGGGTTTTAGGTCACTCCTTCGATGTGTTCCACTTTTTTCCGTAGCAAATGATATATACCCTCGTCACACTAAAGTGAGGGTATAAAAATGTTACGATAATTGCATACATTCTGGATGATTTTTGGATACTCTGGTTACGCATTTGGATATCTCTCAGAAAGAGCTTTCCAGTGGTATACAACAATGTCAGATAGAATGTTCCATGTGGCCACAGTGGCCAGTGGGCGCGCTTTATCCCATTTCTATAGAAAAGGTTGTAAGATTTTTCATAAATTCTGGATGATTTGTGGATACTCTGAGTAGGCACATGGATAGTCCTCGGAAAGAGCTTTCCTGTGGTATGCAACAATGTCAGATAGAATGTTCCATGTGGCCATAGTGGCCAGTGGAGCATCTTCATCCAAATTCTGGAGGATCAAGTTCAACAGTTTTTCGTAAATTCGGTATAATTTTTGAATACTCTCATCTCGCATTTGGATAGCCGTCTTAAAGAGCTTTCCAGCGGTATGCATCAATGTCAGATAGAATGTTCCATGTGGACACAGTGGACGCAATTCATCCAAATTCAAGGGAGGAAATGTTACAAGTTTTGCATAAATTCTGGATGAATAATGGATATTCTGATTATGCATTTGGATAGCTCTCAGAAAGAGCTTTCCAGTGGTATACAACAATGTCAGATATAATGTTCCGTTCGACCGCAGTGACTAGTGGACGCACTTCCTCCAATTTCGAAGTAGACTAACTTGTAAGAAGAGCTCTGTTAAGTCGTTTACAGAGCTCTGTTAAAAGGGGTGGTTTGTATCTGTGCTAGTTAAATTCGGAATTTATCTTCACACACGTTGTTCCATGTTGCCAGTGGATCATCTTCATCCAAATTCTGGAGGATCAAGTTCAACAGTTTTTCGTAAATTCGGTATGATTTTTGAATACTCTCATCTCGCATTTGGATAGCCGTCTTAAAGAGCTTTCCAGCGGTATGCACCAATGTCAGATAGAATGTTCCATGTGGACACAGTGGACGCAATTCATCCAAATTCAAGGGAGGAAATGTTACAAGTTTTGCATAAATTCTGGATGTCTTATGGATATTCTGATTATGCATTTGGATAGCTCTCACAAAGAGAATGTTCCGTTCGACCGCAGTGACTAGTGGACGCACTTCTTCTAATTTCGAAATATGCTAACTTGTAAGAAGAGCTCTGTTAAGTCGTTTACAGAGCTCTGTTAACAGGGGTGGTTTGTATCTGTGTTAGTTAAATTCGGAATTTATCTTCACACACATTAAGAATATCCAGGTGGAGAGTGTCAAATTAATGTTCCTTCTCGGATCACCTTATGATACACTTCAACATAGAGCATGAGGCTACTAAAGGGAAACCCTATCGTAACCCTAGGAAGGCTAACTGGAAGGACAACTTATGCAATCGTATCCACCGCCAAATACGGATATACATGACTTGCAGGGTCTGGAATGTTCAGTTGACCGCATCACGAGTAACCTTGTCGATGCCTTCTATGAGTCCTATCCAGAACGCTCACCACCCCGGAAAACCAACCAAACATGGTGGACTCCGGAACTGAAGCAACTCAGGAAGAAAAGTAGAATGCTATTCAACAAGGCCAAAAAAGAGAAATCACCGGAATGCTGGAAAGAATATCAAACAGCCACCAGAACCTTTAAAAGAGAGTCCAGAAAGGCAAAAAGGAAGTCCTGGACGAATTTCTTTGAAGAACTGGAAGACATCAGCGAAGCCTCCAGACTCCGCAAAGTCCTTAAGAATATCCAGGTGGAGAGTGTCAAATTAATGTTCCTTCTCGGATCACCTTATGATACACTTCAACATAGAGCATGAGGCTACTAAAGGGAAACCCTATCGTAACCCTAGGAAGGCTAACTGGGATAAGTTCAGACAACTTATGCAATCGTATCCACCGCCAAATACGGATATACATGACTTGCAGGGTCTGGAATGTTCAGTTGACCGCATCACGAGTAACCTTGTCGATGCCTTCTATGAGTCCTATCCAGAACGCTCACCACCCCGGAAAACCAACCAAACATGGTGGACTCCGGAACTGAAGCAACTCAGGAAGAAAAGTAGAATGCTATTCAACAAGGCCAAAAAAGAGAAATCACCGGAATGCTGGGAAGAATATCAAACAGCCACCAGAACCTTTAAAAGAGAGTCCAGAAAGGCAAAAAGGAAGTCCTGGACGAATTTATGTGAAGAACTGGAAGACATCAGCGAAGCCTCCAGACTCCGCAAAGTCCTGTCCAAAGACCCCAGCACACCAGACTTCCTCATGGGACCAGACGGACTGCTCACGGAGAACAACCAAGAGACTCTAGAACTTCTGATGGACACCCATTTTCCGGGTTGTAGCGAAGTTTCAGATGCCGTGTAAGTGTATGCAGACACCCCCACGGCCAACATGGAGGAACTTATCAGAACTGTTATAGATGATGAGAAAATATGCTGGGCGGTGAGATCCTTCAAGCCTTTCAAATCGGCAGGCCGTGAGGGGAAAACTGACACCAAACAACTTCAGTACGGCACAACACGCCTACCTGAAAGGTAAATCTGTGGAAACGGCCTTACATGAAGTGGTAGGATTTGTCGAGGACTCCCTTCATTACAAAGATTACACCATGGCGGCGTTCCTCAATGTGGAGGGCGCTTTTAATAATGTTAACTTGACAGCATAGGCTCACACCCAGGCATAACCAAGTGGACAGGTAACATGCTCAAAAGCAGAATCATTAACTCAACCATGGGCAATGGTTCGGCAAGAAAGCGAGTTACGAGAGGTACTCCGCAAGGTGGAGTGGTCTCACCGATATTATGGAATCTAGTGATAAACGAAATCCTAATGGATCTCGGCAATACAGGAATTAAAATCACAGCGTATGCAGACGACGCACGATGGGAAAATATGATGAAATATGCGCGCATAGGACATTGAAAACAACTTTCAAAAATCAGTTTTTTGGGAATGTTGTTTTATTGTGGATAACATTTAATGAAAATACCTTCAAATTTTATGAAAATATCTCTGGGCGATTCCGAGTTATGACCTTTAAAATTTCGCCTTTTTTACTAATAAATGCAAATCAAATTGCGATGGTAAAATGTATATACTAAAATGCTTGTAGAATTCTCGTTTGTTGGTGAAATGCGACCGGACTTGTAACATATAATAAGGTTATATTCATCTACATTTTTGTGTATAAAACGTATTTTTAACGTCATTAAATAAAGAGATATTTCAAAGTAAAAATACAGTTTTTTTTTTGTTTTTCAAAAAAATTATCCGCAGTAAATGGAATACAACTTTTTTGGATCACGATGAATCCAGTGGTGTATCCAACGGTACCTATTTTATCTGCGACTTTTTGCGATTATGGTCGACTTTTGTACTTTAAATATGTGCTTTTTTTTACTTTAAATAAAGAAATTTTGTGTGGGAGCTACATCTATCTATGAACCAATTTTCCCGAAACATATGGACCTATTTTCTTGGTTCAAAAAAATAACTTTTACGAAATTTCGGCAATATCGGATAATAAATAAGTCCGGTTGCAAGTTTGTAGAGTTCTACGATCAAAATTATCGATCTAATTAATATTATTATGATTATATGTGTAATTTTTATAGTTTACTTCTTCTACAAAAACTATAAAATATAGTTAAACGCTTCTGCAGTTTATGTATATTAGGGTGGACGGATTATTTTTTTGTTTTTAATTTAACTTTTCTCTTATTAACAGTTGACAACCCATTGTGTAATTGCATTTGTGCAAAACTTCAGCTTTCGAAAATATTGCAGACTGCAATTTTATCCTATTTATGTTGTTTTGGTTTAAATTTCAAAAACATTGCCCGGTTTTGTAGACTTTTAACGCAATTTTCACAAAAAAATGTTTGAACGTTAATGACCTATATATTTAAAACGCAGCAACACACAATTAAGTAACTCAAATAGATTTTGAACTAAATTTTGTCAGCTTTAATATAAAACCAAGATCACTGAAGTTGGTACGATATTCTGATTTTCACACTAATTTCCACAAAGTCGCTTTTGTAGCCCCACTGTGCGGTACATGGTAACAGTAAAATAAAATCTGGGTACCCCAATTTCTTCTCCAAAGAATTCTCTTGAAGATAGTCCAAACCGTAGGACTCTATCTCTAACGGTATAGTCATGAGATAGAAAATACTGCTATGCGCGCGTATTTACCCCTTTTTCCCATTGTGCGACGTCGTGATTTTGATTAGAGGCAAATTTATGCCTACGGTCAGCGAGATCATGGAAAGATCACTAAAACGATTCTCACGTTGGGCAGATAAAAATGGACTAGGAGTTAACCCAGAGAAGACGGAACTAGTCCTCTTTACTAGAAGAAATAAAATTCCGAACTATCAGCTCCCTACACTACAGGGAAAGGTACTTGAACTATCGAAAGAAGCTAAGTACTTAGGCATCACCTTAGACTCTAAGCTGTCCTGGAAAAGGAATTTGGAGGAAAGGGGAAAGAAAGCGTTATGCGCCTTCTATGCCTGCAAGAAAATGTTTGGACGCAAATGGGGTTTGCAACCGAAAATGATACACTGGATGTATACATCGATCATTAGACCGATACTCACTTACGGATCAGTTGTATGGTGGAAATCGGTAATGAAGAAATCACATCTCTCGCATCTAGCCAAAGTGCAAAGACTGCTCCACAAATGGCACTGGAAGCGATGCTGAACCTTCAACCAATCGATATATACATAAAGTGTACCGCAGCGAAAGTGATCCTTCGGCTAAGGGAATCAGGAATAGCCATCAATACCACACACGGACATGGCTCAATCCTGGATAGCATGGGTATAACAGACAAAATCAATAGGACAACGGACTACTTGGCACCAAGAACAATTCGAGGTAAACATTTTAATGTAACGTTTCCTAGCCGTGAAGATTGGGCATCAAATAGCGTCATAGAGGACGACGAGATCTCAATCTTCACGGACGGATCGAAAATGGAGACGGGCACGGGATCAGGAGTATATTTCGATACCCTTAATCTCAGAATCTCCACCAGACTCCCAGATGAATGCACGGTCTTCCAGGCAGAGATCTATGCCATTACCATTGCCGCGGAACAGATTTTGGAACGGGATATTTCTCCGAAAAAATTCAAGATCTACGTCGACAGTATGGCAGCTCTCAAGGCCTTGGGCTCTAGAACTATCAAATCACGCTGCACGATGGACTGCTTTCTAGCCTAAACCCATATTCAGGCGCACGAAATCACGCTCTGCTGGGTGCCAGGACATAGCAACATACAGGGCAACGAATTAGCAGACGAATGTGCCATGATAGGATCCGGTGCGCGAAATGAAACCGCGACTCTGGACGTGCAAATTCCGTTCGTGGAACTTAAAAACCAAATCGGCAAACGCGGAGCAGCACTAACCAGATCGAGGTGGGATATCGTACAAAACTGCAGGACTGCAAGAACCCTTTGGCCATCCATTGATGTGAACCTTACCGAAGAATTGCTGTCCTTCAGGAAGAACACACTTAGCATCCTCACAGGAGTCATCCCGCATGAAGCTTCCTTACGAAGACTTCTGTAGAAGCTGCTTGGATGAAGAAGAGGAGGAGTCAGTACAGCACCTGCTATGCTCATGCAAAGGACTGCAAGAGTACCGTTTGGCCTATTTATGGCACAGGCTCTTCGAAAACCTAGACGACCTAGCAGATGCACCGCTCAAACCCCTTCTCAAATTCATCAGTAAATCTCTCTGGTTTAGTAAAGCTACAAAGACAAACGAAAACACGAGTCACTAGATCTTCTCTATTCGTCTATTCTGCTCACGGGAAACACAATGGACCGAATTGTCGGCCCCGAGTGAACTCGTCAGTTGTATTCTGACGGGCGTCCCTTTCAACCTAACCTAACCTATGGACGAAATACAAAGACTGGTCTGCCAATTTTTGACGTTGTTTCTGTTTCTGCACATAGGTTAGGTTAGGTTGAATAGAGGAGACGTTTAAAACGTCTCATGTCCATGGACATACACTTAAGCCAGTGGTTCGGCCTGTTGTGCGCTCCTTATTTATGATTTTCATACCCCACGGATTACAGAAAATCGGTACTAGACACGTATTTTCTCAGTATCTTCCAGTCATATCCTCTGAGATGATGAGTCAAGTCTGGCAATATGTGAGAAACGAAATATCGGGATCTTGCATGTGTGAAAGCTGGGCAGTGACACAGAAAATGTTCCATCGTTTCGATGTTTTCCCTGTATGCCCTGCACTCGTCGTTTTCTGCTAGTCCTATGCGATGAAGAAGTGCCTGTAACCTTGAGTGTCCCGTTAGAACACTTATCATCTTACTAATCTCGATCTTGTTTAGTTTCAGAAAACTACTGGTTTTCTTCTCATTTGGGTCACCCCACAGTATCTTTGCAGTTGCTCCTACAGTTGCTCTATTCCACACAGTTTTGTGAGCCATCACTGCCCAGTGCTTCAACTCATCCATCGTGGCTTCGAAAGGTTTCCAAGTTTATTACTCGAAGTTCTCTGCCCTTTGAAACCAAGCTGTTTGTTCGTTCATTTCCAATCTCTCCGTTGTGTCCCGGTACCCAGAAAATACGCAGTTGACCATGGACTGAGTAATTATTTATCGTTCTTTTACAGTCTAACACAGTTCTGGATTTGACCTTTTCCGATGTTATTGCTTTGACCGCCATTTGGCTATCTGTGAATATGTTGGGATATTTAGGCTTTGTGGTACTACTGAGCCAGTTAACACACTCCGACCGTTGCTGATCAGTCGTAGTGAACGGACGTGTTTAGCACAGAGCGGATAGTTAAAATCTATTACGCAGTACCTATTACGCAATCGCAAAAAAAAAATCTGTACAAAGTCTGGAAGGCCCACATCGTAGTACCTATTACGGGCTAATACAGGCAAAAAATTAATAAATTCGTTGACGGGGATGCCTTCGCGTTCCGATGGAGCGGGGTTCCCCAATCGTCCTTCTGTCCGTCCGTTGGTTTTGGCCAAAGCCGACCACACCAAACATGGTGAAAATTTCCACCCAGTACTCACAACAGGTGGTACGGTGAGGGGAAAACGCCATATCCGACCGTCAAACCGGAAGCACAATGAGCACCGGATAGCGCTCAGAGTTTTGACGAAGTTGGAGGCTGTTGAGGTTTCGGCTCTTACCGAAAAACAAAAAGAGTCACTTACCTGGGCTAAAGGCGTCATAGATGCTTTTAAGGTTAATCAGCCGGCTGAAAGAGCCACAAATTCAGCTGTGTTAACGGCTAATAAAGTAAAACGAATCAGATCACCTGATGAACCCGTGCCTTCGAAAAAGGCAAGAGGCCCTAATGTCACCATCAACAGGACACTCACCAAGCCCTTCAATGAAGTGGCGAAGGAGAGTCTAGTGATGGCCGTTATAGACAGAAGTAGTGAGGATGGATCCATCCTCAAGGACAAATGGTGCCATGTGCAATCAGCCGTTATGGCTCATTACCTCGATGTCCGTAGAGAAATGCCGGGAACAGCACCAACCCACAAAGATGCAGGATGGCATCAGGGGAGAGTAAAGCTCTTATATTTCGATGATGCCAGATCAGTAGACCTGTATAAGGCTGCTCTGAGTCGAGCGGGTGAGGTGTGGCAGGGTGCCCAGTTGGATGTTGTCGAAAAAAACAACATCCCTAGTCACCCTAGAGCCATCACCTGGGTTACAGAAGAGCCCTCCAACCCGGCTGACATATTAGAAATAATAAAAGATTCCAATCCTGGTCTGCCCGCCCATAATTGGAAAATCAGCAAGGTGGGTGAGGCGGATGGTAAAAAGTGGCAGGTCAATTTGATCCCATATACAACGTGCAAGTGCAACCCTACAGTATGGCTTCGAGACTATAGTCTTGAAGGTATACAAGCAGGATATAGTTCCTACTGCGGAAGGTAAGTCGTCCACCGTGGTTGATACACAGCTTTCTGGAAGTGCGGAGGTATCCACGCCCATTATTTCTGGTGACTCCAACTCTAACTGAAGATCTGTAACGTCCTACTCTGAGGACGAAAGCTCTACTTCTGACACAGAGGCGTTGAGGGGAGTCTCCGGACTCTTTGACGCATCTGGCGGGGACACGCTTCTCGATGATACGGACGAAGAGTTCGATAACACCCTTGTCGGGGTGGATGTTAATCTGTCAATTACCAATGATGGTAAGAATTTTACAGACTAACCTCCATCACGCTAAATCAGCCTCAGCGGCTCTATTGCTGCGCCTGTCCACAGGTGCAGTAGACATCGTCCTGATACAGGAGCCCTACGCAGTGGGAGGAAGGGTGTGCGGTATCAGGACACCCAGCTTTAAACTGCTCGTGGCCAACTGTGAAGGCACTCCAAGGAAAGGAAAGATCTAAGTATCTTTCTCCTGGCTAATTTAAGTGGTAAAGACCAAACATCTGCTAGTCTGGAGATCGGTAATCGCATATATTGGGTGGTCTCCAGTTACTTGCCTTATGAAGCTGTAGTACCGACTGCTCTACTCAGGGAAGTAGTAGAGGAGCAACGTCTGACGAGATCGAGCTGATTGTTGGCGCAGACACGAACGCTCATCATACTATCTGGGGTGGTACGGATATAAACAATAGGGGTGATTCGCTTCTTGACTTTATTCTAACTACCAACCTAAGTATTTGTAACATAGGTAATAAACCGACCTTTACAATTAAAGACAGACAAGAAGTACTAGACGTGCTACTGACCGGCTGTCAGACAAAATTATTGGGTGGAATGTACTGGACGACCACTCATTCTCAGATCACTATTATATTGAGTTCAAACTCGCTGAAAAAGAACCTGAACCTGCCGTCCACAAATATGTGAGAAAGACAAAGTGGCACCTGTATGAAAAGAATTTCAAGAAAGTTCTCAACTCCAAACTTCTGTACGAACCGAATGACAAAGCCGGTCTGGATAATCTGGTCGAGCATATCACCACATCATTCAATAGTTCCCTTGAAGAAGCCTGTCCAAAAACAAGGTACAAGGGTAAAACTAAACCCCAATGGTGGACTTCTGAGCTAACGGCTATGAAAAAGACCTGCAACAAGCTATTCAGCAAGGCTAAATCTACTGGGGTCGCTAATGTTTGGGATGCCTATAAAGAGCAACTCAAGATATATAAGAAGGAGCTTAGAAAGGCGCAAAGACGCCCTTGGTATACCTTCTGTGGCGAAGTGGAAAAGGTCTCCGACGCCGCAAGGCTGAGGAAAATATTATCAGCTTCACCCTGTACAGTGGGTTAGCTGCAGGATGAGGCAAATAATTGGACCAACAATAGCGAGCAGTCGCTCAATGTACAGAACTCCTGACAGTGAACCAACATGCTTACAATAAGGGAAGTGTACAGAATCAGCCCTGCACGAACTTCTGAGCACTATCGAATAGTCCCTGCATTTCAAGGAATTCACCATGGTGGCATTTCTTGACATAGAAGGGGCTTTTAACAACATTCACTCAGATTCAGTAATTGCGGCACTGTCACATCTAAAAGTTAACTCTAGTTTGATTAGACTAATTCAAAGTCTGCTCAACAGAAGACGCATAACAGCATGTCTTGGGTCCACAACTCTAACAAGGTTTGTAAACAGAGGGACCCCACAAGGAGGAGTACTGTCACCACTAATTTGGAACCTAGCGGCAAATTCGAAAACGTCCTCCGCGACATTCTACAGGTGGCTCTGAACAAATTGGCTAGATGGGCCAGAAGCAGCGGTTTGGGCGTAAACCCAAACAAGACAGAATTGGTTCTCTTTACTAGTATGAATAAAGTCCCACATGTGGACCCTCCACCTCGGATAAATGGAATAGATGTAGTCTTTTCTGAAAGTGCAAAGTTTTTAAGAATAATTCAAGATAGAAAAGTGTTATTTAGACTTAACGTATTGGAACGTGTAAGGAAGGCCAACGTCGCCTTATTGCTGCAAAAGGCTGTAGGGTCGCGGTGGGGCCTCTCTCCTAAAATCGTCCACTGGATGTATATAGCAGTAGTTCGTCCTATACTGCTATACGGCATTGTGGTATGGTGGACGGCAACTGACAAACTAACCATCACCAACCTACTAACAAAGGTTCAGAGAAGAGCCTGCCTGAGTATAAGCGGAGCCTTAAGGACTACAGCGACCGAGTCTCTACAAGCCCTACTCCATATACTTCCGATTAATATTGTGGCGAGAGAAGTTGCAACCAAAGCGGCAATAAGATTAAACTGCCTATCAATGTGGAGGTACAAGAACTATGGTCACATGAGGATAACAAAATGTAGTGCTATGGTAACCGACCGAGTGGACTATATACCAACGGTGTACACCTTCGAGAGAAATTACATCACTATGATTCCCGCAGAGATGAATGTGTTGGAAGAATACCAGGTAATAGAAACCATCTCCACTTTTACACGGATGGTTCGAAGCTTGATGAAAAGGTTGGCTTCGGAGTACAGTGTGCATAGCTTAGATTGGATATAGCTCACAGACTACCAGATACCTGCAGTGTCTATCAAGCCGAAATAATGGCAATATGGAAAGTAGCCTAGTGGCTGAGTCGCAACATAGTAACCAACACTGGCGTTGTCATTTACTCGGACAGGCAGGCTGCATCAATTCTCTGGAGGCAACATCCCTAAATTCACAAACAGCCCTCGACTGCCGCAGATCTCTTAACGAGATGGCTGAGCAGTTTAATATACACCTCATATGGGTGCCTGGGCATAGAGATATCCCGGGGAACTGCAAAGCCGATGAACTTGCTAGGAAAGGGACGACATTACAAATTCTCGAAGAATTTGCATATATTGGTGCGCCACTATCCAGGAAATCAGGCAGTCCAACGAAAGATGGGCAGAAATCGGCACCTGCAGAGTAGCTAGACAAATCTGGCCAAGGTATGACGTGATAAGATCAAAATATCTCCTCGCACTAGAGTGGCAAAGAGTGTCTACGTTAGTATCAGTTCTGACGGGACACTGCTTGATCGGCGAACACGCAAAAAGATTGGGTATTGACTCTAATGACTTCTGCAGAAGCTGTGGAGACCTAAACTGGTCTATGTGAGCTTGTATAAAAAAAAATAAGGCTGTCACCCTAACCTAAACCTAACACACTCCGTAATTGCTCGAACTTCTGCTTGAAATACTGTGTTATGGTCGCCTTGTTCCCTATGTTGAGAGTTAGGAGATCGTTAGTATTCACAAATTCTATAAGGGCTTGTCCCCTTTTATTGGTGTCAGTACTACCCCAAGCAATATGGTGTGAGTTGGCATCACAACCAGCTAATAACACATTACTTGTATTTTTGGATTCCCTTACCAGACGTTGTAATTCCGACGTAGGTGGCAATGTCGGCGCATCGAATGGCAAGTATACTGACGCCAGGTACATACTTCCATTACCTTGCATCAGCACAGTAGCAACCGATATTGACAACTCTGGAGAGAAAAGAAAGCATAAGTTTGTATGGCACAGAATACAAGTCATTGGACGAGTACCTGTGTTAGCGTAGAAAATATTGTAGTTCATATGGTTTAATCCAGTAACTTTGTTACTAGTAGTCCAAGGTTCCTGGACCAAAGCAACATGAATCCTGCCTTTATTTATTATGTCCATCAGAGCAATGGATGCCGTTTCGCTCCGGTGGAGGTTTATCTGGATGACCTCAATCAAAGCAACATGAATCCTGCCTTTATTTATTATGTCCATCAGAGCAATGGATGCCGTTTCGCTCCGGTGGAGGTTTATCTGGATGACCTCAATCATTGTCTTTCCAGTAAAAGTTTCCTTTGGGAGTCGTCTATCCTATCTGGCTGCACTCCCTCCTTATTTGGTAGTGAGTCTTTCTCCTCATTTGGTTTACTACCTATTACACACTCTTCAAGTAGACCTCTTTGGGAGGCGGTGTTACTTTTTGTCGTTCCCTCTTTGTTTTGATTATTTATGTACCTATTCCTATCACCACTATTGCTGGGAACATTCTGCAAAATTGGTGATATTATCGGCAATTTGGTAATGTTATCGACCACCTTTTGGAAGGCGGTGTTGTTTTTTGTCGCTCCCTCTTAGTTTTGAGTTTTTGTGCCCCTCTTCATATCCTTATCACCTTTGCTGGGAACTTTCTGCAAAATTGATGATGTTATCGGCATATTGGCGATGTTATCAACCACTTCCACCTCACTTTTTGGAATTGTCTCACCCACTTCTTTCTGTTCAATATTTTCGTTTGCCACTGCCGGCGGTACGTTCGTGTTTGGGCTCGACTTAACTGTCCTGCCAATGGGGGGTTTTCCAATCTTAAAGAAGATTTTCCAAGTCCCGAAAATGTCATGCCTCGCTTCTTTCTGTTCACTATTTTCGTTTGCCACTGCAGGCGGTACGTTCGTGTTTGGGCTCGACTTAACTGTCCTGCCAATGGGGGTTTTTCCAATCTTAAAGAAGATTTTCCAAATCCCGAAAATGCCATGCCTTTTATCTTGACAAGGCTATCCCTGGAATACGGCTCTATGCCTACCACCAGGAGAGAACCATCGGGATCATTTTTCCTGTGGAAGACTTCCCACTTCCCCACTCTAAGGTTCGAATGTTGTTTGCCAATGACGCTGAGTATGCGCTCTGACGGTACCTTACTTGCCCATCCTCTGACATAGAAAGATGTTTTTATGAGTACAGGGATGTCGCTTTTCCTTAGCAGTTTCAGCTTTGCGCCGTCCCAAGGTGAGGGGAAGCTCTCCACTAGTTTTCCGAGGACATCGACACAGCATTGTGATGCCAGTTTCAGCATCAAAACGCCCCTCTCAAACGTTCTGCACATAAGTATGTTCAGATTTACACTAGGCAAGTTTTTTCAGTAGAAAAAAAAACTTGACTAGTGTAAATCTGAACAATATATTTAAAACTTTATATTTTTGCATTAACTTGCAGTTTGTAATATTTGTATTTAAAAAATGTATAAAACATGTGTAAAAAAGAAAACAGAAAAGAAAAATATTTTATAAATAGAAAATATAACAAAGAATTAATAATTTTCTATACTTAAGTATTTATAGATTAAATTTGTCTAATTTAAATAGTTTTATGTTTATAACAATTTTGTGTAGAAAAAAATCATCGCGCATTGAGTATTCCTTACAATAGCAGTATTTTTTCCCAACAGGCTTAATGTAGTGGTAGTTACGTGTGTCTTTTATCATTTTGGTCTTTCTAAAGCGGTTTTGTAACCGCATCTCCTCGGTTTTGTGTTCTGCTTTTGAACAATATTCAAAATATATATTATTACATGATTGTTGGGCGCATTCATTAAAAGGCGTCGTTATTGGGTCGTTGCAAGCTAGCGCGACATGCCATCCTCTTTACAGTCCACCAACACCGTCACATGCACTTTTACATGAGAGGTCGCGAAAAAGTTCCATTCGGCTTCAATTACAAAGTCAGCATTGTTGATCAATAAATTTAAAAAATTGAAAAAAATCAACTTACTGTCGATGTTAGCTTCATTTTTGTTTTTATATGCGTAATTTTCCAAAAAATCTAGGGTTATTAAAAAATCTCCTTCTAAATTGATCTTTGGGAAACTCAAGTGATGCGACTGTGATTTAGCCATACAACTGTGTTTTATATACAGGCAGTTCCTTTTCCAGATTACTTAGAAATCAGCAACGTTCTCGATTTTGTGGTTGATTTCGCACCTAAAAATATGTATATCGCTCACTCACTTCAAGAGTGTCTTAATTCATAATTTAAAATTTTTATGGTTGCTTTGGTTTATCTTTTTATACAGACTTAAAGTTACACATCTTGACAATTTTCAATTTTGAGTTATGACAGTCTTGAAGTAAGTGAGCGATATATTATTTATGAATTAATATATACGTTTCTTATGAATCGTACCTGTCTGTGCAATTCCAATGCATAAACCCAATTTCTTTTATATTTGAAGCTGCAAAAAGTTTTAGTAAATCAGTTGATATTGGTGAAAATCCTGGACAATTTACACAAATTAGCATATTGCAATCTTCGCTGGGATTCGAACACTTCATTTGACTTGCCATCTTTCTAGATGAGTACTTTAATCATTGAAGATTAAACTTTAGATTCTGGTGTATTTTGCAGACACAAACATTATGGCTGCCGCCACATCCAACGGGTACGAAATGGAGTGGTCTTAACTTTGTAAATTTAAACAAGCTTATGTCGGTATCCGAATATGTGGCAGTTCTTTCAAATTGCAGAGACGCGGTTTCCTTTCTTCCGTCTACTTAAACCGATATACAATCTTTCTTGCCCAAGGTTACCATAACCTTTTTTCGGAAAAAAGGTTATGGTACAAAGCACTTTACTATGAAAATCCTTTGTACAACAATTTGTATTTTGTAGCGCTTAGAAGCCAAATCGGAGGACTATATCGAAATCTGAACAAATTGTCTTCAAACTTGGCAAGGTTTGTTCTTGGGTGCTACATTTAAATCTGAGCAGATTTACATCAAATTCGACAATGTGGGCCCTTGGGTCAAGAAACTCCATCCTGCTTAATTTCAAAGTGATTGGATATGAAAAAGCATCTGTGGCGCTAAAAGGCCATATAGGACAGAAAATTTATTTGGGGCATATATCTAATCTGAACCTACTTTGACCAATTTCTTCCCAGGTATGAAATAGCCCTTATTGTCAAATTTCAGCAAGATCGGAATGAAAGTGCGACCTGTACATAAGGAACAATTTTACATAGACAGACAGACAATCGGTGTACTTTAAAGTGGGTCTAGCTCCAGTATTTTTAGGTGTTAATTATAATAAATAAGTGAAGCGGCGTTAAGGTCTGAAAAGCCGAATTTTGCATACCCTTCACCATAGATTGCATGTCAACTCTTTTTTGATTCTTTGAAATTTGTTGCGTTAAGAAGTAAAATTTTGAGGTACCTTTGTGTGGGGGCTATATCAAAACATGGACCTATGATGACCATTGTTCGTCTGAAGGGTTCTGGATATACATACACCCAAATTACCAATTTCAGTTCGTCTAGTTGAAATTGCAGTATCTATGGTGATAATAAGTCAAATCGCACAGAAGATGCTAAAAATTGATCGATATTGCCCATTTTCAATCCTAAGTTACCTGCAGCTATAAGAAGTATCTGTACCAAATTTCAGTCATCGAGCTCAATTATTGTAGTACTAACTTTGTACTAAAAGTAGTTTCGAGTATAATTCATATGGAGGTTTACTGATTGTGAAAAATTTTAATTTGTAACAAAAGGAGGACAAATCCATAATTTTTGAAAAATGAGGGAGGACGGGAGGACACTGGTTAAAAAGGAGGACGTATGGTAACCCTGTTCTTGCCAGGCATTACTCTGCTGTAGTCACTCAACTCGTAGAAATTGGTAATGACGATCTACCTTTCTTGGAATTTGGTAATGACGATCTGCCTTTCTTGGAATTTGGTTGAGCAGCATATCCCGACTGTACTCGTAATTTTAAAGCAGCCATGTAGTCACTCGACTCGTAGAAATTTTTTACCAAATTTAACGTAGAAATTGGTAATGACGATCTGCCTTTCTTGGAATTTTGTTGAGCAGCATATCCCGATTGTAATCGTAATTTTAAAGCAGTTTCAGCCATGTATTTACTGACATTCAATAAATTTCGAACCTTGTATGTATTCGAGTAAATGGAAGCAGTTGTAAACAGCTGAATTTGATGCAATATTGTTGCCATCATTTTGATAAGTGCTTAATACTGAACCTTCAACAACAAATTCGTCTAAAAAACATTTAAATGCAATTTTTGCCATTAAAAATGCTAAGAGTGTTACTTACCTCCACTATCTGATAAATAACTTCTGAAGGCATTGACGTCATTCGAAGAAATTTGTAATCGGCAGGTATCACATATGATTTTTTCCACATAGGTGAGAATGTAGCAATCCTCTTTAGAGTCACTTTTTAAAATTTTTAGAACAGATTATTTTATTGAAAGGATTGCAGCACGATGTTTACGCTTTTAAAGACATTATTCAAATGACTTTTTTTAGGTGGTGAGTTTGCCAGCAAGGGAGGTAAGGGCAGGCGAATCGACGAAATCCCTTCTATGACAAACTCCAATAACCAATTACAAGAACAACGATAGCTCAGGAGTGGGGGGAACGATGTGTGTGTGTGTAGGTAGTGACCGGTGTTGGCGAAGGCGGCGATGCAGAAATGCAATGGGCGAAATAGAAAATAAATAAAACACAAGAAGTTTAGTTTTTTTCGACGATAGTAAAGCGTAGCTTTATTTAGTAAGAAAGGGTAACGAAGATTACCTTTTGTTTACAATGTACAGCAAGATGTACTTAGCGATATGTGATGCGTACCGAACGAAAGTCCAAGATGGAGAGAGGTGGCGGAGCAAGTGTCAAAGAAAAACAAATACTTACTCGTTGAAATCTGCAAATCAAATATTGCAAGGATGTAGTAACGAGGAGTAGGCAGATTTCAACGACCGTTAACGTACGATAAATGTGCCAATCTATGCACCTAGAGAAATTAATGATATCAACAAAATTCAGTAAAATCGTACTTAAACAGACTTCAATAATCGATTTCTCAAATATTAAAAAGTGGGCTTATGGTATCACTTCTACAGTTAATTTTACTCCCCTCAAAATAAAAAATGTACAGGTACAACATTCAAATGAAAATATGACGTACTATGCACGCCCATAGGGATAACCCATATGGGTACTAATTCGTTCAAAACGATCGAGAATTCCCTAAATTTTACTAACGAACAATTTGTATGGCTCCACTGAAATCAAATATTCAATGACATTCATTTTATGGCTAGGACACTCCAAGGAATTTCCACCATCCATTCATAAATATTGACCTAAATCGCCAGGTATGTCAAACAGGTAGTTGAAAAATTTATGACCGACTTATGGAAATATTTTATAACGCTTGACTTGAAGAATAAACAATGTAAACCACACCACCCTATTTTATTCTGAGAATGGAAAAAATAAGTAATGGCATTTCATCATACGATCGTTTTCAGGTAGCTCCGTTATTTATATTAATTGAAAAAGTTGGCTAACGAACGTTCATCATACGACCGTTTTCAGGTAGCTCCGTTATTTATATTAATTGAAAAAGTTAGCTAACGAACATTTCATCCTAGTGTAACGAACATTTCAAACGGCCGTTAGTTAACTTGAAGTTTATTCCTATTGTGAATAAATACTAAAATATTTTGACATTTCTATATGTTTGGTTTTTAAAATTGTGCGCAATATTTTGTATTTTAAATTTTAAGAAAACGTGTCATTACATTCAATTCTATTAGTTATTCAGTTGTAGCATGATTTGACTCCTTTGTGTGGAAGGTACCAGCAGGGACAAGGCTACTTCGCACATTTCTCTGGAGATGGATTTTAGTGGAGGAGGATATACGTATTTCGTATGCTATGACCAAAAGTATAACACATCGAGGGAATGGCTTAGCTACATATACCAATGTAGGTCCCTAGTGTTACCACGGACTCAGGAGCCCTTCATCGTTGATAGACAAAGCTATCAATATCACGAACATCGGTACCGGAAATATATGTCAGTCTTCCTAGAAAGGCCGACCCCAGTAAATCCCAAGGTCGTCTAGTTAATGTGGGACAGTAAAAAAGCAAGTGCTCAATACTCTCCGCTTCTTCCTCCTCACCACAGCTCCCGCAGAAGACATTGGACGCAATGTCTTCTGCGGGAGCTGTGTTCGTCTATGAGACAAAGCCCCGTCAGAATTGACACCAGCTTAGACAGTATTTTCCTCTGCCGTGCGAGGAGTTACTTTGATTTTCTTAGGTCATATCTTCGCCAGATTTCTACCTTACAGGTGCCAATTTTTGCTCATCTTTCTGTTATAGCCTCCTCCCTAAGCCAATGATTACAGTGGGTAGTGGCGCACCAATATATGCAAAATCTTCGAGAATTTGTAATGTCGTCCCCATCCTACCAAGTCCATCAACTTTGCAGTTCCCCGGGATATCCCTATGGAAATACATTTGGGAAATTTTAGGGCAGTTGAGCATTGCTTTCCTTCCGGTTGTCTTTCTGGCTGATTTCCCACTCAAATTTGATATGTGGGAAATACCACAATTTATTTATCTCAGTTCAAAGACGTGTGCCGTATTGGTCCACTCCTTCTAGAAATCATCCCTCACCCAAAAAGGTTTAATTTTTAGTGACATATAGATTCTCTACTGTTTTCTATGCTATGCACCCGAATCTTCTGTAAGTCCACACTAGTGATGTCAAACGGAAATCCCGATCCCGAAAATCCCGGGAAATCCCGAATGCCGCCATTTCTTAAAATGAATCCCGGGATATTTTAATAATACTATATGAAGCTGTCCCATATAAAATATTAAGTAAAAGATGTGAACATCAAAACACATTGACATAATCCGGTAAAAAAAATTGAAATTTGGAGAAGAATTACAAAGTATATCATAATTGTAATTATAAATAAGTAAATTTAAAACAAGAACACAAATAGAGTTTGTTTTTTCTACAAAACGAAGATTATTGAATTCTATTCTTTTAAATTAATGAAAAATTCCTAATATAAGATCTGATATGGATCGAAAAATCGATTTGGTCCCATAAAAACGGAATTAGTCAAACTGATTTCTCAAGTTGAAAAAAATATTTTTCGTGCTTTAATGATAGAAAATCATAACATCAATAATAATTCAGACCACGAGCTGAAATTGGACCAAAATTATTTCATAGCTAAGATGTTGTGAAATATTTTAATAAAAGTTAGTAGTTCTTAACAAAAATGTATCCTTTAGCCGTTTCTATCCTTATTTAAATTAATTACAATTAAATTAAAACTGAACTAAAATGTCTGTATTCCATTTCGAAATATCACAGTATTTAGAATGAATTCCAAAAATCCCGAAAATTTCGGGATATCGAACAATTTCGGGATCCCGAAAAAATCCACGGATTTGCAATTAAAAAATCCCGAATTCCGGGATTTGTGAAAACCATCCCGTTTGACATCTCTAGTCCACACACTGTAATAGCCTTTCTATCAGCTTTTGGTACATCCCACACAAAGGGACTACTTTGTACAAAAAGTTAACAATTTTAATACCAGTGCATACAAAATCCACTGTTGAGCGGATACTTCCCTTTCCGATACCCCCACACAAAAAGACAGATTAATTCGAAAATAATTTCCCCATGACTTCTGTAGGAACCTTCTACATAAATGTTTTAGTATACAGTATTTTAGGCACCTTTGCAATAGCTATTAATATTTCTGGCTCTCATAAAGTACCATAATCTACAATATGCTACTCACAGAGTGATTGTATACATAGTCGGTTTACCCGACTGAAATTTATGATAGCCTTTTTCAAATATTTTCATTTATTTTTTGACCATTCATATTATCCCCCGGTTAAAGCACATAACTGGTAAAATATTCCAGTTAAATTCAACGACTTTTTTCAGTTACAACTGTCAGTTACATTTTAACGGAGCTACTTGAAAGCCATTTTTTCTTAACTGGTCGTTAAAGTACCAGTTAACTTCTAACGGAGCTACCTGAAAACGGCCGTTAGTCAGAATACTGTAAATACAAAAAATATTTTCATTTAAGTCGATGTCGAAACGATCGGATATTACAATCAAACCGGATACGTATGTTTATAGTTCGTAGACACATACAAACATATGTACATATCGCCACCAGAAATGGAAACGGCCCTAACTTACAGGAAAATCAAAATCGACTTTTAGATTGATTATTGGGAATTTGACGAAATTATATCTTCGCAAAAAATTTTAGAGTCGTACGAACAAAAATAACGATATTACACAGGAGTGTTTAATTGATAAATACAAACAGTCCTAACTACACACACCAGCGAAGAATACACAAGCCATACATGCCATACACATTGTTCGTAGAACTGTTATCAATGGTGGATAGTAAACCTTTCACTCAATTATATGGAAACGTATGTGGTTTAAATAAAGGGTGATATTTTGAGCGATTGGTTTTTGAAAATTTAATAAAAACACACAAAATGTGCATAACATATTTATTTCTATTGTCTTTTTAAAGATTACTTCAAGCAAATTTTGCACATAGCAACACTTTAGGTGGTTCATTCCGAAAGTTCAAATTTGACATGCTTTTCACAACATTTCGGCCGTTATCTTGCCTATGGCATGTGTAAAGTTGTCTTCCAAGCCAGCAATCGAGGTTGGCTTGTCCCTATAGAAAGGAGACTTCACGTGCCCCTACAAAACAGTCTAGTCCTGCATCAAATTGACAGCGCCAAAACGTGAGAATTAATTACTCACCAAAATTGCCTCAATTGGTTCATGGTATCGCCTGAAGTGTGGAATGTGGCATCCCGTCACATGCTCATTTTGGGCAAAAAAAGTCCGTGATCATCGAACGATATCTTGTTCTATTACCCGTTAAATCGCGGCCATCATCGTCTTTGAAGAAGTACGGTCCAATGGTGCTGCAGGTCTATAAACCGCACCAAACAGTACATTTTTTGGGGTACATTGGCAGTTCTTGAACAGTATCTGGCTGCTTTGCGTAGCAAATTTTGCAATTCTGTAAAAATAATTCGCTGAAGACAGCATTCCGACAAAAAAAAGTATTTTTCATTGAGCATGAATTTTGATAACAAAAATGATTTGCTAGTGATGTTCGTTTGTAAGTATATTCATTGTGAAATTTGAAATGAAAAATTTAACAATTTTGTACCCTCCACCATAGGATGGGGGTATATATTTATTTTGTCACTCAGTTTTTAACACCACTAACTATTGATCTGAAAACCCATAAAGTATATATTTTTAATCGTTGTAAAATTCTAACACGATGTAGCCACATCCGTCTGTCCGTCCGTCTGTTTTAATGACGCTACAATCTATAATACTTGAGCTAGGTGGCTGAAATTTGGAACATATACTTCCTATATCTGCAGGTATGTTGGGATTGAAAATGGACAATATCGGTCCATTTTTTTGATATAGCCCCCATATATAGCATCTCTCCGATTTGAATTCTTAACGTCATAGAAACCACAAATGTCTACCTCCCGGGCTGAAAATTGGTAACTGGGGTTTATTTATACGCCGAATCCTTCACACGAACAATTGTAATCATAGGTCCATATTTCGATATAACCCCCATACAAAGGTCCCTCTAGATTTAAAATCGTAACGCCACAAAAACCTCAAATTTCAACAAGTTGGGCTGAAATTTGAAGACGAAGCCCAGAGAAGTGAATTATCTACTATAAAAGGACATACGAATTTTGCACAGCTTCAAAAGTAATTTGGAACAAGTAAAAGCGTTAAGTACGGTCATGCCGAATCTTATATACCCTCCACCATGGAAAGCATCTGATTGGTTTCGGGCACAAATAAACTCATAGTACCAAATTTCAGCCTGATTCGTTGAAATTTGTGGTTTTTGTTGCGTTAGGAAGTAAAATCTAGAGGGACCTTTGTATGGACCTGTATGACTATCGTTGTTGGTGTGACGGTTTCCGGTTAAAAATAAACCCCAGTTACCAATTTTCAGCCAGATGTGTTGACATTTGTGGTAATATGGGGGCTATATCTCCGTGTTTTAAGACGGTTAAGAATATACATACTTTATCAATATCTCAGATCAATATTTAGAGGTGTTGCAAAGGGAATGACACAATGAATGTACCCCATATCCTATGGTGGAGGGTATAAAAACGTTTTCAGTTGCTGAACTGTTCCAAATATATGGAGCCATAACCGCCAAAAAGACGTAAGCGCCACTCACAAAAATTTGGAGGAGAAGTTTTCTTTAGCGATTATTTTTTGTTTAAATGCATATGTAATGCATACCTCTGTTTATATAACTGTGAATTTTAGTATAACGGTACATTTTACGGCTATAAATTTCGGAAACATGATGCCATTTGTCATATATATATACGATTTCTATCAAAAAATTTAAAGTAAATCATGGTGGCGCTTACGTGGCTCGATATGAGCACAGATTAATCATTTTTTATTATGCAATGCCATCATCTTCAAGGCCTAGAAGGTAATACAAGCTGACTGTCAATATATATGGGCAAATATCAAAATTTTTTAATTTTGAAGTAAATTTTTTTTCAAGGTTTTTTTGGCGAGCACATCAACGGCATTTACAACAGACGAAGATAAAAATATAAACATGCAAAAACCGTTGTTGTGAATAAATTTCATCAAAGGCCGCGAAAGTTATGGCGGTTCCAAATTGAAATTTAAAAAAATTGTATAAAATGCAATTTTTAGCGGAATTCGGAAAACTAAAACTACAATCATAGAACATTAGCATTTCTATCAGCCTATGACAAAATATTACTGTTATTACTGTGGAAATATAATTTTTGCAATGTGCATAATTTGCACAATCATCAAAATAAAATGACGGCGATTTCGGAATAGAGCGTTAAAAATCCCTTTATTTCATATACACTTCCGCCATATCTGTACCCCGCACTGGGTGTGCCTTGACAATCATTGCTGAAACAAAAGTGTCACGTTCTTCGCGTACAAGACTTCAATCTTCAAACAAGTACCCATGATTGTTAAGTGCACCACAGCAGTACGCCAGAAGAACATAGAAATGGATTTCAGACGTTTTTCAGACGACAAAATTTGCAATTTTTGCAAAAATTGAAAAAAAGTGAATAAAATTTCAGCGATTCATTATTTTGTTACGGCCCCCTGATTTTTGGATTCACCAGGTCAAAAGCCATCTGGGATTATTAATTCAGCTCAATCTATACATAACTGTAGATGTGCTCCGCAAAATACACTATCAAAAAAAAAGCACGCAAGTTTAGGAGGCTATAGCGGTGGTTCCATTAAGAGCACATCAACGACACCTATATAGATTTATAGGCATTTCAAGCCACTATAACCGCTTCTTTAGTGTTATTTCATTACATCGCGGGCCGCGCTGACCGCGGTCACAAAACAAAAACACTTGAAATCGCATTTCAAAAAGTTATGAGCTATAATTTTTTGTAAAAAGATCTCACATGAACAGTGCTCACGAAAAATTCTTCCTCCATGTGTCCCTCGTGTTTTTTGTAACTGACCAGTAACTTCAGAATAAATAGTTTGGCCACAACTTATAAAAGAATGGATACAGATATGAACATTTCTACACTCAGAAAAGAAACACTTTAAACTCACTTTAAATCCAGTACAAGGGACTTTAAAATTAAAAATGTTCATGTATAAAAACCAGCCGTATTGAAAAATATTTAATTTTAAAGTTTACACTTTAAAATGTAAATTATCGATGTTAGCACTTTGAATATTAAAGTGAAAACTTTACATTTTAATATGCGCATTCTCGAATACAATTTAAACACTTTTGATTTTAAAGTTCACACTTTTAACCCAATTTAAAAATGTTTGTATTTAAATTAAAAGTTAACACATTCAATCTCAAATTAAAAGCGTTAGCTTTTATTTTAAGAATGAACACTTTCAAATGCAATTTAAAAGTGTTCACTATAAACTTTAAAGGAAACAGATTATTTTAATTGTTTTTAATTCGCATTTTTTTATTCAAACATATTTATATTTAAATTTATTTTATATTTATGAAATAACTCATTTATAACTCACTAATAATTCATTAAATAAAATAATTTAATTTAAATTTAAAAAATAAATCATTATGTTATCATATCTTTTTTAATCTTGCACATGTCTTTCCATTGTTAATTTGATGTAAATTCATAGGCAGGCTTGTGAAATGTAGATAGATAGATAGATAATTCTTTATTATTTCTGAATTACTTATATACATACATTATTCATTTGTAAACATAATAAAGAATGAAAATATATTATTAGTAACAATGTTTAATATTCTAAACGTCTGTTACTTTCACAACATTATATTGCTTCATTTACAAGAAATTGCCGATATTTTATAGCTATTTTTAAATACGTTAAAAGTTTGCTCCAACTTCCTTCGATTTGGCCATTTAAAATGCCTCTCATTTCCGTTTCATTCAATACTGGTTTGTGGAAACACGCTATTCTATATTCCCTGAATACGGGGCATATTCCCAGAAAATGCAGAGATTGCAAAGTTTACTCCTTTCATCTGTACCGAAAGTGTTTGAATTTAGATTCAACATTCCACTGCGTGCCTTGAAGATTGAAATTATACTATCGGTGCAATCATTGTCGTTGATATACAAGGGACTTCTAGTGTGGTCCAATTCTTTGTAAAATCGTTCACTGTTATTTTTCATGGCTAAACTATTTTGAACATTACTTTGTTTCATGGATGACAGTAATTCTTTACTGAAATCATTCCATTGCTCGCTGAAATTAAATGTTTCTGGCCAATTAATGTTTAGGTGTCTAGCTGTTTTCTTTAATTCCGATACCCAAAACAGTTCACGTTCCACCAGTAAATTTGTTAGAATTTTCGACAACCTGCTGCTTGAGTATTGAGTCAGTATTTTACTAATATATCTTAAATGTAAGCCCGCAGTATATATATGACTCTCCTCCGCTGATGTTTCTAACATTAAGATATAATTCGGCGTGTTTTTTGGTAACTTAAGGACTTTCTTCATAAAGAACCTTTGTAGTATGTCCACTTCTTCAAAATAATTAAAGCCCCATACTTGCGATGCGTAACTTTGAATTGAACGACATACTGCCAGGTATAACTTCCATTACTGTTTCAAACTTATTTGATTTTTCCCCAAAATATTTTGCCACGTTGAATTAATTGCTGTTTTCGCCTGCATATTTCTACGTTCAATGTGTTTACGAAAACTTAGTTTTGGTGTAAATATTACTCCCAAATAATTGTATTCGGATGTTATTTCCACTTCAGAACCTCGGTACCACCACTTTTCTTTTTTACTTAATTTGCCTCCTCTTCGGAATACCATAATTTTGGATTTGCTCATATTGTCCACTAAGTTCCATTTGCTACAATACTGCTCCAAATTGTATATCATTTTTTGCAGAACTTCGGCATCATCAACTAAAATGACTATATCATCAGCATATAAGAGAAGTCTTATATTGTTATTGCCGCATTGCAAGCCTCCCCCAAGGTAATCATGTATATCGTTTATATACAAAGCAAATAGTAAGGTTGACATCAGGCAACCCTGCTTTACACCGGATGATGTACCAAAATATTCCGATAGCTCCTCTCCTGTCCATACTGCGTATTGAGTGTTACTGTATATTTTCTCAACAAGTTTGCTGAACTTATATGATACACCTATTTCGAACAGTTTGTAAATTAACGCTTGTCTGGAAACATTATCGAATGCGGCTTTGAAGTCGACGAAGAAGGCATATACCTATTTCTTTTCAGATAGTTTTACGTTCACAATAGCCGAAAGGTTATATATGTTGTCAGTCGTTGAATAACCTCGTCTGGTATTCGTTTAAAATTTTTTGAGATTCCACCCAATTCATCAGCCTCTCATTGAGAATACCCATCATAACCTTTACAATGCAGTTTGAGAACGCTATCCCTCTATAATTTCCAGGCTCGTCGCAATTTCCTTTCTTATGAATTGGAAAAATTATAGTTTTTGCGAAGGATTCGTCGATATTTCCGTCATTCAGCATTGTATTGTACTTATTCAAGAGCAAATCGTAGAAGCTGTCTGTTGCGTTTAGAAGGAATTCGTATGGGACACGATCTTCACCTGGAGCTTTGTTCATTTTCACTTTACGTAGCATGCTTTTCAGCTCGGTTACATTTATTTGTTCATCTAAGTATTGAACTTCTCGTAGAGGGGCCGCGTAGTGTATTAGTGATATGCTTTGCTTTGTATTAAGTAGATCTTCAAAATAACGTTTGAAATTTTCGGCGGATATATTATTTTCAATCTGAAACTTCATATTGCGAATTTCTCTTACACATTGCCACCATTCCTTGGAGCAATTCACATTATTTATCTTTTCAATGATTTGATTCATATGTTCGTCTTTACTATTTCTACACACATTTTTATAATTCTTTTGGGCCGCCAAATATCTTTCTTTGGCGATTTGTTCACCCGATTTCCTATAGGCATTTAGCAATCGAAAGGATTTCCTTCTAGCAACATCACATTTAATATTATACCATTTCTGATTTTGTGTGAATTTCATATTCGTTCGCGAGTTTTGAATGGCAGAGCATTTTATAGCATCCGTAAGATCACCTAAGCTAGTTTCTTCAGAACATTGTCTGAGATTTTCTGCAGCAGCCGTTAAATTGATTTGATACTGGGACTTTGCACTGTATTTCCATTGCAATTTCGGTAGTAAATTCATTTTGTTTGTTTGTGTATTCTCGCCATTAAATTTCATGGTAAGTATTATAGGGAAGTGCTCAGACCATGTTTTGGCATCCACTTTAAATGATTCTATATTGTTAAGCAGATCGTGACTCACTCCACATATGTCATTGACCGATGAACCAATAGTGCTAACGTATGTAAAGTTTCCTTCTTCATCTCCCTTGGTTCTACCATTTACTATTAACATATTGTTATCAGTCATGAATTCAATGATTCTTCTTCCTTCACGATTTATAACGGAGTCCTTAGACTTCCTACATTCCATTCCAGCATGAAAATATGTCTCATATATATAGTCCAGATCTTGCTCATATTCACCAATTCTCGCATTTAAGTCTCCAATTACTATAGGATCAGCTATATCTCCATAAAGTAAGCAATTAGTTAAATTTCCAAACTCATTATCCCAGCTATTTGTCCGTAAATATGTAGGAATTAGCGTAAAACACTTCTCTTTCAACGAAATTTCTATCATATTTTTGTCGCCTTTTCTGACGATACTAGCGGTGATTCCATTATTTTCTAGTTCCGTGCTTATCCCAACCAGAATACCGCCAGATGCTCTACCATAATTGCTTCTTCTCTTGGCTGATTCAAAATACAGCTTAAAACCTTTAAAGTATTTCTTTGCAATTTCAAATTTTTCTTCCACCAAATGTGTTTCTATCAAAATAAATACTTTAAATTTATGTATATAGTTAAAGAACGAAGGGTACAAACATTTATTATATTATACGACAAAATCGATATGTTAGTATTAGCTTCACATCTTCCATTTCTTCTACAAATATTTCCAATCATTCTTAGTTTTTTGCTGCAGTACTAATTTGAAGTTCTTGAAGAATTGTACAAATTGCATCTGCTTTATCGCCATATATTTTCCTTAATTCGTTAACGCCATCACCATTTCCAAACATCAAGCTCTGCTCATCATTCAACCAGAACAAGCTCTCCTTTATCTTCATTCGATCATCTCTAACTAGAATTCTATGGTCCTTGTTGACATTAATAATTTTTTTCTTCAGTTCCATAAATTTCTTCTTCTTTTCTTGCCTTTTCGGTTCCATATCTCTCTCTATTGAGATTTTTGTACCAGCTAGTTTCGATGTTGTCTTTAGTACTTGATTTACCGACTCCAGTTCAACGGTAACTGACATCGTACTATTTCCCTCGAAGATTTTTCTCACACCTAATATTTTTGGTTTAATATCCATTTTGTTGTGAAATATGTTTTGAACTTCAATGATCGGTTTTATATTGCTGGGAAGGCCCTTTATAAACAGTTTATTGACTTTTATTTGTGATTTCAGCCACTTTATTTCTTTTTTCATGTCATCGTTTCCCTTAACGACCTTTTCCAATTTTTGTTTTAGATTATCGTTCTCAATCTTTAGAGTATTTATTTCAGTACTGACATGGGAAATTTCATATTTAATCTCCTCCAGATCTTGCTTAGTGGGTATATTCTTTAATTTTTCATCTAAATTTGCATTTATTGTATCTTTAATTAACGAAATAAGTTCTACAGGATCCATATTAACTTTCTTTCCAGTTTTCGGTTTCTCTGGTGAAGTTTCAATTAATTTCCTCTTGGGTGTTTGGTTTTGTTGTTCCATTCAATTTTATTGCCTGATTAGGGCGTTTATTGTTATACCCGTATACCAGAAATTAATTTAATACGCCTTTATTATATGAGAGCTTATTTCATTAGCATACTTTGAGGTGTTGGATAAAACTTTTTTGTCGATACGATACGTGTGTAGTAACTGGTTGTAATTACGAGAACTGACCAACACTTCTTTTGCGTTACGACACGTATGCAATATTTTGATTTAATCGTCAGCTGAGCGATAACCGTAATCGAATACTTATCGAAGTTTGGTTTGATGAAAGAGTACAGCTGATGTTTACAAATATAACTTAATGGTGTTAGTAAAGTGAAGTGCCTTCCAGTAGCATTGATTTGTTTAAAATAAATATTATTTTAATAAATCCTCGTTTTCTGCTCACCAATTGTAAATAATGAGCCACCTCCACTTCCTCAGAGACTACAAATGTCACGGATTCTCTAGCAGCAAACTCGATGAAAACACTTGGCGCTACTCTCCAATATGATTTTTTTTTGTGGAGCAACTATAAACACAACCGGCAAGTTTCGTAGTTTGATACTTCTTGTGAAATGTTAATCAGTTTTAGGCAATTTTGTTTTATACCTATACTGGTAACTATAGGTAACATAGAACGTAAATAATTTCATTAGAACGTAAATAATTTCATTTTCGAGATGTTATATTATCAAAATATATTTTTGCATCTTTATGTTTTGCCTCAAAACGCATCGCCCAGACAAACTTAAGAGGACCACATTTCTCAATTGCGTGAGGGTAGTGCACCAAAAAATTATGCTTAGGTTTCAGATCATCGTAAAGTAGAATATATAAAGTAGAATAGAAATTAATAAAATTTGTTTACATTTATTTTGTTCGCATTGAAGTATATCTCTATTTGACAATAAATGCATGTGTTTTAAATGTCTTATTAGCACATCAACATTATTAAATAACTGAAAACATCTGAAACATTTATACATTATGACAATCGAAAAATTTACAAAATTTAATTTTTTTCATTCATGTGTGTTAACAATGAAGTAAGATTTGAACTTTTTAAATCAAATTTTGAATCTAATTCATAAAAATACTTTTGGATAAACATCCATGACATTTCGCAGATCTTAGGTTATTTAAGAACTTTTTAAATCTAATTTTGAATCTAATTCATAAAAATACTTTTGGATAAACATCCATGGCATTTCGCAGATCTTAGGATATTTAAGATTATGAAAGATTTTAAAGCATATGTCCAAACTTTCAATAAAATAATTTAGTTTGTACAAAGTTTCGTCAAAGTAAATATAAAAGGTTTTAAGATCGTCCACAGAGTCTGCTAACACAATTATAAACGGCTGTACAGTCAGTTTAATATTTTAGTATTTACCGATAAGTTATTTTATTCGTCTTGAGTAATCGCTAATTGTTGTTAACTGCAATACGAAGCTTTCATTAGCATCTTTAATGGTGTCTTTCTTGTTTGTATTTCCATCTGCACTAAATCTTGCTGAAGGCAGCAGAACTGAGTTGAGAAGAATTGTAAAAATGTAGTCTTGACAATCTGAAAAAAAATATATAGTGTTATTTTATTAATTTAACAAAAAGCCCATAATTGTTACTCACCAATTTTTTTCGTCGTTTTTGCTTGGTTCAGAAGATCTATTGATTGCTGATTCCGTATGTTGACATCGTAGTAGTTCACTATCTTGGTTTTACAATTATCCCACTTTGTTTTTAAAAGATTATCTTTTTGTGGACAAAACAAATTGAAATCTAGATTAATCTAAACAAAAATATAAAAATTTGTATATCCTTGAATTTTGTGTTAAAGTTATTTTTAAACACCAGAAATGGTGCTCTGGAGTCTTAAAAAAATTGGCCACTCCTGCAAAAATCAGAATTTGAGCGCTTTGCCAAATCCTTCATCCGAAATATAAATGATTTTTGCCATTTCTCAATAACCTCATCCTAATTACTGGCATCTTTTGGAAGCGAAGTTTTTAAACATAACGACAGCGTTTCGTCAACTTCAAAATTTTCTTCCACTAATGGATCACGTACTTCACTCGAAAGAGATCTTTCCGCAGATGGACTACTCTTTCTAATCTTTGTCTTTAAGTTAACATATTTGGAATGGAGATTGCGGGATGGTTTTTTTTTCTTTGACGAGGAATGTAGTAATAATCCTGAAAGAAATCAGTTTATTATATGTTCTTTTTAATATATCGTTTTTAATAATACCTGTGACTCTTTTTCTTTGGGAAATAAAACAATTATTTCTTCCACAATATTAGCAAAGTGTTCCGGTCTAAGCTTTGCCTTTGTTAACATGACATCTGCTAAAATTATTTTAATGAGGTCATCGCGTCGCTTATTCGTAAAACATGCCCTTTCCTCATAATATTGAATAAGTTGTTTTCCGGCTGAGTTATTCTTTAGAAATGTTGAAGGGGCTGCAATGCAGTGTATAATTAAATTTAATACAAAACTTTTTACTGTATATTCTTACCTGTGAGCCAAATGCGATTCTTATTGAATTATTTGAAGAACAAGGTGAATCGTTGTGTGTGTTGTATAATTTTACCCTGACTGGTCATTCTTGTATCTTGTTCACACTTCTAAATTCACTTTAATATATCGAAATCACACAAATGCCGCTAACGGTACAATTTAAAGTCGAACTTTTAAAATAAACTTAAACACTTTTAAAATAAAAATATTTACGTTGCGTTTTAAAGTGTTCACGTTTAGTCCCAACAAATACACTTTGAGTTTAAAAGATAACACTTTTAATACAAAATGTACACTTTTAATGTGAAAGTGAACACTTTTATTAATAAACTGACGCTTTATATTTTAAAGTGACTACTTTAAAATTAAAGTTAACACTTTTTACTCAAAACTAAAACTTTCAATATTAAAGTGGACACTTTAAATTAGAAAGTGACACTTTGATTTGTAAAGTGAACACTTTAAATGTAAACGTTAACACTTTTCTGCAAATTGATCACTTTACATTTTAAAGTTAACACTTTGAAAATAAACGTTTTAATTTTATTTTTTAAAGTTTAACAATTTTAAATTAAATGGAATCACTTTTAATGCAATTTTAAAAGTGATTACTTTATAAATAATATATTTTACTTTAAAATGTAAAGTTTGTCATTATAAAATAAAGTCAAAATTTTTAAATTTAAGAATTTTACATTAAAAACAAAAATTTTAACTTTTAAATTAAGAGTAAACACTTTAAAAACTTAAAATTAGCACTTTTACAAAATAGTTTTTGTGTGCACCCCATAAGAACCTATAGACTGAGGCACTTTAAATAAAATTTGAAATTGTTCACATTTAATTTTAAAGCGCACTTTTTTTCTCAGTGTAGGACTTTTTCACAATTTTGAAATGTATGTGCTTATAACTTCTAAAGTTTTTAAGATAATAACAAACTTTTTTGGGAAAAAACTTTTATGTTTGTGGTTTATCTAATTCCATTAATTAATTAACTTATGCACCGAAATCTGTTCACAAAGCGAGAAAAGGGTAAAAAAGCATACATTACCCCTGTGCTAAAAAATTTTGACATTTGCCCATATATATTTCCTTCGAAAATTAATTATTATATATGTTTTAAAGCAAAAATATGTAGTTAAAATACGATACTCAACTTTTCTTAGTACACTCAGAAAAGAAACACTTTAAACTCACTTTAAATCCAGTACAAGGGACTTTAAAATTAAAAATGTTCATGTATGAAAACCAGCCGTATTGAAAAATATTTAATTTTAAAGTTTACACTTTAAAATGTAAATTATCAATGTTAGCACTTTGAATATTAAAGTGAAAACTTTACATTTTAATATGCGCATTCTCGAATACAATTTAAACACTTTTGATTTTAAAGTTCACACTTTTAACCCAATTTAAAAATGTTTGTATTTAAATTAAAAGTTAACACATTCAATCTCAAATTAAAAGCGTTAGCTTTTATTTTAAGAGTGAACACTTTCAAATGCAATTTAAAAGTGTTCACTATAAACTTTAAAGGAAACAGATTATTTTAATTGTTTTTAATTCGCATTTTTTTATTCAAACATATTTATATTTAAATTTATTTTATATTTATGAAATAACTCATTTATAACTCACTAATAATTCATTAAATAAAATAATTTAATTTAAATTTAAAAAATAAATCATTATGTTATCATATCTTTTTTAATCTTACACATGTCTTTCCATTGTTAATTTGATGTAAATTCATAGGCAGGCTTGTGAAATGTGAAATGTTAATCAGTTTTAGGCAATTTTGTTTTATACCTATACTGGTAACTATAGGTAACATAGAACGTAAATAATTTCATTAGAACGTAAATAATTTCATTTTCGAGATGTTATATTATCAAAATATATTTTTGCATCTTTATGTTTTGCCTCAAAACGCATCGCCCAGACAAACTTAAGAGGACCACATTTCTCAATTGCGTGAGGGTAGTGCACCAAAAAATTATGCTTAGGTTTCAGATCATCGTAAAGTAGAATATATAAAGTAGAATAGAAATTAATAAAATTTGTTTACATTTATTTTGTTCGCATTGAAGTATATCTCTATTTGACAATAAATGCATGTGTTTTAAATGTCTTATTAGCACATCAACATTATTAAATAACTGAAAACATCTGAAACATTTATACATTATGACAATCGAAAAATTTACAAAATTTAATTTTTTTCATTCATGTGTGTTAACAATGAAGTAAGATTTGAACTTTTTAAATCAAATTTTGAATCTAATTCATAAAAATACTTTTGGATAAACATCCATGACATTTCGCAGATCTTAGGTTATTTAAGAACTTTTTAAATCTAATTTTGAATCTAATTCATAAAAATACTTTTGGATAAACATCCATGGCATTTCGCAGATCTTAGGATATTTAAGATTATGAAAGATTTTAAAGCATATGTCCAAACTTTCAATAAAATAATTTAGTTTGTACAAAGTTTCGTCAAAGTAAATATAAAAGGTTTTAAGATCGTCCACAGAGTCTGCTACCACAATTATAAACGGCTGTACAGTCAGTTTAATATTTTAGTATTTACCGATAAGTTATTTTATTCGTCTTGAGTAATCGCTAATTGTTGTTAACTGCAATACGAAGCTTTCATTAGCATCTTTAATGGTGTCTTTCTTGTTTGTATTTCCATCTGCACTAAATCTTGCTGAAGGCAGCAGAACTGAGTTGAGAAGAATTGTAAAAATGTAGTCTTGACAATCTGAAAAAAAATATATAGTGTTATTTTATTAATTTAACAAAAAGCCCATAATTGTTACTCACCAATTTTTTTCGTCGTTTTTGCTTGGTTCAGAAGATCTATTGATTGCTGATTCCGTATGTTGACATCGTAGTAGTTCACTATCTTGGTTTTACAATTATCCCACTTTGTTTTTAAAAGATTATCTTTTTGTGGACAAAACAAATTGAAATCTAGATTAATCTAAACAAAAATATAAAAATTTGTATATCCTTGAATTTTGTGTTAAAGTTATTTTTAAACACCAGAAATGGTGCTCTGGAGTCTTAAAAAAATTGGCCATTCCTGCAAAAATCAGAATTTGAGCGCTTTGCCAAATCCTTCATCCGAAATATAAATGATTTTTGCCATTTCTCAATAACCTCATCCTAATTACTGGCATCTTTTGGAAGCGAAGTTTTTAAACATAACGACAGCGTTTCGTCAACTTCAAAATTTTCTTCCACTAATGGATCACGTACTTCACTCGAAAGAGATCTTTCCGCAGATGGACTACTCTTTCTAATCTTTGTCTTTAAGTTAAAATATTTGGAATGGAGATTGCGGGATGGTTTTTTTCTTTGACGAGGAATGTAGTAATAATCCTGAAAGAAATCAGTTTATTATATGTTCCTTTTAATATATCGTTTTTAATAATACCTGTGACTCTTTTTCTTTGGGAAATAAAACAATTATTTCTTCCACAATACTAGCAAAGTGTTCCGGTCTAAGCTTTGCCTTTGTTAAATTATTTTAATGAGGTCATCGCGTTGCTTATTCGTAAAACATGCCCTTTCCTCATAATATTGAATAAGTTGTTTTCCGGCTGATTTATTCTTTAGAAATGTTGAAGGGGCTGCAATGCAGTGTATAATTAAATTTAATACAAAACTTTTTACTGTATATTCTTACCTGTGAGCCAAATGCGATTCTTATTGAATTATTTGAAGAACAAGGTGAATCGTTGTGTGTGTTGTATAATTTTACCCTGACTGGTCATTCTTGTATCTTGTTCACACTTCTAAATTCACTTTAATATCGAAATCACACAAATGCCGCTAACGGTACAATTTAAAGTCGAACTTTTAAAATAAACTTAAACACTTTGAAAATAAAAATATTTACGTTGCGTTTTAAAGTGTTCACGTTTAGTCCCAACAAATACACTTTGAGTTTAAAAGATAACACTTTTAATACAAAATGTACACTTTTAATGTGAAAGTGAACACTTTTATTGATAAACTGACGCTTTATATTTTAAAGTGACTACTTTAAAATTAAAGTTAAAGTGGACACTTTAAATTAGAAAGTGACACATTGATTTGTAAAGTGAACACTTTAAATGTAAACGTTAACACTTTTCTGCAAATTAATCACTTTACATTTTAAAGTTAACACTTTGAAAATAAACGTTTTAATTTTATTTTTTAAAGTTTAAAAATTTTAAATTAAATGGAATCACTTTTAATGCAATTTTAAAAGTGATTACTTTATAAATAATATATTTTACTTTAAAATATAAAGTTTGTCATTATAAAATAAAGTCAAAATTTTTAAATTTAAGAATTTTACATTAAAAACAAAAATTTTTTAATTAAGAGTAAACAATTTAAAAACTTAAAATTAGCACTTTTACCAAATAGTTTTTGTGTGCACCCCATAAGAACCTATAGACTGAGGCACTTTAAATAAAATTTGAAAGTGTTCACATTTAATTTTAAAGCGCACTTTTTTTCTCAGTGTAGGACTTTTTCACAATTTTGAAATGTATGTGCTTATAACTTCTAAAGTTTTTAAGATAATAACAAACTTTTTTGGGAAAAAACTTTTATGTTTGTGGTTTATCTAATTCCATTAATTAATTAACTTATGCACCGAAATCTGTTCACAAAGCGAGAAAAGGGTAAAAAAGCATACATTACCCCTGTGCTAAAAAATTTTGACATTTGCCCATATATATTTCCTTCGAAAATTAATTATTATATATGTTTTAAAGCAAAAATATGTAGTTAAAATACGATACTCAACTTTTCTTAGTACACTCAGAAAAGAAACACTTTAAACTCACTTTAAATCCAGTACAAGGGACTTTAAAATTAAAAATGTTCATGTATGAAAACCAGCCGTATTGAAAAATATTTAATTTTAAAGTTTACACTTTAAAATGTAAATTATCAATGTTAGCACTTTGAATATTAAAGTGAAAACTTTACATTTTAATATGCGCATTCTCGAATACAATTTAAACACTTTTGATTTTAAAGTTCACACTTTTAACCCAATTTAAAAATGTTTGTATTTAAATTAAAAGTTAACACATTCAATCTCAAATTAAAAGCGTTGCTTTTATTTTAAGAGTGAACACTTTCAAAAGCAATTTAAAAGTGTTCACTATAAACTTTAAAGGAAACAGATTATTTTAATTGTTTTTAATTCGCATTTTTTTATTCAAACATATTTATATTTAAATTTATTTTATATTTATGAAATAACTCATTTATAACTCACTAATAATTCATTAAATAAAATATTTTAATTTAAATTTAAAAAATAAAACATTATGTTATCATATCTTTTTTAATCTTACACATGTCTTTCCATTGTTAATTTGATGTAAATTCATAGGCAGGCTTGTGAAATGTGAAATGTTAATCAGTTTTAGGCAATTTTGTTTTATACCTATACTGGTAACTATAGGTAACATAGAACGTAAATAATTTCATTAGAACGTAAATAATTTCATTTTCGAGATGTTATATTATCAAAATATATTTTTGCATCTTTATGTTTTGCCTCAAAACGCATCGCCCAGACAAACTTAAGAGGACCAAATTTCTCAATTGCGTGAGGGTAGTGCACCAAAAAATTATGCTTAGGTTTCAGATCATCGTAAAGTAGAATATATAAAGTAGAATAGAAATTAATAAAATTTGTTTACATTTATTTTGTTCGCATTGAAGTATATCTCTATTTGACAATAAATGCATGTGTTTTAAATGTCTTATTAGCACATCAACATTATTAAATAACTGAAAACATCTGAAACATTTATACATTATGACAATCGAAAAATTTACAAAATTTAATTTTTTTTCATTCATGTGTGTTAACAATGAAGTAAGATTTGAACTTTTTAAATCAAATTTTGAATCTAATTCATAAAAATACTTTTGGATAAACATCCATGACATTTCGCAGATCTTAGGTTATTTAAGAACTTTTTAAATCTAATTCATAAAAATACTTTTGGATAAACATCCATGGCATTTCGCAGATCTTAGGATATTTAAGATTATGAAAGATTTTAAAGCATATGTCCAAACTTTCAATAAAATAATTTAGTTTGTACAAAGTTTCGTCAAAGTAAATATAAAAGGTTTTAAGATCGTCCACAGAGTCTGCTACCACAATTATAAACGGCTGTACAGTCAATTTATTATTTTAGTATTTACCGATAAGTTATTTTATTCGTCTTGAGTAATCGCTAATTGTTGTTAACTGCAATACGAAGCTTTCATTAGCATCTTTAATGGTGTCTTTCTTGTTTGTATTTCCATCTGCACTAAATCTTGCTGAAGGCAGCAGAACTGAGTTGAGAAGAATTGTAAAAATGTAGTCTTGACAATCTGAAAAAAAAATATATAGTGTTATTTTATTAATTTAACAAAAAGCCCATAATTGTTACTCACCAATTTTTTTCGTCGTTTTTGCTTGGTTCAGAAGATCTATTGATTGCTGATTCCGTATGTTGACATCGTAGTAGTTCACTATCTTGGTTTTACAATTATCCCACTTTGTTTTTAAAAGATTATCTTTTTGTGGACAAAACAAATTGAAATCTAGATTAATCTAAACAAAAATATAAAAATTTGTATATCCTTGAATTTTGTGTTAAAGTTATTTTTAAATACCAGAAATGGTGCTCTGGAGTCTTTTAAAATTGGCCACTCCTGCAAAAATCAGAATTTGAGCGCTTTGCCAAATTCTTCATCCGAAATGTAAATGATTTTTGCCATTTCTCAATAACCTCATCCTAATTACTGGCATCTTTTTGAAGCGAAGTTTTTAAACATAACGACAGCGTTTCGTCAACTTCAAAATTTTCTTCCACTAATGGATCACGTACTTCACTCGAAAGAGATCTTTCCGCAGATGGACTACTCTTTCTAATCTTTGTCTTTAAGTTAAAATATTTGGAATGGAGATTGCGGGATGGTTTTTTTCTTTGACGAGGAATGTAGTAATAATCCTGAAAGAAATCAGTTTATTATATGTTCTTTTTAATATATCGTTTTTAATAATACCTGTGACTCTTTTTCTTTGGGAAATAAAACAATTATTTCTTCCACAATACTAGCAAAGTGTTCCGGTCTAAGCTTTGCCTTTGTTAACATGACATCTGCTAAAATTATTTTAATGAGGTCATCGCGTTGCTTATTCGTAAAACATGCCCTTTCCTCATAATATTGAATAAGTTGTTTTCCGGCTGATTTATTCTTTAGAAATGTTGAAGGGGCTGCAATGCAGTGTATAATTAAATTTAATACAAATCTTTTTACTGTATATTCTTACCTGTGAGCCAAATGCGATTCTTATTGAATTATTTGAAGAACAAGGTGAATCGTTGTGTGTGTTGTATAATTTTACCCTGACTGGTCATTCTTGTATCTTGTTCACACTTCTAAATTCACTTTAATATATCGAAATCACACAAATGCCGCTAACGGTACAATTTAAAGTCGAACTTTTAAAATAAACTTAAACACTTTGAAAATAAAAATATTTACGTTGCGTTTTAAAGTGTTCACGTTTAGTCCCAACAAATACACTTTGAGTTTAAAAGATAACACTTTTAATACAAAATGTACACTTTTAATGTGAAAGTGAACACTTTTATTGATAAACTGACGCTTTATATTTTAAAGTGACTACTTTAAAATTAAAGTTAACACTTTTTACTCAAAACTAAAACTTTCAATATTAAAGTGGACACTTTAAATTAGAAAGTGACACTTTGATTTGTAAAGTGAACACTTTAAATGTAAACGTTAACACTTTTCTGCAAATTAATCACTTTACATTTTAAAGTTAACACTTTGAAAATAAACGTTTTAATTTTATTTTTTAAAGTTTAAAAATTTTAAATTAAATGGAATCACTTTTAATGCAATTTTAAAAGTGATTACTTTATAAATAATATATTTTACTTTAAAATATAAAGTTTGTCATTATAAAATAAAGTCAAAATTTTTAAATTTAAGAATTTTACATTAAAAACAAAAATTTTTTAATTAAGAGTAAACAATTTAAAAACTTAAAATTAGCACTTTTACCAAATAGTTTTTGTGTGCACCCCATAAGAACCTATAGACTGAGGCACTTTAAATAAAATTTGAAAGTGTTCACATTTAATTTTAAAGCGCACTTTTTTTCTCAGTGTAGGACTTTTTCACAATTTTGAAATGTATGTGCTTATAACTTCTAAAGTTTTTAAGATAATAACAAACTTTTTTGGGAAAAAACTTTTATGTTTGTGGTTTATCTAATTCCATTAATTAATTAACTTATGCACCGAAATCTGTTCACAAAGCGAGAAAAGGGTAAAAAAGCATACATTACCCCTGTGCTAAAAAATTTTGACATTTGCCCATATATATTTCCTTCGAAAATTAATTATTATATATGTTTTAAAGCAAAAATATGTAGTTAAAATACGATACTCAACTTTTCTTAGTACACTCAGAAAAGAAACACTTTAAACTCACTTTAAATCCAGTACAAGGGACTTTAAAATTAAAAATGTTCATGTATGAAAACCAGCCGTATTGAAAAATATTTAATTTTAAAGTTTACACTTTAAAATGTAAATTATCAATGTTAGCACTTTGAATATTAAAGTGAAAACTTTACATTTTAATATGCGCATTCTCGAATACAATTTAAACACTTTTGATTTTAAAGTTCACACTTTTAACCCAATTTAAAAATGTTTGTATTTAAATTAAAAGTTAACACATTCAATCTCAAATTAAAAGCGTTGCTTTTATTTTAAGAGTGAACACTTTCAAAAGCAATTTAAAAGTGTTCACTATAAACTTTAAAGGAAACAGATTATTTTAATTGTTTTTAATTCGCATTTTTTTATTCAAACATATTTATATTTAAATTTATTTTATATTTATGAAATAACTCATTTATAACTCACTAATAATTCATTAAATAAAATAATTTAATTTAAATTTAAAAAATAAAACATTATGTTATCATATCTTTTTTAATCTTACACATGTCTTTCCATTGTTAATTTGATGTAAATTCATAGGCAGGCTTGTGAAATGTGAAATGTTAATCAGTTTTAGGCAATTTTGTTTTATACCTATACTGGTAACTATAGGTAACATAGAACGTAAATAATTTCATTTTCGAGATGTTATATTATCAAAATATATTTTTGCATCTTTATGTTTTGCCTCAAAACGCATCGCCCAGACAAACTTAAGAGGACCACATTTCTCAATTGCGTGAGGGTAGTGCACCAAAAAATTATGCTTAGGTTTCAGATCATCGTAAAGTAGAATATATAAAGTAGAATAGAAATTAATAAAATTTGTTTACATTTATTTTGTTCGCATTGAAGTATATCTCTATTTGACAATAAATGCATGTGTTTTAAATGTCTTATTAGCACATCAACATTATTAAATAACTGAAAACATCTGAAACATTTATACATTATGACAATCGAAAAATTTACAAAATTTAATTTTTTTCATTCATGTGTGTTAACAATGAAGTAAGATTTGAACTTTTTAAATCAAATTTTGAATCTAATTCATAAAAATACTTTTGGATAAACATCCATGACATTTCGCAGATCTTAGGTTATTTAAGAACTTTTTAAATCTAATTCATAAAAATACTTTTGGATAAACATCCATGGCATTTCGCAGATCTTAGGATATTTAAGATTATGAAAGATTTTAAAGCATATGTCCAAACTTTCAATAAAATAATTTAGTTTGTACAAAGTTTCGTCAAAGTAAATATAAAAGGTTTTAAGATCGTCCACAGAGTCTGCTACCACAATTATAAACGGCTGTACAGTCAATTTATTATTTTAGTATTTACCGATAAGTTATTTTATTCGTCTTGAGTAATCGCTAATTGTTGTTAACTGCAATACGAAGCTTTCATTAGCATCTTTAATGGTGTCTTTCTTGTTTGTATTTCCATCTGCACTAAATCTTGCTGAAGGCAGCAGAACTGAGTTGAGAAGAATTGTAAAAATGTAGTCTTGACAATCTGAAAAAAAAATATATAGTGTTATTTTATTAATTTAACAAAAAGCCCATAATTGTTACTCACCAATTTTTTTCGTCGTTTTTGCTTGGTTCAGAAGATCTATTGATTGCTGATTCCGTATGTTGACATCGTAGTAGTTCACTATCTTGGTTTTACAATTATCCCACTTTGTTTTTAAAAGATTATCTTTTTGTGGACAAAACAAATTGAAATCTAGATTAATCTAAACAAAAATATAAAAATTTGTATATCCTTGAATTTTGTGTTAAAGTTATTTTTAAATACCAGAAATGGTGCTCTGGAGTCTTTTAAAATTGGCCACTCCTGCAAAAATCAGAATTTGAGCGCTTTGCCAAATTCTTCATCCGAAATGTAAATGATTTTTGCCATTTCTCAATAACCTCATCCTAATTACTGGCATCTTTTTGAAGCGAAGTTTTTAAACATAACGACAGCGTTTCGTCAACTTCAAAATTTTCTTCCACTAATGGATCACGTACTTCACTCGAAAGAGATCTTTCCGCAGATGGACTACTCTTTCTAATCTTTGTCTTTAAGTTAAAATATTTGGAATGGAGATTGCGGGATGGTTTTTTTTTCTTTGACGAGGAATGTAGTAATAATCCTGAAAGAAATCAGTTTATTATATGTTCTTTTTAATATATCGTTTTTAATAATACCTGTGACTCTTTTTCTTTGGGAAATAAAACAATTATTTCTTCCACAATACTAGCAAAGTGTTCCGGTCTAAGCTTTGCCTTTGTTAACATGACATCTGCTAAAATTATTTTAATGAGGTCATCGCGTTGCTTATTCGTAAAACATGCCCTTTCCTCATAATATTGAATAAGTTGTTTTCCGGCTGAGTTATTCTTTAGAAATGTTGAAGGGGCTGCAATGCAGTGTATAATTAAATTTAATACAAAACTTTTTACTGTATATTCTTACCTGTGAGCCAAATGCGATTCTTATTGAATTATTTGAAGAACAAGGTGAATCGTTGTGTGTGTTGTATAATTTTACCCTGACTGGTCATTCTTGTATCCTGTTCACACTTCTAAATTCACTTTAATATATCGAAATCACACAAATGCCGCTAACGGTACAATTTAAAGTCGAACTTTTAAAATAAACTTAAACACTTTGAAAATAAAAATATTTACGTTGCGTTTTAAAGTGTTCACGTTTAGTCCCAACAAATACACTTTGAGTTTAAAAGATAACACTTTTAATACAAAATGTACACTTAATGTGAAAGTGAACACTTTTATTGATAAACTGACGCTTTATATTTTAAAGTGACTACTTTAAAATTAAAGTTAACACTTTTTACTCAAAACTAAAACTTTCAATATTAAAGTGGACACTTTAAATTAGAAAGTGACACTTTGATTTGTAAAGTGAACACTTTAAATGTAAACGTTAACACTTTTCTGCAAATTAATCACTTTACATTTTAAAGTTAACACTTTGAAAATAAACGTTTTAATTTTATTTTTTAAAGTTTAAAAATTTTAAATTAAATGGAATCACTTTTAATGCAATTTTAAAAGTGATTACTTTATAAATAATATATTTTACTTTAAAATATAAAGTTTGTCATTATAAAATAAAGTCAAAATTTTTAAATTTAAGAATTTTACATTAAAAACAAAAATTTTTTAATTAAGAGTAAACAATTTAAAAACTTAAAATTAGCACTTTTACCAAATAGTTTTTGTGTGCACCCCATAAGAACCTATAGACTGAGGCACTTTAAATAAAATTTGAAAGTGTTCACATTTAATTTTAAAGCGCACTTTTTTTCTCAGTGTAGGACTTTTTCACAATTTTGAAATGTATGTGCTTATAACTTCTAAAGTTTTTAAGATAATAACAAACTTTTTTGGGAAAAAACTTTTATGTTTGTGGTTTATCTAATTCCATTAATTAATTAACTTATGCACCGAAATCTGTTCACAAAGCGAGAAAAGGGTAAAAAAGCATACATTACCCCTGTGCTAAAAAATTTTGACATTTGCCCATATATATTTCCTTCGAAAATTAATTATTATATATGTTTTAAAGCAAAAATATGTAGTTAAAATACGATACTCAACTTTTCTTAGTACACTCAGAAAAGAAACACTTTAAACTCACTTTAAATCCAGTACAAGGGACTTTAAAATTAAAAATGTTCATGTATGAAAACCAGCCGTATTGAAAAATATTTAATTTTAAAGTTTACACTTTAAAATGTAAATTATCAATGTTAGCACTTTGAATATTAAAGTGAAAACTTTACATTTTAATATGCGCATTCTCGAATACAATTTAAACACTTTTGATTTTAAAGTTCACACTTTTAACCCAATTTAAAAATGTTTGTATTTAAATTAAAAGTTAACACATTCAATCTCAAATTAAAAGCGTTGCTTTTATTTTAAGAGTGAACACTTTCAAAAGCAATTTAAAAGTGTTCACTATAAACTTTAAAGGAAACAGATTATTTTAATTGTTTTTAATTCGCATTTTTTTATTCAAACATATTTATATTTAAATTTATTTTATATTTATGAAATAACTCATTTATAACTCACTAATAATTCATTAAATAAAATAATTTAATTTAAATTTAAAAAATAAAACATTATGTTATCATATCTTTTTTAATCTTACACATGTCTTTCCATTGTTAATTTGATGTAAATTCATAGGCAGGCTTGTGAAATGTGAAATGTTAATCAGTTTTAGGCAATTTTGTTTTATACCTATACTGGTAACTATAGGTAACATAGAACGTAAATAATTTCATTAGAACGTAAATAATTTCATTTTCGAGATGTTATATTATCAAAATATATTTTTGCATCTTTATGTTTTGCCTCAAAACGCATCGCCCAGACAAACTTAAGAGGACCACATTTCTCAATTGCGTGAGGGTAGTGCACCAAAAAATTATGCTTAGGTTTCAGATCATCGTAAAGTAGAATATATAAAGTAGAATAGAAATTAATAAAATTTGTTTACATTTATTTTGTTCGCATTGAAGTATATCTCTATTTGACAATAAATGCATGTGTTTTAAATGTCTTATTAGCACATCAACATTATTAAATAACTGAAAACATCTGAAACATTTATACATTATGACAATCGAAAAATTTACAAAATTTAATTTTTTTCATTCATGTGTGTTAACAATGAAGTAAGATTTGAACTTTTTAAATCAAATTTTGAATCTAATTCATAAAAATACTTTTGGATAAACATCCATGACATTTCGCAGATCTTAGGTTATTTAAGAACTTTTTAAATCTAATTCATAAAAATACTTTTGGATAAACATCCATGGCATTTCGCAGATCTTAGGATATTTAAGATTATGAAAGATTTTAAAGCATATGTCCAAACTTTCAATAAAATAATTTAGTTTGTACAAAGTTTCGTCAAAGTAAATATAAAAGGTTTTAAGATCGTCCACAGAGTCTGCTACCACAATTATAAACGGCTGTACAGTCAATTTATTATTTTAGTATTTACCGATAAGTTATTTTATTCGTCTTGAGTAATCGCTAATTGTTGTTAACTGCAATACGAAGCTTTCATTAGCATCTTTAATGGTGTCTTTCTTGTTTGTATTTCCATCTGCACTAAATCTTGCTGAAGGCAGCAGAACTGAGTTGAGAAGAATTGTAAAAATGTAGTCTTGACAATCTGAAAAAAAAATATATAGTGTTATTTTATTAATTTAACAAAAAGCCCATAATTGTTACTCACCAATTTTTTTCGTCGTTTTTGCTTGGTTCAGAAGATCTATTGATTGCTGATTCCGTATGTTGACATCGTAGTAGTTCACTATCTTGGTTTTACAATTATCCCACTTTGTTTTTAAAAGATTATCTTTTTGTGGACAAAACAAATTGAAATCTAGATTAATCTAAACAAAAATATAAAAATTTGTATATCCTTGAATTTTGTGTTAAAGTTATTTTTAAATACCAGAAATGGTGCTCTGGAGTCTTTTAAAATTGGCCACTCCTGCAAAAATCAGAATTTGAGCGCTTTGCCAAATTCTTCATCCGAAATGTAAATGATTTTTGCCATTTCTCAATAACCTCATCCTAATTACTGGCATCTTTTTGAAGCGAAGTTTTTAAACATAACGACAGCGTTTCGTCAACTTCAAAATTTTCTTCCACTAATGGATCACGTACTTCACTCGAAAGAGATCTTTCCGCAGATGGACTACTCTTTCTAATCTTTGTCTTTAAGTTAAAATATTTGGAATGGAGATTGCGGGATGGTTTTTTTTTCTTTGACGAGGAATGTAGTAATAATCCTGAAAGAAATCAGTTTATTATATGTTCTTTTTAATATATCGTTTTTAATAATACCTGTGACTCTTTTTCTTTGGGAAATAAAACAATTATTTCTTCCACAATACTAGCAAAGTGTTCCGGTCTAAGCTTTGCCTTTGTTAACATGACATCTGCTAAAATTATTTTAATGAGGTCATCGCGTTGCTTATTCGTAAAACATGCCCTTTCCTCATAATATTGAATAAGTTGTTTTCCGGCTGAGTTATTCTTTAGAAATGTTGAAGGGGCTGCAATGCAGTGTATAATTAAATTTAATACAAAACTTTTTACTGTATATTCTTACCTGTGAGCCAAATGCGATTCTTATTGAATTATTTGAAGAACAAGGTGAATCGTTGTGTGTGTTGTATAATTTTACCCTGACTGGTCATTCTTGTATCCTGTTCACACTTCTAAATTCACTTTAATATATCGAAATCAAACAAATGCCGCTAACGGTACAATTTAAAGTCGAACTTTTAAAATAAACTTAAACACTTTGAAAATAAAAATATTTACGTTGCGTTTTAAAGTGTTCACGTTTAGTCCCAACAAATACACTTTGAGTTTAAAAGATAACACTTTTAATACAAAATGTACACTTAATGTGAAAGTGAACACTTTTATTGATAAACTGACGCTTTATATTTTAAAGTGACTACTTTAAAATTAAAGTTAACACTTTTTACTCAAAACTAAAACTTTCAATATTAAAGTGGACACTTTAAATTAGAAAGTGACACTTTGATTTGTAAAGTGAACACTTTAAATGTAAACGTTAACACTTTTCTGCAAATTAATCACTTTACATTTTAAAGTTAACACTTTGAAAATAAACGTTTTAATTTTATTTTTTAAAGTTTAAAAATTTTAAATTAAATGGAATCACTTTTAATGCAATTTTAAAAGTGATTACTTTATAAATAATATATTTTACTTTAAAATATAAAGTTTGTCATTATAAAATAAAGTCAAAATTTTTAAATTTAAGAATTTTACATTAAAAACAAAAATTTTTTAATTAAGAGTAAACAATTTAAAAACTTAAAATTAGCACTTTTACCAAATAGTTTTTGTGTGCACCCCATAAGAACCTATAGACTGAGGCACTTTAAATAAAATTTGAAAGTGTTCACATTTAATTTTAAAGCGCACTTTTTTTCTCAGTGTAGGACTTTTTCACAATTTTGAAATGTATGTGCTTATAACTTCTAAAGTTTTTAAGATAATAACAAACTTTTTTGGGAAAAAACTTTTATGTTTGTGGTTTATCTAATTCCATTAATTAATTAACTTATGCACCGAAATCTGTTCACAAAGCGAGAAAAGGGTAAAAAAGCATACATTACCCCTGTGCTAAAAAATTTTGACATTTGCCCATATATATTTCCTTCGAAAATTAATTATTATATATGTTTTAAAGCAAAAATATGTAGTTAAAATACGATACTCAACTTTTCTTAGTACACTCAGAAAAGAAACACTTTAAACTCACTTTAAATCCAGTACAAGGGACTTTAAAATGAAAAATGTTCATGTATGAAAACCAGCCGTATTGAAAAATATTTAATTTTAAAGTTTACACTTTAAAATGTAAATTATCAATGTTAGCACTTTGAATATTAAAGTGAAAACTTTACATTTTAATATGCGCATTCTCGAATACAATTTAAACACTTTTGATTTTAAAGTTCACACTTTTAACCCAATTTAAAAATGTTTGTATTTAAATTAAAAGTTAACACATTCAATCTCAAATTAAAAGCGTTAGCTTTTATTTTAAGAGTGAACACTTTCAAATGCAATTTAAAAGTGTTCACTATAAACTTTAAAGGAAACAGATTATTTTAATTGTTTTTAATTCGCATTTTTTTATTCAAACATATTTATATTTAAATTTATTTTATATTTATGAAATAACTCATTTATAACTCACTAATAATTCATTAAATAAAATAATTTAATTTAAATTTAAAAAATAAATCATTATGTTATCATATCTTTTTTAATCTTACACATGTCTTTCCATTGTTAATTTGATGTAAATTCATAGGCAGGCTTGTGAAATGTGAAATGTTAATCAGTTTTAGGCAATTTTGTTTTATACCTATACTGGTAACTATAGGTAACATAGAACGTAAATAATTTCATTTTCGAGATGTTATATTATCAAAATATATTTTTGCATCTTTATGTTTTGCAAACGCATCGCCCAGACAAACTTAAGAGGACCACATTTCTCAATTGCGTGAGGGTAGTGCACCAAAAAATTATGCTTAGGTTTCAGATCATCGTAAAGTAGAATATATAAAGTAGAATAGAAATTAATAAAATTTGTTTACATTTATTTTGTTCGCATTGAAGTATATCTCTATTTGACAATAAATGCATGTGTTTTAAATGTCTTATTAGCACATCAACATTATTAAATAACTGAAAACATCTGAAACATTTATACATTATGACAATCGAAAAATTTACAAAATTTAATTTTTTTCATTCATGTGTGTTAACAATGAAGTAAGATTTGAACTTTTTAAATCAAATTTTGAATCTAATTCATAAAAATACTTTTGGATAAACATCCATGACATTTCGCAGATCTTAGGTTATTTAAGAACTTTTTAAATCTAATTTTGAATCTAATTCATAAAAATACTTTTGGATAAACATCCATGGCATTTCGCAGATCTTAGGATATTTAAGATTATGAAAGATTTTAAAGCATATGTCCAAACTTTCAATAAAATAATTTAGTTTGTACAAAGTTTCGTCAAAGTAAATATAAAAGGTTTTAAGATCGTCCACAATTATAAACGGCTGTACAGTCAATTTATTATTTTAGTATTTACCGATAAGTTATTTTATTCGTCTTGAGTAATAGCTAATTGTTGTTAACTGCAATACGAAGCTTTCATTAGCATCTTTAATGGTGTCTTTCTTGTTTGTATTTCCATCTGCACTAAATCTTGCTGAAGGCAGCAGAACTGAGTTGAGAAGAATTGTAAAAATGTAGTCTTGACAATCTGAAAAAAAAATATATAGTGTTACTCACCAATTTTTTTCGTCGTCTTTGCTTGGTTCAGAATATCTATTGATTGCTGATTCCGTATGTTGACATCGTAGTAGTTCACTATCTTGGTTTTACAATTATCCCACTTTGTTTTTAAAAGATTATCTTTTTGTGGACAAAACAAATTGAAATCTAGATTAATCTAAACAAAAATATAAAAATTTGTATATCCTTGAATTTTGTGTTAAAGTTATTTTTAAATACCAGAAATGGTGCTCTGGAGTCTTTTAAAATTGGCCACTCCTGCAAAAATCAGAATTTGAGCGCTTTGCCAAATTCTTCATCCGAAATGTAAATGATTTTTGCCATTTCTCAATAACCTCATCCTAATTACTGGCATCTTTTTGAAGCGAAGTTTTTAAACATAACGACAGCGTTTCGTCAACTTCAAAATTTTCTTCCACTAATGGATCACGTACTTCACTCGAAAGAGATCTTTCCGCAGATGGACTACTCTTTCTAATCTTTGTCTTTAAGTTAAAATATTTGGAATGGAGATTGCGGGATGGTTTTTTTTTCTTTGACGAGGAATGTAGTAATAATCCTGAAAGAAATCAGTTTATTATATGTTCTTTTTAATATATCGTTTTTAATAATACCTGTGACTCTTTTTCTTTGGGAAATAAAACAATTATTTCTTCCACAATACTAGCAAAGTGTTCCGGTCTAAGCTTTGCCTTTGTTAACATGACATCTGCTAAAATTATTTTAATGAGGTCATCGCGTTGCTTATTCGTAAAACATGCCCTTTCCTCATAATATTGAATAAGTTGTTTTCCGGCTGAGTTATTCTTTAGAAATGTTGAAGGGGCTGCAATGCAGTGTATAATTAAATTTAATACAAAACTTTTTACTGTATATTCTTACCTGTGATCCAAATGCGATTCTTATTGAATTATTTGAAGAACAAGGTGAATCGTTGTGTGTTGTATAATTTTACCCTGACTGGTCATTCTTGTATCTTGTTCACACTTCTAAATTCACTTTAATATATCGAAATCACACATATGCCGCTAACGGTACAATTTAAAGTCGAACTTTTAAAATAAACTTAAACACTTTGAAAATAAAAATATTTACGTTGATTTGATACTGGGACTTTGCACTGTATTTCCATTGCAATTTCGGTAGTAAATTCATTTTGTTTGTTTGTGTATTCTCGCCATTAAATTGCATGGTAAGTATTATAGGGAAGTGGTCAGACCATGTTTTGGCATCCACTTTAAATGATTCTATATTGTTAAGCAGATCGTGGTTCACTCCACATATGTCATTGACCGATGAACCAATAGTGCTAACGTATGTAAAGTTTCCTTCTTCATCTCCCTTGGTTCTACCATTTACTATTAACATATTGTTATCAGTCATGAATTCAATGATTCTTCTTCCTTCACGATTTATAACGGAGTCCTTAGACTTCCTACATTCCATTCCAGCATGAAAATATGTCTCATATATATAGTCCAGATCTTGCTCATATTCACCAATTCTCGCATTTAAGTCTCCAATTACTATAGGATCAGCTATATCTCCATAAAGTAAACAATTAGTTAAATTTTCAAACTCATTATCCCAGCAATTTGTCCGTAAATATGTAGGAATTAGCGTAAAACACTTCTCTTTCAACGAAATTTCTATCATATTTTTGTCGCCTTTTCTGACGATACTTGCGGTGATTCCATTATTTTCTAGTTCCGTGCTTATCCCAACCAGAATACCGCCAGATGCTCTACCATAATTGCTTCTTCTCTTGGCTGATTCAAAATACAGCTTAAAACCTTTAAAGTATTTCTTTGCAATTTCAAATTTTTCTTCCACCAAATGTGTTTCTATCAAAATAAATACTTTAAATTTATGTATATAGTTAAAGAACGAAGGGTACAAACATTTATTTTCAAAACCATTTATATTATACGACAAAATCGATATGTTAGTATTAGCTTCACATCTTCCATTTCTTCTACAAATATTTCCAATCATTCTTAGTTTTTTGCTGCAGTACTAATTTGAAGTTCTTGAAGAATTGTACAAATTGCATCTGCTTTATCGCCATATATTTTCCTTAATTCGTTAACGCCATCACCATTTCCAAACATCAAGCTCTGCTCATCATTCAACCAGAACCAGCTCTCCTTTATCTTCATTCGATCATCTCTAACTAGAATTCTATGGTCCTTGTTGACATTAATAATTTTTTTCTTCAATTCCATAAATTTCTTCTTCTTTTCTTGCCTTTTCGGTTCCATATCTCTCTCTATTGAGATTTTTGTACCAGCTAGTTTCGATGTTGTCTTTAGTACTTGATTTACCGACTCCTGCGACTCCAGTTCAACGGTAACTGACATCGTACTATTTCCCTCGAAGATTTTTCTCACACCTAATATTTTTGGTTTAATATCCATTTTGTTGTGAAATATGTTTTGAACTTCAATGATCGGTTTTATATTGCTGGGAAGGCCCTTTATAAACAGTTTATTGACTTTTATTTGTGATTTCAGCCACTTTATTTCTTTTTTCATGTCATCGTTTCCCTTAACGACCTTTTCCAATTTTTGTTTTAGATTATCGTTCTCAATCTTTAGAGTATATATTTCAGTACTGACATGGGAAATTTCATATTTAATCTCCTCCAGATCTTGCTTAGTGGGTATATTCTTTAATTTTTCATCTAAATTTGCATTTATTGTATCCTTAATTAACGAAATAAGTTCTACAGGATCCATATTAACTTTCTTTCCAGTTTTTGGTTTCTCTGGTGAAGTTTCAATTAATTTCCTCTTGGGTGTTTGGTTTTGTTGTTCAATTCAATTTTATTGCCTGATTAGGGTGTTTATTGTTATACCCGTATACCAGAAATTAATTTAATACGCTTTTATTATATGAGAGCTTATTTCATTAGCATACTTTGAGGTGTTGGATAAAACTTTTTTGTCGATACGATACGTGTGTAGTAACTGGTTGTAATTACGAGAACTGACCAATACTTCGTTTGCGTTACGACACGTATGCAATATTTTGATTTAATCGTCAGCTGAGCGATAACCGTAATCGAATACTTATCGAAGTTTGGTTTGATGAAAGAGTACAGCTGATGTTTACAAATATAACTTAATGGTGTTAGTAAAGTGAAGTGCCTTCCAGTAGCATTGATTTGTTTAAAATAAATATTATTTTAATAAATCCTCGTTTTCTGCTCACCAATTGTAAATAATGAGCCACCTCCACTTCCTCAGAGACTACAAATGTCACGGATTCTCTAGCAGCAAACTCGATGAAAACACTTGGCGCTACTCTCCAATATGATTTTTTTTTGTGGAGCAACTATAAACGCAACCGGCAAGTTTCGTAGTTTGATACTTCTTGTGAAATGTTAATCAGTTTTAGGCAATTTTGTTTTATACCTATACTGGTAACTATAGGTAACATAGAACGTAAATAATTTCATTTTCGAGATGTTATATTATCAAAATATATTTTTGCATCTTTATGTTTTGCCTCAAAACGCATCGCCCAGACAAACTTAAGAGGACCACATTTCTCAATTGCGTGAGGGTAGTGCACCAAAAAATTATGCTTAGGTTTCAGATCATCGTAAAGTAGAATATATAAAGTAGAATAGAAATTAATAAAATTTGTTTACATTTATTTTGTTCGCATTGAAGTATATCTCTATTAGACAATAAATTCATGTGTTTTAAATGTCTTATTAGCACATCAACATTATTAAATAACTGAAAACATCTGAAACATTTATACATTATGACAATCGAAAATTTACAAAATTTAATTTTTTTCATTCATGTGTGTTAACAATGAAGTAAGATTTGAACTTTTTAAATCAAATTTTGAATCTAATTCATAAAAATACTTTTGGATAAACATCCATGACATTTCGCAGATCTTAGGTTATTTAAAAACTTTTTAAATCTAATTTTGAATCTAATTCATAAAAATATTTTGGATAAACATCCATGGCATTTCGCAGATCTTAGGATATTTAAGATTATGAAAGATTTTAAAGCATTGAGAAGAATTGTAAAAATGTAGTCTTGACAATCTGAAAAAAAATATATAGTGTTATTTTATTAATTTAACAAAAAGCCCATAATTGTTACTCACCAATTTTTTTCGTCGTTTTTGCTTGGTTCAGAAGATCTATTGATTGCTGATTCCGTATGTTGACATCGTAGTAGTTCACTATCTTGGTTTTACAATTATCCCACTTTGTTTTTAAAAGATTATCTTTTTGTGGACAAAACAAATTGAAATCTAGATTAATCTAAACAAAAATATAAAAATTTGTATATCCTTGAATTTTGTGTTAAAGTTATTTTTAAATACCAGAAATGGTGCTCTGGAGTCTTAAAAAAATTGGCCACTCCTGCAAAAATCAGAATTTGAGCGCTTTGCCAAATCCTTCATCCGAAATATAAATGATTTTTGCCATTTCTCAATAACCTCATCCTAATTACTGCATCTTTTTGAAGCGAAGTTTTTAAACATAACGACAGCGTCAACTTCAAAATTTTCTTCCACTAATGGATCACGTACTTCACTCGAAAGAGATCTTTCCGCAGATGGACTACTCTTTCTAATCTTTGTCTTTAAGTTAAAATATTTGGAATGGAGATTGCGGAATGGTTTTTTTTTTCTTTGACGAGGAATGTAGTAATAATCCTGAAAGAAATCAGTTTATTATATGTTCTTTTTAATATATCGTTTTTAATAATACCTGTGACTCTTTTTCTTTGGGAAATAAAACAATTATTTCTTCCACAATACTAGCAAAGTGTTCCGGTCTAAGCTTTGCCTTTGTTAACATGACATCTGCTAAAATTATTTTAATGAGGTCATCGCGTCGCTTGTTTTCCTCATAATATTGAATAAGTTGTTTTCCGGCTGAGTTATTCTTTAGAAATGTTGAAGGGGCTGCAATGCAGTGTATAATTAAATTTAATACAAAACTTTTTACTGTATATTCTTACCTGTGAGCCAAATGCGATTCTTATTGAATTATTTGAAGAACAAGGTGAATCGTTGTGTGTGTTGTATAATTTTACCCTGACTGGTCATTCTTGTATCTTGTTCACACTTCTAAATTCACTTTAATATATCGAAATCACACAAATGCCGCTAACGGTACAATTTAAAGTCGAACTTTTAAAATAAACTTAAACACTTTGAAAATAAAAATATTTACGTTGCGTTTTAAAGTGTTCACGTTTAGTCCCAACAAATACACTTTGAGTTTAAAAGATAACACTTTTAATACAAAATGTACACTTTTAATGTGAAAGTGAACACTTTTATTAATAAACTGACGCTTTATATTTTAAAGTGACTACTTTAAAATTAAAGTTAACACTTTTTACTCAAAACTAAAACTTTCAATATTAAAGTGGACACTTTAAATTAGAAAGTGACACTTTGATTTGTAAAGTGAACACTTTAAATGTAAACGTTAACACTTTTCTGCAAATTAATCACTTTACATTTTAAAGTTAACACTTTGAAAATAAACGTTTTAATTTTATTTTTTAAAGTTTAAAAATTTTAAATTAAATGGAATCACTTTTAATGCAATTTTAAAAGTGATTACTTTATAAATAATATATTTTACTTTAAAATATAAAGTTTGTCATTATAAAATAAAGTCAAAATTTTTAAATTTAAGAATTTTACATTAAAAACAAAAATTTTAAATTAAGAGTAAACAATTTAAAAACTTAAAATTAGCACTTTTACCAAATAGTTTTTGTGTGCACCCCATAAGAACCTATAGACTGAGGCACTTTAAATGAAATTTGAAAGTGTTCACATTTAATTTTAAAGCGCACTTTTTTTCTCAGTGTAGGACTTTTTCACAATTTTGAAATGTATGTGCTTATAACTTCTAAAGTTTTTAAGATAATAACAAACTTTTTTGGGAAAAAACTTTTATGTTTGTGGTTTATCTAATTCCATTAATTAATTAACTTATGCACCGAAATCTGTTCACAAAGCGAGAAAAGGGTAAAAAAGCATACATTACCCCTGTGCTAAAAAATTTTGACATTTGCCCATATATATTTCCTTCGAAAATTAATTATTATATATGTTTTAAAGCAAAAATATGTAGTTAAAATACGATACTCAACTTTTCTTAGTACACTCAGAAAAGAAACACTTTAAACTCACTTTAAATCCAGTACAAGGGACTTTAAAATTAAAAATGTTCATGTATGAAAACCAGCCGTATTGAAAAATATTTAATTTTAAAGTTTACACTTTAAAATGTAAATTATCAATGTTAGCACTTTGAATATTAAAGTGAAAACTTTACATTTTAATATGCGCATTCTCGAATACAATTTAAACACTTTTGATTTTAAAGTTCACACTTTTAACCCAATTTAAAAATGTTTGTATTTAAATTAAAAGTTAACACATTCAATCTCAAATTAAAAGCGTTGCTTTTATTTTAAGAGTGAACACTTTCAAAAGCAATTTAAAAGTGTTCACTATAAACTTTAAAGGAAACAGATTATTTTAATTGTTTTTAATTCGCATTTTTTTATTCAAACATATTTATATTTAAATTTATTTTATATTTATGAAATAACTCATTTATAACTCACTAATAATTCATTAAATAAAATAATTTAATTTAAATTTAAAAAATAAAACATTATGTTATCATATCTTTTTTAATCTTACACATGTCTTTCCATTGTTAATTTGATGTAAATTCATAGGCAGGCTTGTGAAATGTGAAATGTTAATCAGTTTTAGGCAATTTTGTTTTATACCTATACTGGTAACTATAGGTAACATAGAACGTAAATAATTTCATTAGAACGTAAATAATTTCATTTTCGAGATGTTATATTATCAAAATATATTTTTGCATCTTTATGTTTTGCCTCAAAACGCATCGCCCAGACAAACTTAAGAGGACCACATTTCTCAATTGCGTGAGGGTAGTGCACCAAAAAATTATGCTTAGGTTTCAGATCATCGTAAAGTAGAATATATAAAGTAGAATAGAAATTAATAAAATTTGTTTACATTTATTTTGTTCGCATTGAAGTATATCTCTATTTGACAATAAATGCATGTGTTTTAAATGTCTTATTAGCACATCAACATTATTAAATAACTGAAAACATCTGAAACATTTATACATTATGACAATCGAAAAATTTACAAAATTTAATTTTTTTCATTCATGTGTGTTAACAATGAAGTAAGATTTGAACTTTTTAAATCAAATTTTGAATCTAATTCATAAAAATACTTTTGGATAAACATCCATGACATTTCGCAGATCTTAGGTTATTTAAGAACTTTTTAAATCTAATTCATAAAAATACTTTTGGATAAACATCCATGGCATTTCGCAGATCTTAGGATATTTAAGATTATGAAAGATTTTAAAGCATATGTCCAAATTTTCAATAAAATAATTTAGTTTGTACAAAGTTTCGTCAAAGTAAATATAAAAGGTTTTAAGATCGTCCACAGAGTCTGCTACCACAATTATAAACGGCTGTACAGTCAATTTATTATTTTAGTATTTACCGATAAGTTATTTTATTCGTCTTGAGTAATCGCTAATTGTTGTTAACTGCAATACGAAGCTTTCATTAGCATCTTTAATGGTGTCTTTCTTGTTTGTATTTCCATCTGCACTAAATCTTGCTGAAGGCAGCAGAACTGAGTTGAGAAGAATTGTAAAAATGTAGTCTTGACAATCTGAAAAAAAAATATATAGTGTTATTTTATTAATTTAACAAAAAGCCCATAATTGTTACTCACCAATTTTTTTCGTCGTTTTTGCTTGGTTCAGAAGATCTATTGATTGCTGATTCCGTATGTTGACATCGTAGTAGTTCACTATCTTGGTTTTACAATTATCCCACTTTGTTTTTAAAACATTATCTTTTTGTGGACAAAACAAATTGAAATCTAGATTAATCTAAACAAAAATATAAAAATTTGTATATCCTTGAATTTTGTGTTAAAGTTATTTTTAAATACCAGAAATGGTGCTCTGGAGTCTTTTAAAATTGGCCACTCCTGCAAAAATCAGAATTTGAGCGCTTTGCCAAATTCTTCATCCGAAATGTAAATGATTTTTGCCATTTCTCAATAACCTCATCCTAATTACTGGCATCTTTTTGAAGCGAAGTTTTTAAACATAACGACAGCGTTTCGTCAACTTCAAAATTTTCTTCCACTAATGGATCACGTACTTCACTCGAAAGAGATCTTTCCGCAGATGGACTACTCTTTCTAATCTTTGTCTTTAAGTTAAAATATTTGGAATGGAGATTGCGGGATGGTTTTTTTCTTTGACGAGGAATGTAGTAATAATCCTGAAAGAAATCAGTTTATTATATGTTCTTTTTAATATATCGTTTTTAATAATACCTGTGACTCTTTTTCTTTGGGAAATAAAACAATTATTTCTTCCACAATACTAGCAAAGTGTTCCGGTCTAAGCTTTGCCTTTGTTAACATGACATCTGCTAAAATTATTTTAATGAGGTCATCGCGTTGCTTATTCGTAAAACATGCCCTTTCCTCATAATATTGAATAAGTTGTTTTCCGGCTGATTTATTCTTTAGAAATGTTGAAGGGGCTGCAATGCAGTGTATAATTAAATTTAATACAAAACTTTTTACTGTATATTCTTACCTGTGAGCCAAATGCGATTCTTATTGAATTATTTGAAGAACAAGGTGAATCGTTGTGTGTGTTGTATAATTTTACCCTGACTGGTCATTCTTGTATCCTGTTCACACTTCTAAATTCACTTTAATATATCGAAATCACACAAATGCCGCTAACGGTACAATTTAAAGTCGAACTTTTAAAATAAACTTAAACACTTTGAAAATAAAAATATTTACGTTGCGTTTTAAAGTGTTCACGTTTAGTCCCAACAAATACACTTTGAGTTTAAAAGATAACACTTTTAATACAAAATGTACACTTTTAATGTGAAAGTGAACACTTTTATTGATAAACTGACGCTTTATATTTTAAAGTGACTACTTTAAAATTAAAGTTAACACTTTTTACTCAAAACTAAAACTTTCAATATTAAAGTGGACACTTTAAATTAGAAAGTGACACTTTGATTTGTAAAGTGAACACTTTAAATGTAAACGTTAACACTTTTCTGCAAATTAATCACTTTACATTTTAAAGTTAACACTTTGAAAATAAACGTTTTAATTTTATTTTTTAAAGTTTAAAAATTTTAAATTAAATGGAATCACTTTTAATGCAATTTTAAAAGTGATTACTTTATAAATAATATATTTTACTTTAAAATATAAAGTTTGTCATTATAAAATAAAGTCAAAATTTTTAAATTTAAGAATTTTACATTAAAAACAAAAATTTTTTAATTAAGAGTAAACAATTTAAAAACTTAAAATTAGCACTTTTACCAAATAGTTTTTGTGTGCACCCCATAAGAACCTATAGACTGAGGCACTTTAAATAAAATTTGAAAGTGTTCACATTTAATTTTAAAGCGCACTTTTTTTCTCAGTGTAGGACTTTTTCACAATTTTGAAATGTATGTGCTTATAACTTCTAAAGTTTTTAAGATAATAACAAACTTTTTTGGGAAAAAACTTTTATGTTTGTGGTTTATCTAATTCCATTAATTAATTAACTTATGCACCGAAATCTGTTCACAAAGCGAGAAAAGGGTAAAAAAGCATACATTACCCCTGTGCTAAAAAATTTTGACATTTGCCCATATATATTTCCTTCGAAAATTAATTATTATATATGTTTTAAAGCAAAAATATGTAGTTAAAATACGATACTCAACTTTTCTTAGTACACTCAGAAAAGAAACACTTTAAACTCACTTTAAATCCAGTACAAGGGACTTTAAAATTAAAAATGTTCATGTATGAAAACCAGCCGTATTGAAAAATATTTAATTTTAAAGTTTACACTTTAAAATGTAAATTATCAATGTTAGCACTTTGAATATTAAAGTGAAAACTTTACATTTTAATATGCGCATTCTCGAATACAATTTAAACACTTTTGATTTTAAAGTTCACACTTTTAACCCAATTTAAAAATGTTTGTATTTAAATTAAAAGTTAACACATTCAATCTCAAATTAAAAGCGTTGCTTTTATTTTAAGAGTGAACACTTTCAAAAGCAATTTAAAAGTGTTCACTATAAACTTTAAAGGAAACAGATTATTTTAATTGTTTTTAATTCGCATTTTTTTATTCAAACATATTTATATTTAAATTTATTTTATATTTATGAAATAACTCATTTATAACTCACTAATAATTCATTAAATAAAATAATTTAATTTAAATTTAAAAAATAAAACATTATGTTATCATATCTTTTTTAATCTTACACATGTCTTTCCATTGTTAATTTGATGTAAATTCATAGGCAGGCTTGTGAAATGTGAAATGTTAATCAGTTTTAGGCAATTTTGTTTTATACCTATACTGGTAACTATAGGTAACATAGAACGTAAATAATTTCATTAGAACGTAAATAATTTCATTTTCGAGATGTTATATTATCAAAATATATTTTTGCATCTTTATGTTTTGCCTCAAAACGCATCGCCCAGACAAACTTAAGAGGACCACATTTCTCAATTGCGTGAGGGTAGTGCACCAAAAAATTATGCTTAGGTTTCAGATCATCGTAAAGTAGAATATATAAAGTAGAATAGAAATTAATAAAATTTGTTTACATTTATTTTGTTCGCATTGAAGTATATCTCTATTTGACAATAAATGCATGTGTTTTAAATGTCTTATTAGCACATCAACATTATTAAATAACTGAAAACATCTGAAACATTTATACATTATGACAATCGAAAAATTTACAAAATTTAATTTTTTTCATTCATGTGTGTTAACAATGAAGTAAGATTTGAACTTTTTAAATCAAATTTTGAATCTAATTCATAAAAATACTTTTGGATAAACATCCATGACATTTCGCAGATCTTAGGTTATTTAAGATTATGAAAGATTTTAAAGCATATGTCCAAACTTTCAATAAAATAATTTAGTTTGTACAAAGTTTCGTCAAAGTAAATATAAAAGGTTTTAAGATCGTCCACAGAGTCTGCTACCACAATTATAAACGGCTGTACAGTCAATTTATTATTTTAGTATTTACCGATAAGTTATTTTATTCGTCTTGAGTAATCGCTAATTGTTGTTAACTGCAATACGAAGCTTTCATTAGCATCTTTAATGGTGTCTTTCTTGTTTGTATTTCCATCTGCACTAAATCTTGCTGAAGGCAGCAGAACTGAGTTGAGAAGAATTGTAAAAATGTAGTCTTGACAATCTGAAAAAAAATATATAGTGTTATTTTATTAATTTAACAAAAAGCCCATAATTGTTACTCACCAATTTTTTCGTCGTTTTTGCTTGGTTCAGAAGATCTATTGATTGCTGATTCCGTATGTTGACATCGTAGTAGTTCACTATCTTGGTTTTACAATTATCCCACTTTGTTTTTAAAAGATTATCTTTTTGTGGACAAAACAAATTGAAATCTAGATTAATCTAAACAAAAATATAAAAATTTGTATATCCTTGAATTTTGTGTTAAAGTTATTTTTAAATACCAGAAATGGTGCTCTGGAGTCTTTTAAAATTGGCCACTCCTGCAAAAATCAGAATTTGAGCGCTTTGCCAAATCCTTCATCCGAAATGTAAATGATTTTTGCCATTTCTCAATAACCTCATCCTAATTACTGGCATCTTTTTGAAGCGAAGTTTTTAAACATAACGACAGCGTTTCGTCAACTTCAAAATTTTCTTCCACTAATGGATCACGTACTTCACTCGAAAGAGATCTTTCCGCAGATGGACTACTCTTTCTAATCTTTGTCTTTAAGTTAAAATATTTGGAATGGAGATTGCGGGATGGTTTTTTTTCTTTGACGAGGAATGTAGTAATAATCCTGAAAGAAATCAGTTTATTATATGTTCTTTTTAATATATCGTTTTTAATAATACCTGTGACTCTTTTTCTTTGGGAAATAAAACAATTATTTCTTCCACAATACTAGCAAAGTGTTCCGGTCTAAGCTTTGCCTTTGTTAACATGACATCTGCTAAAATCATTTTAATGAGGTCATCGCGTTGCTTATTCGTAAAACATGCCCTTTCCTCATAATATTGAATAAGTTGTTTTCCGGCTGAGTTATTCTTTAGAAATGTTGAAGGGGCTGCAATGCAGTGTATAATTAAATTTAATACAAAACTTTTTACTGTATATTCTTACCTGTGATCCAAATGCGATTCTTATTGAATTATTTGAAGAACAAGGTGAATCGTTGTGTGTGTTGTATAATTTTACCCTGACTTGTCATTCTTGTATCTTGCTCACACTTCTAAATTCACTTTAATATAACGAAATCACACAAATGCCGCTAACGGTACAATTTAAAGTCGAACTTTTAAAATAAACTTAAACACTTTGAAAATAAAAATATTTACGTTGCGTTTTAAAGTGTTCACGTTTAGTTCCAACAAATACACTTTGAGTTTAAAAGATAACACTTCTAATACAAAATGTACACTTTTAATATCAAAGTGAACACTTTTATTAATAAAAAGTTAAAAAATTTTAACTTTTAAATTAAGAGTAAACACTTTAAAAACTTAAAATTAGCACTTTTACAAAATAGTTTTTGTGTGCACCCCATAAGAACCTATAGACTGAGGCACTTTAAATAAAATTTGAAAGTGTTCACATTTAATTTTAAAGCGCACTTTTTTTCTCAGTGTAGTATATATTTGTATGCATTAATTTAAATTGCATTTATTTTATGTAAGTTCAGCAATGCCGAATCTTATATACCCTCCATCATGGATCGCATGTGAATAGTTTCAGATACAAATAAAATCTTTATACCAAATTTCGTTGAAATTTGAAGCTTTTGTGGCGTTACGAAGTCAAATCTAGAGGGACCTCTGTGTGGGGCTATATAAAACATGGGCCTGTGACTACCGTTGTTCGTGTCAAGGATTCCGGGTACACGCTGAAAAAAATCGCTTCTGTTGTATATTGTTCCAAACATATTCTGCTGGAAACATACATATGTTTAGAGTACAGTGCAAATATATAATATTTGACACGCACAAATATTATATGTTTGGGAGGATGTTGTTCTGAACAAAATTATGTTTTCATCCTTATATTTTTTTATATGGAAAAAATATTTCCGAAACAATGATTAATTTGTATTTAAATATTTTGGCAATGTATAGATGTCTTAATTTAGTTTTTTTTTTGAAATTAAAGGTTCAATTTTTTAGAAATTTTATATGTTTGGTAACGAAAAATAGCATTGATGGATTGACAATTGGACTATTTATAAATTAAAAATTAGTGCTGTAAAACAAAAAAAAATGCTGCTTACGACATTTCTAACTATAAAGTACGAGTATAACACGAAATCTGGGAAAAAATAAAATTAAAAATTGACAAAGTCAAAAAATTTTTTGAATTTCAAATAAAATATATTTGTTCAAAAATATATAAGATTTAAAAAATTTGGTTACAAGTATATTTCCTTTGAATTCAAGCATATCAAAAATGGCGATTTTCCTCCGTGTATGAATAAACCCCAGCTACCAATTTCCAGCCCGATCAGTTGAAATTTGTCTCTGTGGCGTTAAGAAATCAAATCGGAGAGATGCTATATATGGGTGTTATATCAAAAAATTAACCGATATTGACCATTTTAAATCCCAACAAAGCTACAGATATAATGAACGCTGACAAAAAATCGCTTCTGTAGTATATTGTCCCAAACAAATTCGTCTTGAAACATATATATGTTTAGGGTACACTCTAAACATATAATATTTGGTACACACAAAGGTTATATTTGGGAAGATGTTGTTCTAAACAAATCTTTGTTTACTCCCAATTTGTTTTTATTTTGGACTATTATTTCCGAAACAAATAAAAAATTTGCATTTAAGTATTTAGAAAATACATAAATTGTGTTATCTTGTTCAGTAATTCAAAATATTTTTTTTAGAAATTTATAATGTTCGTAAAAATAATAAATAATAATTGAAATCTTATAATCTTGGATCAAAATAAATTTTTCGGTGGATTGACAACTAATGATGGCTTCGAATGCTTAGACATTTGAAATGATTGATTTGAAACAGAATTCATTGCTGCATATGGTATAATAACAAGGAAGGTACAATTGGGAACCACGAAAAAAATTAAAAATGAAATTCGAAAAAGTCAGCAAAAGATTTGAAAATCTTTTTTTAAAAAAATATATTTGGAGAAATTCCTAAACAATAATCTTATTTGTACTTAAACATATACTTTATTTGAGAAATTTAGTTTGCAAATATATTTTGCTGTAATATATTAATATATGCGTTCCAAATATATTTTATTGATTTTCAAATAAAATTTATTTGAGTAGAAATATATAATATTTAAAAATTTGTGTTCCCAATATATTTTCTTCCGATTCAAACATATCAAAAAAGGCGATTTTGCCCCGTGTAGGTATAAGAGTATGTACCAAATGTCTGCCACCTAGTTCAAGTATTATAGATTGTAGCGTGACTACAACAGACAGACATGGCCAAATCGTCTTAGAATTTTTCGACGATTAATAACACAGTGCGACAGTTCAAAAACCAAAAACAGCGATACTATTTTTGCCGGACACCCCCAAAATCCGGATTTACGCACAAAAAACGATTTTTTTGCCTTTTTGCACATGTACGCCAATCTCTAAAAGAATTTGGAGAGAAGAGAATTAGACCTTTCGAACGATGTATAGTTTGTTTATCTGAAGTATCGCGTCATTTGCTTCTCAACTTGAGTTTATTTTGTCGCACTGTGTAATATACACTCACTATATAATATATATACAGACGGACGGACGTGGCTACATCGTCTTTGAATTTTATAACGATCAAAAATATATACTTTATTGGGTGTCAGATCAATAAATAGTGGTGTTACAAACGGAGTGACAAAATGAATATACCCCCCATCTTATAGTGGAGGGTATAATAATATTATACAAAATAAACGAAAGAAAAAAATTCTACATCGAAAAATACTATTAAAAATGTGTTCTTTCTCAAAATTTTTACTAAAATTAAAAATTGAATTGGCATATAGTTGTTTACGTATAAAATATTTTAATTTAGTGCAATAAAATCGATTAATTGCGATACCACTGGCTGGTGACTAAAAGGTTCACTTTGTAGTTAGGGCGTTTTGTTTCAGAAAAACTGATGTAAAAAGGGCGTAACTAACATAACTCTTTTAAAATTAAGAAATAAAATTTTTCCTTCTGAATAATGTTCGATGGTGTTCTTTTAGATAATGTGAAAAAAATTGTAGCAATAGCTAAAATATTAAGCATTTTACAGAGTGTTTTGCTTCTCCTGTATAATTATAAACATTTTAGTTGTGGCCTTTTGCATTTCAGCTAACTATATGTATGTGCAGAAACAGAAAAAAGTCAAAAATTGCCAGACCAGTCATAGACAAATAGTCAGTACAAATACTGAGTCTCACAAATTTTTTTTTTCTGTTCTGGATTTGTGAGAGTCCGACGAATCGAGGGAAGGGGCAATATTTTCTAAAAAGTTTGTTTCAAAAAAACTTTCTTAAAATTTATTTTCTGCAAGAAATGGCGCTTTGTGTCCTCTTTAAAACAAAGTAAACTTTGGAAAAAACGGTTCAGCCGTTCGAGAGCAATTACAAATTTCATAAAACCCAAAAACTCATTGTTTTCATTCTTTCAATATTAAAAATGCCCATAAATTTTTTAAACAAAAACATTTGAAAAAAAAAATGATAGCGAGATCTTATTTTACCTATTTGTAACTGTTTATAAACATTTTAGCCAAAAATAAACTACATAGGTCGATATTAAATATTCTGACCCAATTTCTTGCAAATAGACTTTGAATTACTGAAAAACTTAAAAAATTTACATATATATATAGGAATATATTTGAAATTATAAAACAATTTTACGTACACTAACAATTGCTTAAAAATTAACTTTGAATTACTGAAGAACTTAAAACAAATAAAAATATAGGATATTCGAATATTTTCTGAATTCTTGAAATAAATCATTTGGCACACACATATAATGTATATTTGGGAATTAGTTATGCCAAATAAGTCTTTGTCTGCATACTAAAATTTATTTATTTGGATCTATTTTTTGAAAGAAAGTTTAGTTTGCATCTAATCGATTCTTTAAAGCCGTGACATGAAATTTAAAACACGCTATTCATGATAACATAATTTTTTCCATTTAAAAAAAGTCAAGTTGCCGGGAGAGAATTAAGTGTAGGATTGGGTGGTTCATATTTTCCTTGCGAAAAAAATCTGCTCTCAAAGCCCTAATATCATAAGATACATATGTATGTTCAAAATAACAGATTTTAAATATTTAAATTCAATAAAATTTGTATTGTTTAGGAATTTCTCCAAATATATTATATTTAAAAACCAGTAAGGAAAGGCAGAAAGTCGGGCGGGGCCGACTATATAATACCATACACCTCTCTAACAATGATAAGGGTCATTGCGATAATAATTTGGAATCATTGGTAAATGGGTAGGTTTAGGTTAGGGTGGCAGCCGTTTTCTTTTTTATTTCTTCAGCTCACATAGACCAGTTTAGGTCCCTAGTGGTACCACGGGCTAAAATGCCCTTCATCGAAACCAACCTGTTTGATATACAAATGTATCGATATCACGAATATTGGTACTGCAAAGATCTGTTAGGCTGCCTAGAAAGGCCGACCCCAGTAGGTCCAGTCGTCGTTTACTCAAAGCGGGACAGTCGCATAGCAAGTGCTCAATGCTCTCCACTTCATCCTCATCTCCACAGCTTCTGCAGAAGTCATTAGAGTCAATACCCAATCTTCTGGCGTGTTCGCCGATCAGGCAGTGTCCCGTCAGAACTGACACTAACGTAGTCCTTTCCAGTGCGAGGAGATATTTGACCGTCTTAGGTCATACCTTGGCCAGATTTGTCTAGCTACCCTACAGGTGCCGATTTGTGTCCATCTTTCGTTGGACTGCCTGATTGCCTCTTGCCTAAGCCAAAGCTTGCACGTGGATAGTGACGCACCAATATATGCAAATTCTTCGAGAATTTGTAAAGTCGTCCCTTTCCTAACAAGTTCATCGGATATAAAATACAGTTTCTACAGCGCTTACATGTCAAATCGGGGGTTACATATATATGGGGGCTATATCTAAATCTGAACCGATTTTCTCCGTATTTGGCAGTATTCCTTCATGTAATAAGAAATCACTTTATGTCGAATTTCGCACTGATCGGATATAAAATACAGTTTCTACAGCGCTTACATGTCAAATCGGGGGTTACATATATATGGGGGCTATATCTAAATCTGAACCCATTTTAACCAAATTCAATAGGGATCGTCCTTGGGCCAAAAAAAAGATATGTGTAAAGTTTCGTCGAGATCGAACCATACTTGCGACCTGTACTTTGATTACAACAATACATGCACAGACAGACGGACATAGCTAAATCAACTCAGAAAGTGATTCTAAGTCGATCGGTATAATAAACGATGGGTCTATTTCTTCTCCTTTTGGGTGTTACAAACAAATGCACAAAGTTATAATACCCTGTACCACAATGTGGTGTAGGGTATAAAATTCAAAACTTTCCCTGAATGCAGCATTAAATTCTGTTTTATATCAATAATTTTAAAGTTCTGAATATTCCAAGTCATCGTTTGTTGTCAATCATCTGTTACGTGCCCCCTAGTCACAACGAGGGGGCTAAGGTGGCTTCAGGCAGCTCAGGAGACTCACACTTAGGGAGGTCCCAACCCTTCCACACTTAGCCCAGAGGGACGAACACTGAGAAGGTCACTATTTCACAAAAAAACATTCAAACAAAAAAAAACGATCACTACAAAAACTAAATACACCACCAATGACAAGGGAGCTTGATCTTTACTCCCACATTTGGCCCTCCCTTCCATGGTCCTTACGGTTCCTCTTTCCAATGTTTTAAGGACCCCAATTACCACACACTTACCTCACAAAACTCTTACATTCAATAAAAACCCCCTTACACAAACTCTAACACATCATATTTCCTTGAAATCTCACATAAAAACTACTTTTATTAACATATATATGCTTAAACTTATACAACAATAATATTTGACGACTATTAATTCTAATGCACTTAATGTATAAATTAACCCTAACAAATCACTAATACCAGAACATTTCGCACTTACTCTAATTGCGAGCCATTAGCTCAGATTCACACCAATTAAAAACTCCTAGACGTCCCAAATGTAGCACTTTTACCTAACCAAAAGAGCTCTCTTGCGTTGGTTTTATATCCGTAAATTCGTGGATTTTCTTGTTATTATCTACTAAATTCTTGGCCTAGGAAGCTTTCTGCGAATCCTACGCTCACTTCACGCACAAAGAAAAACTGGTATTAACAACCTTTACATCAACAAAAACTTAAATTTAACACTCAAAACACCACAAACGACACATACAAAGACTTAACCTAAACTCTCTTCCAATTATCTCATTATCTTGTCACTTGTATTTATTTCCAAATAATTCTAATTCGACTCTTCTTTTCTTTGCATGAGCCGTCTCTTTTGCTCGAGGCTTGAGTAGGAAATCACCCCTGAATCTCGGACACGGATATTCTCACTCCAACTTGACAGAATGCACGTAAGTAAAGTATAAAATTGTTACCTTTCTTCCGGCAAATAATAATGTTTCATTCTTCCTTTAGTTTTAGATTACTGCGCAGGCGCTTTATTGGTGCTGGTCGCTGGTCGCCAATACAATTGGTTAAATGCCGCAAATCGTCTCAAAATTCACCAAAAGCACTGACCTCCACACGACGGAGACTTCGGAGGATAGTAATCGAATTTGCTGCTTTCCAGTGGACAAACTTGTTAGAGGTGCCAGACAAACATAAAATACACTGGCCTCCGTATGACGCAGAATCCTGGAGGCCAGTAAGTTAATACACCAGCTGTGATCCTTGGCGTTTTACTTTGGTAAAGGAAAACACAAACAAAAGGGAACGTTTTACAACATGCTGAAACTTACTATTTAATGTTAAAACTTACTATTTAATTAACATGCACACACAACAAGAACCTTGCGAGTATAAATTGATTTTGAAATTGCCGTCTTTATTCACCAAAAGGTTATTTTTGTATTAATTTAATTTGAAACTTATAAATTCCCTAAAAAAATTATAATCAGAATAAATATTTTTTCTTTTGTAAAATTTTAAAGACACAAACTTTTTTCTCTTCTGTGAAAGGCAATTGACTCTTTGTTATCCAACTTTTCTTCGTCCGAGACACTGACAACTATCGCGAGTTTCCTCTCCGACTCGCTTTTTATACGCCAACCGAACCCAAACACAATTTTCCCTCGAATTTTCCGGCGTTTCCCTCTAAAAGTATGTTGTTATGTTTTTCTCTTATATACATTCATCCCACCAACAATTCCCCTGCAAATCGTCCATTTTCTCTAGCAGTGTTGTTGTCAGTCAACCATACGCGCGTACTTCGCCTAGCGTTTTGTCGTCGTCGTCTAGCGCTTGTCATCGTAGCCGATATTTGTCGTCGTCGCCTCGTTACCACCGGAACGGCGTTAACTCACTTCCTTACGGCCTTCGGTTTGTCCCGGCCATCTGACCTTTCCTGTTTTAATTATTGCAGTCGCTGGTTGTAAAAAAAAAATCTGCAACCAAAATAATTAAATTAACTGGCAATGCATCGCCACCTAACCAGAAAAACAAATCGCAATCGATCAGGGCCATCCCGGCCCACACCACAATATGGGCTACAACACAAAAACCTTTGGAGGTGTCCAGACCTGTAGGATTATTTTGCTTGGTAAATCCGCATGGCTACATCTGTACAAATAAAAATATAGAGGTGTCTCAGAGAGCTGAAGGGAGTATATACCATCAGGCACACAACGTCCCAGTGCATGAGATTTTACGCATTTGTATGCACTGCCATCCAGACCACTGATTCCACTATCGCAAAAGTCTTAAAACGGTACCACAAAGGTAATATTACCCATATCCCATACTTCAGATTGATCATTATTTTCTTTTTATTTTCAGGTCTTTGGATACACGCTTAATAGTCCTTATTCCGCCTTGACTTCTTTGGCTTCGCGCACCCCATCACCACAAAGACTAACCCCGAGGTTACAGCACCTAGTGCACGTCCATAGGCTTGGTCACGGAGACGCCGCCTGAGTACAGGGTCCCATCGACAACAGAAGAGTGACCCTTCACCACAAACCCAACCGAGGTAAAGGAATGTGACGTCTGTTTAGCACTTATGTAATTAAACAAACGCTAGATTGCTAATTCGTCCACTTGATGGGACACACAAAATAATTATCACCCAGTAGCCTTGAATTTGGATTTTGTAATTGTTGTTTTGTTTGTTTTTATGGTGTGCATCTACATTTCTGACGGACCGATTGATAGATGAATGGACGGACGGACTGACGGACGTACAATTTGGGTAAATACTATAACACCAGGATTTCCACGCAACACATCCAAATAATTTATTTATTTTGATGATTCTACGATTTTATTTATTATTATTTATAGGTTAGGTTAGGTTAGGTTGAAGAGAGGAGACGTTTAAACGTCTCATGTCCATGGACATACACTTAAGCCAGTGGTTCGGCCTGTTGTGCGCTCCTTATTTATGATCTTTTTATACCTCACGAGTTACAGAAAATCGGTACTAGACACGAATTTTCTCAGTATCTTCCAGTCACATTCTCTGAGGTGAGTCAAGTCTGGTAATATGTCGGACCCGAAATGTTGGGATCTTGCATGTGTGAAAGCCGGGCAGTGCCACAGAAAATGTTTCATCGTTTCGATGTTTTCTCTGCCTGCCCTGCATTCTTCGTTTCCCGCTAGTCCTATGCTATGAAGATGTGCTTGTAAGCTTGAGTGTCCCGTTAGAACACTCATCATCTTACTAATATCGATCTTGTTTAGTTTCAGAAGACTTCTTGTTTTCTTTTCATTTGTGTCACCCCACAGTATCTTTGCAGTTGCTCCTACTGTTGCGCTATTCCACACAGGTTTATGAGCCATCACTGCCCAGTGCTTCAACTCATTTTTCGTGGCTTCGAAAGGCTTCCAATTTTTCAAGTTTATTACTCGAAGTTCTCTGCCCTATGAAGCCAAGTTGTTTGCCCGTTCATTTCCAATCACTCCGTTGTGTCCTGGTACCCAGCAAATACGCAATTGACCATGGGCTGAGTAATCATTTATCGTTCTTTTACAGTCCAACACAGTTCTGGATTTGACCCTTTCCGATGTTATTGCTTGAATCGCCATTTGGCTATCTGTGAAGATGTTGGCATATTTAGACTTTGTCGTGTTACTGAGCCAGTTCACACACTCCGTGATTGCTCGAACTTCTGCTTGAAATACCGTGTTATGGTCAGGGAGGCGGAAGTGAAGTTCGTCTTCTGGTTCATCAATAAAAAGTCCCAGACCCGTCCTTCCTCCTCGCTTGGACCCATCCGTGTAGCAGCTGGTTCCCACTGGCACATGGGCCAAAGTTCCATTTTCCCAGGAGCGTCTGTCTGGCACAAACGTATCACAGGTAGCTGTAAGCCGCACTTCAGGAATGCGGTCCGAGATTTCTGGCGTTTGAATGTGACCAACTAGATATTCTAAAATCTTCTGATGGTACGACTTGTGGTCTCGATTTATCCATTCACCCATCACTTGTAGACGTCTTGCTGTGAGGGCTGCCTCATACTTTATACGGATGTCTATTGGTTGGATGTGCAGTATAGTCTCCAACGCTTTTGTTGGTGCAGTTCTAAATGCCCCGCTTATGCCTAGACAGCACATACGTTGAATTTTTTGCAAACGTATAGCATTTTAAACGTATAGCTCTTCTGCACAGCGACCAACATCTGTGGGCCTTTTTAACTCTTTCTTCAAGATGATCTTTCCAGTACAGTTTCTGATCCAAGATTACTCCCAAGTATTTTACCTTTTTAGTTATAGCAATTGTCTTATTCAGGAATCGAGGCCGGGTAAAACTTGGGATCTTCGTTTTCCTTGTAAATAGACATATTTCTGTTTTGTCTGGGTTAACATTTAATCCCCTTGGTTGTGCCCAGTTATATGCTATGTTAAGTGCCTCTTCAGCTCTTCTGCATAATAGATTTGGATGAAAGCCCCTTAGAAGTATTACAACGTTGTCTGCATAACAGACTGGTTTAAGTCCTTCATTGGTGAGGGCTTTTAGGAGACTGTGTATCGTCGTAACCCATAGAAGAGGCGATAAAATGCCCCCCTGAGGTATACCACGATTTACCTTGTCTCTAATTTTTACGTCATATGACCCACAAATAATACATCTATTCCTTAGCATATTGTTGATCCAGTTTTTCAGCGCCCGGTCAACCTGAAACTCGTCTAAGGACTGGATATGTGTATCGGTCTGTACATTGTTAAATGCGCCCTCAATGTCTATGCAAACAGCAATTGTATACATTTCTTTACTGAAGGACTCTTCTATGTGGTGCACTACCTCATGCAGAGCTGTTTCCACTGATCTTCCTTTGACATAGGCGTGTTGTTTGAATTTTAGGCTGTCATCCGCTATTTTACCTTTGACCATGTCATCAATTATTCGCTCCATTGTTTTTAACAGGAAAGAAGTAAGGCTAATGGGTCGATAAGCCTTTGGGGTCATGTAACTCGCCTTGCCAGGCTTTGGTATGAAGACCACCCTTGATTCCTGCCAGTTTTTTGGGGTATACGAATGGGTTAGGCATGCAGTGAACACTCCAGCCAGATGAGTTGATACCAGATCCACCTCATTCTGCAGAAGTGCTGGAAATATTCCATCCGGTCCCGCAGCCTTAAAGGGAGAGAAACTTTTTATCGCTTCTTTAACCATACCATCTGTTATATCCGTAATAGGTACTTGATGCAATACATTTTCATTCTGTAACTGTTCCTCTGTTGGTCCAGCATTACCAGGAAAACGAGTTTTCATCAAGAGCCTTACGGTATCCTCTATAGTTTCCATCCTTTTACCCGTTTTATCCACCAGTGTTTCGGTTTGGACATGAGTTTTTGAGAGGAACTTTTTCATTTTAGACATGCTGTTAACGCTGTCTACCTGTTCACAGAAGAGCCTCCAGGAGTTACGTTTCGCCGATCTAATGATTTTATTGTATTCTTTGAGTCTTCTGTGGTAGTCGTCCCAATATACTGATTGTTTTTTACGTCGAGCTCTGTTGTAAAGTCTGCGGACATCTTTGCCAATCGAGCGAATTTGTCCTGTCATCCAGGGTTTCTCAAAGGCAGATTTCCTTTCTCGAAGTGGGCAACTATCTTCGAATGATTTTACAAGAGCCTCGGTAATCTTCTTCACATTGATATCAATGTCTTCTGCATATAGATAATCGCGTATAGGCTGCCCCAATCGATTTCTAAGTAGATTTCCGAATTTAGTCCAGTCGGTCTTAGCCTTACTACGCAAACTTATGGGGTTTGGCGGTGGCCGTGCAATTTTAAACCTTATATAACGGTGGTCTGAATAGGAGTGTTCATCCGAAACCCTCCACTCATGAATCTCATCAATAAGATTTTCTGAACATATCGTTATATCTAATACTTCTTCCCTAATTTTGTTAACAAAGGTTGCAGTGTTTCCTATGTTAAGAGTTATGAGGTCATTTGTATTCAAAAAATCGATAAGGGCGTGTCCCCTTTTATTGGTGTTAGTACTACCCCAAGCGATATGATGGGAGTTGGCGTCACATCCAGCTAATAACTCATTACTTGTGTGTTTGGATTCCCTCACCAGACGTTGTAATTCCGACGTAGGTGGCAATGTCGGCGCATCAAATGGCAGATATATTGACGCCATCCATTACCTTGCCTCAGCACCGTTGCGTCCGATGTTGACAACTCTGGAGAGAAAATAAAACATAAGTTTTTATGGCACAGAATACAAGTCCTTGGACGAGTACCTGTGTTAGCGTAGAAAAGCTTATAGTTCACATGGTTTAATCCAGTAACCTTGTTGCTAGTTGTCCATGGTTCCTGGATCAAAGCAATATGAACCCTGCCTTTATTTATGATGTCCATCAGAGCGTTGGATGCTGTCTCGCTCCGGTGGAGGTTTATCTGGATGACCTCAATCATTGTCCTTCCAGTAAAAATTTCTTTTGGGAGTCTATCCTATCTGTTGGCACCCCCTCTTTATTTGGTAGTGGGTCATTCTCCTCCTTTCGTTCACTACCTATTACACCATCTTCCAGTCGACAATTTTGGGAGGCGGTGTTATTTTTTGTCGCTCCCTCATTGGTTTGAATCGTTTTGTGGCTCTTTTTATTTTGATCATCACCTTTGCTGGGAACTTCCTGCAAAAGTGGCGGTACTATTGGTGAACTGGTGGTGTTATTGACTACTTCCACATCAGTTTTTGGCAGTGTCTCACTTGTCTCCATCCGTTCAATACCAGTGTTTGCCTCTTCAGACAGTATATTTGGACTCGATTCATTTGTCCTGCCAATCAGGACCTTTCCAATTTTGAAAAAGACTGTCCAGATCAAGAAGTACGCCATGCCCTTCGCCATGACAAGATTGTTCTTGGATTCTGGGTCTATGCCTAACACGAGGAGAGTACCCTCGGTATCATCCTTCTTAAAGAAGACTTCCCACTTTCTCACGGAAAGTTTTGAATTCTGTTTGCCAATGATGTCGAGTATGTACTCTGATGAGAACTTACTGGGACATCCATTAACATATAGGGTCGTTTTTAAGAGTTCAGGAATGTCGCTTTTCCTTACCAATTTTAGCTTTGCGCCGTCCCAAGGTGAGGGGAAGCTATCCACAAGTTTTACGAGGACACCAGCGCAGCGTTGTGATGCCAACCTTAGCATCAAAACACCCCTCTCAAACTTGCAACTCATTACTTCGATTGGTGGTTCATCCTTAGATTCGAGGACGTATTCCGCTACCCTCGTATAGACCAAATCTTCGAAGTTACTCTTTTGGTCTTCGGGGATTCTGCCAGATGCACTACTGCTATCAATTATGGCGTAGCATAGATCGTCTCGAAAATGTTCTTTAGCTATATTAGAATAAGACGGTGGCTTCTTACCCTTCTTTATGGCCAATTGATTTTTCCATGTCTGTAGAGTCTTTTTGGTTAAAGCCTCATCCTTAACGGATGATTTTGTTGACTTGAACTGCGTTATTGGGTCAACTTTACCGCCCACAATCGAAGGACCCAGACTAGAGACCTCCTTTTGTGTGGTTACGTTAGGCTTATCCGAATTACTGGAAGACGGCGAGCCCTTTTTCTTCTTAGTCACTTTCACAGCGCTATGTTCTTCGGGAGACCTGACTCTTTTAGCGGCCTCCATGTTTGTATTGGAAGTAGAATTGTCAGGTTCATCCCGTAATAGGTTCTGTCGGTTCAACTTATTCAGTTTTCTTCTTTGTGCCCCTGACAGTCTCTTTGAGTTAGCAACAATAGTGATATTGTTTTCATTTGATGATTCAGAGTCAGAGTCCCCAATGGCCTTTAAAGGCTGGGGTTGCTTAAAGCCCCGGCTGGGATCTGCTTCATCTGTCTTATCATTTGTTTTGACTGCGGCTGGATGTGCTATTGTTTCATTTTCGACTACGGGATCCAAGGAACCAAAGCTCGTAGAAGTTGCTTGCTCACGATTGTTCGATAACGACGACACATGACTCGTGAGTGAATCAACGCTTGTCGCCGGCACTGGGTTTTCCCTCCCCTGCGCCTTAATCTCCTTCGTCTATTTTGGTTTAATCATAAATTGGTTGGGGGAGACACCCCCATAGCCAGTATTATTATTTATAAGTTTTTACAATTTTTCTCAAAAATTAACTTTGAGTTGCTGAAAAATTTAACACAAATAAGGCATCGATGTATTTTCTGAATACATAAATGCAAATAAATATTTGTTTCGGAAATAATATTCCTAAACAAAAACATACATACATATTGGGATGTAAACAAAGATTTGTGTAGAAAAACATCTTCCGAAATAAAAAATTTTTGTGTGTAGCAAATGTTATATGTTTAGAGTGTACCCTAAATATATACATGTTTCAAGCCGAATATGTTTGGGACAATATACTACAGAAGCGATTTTTTTTCAGCGTGTTGTTAACATCTTTTTTAATAAAATATATTTAGAGATTCTTAGAAACAATATATTTTTGAGTGTGTCTAAACAGATATTTTATTTGAGAAGATTAGTTCGCAAATATATTTTGTTGAAAAAATATTTGTAATACTAGCTAGACCCGGTCCACTTCGTGCCCCGTACATACACATACAATAACATCACTCTAGCTAACAAATTGTTCAAGATATATCAATATAATACCATCACAGCTTTTTTAGTTTCGATCGATGCCGATAGGCGATGTTGTTAAATGCGAAGTAAAACAACTGGGGCGCTGCTGTTGTACATCAGCTGTTGACACTTCAACAATCGGTCTAGCCGTTTAGACGTCTATACGGAATAGAGAAACAAACAAACCCACAAACACACATACATTCATTTTTATATATGTACTACAGGCCCCGGTCCACTTCGTTACCCCAAATTTCAGTTTTCTGATATAAGAACATATCATGTCGTAATCTTTATAGAGTCCTACAAATTGCTGTCAAATACATACGTATCACATTTAATGATAATTGCTGCAATGATTTTCAAGATATTTCGATTTAAATAATGTGAATATTTCTATTAGAAAGCCTTATTTGAAAACAATTGATGAAATGGTTTGCAGATATTTCGCTGTCACCAATGGAGTCATGTGGGCAGGAACACGCCCATTTATCCAATATTGCAGAGAAAAACTTTCGTACAGACGATTGGTGCAATATTACTCCAAAGATTTCCTTTTCAATAATGGATTCGCATGGGCGGGTTCACGCCCTCTTATCCGATATCTCCCATTTTTGCTGAGTTACGCACTGTGTCAAATGCATTCACAAAAAAAATTCAGGATACTTTGGGCAATGGTTTTCTAGATATATCCCGTCAATTTTGTACCAATCACGTAGACAAGCCTAAGCTCCCGGCCCTTTTACGACCAATCACGTAGACTGTCACCAAATACAAAACTACAGCACTCTCACATAGAATGTATTCAAGGTATCTCAATTTCAAAATTTGAGTTACATGGGCGGGGCCACGCCCATTGGTCCGATACCGACCAATAACTTAGACTGCTACCAGATACATATGCGCAAAATTTCAGCACTCTCGCTAACAAATTGTATAAGATATCTCAATTTCAAAATTTGGCCTATATGGACGGGGCATTGGTGCGATCCTGCTCATTTTTGGACCAAACACGTCGATTGTCACCAGCTACATATACACAAAATTACAGAACTCTCGCTGAGAAATTGTGCAAGATATTTCAGTTTCAAACCTGAGCTCATATGGGCTGGCCGGTCAAAGAGATATCACAATTTATATTTTTATATTCGCGAAAAGCGACCGAAATAAACTGTTTTCGATAAAATTTGAGTTTTTTATGAAAAGGACGAGGAAAAAGCTTTAAGAAATGATATTTTCTATTTTCAATGCCTTATGCTTTGTAGCATTAAAATTTACTTGAAAAAACCATTACTGAGAAAAAAAAAACAATTTTTTGAACTATGACCTTGCCCCCTGCCTTCATTTTTCCTTTAATTTTTTAATATTGTGGGTCAATACTCCCACATACTAGGGTAACATTTTCTTAGAATTTGAAAAAGATCTAATTTTGGACCTGTGACACTTGAGAAAGTACTACCCATGCATAGATAGATGTAGATTTAAAAATTGTGTTCCAAATATATTTTGCCCCGTGTACGATTTGTTCACAAAAATTTCTATATCTTAGCTGAATTTTAAACACTATCAGATAACTTTTACGTTAACTATGTATTACACTATATTTCAACTCGGGCTTTTTCAAAAAGTCGACCTTTGGCCCAAAGTTATCAAGAAATATTAGTTGTAAAAGTAACTGATAAAATATATCGTTGCTGAGCAGTCGTAGTGAACGGACGTGTTTATCACAGAGCGGATAGTTAACACCTACTACGCAATCGCAAGAAAAAAATCTGTACACAGACCGGAAGGCCTACATCGTAGTACCTATTACGGGCTAATACAGACAAAAACTAATAAATTCGCTTGACGGGGATGCGTTCATATTACGATGGAGCCGGGTTCCCCTATCGCCCGACTATCCGTCCGTTGGTCTTGGCCAAAGCCGACCACACCAAAATAGGGTGGAAAATTCCCCCCAGTACTCACTACAGAGCCAAAATGCAGCTCTAATAACGTCAAAAGAATCAGATCGGCTGATGAATTCCTGCCTTCGAAAAAGGCAAGAGGCCCAAGTGCCTCCATCAACAGGACACTCACCAAGCCCTTCAATGAAGTGGCGAAGGAGAGTCTAGTGATGGCTGTTATAGACAGAAGATGGATCCATCCTCGAGGGCAAATGGAGCAATGTGCAATCAGCCATTACAAAACCATTTATGGTATGGCGATGGAATTTTAGGTATGTATACAAGAGGTGTTAGAGAGTTTAAGTTCGGAACTTGGGCCCCCTATCGCATACAGGGGTGGAGCTACAGGGCCCTAAAGGTGACCACCTCGGGTATACAAAATTTTCATCGGCTTCTAACTTTTAAATGGAGTGGCGTTTTTTTCTGTGGATAGTACTAGACCAGACCTACAATAAAGATTTTATAGCTTGAAGATATCTTGAATAATTTCCGAGATATGTGGATTTTAAATTTGAGTTTTTCATTTTTTCGTCGACTTTGCCTTGGAGTTTAGCCAATATCTCAGTCAAAAGTTTACCGATTTTGTTCGAGTGTTTTTTATGGATTTTTTTATTTTTTTGTATTAGGGTGTAACAAAATCGACGGCAAAGGGAATCCCGAGCGCGGCTTTTCATATCGAAGATATAGGACTAAAAGTAAAAATTCCATTGTTGGGGATTTTTGATGTATTTTTTGGGAATTGAGGGATTTTCCATTAGAAATTTCGACATGTTGCGTTTGATTATTATTTCTAATATCAAAATAAGGAATTAAAAAAAAATCACGAGTTCATTTTTAAGAATTTTATGCCGTATTTACGTTTCTGTCTATATGCAAAATATTTTTTTTAATTTTTCCCTACCTTCTTGTACTTATTGGTTATTATATCAGTCAATATGCACTGATTTCTTGTAGATCACATGTTTTTATCAAACAATAACAAAATTTAGTAAGAAGAACATTCATAAAATTGAGTAAGAAGGATAAAAGATGTCGGCCTTTATAATATGTTGGTGTGACTCTTGTTGCTTTAAATTTGTGTATACCCATTTTGTAAGCGAAAGACCCACTTCTTGAGAAAAATAATTTATTTTCTTATTTTATGTCTGTAATATATATTTTATTTGTTTTCTGTAAAATAATCTGAATAATCCATGTCTAGGAGATAAAGCAAATCCTTGTATTCTCCAGGATTGTCACATGTCAAAGATCGGTAACATATCCATATTTTTCTTATTAAAGATAGAACAGGATCGGAAGAAATATATCTTCATTTTGAAATTCTCTTCAACTTTTTCTGGAGTGAAATTGCTGAACATTGCGAAAATAACGATTTCGTGCCTCCTGGGCTTCTTCCGTAAGCTCGCACAAAGGGAGAATATGAAATGCAATAATTGTATCTCCATGACGCAATACTTTATGTACTGTGTTTCGAAATACCTAGACAGTATTTTCCAAATTTTTCTGCATTCACTTTGTTCTTGCTGTTGATTGCCATTAGAATTATGTTGATTTTTCTCAGTAATTCCATATCAATGCCTGTGATCTTAGATGTGATTTCAAAATCCTTGAAGAAACGCCTTGCAGTGTTACCATCATTTGTATTTCCATATCCCACTAGTGGTTTGTCGACATTTAATCCAGTTTCTTTCCAAAATTCGTCTTGAATTCTTTTTTTCTGGAACTCTCTCGATGCTTTTAATTCCTTTTAGTCCGGTAATTTGTTTGCATTCTCTGGATTACTATAATAATGCAAATGTATGATATACCGTATGCGAGCATGTTATGGGGAAATTCCAAATTTTAGAGCATATGTGTTAATTGTTGGGTTCTTCGATAAATCCGAAAATTATTTTTTTTCCTCCACATAGTGTACATCTCCACGTAGATAATGTTCCCGTAACAGCATTGCAAACTTTCCCATCGACCATAGCGAAATTTAGGATGAAGGAGATTGCAGCTCCTTAAGTTCCTTCTCAATATGATCAACCAGGTTTTGAGTGTTGGTAGCCGACTCTTTTGTATACTTAAACCATATTGGTCTACAAAAGTTTTTTGATCATGGAGTCGAATTTATCCAAATGTTATCAAAACTAGTTGATGGACAATCCGTGCCTTTTCTTTTTCTTAATCTGAGGGGAACTAATGATGCCGTGAACACACTTCTATAATCTGTCCCGCTCGGACTTGTTGATACTTGTTTGTATTCAGGAAGGGTTGATAAGCCATCACATCCCCACCTGCACATAAGTTGCAAGTCACAATTATCCATTGTATTCAACTGTTCTGTAGTAAGAGTTGAAACTATTCTCGATGCTGTATTTTTCAGAAGGTTAGGAATACCAATACTAACTCCACTTGGTGAAACTTGTAGCGGTGAAGGAATAATAGACTTCTTTTTCCTTTATTTTGTTACATGAAGGTAAGACATCGACTCTTTTTTCGGACAATGTCTTCCTAAGTGTAGCATAAGAGCAAATGCTTCTTCATCCGTAAAAACTGTTTTGATGATGGTGTCGGAATACTCCCAACAATTCTCCTTAGACGTTACGGTGATGCTGTTTGAAGAACACCGGCAATTTTTAAAGCATCAGTTGGTGGTTTCCCTTTTTTAAGCATTGCCTTAAAAGTATCCGTAACTTCTTCAGTAGTCATTACAAACTGTTAAATCTATGTTGTTCTCGAGCCAATCTGAATATCTTTCAAGAAATTTTGAACGCGATTTTGCTGTTGTCCACTTTACAGTTCCGTTACTGATCGGCTCCTTAGCAAAATAGTCGCAAATCTTATTTTACTTACCATTTCCAAATATTTAAAGCTTAATAATTTCATGATATAATGCAATCGTACCACCTGGTATGTTTTCTGTAATCTGCTTTCCATGACCCTACAACTTAAATTTCCTATTTGTTATAACTAAAAATTTTTAAATTTTCTTCTCTGAAGCACTATTAAGAACTGATTACTACTCTCAAGGCCCACCCTAAAATTACCCTGTTCAATATGTTCATTCGATTCTAACCGCCTAACGACAAGGAAGCGATGTCTAACAATTTTGTTATTAAAAACTTTCCCAAATTTCATTTTGAATATCAATGAAATAATCCCCAAATAAAATGAAATACGGCCCAAGAAAAATTAGATTTCGATGAAAATGAAATAAATCCCAAACAATGAAAAAATCCCCAAAACCCAAAATGAATGAAATAAATCCCAAATTCATTTTATTTTGGGTTTTATTTCATTTTGGTCTTAGTAACAAAAATTTAAAAAAACTTGAAAAAATGAAACCCAAAGTTAATGAAATTTCACTCAAACCCAATTTTTAATCTTTATTTTGGGAGTTATTTCATTTTCGGCTTGGGTGTTATTTCACTTGGGGGTTATTTCACTGCGCCAAATATTTGTTGTAATGTTCATTCATATAGTTAATAATATTCATTCATATATGATTTTTGTAATTTCCCATATTACATGTATCAGGTAGAAATGTCTGGTATATTATTATCTAATTTATTATTGTTTTTATATAAATATATATCTTCGAGAATGTATATCATTACCAATTTTGCAAGTATGGCGTTAACATTTAAGAACTCGTCACTATTTTTTATTTTGTGTGAAATCCCATTTCACACTTTTGAGGAAAAAGTCCGTAGAATAGTAGAATTTATCGAAGGAACCTATAAAATTAAAGCATTGAAAAGCGAAACCACAAAAATACAAATATACAAAAATTTTTTAACACATTTGATGTAAAGTGGACAACAACAAAATCGCGTTCAAAATTTCTTGAAAAATATTCAGATTGGCTCGAGAACAACATAGATTTAACAGTTTGTAATGACTACTGAAGAAGTTACGGATACTTTTAAGGCAATGCTGAAAAAAGGGAAACCACCAACTGATGCTTTAAAAATTGCCGGTGTTCTTCAAACAGCATCACCGTAACGTCTAAGGAGAATTGTTGGGAGTATTCCGACACCATCATCTAAGTCAGTTTTTACGGATGAAGAAGCATTTGCTCTTATGCTACACTTAGGAAGGCATTGTCCGAAAAAAGAGTCGATGTCTTACCTTCATGTAACAAAATAAAGGACAAAAAGAAGTCTATTATTCCTTCACCGCTACAGGTTTCACCAAGTGGAGTTAGTATTGGTCTTCATGTGATGGCTTATCAAACCTTCCTGAATACAAACAAGTATCAACAAGTCCGAGCGGGACAGATTATAGAAGTGTGTTCACGGCATCATTAGTTCCGCTCAGATTAAGAAAGAGTGAAGACACGGATTGTCCCTCAACTATTTTTGATGACATTTGGATAAATTCGACTCCATGATCAAAAAACTTTTGTAGACCAATATGGTTTAAGTATACAAAAGAGTCGGCTACCAACACTCAAAACCTGGTTGATCATATTGAGAAGGAACTTAAGGAGCTGCAATCTCCTTCATCCTAAATTTCGCTATGGTCGATGGGAAAGTTTGCAATGCTGTTACGGGAACATTATCTACGTGGAGATGTACACTATGTGGAGGAAAAAAAATAATTTTCGGATTTATCGAAGAACCCAACAATTAACACATATGCTCTAAAATTTGGAATTTCCCCATAACATGCTCGCATACGGTATATCATACATTTGCATTATTATAGTAATCCAGAGAATGCAAACAAATTACCGGACTAAAAGGAATTAAAAGCATCGAGAGAGTTCCAGAAAAAAAGAATTCAAGACGAATTTTGGAAAGAAACTGGATTAAATGTCGACAAACCACTAGTGGGATATGGAAATACAAATGATGGTAACACTGCAAGGCGTTTCTTCAAGGATTTTGAAATCACATCTAAGATCACAGGCATTGATATGGAATTACTGAGAAAAATCAACATAATTCTAATGGCAATCAACAGCAAGAACAAAGTGAATGCAGAAAAATTTGGAAAATACTGTCTAGGTATTTCGAAACACAGTACATAAAGTATTGCGTCATGGAGATACAATTATTGCATTTCATATTCTCCCTTTGTGCGAGCTTACGGAAGAAGCCCAGGAGGCACGAAATCGTTATTTTCGCAATGTTCAGCAATTTCACTCCAGAAAAAGTTGAAGAGAATTTCAAAATGAAGATATATTTCTTCCGATCCTGTTCTATCTTTAATAAGAAAAATATGGATATGTTACCGATCTTTGACATGTGACAATCCTGGAGAATACAAGGATTTGCTTTATCTCCTAGACATGGATTATTCAGATAATTTTACAGAAAAAAAAAATAAAATATATATTACAGAAATAAAATAAGAAACTAAATTATTTTTCGCAAGAAGAGGGTCTTTCGCTTACAAAATGGGTATACACAAATTTAAAGCAACAAGAGTCACACCAACATATTATAAAGGACGACATATTTTATCCTTCTTACTCAATTTTATGAATGTTCTTCTTACTAAATTTTGTTATTGTTTGATAAAAACATGTGATCTACAAGAAATCAGTGCATATTGACTGATATAATAACCAATAAGTACAAAAAGGTAGGGAAAAATTAAAAAAATATGTTGCCTATAGACAGAAACGTAAATACGGCATAAAATTCTTAAAAATGTATATATTTCGATGATTTTTTTTTAAACTTCTTTTTTTGACATTAGAAATAATAATCAAACGCAACATGTGGAAATTTCTAATGGAAAATCCCTCAATTCCCAAAAAATACATCAAAAATCCCCAAAAATTGCATTTTTACTTTTAGTCCTATATCTTCGATATGAAAAGCCGCGCTCGGGATTCCCTTTGCAGTCGATTTTGTTACACGCTAATACAAATAAATAAAAAAAATAACAATTTAGCTTTGCGATTGGAGAAAATCGATAAAACTTTTGAAATTTATGTAAAAAAAGGTCAAAATCGGAGAAGGGTGACAACCACACCAATCAAAATTTTGGCTTCGTATTTTCTTTAACAGATTATGTGAAACGTGTCCTTTAAAATGAGTATACATTTGATATACTTTATGAAACAAACTTTTTCTACAAGACCTAAATACGAATTTGACTTTTTTCGCCAAAAAATCTCCAAAAATGAAATTTTTTCAAATACTTTACTTTATAGGGCCATAACTTTCTTATTTCTTGACATGCCTTATCGACTCTTTTTTATGATATTGAAATTTTATTGGCAATCCATAAAAAAACATGTGAACAAAATCGGTAAACTTTTGAATGAGATATTTGCTAAACTCCAAGGCAAAGTCGGCGAAAAAATTAAAAATTCAAATTTAAAATCCACATATCTCGGAAACTATTCAAGGTAGCTTCAAGCTAAACAATATTTATTGTAGTTCTGGTCTAACAGTATCCACAAACGCTACTGAAATCGGGCACTCCATTCAAAAGTTAGAAGTCGATGAACATTTTGTATACACGAGGTTGTCAACTTAAGGGCCCTGTAGCTCCGCCCCTGGACGAGATAGGGTGCCCAGGTTCCGAACTTAAACTCTCTAACACCTCTTGTATACACACCTAAAATTTCATCGCCATACGATAAGTGGTTTTGAAATGGGAGAATTATGTCAATTTTTTCCCATTTTAGCCCACTATGCATTGTGGCTCAACCTCGATGTCCGTAGAAAAATGCCGGGCAAACAAGCAATCTGCAACGAAGCTGGATGGCATCAGGGGAGAGAAAAGCTATTATATATTTCGGTGATGCCAGATCAGTAGACCTGTATGAGTCTGCTCTGAGTCAAGCGGGTAAGGTGTGGCCGGGCGCAGAGTTCGATGTTGACGAAAAAACAGCATCACTAGTCAGCTTAGAGCCATCACCTGGTTTACAGAAGAGCCCTCCGACACGGCTGACATATTAGAGATAATAAAATATTTCAATACTGGTCTGCCGACTTGAAATTGGAGGATTAGCAGGGTGGGTGAGGCGGATGGTAAAAAGCGTCAGATAAATTTGATCCTTAACGCTGAATCCACCTCCCATATACAACGTGCAAGTGCACAACATGGTTTCGAAACTATGGTCTTGAAGGTATACTAGCAGGATACAGCTCCCACTGTGGTTGACACACGGCTTTCTGGAAGTGCGGAGGTACCCACGCCCGTAATTTCTGTTGACTCCAGCTCTAACCGAAGATCTGTAACGTCCTTCTCTGAGGACGAAAGCACTATTTGGACATTGAAGGGCTGAGTGGAGTCTCCAGACTCTTTGACGCATCTGGCGGGGACATGCTCCTCGATGATACGGACGAAGAGTTCAATAACTCCCTTGTCGGGGTGGATGTTAATCTGTCGATTACCAATGACGTGAGAATTCTACAGACTAACCTCCATCACGCTAAAGTAGCATCAGCGGATCTATTGCTGCGCCTGTCCACAGGTGCAGTAGACATAGTCCTGATAGAGGAGCCCTACGTATTAGGAGGAAGAGTGTGCGGTATCAGGACACCCAACTTTAAACTGCTTGTGACCAACTGTGAAGGCACTCCAAGTATATTACTCCTGACTAATTTAAGACCAAACAGCTCCTAGTCTGAAGATCGGCAATCGCATATATTGGGTGGTCTCCAGTTACTTGCCTTATAAAGTGTTAGTACCGACAGCTCTCTTTAGGGAGGTAGTAAAAGAAGCAACGTCTGACGAGCTCGAGCTGATTATCTACGCAGACACGAACACTCATCATACTATATGGGGTAGTACGAATATAAGCAATAGGGGTGATTCGCTTCTTGAATTTATTGTAACTACTAATCCAACTATTTGTAACATAGGCAATGAACCTACATTTACATTTAAAGACAGGCGAGAAGTACTCGGCGTAACGTTTGCTACTGACCGGCTGTCGGACAAAATTATTGGGTGGAATGTACTGGACTACAACCTATTCTCAGATCACCATTATATAGAGTTCAAACTCGCTGAAAAAGCACCTGAACCTGCCGTCCACAGAAATGTGAGGAAGACAAAGTGGCACCTGTATTAGAAGAATTTCAAACAAGTCCTCAACTCTAAACTTCTGTACGAACCGAATGATAAAGCCGGCCTGGATGATATTGTCGAGCATAACACCACATCATTCAATAGTTTTGAAGAAGCCTGTCCAAAAGGTACAAGGGTACAACTTAATCTCAATGGTGGACTTCTGAGATAACGGCTGGGAAAAAGACCTGCAAGAAGCTATTCAACAGGGTCAAATCTACTGGGGTCGCTAATGATTGGGATGCCTATAAAGAGCAACCCAAGGTCTATAATAAGGAGCTTAGAAAGGCGCAAAGACACTCTTGGTATAACTTCTGTGGCAAAGTAAAATAGGTCTCCGACGCCGCAAGGCTGAGGAAGATACTATCAGCTTCATCCCGTACAGTGAATTATTTGCAGGATGAGGCAAATAACTGGACAAAATACAGCGAACAGTCGCTAAATGTACTGATCGTCACACATTTCCAAGGGAGCTCACCAACAGGACACGATAATCAGCAGGACCAACAAGAGTCCGAGAGGACTGCGAGCGTCGCTAGCGTGTTGGCTGAGAGGTCCAGAATAAGCTGGGCTACACTTTTAGATTATTTCATTATGGAACATCTGGATCCAAAACTCCTGTCAACATGCTTATAATAAAGGAAAGTCTACAGAATCAGCCCTGCACGAACTTGTGAGCACTTTCGAATCGTCCTCACATTTCAAGGAATTCACCATGGTGGCATTTCTTGACATAGAAAGGGCTTTTAACATCATTCGCTCAGATGTGGTAGTTGCGGGACTGTCACATCTAAAGGTGAACTCTTGCTTTACTAGACTAATTCAAAGTCTGCTCAACAGAAGACGCATAACAGCATGTCTTGGGTCCACAACTCTAACAAGGTTTGTAAACAGAGGGTACCCACAGGGAGGTGTACTGTCACCACTAATTTGAAACAATGAAATCCTGCTAGCTCTAGAATATTATGGCTAGATGGGCCAGAAGCAGTGGTTTGTGCGTTAACCCAAACAAGACAGAATTGGTTCTCATACTATGATGGACTATGATGTCCCACATGTGGACCCTCCTCCTCTTGTAAATGGTACAGATCTAGTCTTTTCTCAAAGTGCAAAAATGGTTCTGAGAACTGCCTTTACAAGTCTTTACAAGCCCAACCCCATATACTTCCGATTAATATTGTGTCGGGAGAAGTTGCAACCAGAGCGGTACTAAGATTTAATGTGGAGGTACAAGAACTACGGTCACATGAGGATATCAAAGTGTAGTTCTATGGTAACCGACCGAGTGGACAATATACAAACGGTGTACACCTTCGAGAAGAACTACATCACTATGATACCAGTCGGAGATGAATAGGTTGGCAGAATACCAAGTAATAGAAAGCATCTTCTATACGAATGGTTCGAAGCTTGATGAAATGGTTGGCTTCGGAACACTGTAAAGAACTTAGTCTGGATATATCTCACAGACTACCAGATACCTGCAGTGTATATCAAGGCGAAATAATGGCAATATGGGAAGTCGCCAAGTGACTATGTCGCAACATAGTAACAACAATCGCAAAATTCACAAGCAGCCCTCGACTGCCGCAGATCTCTTAACGAGATGGCTGAGCAGTTTAATATACACCTCATATGGGTGCCTGGGCATAGGGATATCCCGGGGACCTGAGAAGCCGATAAACATGCTAGGAAAGAGACGACATTATAAATTCTCGAAAAATTTGCATACATTGGTGCGCCACTATCCACGTGCAAGCTTTGGCTTAGGCAAGATGCAATCAGGCAGTCCAATAAAATATGGACAGAAATTGGCACCTGTAGGGTAGCTAGATAAATCTGGCCAAGGTATGACCTGAGTTAGTATCAATTCTGACGGGACAGTGCCGGATCGGCGAACACGACAGAAGATTGGGTTTTGTCTCCAAAGTCTACAGAAGCTGTGGTGATGAGGAAGAAATGGAGAGCATTGAGCACTTGCAATACGACTGTCCCGCATTGAGTAAACGACGACTGGCCATGCTAGGGTCGGCCTTTCTAGGCAGTCTAAAAGATCTTTGCGGTTTCGATACATTTGTATATCATAACGGCTTGGGTTCGATGAGGGGCTTTTCAACCCGTGGTAGCACTAGAGACCTAACCTTAACTTATAAAATAATACACTATATAAAATAACAGTTTTTATCTTATTTTAACACTTCACTTTTATACTAAAAATTGCATTTAAATAAATTGATCATACGTCGATCATAAACAATTGGTTTAATATTCACGATCAGTCTACTTAAAAGTTTACCAAACTCCTGAAAATAATACCAGACGCTCTCCAATACTAAAACGGTATGAAAATATTGACCACAGACTGGAAATTAAAATGTATCCATATAGGTTTCTAGCTCTTAATCGACACTTTAAATATCAGAAAAGAGTATATTATATTGATCCAAACTGTTTCTTTAATCTGAGTAGGGTATTGTTCCAGCCGCTCAGCATAATACCTTTCAGAGGTCGCAAAACTTCTGCATATTTCATACAATGATATCTACATTCCATGTTTCGATTTATTCAGTTTAGTTTTACTTAATTTCTATCTTTTTTACTTTGCTTCTGTAAATCAAACATCAATCGTTTGAAATGTTTTCCTCGTTGCCGATAGGTTTGGCAATATAGGCGTTCAATGTTCACGTGCTATTGTTTATTAACGACGTCGGCGGGGCACACGTTCATCAAATAAAGTAGTAAAGCATTTAATTTAGTTTGATAAAGCTTTTAAGGTACTGGTGCAAAGAGCACTACAATAAAAAAAACTTCACATAAAAAATAAAAGGTCAACATACTGTTTACGCCGAATGTGTGAAAGTAAAAAAAAATAAATAAAACACGAAAGTTTAGTATTTTCATATATAAAGTGGCAAGGGTGCCAATAAGTTTTATTTATAAATAAGGTTGTGGTAACGAGGTTTACCTTTAAGGTTATTTTTGTACAGCAAGGGTACTTTATAAGCGATGTAGGTCGGACGAAATTAGAACGAATTCTAAAGATCCAGAAAGTTGGCGGCGTCTGTCCTATTTACTCGTTGAAATCTGTAAGCTCATCTTACAAGGATGTAACAAGGAGGAGCAGACAGACTTTAACGAGCAAGTAGGTACGAAAATTGGGTCAATAGATACACCGAAAGAAATTATACGTTAATGCAAATCTATAAACATTCTGAACTAAACATTGCCGGCCACCTTGAAACATCAAAGGGATGTTTACAACATTTGTTTACAACATTAAAACTAAGCTTAAAAATAAAATAATGGCAGGTATAGTGCAGTAGTTCATGTGTGAGCATTAATTTCGTTTATTCCATTTTAATCTATATATATAAAAATGGAAAAATGTTTGTATGTATGTATGTGTTTTATAGACGCTTAAACCACTGGACCGATTTAAAAAGTTTTTCTTTTGTTTGAAAGCTATTTTGTCCGAGATGGTTTTGGAAAAAAAAATTTGCAAAAAGCGGGCGTGACAAATCGTTTGTTTTCAAAAATGTACGGGATCGGAAATCTAAATCTGGGGCAACGAAGTGGACCGGGTCCAGCTAGTTTTCATTATATTTATCTAATAAAATCTATACATTTGCTCCATGCTCCAAGTTGAACACTCTAGCCGTCAATGTAAGGCATTGTTGGTGGTCGTAGGCAGACACCACGATAAGGCGGCATAACGACACTCCATCGTGCCACGACAGAGGAAGACCTGCGTTTTTCACAAAGGCCGAGCAAATTTTACTTTGTTTGCACATGGTTCGAGCACCGCTCGCACCGGGATGGGAACTCCATGGCGGGACGGACAGCCCAGGGGCAGAACTTGGACCCAGACGGGACTTTTTGGACGGAGTTGATTTATTAAACGGACCGATGTCAGACTTTTTCCCGGGCTGAGACGGTGTTGATCCCAAATGAAGCAGGATGTGGTGGTCCCCACCACACTTTCTACAGCGGCCTTTGGTGCGACAATCTTTGGTCCGATGGGACATGGCCAAGCAGCGGGAGCAATACCCATGCTTCACGACCGTGCAATGTCGTTTTTCTTTGGGCATCTGCACGAATTGGACGCAAACGCGTAGCGGATGCCTACCACCACAAACACGGCACCGAAACTGACCCGAAGTTGCGGCCAATCCTTTCGATGGGGTTTGTCCGTCGACACAGGGTCGCTCTTCGAGAGAGGCTCGCTCTTCGACTCAGTCGCCGTCTCGTTTTTCTCCACAGGCAGTTGTGGCGGTTTCTCTAGGGAAACTGCGGCGATTTCCTTGATGGGGACTTCAATTGCAACTGGCATGATCGGCGGCAGCACCAGGACAATTCCCTCTTGCGACAACTCCATCAGTTCGTCGAAATCATCCAAGTCATCGTCGAATAAGGTAATTTTATCCATAGTACTGCGAGGGAAAAACTATTTTACATTGTAGTCGAAGTTGGGTCGGTCAGAACGACCAATTTGGCTACAGGCCGCCTTACAACACCGTTATCCGTACGTATATCAACGACGCGCACGTGACCGTCTGTGCCAGGATGCACACACTCGACGCGGCCTAATTTCCACGAAGTTGGCGGGAGCTGCTCATGACGAATGACAACTATATCATCGATTTTTACTTCGCGCTCCGGAAATTTCCATTTATACCGTTTGTGTAAATTTTTCAAATATTCCTCCTTGCACCGTACGCAAAATTGGTGGGCGAGGGCTTGAACTTTCCTAAACCGATTTGCAGTACATAAAGGTTTTTCCGTTATTACGGGTTCTGGTGGAGCGAGAAGAGGAGCGCCGATTAGGAATTGGCCCGGGGTTAACGCGACAATGTCATGTGCTGTCAGACATCGTGCCAAGAGGACGAGAATTCAGGCAAGCCTCGATTCTAGCTAAGACAGTGGCCAATTCTTCAAATGTGAATCGGAGGTTTCGAGCTTGATGGCGAAAATGAAGTTTCTCTTATTTTCGATTTCTCGAGATGCATCGACAAAATTTGTACCGTTGTCCTCAAATATGGACCTAGGACAACCACGGTGAGCAATGAAGCGGTGAAAGGAGGCCAAGAAATTTGCGGTGTATAAAGAGAAACAAAAAAGATTAAAAGATTTCCTCCATGCACGGAAAACAAGTGGACGAATTTTACCAAAAGCTTCACGAAACGACAATTGTATGGCTGAATTATGGAATGCAGCTCGGTATAGGAAAGTGTAGGTGAACGGGCCAATCTACCGTTAATTCGTATAACACCGCTTTCATCTAAAAAATGATTCAACGTCACCAATGGGCTTTTGGATGGTATCGGTTTCCTGTCTATCAACGCCTGATATTCATTCGCATAATTCGCCTTTTGAGCTAGAATGGAAAATCGAATACGAACTTCCCTTATTTCCGACGCAGACACACACGAATTTGAATACTGGTAATGGCTCCTACTCGTATAAGTGGGATGAGTTCTTCAGCAGAACCTAAACATGTAAGAAATTACACGGAGGGCACGATCAAAGGACGAAAATCTCTCAAGCAAATCATCATACGCCGCGAAAAATGATGCGTGACTCTTCACCGCACGAACTTCTATATCTGTCTCAAGGGGAGTTAAGTCCCTAATAGACCACTCCGATTTGTCTCGACTAAGCCAATGGTGGCATGGGCCACCATAAGGCATGGTGGCATGGGTTGTCTTCCGATTTCACATGGTACCAATTATGATTCCCGACCTTTTCTTGAATTCGACACACCCTATTCGACACAAACGTAGTTCCAAATCAATTTCCCGAACTATGATTTTCAACAGCTCAGACGCTAAAAGCGCACCACAAAGTTCCAAACGAGGCAACGATATTGATTTAAATGGGGCTACTCTGGTTTTTGTGGAGAACAAATGATCCACCACTTTTCCACCTGGGCATTCAATACGAATATATACTGCCCCCGCGTATGTTTTTTTTTTTTTGGCTGAAATTACTTCTCTTTTGGTGTAGCTACCTCTTTCACAATCGGCTTCGCATCGAAATAAAATGAATCTAACAGTGCATTCCACCTGATCCCTAGAGGTTTGGAACGACGGCCGGAAGTTGGATCCCAAGAAAATACACCCCAAATTTGTAACGAAAACAGGCCCCGAATTTGAGGCCTGTTTTCGTTACAAAAAGTGCTTTAGGAAATTACACCTAAAGCAAGAAAACAGCATGAAATGAAAATACACCCCAAACAAATTAAGACATTCTCTGGGGAGTGAGTAATAATACACGTATACGAACCCATTTTCTAATTATAAATCTTTTTTGTGCGATCGGCCTTCGGCCTCTGTTTAAGACTTTCTCCGATGGACAGGAGCCAAAATTGGCAACGCGGAGCAAATCTTTTATGCGTAGCTTCTCTTGTTTCTAAATGTATAGATGAAAATAAGCCCAAAAAACCCGACAAAAAATGAAGTTAAGCCCCAAAAATCAGAAAAAAATGAAATTAAGCCCCAATAAAGAGTTGTTGTTGTTTGAAATGTAATTTTTTGGGGCTCATATTCATAAAAATATTGGGATGTATTTTCCTGGGCCCAATTTCATTCCGCCGCCGTTTGGAACTACTAGTCTCCACGAAATCCAAGACTTTAGCATCTACTAAATATTCAGGGGAAAACTGATCAAAGATGGCTTTGTCGTTTGCAGTCCAGTTCCGAAGCTCGAACTTAGCTGAATCAAGCGGTCCCGAGATCGTGGGTCCCCGCTAAAACATCGTCCAGATACATGCATTTTCGCAAAATATCCGCAGCGAGTGGGAATTCTAACACCGTATCGTCAGCTAACCTCAAAAGCGTCCGTATGGCTAAATATGGGGCACAATTAACCCCGAAGGTCACCGTCTGTAACTCAAAATCCCAGACCGGCTTTGTCGGAGAATCGCGAAAAACAATCCTCTGAAGAGGTATATGTTTCGAGTCCACGCGAATTTGTCGATACATCTGGGTAATATCTGCATTGAACACGAATTTAAATGTCCGCCAACGGAGTATTAACAGCACTAAATCCAACTGTAAGGTGGGTCCAACATACAGGATGTCGTTCAAGCTATTCCCATTGGAAGTTATGTTCGAAGCATTGAACACTACGCGGAGTTTATTCGTCTGCTTGTCCGGATTTATGAAAGGGTAGTGCGGTAAATAGCAAGTCAAAGTATCCTCCGAGGTGGGGCATACTGGCCTCATATGGTCAAGTTCCACATATCCATTCAAGACGCCGTCATAAATTGTCTTGATATCTGGTTTCTTTAACAATGACGACTCGTTGCGGAAGAATTGGCTTAAAACGTTCCCACGAGATTCTCCTAGACATCTATTCATATCCAATTCAGTCTTAAGCGGAAGCGTCACAACGTATCTACCGTCCGAATCCCTACGTGTAGTCCTAACATAGTTTTCGTCACAATAACGGTCAGAAGGCGACATAATATTTCTCTTGGGAACCTCTTCCAATTCCCAGAAACGCAAAACAGTCGTATTTAGATTTAGGAACAGGACCCGTGACTAACCAACCGAAGATAGACTTTTGGGCCAACAAAGATCCCGACAAAATCGGAATGGTGCCCTCCAACAAAATTCTTGGGTAGAAGTCGGCACCTAACAAAATATCGACTGGACGAGAATCGAACAAATTAACATCTGCGAAACGAAGATCTGGCATCTGAGCCTTGAAGTCCGATGTGACTTGGAAATAAGGTAAATCTACAGAAATGGAGGGTAAAACTAAAGCAGAGGTATCTAAAGTAACCGAAGTGTCGAGAGGGCTTCCAATCTTCAAGGTGCATATTTTTCTGGATGTGGCCGAAACGGCGCAATTTACAACCGAAATTGTAGCATTGGTGGAAAACACTGGAAGATTCAAGTAGTTTTGAAGTCGCTCTGTGATAAAAGAGGACTCAGAAGCTCGATCAATCAATGCCCTAGCGGGATATGAGACACCATGGTGGACGATATTCACCATCGCTGTTCCCAAAAGAACAGCTTTGTTCTTCGCAGCATGAAAAACTTGGAGCTAAACGTGTTTGCCACTAGAGCCGAAGTACTCGCAGTTGGCTCGTCGCGATGCAATAAGGTATGGTGGTTTTTATTGCATTTGGAACAACGACGTTTACAATCACATTTGCTGACCTCATGGCCATTGCGAAGGCAATTAACGCACGAACGATGGCTCTTGATCAGAGCGAATCTTTCAGATGATGTGAGACTTGAGAACCGAGGGCAAGCATAAATTTTTTGTTCTTGGTTCGGGCATAAGACACAACCGGATTTAGAAGAAGAACGAGAAGATCCGGACGAAGCCGCGTTTGAAAAATGGGATTGGACCTTCCTGACGTTCGAGTGCCTTGGCTGTTCAAATCCCCTCATACAGTGAAGGCACATAAGAGTTAGAATTCTTTCTGTTAGGAAATCATCTAAATCTTTCCACGTGGAAAGGGAGTATTTATCCTTCACCAAGATCGGATCCCAATTGTCCGTGGAGACTTCGTAAATGGACATTGCCGAGAGACATCCATTTATACCACGTTGTACGGACTTAAATCCCGTACTACTTTTGCTTTCAATCGCTGGGAGCGCGAACAAAACCTTCAGTTGGTTGTGGACTAAAAGACGTGGATTGTCATAAGTATCCCGTAAAGCTTTCCAGGGCTGCGATTAAGTAGCGGAAACTTTGAAACAATCTCACGCGCGTCTCCGCTTGTTTTTCGCACGAGGTGACGCAAACGCTCAATATCGCTCAAACGAGAGTTGTTGATGTAGACCGCCGTAAACAGATCCCTGAAAGAGGGCCATGATAAGAAATCGCCCTCAAATATGTCGGTGTCACACGGCGGCAACGAGAGGTTATTCACACTATCAATCGCGAGGGGTGGACAATCCACTTGAGTGCTTATGTCGCGAGACGCATGAGTCGACGCACTCATATTATGTAGGTGGTTAGAAATTTGCGTCTCCTCCCGATCTAATGAAGCCGAATCACCGACCGAAGAAGTTAAGGACGATCGACGAGACCGTTTGAACTGCAACGATAAATTACTGTTTGGCAATTCATATATGTTTGATGCGACGCGTCATATTTGCTATCTGCCGCGTCAATGTCATCCTTAGTTGCGTCTTCGGATGAATGCAAAAAGTTGAGACATTTCTCAAACACTTTATTACTTTATTAACTATTTTCTTTCGAAAATAACGAAATTTACAGGCCGAATACGCAAACTACCGATTGTAGTACTTCTGTGTCGAATTATTCACAAATGTAACGACCGAAAAGAAATATACGAAACAAAAGAAATATTTAAAAAAGATCGAGCCAAATAATTGATCAATCAACGAGTGCACGTCGATTAAGTGCCGAAAACCCGTCGAAAAACTATATTATTCGAGTCGAAAACGAAAAAAATAAAAAATCACACTTTTATTTGAAAAAGTCGTATCAACTTTGCTTAGGGTGCACGCGAATTTAATTTTCTTTTAAAAAGTTTAATTTCAAAATGAACAGAATTACTTGCTTCAGCTGAATTTATTATTTTGACGCGTATCGTCATACGTTACGCGACGTAAGTAGGACGTACGAAAACGAGTAACTCGGATTAATCAACCGCAACCCTGTCCACCGATAACACAATAATCGAAATAGACAGCTGTCGTTGTGCGATCGATATCGAAGCAATCGAAAGAACAGATGTTCAATAAACGCCAATGACGCTGTGTTTTATGTAAATGAATTTTTATTTATACGCGAATTTATGTACTTTTTTATATATTCCGCGGGAGAATCGACACTATGTACTGGAATTGAATGTACTTTGTGGTGTGTTAATGTTTGTGTGTTTTCCCTTCAGAAACAAACAAATCAGTGGAAATCAATCTGCGGAGTTGAAGCTACCACCGGCAAAAATGAAACAAATGCGTTGACAAAAGACTAATTCGCCACAAACCACAATCAATTTCCAGATACTCTTCGCGCACAAACACTTCAATTTAAAAACAAATAAATATTTTTTTCGATTTAGGTATTTTAGGCTGCTGCATACGGCAGGCGGACGGACGTATGTATATATGCAGATGACACGAAAAAGACGCGGGGAGGGTTGATATCGAGACTTTGTAAGACAACCTGAGACACGAAACACTTGATATTTTTTCACTGTTTTCCGTGATGCTCATTTAATAGAAATGCTGCACTATACATACCTGTTATAACTTTAAATGCAAATTTAACGTAAAATAACTTGTTATATCGATGTAAGAGGTGGATGGATGAATTGATGGATGGATGTGTGTTGATGAGGGCTCTAAGGATGAAGAGAACACCGTGGTTAATGAAATGTTTTTCCGAGGTTATGGTTCTCGAAATCCGGTTCGATGCGACCAATGTTTACGCCGAATGCGTGAAAGTAAAGAAAATAAATAAAACACGAAAATTTAGTATTTTCATATATACATAAAGTTCTAAGGCCATTTAGCCGGCTCAGCTCAAGGACAAATGGAGCCATGTGCAATCAGCCATTATGGCTAATTACCTCGATGTCCGTAGAGAAATGCCGGGCAAACCACCAATCTGCAACGATGCAGGATGGCATCAGGGGAGAGTAAAGATCTTATATCTCGGTGATGCCAGATCAGTTGACTTGTATAAGGCTGCTCTGAGTCGAGCGGGTGAGGTGTGGCCGGGTGCCCAGTTGGATGTTGTCGAAAAAAACAACATCCCTAGTCACCCTAGAGCCTTCACCTGGGTTACAGAAGAGTCCTCCAACCCGGCTGACATATTAAAAATAATAAAAGATTCCAATCCTGGTCTGCCGGCCCATAATTGGAGAATCAGCAAGGTGGGTGAGGCGGATGGTAAAAAGCGGCAGGTCAATTTGATCCTTAACGCTGAATCCACCTCCCATATACAACGTGAAAGTGCAACCCTATAATATGGCTTCGAGACTATAGTCTTGAAAGTACACAAGCACCATCCCACTGCGGAAGGTGAGTCGTTCACCGTGGTTGATACACGGCTTTCTGGAAGTGCGGAGGTACCCACGCCCATTATTTCTGGTGACTCCAACTCTAACAGAATATCTGTAACGTCCTACTCAGAGGACGAAAACTCTACTACTGACACAGGGGGACTGAGGGGAGTCTCCGGACTCTTGACGCATCTGGTGGGGACACGCTTCTCGATGATACGGACGAAGAGTTCGATAACACCCTTGTCGGGGTGGATGTTAATCTGTCAATTATCAATGATGGTAAGAATTCTACAGATTAACCTCCATCACGCTAAAGGGAGGAAGGGTGTGCGGTATCAGGACACCCAACTTTAAACTGCTTGTGGCGAACTGTGAAGGCACTCCAATAACCTGCATTTTGGCCAGGAAAGTTCTACGTATCTTTCTCCTGACTAATTTAAGTGGTAAAGACCAAACATCTGCTAGTCTGGAGATCGGTAATCGCATATATTGGGTGGTCTCCAGTTACTTGCCTTATGAAGCTGTAGTACCGACTGCTCTATTCAGGGAAGTAGTAGAAGAAGCAACGTCTGACGAGGTCGAGCTAATTATTGGCGCAGACACGAACGCTCATCATACTATCTGGGGTAGTACGGATATAAACAATAGGGGTTATTCGCTTCTTGACTTTGCTCTAACTACCAACCTAAGTATTTGTAACATAGGTAATAAACCGACCTTTACAATTAAAGACAGACAAGAAGTACTAGACGTAACGTTTGCTACCGACCGGCTGTCAGACAAAATTATTGGGTGGAATGTACTGGACGCCCACCCATTCTCAGATCACCAATATATTGAGTTCAAACTCGCTGAAAAAGCGCCTGAATCTGCCGTCCACAGAAATTTGAGAAAGACAAAGTAGCACCTGCATTAGAAGAATTTCAAAAAAGTCCTCAACTCCAAACTTCTGTACGAACCGAATGACAAATCCGGTCTGGATAATCTGGTCGAGCATATCACCACATCATTCAATAGTTCCCTTGAAGAAGCCTGTCCAAAAATAAGGTATAAGGGTACAACTAAACCCCAATGGTGGACTTCTGAGCTAGCGGCTATGAAAAAGACCTGCAACAAGCTATTCAACAAGGCTAAATCTGGGGTCGCTAATGTTTGGGATGCCTATAAAGAGCAACTCAAGATCTATAAGAAGACGCTTAGAAAGGCGCAAAGACGCTCTTGGTATACCTTCTGTGGCGAAGTGGAAAAGGTCTCCGACGCCGCAAGCCTGAGGAAAATGCTATCAGCTTCACCCTGTACAGTGGGTTACTTGCAGGATGAGGCAAATAATTGGACCAAAAACAACGAGCAGTCGCTCAATGTACTGCTCGACACACATTTCCCGGGGAACTCTCTAACAGAACCAGAGGATAAGCAAGACCAAAAAGAGTACTAGTGGACTGCGAGCGTCGCTAGCGTGTTGACTTAGAGATCCAGAATAAGCTGGGCTATTAATAGCTTTGAGCCCTTCAAGTCACCTGGACCAGACGGCATCACTCCAGCAGAAATGCAGAAAATGTTGTAGTACATTATCCCCTGGCTGGAGAAAATTTATGTAGGCTGTATCAGGCTTTCATACATCCCGAATCGATGGAGGGATACCAAAGTGTTATTCATACCTAAAGCGGGGAAGATATCGCACACTAGACCAAAAGACTTCAGACCAATTAGCCTATCCTCCTTCCTATTGAAAAGTCTGGAAAGACTATTCGATTATTTCATAAGGGAAAACCTGCATACAAAACTCCTGTCGGTGAACCAACATGCTTACAATAAGGGGAAGTCTACCGAATCAGAACTGTGAAGGCACTCCAATAACCTGCATTTTGGCCAGGAAAGTTCTACGTATCTTTCTCCTGGCTAATTTAAGTGGTAAAGACCAAACATCTGCTAGTCTGGAGATCGGTAATCGCATATATTGGGTGGTCTCCAGTTACTTGCCTTATGAAGCTGTAGTACCGACTGCTCTATTCAGGGAAGTAGTAGAAGAAGCTACGTCTGACGAGGTCGAGCTAATTATTGGCGCAGACACGAACGCTCATCATACTATCTGGGGTAGTACGGATATAAACAATAGGGGTTATTCGCTTCTTGACTTTGCTCTAACTACCAACCTAAGTATTTGTAACATAGGTAATAAACCGACCTTTACAATTAAAGACAGACAAGAAGTACTAGACGTAACGTTTGCTACCGACCGGTTGTCAGACAAAAATATTGTGTGGAATGTACTGGACGCCCACCCATTCTCAGATCACCAATATATTGAGTTCAAACTCGCTGAAAAAGCGCCTGAACCTGCCGTCCACAGAAATTTGAGAAAGACAAAGTAGCACCTGCATTAGAAGAATTTCAAAAAAGTCCTCAACTCCAAACTTCTGTACGAACCGAATGACAAAGCCGGTCTGGATAATCTGGTCGAGCATATCACCACATCATTCAATAGTTCCCTTGAAGAAGCCTGTCCAAAAATAAGGTATAAGGGTACAACTAAACCCCAATTGTGGACTTCTGAGCTAGCGGCTATGAAAAAGACCTGCAACAAGCTATTCAACAAGGCTAAATCTGGGGTCGCTAATGTTTGGGATGCCTATAAAGAGCAACTCAAGATCTATAAGAAGGCGCTTAGAAAGGCGCAAAGACGCTCTTGGTATACCTTCTGTGACGAAGTGGAAAAGGTCTCCGATGCCGCAAGCCTGAGGAAAATGCTATCAGCTTCACCCTGTACAGTGGGTTACTTGCAGGATGAGGCAAATAATTGGACCAAAAACAGCGAGCAGTCGCTCAATGTACTGCTCGACACACATTTCCCGGGGAACTCTCTAACAGAACCAGAGGATAAGCAAGACCAAAAAGAGTGCTAGTGGACTGCGAGCGTCGCTAGCTTGTTGACTTAGAGATCCAGAATAAGCTGGGCTATTAACAGCTTTGAGCCCTTCAAGTCACCTGGACCAGATGGCATCACTCCAGCAGAAATGCAGAAAATGTTAAAGTACATTATCCCCTGGCTGGAGAAAATTTATGTAGGCTGTATCAGGCTTTCATACATCCCGAATCGATGGAGGGATACCAAAGTGTTATTCATACCTAAAGCGGGGAAGATATCGCACACTAGACCAAAAGACTTCAGACCAATTAGCCTATCCTCCTTCCTATTGAAAAGTCTGGAAAGACTATTCGATTATTTCATAAGGGAAAACCTGCATACAAAACTCCTGTCGGTGAACCAACATGCTTACAATAAGGGGAAGTCTACCGAATCAGCCCTGCACAAACTTGTGAGCACTATCGAATTTCAAGGAATTCACCATGGTGGCATTTCTTTGCATAGAAGGGGCTTTTAACAACATTCACTCAGATGCAGTAATTGCGGCACTGTCACATCTAAAAGTTAACTCTAGTTTGATTAGACTAATTCAAAGTCTGATCAACAGAAGACGCATAACAGCATGTCTTGGGTCCACAACTCTAACAAGGTTTGTAAACAGAGGGACCCCACAAGGAGGAGTACTGTCTCCACTAATTTGGAACCTAGCGGTGAATGAAATCCTGCTAGATCTAGAACGATGTGGCTGCAAGGTCGTGGCATATGCGGACGACGTGGCAATCGCAGTGAGTGGAAATTCGAAAACGTCCTCCTAGACATTCTACAGGTGGCTCTGAACAAATTGGCTAGATGGGCCAGAAGCAGCGGCTTGGGCGTAAACATAAACAAGACAGAATTGGTTCTCTTTACTAGGATGAATAAAGTCCGACATGTGGACCCTTCACCTCGGATAAATGGAACAGATCTAGTCTTTTCTGAAAGTGCAAAATTTTTAGGAATAATTCTAGATAGAAAACTGTTATTTAGACTTAACGTATTGGAACGTGTAAGGTAGGCCAACGTCGCCTTATATTCCTGCAAAAAGGCTGTAGGGTCGCGGTGGGGCCTCTCTCCTAAAATCGTCCACTGGATATATTTCGCAGTAGTTCGTCCTATACTGCTATACGGCATTGTGGTATGGTGGACGGCAACTGACAAACTAACCATCACCAACCTACTAACAAAGGTTCAGAGAACAGACTGCCTGAGCATAAGCGGAGCCTTAAGGACTACAGCGACCGAGTCTCTACAAGCCGTAATCCATATACTGCCGATTAATATTGTGGCGAGAGAAGTTGCAACCAAAGCGGCAATAAGAATAAACTACCTATCAATGTGGAGGTACAAAAACTACGGTCATATGAGGATATCAAAGTGTAGTGCTATGGTAACCGACCGAGTGGACTATATACCAACTGTGTATATCTTCGAGAGAAATTACATCACTATGATTCCCGCCAGAGGTGAATGGGTTGGAAGAATACCAGGTAATAGAAACCATCTCCACTTTTACGCAGATGGTTCCAAGCTTGATGAAAAGGTTGGCTTCGGAATACACTGTGCAGAGCATAGATTGGATATAGCTCCCAGATTACCAGATACCTGCAGTGTATATAAAGCCGAAATAATGGCAATATGGGAAGTAGCCAAGTGGCTGAGTCGCACTGGCGTAGTCATTTACTCGGACAGCCAGGCTGCCATCAATTCTCAGGAGACAACATCCCTAAATTCACAAACAGCCCTCGACTGCCGCAGATCTCTTAACGAGATGGCTGAGCAATTTAATATACACCTCATATGGGTGCCTGGGCATAGGGATATCCCCGGGAACTGCAAAGCCGATGAACTATCTAGAAAAGGGACGACATTACAAATTCTCGAAGAATATATTGGTGCGCCACCATCCACGTGCATGCTTTGGCTCAGGCAAGAGGCAATCAGGCAGTCCAACGAAAGATCGGCACCTGCAGGGTAGCTAGACAGGGTGAAGATTATTGCAGCGTCTATGTCTTCTTAAGAAGTATAGCTGCTCCGATTGGTTTGAACTCAGGTTCGGGAGAAAGTGTGTTGGAGATATGAATCCCAGTTTTGGAGGGAACTAAGGTTCCAAAGACAAGAGAGGAGTTGGGTTGTGGGTATTTTATTACCAATAAGGCATAAATGCGCGGGATTTTATTAAGAGTTTAATCTCCCAGGTTTGCTCATTCCTTCCTTTTGCCCCCAATATGAAAAGAGATTTTCTTTTAGATGTGGTAACTTACATTAGTTTTATTAGAGATCTGGTAGATGTGATGCTGGTGGAGGTCGACGAAAAAAGAGAACGAGGATGTCTGCCGTTGCCCGCAGGCAACCTCGGGAAAAGGCCGAACTTAATACATGGATAAAACCAGCTGTTGGATGTTGCCATCCTTCTACATTACAATTCAGGGTTGTACTTATGACTAGGGAATTCATTTTAAAAGGTATGTAATTAAAAATATCTTATAATCTATGGTTAGAATTCAGGAATGTAGCTTAAACATTAAACATCCTTCCCGCCTTGGCCAAGGAGGCCAATGATTTATTGGACTAAGGTTTCTTTTAGCCGCTCGAGCGTTCGTATGGCAACTTCTAGCATCTTCTGTTGCTGATGGAATGGTCGGTTAACCAGTCTAAGTGGTTCTAGGCTGCGCCTATCGGTGCGGATACGTAAATTTTCAACTAGTAGTCTGGCATTGACTCTTTCACGGGCATCGGTGGTCTTACGTCTCGTAGGGTCTCGTCTTCCGGGTCCCTCTTCCGGTTGGACACGACCGCGTTCCATTTGCTCGCGAGTGATTGTCTCCATAGGTGGAATATGCAGGAGTGTATGGTGTTCGTTTCCGCAACGTTGGCATGCATCCTCGGAGGTACACTCATAGGTCCTGTGGGATCAAGCCAAACAATTGAGGCAATAACCGAGACGACGGGCCTCTCTCTTTCGACTTCCCACATCCAGTGCCAAAAACTTCCGGCAGAACCGCAGAGAATGAAATCTCTGGCAGAGAAGACATTGATGAATGTTTGGGTTGCGGGGAGCCCTGTGAGAATATATAAAAAATAAAAAAAAACAGTAATGTAAATTATGTGTATGGCGTAAATAAAGGAACCAGTGTCCAGTGACCAAGTGCATTGGAAGCATTCACGAAGGAGAAAAGTGTGAGACGAGGAATACTTTTCAAGGGTGCGAATATTTTAGGGCAAAGGACACAAATTGGTGATATCCCTCGTGGTTATACCGTTTTTAGTTCGAACTTCCGCCACGCGTATATTTCCATCACGTCCCTTGAAAACATTCTTTACTCTTCCAAGTCGCTACTCACAAGGTGGTAGTTGATCATCTTTAATAACAACTAATTTGTGTACTTGGAGATTCTCTTTGGGAGTTTGCCATTGGTATCTCCGGTGTAGCTCCTTGACGTATTCATTCTTCCATCGAATAGCAAACTGATGTTGCATTCCTTTCAATTTCTCCCATCGTTCTTGTGATGTTAGAGAATCCGCTGTGGCTTCTGGCGCTGCTATCAGTGGCGCTCCACGTAGGAAGTGACCAGGAGTCAAGGCGAGTAGTTCTGAAGGATCATCGGACATTGTGGATAAGGGGCGCGAATTCAATATGGCTTCAATCTTAGCTAACAGTGTTGTTAACTCCTCAAAAGTGTATTTGTGAGATCCCGAGACCTTTTTAAAGTGTATTTTGAAAGATTTCACCCCTGCCTCCCACAGACCTCCCATGTGAGGTGCATTTGGTGGGATAAACGACCATTCGAAGTTGTGTTTTGCATATTTAGCTGCTATTTCTTCGGATACTTGATTTAGAAACTGTTTAAATTCGTCTCGAAGCTTCCGTTCTGCTCCTACAAAGTTAGTGCCGTTATCAGACATTATTTTCTTCGGGAAACCCCTACGCGCAACAAATCTAGTGAATGCAGCCGAGAAGGAATCGGAGGAGAGACTAGAGCAAAGCTCTAGATGAATAGCCTTTGTGCTGAAACATATAAAGATACATACATATGCTTTTTGGTAACCCGCTTGTCTAAGTGTCGAGGTTTTAATTGAAAAAGGACCTGCAAAGTCTAGACCCGTAAATGTAAAGGGAAGAGAAAAGGTACATCGCTCTGGGGGTAGCGCGGCCATGATTTGTGACATTTTCTTTTTATAAATAACGCACGTTTTACAGTGTCGAATGCAATTCTTGATGGCCGATCTTAATCTGGAGACATAATACTCTTAGCGGACAGTACGCATCATCAAATTTATTTCGGCATGCATTAAAAACGAGTGAATAAATTCAATATAAAGTTTTGTATATTGAGCTTTGGAAGGAAGTATCATGGGATGACGTTCGTTATACTTAATATTAGCGTTTATGATACGGCCGTTAATGCGCATAACTCCACTACTATCGATTATGGGATTTAAAGCATACAATGAACTCTTCTTGGGGACGTGACCAATAGTTATTAACGTTTCATATTCCACAGAATAATGGGTTTGCTGCGTCAAAACAATTAGTCGATTTTTTACTTCCGTAAATTCATTTTGAGATATAACCACCGAGTCTTTGGAGCCAAGCTTTCTGCAAGCTTTGTAAAACCGGAACACATACGCTGTTACTCGAATCGCCTTGTCCCAGCTGGAATATCTCGTTAACCAGTCTCCTTTCTCTTCCAAAATATGAAAAACTTCAACTTTTCGCATCTCTGGGGGATCATCATTAATGATCATGGACTTGGGCCATTCCTCCGGGGGACTTTTAAGCCACTTGGGTCCATGCCACCAAATGGAATTTCATCGGGGGTACAGCCACGGGATCCAATATCTGCAGGATTGTCATTCGATCGAACATGTTTCCATGTACAATTTCCTACATTCCGAATTATATTTGCTACTCGATTTGCCACGTATATTTTCCATGAAGAAGGGGGTTTACCTAACCAGCCGAGAGTAATTGACGAGTCGCACCACAAAAATATATCAGAGCTTTGGAGGCTAAGGTCTGATACAACGTGTTTTACTAATTGAGACAATAAGACTGCACCGCAGAGTTCTAGTCTTGGAAGACTAATCGGATCGATTGGTGCTACCTTGGTTTTGGACACTAGCAGTTGACAGTGAACTGAATTACCGTCGTCTACTCTAATATACACGATTGCGCAGAGGCGTCACAAAATCCATGTATTTGCGTTGAATAGAACGGAGAAAATTTTACCCAGCAGGGGATTTCTATCCTCGAGATATTATGGAGATTTTCCAAAAAAAAATTCCACTTTAACAATGTATGAGGTTTCACGTTCTCATCCCACTTTGTACCTTCCAACCACAATTGTTGCAACAAAATCTTAGCTTGAACAATAATTGGTGAAATCCATCCTGCGGGGTCAAATAATTTCGATACTGTTGAAAGAATTTGACGTTTAGTGACTGAGACTGGAATAATTTGAGGATCTAGTTTGTAAGTGAATATATCCCGCATAGCATTCCACTGAATTCCGAGGGTTTTTGTACCACTAGTTTCATAAAACTTGAGAAAGTCTGAATCCCAAATATTTTCTTTGGGAACCGATTCAAGAACATCAGAGAGATTTGAGGTAATCTTTTTCAAAGGAAATCCAGCGGAATTTAACATGACTCTTAACTCAGATAAGGACTCTATGGCTGTTTTGGTGTCATGAGCACCGGATAAAATGTCATCAACGTATGTGTCCGACAAAATAATGTTTGACGCTCTGGGATAAATATCTTGAGAGTCACGAGCCAGTTGAATTAGAGTCCTTATCGCAAGATAAGGTGCACAATTTACGCCAAATGTTACGGTTTTTAAGGCATAGTCCTTGATAGGGCTGGTTGGGGTAGGGCGAAAGAGTATTCGCTGGTAGTTTATATCCTCATCGTGAACTAATATTTGGCGGTACATCTTCTCTATGTCACCGCTGAAAACATATTTGAATAGACGCCATTTGAGAACTAACGTAATCAAATCTAACTGCAGAGAGGGGCCAACATGAAGAACGTCATTCAGAGAAGTGCCAGAGCTAGTTCGTTTGGAGGCATTAAACACTACTCGCACTTTTGTGCTTCGACTTTCGGGCTTTACTACGGCGTGGTGGGGTAAATAGAATGACGAGTAAGAGTTCTTTGAGAACAATACCTGGGCTGCTGTGGGTGCCATATGCGAAAGGGCCAAGTACTCCTGCAAGACATTATGATATGTTTCTGAAATATCAGATTTTCTCGTCAGAGATTGTTCCATTCGGATGTATTGAACTAAAGCCTGAGACCTAGAGTGACCTAAGGGTGTCTTCTGCGTATAATTGTCTTTGAAAGGGAGTTTCACAACGTAACGACCTTCAGAATTCCGAAATGTTGTCCATTCGAAAAGATTTTCACAATATTCGTCTTCTGCGGTCGCTGGAGGTTTTTTTGGAACCTCTTCCTGCTCCCAAAACTGTCGTAGTTGTTGACTTATTATGTCATCGGATATTTCTGTTGCTTGGATGGAGAAAGAAGACACTGAATGAACATGAATTGGGCCGCTAACTACCCATCCGAATATGGTTGCTTGTGCAATAAGAGACTGACCAAGATGCTTAACTTCATCCAGAAGTAAGCGGGGAATTACGGTACTTCCAAGTAGTAAATCAATTTGTCCTGGGAAATAGAAATTTGGGTCTGCTAAATGTAGTTCGTCTAACTCATCAAGTGGGAGATTAGCTTTGGATACAAAGAAACTTGGTAGGAGACGAGTTACCTTTGGAACTACTATCGCACTTATGTCTATAACACGGTCGTGAGGTTCAGAGTATAGGGAAAGTGCACACATGGAACTAGAATTCGCTACGATTTGACCACCGATCCCCCGCATTTGAAATTGTTTCGTCTCTGTGGGAAGCTGTATTTTCTGCTGCAATTTCTTTGAGACGAAGGTCTTCTCTGATCCTTGGTCTAAAAAGGCTCGCGCCCTGAATATATCACCCCTGTGTTTAATTATAACAATTGCAGTTGGTAAAAGAGTGTTCTCGGATGCGACCGCGTTTTCATTGGAGGAAAAATGTACAGAAGTTTGAGTGGATTGTGAATCTTTCAAACAGTGGGAAGTAGAGGGTTGTTCTTGCAGTTGGGACTGTGTTGCAACCTGGTGCCGAATATCCACATTGGAGTTTACAATAGATGAACTATTTGATAAAGTGGTCTGCTTTTTGGTATTGGGAAAGTGTAAGAGAGTGTGATGGTTTCTTTTGCATTCCATACATACAAATTTGCTTTTACATTCTCTTCTTAAATGAGTGTATGCCAGACAATTAAGGCATACTTTGTTCTGAGAAGCAAATTGGTTTCGAGAGTTGGGACTGAGATCCCTAAATCGCTGGCAATTCTTAAGCGAATGATTCTGGTTACAAAGTTTACAAGTATTTGGTGGCGCAGCTTCAGTCTTAAATGAATTTATTTCCTGGTTTTTCCTATTATTTGGCCGTGAACCATGGATACTATCAAGCCTTTCAACTACCTCATATCTGTTTGACAGAAAAACATCCATTTCAGACCATGTTGGCAGATCTTTGTGGGATTTGAGGGATTGCTCCCAGAGCGACAATGTTTCGTGCGGTAGTTTTGTAGAGCATAAGTACACAAGAATCGGATCCCAGTCTTTAGTAGATATTTCCTGCGCTTTTAGGGCAGCCAGACAATCATTTATTGTACTCTGAATTTTCTGCAGTGATTCACTACTCTCGGAAGCAATGACTTTTAAATTGAGAAGTACTTTTAACTGATTGTCTACTAAAATTCTCTTATTTTCATATCGAGATCGAAGAGCCTCCCAGGCGAGAGCGAAATTCTATCCACATAGAGTATACTTCCTTACTATTCCTGCTGCTGGTCCCTTTACTTTCAATCTAAAATGATATAACTTCTGAACTGACGATATCTTGGGATGATTTATGTATACTGCAGTAAACATGTCCCGGAATGAAGGCCATTCTTCATAGCCGCCATGAAAATTATCCGTGTCACAGGGGGGACTTTTATACAACTGAAGTTATTTTCTGGGTTGAGAGACTCAAGAGGGTCTCTTATTGATGAGTTGTCTGAGGGTATTACGAAGGCCCTTTGTAGATCGAGAATTTTTGCCTTGCACTGATGAAATCTTTCGGTGCAGGTGCCATATTTTTCTTGAGCAGAGCCCCTAAATTCGGAATCAATATCATCAGTCTTAGTAGTGAATTTTTCCATCTATCATCCAAATCCTGCAGTGTGACTTCTAATGACGAATCAGTATGGTCTGTTACAGCAAGTTGGTCAAAACTCGAGCAAAACATGATCAAATCATCTGAATCGAAAACAAATTCCTCTTGTATGACAGCCATTTTGAATTCAGACAGTGTTTATTAAACGATCGGGAAGAAGGTATGTTCAGGTTTGGCTTGATGAGAACCCAACTGATATAGAAAAATGAGATGCTTTGGAAAGTTTTGACAGTGATAAAAAGGTTCGAAAGAAAACCCCACCGCTATTGCAATGCTCGTGGCACTTTTCGTTATAACTAGGTATTAATTTTAATAGACTAGTTTAATGGGATGCCGTACTTCTAATTTGATGCAACTTCTTATCTGTCCATTAAACAAAATTTAATGCGTAAGTTTGCTTCGGAATATGAGACACAAGCGCATAATGAACTTGGATCAATGCAACAAAAATGAATTCTGTTCAAATGCAGAGCAGTGAATGCTTTCTTTAAATCCCAAACTTTCGATGAGATGACTTCAGTAAGTATTAGTTGAGGGACAAACCGATGTCCAAATCAAAAAAGTTTATATGCGAGAGTAAATTGTGGACCAACCTAAATTTGGAATTCCACGAGCTGAAATCAAGTTCAGATATGCGAGAGTAAATTGAGAAATAAGTTAAAGCTGAAATCTCAAGAGATGGAATCAAATGCAGAGATGAGAGTGTAAATTCAGGAGCAAAATTGAAGCCACAATCTCAAGAGGTGAGATCAGACAACTTTAGTATCATCAACTGAGAGACAAACCGAAGTTTAAATCTCACGTGATCATATCACACCCAAAGAGTAAGCGAGAAGAAACGATTTAAGCTTTACTCTTAAGAGCCGAGATAGCTTCTCCAAGTTTCCCTTGAGAAAAAAAAACGAAAGTTTAAAAGCTCAAGAATTAAGAAAAATTTTAAAATATCAACTGAGAGACAAAAAGAATTTTAAATCTCAATAGAAGATATTAATCTCAAAGAGTAAATCGAGAAATAAATTTAAGCTTTTAATCTCAAGAGACGAAATTAACACTTGAGAGGAAACACGTAGTTTAAAGCTCAAGGAATCAGAAAACTTTAGAATCATCAACTGAGAGACAAACCGAAGTTTAAATCTCACGTGATCATATCACACCCAAAGAGTAAGACGAGAAAACACGATTTAAGCTTTAACCTCAAGAGCCGAGATAGCTTCAAGAATTATAACTTGAGATCCAAACTGAAGTTTATATCTCAAGATTAAATCTCAAGAGATGAAATCTAGTTAAAAAAATGGGACTAAACAAAATTATTTGCAGCAGTGTATTAATTTTGAGATAATTTTCAACGTTTATAGTATCCTTGATTTCCATCTAATTTGAATATTTTCATCATGAACATTTTGCATTATTCAATTTGAAATTCCAAAGTATAAATTCAATTAAATAGTATATTGCCACCAACTTCGATGGTTTTTAATTGCTTTGTGTTTTTTTTTTTGTAAAATACAACAAAAGTTTTAATTGTTTGTATGTCTTTCAATATATTTTGTTGAGGTTGGGTTTGTATTTGTGTATCGGTTTGCTTGTAGGGTTTTATAATTTAATAAAATTTAATTTTTAAATTATATAATTTTCTTTTAATGAAATGGCGAATTTAAATGTTATTCTTATTTCGGGTTTCGTTCGATTTTATATTATTATCAAATTTGGTGTTTTTTAGTTTGTTGTGAGATATTTGTTATTTGAAATGAATTTCAAATTTAATAATTGTAGTTGTGGAGAAATGTATGGAAGATTTATTTAGTTCATTTTAATCGTTTCCTTTCTTTATCATCTTAAAATCTTAGCAAACATTTTCCCTTTTTTCAAGATTTTAAATTGTATAATTGTATTTTCATTAATGCATACTTCATATATAAGACTTACTGTTGTCCACCGAAAGAAAACAATTACGGCATAGGGGGTCACTTTAATATGCAGCAACTTGCTGCCGTCCGTCTTTCGTATCAAACCAAATGTTCGCTGGTGTATGAGTGATGTATTGGTAAAACAATGTTGACCTTATGTTGTGAAGTAAAAGGTATGGCACAACTATATGTTGCATTTGCTTCTCCGAAATTGGTATGGTAATCAAAAACGACTGGATTGTTGAGGAACGTACTTTGCTAGATCTTGGCATCAACCCAATATTCTGTCATACACCGTGGCAGCTTGGTTGAGGAGAATCGATGGTTGCATGAGATTTTATACGGCTGTGGTCCCAAATGTTTTTGATGTTGAAGCGTGTTGATGTGTCTGGTGTGGTTTGTGTTTGTCGAAATATTTCTGTATATGCTGCAACTTGCTGCTATTCGTTTTTGGTATCAAACCAAATGTTCGCTGGTGTATTAGATGAGAAGTAAAACGTATGTCCCAACTAAACGTTTCATTTGCTTCTCCGAAGATTGTTGACGAACATACTTTGCAAGATCTTGGACCGAACCCAATGTTCAGTCGCACACTGTGTGAGCTTGGCTGAGGTGAATCGATGTTGCATGAAATTTTGTATGGCTGTGGTCCGAATGTGTGTGATGTTGCAGCGTGTATGATGATGTGCCTAGTATGTTTTGTGTTTGTCGAGATGTTTCTATGGGAAAAAAAATCAATGTGAGAAATGTTCCGCACTAATGGAAAATGAAACAACAAAATAAACTTGATAAAGGGGGACGACTGCAAACATTTTTGTTGAACTTGTTGGATGATGTTTGGTTGGTTGCAGATTTACAAAGAACTTACTTACAAAACAAACAAAAATAATTGTCTGACTTGGTGGTCACGATTTCTTTGTCCATTCATCACATGGAACATAAGCCGAAGAAAACGTTCAGGAACTCTTAGTTTTTCGTTCAATTCTCTAATTGCATTTCTTCCACACAGCGGGGTGTCGTTGAATCGGGCTTGAAATAAACCAGTTTTTCCCAATTTTGTTATTTAAATCGGTCGAATATTTTGCTGGGTCGTATTTCTGAAAAAGGCCTTCTCTGCCTCTGTGTATTATTCTCAAGCACTTGTTACTTGAAGGGATATATGCTGAAATTATTACATTTAGTTTGTACTGTAACTGAATGTACAATTATTAATGTGGGAAATTAAACCAACTCAAGAGCATGGAGACAACGTCCGATTTCTCCCGATTTACTGTGCAACGCGTATGGCCGGGCAGAATTTGTTAGTTAGGCTGGTTAAAGTTGCGGGGTTTTGACTTGCTTGTTTTCTTTACTCACCCAGGGATTTATACCACAGTGTTCGCATTCCTGGAATCTGGGTTTTGATGACCTCAAGAGCCCGCAGCTTGTCCCGAGTGCCGATCCGGCTGTTTATTGAGCACACCAGTCAGCCGGATAACATAAAGATTGGACGAACCGTCGTTGATGTAGGGACAATGGGATTTATTCTGCCACGACCCCTTTTAGAGTTGTGTGGCGAACCTTCTAGTTTCAATTGATCACGACGAAGATTTGGGGAACTATTTGCGTAGTTGTAAGTAGGTGACGGATACTGCCTTGACACTTGGGAACTAAAAAAAAATACAAATGTTAATGTTGTAATCCAACAAAGTGTACAATGTGTATGGTGACACCGTTGTTGTTGTACCCTTCTAATTATGCAACAACATGTGGGTAGACAATTTTGAGGTTAGGGTACTGGTATGTGCGCACCAGCTACCGCTTGGGTTTTTTACTTACTTTTACCCAGCAAAGTTATACCACCGTTCCCCTTTAGCTGCTCCTGTACTTGGAGACGTTTCTAGCGTGGCCTTATTACGTTTACCAAGAACTCTGAAAATGCTTTGTGGCGCCTCCGTCCTCTCTGTCGTTCGCACGGGTGATGGGCCACGCTTCCAATGACCGATGGACAAATGAATGGTATTAAATGTTTTCCTTTGGGCTTGGCTCTTATATGCATTCGTGGGAATGCTTCACTAATTATTTAACAATTTTGCAACGTTTGTTCTAAGATTTTGCACTTTCACACAATTTTTATTCTTCTTCTTCTTCAATCTTATGGTAATGTATGATGGATAGACAGCATGGTCAATTTACTGCCAGATCGACCGAGTGCTTATTCTCGTAATTTGGGGGATTTTTATGTATTTTAGGGAGAATTTTGTTTAAGTAATTGATTAAATCACGATTTTTTCTTTTTTAATTATGTGGAGTGCTTTTTAGGCATATGCATTTTTATGGGGTGCGGGACTTTTTTCTGATCTGTGTTGTACGATATGTTTGTCCAATACGCTAACTTTTTTTAACTTTTTATAAAATTAAAGGGAATATTGTGGAATATAAAACGCAGAACTGTTTACCATAAAGATTATTGCAGCGTCTATGTCTTCTTAAGAAGTATAGCTGCTCCGATTGGTTTGAACTCAGGTTCGGGAGAAAGTGTGTTGGAGATATGAATCCCAGTTTTGGAGGGAACTAAGGTTCCAAAGACAAGAGTGGAGTTGGGTTGTGGGTATTTTATTACCAATAAGGCATAAATGCGCGGGATTTTATTAAGAGTTTAATCTCCCAGGTTTGCTCATTCCTTCCTTTTGCCCCCAATATGAAAAGAGATTTTCTTTTAGATGTGGTAACTTACATTAGTTTTATTAGAGATCTGGTAGATGTATTGCTGGTGGAGGTCGACGAAAAAAGAGAACGAGGATGTCTGCCGTTGCCCGCAGGCAACCTCGGGAAAAGGCCGAACTTAATACATGGATAAAACCAGCTGTTGGATGTTGCCATCCTTCTACATTACAATTCAAATTTTAGTACATTACAATTCAGGGTTGTACTTATGACTAGGGAATTCATTTTAAAAGGTATGTAATTAAAAATATCTTATAATCTATGGTTAGAATTCACAGGGTATTAGGACACCCAACTTTAAACTGCTTGTGGCCAACTGTGAAGGCACTCCAAGAACCTGCATTTTGGCCAGGATAGATCTAAGTATCTTTCTCCTGACTAATTTAAGTGGTAAAGACCAAACAGCTGCTAGCCTGGAGATCGGTAATCGCATATATTGGGTGGTCTCCAGCTACTTGCCTTATGAATCTGTAGTACCGACTGCTCTATTCAGGGAAGTAGTAGAAGAAGCAACGTCTGACGAGCTCGAGCTGAGTATTGGCGCAGACACGAACGCTCATCATACTATCTGGGGTAGTACGGATATAAACAATAGGGGTGATTCGCTTCTTGACTTTATTTTAACTACCAACCTTAGTATTTGTAACATAGGTAATAAACCGACCTTTACAATTAAAGACAGACAAGAAGTACTCGACGTAACGTTTGCTACTGACCGGCTGTCAGACAAAATTATTGGGTGGAATGTACTGGACGACCACTTATTCAAACTCGCGGACAAAACGCCTAAACCTGCCGTCCACAGAAATGTAAGGAAGACAAAGTGGCACCTGTATGAAAAGAATTTCAAGAAAGTCCTCAACTCTAAACTTCTGTACGAACCGTATGACAAAGCCGGTCTCGATAATCTGGTCGATCATATCACCATATCATTCAATAGATCCCTATTGATCTGAAGAAGCCTGTCCAAAAACAAGGTAAAAGGGTAAAACTAAACCCCAATGGTGGACTTCTGAGCTAACGGCTATGAAAAAGACCTGCAACAAGCTATTCAATAAGGCTAAATCTACTGGGGTCGCTAATGATTGGGATGCCTATAAAGAGCAACTCAAGATCTATAAGAAGGAGCTTAGAAAGGCGCAAATGCGCTCTTGGTATACCTTCTGTGGTGAAGTGGAAAAGGTCTCCGACGCCGCTAGGCTGAGGAAGATATTATCTGCTTCACCCTGTACAGTGGGATATTTACAGGATGAGGCAAATAACTGGACCAAAAACAGCGAGCAGTCGCTCAATGTACTGCTCGACACACATTTCCCGGGGAACTCTGTAACAGAAACCGAGGATCAGCAGGACCAACAAGAGTGCGAGTGGACTGCGAGTGGACTGCGAGCGTCGCTAGCTTCTTGACTGATAAATCCAGAATAAGCTGGGTATTAATAGCTTTGAGCCCTTCAAGTCACCTGGACCAGATGGCATCACTCCAGCAGAAATGCAGAAAATGTTAAAGCACATTATCCCCTGGCTGGAGAAAATTTATGTAGGCTGTATCAGGCTTACGTCCCGAATCGATGAAGGGATACCATAGTGGTATTCATACCTAAAGCGGGAAAGATATCACCAAAAGACTTCAGACCAATTAGCCTATCCTCCTTCCTATTGAAAGGTCTGGAAAGACTTTTAGATCATTTCATTAGGGAAAACCTGGATACAAAACTACTGTCGGGGAACCAACATGCTTACAATAAGGGCAAGTCTACAGAATCAGCCCTGCACGAACTTGTGAGCACTATCGGTCCCTGCATTTCAAGGAATTCACCATGGTGGCATTTCTTGACATAGAAGGGGCTTTTAACAACATTCACTCAGATGCGGTAATTGCGGCACTCTCACATCTAAAAGTTAACACTAGTTTGATTAGACTAATTCAAAGTCTGCTCACCAGAAGACGCATAACAGCATGTCTAGGGTCCACAACTCTAACAAGGTTTGTAAACGGAGGGACCCCGCAAGAAGGAGTACTGTATCCACTAATTTGGAACCTAGCGGTGAATGAAATCCTGCTAGTTCTAGAACGATGTGGCTGCAAGGTCGTGGCATATGCGGACGACGTGGCAATCGCAGTGAGTGGCAAATTCGTAAACGTCCTCAGAGACATCCTACAGGTGGCTCTGAACAAGTTGACTAGATGGGCCAGAAGCAGCGGTTTGGGCGTTAACCCCAACAAGACAGAATTGGTTCTCTTTACTAGGATGAATAATGTCCCACATGTGGACCATCCACCTAGGATAAATGGAACAGATCTAGTCTTTTCTGAAAGTGCAAAATTTTTAGGTATAATTCTAGATAGGAAAATGTTATTTAGACTTAACGTATTGGAACGTGCAAGGACGGCCAACGTCGCCTTATATTCCTGCAAAAAGGCTGACGGGTCGCGGTGGGAACTCTCTCCTAAAATCGTACACTGGATATATATAGCAGTAGTTCGTCCAATACTGTTATACGGTATTGTGGTATGGTGGACGGCAACCGACCAACCTAACCATCACCAACCTACCAACAAAGGTTCAGAGAACTGCCTGCCTGAGCATAACCGCAGCCTTAAGGACTACAGCGACCGAGTCTCTACAAGCCCTACTCCATATACTGCCGATTAATATTGTGGCGAGAGAAGTTGCAACCAAAGCGGCAATAAGATTAAACTGCCTATCAATGTGGAGGTACAAGAACTATTGTCACATGAGGATATCAAAGTGTAGTGCTATAGTAACCGACCTAGTGGACTATATACCAACTGTGTACACCTTCGAGAGAAATTACATCACTATGATTCCCGCCTGAGATGAATGGGTCGGCCAGGTACCAGGTAATAGAAACCATCTCCACTTTTACACGGATGGTTCGAAGCTTGATGAAAAGGTTGGCTTCGGAGTACACTGTGAAGAACTTAGTCTGGATATAGCTCACAGACTACCAGATACCTGCAGGGTCTATCAAGCCGAAATAATGGCAATATGGGAAGTCGCCAAGTGGCTGAGTCGCAACATAGTAACCAACACTGGCGTTGTCATTTACTCGGACAGCCAGGCTGCCATCAATTCTCTGGAGGCAACATCCCTAAATTCACAAACAGCCCTCGACTGCCGCAGATCTCTTAACGAGATGGCTGAGCAGTTTAATATACACCTCATATGGGGGCCTGGGCAAAGGGATATCCCGGGGAACTGCAAAGCCGATGAACTTGCTGGGAAAGGGAAGAATTTGCATATATTGGTGCGCCACTATCCACGTGCAAGCTTTGGCTTAGGCAAGAGGCAATCAGGCAGTCCAACGAAAGATGGACAGAAATCGGCACCTGCAGGGTAGCTAGACAAATCTGGCCAAGGTATGACCTGAGAAGGTCAAAATATCTCCTCGCACTAGAGAGGAAACGATTGTCAACGTTAGTACAGGTTCTGACGGGACACTGCTTGATCGGCGAACACGCTAAAGATTGGGTATTGACTCCAATGACTTCTGCCGAAGCTGTGGAGATGAGGAAGAAGTGGAGAGCATTGAGCACTTGCTTTGAGTAAATGACGACTGGACATACTGGGGTCGGCCTTTTTAGGCAGCCTAACAGATCTTTCCAGTACTGATATTCGTACTATCGATTAATTTATATATCAAACAAGTTGGTTTCGATGAGGGGCATTTCAGCCCGTGGTAACACTAGGGACCTAAACTGGTCTATGTGAGCTTGTATAAAAAAAATACTATATGTTTCGATGAGTGGCATTTCAGCCCGTGGTAACACTAGGGACCTAAACTGGTCTATGTGAGCTTGTATAAAAAAATACGGCTGCCACCTAAACCTAAAACACATACAAAATCCATTTGAGTACATTTCTTATATAGTACGAGTATTTGTAGTTGCCAATGTTAATGATAACACGTAAATCGTATTTATAGTTGCCGATGTTAATGATAAGACGTTTTGGTGTTCTTATAACAAATATTTAAATCTATTTATTATTTACTAAAACTAGTTCGTTGCTGATCATTCGCAGTGAACGGACGTGTTTATCACATAGCGGATAGTTACCAGTACCTATTACGCAATAGCAAAAATCTGTACAAAGTCTGTAAGGCCTACATCGTAGTACCTATTACGGTCTAATACAGACAAAATTAAAATAAATTCTCTTGACGGGGATGCCTTCGTGTTCCGATGGAGCGCGGTTCCCCAATCGTCCGACTGTCCGTCCGTTGGTCTTGGCCAAAGCCGACCACACCAAAAATGGTGAAAATCTCCCCCAAGTACTCACAACAGGTGGTGCGGTGAGGGGAAAACGTCATGTCCGACCGTCAAAACGGAAGCACAATGAGCATCGTGTAGCGCTCAGAGTTTTGACGAAGTTGGAGGCTGTTGAGGTTTCGGGTCTTACCGAAAAACAAAAAGAGTCACTTACCTGGGCTAAAGGCGTCATAGATGCTTCTAAGGCCAATGAGTCGGCTGAAAGAGCCACAAATTCAGCTGTGTTAACGGCTAATAAAGTAAAACGAATCAGATCACCTGATGAACCCCTGCCTTCGAAAAAGGCAAGAGGCCCTAATGTCACCATCAACAGGATACTCACCAAGCCCTTCAATGAAGTGGCGAAGGAGAGTCTAGTGATGGCTGTTATAGACAGAAGTAGTGAGGATGGATCCATCCTCAAGGACAAATGGAGTCATGTACAATCAGCCATTATGGCTCATTACCTCGATGTCCGTAGAGAAATGCCGGGCAAACCACCAATCTGCAACGATGCAGGATGGCATCAGGGGAGAGTAAAGCTCTTATATTTCGGTGATGCCAGATCAGTAGACCTTTATAAGGCTGCTCTGAGTCGAGCGGGTGAGGTGTGGCCGGGTGCCCAGTTGGATGTTGTCGAAAAAAACAACATCCCTAGTCACCCTAGAGCCATCACCTGGGTTACAGAAGAGCCCTCCAACCCGGCTGACATCTTAGAAATAATAAAAGATTCCAATCCTGGTCTGCCGGCCCATAATTGGAGAATCAGCAAGGTGGGTGAGGCGGATGGTAAAAAGCGGCAGGTCAATCTTATCCTAAACGCTGAATCCACCTCCCATATACAAAGTGCGAGTGCAACCCTACAATATGGCTTCGAGACTATAATCTTGAAGATATACAAGCAGGATATAGCTCCCACTGCAGAAGGTGAGTCGTCCACCGTGGCACTTTCTGTAAGTGCGGAGGTAGCCACGCCTATTATTTCTGGTGACTCCAACTCTAACAGAAGATCTGTAACGTCCTACTCTGAGGACGAAAGCTCTACTTCTGACACAGAGGGGCTGAGGGGAGTCTCCGGACTCTTTGACGCATCTGGCGGGGACATGCTTCTCGACGATACGGACGAAGAGTTCGATAACACCCTTGTTGGGGTGGATGTTAATCTGTCAATTACCAATGATGGTAAGAATTCTACAGATTAACCTCCATCACGCTAAAGCAGCCTCAGCGGCTCTATTGCTGCGCCTGTCCACAGGCGCAGTAGACATCGTCCTGATACAGGAGCCCTACGTAGTGGGAGGAAGGGTGTGCGGTATTAGGACACCCAACTTTAAACTGCTTGTGGCCAACTGTGAAGGCACTCCAAGAACCTGCATTTTGGCCAGGAAAGATCTAAGTATCTTTCTCCTGACTAATTTAAGTGGTAAAGACCAAACAGCTGCTAGCCTGGAGATCGGTAATCGCATATATTGGGTGGTCTCCAGCTACTTGCCTTATGAATCTGTAGTACCGACTGCTCTATTCAGGGAAGTAGTAGAAGAAGCAACGTCTGACGAGCTCGAGCTGATTATTGGCGCAGACACGAACGCTCATCATACTATCTGGGGTAGTACGGATATAAACAATAGGGGTGATTCGCTTCTTGACTTTATTCTAACTACCAATCTTAGTATTTGTAACATAGGTAATAAACCGACCTTCACAATTAAAGACAGACAAGAGGTACTCGACGTAACGTTTGCTACTGACCGGCTGTCAGACAAAATTATTGGGTGGAATGTACTGGACGACCACTCATTCTCAGATCATCATTATATTGAGTTCAAACTCGCGGAAAAAGCGCCTAAACCCGCCGTCCACAGAAATGTAAGGAAGACAAAGTGGCATCTGTATGAGAAGAATTTCAAGAAAGTCCTCAACTCTAAACTTCCGTACGAACCGAATGACAATGCCGGTTTGGATAATCTGGTCGATCATATCACCATATCATTCAATAGATCCCTTGAAGAAGCCTGTCCAAAAACAAGGTACAAGGGTAAAACTAAACCCCAATGGTGGACTTCTGAGCTAACGGCTATGAAAAAGACCTGCAACAAGCTATTCAATAAGGCTAAATCTACTGGGGTCGCTAATGATTGGGATGCCTATAAAGAGCAACTCAAGATCTATAAGAAGGAGCTTAGAAAGGCGCAAAGGCGCTCTTGGTATACCTTCTGTGGTGAAGTGGAAAAGGTCTCCGACGCCGCTAGGCTGAGGAAGATATTATCTGCTTCACCCTGTACAGTGGGATATTTACAGGATGAGGCAAATAACTGGACCAAAAACAGCGAGCAGTCGCTCAATGTACTGCTCGACACACATTTCCCGGGGAACTCTATAACAGAACCCGAGGATCAGCAGGACCAACAAGAGTGCGAGTGGACTGCGAGCGTCGCTAGCTTCTTGACTGAGAGATCCAGAATAAGCTGGGCTATTAACAGCTTTGAGCCCTTCAAGTCACCTGGACCAGATGGCATCACTCCAGCAGAAATGCAGAAAATGTTAAAGTACATTATCCCCTGGCTGGAGAAAATTTATGTAGGCTGTATCAGGCTTTCATACGTCCCGAATCGATGGAGGGATACCAAAGTGGTATTCATACCTAAAGCGGGAAAGATATCACACACTAGGCCAAAAGACTTCAGACCAATTAGCCTATCCTCGTTCCTATTGAAAGGTCTGGAAAGACTTTTAGATCATTTCATTAGGGAAAACCTGGATACAAAACTCCTGTCGGGGAACCAACATGCTTACAACAAGGGCAAGTCTACTGAATCAGCCCTGCACGAACTTGTGAGCACTATCGAATCGTCCCTGCATTTCAAGGAATTCACCATGGTGGCATTTCTTGACATAGAAGGGGCTTTTAACAACATTCATTCCGATGCGGTAATTGCGGCACTCTCACATCTAAAAGTTAACACTAGTTTGATTAGACTAATTCAAAGTCTGCTCACCAGAAGACGCATAACAGCATGTCTAGGGTCCACAACTCTAACAAGGTATGTAAACAGAGGGACCCCGCAAGGAGGAGTATTGTCTCCACTAATTTGGAACCTAGCGGTGAATGAAATCCTGCTAGATCTAGAACGTTGTGGCTGCAAGGTCGTGGCATATGCGGACGACGTGGCAATCGCAGTGAGTGGCAAATTCGTAAACGTCCTCAGAGACATCCTACAGGTGGCTCTGAACAAGTTGACTAGATGGGCCAGAAGCAGCGGTTTGGGCGTTAACCCCAACAAGACAGAATTGGTTCTCTTTACTAGGATGAATAATGTCCCACATGTGGACCATCCACCTAGGATAAATGGAACAGATCTAGTCTTTTCTGAAAGTGCAAAATTTTTAGGTATAATTCTAGATAGGAAAATGTTATTTAGACTTAACGTATTGGAACGTGCAAGGACGGCCAACGTCGCCTTATATTCCTGCAAAAAGGCTGACGGGTCGCGGTGGGAACTCTCTCCTAAAATCGTACACTGGATATATATAGCAGTAGTTCGTCCAATACTGTTATACGGTATTGTGGTATGGTGGACGGCAACCGACCAACCTAACCATCACCAACCTACCAACAAAGGTTCAGAGAACTGCCTGCCTGAGCATAAGCGGAGCCTTAAGGACTACAGCGACCGAGTCTCTACAAGCCCTACTCCATATACTGCCGATTAATATTGTGGCGAGAGAAGTTGCAACCAAAGCGGCAATAAGATTAAACTGCCTATCAATGTGGAGGTACAAGAACTATGGTCACATGAGGATATCAAAGTGTAGTGCTATGGTAACCGACCGAGTGGACTATATACCAACAGTGTACACCTTCGAGAGAAATTACATCACTATGATTCCCGCCAGAGATGAATGGGTCGGCAGAATACCAGGTAATATAAACCATCTCCACTTTTACACGGATGGTTCGAAGCTTGATGAAAAGGTTGGCTTCGGAGTACACTGTGAAGAACTTAGTCTGGATATAGCTCACAGACTACCAGATACCTGCAGTGTCTATCAAGCCGAAATAATGGCAATATGGGAAGTCGCCAAGTGGCTGAGTCGCAACATAGTAACCAACACTGGCGTTGTCATTTACTCGGACAGCCAGGCTGCCATCAATTCTCTGGAGGCAACATCCCTAAATTCACAAACAGCCCTCGACTGCCGCAGATCTCTTAACGAGATGGCTGAGCAGTTTAATATACACCTCATATGGGTGCCTGGGCATAGGGATATCCCGGGGAACTGCAAAGCCGATGAACTTGCTAGGAAAGGGACGACATTACAAATTCTCGAAGAATTTGCATATATTGGTGCGCCACTATCCACGTGCAAGCTTTGGCTTAGGCAAGAGGCAATCAGGCAGTCCAACGATAGATGGACAGAAATCGGCACCTGCAGGGTAGCTAGACAAATCTGGCCAAGGTATGACCTGAGAAGGTCACTAGAGAGGAAACGATTGTCTACGTTAGTACAGGTTCTGACGGGACATTGCTTGATCGGCGAACACGCCAAAAGATTGGGTATTGACTCCAATGACTTCTGCCGAAGCTGTGGAGATGAGGAAGAAGTGGAGAGCATTGAGCACTTGCTTTGCGACTGTCCCGCTTTGAGTAAACGACGACTGGATATACTGGGGTCGGCCTTTTTAGGCAGCCTAACAGATCTTTCCAGTACTGATATTCGTACTATCGATAAATTTATATATCAAACAGGTTGGTTTCGATGAGGGGCATTTCAGCCCGTGGTAACACTAGGGACCTAAACTGGTCTATGTGAGCTTGTAAAAAAATACGGCTGCCACCCTAACCTAAACCTAAAACTAAAACTAGTTCACACATCTAAGGAAGCTGTTGTTTTCTCCTCCTCTGGTTCGTTACCAAGTTGCCAGTTTGTCTGTAATTTGAACACGGCGGTCTTGGTGCTGCAACAGCCACTCCCTCTCCAGTGACCAAGTCAGAATCCAATACCTGATCCGCATGAAATGATATTCTCCTAGTTGGTGTGTTCCGCACAACTTGAAGTTCGATGGACTGCGTCTTCTGAGATGATGTAGAGGAGTCTTGAGATAATGTCTGAGGACTCGTTAGAGGCGTTGCTGTTGTTTGTGGATGTTCAGGCCCAGTATTATTGATGATGAAAGCTGGCTTGAGTCGATCTACCGATATGCTCATGTCCTTGGGCCTCACTCGTATCGGATATATTACCGATCGTTGCACTATCGGTACTGCGTCTTGAAAATAAACATGTTGCTTTTGTTGTGGTGAGACACTGGAATTGGTCGCAGGAAGTTAAAGTATTCACGAAGTTTCCTTAAAAATGCAGATGAATCGGCAGGAATTTCCGATTCGGTGAAAAACTCTTGAGGTAACCGTATGTGCCCACCATAAAGAAGATCCCAAATCGAAGCTTGAAGATCATCTTTGACAGCTGTCCTTAATCCCAACAAAACAGTTGGAAGTAATTAATCCTTTCCTGTTTCGGGCTCATTCGCATAGATCCAAGATTCGTCACCTGTGAAGATCTTATAAACGTCTTTTGAAGCACCGCGATCGTATTTTTTTTTTCAAAATTTCTTTGCGCCAATCGACACGAGCATTTTTTGAGCGATTGTCAAATTGTGCGGGATAAAACGAGAACAAACGTTTTTTACGGCCAGGTGTTCATGCAATATCGAATGTATGCTGGTGGAAGAAATGCCCAAGGATGCCTCTATCTCACGGAATGTCACATGACGATCTTGCATTATTAGTTCACGCACGGCATCAATGTTCTCTGCCACAACGGCCATTTTTGGACGACCTTCCTCTTTGAGCGAGCGTCAGCCACGATTGAATTCATTAAACCAGTGTCGCCATACAAAGATTTAAGTTCATCGATGCACACTTGTCGATAATCCACGTTGAAAGTTGTGAAAAATGATTGCACGAAATTGTTCACGAGTTAATTCCATTTTTTTTGCCAAATTGATTTGTTCAAGTCACTGTAAACAACACAAATGATGGTCGTACGTCAAAATGTTCTGAGTACGTTTATGCTAAAAATGTCAAACAATACATATATAGCAACCCTCGTAGTTTCATAAAAATATGACATAATTTCATGAAAAATATGAAATATTTCATAAAAAATATGAAATAATTTCATAAAAAATATGAAATAATTTCATAAAAAATATGAAATAATTTCATAAAAAATATGAAATAATTTCATAAAAAATATGAAATAGTTTCTTAAAAAATATGAAATATTGCCATAAAAATATGAAATAGTTTCAAAAAAAATATGAAATAGTTTCATAAAAAGTTTGAAAGAGTTTCATAAAAAATATGAAGAATCTTCTTCGTAAAATATATGATTTTTTTATATCATATGAAACATTTCTTTGGCAGAAAAAATAAGACAGATTTCGAAATACGTAAGAAACATTTCGTGATATTCACGAAGATAATATTTTCAGTGCATTGCCGATGTCCATTCGCCCTTTTTGGAAGCATATTTTTTAATTCATTATAATTTGATGATTAATTTAAAACGGAAATGCCTTATCGATAATACAACAAATATAAAAAGTTGTGGTGAAATTCGTAAGACCAAAGATTTGAGTATTTCAACATTATCGACAGGACCATTGATATCACAACTACTACTTTGACGCGTAAATCGAGTGATGTAATTACTGTTCATAACATCGAAACAATCAAAAGTCCTGTTGCAGACCGCCCACGAAGACTTTTTGGAGAGAAACTTGCAGCTGCTAAAGCTGAAATTGACTTCCTATTGGACAATGGTATATGTCGTCCCTCTAAATGATCTTGGGCTTGCCCGGTTCATATGGTGTCGAAAAACGATGGTGGCTGGCGATCATGTGGAGATACCGAAAGCTGACAGATACCCGATTGCCAACATAAACGATTTTTGTGAGAAATTATATGGTGTCAGTTTTTTCTACTCTTGATTTTGTTTATTGTTTTATTGACGATATGATTGTTTTGTCTGAGTCCATTGAAGAACACCAAATACATTTACGGCAAATTTTTGACCGCCTTCGACAATACGGTCTAACACTCAACGTCAATAAATGTAAATTTGGACAATATGAGGTACAGTTTCTTGGTTACATCATCAACGGCAATGGTTGTACACCTCCAACAGATCGTGTTGCCGCTATAAATGACACTAAACCTGAAACTATTTGCGAGTTTCGCAGATTCCTCGGTGTCGTCAAATTTTATCATCGTTGCATTCCACATACCGCTCAGCTACAGGCACCACTCAATGAATTTCCAAGAAAACTGATAAGAGGAGAGTTGCTTGGACACTTGAGGCTGAAAATGTTTTTGCATCATGTAAACGCAGCCTTCGTGAAGCAACCATACTTGCTCATCCAGAACACATTTCAGATTTGGCACTTACAACTGACGCATCAGACATCTTCATTGGAGCTGTGTTGGAACAAAAAAGGTTCAAGTGGTCCTCGTACTTCGTCTTGAAAATAAACATGTTGCTTTTGTTGTGGTGAGACACTGGAATTGGTCGCAGGAAGTTAAAGTTATTCACGAAGTTTCCTTAAAAATTCAGATGAATGGAAGTACGAGTATATCGACCCACGATACTTCTTAATGACCCATTAAAGCTGCTTTAAAAGATCTGTGCCATCTCTCAATCATTCCATTCGATTGAGGATGATAAGCCGTCTTTCGAGTACGTTTCGAATTTATTAAATTCGCTAAGGCCTTGAATAACGCGGACTCGAATTGTGTGCCCTGGTCTGTCGTAATTATCTTAGGACAACCAAAGCAGGAAATCCAGTTGGACCAAAATTCAGTCGCGACCGTCTGGGCCGACATGTGCCTCAGAGGCACAGCTTCAGGCCATCGTGGAAATCGATCGATTGGGTGAGACAATACCTACAACCCTATACTAACGGCATTATCACGATGTCCAAATGAACATGATCGAACCAAGTCGCCAAGTGGCTGAGTCGCAACATAGTAACCAACACTGGCGTTGTCATTTACTCGGACAGCCAGGCTGCCATCAATTCTCTGGAGGCAACATCCCTAAATTCACAAACAGCCCTCGACTGCCGCAGATCTCTTAACGAGATGGCTGAGCAGTTTAATATACACCTCATATGGGTGCCTGGGCATAGGGATATCCCGGGGAACTGCAAAGCCGATGAACTTGCTGGGAAAGGGAAGAATTTGCATATATTGGTGCGCCACTATCCACGTGCAAGCTTTGGCTTAGGCAAGAGGCAATCAGGCAGTCCAACGAAAGATGGACAGAAATCGGCACCTGCAGGGTAGCTAGACAAATCTGGCCAAGGTATGACCTGAGAAGGTCAAAATATCTCCTCGCACTAGAGAGGAAACGATTGTCAACGTTAGTACAGGTTCTGACGGGACACTGCTTGATCGGCGAACACGCTAAAGATTGGGTATTGACTCCAATGACTTCTGCCGAAGCTGTGGAGATGAGGAAGAAGTGGAGAGCATTGAGCACTTGCTTTGAGTAAATGACGACTGGACATACTGGGGTCGGCCTTTTTAGGCAGCCTAATAGATCTTTCCAGTACTGATATTCGTACTATCGATTAATTTATATATCAAACAAGTTGGTTTCGATGAGGGGCATTTCAGCCCGTTGTAACACTAGGGACCTAAACTGGTCTATGTGAGCTTGTAAAAAAAATACGGTTGCCACCCTAACCTAACCTAGTGTAGCTAGACAAATCTGGCCAAGGTATGCCCTGAGAAGATCAAAATATCTCCTCGCACTAGAGAGGCAAAGATTGTCTACTTTAGTATCAGTTCTGACGGGACACTGCTTGATCAGCGAACACGCCAAAAGATTGGGTATTGACTCTAATGACTTCTTTAGAAGCTGTGGAGATGAGGAAGAAGTGGAGAGCATTGAGCACTTGCTATGCGACTGCCCCGCTCTGAGTAAACGACGACTGGACATACTGGGGTCGGCTTTTCTAGGCAGCCTAACAGATCTTTCCAGTACCGATATTCGTACTATCGATAAATTTGTATATCAAACAGGTTGGTTTCGATGAGGGGCATTTCAGCCCGTGGTAACACTAGGGACCTAAACTGGTCTATGTGAGCTTGTATAAAAAAAATACTATATGTTTCGATGAGTGGCATTTCAGCCCGTGGTAACACTAGGGACCTAAACTGGTCTATGTGAGCTTGTATAAAAAAATACGGCTGCCACCTAAACCTAAAACACATACAAAATCCATTTGAGTACATTTCTTATATAGTACGAGTATTTGTAGTTGCCAATGTTAATGGTAACACGTAAATCGTATTTATAGTTGCCGATGTTAATGATAAGACGTTTTGGTGTTCTTATAACAAATATTTAAATCTATTTATTATTTACTAAAACTAGTTCACACATCTAAGGAAGCTGTTGTTTTCTCCTCCTCTGGTTCGTTACCAAGTTGCCAGATTGTCTGTAATTTGAACACGGCGGTCTTGGTGCTGCAACAGCCACTCCCTCTCCAGTGACCAAGTCAGAATCCAATACCTGATCCGCATGAAACGATATTCTCCTAGTTGGTGTGTTCCGCACAACTTGAAGTTCGATGGACTGCATCTTCTGAGATGATGTAGAGGAGTCTTGAGATAATGTCTGAAGAGTCGTTAGAGGTGTTGCTGTTGTTTGGGGATGTTCAGGCCCAGTATTATTGATGATGAAAGCTGGCTTGAGTCGATCTACCGATATGCTCACGTCCTTGGGCCTCACTCGTATCGGATATATTACCGATCGTTGCACTATCGGTACTGCGTCATGAAAATAAACATGTTGCTTTTGTTGTGGTGAGATCATAGATCATAGCATAGATCCAAGATTCGTCACCTGTGAAGATCTTATAAACGTCTTTTGAAGCACCGCGATCGTATTTTTTTCAAAATTTCTTTGCGCCAATCGACACGAGCATTTTTTGAGCGATTGTCAAATTGTGCGGGATAAAACGAGAACAAACGTTTTTTACGGCCTGGTGTTCATGCAATATCGAATGTATGCTGGTGGAAGAAATGCCCAAGGATGCCTCTATCTCACGGTATGTCACATGACGATCTTGCATTATTAGTTCACGCACGGCATCAATGTTCTCTGCCACAACGGCCATTTTTGGACGACCTTCCTCTTTGAGCGAGCGTCAGCCACGATTGAATTCATTAAACCAGTGTCGCCATACAAAGATTTAAGTTCATCGATGCACACTTGTCGATAATCCACGTTGAAAGTTGTGAAAAATGATTGCACGAAATTGTTCACGAGTTAATTCCATTTTTTTTTTGCCAAATTGATTTGTTCAAGTCACTGTAAACAACACAAATGATGGTCGTACGTCAAACTGTTCTGAGTACGTTTATGCTAAAAATGTCAAACAATACTATATAGCAACCCTCGTAGTTTCATAAAAATATGACATAATTTCATGAAAAATATGAAATATTTCATAAAAATATGAAATAATTTCATAAAAAATATGAAATAATTTCATAAAAAATATGAAATAATTTCAAAAAAAATATGAAATAGTTTCTTAAAAAATATGAAATATTGCCATAAAAATATGAAATAGTTTCAAAAAAAGTATGAAATAGTTTCATAAAAAGTTTGAAAGAGTTTCATAAAAAATATGAAGAATCTTCTTCGTAAAATATATGATTTTTTTATATCATATGAAACATTTCTTTGGCAGAAAAAATAAGACAGATTTCGTAATACGTAAGAAACATTTCGTGATTTTCGCGAAGATAATATTTTCAGTGCATTGCCGATGTCCATTCGCCGTTTTTGGAAGCATATTTTTTAATTCATTATAATTTGATGATTAATTTAAAACGGAAATGCCTTATCGATAATACAACAAATATAACAAGTTGTGGTGAAATTCGTAAGACCAAAGATTTGAGTATTTCAACATTATCGACAGGACCATTGATATCACAACTACTACTTTGACGCGTACATCGAGTGATGTAATTACTGTTCATAACATCGAAACGATCAAAAATCCTGTTGCAGACCGCCCACGAAGACTTTTTGGAGAGAAACTTGCAGCTGCTAAAGCTGAAATTGACTTCCTATTGGACAATGGTATATGTCGTCCCTCTAAATGACCTTGGGCTTGCCCGGTTCATATGGTGTCGAAAAACGATGGTGGCTGGCGATCATGTGGAGATACCGAAAGCTGACAGATACCCGATTGCCAACATAAACGATTTTTGTGAAAAATTATATGGTGTCAGTTTTTTCTACTCTTGATTTTGTTTATTGTTTTATTGACGATATGATTGTTTTGTCTGAGTCCATTGAAGAACACCAAATACATTTACGGCAAATTTTTGACCGCCTTCGACAATACGGTCTAACACTCAACGTCAATAAATGTAAATTTGGACAATATGAGGTACAGTTTCTTGGTTACATCATCAACGGCAATGGTTGTACACCTCCAACAGATCGTGTTGCCGCTATAAATGACACTAAACCTGAAACTATTTGCGAGTTTCGCAAATTCCTCGGTGTCGTCAAATTTTATCATCGTTGCATTCCACATACCGCTCAGCTACAGGCACCACTCAATGAATTTCTTAGGGACTCCAAGAAAAATGATAAGAGGAGAGTTCCTTGGACACTTGAGGCTGAAAATGTTTTTGCATCATGTAAACGCAGCCTTCGTGAAGCAACCATACTTGCTCATCCAGAACACATTTCAGATTTGGCACTTACAACTGCCGCATCAGACATCTTCATTGGAGCTGTGTTGGAACAAAAAAGGTTCAAGTGGTCCTCGTACTTCGTCTTGAAAATAAACATGTTGCTTTTGTTGTGGTGAGACACTGGAATTGGTCGCAGGAAGTTAAAGTTATTCACGAAGTTTCCTTAAAAATTCAGATGAATGGAAGCACGAGTATATCGACCCACGATACTTCTTAATGACCCATTAAAGCTGCTTTAAAAGATCTGTGCCATCTCTCAATCATTCCATTCGATTGAGGATGATAAGCCGTCTTTCGAGTACGTTTCGAATTTATTAAATTCGCTAAGGCCTTGAATAACGCGGACTCGAATTGTGTGCCCTGGTCTGTCGTAGTTATCTTAGGACAACCAAAGCAGGAAATCCAGTTGGACCAAAATTCAGTCGCGACCGTCTGGGCCGACATGTGCCTCAGAGGCACAGCTTCAGGCCATCGTGGAAATCGATCGATTGGGTGAGACAATACCTACAACCCTATACTAACGGCATTATCACGATGTCCAAATGAACATGATCGAACCAAGTCGCCAAGTGGCTGAGTCGCAACATAGTAACCAACACTGGCGTTGTCATTTAATCGGACAGCTAGGCTGCCATCAATTCTCTGGAGGCAACATCCCTAAATTCACAAACAGCCCTCGACTGCCGCAGATCTCTTAACGAGATGGCTGAGCAGTTTAATATACACCTCATATGGGTGCCTGGGCATAGGGATATCCCGGGGAACTGCAAAGCCGATGAACTTGCTGGGAAAGGGAAGAATTTGCATATATTGGTGCGCCACTATCCACGTGCAAGCTTTGGCTTAGGCAAGAGGCAATCAGGCAGTCCAACGAAAGATGGACAGAAATCGGCACCTGCAGGGTAGCTAGACAAATCTGGCCAAGGTATGACCTGAGAAGGTCAAAATATCTCCTCGCACTAGAGAGGAAACGATTGTCAACGTTAGTACAGGTTCTGACGGGACACTGCTTGATCGGCGAACACGCTAAAGATTGGGTATTGACTCCAATGACTTCTGCCGAAGCTGTGGAGATGAGGAAGAAGTGGAGAGCATTGAGCACTTGCTTTGAGTAAATGACGACTGGACATACTGGGGTCGGCCTTTTTAGGCAGCCTAACAGATCTTTCCAGTACTGATATTCGTACTATCGATTAATTTATATATCAAACAAGTTGGTTTCGATGAGGGGCATTTCAGCCCGTGGTAACAGTAGGGACCTAAACTGGTCTATGTGAGCTTGTAAAAAAAATACGGTTGCCACCCTAACCTAACCTAGTGTAGCTAGACAAATCTGGCCAAGGTATGCCCTGAGAAGATCAAAATATCTCCTCGCACTAGAGAGGCAAAGATTGTCTACTTTAGTATCAGTTCTGACGGGACACTGCTTGATCAGCGAACACGCCAAAAGATTGGGTATTGACTCTAATGACTTCTTTAGAAGCTGTGGAGATGAGGAAGAAGTGGAGAGCATTGAGCACTTGCTATGCGACTGCCCCGCTCTGAGTAAACGACGACTGGACATACTGGGGTCGGCTTTTCTAGGCAGCCTAACAGATCTTTCCAGTACCGATATTCGTACTATCGATAAATTTGTATATCAAACAGGTTGGTTTCGATGAGGGGCATTTCAGCCCGTGGTAACACTAGGGACCTAAACTGGTCTATGTGAGCTTGTATAAAAAAAATACTATATGTTTCGATGAGTGGCATTTCAGCCCGTGGTAACACTAGGGACCTAAACTGGTCTATGTGAGCTTGTATAAAAAAAATACGGCTGCCACCTAAACCTAAAACACATACAAAATCCATTTGAGTACATTTCTTATATAGTACGAGTATTTGTAGTTGCCAATGTTAATGATAACACGTAAATCGTATTTATAGTTGCCGATGTTAATGATAAGACGTTTTGGTGTTCTTATAACAAATATTTAAATCTATTTATTATTTACTAAAACTAGTTCACACATCTAAGGAAGCTGTTGTTTTCTCCTCCTCTGGTTCGTTACCAAGTTGCCAGATTGTCTGTAATTTGAACACGGCGGTCTTGGTGCTGCAACAGCCACTCCCTCTCCAGTGACCAAGTCAGAATCCAATACCTGATCCGCATGAAACGATATTCTCCTAGTTGGTGTGTTCCGCACAACTTGAAGTTCGATGGACTGCGTCTTCTGAGATGATGTAGAGGAGTCTTGAGATAATGTCTGAGGAGTCGTTAGAGGTGTTGCTGTTGTTTGGGGATGTTCAGGCCCAGTATTATTGATGATGAAAGCTGGCTTGAGTCGATCTACCGATATGCTCACGTCCTTGGGCCTCACTCGTATCGGATATATTACCGATCGTTGCACTATCGGTACTGCGTCTTGAAAATAAACATGTTGCTTTTGTTGTGGTGAGACACTGGAATTGGTCGCAGGAAGTTAAAGTATTCACGAAGTTTCCTTAAAAATGCAGATGAATCGGCAGGAATTTCCGATTCGGTGAAAAACTCTTGAGGTAACCGTATGTGCCCACCATAAAGAAGATCCCAAATCGAAGCTTGAAGATCATCTTTGACAGCTGTCCTTAATCCCAACAAAACAGTTGGAAGTAATTAATCCTTTCCTGTTTCGGGCTCATACGCATAGATCCAAGATTCGTCACCTATGAAGATCTTATAAACGTCTTTTGAAGCACCGCGATCGTATTTTTTTCAAAATTTCTTTGCGCCAATCGACACGAGCATTTTTTGAGCGATTGTCAAATTGTGCGGGATAAAACGAGAACAAACGTTTTTTACGGCCTGGTGTTCATGCAATATCGAATGTATGCTGGTGGAAGAAATGCCCAAGGATGCCTCTATCTCACGGTATGTCACATGACGATCTTGCATTATTAGTTCACGCACGGCATCAATGTTCTCTGCCACAACGGCCATTTTTGGACGACCTTCCTCTTTGAGCGAGCGTCAGCCACGATTGAATTCATTAAACCAGTGTCGCCATACAAAGATTTAAGTTCATCGATGCACACTTGTCGATAATCCACGTTGAAAGTTGTGAAAAATGATTGCACGAAATAGTTCACGAGTTAATTCCATTTTTTTTTGCCAAATTGATTTGTTAAAGTCACTGTAAACAACACAAATGATGGTCGTACGTCAAAATGTTCTGAGTACGTTTATACTAAAAATGTCAAACAATACTATATAGCAACCCTCGTAGTTTCATAAAAATATGACATAATTTCATGAAAAATATGATAAAAAATATGAAATAATTTCATAAAAAATATGAAATAATTTCATAAAAAATATGAAATAATTTCATAAAAAATATGAAATAATTTCATAAAAAATATGAAATAGTTTCTTAAAAAATATGAAATATTGCCATAAAAATATGAAATAGTTTCAAAAAAAGTATGAAATAGTTTCATAAAAACTTTGAAAGAGTTTCATAAAAAATATGAAGAATCTTCTTCGTAAAATATATGATTTTTTTATATCATATGAAACATTTCTTTGGCAGAAAAAATAAGACAGATTTCGTAATACGTAAGAAACATTTCGTGATATTCGCGAAGATAATATTTTCAGTGCATTGCCGATGTCCATTCGCCCTTTTTGGAAGCATATTTTTTAATTCATTATAATTTGATGATTAATTTAAAACGGAAATGCCTTATCGATAATACAACAAATATAACAAGTTGTGGTGAAATTCGTAAGACCAAAGATTTGAGTATTTCAACATTATCGACAGGACCATTGATATCACAACTACTACTTTGACGCGTACATCGAGTGATGTAATTACTGTTCATAACATCGAAACGATCAAAAATCCTGTTGCAGACCGCCCACGAAGACTTTTTGGAGAGAAACTTGCAGCTGCTAAAGCTGAAATTGACTTCCTATTGGACAATGGTATATGTCGTCCCTCTAAATGACCTTGGGCTTGCCCGGTTCATATGGTGTCGAAAAACGATGGTGGCTGGCGATCATGTGGAGATACCGAAAGCTGACAGATACCCGATTGCCAACATAAACGATTTTTGTGAAAAATTATATGGTGTCAGTTTTTTCTACTCTTGATTTTGTTTATTGTTTTATTGACGATATGATTGTTTTGTCTGAGTCCATTGAAGAACACCAAATACATTTACGGCAAATTTTTGACCGCCTTCGACAATACGGTCTAACACTCAACGTCAATAAATGTAAATTTGGACAATATGAGGTACAGTTTCTTGGTTACATCATCAACGGCAATGGTTGTACACCTCCAACAGATCGTGTTGCCGCTATAAATGACACTAAACCTGAAACTATTTGCGAGTTTCGCAAATTCCTCGGTGTCGTCAAATTTTATCATCGTTGCATTCCACATACCGCTCAGCTACAGGCACCACTCAATGAATTTCTTAGGGACTCCAAGAAAAATGATAAGAGGAGAGTTCCTTGGACACTTGAGGCTGAACATGTTTTTGCATCATGTAAACGCAGCCTTCGTGAAGCAACCATACTTGCTCATCCAGAACACATTTCAGATTTGGCACTTACAACTGACGCATCAGACATCTTCATTGGAGCTGTGTTGGAACAAAAAAGGTTCAAGTGGTCCTCGTACTTCGTCTTGAAAATAAACATGTTGCTTTTGTTGTGGTGAGACACTGGAATTGGTCGCAGGAAGTTAAAGTTATTCACGAAGTTTCCTTAAAAATTCAGATGAATGGAAGTACGAGTATATCGACCCACGATACTTCTTAATGACCCATTAAAGCTGCTTTAAAAGATCTGTGCCATCTCTCAATCATTCCATTCGATTGAGGATGATAAGCCGTCTTTCGAGTACGTTTCGAATTTATTAAATTCGCTAAGCCTTGAATAACGCGGACTCGAATTGTGTGCCCTGGTCTGTCGTAATTATCTTAGGACAACCAAAGCAGGAAATCCAGTTGGACCAAAATTCAGTCGCGACCGTCTGGGCCGACATGTGCCTCAGAGGCACAGCTTCAGGCCATCGTGGAAATCGATCGATTGGGTGAGACAATACCTACAACCCTATACTAACGGCATTATCACGATGTCCAAATGAACATGATCGAACCAAGTCGCCAAGTGGCTGAGTCGCAACATAGTAACCAACACTGGCGTTGTCATTTACTCGGACAGCCAGGCTGCCATCAATTCTCTGGAGGCAACATCCCTAAATTCACAAACAGCCCTCGACTGCCGCAGATCTCTTAACGAGATGGCTGAGCAGTTTAATATACACCTCATATGGGTGCCTGGGCATAGGGATATCCCGGGGAACTGCAAAGCCGATGAACTTGCTGGGAAAGGGAAGAATTTGCATATATTGGTGCGCCACTATCCACGTGCAAGCTTTGGCTTAGGCAAGAGGCAATCAGGCAGTCCAACGAAAGATGGACAGAAATCGGCACCTGCAGGGTAGCTAGACAAATCTGGCCAAGGTATGACCTGAGAAGGTCAAAATATCTCCTCGCACTAGAGAGGAAACGATTGTCAACGTTAGTACAGGTTCTGACGGGACACTGCTTGATCGGCGAAAACGCTAAAGATTGGGTATTGACTCCAATGACTTCTGCCGAAGCTGTGGAGATGAGGAAGAAGTGGAGAGCATTGAGCACTTGCTTTGAGTAAATGACGACTGGACATACTGGGGTCGGCCTTTTTAGGCAGCCTAACAGATCTTTCCAGTACTGATATTCGTACTATCGATTAATTTATATATCAAACAAGTTGGTTTCGATGAGGGGCATTTCAGCCCGTGGTAACACTAGGGACCTAAACTGGTCTATGTGAGCTTGTAAAAAAAATACGGTTGCCACCCTAACCTAACCTAACCTAGTGTAGCTAGACAAATCTGGCCAAGGTATGCCCTGAGAAGATCAAAATATCTCCTCGCACTAGAGAGGCAAAGATTGTCTACTTTAGTATCAGTTCTGACGGGACACTGCTTGATCAGCGAACACGCCAAAAGATTGGGTATTGACTCTAATGACTTCTTTAGAAGCTGTGGAGATGAGGAAGAAGTGGAGAGCATTGAGCACTTGCTATGCGACTGCCCCGCTCTGAGTAAACGACGACTGGACATACTGGGGTCGGCTTTTCTAGGCAGCCTAACAGATCTTTCCAGTACCGATATTCGTACTATCGATAAATTTGTATATCAAACAGGTTGGTTTCGATGAGGGGCATTTCAGCCCGTGGTAACACTAGGGACCTAAACTGGTCTATGTGAGCTTGTATAAAAAAAATACTATATGTTTCGATGAGTGGCATTTCAGCCCGAGGTAACACTAGGGACCTAAACTGGTCTATGTGAGCTTGTATAAAAAAAATACGGCTGCCACCTAAACCTAAAACACATACAAAATCCATTTGAGTACATTTCTTATATAGTACGAGTATTTGTAGTTGCCAATGTTAATGATAACACGTAAATCGTATTTATAGTTGCCGATGTTAATGATAAGACGTTTTGGTGTTCTTATAACAAATATTTAAATCTATTTATTATTTACTAAAACTAGTTCACACATCTAAGGAAGCTGTTGTTTTCTCCTCCTCTGGTTCGTTACCAAGTTGCCAGATTGTCTGTAATTTGAACACGGCGGTCTTGGTGCTGCAACAGCCACTCCCTCTCCAGTGACCAAGTCAGAATCCAATACCTGATCCGCATGAAACGATATTCTCCTAGTTGGTGTGTTCCGCACAACTTGAAGTTCGATGGACTGCGTCTTCTGAGATGATGTAGAGGAGTCTTGAGATAATGTCTGAGGAGTCGTTAGAGGTGTTGCTGTTGTTTGGGGATGTTCAGGCCCAGTATTATTGATGATGAAAGCTGGCTTGAGTCGATCTACCGATATGCTCACGTCCTTGGGCCTCACTCGTATCGGATATATTACCGATCGTTGCACTATCGGTACTGCGTCTTGAAAATAAACATGTTGCTTTTGTTGTGGTGAGACACTGGAATTGGTCGCAGGAAGTTAAAGTATTCACGAAGTTTCCTTAAAAATTTAGATGAATCGGCAGGAATTTCCGATTCGGTGAAAAACTCTTGAGGTAACCGTATGTGCCCACCATAAAGAGATCCCAAATCGAAGCTTGAAGATCATCTTTGACAGCTGTCCTTAATCCCAACAAAACAGTTGGAAGTAATTAATCCTTTCCTGTTTCGGGCTCATACGCATAGATCCAAGATTCGTCACCTGTGAAGATCTTATAAACGTCTTTTGAAGCACCGCGATCGTATTTTTTTCAAAAGCGATTGAGCGATTGTCAAATTGTGCGGGATAAAACGAGAACAAACGTTTTTTACGGCCTGGTGTTCATGCAATATCGAATGTATGCTGGTGGAAGAAATGCCCAAGGATGCCTCTATCTCACGGTATGTCACATGACGATCTTGCATTATTAGTTCACGCACGGCATCAATGTTCTCTGCCACAACGGCCATTTTTGGACGACCTTCCTCTTTGAGCGAGCGTCAGCCACGATTGAATTCATTAAACCAGTGTCGCCATACAAAGATTTAAGTTCATCGATGCACACTTGTCGATAATCCACGTTGAAAGTTGTGAAAAATGATTGCACGAAATTGTTCACGAGTTAATTCCATTTTTTTTTGCCAAATTGATTTGTTCAAGTCACTGTAAACAACACAAATGATGGTCTTACGTCAAAATGTTCTGAGTACGTTTATGCTAAAAATGTCAAACAATACTATATAGCAACCCTCGTAGTTTCATAAAAATATGACATAATTTCATGAAAAATATGAAATATTTCATAAAAAATATGAAATAATTTCATAAAAAATATGAAATAATTTCATAAAAAATATGAAATAGTTTCTTAAAAAATATGAAATATTGCCATAAAAATATGAAATAGTTTCAAAAAAAGTATGAAATAGTTTCATAAAAAGTTTGAAAGAGTTTCATAAAAAATATGAAGAATCTTCTTCGTAAAATATATGATTTTTTTATATCATATGAAACATTTCTTTGGCAGAAAAAATAAGACAGATTTCGTAATACGTAAGAAACATTTCGTGATATTCACGAAGATAATATTTTCAGTGCATTGCCGATGTCCATTCGCCCTTTTTGGAAGCATATTTTTTAATTCATTATAATTTGATGATTAATTTAAAACGGAAATGCCTTATCGATAATACAACAAATATAACAAGTTGTGGTGAAATTCGTAAGACCAAAGATTTGAGTATTTCAACATTATCGACAGGACCATTGATATCACAACTACTACTTTGACGCGTACATCGAGTGATGTAATTACTGTTCATAACATCGAAACAATCAAAAATCCTGTTGCAGACCGCCCACGAAGACTTTTTGGAGAGAAACTTGCAGCTGCTAAAGCTGAAATTGACTTCCTATTGGACAATGGTATATGTCGTCCCTCTAAATGACCTTGGGCTTGCCCGGTTCATATGGTGTCGAAAAACGATGGTGGCTGGCGATCATGTGGAGATACCGAAAGCTGACAGATACCCGATTGCCAACATAAACGATTTTTGTGAGAAATTATATGGTGTCAGTTTTTTCTACTCTTGATTTTGTTTATTGTTTTATTGACGATATGATTGTTTTGTCTGAGTCCATTGAAGAACACCAAATACATTTACGGCAAATTTTTGACCGCCTTCGACAATACGGTCTAACACTCAACGTCAATAAATGTAAATTTGGACAATATGAGGTACAGTTTCTTGGTTACATCATCAACGGCAATGGTTGTACACCTCCAACAGATCGTGTTGCCGCTATAAATGACACTAAACCTGAAACTATTTGCGAGTTTCGCAAATTCCTCGGTGTCGTCAAATTTTATCATCGTTGCATTCCACATACCGCTCAGCTACAGGCACCACTCAATGGATTTCTTAGGGACTCCAAGAAAAATGATAAGAGGAGAGTTCCTTGGACACTTGAGGCTGAAAATGTTTTTGCATCATGTAAACGCAGCCTTCGTGAAGCAACCATACTTGCTCATCCAGAACACATTTCAGATTTGGCACTTACAACTGACGCATCAGACATCTTCATTGGAGCTGTGTTGGAACAAAAAAGGTTCAAGTGGTCCTCGTACTTCGTCTTGAAAATAAACATGTTGCTTTTGTTGTGGTGAGACACTGGAATTGGTCGCAGGAAGTTAAAGTTATTCACGAAGTTTCCTTAAAAATTCAGATGAATGGAAGTACGAGTATATCGACCCACGATACTTCTTAATGACCCATTAAAGCTGCTTTAAAAGATCTGTGCCATCTCTCAATCATTCCATTCGATTGAGGATGATAAGCCGTCTTTCGAGTACGTTTCGAATTTATTAAATTCGCTAAGGCCTTGAATAACGCGGACTCGAATTGTGTGCCCTGGTCTGTCGTAATTATCTTAGGACAACCAAAGCAGGAAATCCAGTTGGACCAAAATTCAGTCGCGACCGTCTGGGCCGACATGTGCCTCAGAGGCACAGCTTCAGGCCATCGTGGAAATCGATCGATTGGGTGAGACAATACCTACAACCCTATACTAACGGCATTATCACGATGTCCAAATGAACATGATCGAACCAAGTCGCCAAGTGGCTGAGTCGCAACATAGTAACCAACACTGGCGTTGTCATTTACTCGGACAGCTAGGCTGCCATCAATTCTCTGGAGGCAACATCCCTAAATTCACAAACAGCCCTCGACTGCCGCAGATCTCTTAACGAGATGGCTGAGCAGTTTAATATACACCTCATATGGGTGCCTGGGCATAGGGATATCCCGGGGAACTGCAAAGCCGATGAACTTGCTGGGAAAGGGAAGAATTTGCATATATTGGTGCGCCACTATCCACGTGCAAGCTTTGGCTTAGGCAAGAGGCAATCAGGCAGTCCAACGAAAGATGGACAGAAATCGGCACCTGCAGGGTAGCTAGACAAATCTGGCCAAGGTATGACCTGAGAAGGTCAAAATATCTCCTCGCACTAGAGAGGAAACGATTGTCAACGTTAGTACAGGTTCTGACGGGACACTGCTTGATCGGCGAACACGCTAAAGATTGGGTATTGACTCCAATGACTTCTGCCGAAGCTGTGGAGATGAGGAAGAAGTGGAGAGCATTGAGCACTTGCTTTGAGTAAATGACGACTGGACATACTGGGGTCGGCCTTTTTAGGCAGCCTAACAGATCTTTCCAGTACTGATATTCGTACTATCGATTAATTTATATATCAAACAAGTTGGTTTCGATGAGGGGCATTTCAGCCCGTGGTAACAGTAGGGACCTAAACTGGTCTATGTGAGCTTGTAAAAAAAATACGGTTGCCACCCTAACCTAACCTAGTGTAGCTAGACAAATCTGGCCAAGGTATGCCCTGAGAAGATCAAAATATCTCCTCGCACTAGAGAGGCAAAGATTGTCTACTTTAGTATCAGTTCTGACGGGACACTGCTTGATCAGCGAACACGCCAAAAGATTGGGTATTGACTCTAATGACTTCTTTAGAAGCTGTGGAGATGAGGAAGAAGTGGAGAGCATTGAGCACTTGCTATGCGACTGCCCCGCTCTGAGTAAACGACGACTGGACATACTGGGGTCGGCTTTTCTAGGCAGCCTAACAGATCTTTCCAGTACCGATATTCGTACTATCGATAAATTTGTATATCAAACAGGTTGGTTTCGATGAGGGGCATTTCAGCCCGTGGTAACACTAGGGACCTAAACTGGTCTATGTGAGCTTGTATAAAAAAATACGGCTGCCACCTAAACCTAAAACACATACAAAATCCATTTGAGTACATTTCTTATATAGTACGAGTATTTGTAGTTGCCAATGTTAATGATAACACGTAAATCGTATTTATAGTTGCCGATGTTAATGATAAGACGTTTTGGTGTTCTTATAACAAATATTTAAATCTATTTATTATTTACTAAAACTAGTTCACACATCTAAGGAAGCTGTTGTTTTCTCCTCCTCTGGTTCGTTACCAAGTTGCCAGATTGTCTGTAATTTGAACACGGCGGTCTTGGTGCTGCAACAGCCACTCCCTCTCCAGTGACCAAGTCAGAATCCAATACCTGATCCGCATGAAACGATATTCTCCTAGTTGGTGTGTTCCGCACAACTTGAAGTTCGATGGACTTCGTCTTCTGAGATGATGTAGAGGAGTCTTGAGATAATGTCTGAGGAGTCGTTAGAGGTGTTGCTGTTGTTTGGGGATGTTCAGGCCCAGTATTATTGATGATGAAAGCTGGCTTGAGTCGATCTACCGATATGCTCACGTCCTTGGGCCTCACTCGTATCGGATATATTACCGATCGTTGCACTATCGGTACTGCGTCTTGAAAATAAACATGTTGCTTTTGTTATGGTGAGACACTGGAATTGGTCGCAGGAAGTTAAAGTATTCACGAAGTTTCCTTAAAAATTCAGATGAATCGGCAGGAATTTCCGATTCGGTGAAAAACTCTTGAGGTAACCGTATGTGCCCACCATAAAGAAGATCCCAAATCGAAGCTTGAAGATCATCTTTGACAGCTGTCCTTAATCCCAACAAAACAGTTGGAAGTAATTAATCCTTTCCTGTTTCGGGCTCATACGCATAGATCCAAGATTCGTCACCTGTGAAGATCTTATAAACGTCTTTTGAAGCACCGCGATCGTATTTTTTTTTCAAAATTTCGTTGCGCCAATCGACACGAGCATTTTTTGAGCGATTGTCAAATTGTGCGGGATAAAACGAGAACAAACGTTTTTTACGTCCAGGTGTTCATGCAATATCGAATGTATGCTGGTGGAAGAAATGCCCAAGGATGCCTCTACCTCACGGTATGTCACATGACGATCTTGCATTATTAGTTCACGCACGGCATCAATGTTCTCTGCCACAACGGCCATTTTTGGACGACCTTCCTCTTTGAGCGAGCGTCAGCCACGATTGAATTCATTAAACCAGTGTCGCCATACAAAGATTTAAGTTCATCGATGCACACTTGTCGATAATCCACGTTGAAAGTTGTGAAAAATGATTGCACGAAATTGTTCACGAGTTAATTCCATTTTTTTTTTGCCAAATTGATTTGTTCAAGTCACTGTAAACAGCACAAATGATGGTCGTACGTAAAAATGTTCTGAGTACGTTTATGCTACAAATGTCAAACAATACATATATAGCAACCCTCGTAGTTTCATAAAAATATGACATAATTTCATGAAAAATATGATAAAAAATATGAAATAATTTCATAAAAAATATGAAATAATTTCATAAAAAATATGAAATAATTTCATAAAAAATATGAAATAATTTCATAAAAAATATGAAATAGTTTCTTAAAAAATATGAAATATTGCCATAAAAATATGAAATAGTTTCAAAAAAAGTATGAAATAGTTTCATAAAAAGTTTGAAAGAGTTTCATAAAAAATATGAAGAATCTTCTTCGTAAAATATATGATTTTTTTATATCATATGAAACATTTCTTTAGCAGAAAAAATAAGACAGATTTCGTAATACGTAAGAAACATTTCGTGATATTCACGAAGATAATATTTTCAGTGCATTGCCGATGTCCATTCGCCCTTTTTGGAAGCATATTTTTTAATTCATTATAATTTGATGATTAATTTAAAACGGAAATGCCTTATCGATAATACAACAAATATAACAAGTTGTGGTGAAATTCGTAAGACCAAAGATTTGAGTATTTCAACATTATCGACAGGACCATTGATATCACAACTACTACTTTGACGCGTACATCGAGTGATGTAATTACTGTTCATAACATCGAAACAATCAAAAATCCTGTTGCAGACCGCCCACGAAGTCTTTTTGGAGAGAAACTTGCAGCTGCTAAAGCTGAAATTGACTTCCTATTGGACAATGGTATATGTCGTCCCTCTAAATGACCTTGGGCTTGCCCGGTTCATATGGTGTCGAAAAACGATGGTGGCTGGCGATCATGTGGAGATACCGAAAGCTGACAGATACCCGATTGCCAACATAAACGATTTTTGTGAGAAATTATATGGTGTCAGTTTTTTCTACTCTTGATTTTGTTTATTGTTTTATTGACGATATGATTGTTTTGTCTGAGTCCATTGAAGAACACCAAATACATTTACGGCAAATTTTTGACCGCCTTCGACAATACGGTCTAACACTCAACGTCAATAAATGTAAATTTGGACAATATGAGGTACAGTTTCTTGGTTACATCATCAACGGCAATGGTTGTACACCTCCAACAGATCGTGTTGCCGCTATAAATGACACTAAACCTGAAACTATTTGCGAGTTTCGCAGATTCCTCGGTGTCGTCAAATTTTATCATCGTTGCATTCCACATACCGCTCAGCTACAGGCACCACTCAATGAATTTCTTAGGGACTCCAAGAAAAATGATAAGAGGAGAGTTCCTTGGACACTTGAGGCTGAAAATGTTTTTGCATCATGTAAACGCAGCCTTCGTGAAGCAACCATACTTGCTCATCCAGAACACATTTCAGATTTGGCACTTACAACTGACGCATCAGACATCTTCATTGGAGCTGTGTTGGAACAAAAAAGGTTCAAGTGGTCCTCGTACTTCGTCTTGAAAATAAACATGTTGCTTTTGTTGTGGTGAGACACTGGAATTGGTCGCAGGAAGTTAAAGTTATTCACGAAGTTTCCTTAAAAATTCAGATGAATGGAAGTACGAGTATATCGACCCACGATACTTCTTAATGACCCATTAAAGCTGCTTTAAAAGATCTGTGCCATCTCTCAATCATTCCATTCGATTGAGGATGATAAGCCGTCTTTCGAGTACGTTTCGAATTTATTAAATTCGCTAAGGCCTTGAATAACGCGGACTCGAATTGTGTGCCCTGGTCTGTCGTAATTATCTTAGGACAACCAAAGCAGGAAATCCAGTTGGACCAAAATTCAGTCGCGACCGTCTGGGCCGACATGTGCCTCAGAGGCACAGCTTCAGGCCATCGTGGAAATCGATCGATTGGGTGATACCTACAACCTGTACTAACGGCATTATCACGATGTCCAAATGAACATGATCGAACCGATTGTCTGGGACATCTATCTTGTCTGGAGTAAGGCGTTAGTTAGGTTAGGTTAGGTTGAAGGGAGGAGACGTTTAAACGTCTCATGTCCATGGACATACACTTAAGCCAGTGGTTCGGCCTGTTGTGCGCTCCTTATTTATGATCTTTTTATACCTCACGAGTTACAGAAAATCGGTACTAGACACGAATTTTCTCAGTATCTTCCAGTCATATTCTCTGAGATGAGTCAAGTCTGGTAATATGTCGGACCCGAAATGTTGGGATCTTGCATGTGTGAAAGCCGGGCAGTGACACAGAAAATGTTCCATCGTTTCGATGTTTCCTCTGCATGCCCTGCATTCGTCGTTTCCTGCTAGTCCTATGCGATGAAGATGTGCTTGTAAGCTTGAGTGTCCCGTTAGAACACTCATCATCTTACTAATATCGATCTTGTTTAGTTTCAGAAGACTTCTTGTTTTCTTTTCATTTGGGTCACCCCACAGTATCTTTGCAGTTGCTCCTACTGTTGCGCTATTCCACACAGTTTTATGAGCCATCACTGCCCAGTGCTTCAACTCATTTTTCGTGGCTTCGAAAGGTTTCCAATTTTTCAAGTTTATTACTCGAAGTTCTCTGCCCCTTGAAGCCAAGTTGTTTGCCCGTTCATTTCCAATCACTCCGTTGTGTCCTGGTACCCAGCAAATACGCAATTGACCATGGGCTGAGTAATCATTTATCGTTCTTTTACAGTCCAACACAGTTCTGGATTTGACCCTTTCCGATGTTATTGCTTGAATCGCCATTTGGCTATCTGTGAAGATGTTGGCATATTTAGGCTTTGTCGTGTTACTGAGCCAGTTCACACACTCCGTGATTGCTCGAACTTCTGCTTGAAATACCGTGTTATGGTCAGGGAGGCGGAAGTGAAGTTCGACTTCTGGTTCATCAATAAAAAGTCCCAGACCCGTCCTTCCTCCTCGCTTGGACCCATTTCGTGTAGCAGCTGGTTCCCACTGGCACATGGGCCAAAGTTCCATTTTCCCAGGAGCGTCTGTCTGGCACAAAGGTATCACAGGTAGCTTTAAGCCGCACTTCAGGAATGCGGTCCGAGATTTCTGGCGTTTGAATGTGACCAACTAGATATTCTAAAATCTTCTGATGGTACGACTTGTGGTCTCGATTTATCCATTCACCCATCACTTGTAGACGTCTTGCTGTGAGGGCTGCCTCATACTTTATACGGATGTCTATTGGTTGGATGTGCAGTATAGTCTCCAACGCTTTTGTTGGTGCAGTTCTAAATGCCCCGCTTATGCCTAGACAGCACATACGTTGAATTTTTTGCAAAGGTATTACGTTGCACTTCTTGTCCATTGATGTCCACCACACTACAGAGGCGTAGGTGATTATTGGTCTAATCACGCTCATGTAAAGCCAGTGAGTCATATTTGGACGTAGTCCCCATTTTAAACCTATAGCTCTTCTGCACAACGACCAACATCTGTGTGCCTTTGTAACTCTTTCTTCAAGACGATCTTTCCAGTACAGTTTCTGATCCAAGATTACTCCCAAGTATTTTACCTTTTTAGTTATAGCAATTGTCTTATTCAGGAATCGAGGCGGGGTAAAACGTGAGATCTTCGTTTTCCTTGTAAATAGACATATTTCTGTTTTGTCTGGGTTAACATTTAATCCCCTTGGTTGTGACCAGTTATATGCTATGTTAAGTGCCTCGTCAGCTCTTCTGCATAATAGATTTGGATGAAAGCCCCTTAGAAGTATTACAACGTCGTCTACATAATAGACTGGTTTAAGTCCTTCATTGGTAAGGGCTTTTAGGAGACTGTGTATCGTCGTAACCCATAGAAGAGGCGATAAAATGCCCCCCTGAGGTATACCACGATTTACCTTGTCTCTAATTTTTACGTCATATGACCCACAAATAATCCACCTATTCCTTAGCATATTGTTGATCCAGTTTTTCAGCGCCCGGTCAACCTGAAACTCGTCTATGGACTGGATAAGTGTATCGGTCTGTACATTGTTAAATGCGCCCGCAATGTCTATGCAAACAGCAAGTGTATACATTTCTTTACTGAAGGACTCTTCTATGTGGTGCACTACCTCATGCAGAGCTGTTTCCACTGATCTTCCTTTGACATAGGCGTGTTGTTTGAATTTTAGCCTGTCATCCGCTATTTTACCTTTGACCATGTCATCAATTATTCGCTCCATTGTTTTTAACAGGAAAGAAGTAAGGCTAATGGGTCGATAAGCCTTTGGGGTCGTGTAACTCGCCTTGCCAGGCTTTGGTATAAAGACCACCCTTGATTCCTGCCAGTTTTTTGGGGTATACGAATGGGTTAGGCATGCAGTGAACACTCCAGCCAGATGAGTTGATACCAGATCCACCTCATTCTGCAGAAGTGCTGGAAATATTCCATCCGGTCCCGCAGCCTTAAAGGGAGAGAAACTTTTTATCGCTTCTTTAACCATACCATCTGTTATATCCGTAATAGGTACTTGATGCAATACATTTTCATTCTGTAACTGTTCCTCTGTTGGTCCAGCATTACCAGTCGGAAAATGAGTTTTCATCAAGAGCCTTACGGTATCCTCTATAGTTTCCATCCTTTTACCCGTTTCATCCACCTGTGTTTCGGTTTGGACATGAGTTTTTGAGAGGAACTTTTTCATTTTAGACATGCTGTTAACGCTGTCTACCTGTTCACAGAAAAGCCTCCAGGAGTTACGTTTCGCCGATCTAACGATTTTATTGTATTCTTTGAGTCTTCTGTGGTAGTCGTCCCAATATACTGATTGTTTTTTACGTCGAGCTCTATTGTAAAGTCTGCGGACATCTTTACCAATCGAGCGAATTTGTCCTGTCATCCAGGGTTTCTCAAAGGCAGATTTCCTTTCTCGAAGTGGGCAACTATCTTCGAATGATTTTACAAGAGCCTCGGTAATCTTCTTAACATTGATATCAATGTCTTCTGCACATAGATAATCGCGTGTAGGCTGCCCCAATCGATTTCTAAGAAGATTTCCGAATTTAGTCCAGTCGGTCTTAGCCTTATTACGGAAACTTATGGGGTTTGGCGGTGGTCGTGCAATTTTAAACCTTATATAACGGTGGTCTGAATAGGAGTGTTCATCCGAAACCCTCCACTCATGAATCTCATCAATAAGATTTTCTGAACATATCGTTATATCTAATACTTCTTCCCTAATTTTGTTAACAAAGGTTGCAGTGTTTCCTATGTTAAGAGTTATGAGGTCATTTGTATTCAAAAATTCGATAAGGGCGTGTCCCCTTTTATTGGTGTTAGTACTACCCCAAGCGATATGATGGGAGTTGGCGTCACATCCAGCTAATAACTCATTACTTGTGTGTTTGGATTTCCTCACCAGACGTTGTAATTCCGACGTAGGTGGCAATGTCGGCGCATCGAATGGCAGATATATTGACGCCAGGTACATATTTCCATTACCTTGCCTCAGCACCGTTGCGTCCGATGTTGACAACTCTGGAGAGAAAATAAAACATAAGTTTTTATGGCACAGAATACAAGTCCTTGGACGAGTACCTGTGTTAGCGTAGAAAAGGTTATAGTTCACATGGTTTAACCCAGTAACCTTGTTGCTAGTTGTCCATGGTTCCTGGATCAAAGCAATATGAACCCTGCCTTTATTTATGATGTCCATCAGAGCGTTGGATGCTGTCTCGCTCCGGTGGAGGTTTATCTGGATGACCTCAATCATTGTCCTTCCAGTAAAAGTTTCTTTTGGGAGTCTATCCTATCTGGTGGCATCCCCTCTTTATTTGGTAGTGGGTCATTCTCCTCCTTTCGTTCACTACCTATTACACCATCTTCCAGTCGACAATTTTGGGAGGCGGTGTTATTTTGTGTTGCTCCCTCATTGGTTTGAATCGTTTTGTGGCTCTTTTTATTTTGATCACCACCTTTGCTGGGAACTTCCTGCAAAAGTGGTGGTACTATTGGTGAACTGGTGGTGTTATTGACTACTTCCACATCAGTTTTTGGCAGTGTCTCACTTGTCTCCATCCGTTCAATACCAGTGTTTGCCTCTTCAGACAGTATATTTGGACTCGATTCATTTGTCCTGCCAATCGGGACCTTTCCAATTTTGAAAAAGACTGAACAGATCAAGAAGTACGCCATGCCCTTCGCCATGACAAGATTGTTCTTGGATTCTGGGTCTATGCCTAACACGAGGAGAGTACCCTCGGTATCATCCTTCCTATAGAAGACTTCCCACTTTCTCACGGAAAGTTTTGAATTCTGTTTGCCAATGATGTCGAGTATGTACTCTGATGAGAACTTACTGGGACATCCCTTAACATATAGGGTCGTTTTTATGAGTTCAGGAATGTCGCTTTTCCTTACCAATTTTAGCTTTGCGCCGTCCCAAGGTGAGGGCAAGCTATCCACAAGTTTTACGAGGACACCAGCGCAGCGTTGTGATGCCAGCCTTAGCATCAAAACACCCCTCTCAAACTTGCAACTCATTACTTCGATTGGTGGTTCATCCTTAGATTCGAGGACGTATTCCGCTACCCTCGTATAGACCAAATCTTCGAAGTTACTCTTTTGATCTTCGGGGATTCTGCCAAATGCACTACTGCTATCAATTATGGCGTAGCATAGATCGTCTCGAAAATGTTGTTTAGCTATATTAGAATAAGACGGTGGCTTCTTACCCTTCTTTATGGCCAATTGATTTTTCCGTGTCTGTAGAGTCTTTTTGGTTAAAGCCTCATCCTTAACGGATGATTTGGTTGACTTGAACTGCGTTATTGGGTCAACTTTACCGCCCACAATCGAAGGACCCAGACTAGAGACCTCCTTTTGTGTGGTTACGTTAGGCTTATCCGAATTACTGGAAGACGGCGAGCCCTTTTTCTTTTTAGTCACTTTCACAGCGCTATGTTCTTCGGGAGACCTGACTCTTTTAGCGGCCTCCATGTTTGTATTGGAGGTAGAATTGTCAGGTTCATCCCGTAATAGGTTCTGTCGGTTCAACTTATTCAGTTTCCTTCTTTGTGCCCCTGACAGTCTCTTTGAGTTAGCAACAATAGTGATATTGTTTTCATTTGATGATTCAGAGTCAGAGTCCCCAATGGCTTTTAAAGGCTGGGGTTGCTTAAAGCCCCGGCTGGGTTCTGCTTCATCTGTCTTATCATTTGTTTTGCCTGCGGCTGGATGTGCTCTTGTTTCATTTTCGACTACGGGATCCAAGGCACCAAAGCTCGTAGAAGTTGCTTGCTCACGATTGTTCGATAACGACGACACATGACTCGTGAGTGAATCAACGCTTGTCCCCGGCACTGGGTTTTCCCTCCCCTGCGCCGTAATCTCCTTCGTTTTTTTTGGTTTAATCATAAATTGGTTGGGGGAGACACCCCCATAGCCAGTATTAGCCCGTAATAGGTACGTCAGAAATATCTGTCCAGAGACCGATGCATCCAATTCAACCTACGCTTTATAAACAACAAACCTCCTGGTTGCGTAGTAGGTAGGTGAATAGGTATTGCGTAATAAGTTAAAAACTATCCGCTCTGCGATAACACGTCCGTTCGCTACGACAGGCGGCGACTGGTGTAAGGCGTTTGTGTCTGGTGATTTTTGACCTTTGGCACGATATGCAATTCCGAGACCAATTTAGGATTTGTTTCTTCATTCCAGGATTTGTTTCTTCATTTCTCACGTATCTGTTGAAGACTAGCGCGGCCAGGATGTGAAAGATTATGAACTGAATTGAAGATTTGTTGACGTAGTGACTCAGGAACATACATACATGCGAACATATCCTGTGGATACGTCACAGTATACTGACGTCGTATCAAAATGTACTATTTGAAGTATTAAAGAATTTGCGCCATCCAAAATAGTTTTCAACTCTTCGTCTATCTCTTGAGCTGATTGGAGTTCCATTAGAGTGACTGATGTTGGCATTGAAATTTCGTTAAGGCGGGACAGTGCATCTGCCACTGCGTTTTCAGAACCCGATAAGTGTAGTAAACACATGCGAAATACACGTTAATAAACAATGTTACGCTACACTGCTCCAGAACGCGGAATATTGCTGACTATTTATTTGACCAATAATCGGTCAGTGACTTTGGCACAACGTGAATTTCGTTGCAGATTTCCTGGCCGTCCAACGCATACTGGTGAAACACTGCCTCGAAGAGACTGGCACAACACGAGATGCTGCCAGGCGTGGCAGACCCCGGAGTAGCCGTTCTGCAGAGAATATTGCTGCTGTAGCCGAGGATGTCATGGAAGCGCCGTCGACATCGACCAGACGACGTGCCACGCAAATGGGTATCAGTCGACGGTCTCTACAGCGAATTTTGGTACAAGATTTGAAGATGTTTCCGTACAAAGTCCAGACGGTGCATCAGCTGTTAGCTGCTGACCGCCAATCGCGTCTAACATACGCTCAAGCCATCCTTAATCACCACCAAGAGGAAGATGATTTTTCATCAAAAATAATAATGAGTGATGAGGCCCATTTCCATCTTAGCGGGTACGTAAATAAGCAAAATTTACGCTTCTGGGGCACTGAAAATCCGCGTGTAACCCACGAAGAGCCATTACACCCGCTCAAAGTCACTGTATGGTGTGCTGTTTTCGCTGGAGGAGTCATCGGACCTTTTTTCTTCGAAGACGTCGCGGGCCAAACGGTTACTGTGAATGGTGAGCGCTACGGAGCAATGATCAACGATTTCTTTTTGCCGCAACTTGATGAATTGGGATTGGAAAACATGTGGTTCCAACAGGACGGTGCAACGGCACACACTGCACGTGCCACAACCGATATGCTGAAGGATGCATTTCCCGGGCGCCTAATCTCCCGTTTTGGCGATTTGCACTGGCCAGCAAGATCGCCTGATTTGACCGCTCCAGACTTCTTTTTATGGGGCTTTTTGAAGTCGCGGGTTTATGTCAACAAGCCTCAGACTCTTGCAGCTCTTAAAGACAATATCCGTCAAGAATGTGAGGACCTATCGCCGGAAGTTTTGGTCAAAGTGATGGAAAATGCCATAAAAAGGTATCAAATGACAATCAACTGTGGCGGCGGCCATTTACATCATATTCTCGACTTGATGTAAAAAAAATTAAAAGACCAAATAAAAATAATCCACAAGAAGAATCAAAGTTTTTCATTTTTTTTTTAAATTACAGCCAAAAAACATCGAAGGGTTACTTTTGCGCCACCTTGTACATACGTTTTCGAAGGAGATCTTTTTAGCAAGTCCTGTGAATAGATTTGTGCGAACACTAAAAAATGGACGATAAAAATGTGAGTAATATGTTTTGTAATAGTGAAAAAGACAATAGAAAAATGTGTAGATACGTGAAATATAATATTATAACCCTTAAATAAACAACTTATTGGTAATTACAAAATTAACAAAACACAACACAACAAACCACATTTTAATTGAAAATTATATATTTATTAAAAATAACTGCTAACAGCGCATAATGCAGAAATGTAAAATTATTGTGTTATTAACATGTTATACATAAAACTATCTTTTTTTATTTTTTTTAGTAAAACAATTTTAGAATGGATCTTTTGGGAAAAGAGTGACAAATTCTACCAAATATTTCAACGTAAGTATTATATATGAACGGTTGAAATATTTCTCTTAGTTTTCAGTGTTTACCAATTGTGGTACGATAAAATTTATGTGTATTTTTTATATTTGATTTCTTTTCAGAAAAAAATTAATTATTTTAATTTAAGATCGCGCAATATTTGAAGATAAATGTTATGGATATATGAAAAATGAAGTGCTAAATGCCATTTATAAATTACAACAAATAAGTGAGCATACACCTACACGGGAATGTTTGAATTGGAAGAAAATATATTTGGAAACAAAATATGTAAGTACTCGTATTATGTATTTGTGAACGTATATATTAATATATTAGAACAAAATATATTTGCGAACTGACTTTCACAAATAATATATGTGTTTTCACACAAACAAAGTTATTGTTAAAGGAGTTTTCCAAATATATTTTATTTAAAAAGATTTTTAAAATTTTTTGAGTTTTTCGAATTTTGTTTTAAATTTTTCCTAGGTTTCGTGTTATACTTTATAGTTAGATTATGCCCATGTGGTCCAATTTTTGCATCGCCTCCTTTGTAAACGGTAATATATATATATATATTGCCTTATAATTTGGTCCAAGGGGTATTTTTATTTTTTGGCATCAAAATAAGCCATTTTTGTTCAAAAATAATATGTAAAAAAGCTTCTTTCCTTTCACGAAGTATTGAATAAAAATAAATATAAAATATTGGGTTAAATATTCGTTTTGTATGAAAATTTAATATGGACCAAATGGTCTCTTAATCTAGGATTTGTACATATTTTCCAGTCTAACAGCAGGATTAAGAATGTCATAAGCTGCATTAACTAATTATTATTTAATAAATATTCCTATTCATCTCTTTTTGACAATCAATCAAAGCAATTTATAGCTACGAAAAATTATACGATTTAAATTTGAATAGAATTTTTCAAACATATTAAATTTGTTTGCACATTGAACATCTGAAAAACAGAAAACTTTCATCTAAATTAAGGCACTGATAAATTACCAAAAAATACTTAAATACAATTAAATCATCTAAATTAATACACTGATAAATTACCAAAAAATACATTAATACAATTAAATCATTGTTTCGGTAATATTACTTCCAAATAAAAAATATTAGGATGGAATCATAGTTTAGAACAATATCCTCCCAAACGTATAATATTAGTGTGTGTCAAATATTATATAGGTATTTGGAGTGTACCCTAAACATATGTACGTTTCAAGCTGAATATGTTTGGGGCAATATACTACAGAAGCAATTTTTCAGCGTGTATACAATTTTATCATATTTTTATTTTAATTTCAGCCATATTCAATGTTCAAAATCATTTAAAGTTCCAACGAAAATTGTTCATGGATGTTTGGGGAACATATAGAAAGGTGAATCCAGTATAAGTTTACAAATCGATAACAAATATACGAAACTTCAAATATTTCGATGGTGTGTTGGACGGTTTATCTTTATACATACAACTAAAATACGGTTTTAGATTATAAAATGTTGAAAGTTATCCGTAATATGTATTATACATTTATTGTATTTTCTAATATTAAAATAATAAAACCAATTTTTAGAAAAGGGAAGTGTTGTGTTTTGAATTTATCGTGGAAATTTGTATACAAGAATCATATCTTCTATGAATATTGAAATGGTTTCTGTGGCTCTTTCGTATGAGTGGCATTCGAATAAAAACAATGTAAGGAATTTTTCCTACATATTTTAAATAACTGTATTTATGCTTTAAATTAATTACCAGTAAATGTTTATATCAAGGACATACATTTTAAAATTTAATACGATCACGTTTTAAATTTTAAGATATTTTACTAAACATAAGCACGAGGCATGCTTCAATTTACGCCAAAACGTGCTTATTTTAAGGCCAAACTTAATTAGTTTTATTACCAAATGTTCTTGATTCTATGAAATTCGTCTTCAAAACAAGTACTATTCATGTCTTTGAATTAACTATAAAACATTCTTATTTTTATAGGGATTGTCTTTGGATCGAAATCATTGCCGAAATCTTAAACTTTACGACAAATTCTTTGATTTTCAGTACGCTTTTTTTAGTGTAGTAGTTGTGATATCAATGGTCCTGGTTGTGATATCGATGGCGATAATGTTGAAATACTCAAATCTTTGGTCTTACGAATTTCACTACGACTTGTTATATTTGTTGTATTATCGATAAGGCATTTCCGTTTTAAATTAATCATCAAATTATAATGAATTAAAAAATATGCTTCCAAAAAGGGCGAATGGACATCGGCAATGCACTGAAAATATTATCTTCGTGAATATCACGAAATGTTTCTTACGTATTACGAAATCTGTCTTATTTTTTCAGCCAAAGATATGTGTCATATGATATTAAAAAATCATATATTTTACGAAGTAGATTCTTCATATTTTTTATGAAACTCTTTCATACTTTTTATGAAACTATTTCATACTTTTTTGAAACTATTTCATATTTTTATGGCAATATTTCATATTTTTTAAGAAACTATATCATATTTTTTATGAAATTATTTTATATTTTTTATGAAATTATTTCATATTTTTTATGAAATTATTTCATATTTTTTATGAAATTATTTCATATTTTTCATGAAATTATGTCATATTTTTATGAGACTACGAGGGTTGCTATATATGTCCGCCTAGGCAACACTAAGTATTGTTTGACATTTTTAGCATAAACGTATTCAGAACGTTTTGACGTACGACCATCATTTGTGTTGTTTACACTGACTTGAAAAAATCAATTTGGCAAAAGAAATGGAATTAACTCGTGAACATTTTCGTGCAATCATTTTTCACAACTTTCAACTTGGATTATCACGACAAGTGTGCATCGATGAACTTAAATCTTTGTATGGCGATGAAGCACCATCCTATAGCACTTTGAAACACTGGTTTAATGAATTCAATCGTGGCCGACGCTCGCTCAAAGATGAAGGTCGTCCAAAAATGGCCGTTGTGGCAGGGAACATTGATGCCGTGCGTTAACTAATAATGCAAGATCGTCATGTGACATACCGTGAGATAGAGGCATCCTTGGGCATTTCTTCCACCAGCATACATTCGATATTGCTTGAACTCCTGGCCGTAAAAAAGGTTTCTTCTCGTTGGATCCCGCACAATATGACAATCGCTCAAAAAAAGGCTCGTGTCGATTGGTGCAAAGAAATTTTGAAAAAATACGATCGCGGTGCTTCAAAAGACGTTTATAAGATATTCACAGGTGATGAATCTTGGATCTATGCGTATGAGCCCGAAACAAAACAGCAATCGAGCCAAATCCAACGAAAGTTGTTGGTGGAAGAAGCACTTCAAAGCAAATGGTCGTTTGTTTCTTCGGCAAAACTGGTCATATGGCGACTGTTCCGCTTGAGCAACGTAGGACGGTCAATTCCGAGTGGTACACCACAATTTGTTTGCCTGAAATCTTCGGAGAAATTCGAAAAGCGAACAAGAGAAGACGAATCATTGTGCACCATGACAATGCGAGCTCTCACACATCGGCTCAAATCAGCGCCTTTTTGAATTGATGTGTCATCCGCCGTACAGACCTGACTTGGCACCCAATACTTCTTGTTATTCCCGCACATCAAGAAAAAATGCGTGGTCAACGATTTTCGCCGACAGAAGATGCCATGTTTTGGAGGAGTCTCACTCCGAGTGGAAAAAGTGCTTCGACAATGGTTTAAGCGCATGCAAAAGTGTATAAATCATGCTGGAGAATACTTTGAAAAACAATAAAGCCATTTTTGACAATAAGTATTCGCATTTTCATTATTAGGCCACAGATATATATAGCAACCCTCGTATTTCATATTTTGTATGCCCCCGACCTACACAATTTTAAAATTGTCCAAAAATATTCTTCTGGTTTTAGATCATTTTTGCCTCTAATTTGGTTCGAAACGCAGCTCTCTCTTATCAGGAAAGGATTAAAGCAAACGAACAAGGAGTATTATTTACTTCTACTATTTCAAATAAAAAATATTCACTTCAAGTAATGCATTTGCCAAGTGATCGCTTTCACGAGAGAACAATTAAGTCTCGTTCGTACTCGTTCGTTGTTTGGTTTAGTATTTTTATGAAATTATTTCATTTTTTTTGTGAAATTATTCATATTTTTTGTGAAATTCTTTCATATTTTTTGTGAAATTATTTCACATTTTTTATGAAATTATTTCATATTAAATTGTTTTTAGAAGTTTTTTGGTAGGTTAGGTTAGGTTAGGTTGAAGAGAGGAGACGTTTAAACGTCTCATGTCCATGGACATACACTTAAGCCAGTGGTTCGGCCTGTTGTGTGCTCCTTATTTATGATCTTTTTATACCTCACGAGTTACAGAAAATCGGTACTAGACACGAATTTTCTCAGTATCTTCCAGTCATATTTTCTGAGATGAGTCAAGTCTGGTAATATGTCGGACCCGAAATGTTTGGATCTTGCATGTGTGAAAGCCGGGCAGTGACACAGAAAATGTTCCATCGTTTCGATGTTTTCTCTGCATGCCCTGCATTCGTCGTTTCCTGCTAGTCCTATACGATGAAGATGTGCTTGTAAGCTTGAGTGTCCCGTTAGAACACTCATCATCTTACTAATATCGATCTTGTTTAGTTTCAGAAGACTTCTTGTTTTCTTTTAATTTGGGTCACCCCAATTTGGTAATGATCGATTTAATTTTTAATTAGATTTATTTATTGAATGTTTTCGAAAGAGAGGTTTTTGTAGTGTATTGGAAAAGATAAGACACTGCGCTCTGAAAGCCATGTAAACACATACCCTTATACGTATTTCAATCCTGTGCGGGGATATCATCAGAGGGTCTTATACATGACACACAGTGTGAGCTTGTAGTTGTGGCGATCATCACTGTATATATACCAATCTACAAAGAAGTTTGCATATGGGAATTATATACCTACCAAGAAAGCGTACAAGTCACACAGCCAAAGCTTTAAGCGAGACTTCAATTTACATTTTCACCACCCATGTGACTGGTAAGGGTTGCCAGTTCGACACAGTTGTCTCTACTGTGAACATTCAATAAATAAATCTAATTATTTCATATTTTTATGAGATTATTTCAAATTTTGTATGAAATTATATTGAAATTATATTTGATTTCGATAAAATGATTTAGTTATAATCAAAGCAAGAAAACTTGTCCAGCCTCTGAAATGTATAACATATATAACACATAAACAGTTGAAGTATAACCGCGTATAACGTTGTCAACGACAAAATTAAAATAGTCCAAAATTCTTAACAAACGTTTTAAAAGTAACAGACACTTTCAAAATTTTCTTTTTTACTCATTATAGACATAGCTGCATTAAAAATCTATTTTATAAAATTAATTTTCTTATAAATTGTATAAATTTAATAAATTACAAATTATTTTTGTTTACGCGGCGTAAATGGCGCTTACAACGTCATTCACGGCTTCAGTTGTTGAACAATTTTCAGGTTTTCCTCCGAACGCTTTAAGTAGGTAATACATTTGGCATAGATCTTCATTTTTGTCCCAAGGTCAAAAGCTTTTGAAATTGTTGGAAATCAATACGAATTATTTCATATTTTTTGTGAAATTATTTCATATTTTTGTGAAATTATTCATATTTTTTGTGAAATTATTTCATAGTTTTTATTAAATTATTTCATATTTTTTGTGAAATTGTTTCACATTTTTTATGAAATTATTTCATATTATTCAGTTGGAATTTATTTTTGGTTTGAGACCATATGTTCCAGTTACTTTCTGTCTATTGCAAAAAAGTAATAGAAACAAATACAAAAATTGGTCGAGAGTTTTAATTGCTTGGTAGAATTGACTGCAGTTTAGATAGACATCACTCTATCGTCTTCATGCGAACCCAAGCAAAAAACAAAAATGTATTGGTATGAGAGTTTTAGTATGTTGACTTAGTTCGGCAAAATACGGGTTTGGTTAGCAGTTCTTGTTAAATTCAATTTACTGCTTCCATAAGTATTTCAGCTGATTTAAGTTAAAGACACACTATTGCTACTGAATTCTGAAGATGATAGAGTGGTGTCTATCGAAACTGCAGTCACTTCTACCAAGCAATTAAAACCCTCTACCAATTTTTGTATTTGTTTCTATTACTTTTTTGCAATAGACAGAAAGTAACTGGAACATATGGTCCCAAACCAAAAATAAATTCTGACTGAATAACAAAAGAACAGACCAAAAATAAATAACAACAACACATACATATACAAGCAAAAAACAAAAATGTATTGGTATGAGAGTTTTAGTATGTTGACTTAGTTCGGCAAAATACGGGTTTGGTTAGCAGTTCTTGTTAAATTCAATTTACTGCTTCCATAAGTATTTCAGCTGATTTAAGTTAAAGACATACACGATTGCTACTGAAGTCTGAAGATGATAGAGTGGTGTCTATCGAAACTGCAGTCAATTCTACCAAGCAATTAAAACTCTCTACCAATTTTTGTATTTGTTTCTATTACTTTTTTGCAATAGACAGAAAGTAACTGGAACATATGGTCTCAAACCAAAAATAAATTCTGACTGAATAACAAAAGCACAGACAAACAATAAATAACAACAACACATACATACACAAGCAAAAAACAAAAATGTATTGGTATGAGAGTTTTAGTATGTTGACTTAGTTCGGCAAAATACGGGTTTGGTTAGCAGTTCTTGTTAAATTCAATTTACTGCTTCCATAAGTATTTCAGCTGATTTAAGTTAAAGACATACACTATTGCTACTGAATTCTGAAAATGATAGAGCGGTGTCTATCGAAACTGCAGTCAATTCTACCAAGCAATTAAAACTCTCTACCAATTTTTGTATTTGTTTCTATTACTTTTTTGCAATATACAGAAAGTAACTGGAACATATGGTCTCAAACCAAAAATAAATTCTGACTGAATAACAAAAGCACAGACCAACAATATATAACAACAACACATTATTTCATATTTCTTATAAGATTATTTCATATTTTATATGAAATTATATCGATTTTTTTTTACAATTTCGATAAAATGATTTGGTTGTAATCAAAGCAAGAAAACTTGTCCAGCCTCTGATATGTATAGCATATATAACACATAAACAGTTGAACTATAAGAGCGAGTAACGTCAACGACAAAATAAAAAAAGTAAAAAATTCTTAACAAACGTTTTAAAAGTAACAGAAACTTTCAAAATTTTATTTTTTTACTCATTATAAAAATAAAATACATTTAATGTAAAATGTATTTTATTATAAATTGTATAAATTTAATAAATTACAAATTATTATTCACGGCTTCAGTTGTTGAACAATTTTCAGGTTTTCCTCCGAAGGCTTTAAGTAGGTAATACATTTGGCATAGATCTTCATTTTTGTCCCAAGGTCGAACGCTTTTGAAATTGTTGGAAATTAATACGGATATAAGAACAAAACAAAATACACCCTTAATTTTTAAAAATTGTGTTACTCTCACAAAAATAACATAATTGTTAAGACGTCATTTCATACTAAATAAGAATATTTCTTAAAATTTATGAACATAATTTTATGAAGCTTTTATGATGATTTCTTAAGAAACCCCTTCATAAATTCGTAAAATGTTCTTCATAATATGCATGAAATTTACGAAAGTCTTTGTAAATAATATGAAGAATGTTTAGTAAATAGTACGAAGAATATATTTTCAGTGTGGTAAACAACCACATGAGATCACGACGTACTCCTAGGTATAATTTAAGAACACAATTACCATAGGTTTGTATTTTACTGCTGTTTGTAGCAAGAAGTCTCATACCGGACGGCTTTAGAGTTGTTCTGATTAAGGATGGGTGTACCACTGACGCCACCGATCCGAAATTAATTAAAAATCGAAACTTTGTAGATGTGTCGTAGATATGTAAACGATTCTCATTTACGTGGCTTACATCTGGCAACATAGTTGCGTACAGACGTGTTTATTGTGGCTCTCACAATAACACAGTGCGACAGTCCAAAAACCAAACACCGCGATACTATATTTCTTGTAGGTCTTGGCGAGTAGAACAACTTTTGTTCTACGAAATTTGCCGGATACCCCCAAAATCCGGATTTACGGGTAAAAAAACGATTTTCTTGCCTTTTTTACTTGAACTCCTATAACTTTGTTAATTATTATCCGATTTTCAATATCTAAAAGAATGTGGAAAGAAGAGTATTATACCTTTTGAACGATGTATATTTTGTTATATTTATGTATATTATTTGAAGCTGTAGGAATATAGGTTTATTTGTCCTACAAACACATTTTTTTCATTTTTGTCCGTCATTTTCTAGTTTAGGCAATGTTTTTACCAAATATATTGTGAGATAATCGTACGATTAAGTTATTTACATATATAGTATATTTTATAAGGAAAGAAATGCAACAAGTCTCTTGAAAATCCGTTTGCAATGGACTGAGTTATTAAAGTTTCAATAAAACTAAATCGGTATATATATGTTGGTTGTTCATAAATAAACAAAGGAAATTTACAAAACCAAATATTCGTGCATGTCTCTCACTCCCTCCAGTTGAGAGGCGGTTAAGTCTTAAGGCCCAGTTAGGCAAACTTAACGGTAACGCCCCCGTAGCGTGACGAATCAGCTGATTCAATCTGTCATATGGAAATCAGTGTAAACGATTAGCCAACGGAAACGAAACGTAAACGGATGGCTGAATCTGTTGAAATCAGAATTGGACGTTCCGTTTACGTACAATTTGACAACAGCTGATACTACATGTTGTTTACAATTGCAATTGTATGTTCACCGAGAAAAGTAAAGAAAAAAATTCATTAATTATTTATTGTTTAAAAGTGGAAATAAACATGAAAGACGAATATTTGATTTCATTGGTGCAGTCGCACGAGTATTTATACAATAAATATAATCCAGCATATAGGATATCTGAAAAAAAGCGAGAAGCTTGGAAGCAAATTGGCAAGGAGCTGGGCGTTTATGAAGATCGCGGCTGACTCCATTAAAAATTAAATTTATAATCTGCTTCAGGATCCCTTTGACGACAGTACGAGACAATCATTGCGCCAATCTTCTTCACTGTGTGTTAATTTGAAAGCAATATAATCGTCTCTACAAACGTGGACTTATTTATAGATAGAGATTGGATTTGGCTGAGTCCCTCTTCAGTGGAAATAGTCATAAGTAAAGGGTTTTCCATTAAAAACATACGAATTTTATATATTAATAAAACACAGAATATTTAAGATATAGAGTTCAAATTCCAGGTGTAGTGCAAATGTTACATTTTAAGAATGAAATTCAATTTCGGTTATATGACCACCACGAGCCCGTCAACAGCGATCTATTCTTTGGACCCAATTTTCCACCACGTTTGGACACATTTGGACCGGAACGTTGGCAATTTCGCGTTGGATGTTGTCTCTGAGCTCGTCTAAAGTTATTGACTTAGACCAAGGATATTCCTCAGGGGAAACGCCGCATCGCCAATAAAAAGTGAGGAAAGGCTTCAGAGGATGCTGACGATAATGGTTTACGAGGAGGTACTGTACCTAAAATAACTGATTGGCCAAACGGAGAGTACTGTATTTAATTTATTAAGAAATTTAAACTGTTTGTATTAAAATAGAATATAAATAAATTTAAGTTTAATGGACATACCCCCATCGTGTTGGCTGCCATAACTTCCAACATTAACTGATATGAATGTATGGTTAGCATCGCAGATTCCCACACAATTCGGCATATTCCACATTCGTTGAAAATCATTGGCAATGTGTTTGTACTGCTGTGTAGTTTGTTAACTTAAATAAATCGGCGAAAGCAAGCGCCACAAAACTTCACTGCACTCTAAAAAAAATATTTCGAATTGTTGTTTTCCCCAGCTTGTGACTCCATGCAATCGATTGTATGGAACAACCGTGACCCAAATATCTACAATTTTAAAGAATAGAATGTTAATATTTTCCAACTTGGAATCATAGGATAATGCAATATTTGACATACAGTGGTGTCATTGCAAGTCTCTCTGCCGGTCTAATCCGTTGCTTTGGCGTAGTTAACTCATATTTTATTAATGTTAATAACAAATTAAAAACTGCCATAGGCATTCTAGTGTCCGGCTTTCGCCCAGTCATTGTTTATAGGACGTCAACCCCATCTTCTTATCCGACGATATTTTTTTGATTACTTTTATTGATTATTTTATTTTATTATGCACAGATTTAAAAAATACAAATTTATAAACATTCTTTTTAACTTCATTTTTAATAAACCTAAACAATGAAAATGGTGAATTTAAGTCTCGCTTAAAGCTTTGGCAGTGTGACTATGTACGCTTTCTTCGTAGTATATAATTCCCATATGCAAATTTCTTTGTAGATTGGTATATATACAAGTGATGATCGCCACAACTACAAGCTCACACTGTGTCATGTATAAGACCCTCTGATGATATCCCCGCACAGGATTGAAATACGTATAAGGGTATGTGTTTACATGGCTTTCAGAGCGCAGTGTCTTATCTTTTCCAATACACCACAAAAAACCTCTCTTTCGAAAGGAAGAGTTGATCGAAAAGCTGAACAATTCGAATGTGAAAACATTCAATAAATAAATCTAACTAAACAAAAAGAAATCGCGGCTTTTTTGTTTACTTATGTGTTGTTGTTGTCAGAACATATGACTCGTTTTCTCAACGTTGGCTAATCGCTCAAACGGGCAACGGTAAAGATAAATTACGGTTACGTATGCCTAACCCGGCCTTTAATGGGAGAAATGCGTACATTTCTGTGACAAATATAGAAAGTAACGCAACAACAACGCCTAGAAGAGATGACAGCCTCTTTTTAACCGCCAAAACCCCAAAAAATGCGCGCTCTTTCTCACCGCAGTTTTCAAGTAGTGAAACAAATGAAACAGAAATGCTAACAAATCGTCGGCTTAATGCTATTTTGGTCCATACGCCATTTTTGCGTTTTTGGAGTTAGGAGTTGATTATATGGGTTTCAAGCATGCTTTTTCAGAATCTGCAATAACTTTTTTCCTATCTCTAGTCTAGTTTTCGAGATATTGGTAGGGTAAATCGATTTGTGGTCCATGTAATACAAATACAAAAAAATATTAAAATAAAAGTGGATATGGACCAAAATGCCAAGTACAAAAATTGTTATAACTTGCTTATTTTTGAATATAATGGCATAGAAATGCATGGGAATAATACAAATACTGTTAGGAACCCTATGGAATAAAAAGTGTGTAACTCTTCAGTCCCGTTTTTACTCAAACCATAAATTGCGTTTTTCTCCGATCATACAAAATGGCGTATGGAACAAAATAGCATTAAGCCGACGAAATACAATGCAAAATAACGTAGTTCCTAAAAGTATGCTTTCAATTTCAGTAGCTAATCCGAATGGAAATTGTGTTGCCACAGCAACAGGAACAATCCCCAAAGGTACAAATCCAAACAGTACAACGGGCAAAGACGATAAAATACAAACTGGTATAGATAGATATATTTTAGTGACAAAACGAAAGGCAAGTGCAAGGTCTCCTCATAAGGAACCAGTTCCCAAAGGCATGAATGCGGTAAGTTCGAACTGATTTGACCTTCTCAGCTCTGAGGATAATAATGAAGAAACAAATGAAACTATAAGAGAACCCAAACCACCTCCGGTTTTCTTGCGGGAACAAACAACTAACGCGTTGGTAAATAAGCTATCCCAGCTACTAGGCAAAGAAAACGTCTATGTTGCTTCACTTCGTAGAGGCAATATATACGAAACAAAAATTCAGACATACACCGAAGTGTCTTATAGAAAAGTGGTTGGGTTGCTTGATCTCGAGAAAAAGAATTACTACACTTACCAGCTTAAGAGTTCAAAAGGTCTTGTGGTAGTAATTAAGGGTATTGATAGTACAGTTTCAACAGCTGAAATAATCGATGAACTTGATAAATAAGTTAAATCCATAATAAACATTATAAATAAAAAGAAAATTCCTCAGCCCATGTTTAAGGTTGAACTAACATTTGATTCTTAAAGAATAAAGAAAAAAAGGCGCACCTCATCCTATTTTTTTTTTTTTTTTTTTTCCTTTATTCATTCCTCTAGGGAACATAGGGCTTCTACAAGATTATTCCACATATTTCTATCATAACAAAAAGTCTTGATTTCATCCCATGACTTGTTAAGTTTCCGTATTTCCATTAGGGTTGTTCGACGCCATGTGCTCTTTGGTCGTCCGCGTCGTCTGCAGCCTTGCGGGTTCCATTCTAGTGCCTTTCTACATATACTTTCGTTCGATTTTCGGAGCGTATGTCCAATCCACTTCCATTTCCTTCTTCTTATTTGGACTCTCATTGGAATCTCGCTAGTTTTGTTCCACAATTCAGTGTTTGAAATTGTATTCGCCCAAAAAATGTGACATATAGTACGTAGAAATTTATTTATTTGTGACTGGATCTTCTTCAATACTGTGGCCGTTGTGAGCCATGTTTCACTTCCATATAGTAACGGTGATTTTACACAGGCGTTGAAAATGCGTATGGTTTGGAGAGATATTTGCGGTGAACGCTATATATGCTGTAATCTTCCAAATGCGGACCTGGCTTTGCCTAATTTATAGTGTACATCTTCTTCGATACCGCCAGTCACAGACATCATACACCCAAGATAGCAGAAAGTGTCCACATATTGGATTTCTTGGTCATTTACTTTAAATGAATTGCTGTTGTTACTATGGATACGCATCGCTTTGGTTTTCTTGATATTTATTTCTAGGCCAACGGCTTTTGAAAGAGTAACTAGCTCTTGTAGTTTGCTCTGCATATCGCAGCGTCTATGTGACATGAGACATATGTCATCCGCAAAATCGAGGTCTTCAAGGTAATTGTGCAGACCCCAAACTATTCCTCTCTTTTTCTTGCTTATCTCCATCATGATATTATCTAGTGTGACAGCGAAGAGTAGGGGTGATAAGGGACAACCCTGTTTCACACCAGCGTTAGTGGTAAATGGTTCGCTGTTCATTCCACTGTGACGGACTTGTACAGTGGCGTTGTCGTACATCACTTTGATCATATTTATTATTTTTGTTGGAACACCTTTATTTTTCAGTGATGTCCATATTGCGCTGCGCTTGATAGTATCGAATGCCTTTTGAAAATCTACAAATACTAGGTAAAGAGGAGAGCGCCACTCAACGGATTGTTCAATTATAATGCGGAGTGTATTGACCTGGTCCACGCAGCTCCGGTGCGGTCGAAATCCAGCTTGTTCATCGCGTAACGATTGCTCGACAGATTGTAGCCTAGTATTTATGATAAGTGCCATTAGTTTATATATGGTATTTAGAAGTGTTATACCTCTCCAATTATTACACTCGCTTAAATCGCCTTTTTTGGGAAGTTTTATGATTGTTCCTTTCGCCCAACTGTTGGGGAACTCTTCGTTTTGCCAAGCTTTCACCAGAAACGGATGTACGATTTCGGCGGACGTGGTAGGACTAACTTGTAAAATTTCAGCTGGTATACCGTCATCTCAGCGAGACTATAGCAGTTATAACCTCTTCCATACAAGGGGGGTCTATATTAATGTTTCCGAGCAGTGTCGATGGTTGATCCGCCGATTTTCGTCATTGTCATCTTCGATGTTGCTGATTCTTTCAAAATGGTCCTTCCATCTTCTGGTTTGTTCTTCTACCGCAGTTAATAGTTGTCCATTATCATCTTTCACGGCTTTACTGTGATTAAAATTTTGCTTGGATAGTCGCCCAATAATATTGTATAATTGGCGCATATTGTTTGTTCCAGCGGCAGTTTCAGCTTCGCTGGCCAGTGAATCGAAGTAGATTATTTTGTCTGTACGAGCCGATCTTTTTACTGCTTTAGCTATAGCACTATATTGTACTTTTAATCTGCTGTCTGTGAGGAGCGGTAGTTTCAGATTGTTCCTCTGTCGAATAAGGCTCCAGGTGTTATCTGATATCCATACTTTCCTGGTATCATTGTCTACATATCCTATGGTTTCCTCCGCTATATTGTTTAGTTGAGCACATGTTTCTTCCCATGTGTTGTTGTTGGCCATCAGTCTATCTCTCATTACGGTTGATACTTCATTACGTTTTCTTTCGTCACTAAGCTTGTTCAGAGCAAACCGCTTTAGTGTTTTCCGACTACAACGTTGGTTGTAGTTTCTACTCAATTTTAGTTTTATGGAGGCTACTATGAGTTCATGGTCTGAATCTATTTCTGCGCCGCGTTTGGTACGTATATCCATCAGTGAAGTTCTCCATCGTTGCCGGATGCAAATGTGATCTATTTGGTTTTTTGTGTTGCCATCTGGAGATGTCCACGTATATTTATGTATGTCTTTGTGGGGGAATATTGAACCGCCGATAACGAGATTAAAAGCCTGGCATAGTCCAACGAACCGTTCTCCGTTGTCATTCCTAGTTCCCATGCCATGTGTTCCCATTATACTACTCGCGTTCGTGTTATTGGAGCCAGTTTTGGCATTAAAGTCCCCAGATAGGATTAAAACATCGCGCAAAGAAACTTTGTTTAACGTTGCAGTTAGTTGTTCGTAAAAGGCATCCTTGATATTTTCATCGGCATCTTCAGTGGGGGCGTAACATTGGATAATGGTTACAATTTTCTTTATTTGACTACAAAACCGAACTACTATTATGCGATCGTTGATAGGTTCCCATGAGTTGATCGCTTTCTTTGTGTTCTTTGAGACCACGATGGCTACGCCACTTTCGCGTCTGTCTTCTTTCCCGCTGTACAGAACTACGTTTCCAGTAGATGTTGTAAATTCTCCACTTCCACGCCAACGCATCTCACTTATACCCAATATCTCTATTTTGAATTTTTCCATTTGAGCCTCTAGCTGGGCCAAGCTTGTAGGGTCACTAAGTGTTCTCACATTCCATTGTCCTATTCTTGTCCTTTTCCGTGTGCCAAGGGTCGTCATCGTTGAAGTGGGTGATGTTGTGATTTCTCTTGTAGAACTTTCATAAATCGATTGTAATTCGGATAGGCGGATGATTGGTCCACCGCATCCTAGGATGGTAGTGGGTCTGCCACTTTGATGCCGCCATCCCGGCCGTTTCTGTTTTTGATTGGATATTTTGAGGCGCCATAGGCAACTCGGACATTTACTGGGCTCTCATTACTGAAGTCCTCCGAGACTCTCCCCCTGAAACCGCTGAGCTGTCCGCGACTGCTTATTTAATTCGCAGCTACCCAATATATCTATTGGGCGTTCCACAATCCGCAACCCGTGGACGCGTCCGATAGCATTCAGCTATGCTTCCCTGTGGGCGGACCTAAGATATTTACGACCTAAGATATTTGTGCAACCGTAGAATTCGAGTCGAGGAACCTTTAAAACGAGCCGATCCTCCCCAATGTACAATAGTGAAGAATTTGGACACACCAAAGCGTACTGTAAATTACCGGCCGTTTGTGTCAGATGTGGCGATGTGCACAAGTCCGTCGACTGTCCCCATCCTAGAACAGATACTGGCGTAAAAAAATTTAGCAACTTCATCGCCTTTCCTAGGCTTAAGATCGTATCTCCTACGGAAAATGCTAGTTCTAGCGACCCAAACGTAAACCGAATCCCAAAGAACACAATTCATCCAAATATGTCATACGCCCGTATGACAAGAACTGGTAATTCGTTACTCCCTCAATTTTCCCTCGAAAACTCAATAGAAAAATTAATAGAAACTATGAATTCATTCATGTTGAACATGCAAAGCATGATGCAAGAAATGATGAGAAATCAAAGTATGCTTATGCAACTCCTGTTAAATCAAATATAAATCCACTGAGAATTTGTTATTGGAATGCAAACGGCCTGAGCCAACACAGAAATGAGGTAGACATTTTTCTCAGAAACCACTGTATAGATATTTTATTAGTCTCTGAGACACATTTTTCAACCAGAAATTGTTTTAGGATACGTGGTTATTCCACATACGATACTAAACACCCTAGCGGGAGAACCTGTGGTGGTACAGCTCTTATTGTCCAAAATAAAATCAAACATTATCCTATGCCCGAATATAGGACTGAGCATATACAAGCAACTTCTATCGCTATATTGTCCCCCTAGGCACAATATTAACAAAGATCAATTCATGGAGTTCTTCTCCACTCTTGGCACAAAGTTTTTGGTAGCAAGCACACATTTTGGGGCTCTCGCCTCACTACTCCAAAACAATTGAATTGAACAATTGTCTCTATGTCCATCACTTGATCTCTCATCGGATCATTCGCCTACCATTTTGACACTGCTTTACAACAATCATGAAAATGGGTGTGACAATTTGCCCAATAAGTATACCAACTGGCTAAAATATAAAAAATACGTTAGCTCACACCTATCCGATAGTGTATCGTTACGTACAACGGATGAAATTGAAGCCGCCGTAAACCTATTCACAGACGTTGTAAACAGTGCTGTTAAAGTGCTACTCGAAAGGGCGCATTCAAAAGAGATAACTCAAATAACCCAACAGGTATCCAAGCGTTAATCGATGAAAAAAGAAGCGTAAGAAGAGAGTGGCAACAATATCGCTCCACAGCACTGAGAAAAAAACTAAAAAATTGCCAGAATTGATTGAAATCAGCCGAGGAAAGTGATCTAAAAATATATTTGCAATCTCTGGATCCAACCCAGAAAACAGATTATAGTCTCTGGAAGGCCACAAAAAATATGCGAGGCCCTTTTGCGCATGAATCCGCAATTCGCCTTGCAAATGGGAACTGGGCAAAAAGCACAAGAGAAAGTAAATGCATTCGCAAACTACTTCGAGTCCGTTTTTACACCCAACAGCGATACATCTGAAATATCCGCCGAGATAGATATAATTCCTCGCCCACACTATTCGCCCGTGATAAGCGACATAATTCCTAGCCCAATCTATCCGCCCGTGATAGATGATATAATTTCTCACCCAATCTATCCGCCCGGGATAAATGACTCAATTCCTCTCCCAATCTACCAGCCCGTGATAGATTATATAATTCCTGGCCCAATCAAGCTTAGAATAAAGGATGTTGAAAAATCTGTCAAAGAACTGAAGTTAAAGAAATCGCCCCGAGGAGATGGTATAACAGCGAAAATGATTAAAGAACTTCCCTTTTCAGCCTGAAAATTGTGTTATTTTTATTCAATGCAATTCTCTGTGTAGGCTACTTCCCACTATCTTGGAAGAGGTCTGAAATCGTGATGATACCGAAACAAGCCAAAGATCCAACTCAAGTTAAATCCTATCGCCCTATAAGCTAACTATCGATACTTTCAAAAATGTTTGAGTCCATTCTCATGAAGAAAATCACACCTCATATAATTTCTCACAATATTATACCTGACCATCAATTTGGTTTTAGAAAAAGTGGTAATACTATAGAACAGGTACACCGTATCGTAACCTGCATCAAAAGAGCTTTTGAGAATAAAGAATACTGTTCGGTGTTATTCATAGATATTTCCCAAGCATTTGACAAAGTCTGGCACGAAGGACTTTTGTACAAAATATGCGACCTTCTGCCAATCAACACGCATAAACTGTTCAGGAGTTATTTGACTAACCGGTCTTTTCAAGTTAAATCAAATGACATTTTTTCTAGCCCTAAGAAAATAAATGCCGGTGTCCCACAGGAGAGCATTCTTGGCCCTATACTGTACGTTATTTTTACGGCAGATATGCCCATATCTATCTTTACGCACCCGTCTACTTTTGCGGACGATACTGCTTTCGTCACTACTCACAAAAACCCTTCAGTTGCGTCCGTTCAACTGCAGTCTCATGTCCGAATCCTAGAATAATGGTTAAAAAATGGAGAATAATGATGAATGCCTCAAAGTGTACTCATGTTACTTTTACCCTGCGAAGGGATACAAGTCCTCCAATTTCTATTTTCAATTCACAGATTCCCCAAAAGGATCATGTAGAATACCTTGGAATCCATTTAGATCGGCGTTCGACGTGGTCGCGCCGAATAGACTCTAAAGTAACTCAAACAAAACTCAAGACTAATCAACTTCAGTGGCTTATTAGCCAAAGATCTGCCCTAGATCCAGAGTACCAAGTTCTTTTATACAAAACGGTATTAAAGCCCATTTGGACATATGGTATCCAGCTCTGGGGTACAGCGTGCGCTTCATATGTATGCAAATAGTTTTCCGCATTAGTGTTGTAGCGATGACAATTCGGTTTACAATGTTGCACATTTAGTACCACAAAAGAAAAGGAGCGCAAAAGTATGACGACTGAAAAAAGGAGCAAAATTTCCCTTTAGTCGCACAACGGTAACACTGACCAACATTGTATTCGCCCTTTTTCCAGTTGGCGTCGTCGACGTCGTCACATCTTTTTCGTCATATCTATGAAGTTCTAGCTTTCTCATCTTTACGCCAAAACGAATGTTTTTGGTATCCATGAACTAACAAAAACCATTTTTATAACTTAAAAATATTTAAAAAAAATTTCAAAATTTATGAAGTCGTCAGTCTAAACAGTGTCGACTAAGAATCAACGTCGACGAAGCCAACTGGAATAAGGGCGATAGTTTCTTCACCTTTTTGCTACATACACTAAAAAAAAGCGTACTGAAAATCAATGAATTTTTCGTAAAGTTTAAGATTTCGGCAATGATTTTGAGCCAAAGACAATCGCTATAAAAATAAGAAGGTTTTATAGCTAATTTAAAGACGTAAATAGTACTTGTTTTGAGGATGCATTTCATAGAATTAAGAATTTTGGGTAATAAAACTAATTATGTTTGGTCTTAAAATAAGCACATTTTTGCGTAAATTTAAGTATGGCGCGTGCTTATTTTTAGTAAAATATCATATAATTTAAAACATAACCGTAATAAAATTTAAAATGTTTGTCCTTGATATTAGAATATTCTGGTAATTAATTTACGGCATACATGAATTTAAATACAGTTTTTTTAAATATGTATGGAAAATTCGTTACATTATATTGATTATAATGTTGCTCTTTTAAATGAAATCTTTAAAATCATTTAATATTCATAGAAAATTCAATAACACAACACTTTATCTTTCTAAATAAATATTTTATTTGTTATATTTTATATTGGCAAATACAAAAAAATATAATACATATTACAGATAACCTTGAACATTTTATAATTTAAAACAATATGTAATTGTATAAAGACAAATCGGCCAACACACTATGAAGTTTGACTTTTATTCGAATATGTATTGTTATGTATCGATTCTATAGCGGGATTCGTTTCTCTATTTGTTGTCCATGAACAATTTTTATCGGAACTGACCTTAATGATTTTTAACCCAGAATTTGGCTGGAATTTAAATAGAAATTATATAAAACAAATATTATATTATTATATCATATACATAGTTTGTATGCTCACTCATTGGATTCAAAAATGAACACCAAGAAATAGATAATACTTAAATAAAAATTTAATCTTTAATTCATTGTTATTATTATTTATTATTTTTATTATAATATGTATAATTATATATTAAAAAAATTTGTGGAATTCATAAATATTTTTTTTTACTATGCAATACCCTCTATCTTTTTTTATACATGAAGAATTTTTGAATAGCAATACCCTCTATGTTCCATGAAATGGCTCGTGGTGCAAATATTAAAAAAAATATTATTTAGTAGTTCACGTAGTTAGGTGTAATACACATTGTAGAACAAACAATTTTAATTTTCTTTAAAATTAGGGATATAAACGGTTTTTTGGCTCTACTGAACAATTGTGTTTTTTAAGATAGAGGATATTGAATATAAACTGTCGATATGATAAAGTATTAAAATAAATTTTATCATATAACTGTCACAAAATTTTGAAAAATAAGAGATATATTAAAATCTTTGGAATATACTTACTTACACTGAAACATACAAAATTTGCTGTACTAAAAATTAAAAAAAATATTTATGTAAGATATTATTAATAATAGAAACTGATTGTTTTGAAAGTGACATTTTTCATATAAATTGAGTTATCAAAAATAATTTTCTCAAAAAAATCAATCGTGACTTAGATTTTAAAATCTTAAGTTTTGTTAGCAAACAAAACTACAAAAACTTATTAAAAATTACTTCTGTAAAACAAGAGCTAATGCTGCTTATGACATTCTTAACCCTGGTGCTAGATTAGCAAATCTGTACGAATCCTATATTAAGGGTCCATTTGGTCAACATTACATTTTTCATATAAAATGAATATGGAAGGCAATATTTTATATTTATTTTTATTCAATACTTCGTGAAAAGAAAGCAGCTTATTTACAATTATTTTTGAGCAAAAACGCTTATTATTTTGATTTTAGTAAAACAAAAATATCCCTTGGACCAAATTATAAGGCAATATTTATACATACATATATTACCGTTTATAAAAGAAACGATACAAAAATTAGACCAAACGGGCCTAATCTAACAGCAGGTTTAATTATGAAGTACTTATGAAGCAATTATGAACACGAAATCAAGGAAAAATTTAAACTAAAATTCAAAAAAGGAAAACATCTTTTTAAATAAATTATATTTGGAAAACTTTTTAACAATAACTTTGTTTGTGTGAAAACACGTATTTTATATGTGAACGTCAGTTCGCAAATATATTTTGTTTTAATACATTAATATATGCGTTCCAAATTAAATTTCTTGATTTTCAAATAAAATATATTTGTTCAGAAATACATAATACTTACAAATATTGTTTCCAAATCTATTGTTTCCAAATCTCACTTATTTGTTGTAATTTATAAATGGCATTCAGCACTGCATTTTTCATATATCCATCACATTTATCTTCAAATATTGCGTGATCTAAAATTAAAATAATTAAATTTTTTCTGAAAATAAATCAAATAAAATTATCTATAAACAAAAAAATGCAAATAAATGTTATCATATCACAATTGAAAAACGCTGAAAACTAAGAGAAATATTTCAGCCGTTCATATATAATACTTACGTTGAAATATTTTTTAAAATTTGCCACTCTTCTCACAAAAGACCCATTCTAAAATTATTTTACTAAAAAAATTAAAAAAGAGAGTTATATGTATAACATAGTATTAATAATAAATTTCTATATTGCCACAAATAATTTTACATTTCTGAATTATGCGCTGGTATTTTTAATAAATAAATACTTTCAATTAAAATGTGTTTTGTTAATTTTGTAATTGCCAATAAGATGTTTATTTCAGGATAATAATATTATTTTGCACGTACCTAAACATTTCCCCATTGTCTCTTTCAGTATTACAAAATCTATTACTCACATTTTTATCATCCATTTGGCACAAATCTCTTCACAGGACTTACAAACAAGATCTCCTTCAAAAACGCATGTACATCGCCATAAATAACATACAGCAAAAATAACTATGACACACGCACTCCCTTATCACAGAGATCGATGGTGACGCCGACGGCATAACCACATGCATACAGACATGTACACGACGGTTTCGTTTGTTGTTGTTGCTATGCTTTAGCAAAAATAACTGTTAACAGCCCATATTAAAATTATTTTCGGTGCAATATGCACGTATGTATGCACGTATACTTACATATTCACAGCAACCAAATTTTTTCACAATCCGCGTCCCGAAAACAGACAACCGTTTCCTTCCATCGCTTGTAAATAACTGACGATTTAAAAGAAGACGAACAACAAAACTGTTCTCTATTTTCTCTTCTAACATTCCATAACAATTATTGATTCACACATTACCAAACAAAACTGATTCTCCGAGCGAGAGAGGGAGGGAGAGATTGTATAATTCTCTCGTATGTATTCTTAAAAATAATGACAATAGTCATAAAATTTATTACCAAGACAGCCTTTCCTTTAAGGGGAGCATAGCCTTAAATTTATTACTCAAATATCTCATACTGTTAATTAAGTCCGATTCGGCATTAAAACTACGACATGTCTACGTCATAGTGTTAATGTAGAAAATCCTTAAAAGTATTGAAATATTACTTAAAATAATGCGGATTGGCACAAAAATAATGATTTTTTTCTTTAATTTAAATGCGTACATTTAAAGAAGCGCGTATACAAAACTAATGATTAGATAGTCATTAATTCAAATTCAAAAAACTTTATATTAAGGAAAATTTCGTAAAAAACGTGTAAATTTTCATTATTTTAATGAAAATTGTCATTGAATTGATGCCGAGGTAGCATACTTAATATAAGAATGTGTCATCATTAGTTTTATTAATATTTTTTTTTTTCAGTGTATGTTTCGAATGTTTTGTACAACGCATTGAAATAGCGGAAAAAACCAACAGAGGCGGCGGGCCTCTGATCGTAAATTTGCAACCCCTTTAATAACAACAAAATTTGGAATCAAATTAGAAATAAATGCTGTTAACAGAATTAAAATAATAATCCACACTATGTGTGGTTAGCCAAAATAATCTACATATATCTCGTATTTCTGGACTTTGAGAAATCTTTCGATACATTGGCGATATAAGATATGTAATGGCCGTTTTTATATAAAACATGAACAAAACTAAAAATTGTTCTTGTCTCACCATGTTTCACACCAATACACTGAGTCATAGCTGGTCCATCAGCTTTCCCTTCTGATATTTTACCTATTGCAGGTATTTCGACCACAGCGGTATCATGTTCCTTACATGAGGACGAAGCGTCAGGGAGGTCCGATATCCTTTCTATTCCAATTGTGTAAGTCAACAAGGACGTACCAAGATCGACCATTCCACCTAGAATTTGGGATTATGGAATCCAAGTATCATTTCAAAAAGAGCTGAGTTCTCGCTGGTTTCACATAACTGCATTAGTTTCGAGTATTTGCATAGGTTCGAACCACCGATTCGGATATATGCAAGCAAATCCATCAAGCAGACAATTCAGTGCGGGTAACAAGAAATTGGCAATACGGATTGTTACTGCAGTTTTGACGTTTTGTGTCTACCCTCTGTGGGAATATATCGAATGAAAGGTTACCTCATTTGCAACCAAATTACAAATTTCCTTCTTTTGCCAACTTTCGAAGAGTCAAGTTTAAATTTTAAATCTGGGAAAAAATCATAAAAATCAATTTCATCCAATTTCTATTGTGTCAATTAATGTGCTCAGGTAACCTGTCGAAAATAATTGTGTTGTACCGACCTTATATCCAGTTCTTCCTAGGATTGGAACATCTTTTCATACTCCCCGCATAACTCCAAAACGTTTTCGGAAGATATACCCACCATAAGTGAAACCACCTGCATCTACCGTGTAGATTCCTCATAAAGACGTGTCGAGTTCCCCATCTACCCACAGGGCAGATGGAGCCTTCACGATTCCGTAATATCCTGGTGCTATAGTTATCTTTATTTGCGGAGGAATTCAAATCATTAACACAACGACGCTGAACCAATCACCCCAAAACTGCCAAGTCAGTTTGAGGGCTCTTGAATAGGTATCCGTATTCGATTGAAGATTTCGTGCCCCCTTAGGGTGCAATTTAACTAAAACCCATAGTTGATGCAATTTAATTAAAAACCACGACGATACAGCTCAGTCAAGGAAGCTACTGGTAAACATCTGCCCCCGATCTTTCTGCAGGCGATAGTCCCCTTTGACGGAAGGTTTCATCTTTATCATCGCGGCACTAAATCTTTCAAATCACAGTGAGCCATATTGGGACATCCTAGATATTCTCGCTGCTTCGGGTATCAAATTGTTATTGGTTTCTGAATTGAGGTTCAGCGTCAGTAATACCATTATTTAATTTGCTTTGGAGACGACCGTTAACAAAACAATACTGAAATTGCATGTGAAACCAGAGTAGAGAAACAACAGCTTATTAAGTATTAATAAACATACAAACACGATTTGCTTTTGATTTGGTATGGTTATATGACAGTGCAATGGGATTTTTGTAATAAATATTTTTTTTAAAAAAGTTTTGAATTTTTTTTTTATTTGCACCTATTTTTTTACAAGTATTTAATTTTCTTAAAAAAATTAAATAAAAAAAATCAAATTGAAATGTTGAAGTAGAGTACACAAAATATCAAACGCACCAAATATCCCAGTCGATTAGAAACCCATAACAAATTAAAGCAAGCATGATCCAGCGTCCATATATTTATAGTAATTTGTTGTAAAATCTTTGCAAGGAATTTTCTCATCATCTTAATAGCATAGCAACAACAATATCTGGTTTATGGAGGCCTTCATCAACAGAGAACGTTGGTAAGTTTGTGTAATGCTTTTTCTACTCCTCTTTCCATTTACCTTGCAATGATCCAAATTTTTAAGAGAATTTTTAAGAGTAGTGTATATTAATGTTTGTTTGCTCACGCGACTATTGAGAGAGTGCATATGGAACTGTTATACTCCCAGTACATGTTTCTTTATTTTATGGTCTTGCATTGCACTCTTCATTATCCTTGCTATTTATTTTGTTTTGATATCATATGTTTGGAGCACAGCTCCATCCAGTAAATGCTTTCTCTCAATAATCGGACGGTGATAGGAAGAATTCGTAAAATAGAAATTATAAATACTTTCTGTTTTGTGTATCTTTTTTTTTTTGATTAATTCTTACTTCAGAACGATTAGTTATTAACCCATTGGGGGATGTCAAAGATATTATATTCTTTTTAAAATAAAATATTCTCACTTTTCATGTTTTGTATACGATCCTTTTTGTTGGAACTTCAATTTATCAATTATTTAATAATTTGCTCTTATTTAAGTAATCTTATATTTTTATTTTAAATATGCTTTAAATCAACAATTGTCATTAATTATGAATATGTAATCCCATTTAACGACGTTTCTTATTAGATGGGGTGACTAGAAAAATGGAGTGAACTTTTATAGGGGTCCAATAGATTATTACTGCCAATTGGACACAGGATGGTGTGGGTTGTGAGGCAAAACCTCTCAGTAACAACAGGGAGTGTTTCAGCTATTATTCAAATGTACGACTAATACCTTTTGGATTTCTCCTAGGCCACTTTTCTTCAAATTTTACATTTTAGAGGGTTCTTTTTTTTGTTATTTTTTTTATTCAAATGAATATTTTTTAAAGTTAAAAAAATGGGAGTCTATAATTGTTCATGCGCGCAGGGTTTACGCCATACGTCGGCGTGTTAACGCGTAACCTCCCATTTCTGCACGTATGAACCGATCGACCCAAATATTTTCAACCCTGAGGGTGTCTCTTAAATACCAGTGAATGCGTCAGCGTCTGTCAAAAAAACGCATGATGGATAATTTTTAACGCGCGCTGTACCGAAATACGCAGTAAACAAAAAAACAGCTGATTTATCATCCCCATTTCAGAAAAATTGTTTTTGTTTTTCTACATTTGGAGTGGATATTCAGAGCAATATCGAAATTATGGATGATTTATATATTTTGAAAATATTCTGGACAAACCACAAAGAATAAGGAATAGAAATATATTCCAAAACCAGGAGGCATTCGAATTTTAAACATTTTCCGACAGCAATTCACTTTTCTTCGTCTTCTCAACTTTCTAACTAAGTTTTCGTAAGGAAAGCAATTTAATAGTTTGCATTCGAGCAGTATTATTGTGTATACACCCCAATGACACAACGTTTTTTAACTACAAAATTTCTATAGCATTGTAGTTATATGTTTTAATTTGTTTGTTATGCAAGATGCTGCTTTTCATTAGAGAGGAACGGAAACATTGCTAATATATCGTGGAGTATCTAAAGATGTTGGTTTTGTCCACTGAAGTCAAATTATGTTTCTTAAACTCTTTATTGGTTGTGCAAAATGTAAAGACCTGTAATTCTCCTCCTGACTTTGTAAACGCCAACCAAATCTATCGAAGCTGTCGGCACTTGCCATGTAGGGACTAAATTGTGTTTTTTTTTTTATCACATGACAGTGTCGCTATTAAATCAAATTCTATCTTATAATCATGCTTCAAAGTAGATAATTGTTTATTGGCCAGTTTCAATTGATATTTCCAAATGTCCTCGTTGAACATGGAATTTAAATGCAGCATCGTAAAGCTATGGAAATAAAAACTATTCGGAACAAGCTCGTGTCACATGCTTCATTGTAGGTAGAACAAACACCTGGACTAACGATTTTCTTAGATTAGATCCGACCGGAATCAAAATGTGTTCTTGAAAATGGATTCCTTGCGTCCAAGCAGCATGAATAGGTTCCCCACGTTTCTGTTGAATTAATAAACATTAATACAAAAATGCTGGTACATATTTTAAAGTTTTGGAATTTACTTGGTGTTCACAACTTCAGAGAAATTGCTTGCAATGTGCCCTTCTTGACAGTGTACCAGCTATTTCAATCATTTCTTCGCTGTTAATCTGAAAAACACATTTTGATATAAATTATAACAGTAAAATATTAAATTCTTACCAGTTTGTATTTGGTATTTCCAGCAAATTCAATATTTAATATTTTTCTACTTCGTGCACTGTTCCAAGATAAAAAATAAAATGCTGCTTGTCATCTGTTTGTGTTTATGTTTTCTTTTGTTGTTGTTTTGTTTTCTTTCCTTGTATGTGTAAGCACACTGTATCCGTGTGCGTATTTCGGTAGCTGTAGTACATTTTCATATATTTGAAATCGAGTTTGACGGACGCAGGACGCATTCACCGGTATTTAGGAGATGCCCTGATGGCTGTCTGTCATTTGTCAACCTTTTCGCTCGTTCCTCTCTTTAACTCCGAAACATCATTACGACCTGACGTTTGGTCTTGACATAATTATTTTGCTCACTCGTTTATCACCAACCAAAAGGAACAACAGCAAATCAGACAGACAGCCAAAGGGAGAAAAAACCTTAGAAGTTATTCTGCTCGTATAATAAGAAAAAGAAAAGGGTTGTGAACCCAGAACAAAATAAAAGAAACCGAAATAAAAATTAGTTGAAGTGCCATCCATTGAAACCACCAAGTGTTTTATTCATAACTGTGCCTCCGTTAGGCTGTGATTTTGTTTTCTGCCTCCGATCGGCTGATTCGCACAACAACAACAACCCCTGTGTGTGCCGCGACAGCTTCTTTGTGGTGATTTCTATCGTGTCTCAGGGAGACACCAGCAACAACAGTAAAGTGGCGTGATTTGGTGTCTCATCCAGCACACCGCTGACCGAGGCTGTAACAACAACAACTGTGTTTTGTGTGGCTGATCGAGCCAGTGTCAAAGAGGTGCTTTTTCGTGTGTCTCAGGGAGACACAAGAACAACAACGACAACAGCAAGTCTCTGGTGCTTGTCATACGGCCAGCAAGCCATCAACAGCAGTCTGGGAATTCAACGCAGCGGCAGCAGCGAAACGTGACGTCACTGGAGTGGACAGCCTGAGTGCGTGAGAGGCCAGTGGTAAGATTCCGGGTAAATTAGTAGTGCCGGAGGTTAGAGCGTGGCCCTAACATATGGTCCTTCGAGCCGGATGACAAGCACCAGAGACTTGCTGTTGTGTTGTTGTTCTTGCAACAAAAGCGGAAGGCGTCTCGAGTTTCGCAGAGGGGACAGCGGTAGTCCTCTTGGTAGTGTCCCATACGGTAGGCCATTACTAAAGATAGACAAATAAAAGATGTAAGATGGAAAGTTTGAAGTGGTAAGCATTAAATGTGCATAAACCAAAGTGTTGTGTTATCATTTTTGTCTCTATCTCACTGCGCTTGAACAACAAACGGTACAAGCCAAACATATAAATTGAACAGTGCCTCCACCAAATCATATTTGGTGGAGGCATATTCAACCGTGCCTGTATAAAAGCCCAACGATCACAGTGTGTGTGTGTTTATTTTCTCTGTCTCAAAGGGAGACGCATCAACAGCAACAGTAGTTTGCTGCGCAAATTTGGTGTCTCGTGCATCGGACCTCTGAGTGAGGCAACAATAACAACAACAGTGCTCTGCATAGCTCGTCGAGCCAGCCGTAAAGGGGTGAACACAATCAGCCAAGTTGACGACAGTGGTGTGACCGGCCGTGGAACGCAAGTGTGGATTCCGGGTGAGCTGTATTGCCGTAGGTAAGAGCGTGGCCTTAACACATGGTCCTTCAGAAGCCGTCTACGAATAGAACGAGCGACCCAATAAAATAGCAGGCAAATTTACCGGAAAATTAGGGTATGTACGGTGTATTTTATTAAGAAAAGTGCATGAGAGTACATACGCGGGTTATACCACTGTCCCAAACATTTTTGCATATTACTGTCCCAGTGGATTTGAAGATTATTTTATGTAACAAATAAGCACATTGTTGCATAATTTCAAGTCGAGTTTTTGGAAAACGGAAAATTCATAAATCCGTTACTCGTTGCTTCTGTTTGTTGCATTGTTGGTGTAGGTCATCAACATCTCAGTCCGCACACCATTTTTTGCTGTCTCTTTGCGCATACTTTGTTTTTGTTCCTAACCGGGATATTATCGGTGGTTGCCTTTGACACTTGATTTGTTTACCATCCCGGTGTCGTTATCGGTATTTCTGTCTGTCTCTTATTTGTTTTGCATTGGCAAAATAGAAAAACAATACACAGCGGTGAAAGAAGCTGTTGTACTAAAGGGAAACTGAATTATTTTGTCTGTCTTTGGAAGAAAGAATACTTTGATACAGTGGACAAAAGGTGTCCAAGTTTTTTTTGTGCCACTTTTGAAATTATTTTGTCTGTCTCTGAGGAAAGAATGATTTGATACAGTGGATAAGAGGTGTTCAAGTTTTTATTTGGCCACTTTAGGAATTTTTCCACATGACAAAATAAATAATCTTGGAATAATTACTGAACACAAAAGAAGTGTTGGATGGTAATTACATGCACAGTGGGCCACATATATTATTTTCTAACACCAATTTTTTCATATCAGAAGAAAATAAATTCGGTTTTTAATTTGCAAATGTAAATATAATACCTGCCTCCGAGTGAGAGAAGTTTTTGCACAGTGGGTCAAAAACAAAAATATTTGAATAAACTTTAATATCAGATAAAAATTACTTGCCTTTTTAACTACAATATAAAAGCAATACCTGTCTCATTTTGGGCGAAAACAAAAAATATATTGAACGAAAATTATTAATTTGGAAATTAATTTTGTTGTTGTTACGAGATTAAAATTAATTGATCACTGTCCCGTGGTAGCGGCGTTAATCCATTGAACAGTGGTCAATTGGGACAAAATAGAACAAATTTAATTTTGAAAATTAAATTAAAATTTTGAATGCGGATTTAAGCTAAAATCTGAACATTATCTGTCCCTTGGATAAAACAAAATATTTTTTTGTACGACACAGTGGGTCCATAAATATTATATTTTGTGAACGGAACTAGTAAGGTTTAAAAACATTTTTTTTTGATTTGGAGAATCACAAAGCCTGGTCAAAAAAACAAATTCTGCCCCATTTGTAATATTGTACAGTGGGCTAAAGCACATATTTTCAAAAAAATTTTAATAAATAAATTTGAGCCCGTCTAAAGTTGATTGAATTTGACGTAAAGCTCGCGCTGCACGAATATTTTCTGGATACTTCTGCAATATTTTATCGTTTACCCTGATAAACGAAACCTTGCCATAATTTAAAATTGAAATTAATAGTCTGGTCAAGGAAAAGTTTGGGACTATTCTCCATAAAGCCATTGTTATTTCTTGGAAGAACAAACTGTCCCTCTGCGCCAGCACAGTGACGCAAGAATTATTTTTTGGAAAAATTAAAAAATATTTGTTTTTGTTTTTACTGTCTCTGACGAGAATGGGTCTACTAGAGGAGTATTTGGTACAATGCGAGGAAATAATCGCTTTCGAACAACAATTAAAGGGCGTGGATGTCAAAAAATATAACGAACTGTCTCTAGAGGCAGAAGATCAGGAAATCCATAATTTGTGGGCGGAATGCAAGGATTGTTACAAAAAATGTATAACTGACCCTGAATGTATGAAAAAAGATAAGTTAACACTTAGGAGTAAAAAGGCAGAAGTTCACGCCTCTTATATTAGAATAATGACTCTGATAGGCGAAGTCAAGGAAACCTTGAAGGATACTACACGCTCCACAAGTCAAAAAGTTAGTAGTTATATTTCTGTCCCACCCTGTGATACGGAAGTATTTCACGGAGATTATTTAAATTGGCCCAGCTTCAGGGATTTGTTCACGGCCATATACGTGAACAACAAAAAGCTTAGCTCGGTTGAGAAGCTGTATCACTTATTTCAAGAGACTAGCGGGGAAGCTAGAGAAATTAATCGTCACATTCCCTTGACAGCTGAGGGATTTGATATAGCTTGGGGAAACCTTAAGAGCCAATACGAGAACAAGAGAATTCTCATTAATAGTAAATTGCGAACTATATTTAATCTGCCTCATTGTACACAGGAGTCCGCAAGTGGACTGAAAAAACTTCAAAGAGATGTAACAAATGCGATATCTGTATTGAAGTTGTACAAAATAGACATAGGGTCGTGGGATCCAATTTATGTCTTTCAGTGTTCGTCAAAATTGCCCAAGTTAACACTGTCCCTATGGGAACAGTCGATTTCCAAGAAAACCGAGATGCCCCAATGGGAGGAATTAAATAATTTTCTAACGGAAAGATTTCGTGCACTTGAGGGTGTATCCGATATGTATGGTCCACAGGGGACTACTTCTTCTCTGACACAGCGTCAGAAGTATAACAATTTCGATAAGTCGAAAAGTTTTAAGGTACACCACACGAAAGCAAATAATCAAAAGTGCAATCTGTATAGAGGAAATCATATTTTACGGTCCTGTCCCAAATTCATGAGTATGAATTTTAAGAATAGAATGTCGGTAGTGAAGCGAGGTAGACATTGTATGAATTGTTTGGCTCCAGGCCACATGGTATCAGAATGCACAAGTCAGAATACTTGTTCGGAATGCGATTCGAAGCATCATACGCTTTTGCACAGAGCAAAACTGCCTCAGCAGGGAAACAATAGGACAATTGAAACCAAATATATGCCCCAGTCGTCGCAAAATTCAAATATACAGTTCGTTGAACACCCGTCTACATCTCAGAATGTTAGGGCATATCATACTTCGGTGTCAAACAATGTAATGTTGACAATTGCTTGGATAACAATTAGGAAAGATGGTCTGTCTCATAGGATTCGAGCCTTAATAGATCCATGTTCGGATGATTCATTTGTCTCGGAAAGAATACAAAAATTGCTAAAACTACCCACAAAATCTGTTTCTGCTGAAATTACGGGACTAGGTGGGGAATACCTCACTAAATGTTCAAAAATAGCGATATTTACAATTGGTTCGACAGTTGATCCGCAGTTTTCTGTCGATATAGATGCGCTAGTTGCCCCTGATGTTACGGGAAAGGTCCCATCTCATTCGTTTGAGAATATTTGTCTGGCTCAATTGCCAAATTTGAAGTTCGCTGACTCAGAGTTCTATAAAAGTGGTTCTGAGGATATCCTCATTGGAGGAAACGTGTATCCACTAATTCTACTCAAAGGGGTGGAACACGGGATTCTCGGGACGCTGGTAGCCCAGGAGACGGTCTTTGGGTGGATCGTGACTGGCCCAACAAACAATACAACTACGAAAAATAGGGTTCGAGTTGCACATTGTACCAGAATTTCCGTAAATGAACAATTGGCTCGGTTTTGGGAAATAGAAGAAATCCCAGTAGAAAAGCTTTTCTCAGAAGAAGATAAAATTTGCGAACAGATTTATAGATCCACAGTTAAGAGGAATTACGAGGGAAGATACATTGTGGATTTGCCGTTTAAATCGGATTCGACGTCGAACTCCGTGATTAGTTCCAATAGATACGTAGCTCTGAGTCAATTTCTTCGCAACGAACAGTCTCTGGCCCGGAAACCAGAACTTAAGAAAATGTATGACGAGGTCATCAATGAATATCTGTCCCTGGGACATATGGAGTTAGTCAAGCCACCAAATAATACAGAATTATGTTTTTATCTGCCTCACCATGGGGTGTTTAGGCCAGAGAGCGCCACAACAAAGTTGAGGGTCGTTTTTAACGCTTCGTGTCCCTCAGCGAATGGAAAAAGTCTAAATGACTTGTTATATGTGGGCCCAGTCCTACAGAAGGACATTGTTTCGTTAATTTTGAGAGGGCGCCTATCCAGTTCGTATTTAACGCGGATATCACGAAGATGTATAGGCAGATTCTGGTAAATCCAAAACACGCGCCATTTCAAAGAATATTGTTTCGATCTGCCTCTGATGATGAAATAAAAGATTTTCAATTGAAAACTGTCACCTTTGGGGTGAATTGTGCTCCGTATTTGGCGTTACGGACGCTTCTGCAGTTGGCAGAAGATGGGCAGCACAGGTTTCCAGGAGGATCAAAAATTCTCAGAGAGAGTATGTACGTTGATGACGCGTTAGTAGGTGCTCATTCTGTCTCTGAAGCAATTGAATCTAGGAAACAATTAACGGACATATTGATGTCCGCGGGATTCCATCTTCGAAAATGGACAGCAAATTGCTTAGAAATACTTAAAGATCTGCCTCGGGAGCATTTATTGAATGAAGAATTCCTAACATTCGACGACAAAAGCACGGCAAAAACTTTAGGAATCAGGTGGAATGCGGCAAGCGATTCTTTCTATTTCGTGACGGAAAAAATACAAGATAAACTTTCGTTTACAAAAGAGAGGTTTTATCTTTTATTGCGAGACTATTTGACCCGTTGGGATGGTTGTCTCCGGTAATAATTACTGCTAAAGTTCTTATGCAACAGTTCTGGCTGGACGACATAAAATGGGATGATCCTTTAAAACCACTGTCTCTGTTAAAATGGAAATCATTTATCCAGAAATATTCCGAAATAGACAAAATTAGTATTGCCAGATGGGTTAATTATTCCCCAAACTGTCTCGTGGATTTTCACGGATTTTGCGATTCCTGGAGTTAGCATATGCCGCCGTTTTATATATACGAATTAGTGTAGAAAGTCGTATTTGCACTAATCTTCTTGTGTCGAAGTAGAAGGTAGCCCTGATTAAAAAAGTTTCTCTACCCCGACTGGAACTATGTGGTGCTTTACTTTTAGCGCAATTGGTTAATGCGTATCTGCCTCAGCTTAGGGTTGAGAATAAATCTCTTCATTTATGGTCCGACTCGACTATCGTCCTTGCATGGCTCAGAAAGCCTTCGCATGCCTGGACCACCTTTGTGGCAAATAGAGTTGCAAAAATTCAAGATAAGGTTGGTCCAAATTGGAAGCATGTTTCCACTTATGACAATCCCGCTGATCTAGCAACCCGGGGGGTGACTCCTTTAGAGCTAAAGGAGAAAGGCTTGTGGTGGTTGGGACCATCCTGGTTGCGAGAGGATGAAGCTTTCTGGCCCTCAAACATAGATATCCCGGATACAAACCTTGAAGAGAAACTCTCAAAGGCTCATTTATCTAGATCAGCAGAACTTGAGGACGTTCTAGACCGTTTTTCATGTCTCTCGAAGGCAATTCACGTGGTATCATATATGATGCGTTTTCTCAAAGCCACTCATCCTGTCTCAAGGGAAAAAGCCAAGTTCTGTAGCGTACGACTGACTTCACAGGAATTAGTAGCTGCACGGAATCGTCTTATGGCTCTGTCTCAAAAGATATATTTTCCAAAGGAATATACAGCTCTTTCCCAGAAGAAAGCGATCGATTCCAAAAGTTCTCTTCTTACTCTGACTCCGTTTATGGACAATGAACAGCTTATTCGTGCGAATGGTCGCCTAGGATCCACTCTGTCTCTGTCATATAGTGAAAGACATCCTGTTATTCTGTCACCTCAAAGTCGTTTCGCTAGGCTATATGTAGGATTTATCCACAAGCTGACTCTGCATGGAGGACCGATTAGAATGCTGGATCATTAGAGCCAAAAATCTAATAAAATCTCACGTTCGGAGTTGTAAAAATTGTATTCTGTCCCGTGGCCGCCTTACCCCCAGAGAGAACCACTTTCAGTAGACCCTTCGCCAATACAGGCATTGATTATGCAGGTCCCTTTGACCTTAAAACATTCTCTGGACGCTGGACATTCTTTGACCTTAAAACATTCTCTGTCGCATTATAAAAGGCTATATTTGCTTGTTTGTCTGTTTCGCAACTAGAGCGATTCACTTAGAGGCCGTAAGTGACCTATCTACCTCAGCTTTTCTAGCGGCCTTAACCCGTTTCGTGTCCCGGAGAGGCTATCCCAATAAAATATATTCTGATAATGGTCGGAATTTCGTCGGCGCTGCTCGAGAAATTAAGGCAAACTTTGCCAAAGTTTTAGCTGAGTTGCCAGGTGAAACTGTCACACGGTATGGCCAGCAAAGAATAGAATGGCGTTTCATACCTGCTGTTGCCCCACACATGGGCGGATTGTGGGAAGCAGGTGTTAAAAGTTGCAAGTTGCACTTAAAAAAGATTGCGGGACAAATTCGTCACACCTTTGAGGAATTTAGTACAATTCTCTCTGCTATCGAGTCGCGTCTGAACTCGAGACCTCTGACCCCGATGTCTGAAAATATCGACGATCTCACTGCCCTGACACCCGGCCACTTTCTAATTGGTTCACCTATTCTGTCCCCTGTTGAACCCGAAGAGATAACCTCTAAAACGTCCTTATTAAATCGATGGCGTAGACTAAAGATAGTTCAACAAGAGTTTTGTCGAAGGTGGAAGTCAGACTATCTAAAGGAGTTACACAAGCGTAACAAGTGGAAAAAACCTTGTGAGAATATCCAGATTAATAACCTAGTAGTCCTCCATGTAGATACTGGATTATCAAATGATTGGAGGCTTGGTCGCGTTACCAAAGTTTATACTGGTACCATGGTAACGTTAGGGTGGTCGATTTACGAACACAGGCGGGCCCGATTACTCGCCCTGTGCATAAACTTGTCTTACTACCTCGATCCGCTTAAAATGTCTCTATCTCTGTCCCACCCAGAATTTTGAAACCTCACGCCATAAACTATATTTTTCTGTGTTTGTTCACAACCTTTTCTTATTTTTCCCTAGACATGGCGTATTATCAAGGCCACTATTTGGAGGAGTTTCAGTGCTATATCTGCGATACACACCACTCGTTTCGTTTTTGTCGACGGTTCTTGATAATGCATCCAGCAGAACGATTGCGATTTGTGCATCAATTGTGAGAATTGCCTGGGACAGTCGCACCAGATAGCTGACTGTCGCAGCGGAGCATGCCGTTTATGCTGGTTTGGCCACCACAACCTTCTCCACCCCCTCGACGAGCAGTCGTTTGAATGGCTCCAGATGACAGCACTTGAGTAGTACGCATGTTGCTAGACCCGAACACGCCGGAAAGCTATTTCCTCCCCTTCAATTCATTCTTCCCCTTCAGATTGAAAAACTACAAGAAGCCGATGGAGTTACAGCTGACCGACCGCCATAATGAGGTCCGCACCCTCACCGTGACGCTGCGCCCGAAAGTGGCTCCTTCCCCATTCACTCCTCATCGGATTGGGGTGCCCGCACCGGTCTGGGAAGCGGCTTGCTCAATCGTGCTGGGCAATGATGTGGCGAAATATATCTACCTCGGTATCCACGAAGAGATGAGGGGCTTACCATTCATCCAAAACACAATTTTTGGGTGGACTTTCTTTGGGAAGATGAAGGTTGACCAAACCCCAGGTTGTCTCACGGAATAAATCGGCGTCCAGTCACCATTTTCACATCTCCTATTGGCCCAGCTGGGCGTGAAATCATATTATTGTTTCAATTAACTTGTTTTCTTTATTTAACTCCGAGGTATGGATCTCATCAATGCTATAATAGTTTAAAAAAAATGAATTACACTTTTTGTATGCCCCTGGATGGGCTAGTATTATAAGTTAAGTTTTTTTTTATTGAATATAAATTCAACTTTAATCTTTTATTTTTCTTTATATTTTCCATTTAATTATTTTTCTCTTATGTAAACAATAATTAATTGTAGTTATCTTGCCCAGTCTGGGCAAGGGGGGCGGTATGTTCATGCGCGCAGGGTTTACGCCATACGTCGGCGTGTTAACGCGTAAACTCCCATCCCTGCACGTATGAACCGATCGACCCAAATATTTTCAACCCTGATGGCTGTCTGTCATTTGTCAACCTTTTCGCTCGTTCCTCTCTTTAACTCCGAAACATCATTACGACCTGACGTTTGGTCTTGACATAATTATTTTGCTCACTCGTTTATCACCAACCAAAAGGAACAACAGCAAATCAGACAGACAGCCAAAGGGAGAAAAAACCTTAGAAGTTATTGTGCTCGTATAATAAGAAAAAGAAAAGGGTTGTGAACCCAGAACAAAATAAAAGAAACCGAAATAAAAATTAGTTGAAGTGCCATCCATTGAAACAACCAAGTGTTTTATTCATAACTGTGCCTCCGTTAGGCTGTGATTTTGTTTTCTGCCTCCGATCGGCTGATTCGCACAACAACCCCTGTGTGTGCCGCGACAGCTTCTTTGTGGTGATTTCTATCGTGTCTCAGGGAGACACCAGCAACAACAGTAAAGTGTGTGGCGTGATTTGGTGTCTCGTCCAGCACACCGCTGACCGAGGCTGTAACAACAACAACTGTGTTTTGTGTGGCTGATCGAGCCAGTGTCAAAGAGGTGCTTTTTCGTGTGTCTCAGGGAGACACAAGAACAACAACGACAACAGCAAGTCTCTGGTGCTTGTCATACGGCCAGCAAGCCATCAACAGCAGTCTGGGAATTCAACGCAGCGGCAGCAGCGAAACGTGACGTCACTGGAGTGGACAGCCTGAGTGCGTGAGAGGCCATTGGTAAGATTCCGGGTAAATTAGTAGTGCCGGAGGTTAGAGCGTGGCCCTAACAATAATAATGTATGTAATGAGAACAGGGCTTGGAAAGAGAGGGACACGAACCCCCCACCCGACTGTAGCTAGTGCAATCAAAGGTTCCCAAAGTCCCAGCTCTTGCCAAGTTCAAAGGTGACTTTTATGATTTCAGAAATACATCTTCGACAATTTTTTTGTACGAGTTCAGTACAGAGTTTGGCTCCCAACGTGGGGCCGAATAAGTTTTTGACCTGAACTTTCGACTCTTTTCCAGTTAAAATGTTTAGATTTCATTTTGTAGAAAATTTCTAATGTCTCTTAGTCGAAGGAAATTTTGTCTTGAATACTTGTTAGGGTCCTTCAGGATTCTCAGCAATCTGAAGTTAACTTCGAATTAGCTGACCGTCGGAATTTCTTCAATATTTTCATTACAGGATGGACTGGAGCTAGGACATATTTTTAATTTTCATGTTTTGTATATCCCTGTAACTGAATTGATAATTTTGCCTAAGGAATCAGCACTTTTTAGCGAATTGGATTTCATTTCTTAGCTGGGAGCATTTTTATGACCTGTCCTAAGAAGACGAATGACATGAATTATATATTTCGTGGCTGGTGTGTCAGTTACAATATTGGTTATTTCGATATACAGGACTCCATAGACCAAGTTTGCTTCCTTTTCTGTATTAGTCAAAGAAGAAACGTCAACCCACTTATGAAAGTTAACAAAAACACCTACAGCGTTAAAAAACATTACATCGTTAACTATTTAGAGCAGGAATTTTACCTTATTGTTTCAAACATCGAATTACTTCTTGTATTGCAAAGTACAACCATTTGTTTACATATTTGGTTTGATTAAAATGGCTTCAGAAGAACAATCCTCTCAGCAGCCAACGCAAGAGTTGGTTCCTCTTAACAATCAACCTTCCTTCTGCCACATTTTAAGGAACCAATGCAGCAGGGTCAGGACTGCATAATAATAAGTCAATGTACACATCCATTTCACAGAAGCTGCATCGAGAGGCATCTTTCGACTTCATCCGAGTGTCCTGTGTGTAAGCATGCATGCGAGCTCAGTGAGTTGAGAACATTGACGATTGTTCCAATTCCACCCCCAGTGCCAAAACCCACAATGTCGAAACATTGCCAAAGAGGTAAAGGCAGATGAGCAATGGGGAGAACGTACCATACACGCAGTGTTAGTAGGAACTTATTTCAAGAACCTCCAAATTCATCATTGAATACGAGCAATGCAGAACCAACAGATCATATTCCTACTCCCAATAGGAATACGAGTTCTTCTCCATTTCCAAGGAATCCTAACCAAAATCATGCCCAGGCTTCTGGTGTCGATTATAATGAGATCAATCGGATGATTGAATCCAGACTCACTAGAATTTTACAGAATTTTCAGTTTTCACAAACATCCCCTCTTAACACATTTCCCAATATAGATCTCGGTAATCCTGGTATGGGTAGTTTCCCTCAAAATAATCCAAATAATTCGAGAACCAATAATTACAATAGGAATCCCTCAAATTTTGTAAATAATCCACAAAATCATGTCAATGATCTTCACCTAGGAAAATAATTGGTTGAAATTCGATTGTAACAATAAAAAAATAGTACTAGCAACAAAAAGTATATTGCTTTTTGTTTTTTTCATTGACACTCGGTTAGTTGTGGTAACCGATTTTAAATTTTCATTATAGTACCATATGATCGATTTTTGGCTGTGACAACCAATGTTTTATTCTTGACAAAAGAAATTGTATCAATAGACCAAAGATTATTATTGCAACGAATAATTGGTTACTACAACAGAAAAAATATTAATAAATAATCGTTTATTGGTTATCCCAATCATTTCCCAAATGTATTTTGGGAAATACAACCGAAAGATTGGTTGCTGTTCTTTTGCTGATACATGACAAACAAAGAATAAAATTACTCGACATAAAAAAATCTTCAACATTTTGTTCAAGAACGGTATAGGTAATCAAAAATAATCTCGTGTGGATAATAATGTGTGGAATGCAGAATATGTTGTGCAAAATGTTTTACATAAATAAATAATAAAAGCAACAATCATGAAATTGAAAGCACAGGGTTAAGCGAGCGATATTTGCATAAAAGTTTTGTGTTTTTTTAGTGTACTAAAATGTGTGTCAAATATTTCCACATCTCATAATAGGGATGAATTTGTAATATGCTATTTTTAATTTTGTTATGAATTGTTTTATTTGTTCAATAAATAAAATAAAAATTAATGAAAACTGTTTTTAATTGTCAGTAGTAATGACTGACAAATTGTCGGAACAACCAATTTTTTAAAACAGTTGGTTGTGGCAATTACAACAGATAATTTAAGCCACCATGTTCGTAGTTGGCGCAACCAAATATGATTGTTGTCAACATGGAAGCAGAAGTATACCACAACCAAAATATTGGTTGTCCTGATGGAATCGCACGATAGTAAACAGAACTACCAAAATTTGGTTGGCAAATAATTCGGTTGAGGCAACCAAACTGTATTCTGTGTGTTCCTATTGGTCCCAGCATGAGTAGACCAATAACAAATACAACGTCTAATTATAACGCTGTTAACAATCCACATCTTGGCCAAATCCCTACGAACTCACAAGGTTCACACATGTCAACTAATATATGTAATTTCAGCTCGACTAACATTCCCGCTGATAAAGTCACGTCGATCATCAATAATTGGAACCTTAAATATGATGGTTCGTCAAATGGTATCAATATTGATGAGTTTTTATATCGCGTGAAGACACTTACACGAGACACATTTAATAATGACTTTTCCCTAATTTGTAAAAACTTGAATACTCTTTTATCAGGGAAAGGCCGAGAATGGTACTGGCGGTACCATAAAAAAGTGTCAAACATCATTTGGGAAGAGTTCTGTCAGGCTATCCGTGGGCAATACAAGGATATGAAATCTTCCTTCGACCTCAGAGAAGAGATTCGAAACAGAAAACAAAGACCCGGTGAATCCTACGACAACTTCTTCGATGCACTATCTATGATTTCAGATAGATTGCCTATCCCTATGATTGAAGAAGAATTCATAGAAATCATTGCCAGAAATCTACGTCCTGAGATTCGTCAGGATCTCTTGTATGTACCCATAAGATCCTTATCACACCTTCGCAAATTCGTTCAAATGCGCGAGAACTTTTTAAGCGATGAATACGTAAGGAAAACACTAGGTCAGCGTACTCAAAACACTACATTTCTACCACGTCAACAAGTGGCAGAAATAGGCCATAAGGTTAGGTTAGGTTGAATAGAGGAGACGTTTAAAACGTCTCATGTCCATGGACATACACTTAAGCCAGTGGTTCGGCCTGTTGTGCGCTCCTTATTTATGATTTTCATACTCCACGGATTACAGAAAATCGGTACTAGACACGTATTTTCTCAGTATCTTCCAGTCATATCCTCTGAGATGAGTCAAGTCTGGCAATATGTCGGAACCGAAATATCGGGATCTTGCATGTGTGAAAGCTGGGCAGTGACACAGAAAATGTTCTATCGTTTCGATGTTTTCCCTGCATGCCCTGCACTCGTCGTTTTCTGCTAGTCCTATGCGATGAAGATGTGCCTGTAAGCTTGAGTGTCCCGTTAGAACACTTATCATCTTACTAATCTCGATCTTGTTTAGTTTCAGAAAACTACTGGTTTTCTTCTCATTTGGGTCACCCCATAGTATCTTTGCAGTTGCTCCTACAGTTGCTCTATAAATAGACCATAAAGAATCCTTGATAAATTCAGAGCCTGAATTTTTAGTACAAAGAACCGAAGCTTCTGTCAAGTGCTGGAACTGCGATTTGAGTGGTCACTACCGGCAGGATTGTCTAGCCGAAAGGACACTCTTTTGCTATGGGTGTGGCACGAAGAAAGTTTATAAGCCACAGTGTGAAAAATGTGCTACTCGCAGTTCCACTGCTTCAAAAAACTCGAGACAAATGGGCCCTCAAAAGGACATTGTTTAAGAGTTGGCCCTAAAAAAGAATGTGACCATAAGACCTCTTTCATACCTTGCATAAACAATATACCTGATGTTACAAAAACTGATTCTAATCGAATCACAATTTTAAAAAGATCTGCTTCGTCGAACGTATCTTCGGGAGATGAAGTTTCCAAAATCATTTACCCTCGACTTCCCTTACACAAACGCTGGGAATTATATCTATAGAAACGTAATGAAATTTTCAATATCAATGCCATTTCCCCTATCAAAAAGCCAAAACGATCGACCATTAGATTGCGACAATTTTACAAGAAAAAGAAATTATTTTCCAAAATACAAATATCAACCATAATCTCCAACCCGAAAGATATGCGATACTACGCCAAAGTGTCCTTTCTTGATTTTCAAGAATATGGATTGTTGGACACCGGGGCTAATATTAGCTGTGTTGGTGGAGATTTGGCCCGGAAGGACTTTTCCAAATATTCAAGTTTCGTTTCGTGTAATTCCTACGTGAAAACAGCTGATGGGAATTGTCAAAGAGTATTGAGTTGGATTGAGGTCAACACCACCTTCAAAGACCAAACAAAAATGCTGAAGCTTTTCATAATTCCTACCATATCCCAGAGATTAATTCTCGGGATTGATTTCTGGAGAACTTTTAAACATTTACAGAATATAGGATCTGTTGATATTCTGGCCTGTAGTTCTGAGGGTATAGTCTCTCCAGACATATCTTCAATTAGCATTTCAAATGATCAGGACGAGCTAAATATATCAAATGATTCCATGTTTCCACTATCCGATCAAAAACGAAAACGTCTAACTTCTGTTATAGCATTGTTTCCAAACTTTGAGGTGCTGGGCCGCACCGACGTGATTATGTCGGGGAAGCACCTCCCATTAAGCAACGCTTCTACCCCGTGTCGCCAGCGGTAGAGAAATTAATGTTTACCGAAATCGATAGGATGTTGGAACTTGGAGTCATAGAACCATCCACTTCACCATGGAGCTCTCCTATGAGGCTCGTGGTGAAGCCTAACAAGGTGAGGCTCTCTTTAGATGCTAGGAAGCTAAATTCCGTAACGAAGAAGGACGCATATCCTCTTCCAAATATTGAGGGGATATTCTCCAGGCTTCCAAAAGCAAACATAATCTCCAAGCTAGACCTAAAAGACGCATTCTGGCAGATTAGTCTCGACCAAAAATCAAAAGCAATGACGGCATTCACAGTCCCGGGACGGCCATTATACCAGTTTGTGGTAATGCCGTTCGGGCTGTGCAATGCCCCACAAACCATGTGTCGTTTAATGGACGAGCTTATCCCGCCAGATTTGCGTCACTCGGTTTTTGGATACCTGGATGATATGGTTATTGTATCAGAAGATTTTGATACCCATTTGGAAGTCCTGATGAGAATATCCTCACAATTTAGGAAAGCTAACCTAACACTAAACATATCTAAAAGTAATTTTTGTGTAACCAAAGTGAATTACCTTGGATATGTTATAGGTAACGGCGGTATCACAACAGATTCCGAAAAGGTAACAGCTATCACCAACTGGCCAGTACCGAAGAACTTAAAACAAGTTCGAGGTTTTCTGGGGCTGGCTGGTTGGTGTAGGCGTTTCCTGAACAATTTTTCTACAGAAACCTTTGCAATTACTGAGGTTCTTTCGGCGAAAAGAAAGTTTAAGTGGACTGAAGAGGCACAAAAAGCCTTTGCAAGGGTGAAGTCACTGCTCACTACTGCTCCAGTGTTGGCTAATCCTGACTTATCAAAGAAGTTTTACCTACACTGCGATGCGAGTGACTTTGGCATAGGTGCAGTCCTTGTACAACTGGACGAGGATGGTAACGAGAGGCCTATAGCGTTTATGAGCAAAAAATTGAGCACCGCGCAACGTAACTACAGCGTTACGGAGCGTGAGTGTCTCGCTGCTCTAGAAGCCATCAAGAAGTTTCGTTGCTACCTCGAACTCCAAGAGTTTGAGGTCATAACCGACCATTCAAGCCTGTTATGGCTTATGCGGCAAACCGACCTCAGTGGTAGATTGGCTCGATGGGTGTTCAAACTACAACCCTACAAGTTCACCATCAGCCACCGAAAGGGAAAGGACCATGTGGTACCGGATGCTTTATCCAGGATTCCAAACGAAGAAATTTCGGGATTAGAGATAATTGACTTAGGCATAGATTTTAACTCACCAAGTTTTAATGATAAAGACTATCAGGAATTTAAGGACACCGTGACGAAAAACCAGAGTAAATGTCCTGATCTAAAAATAGTAGACAATTTTGTTTACTATCGTACGGAGTATTATTCTAGGGACGAAAATTAAGAACAATTTTGTTGAAAATTATGGGTTCCTTCAAAAATGCGCACTGAAATAATTTCGAAAGCTCATGATACGCCTGTAACAGCCCATGGAGGCATGGCCAAAACGCTTGAGCTTATAAGACGTACCTTTTTTTGGCCAGGCTTGGTTCGAGATGTGCGAGAGTATGTGCGTAGTTGTGAAGTCTGCAAGACTACCAAAGCAACAAATATAGTCCTTAAACCACATATGGGGAAACTAGTTGAGTCCGTCCGTCCGTTTCAAAAATTGTATATAGATATTCTCGGGCCCTACCCAAGAAGTAAAGCTGGTCATATTGGCATACTTATCGTGCTGGATCATATGTCAAAGTTTCACTGGTTATGTCCTCTTCGAAAGTTTTCAGCGCTACCTATACTGGAGTATCTGGAAAAGCACATATTCCATGTGTATGGGGTTCCAGAAACAATAGTAAGTGACAAAGGAAGTCAATTCCGTTCGAACGAGCTAAATGCTTTTCTGACCACATACGGAATAAATCATGTTTACACCGCGTTATACTCACCGCAATCAAATGCATCAGAGCGGGTAAACCGCTCCATAATTGCGGGTATACGGACCTACTTAAAAAATGATCATAATAAATGGGACGAAAAACTTAGTCACATCAGTTGCGCCCATCGTAATTCGCTACACCAAGCTATACAATGTTCACCCTACCATGCCCTTTTCGGCTTCAATATGGTGACACACGCTTCTTCGTACGAATTACTTAGGAATCTTAAGCTTTTGGATGAACCTACCATCAAATTGTCTAAGGACGACCATCTCCAACTGGTACACCAAGATATAAGACGCCATATCAGAGTCGCATATGAGTGCGGGTAACAAGAAATTGGCAATACGGATTGTTACTGCAGTTTTGACGTTTTGTGTCTACCCCCTGTGGGAATATATCGAATGAAAGGTTACCTCATTTGCAACCAAATTAACAAATTTCCTTCTTTTGCCAACTTTCGAAGTCAAGTTTAAATTTTAAATCTGGGAAAAAATCATAAAAATCTATTTCATCCAATTTCTTTTGTGTCAATTAATGTGCTCAAAAGTGTATAACCAGAATTGACTCAGGTAACCTCTCGAAAATAATTGTGTTGTACCGACCTTATATCCAGTTCTTCCTAGGATTAACTCCATAACGTTTTCGGAAGATATATCCACCATAAGTGAAACCACCTGCTTCTACCGTGTAGATTCCTCATAAAGACGTGTTGAGTTCCCCATCTACCCACAGGGCAGATGGAGCCTTCACGATTCCGTAATATCCTGGTGCTATAGTTAGCTTTATTTGCGGAGGAATCCAAATCATTAACACAACGACGCTGTACCAATCACCCCAAAACTGCCAAGTCAGTTTGAGGGCTCTTGAATAGGTATCCGTATTCGATTGAAGATTTCGTGCCCCCTTAGGGTGCAATTTAACTAAAACCCATAGTTGATGCAATTTAATTAAAAACCACGACGATACAGCTCAGTCAAGGAAGCTTCTGGTAAACATCTTCCCCGCTCTTTCTGCAGGCGATAGTCCCCTTTGACGGAAGGTTTCGACTTTATCATCGCGGCACTAAATCTTTCAAATCACAGTGTGCCATATTGGGACATCCTAGATATTCTCGCTGCTTCGGGTATCAAATTGTTATTGGTTTCTGAATTGAGGTTCAGCGTCAGTAATACCATTATTTAATTTGCTTTGGAGACGACCGTTAAGTACAGCTTAACAAAACAATACTGAAATTGCATGTGAAGCCAGAGTAGAGAAACAACAGCTTGTAAATTCCCCCAAAACGCATGTCGCTTGCCCATCGATCAGTCATCATGTATCACTAAGGCGCTGTTTTCTGATATAAAATACGAAATGACAAATTCAGCCACCCTACAATAAACAGTCCCGCAACTTTAGTTGAACACAACGTGGACAACCGTCCCAGTATACCATTAAGTATTAATAAACATACAAACACACTAAAAAAAGCGTACTGAAAATCAATGAATTTTTCGTAAAGTTTAAGATTTCGGCAATGATTTCGAGCCAAAGACAATCGCTATAAAAATAAGAAGGTTTTATAGCTAATTTAAAGACGTGAATAGTACTTGTTTTGAGGATACATTTCATAGAATTAAGAATTTTGGGTAATAAAACTAATTAAGTTTGGTCTTAAAATAAGCACATTTTTGCGTAAATTTAAGTATAGCGCGTGCTTATTTTTAGTAAAATATCATATAATTTAAAACATTATCGTAATAAAATTTAAAATGTTTGTCCTTGATATAAGAACATACTGGTAATTAATTTAAGGCATACATAAATTTAAATACAGTTTTTTTAAATATGTATGGAAAATTCGTTACATTATATTGATTATAATGTTACTCTTTTAAATGAATCATTTTCTTTGAAATCATTTACTATTCATAGAAAATTCAATAACACAACACTTTATCTTTCTAAATAAATAGTTTATTTGTTATATTTTATATTGGAAAATACAAAAATAATATAATACATATTACGGATAACCTTGAACATTTTATAATTTAAAACAATATGTAATTGTATAAAGACAAATCGGCCAACACACTATGAAGTTTGACTTTTATTCGAATATCGTATTGTTATGTATCGATTCTATAGCGGGATTCGTTTCTCTATTTGTTTTCCATGAACAATTTTTATCGGAACCGACCTTAATGATTTTTAACCTAGAATTTGGCTGGAATTTAAATAGAAATTATATAAAACAAATATTATATTATTATATCATATAGTTTGGATGCTCACTCATTTCCTGCAGTTTGTAAATTTTTAATTCCCCACTGCATTTTTCATATATCCAAATAAAGTTCAATTGCGCGAACAAAAATAAAAATAATTTGAATAGAAATCAAACAGAATGATTTATATACGATAAAGTATTAAAATAAATTTTTTCATATAACTGTCACAAAATGTTGAAAGATAAGAGATATATTAAAATCTTTGGAATATACGTACTAACACTGAAATATTTAGTCACTCTTCTACGACACAAATTCTCATAATAGATCCATACAAAATTTGCTGTACTAAAAGTTAAAAAAATATTTATATTTGAATGTGGCATTTTTCATAAAATCAATTGTGACTTAGATTTTAAAATCTTAAGTTTTGTTAGCAAACAAAACTACAAAAACTTATTAAAAATTACTTCTGTAAAACAAAAGCTAATGTTGCTTATGAAATTCTTAACCCTAGTGTTAGATTAGCAAATCTGTACGAATCCTAGATTAAGAGTCCATTTGGTCAACATTACATTTTTCATATAAAATGAATATGGAAGACAATATTTTATATTTATTTTTATTCAATACTTCGTGAAAAAAAAACAGCTTATTTACAATTATTTTTGAGCAAAAACTCTAATTATTTTGATTTTATTAAAACAAAAATATCCCTTGGACCAAATTATAAGGCAATATATATACTTATATATATTACCGTTTATAAAGGAAATGATACAAAAATTGGACCAAATGGGCCTAATCTAACAGCAGGTTTAATTATGAAGTACTTATGAAGCAATTATGAACACGAAATCAAAGAAACATGTAAACAAAAATTAAAAAAAGGAAAAATCTTTTTAAATAAGTTATATTTGGAAAACTTGTTAACAATAACTTTGTTTGTGTGAAAACACGTATTTTATATGTGAACGTCAGTTTGCAAATATATTTTGTTCTAATACATTAATATATGCGTTCCAAATTAAATTTCTTGATTTTCAAATAAAATATATTTGTTCAGAAATACATAATACATACAAATATTGTTTCCAAATCTATTTCCTTTCAATTCAAACATTCCCATGTAGGTGTATGCTCACTTATTTTTTGCAAGTTATAAATGGCATTCAGCACTGCATTTTTCATATATCCATCACATTTATCTTCAAATATTGCGTGATCTAAAATTAAAATAATTAAATGTTTTTTTTCTGAAAATAAATCAAATAAAATTATCTATAAACAAAAAAAAATTTAAATAAATTTTATCATATCACAATTGGAAAACGCTGAAAACTGAGAGAAATATTTCAACCGTTCATATATAATACTTACGTTGAAATATTTTGTAAAATTTGCCACACTTCTCACAAAAGACCCATTCTAAAATTGTTTTACTAAAAAATTAAAAAAGATAGTTATATGTATAACATTATTAATAATAAATTTCTATATTGCCATAAATAATTTTACATTTCTGCATTATGCGCTGGTATTTTTAATAAATAAATACTTTCAATTAAAATGTGTTTTGTTAATTTTGTAATTGCCAATAAGATGTTTATTTCAAGATAATAATATTATTCTTCACGTACCTAAACATTTTCCCATTGTCTCTTTCAGTATTACAAAATCTATTACTCACATTTTTGTCATCCATTTGACACAAATCTCTTCACAGGACTTACAAACAAGATCTCCTTCAAAAACGCATGTACATCGCCGTAAATAACATACAGCAAAAATAACTATGACACACGCACTCCCTTATCACAGAGATCGATGGTGACGCCGACGGCATAACCACATGCATACACACATGTACACGACGGTTTTATTTGTTGTTGTTGCTATGCTTTAGCAAAAATAACTGTTAACAGCCCATATTAAAATTATTTTCGGTGCAATATGCACGTATGTATACACGTATACTTACATATTCACAGCAATCAGATTTTTTCACAATCTGCGTCCCAAAAACAGACAACCGTTTCCTTCCATCGCTTGTAAATTAGAGTTGGGTCGTTCCGGAACGAACTCGTTCAATTGAACGATTCCCTTGAAGGAACGATTGGAACTGGTTCCTGCTATGTTGTTCTTTTAGTTCCATCGTTCACTTCGGATCTTTTGCTGTTATTCATCTTTCGTTCATTTTAATATTCTTCTCTTTCAAACAGCTGTTTAATTGTTGCCAAATTTACCGAACAAAAAACACTAAATTTATAACAATATTAAATGATGGTGTCGTTCGGAGGTATTAATTTTTTACCTTGATCAGTCTTTTTCACTGTGGTGCCCAGAATTGCCACACTACATACACATCACATGCGTTTAACAATTGTTATTTAAATAAAAGCAGCAGAACATAATTAAATAAATTAAAAATATATTTTCAATTTCCTTGTCTGGCAAAATCGTTTTTATCACGTTCATAAAAGAAGACTGAACGAGTAAACAAACAGCTGTTGTGATGTTTGACCGAATGAATGTCATTTGAACGAAGGAGCCAAAAGGAACGATGAAACGAAAAGACTGAACGAGTTCCTTTAACGGAACGGAACGAAAAGGACCGGTCCGTTCAGTGAACGGTAATGCCCAACACTATTGTAAATAACTGACGATTTAAAAGAAAACGAACAACAGAACTGTTCTCTATTTTCTCTTCTAGCATTCCATAACAATTATTGATTCACACATTACCAAATTGATTCACACATTACCAAACTGATTCTCCGAGCGAGAGAGGGAGGGAGAGATTGTATAATTCTCTCGTATGTATTCTTAAAAATAATGACAATAGTCATAAAATTTATTACCAAGACAGCCTTTCCTTTAAGAGGAGCATAGCCTTAAATTTATTACTCAAATATCTCATACTGTTAATTAAGTCCGATTCGGCATTAAAACTATGATATGTCTACGTCGTAGTGTTAATGTAGAAAATCCTTAAAAGTATTGAAATATTACTTAAAATAATGCGGATTGTCACAAAAATAATGATTTTTTTCTTTAATTTAAATGCGTACATTTAAAGAAACGCGTACACAAAACTAATGATTAGATAGACATTAATTCAAATTCAAAAAACTTTATATTAAGGAAAATTTCGTAAAAAACGTGTAAATTTTCATTATTTTAATGAAAATTGTCATTGAATTGATGCCGAGGTAGCATACTTAATATAAGAATGTGTCATCATTAGTTTTATTACTATTTTTTTTTCAGTGAACGATTTGCTTTTGATTTGGTATGGTTATATGACAGTGCAATGGGATTTTTGTAATAAATTGCGTATTTTTTTAAAAAAGTTTTGAATTTTTTTCTTATTTGCACCTACTTTTTTACAAGTATTTAATTTTCTTAAAAAAATTAAATAAAAAAAATCAAATTGAAATGTTGAAGTAGAGTACACAAAATATCAAACGCACCAAATATCCCAGTCGATTAGAAACCCATAACAAATTAAAGCAAGCATGATCCAGCGTCCATATATTTATAGTAATTTGTTGTAAAATCTTTGCAAGGAATTTTCTCATCATCTTAATAGCATAGCAACAACAATATCTGGTTTATGGAGGCCTCAACAGAGAACGTTGGTAAGTTTGTGTGATGCTTTTTCTACTCCTCTTTCCATTTACCTTGCAATGATCCAAATTTTTAAGAGAATTTTAAAGAGTAGTGTATATTAATGTTTGTTTGCTCACGCGACTATTGAGAGAGTGCATATGGAACTGTTATACTCCCAGTACATGTTTCTTTATTTTATGGTCTTGCATTGCACTCTTCATTATCCTTGCTATTTATTTTGTTTTGATATCATATGTTTGGAGCACAGCTCCATCCAGTAAATGCTTTCTCTCAATAATCGGACGGTGATAGGAAGAATTCGTAAAATAGAAATTATAAATACTTTCTGTTTTGTGTATCTTTTTTTTTTGATTAATTCTTACTTCAGAACGATTAGTTATTAACCCATTGGGGGATGTCAAAGATATTATATTCTTTTTAAAATAAAATATTCTCACTTTTCATGTTTTATATACGATCCTTTTTGTTGGAACTTCAATTTATCAATTATTTAATAATTTGCTCTTATTTAAGTAATCTTATATTTTTATTTTAAATATCCTTTGAATAAACAATTGTCATTAATTATGAATATGTAATCCCATTTAACGACGTTTCTTATTAGATGGGGTGACTAGAAAAAATGGAGTGAACTTTTATAGGGGTCCAATAGATTATTACTGCCAATTGGACACAGGATGGTGTGGGTTGTGAGGCAAAACCTCTCAGTAACAACAGGGAGTGTTTCAGCTATTATTCAAATGTTCGACTAATACCTTTTGGATTTCTCCTAGGCCACTTTTCTTCAAATTTTAGATTTTAGAGGGTTCTTTTTTTTGTTATTTTTTTTATTCAAATGAATATTTTTTAAAGTTAATAAAAATGGGAGTCTATAATAATGTATGTAATGATAACAGGGCTTGGAAAGAGAGGGACACGAACCCCCCACCCGACTGTAGCTAGTGCAATCAAAGGCTCTCAAAGTCCTAGCTCTTGCCAAGGTCAAAGGTGACTTTTATGATTTCAGAAATACATCTTCGACAATTTTTTTTGTACGAGTTCATTACAGAGTTTGGCTCCCAACGTGGGGCCGAATAAGTTTTTGACCTGAACTTTCGACTCTTTTCCAGTTAAAATGTTTAGATTTATTTTGTAGAAAATTTCTAATGTCTCTTAGTCGAAGGAAATTTTGTCTTGAATACTTGTTAGGGTCCTTCAGGATTCTCAGAAATCTGAAGTTAACTTCGAATTAGCTGACCGTCGGAATTTCTTCAATATTTTCATTACAGGATGGACTGGAGCTAGGACATATTTTTAATTTTCATGTTTTGTATATCCCTGTAACTGAATTGATAATTTTGCCTAAGGAATCAGCACTTTTTAGCGAATTGGATTTCATTTCTTTGCTGGGAGCATTTTTATGACCTGTCCTAAGAAGACGAGTGACATGAATTATATATTTCGTGGCTGGTGTGTCAGTTACAATATTGGTTATTTCGATATACAGGACTCCATAGACCAAGTTTGCTTCCTTTTCTGTATTAGTCAAATATTCTTTACTCCTCATTTCTAGTCATTACCTGGTAAGAAACGTCAACCCACTTATGAAAGTTAACAAAAACACCTACAGCGATAAAAAACATTATATCGTTAACTATTTAGAGCAGGAATTTTACCTTATTGTTTCAAACATCGAATTACTTCTTGTATTGCAAAGTACAACCATTTGTTTAGATATTTGGTTTGATTAAAATGGCTTCAGAAGAACAATCCTCTCAGCAGCCAACGCAAGAGTTGGTTCCTCATAACAATCAACCTTCCTTCTGCCACATTTTAAGGAACCAATGCAGCAGGGTCAGTACTGCATAATAATAAGTCAATGTACACATCCATTTCACAGAAGCTGCATCGAGAGGCATCTTTCGACTTCATCCGAGTGTCCTGTATGTAAGCATGCATGCGAGCTCAGTGAGTTGAGAACATTGACGATTGTTCCAATTCCACCCCCAGTGCCAAAACCCACAATGTCGAAACATTGCCAAAGAGGTAAAGGCAGAGGAGCAATGGGGAGAACGTACCATACACGCAGTGTTAGTAGGAACTTATTTCAAGAACCTCCAAATTCATCATTGAATACGAGCAATGCAGAACCAACAGATCATATTCCTACTCCCAATAGGAATACGAGTTCTTCTCCATTTCCAAGGAATCCTAACCAAAATCATGCCCAGGCTTCTGGTGTCGATTATAATGAGATCAATCGGATGATTGAATCCAGACTCACTAGAATTTTACAGAATTTTCAGTTTTCACAAACATCCCCTCTTAACACATTTCCCAATATAGATCTCGGTAATCCTGGTATGGGTAGTTTCCCTCAAAATAATCCAAATAATTCGAGAACCAATAATTACAATAGGAATCCCTCAAATTTTGTAAATAATCCACAAAATCATGTCAATGATCTTCACCTAGGAAAATAATTGGTTGAAATTCGATTGTAACAATAAAAAAATAGTACTAGCAACAAAAAGTATATTGCTTTTTGTTTTTTTCATTGACACTCGGTTAGTTGTGGTAACCGATTTTAAATTTTCATTATAGTACCATATGATCGATTTTTGGCTGTGACAACCAATGTTTTATTCTTGACAACAGAAATTGTATCAATAGACCAAAGATTATTATTGCAACGAATAATTGGTTACTACAACAGAAAAAATATTAATAAATAATCGTTTATTGGTTATCCCAATCATTTCCCAAATGTATTTTGGGAAATACAACCGAAAGATTGGTTGCTGTTCTTTTGCTGATACATGACAAACAAAGAATAAAATTACTCGACATAAAAAAATCTTCAACATTTTGTTCAAGAACGGTATAGGTAATCAAAAATAATCTCGTGTGGATAATAATGTGTGGAATGCAGAATATGTTGTGCAAAATGTTTTACATAAATAAATAATAAAAGCAACAATCATGAAATTGAAAGCACAGGGTTAAGCGAGCGATATTTGCATACAAGTTTTGTGTTTTTTTAGTGTACTAAAATGTGTGTCAAATATTTCCACATCTCATAATAGTTATGAATTTGTAATATGCGATTTTTAATTTTGTTATGAATTGTTTTATTTGTTCAATAAATAAAATAAAAATTAATGAAAACAGTTTTTAATTGTCAGTAGTAATGACTGACAAATTGTCAGAACAACCAATTTTTTAAAACAGTTGGTTGTGGCAACTACAACAGATAATTTAAGCCACCATGTTCGTAGTTGGCGCAACCAAATATGATTGTTGTCAACATGGAAGCAGAAGTATCATTTCCCAAATGTATTTTGGGAAATACAACCGAAAGATTGGTTGCTGTTCTTTTGCTGATACATGACAAACAAAGAATAAAATTACTCGACATAAAAAAATCTTCAACATTTTGTTCAAGAACGGTATAGGTAATCAAAAATAATCTCGTGTGGATAATAATGTGTGGAATGCAGAATATGTTGTGCAAAATGTTTTACATAAATAAATAATAAAAGCAACAATCATGAAATTGAAAGCACAGGGTTAAGCGAGCGATATTTGCATAAAAGTTTTGTGTTTTTTTAGTGTACTAAAATGTGTGTCAAATATTTCCACATCTCATAATAGTTATGAATTTGTAATATGCGATTTTTAATTTTGTTATGAATTGTTTTATTTGTTCAATAAATAAAATAAAAATTAATGAAAACAGTTTTTAATTGTCAGTAGTAATGACTGACAAATTGTCAGAACAACCAATTTTTTAAAACAGTTGGTTGTGGCAACTACAACAGATAATTTAAGCCACCATGTTCGTAGTTGGCGCAACCAAATATGATTGTTGTCAACATGGAAGCAGAAGTATACCACAACCAAAATATTGGTTGTCCTGATGGAATCGCACGATAGTAAACAGAACTACCAAAATTTGGTTGGCAAATAATTCGGTTGAGGCAACCAAACTGTATTCTGTGTGTTCCTATTGGTCGTCTAATTATAACGCTGTTAACAATCCACATCTTGGCCAAATCCCTACGAACTCACAAGGTTCACACATGTCAACTAATACATGTAATTTCAGCTCGACTAACATTCCCGCTGATAAAGTCACGTCGATCATCAATAATTGGAACCTTAAATATGATGGTTCGTCAAATGGTATCAATATTGATGAGTTTTTATATCGCGTGAAGACACTTACACGAGACACATTTAATAATGACTTTTCCCTAATTTGTAAAAACTTGAATACTCTTTTATCAGGGAAAGGCCGAGAATGGTACTGGCGGTACCATAAAAAAGTGCCAAACATCATTTGGGAAGAGTTCTGTCAGGCTATCCGTGGGCAATACAAGGATATGAAATCTTCCTTCGATGTCAGAGAAGAGATTCGAAACAGAAAACAAAGACCCGGTGAATCCTACGACAACTTCTTCGATGCACTATCTATGATTTCAGATAGATTGCCTATCCCTATGATTGAAGAAGAATTCATAGAAATCATTGCCAGAAATCTACGTCCTGAGATTCGTCAATATCTCTTGTATGTACCCATGAGATCCTTATCACACCTTCGCAAATTAGTTCAAATGCGCGAGAACTTTTTAAGCGATGAATACGTAAGGAAAACACTAGGCCAGCGTACTCAAAACACTACTTTTCTACCACGTCAACAAGTGGCAGAAATAGACCATAAAGAATCCTTGATAAATTCGGAGCCTGAATTTTTAGTACAAAGAACCGAAGCTTCTGTCAAGTGCTGCAACTGCGATTTGAGTGGTCACTACTGGCAGGATTGTCTAGCCGAAAGGACACTCTTTTGCTATGGGTGTGGCACGAAGAAAGTTTATAAGCCACAGTGTGAAAAATGTGCTACTCGCAGTTTTACTGCTTCAAAAAACTCGAGACAAATGGGCCCTCAAAAGGACATTGTTTAAGAGTTGGCCCTAAAAAAGAATGTGACCATAAGACCTCTTTCATACCTTGCATAAACAATATACCTGATGTTACAAAAACTGATTCCAATCAAATCACAATTTTAAAAAGATCTGCTTCGTCGAACGTATCTTCGGGAGATGAAGTTTCCAAAATCATTTAACCTCGACTTCCCTTACACAAACGCTGGGAATTATATCTACAGAAACGTATGAAATTTTCAATATCAAAGCCATTTCCCCTATCAAAAAGCCAAAACGATCGACCATTAGATTGCGACAATTTTACAAGAAAAAGAAATTATTTTCCAAAATACAAATATCAACCATAATCTCCAACCCGAAAGATATGCGATACTACGCCAAAGTGTCCTTTCTTGATTTTCAAGAATATGGACTGTTGGACACCGGGGCTAATATTAGCTGTGTTGGCGGAGATTTGGCCCGGAAGGACTTTTCCAAATATTCAAGTTTCGTTTCGTGTAATTCCTACTTGAAAACAGCTGATGGGAATTGTCAAAGAGTATTGGGTTGGATTGAGGTCAACACCACCTTCAAAGACCAAACCAAAATGCTGAAGCTTTTCATAATTCCTACCATATCCCAGAGATTAATTCTCGGGATTGATTTCTGGAGAACTTTTAAACTTTTACAGAATATAGGATCTGTTGATATTCTGGCCTGTAGTTCTGAGGGTATAGTCTCTCCAGACATATCTTCAATTAGCATTTCAAATGATCAGGACGAGCTAAATATATCAAATGATTCCATGTTTCCACTATCCGATCAAAAACGAAAACATCTAACTTCTGTTATAGCATTGTTTCCAAACTTTGAGGTGCAGGGACTGGGCCTCACCGACCTGATTAGGCATTCAATTTATGTCGGGGAAGCACCTCCCATTAAGCAACGCTTCTACCCCGTGTCGCCAGCGGTAGAGAAATTAATGTTTACCGAAATCGATAGGATGTTGGAACTTGGAGTCATAGAACCATCCACTTCACCATGGAGCTCTCCTATGAGGCTCGTGGTGAAGCCTAACAAGGTGAGGCTCTCTTTAGATGCTAGGAAGCCAAATTCCGTAACGAAGAAGGACGCATATCCTCTTCCAAATATTGAGGGGATATTCTCCAGGCTTCCAAAAGCAAACATAATCTCCAAGCTAGACCTAAAAGACGCATTCTGGCAGATTAGTCTCGACCAAAAATCAAAAGCAATGACGGCATTCACAGTCCCGGGACGGCCATTATACCAGTTTGTGGTAATGCCGTTCGGGCTGTGCAATGCCCCACAAACCATGTGTCGTTTAATGGACGAGCTTATCCCGCCAGATTTGCGTCACTCGGTTTTTGGATACCTGGATGATATGGTTATTGTATCAGAAGATTTTGATACACATTTGGAAGTCCTGATGAGAATATCCTCACAATTTAGGAAAGCTAACCTAACACTAAACATATCTAAAAGCAATTTTTGTGTAACCAAAGTGAATTACCTTGGATATGTTATAGGTAACGGCGGTATCACAACAGATTCCGAAAAGGTAACAGCTATCCCCAACTGGCCAGTACCGAAGAACTTAAAACAAGTTCGAGGTTTTCTGGGGCTGGCTGGTTGGTGTAGGCGTTTCCTGAACAATTTTTCTACAGAAACCTTTGCAATTACTGAGGTTCTTTCGGCGAAAAGAAAGTTTAAGTGGACTGAAGAGGCACAAAAAGCCTTTGCAAGGGTGAAGTCACTGCTCACTACTGCTCCAGTGTTGGCTAATCCTGACTTATCAAAGAAGTTTTACCTACACTGCGATGCGAGTGACTTTGGCATAGGTGCAGTCCTTGTACAACTGGACGAGGATGGTAACGAGAGGCCTATAGCATTTATGAGCAAAAAATTGAGCACCGCGCAACGTAACTACAGCGTTACGGAGCGTGAGTGTCTCGCTGCTCTAGAAGCCATCAAGAAGTTTCGTTGCTACCTCGAACTCCAAGAGTTTGAGGTCATTACCGACCATTCAAGCCTGTTATGGCTTATGCGGCAAACCGACCTCAGTGGTAGATTGGCTCGATGGGTGTTCAAACTACAACCCTACAAGTTCACCATCAGCCACCGAAAGGGAAAGGACCATGTGGTACCGGATGCTTTATCCAGGATTCCAAACGAAGAAATTTCGGGATTAGAGATAATTGACTTAGGCATAGATTTTAACTCACCAAGTTTTAATGATAAAGACTATCAGGAATTTAAGGACACCGTGACGAAAAACCAGAGTAAATGTCCTGATCTAAAAATAGTAGACAATTTTGTTTACTATCGTACGGAGTATTATTCTAGGGACGAAAATTAAGAACAATTTTGTTGGAAATTATGGGTTCCTTCAAAAATGCGCACTGAAATAATTTCGAAAGCTCATGATACGCCTGTAACAGCCCATGGAGGCATGGCCAAAACGCTTGAGCTTATAAGACGTACCTTTTTTTGGCCAGGCTTGGTTCGAGATGTGCGAGAGTATGTGCGTAGCTGTGAAGTCTGCAAGACTACCAAAGCAACAAATATAGTCCTTAAACCACATATGGGGAAACTAGTTGAGTCCGTCCGTCCGTTTCAAAAATTGTATATAGATATTCTCGGGCCCTACCCAAGAAGTAAAGCTGGTCATATTGGCATACTTATCGTGCTGGATCATATGTCAAAGTTTCACTGGTTATGTCCTCTTCGAAAGTTTTCAGCGCTACCTATACTGGAGTATCTGGAAAAGCACATATTTCATGTGTATGGGGTTCCAGAAACAATAGTAAGTGACAAAGGAAGTCAATTCCGTTCGAACGAGCTAAATGCTTTTCTGACCACATACGGAATAAATCATGTTTACACCGCGTTATACTCACCGCAATCAAATTCATCAGAGCGGGTAAACCGCTCTATAATTGCGGGTATACGGACCTACTTAAAAAATGATCATAATAAATGGGACGAAAAACTTAGTCACATCAGTTGCGCCCATCGTAATTCGCTACACCAAGCTATACAATGTTCACCCTACCATGCCCTTTTCGGCTTCAATATGGTGACACACGCTTCTTCGTACGAATTACTTAGGAATCTTAAGCTTTTGGATGAACCTACCATCAAATTGTCTAAGGACGACCATCTCCAACTGGTACACCAAGATATAAGACGCCATATCAGAGTCGCATATGAGTGCGGGTAACAAGAAATTGGCAATACGGATTGTTACTGCAGTTTTGACGTTTTGTGTCTACCCCCTGTGGGAATATATCGAATGAAAGGTTACCTCATTTGCAACCAAATTAACAAATTTCCTTCTTTTGCCAACTTTCGAAGTCAAGTTTAAATTTTAAATCTGGGAAAAAATCATAAAAATCTATTTCATCCAATTTCTATTGTGTCAATTAATGTGCTCAAAAGTGTATAACCAGAATTGACTCAGGTAACCACTCGAAAATAATTGTGTTGTACCGACCTTATATCCAGTTCTTCCTAGGATTGGAACATCTTTTCATACTCCCCGCATAACTCCAAAACTTTTTCGGAAGATATACCCACCATAAGTGAAACCACATGCATCTACCGTGTAGATTCCTCATAAAGACGTGTCGAGTTTCCCCTCTACCCACAGGGCAGATGGAGCCTTCACGATTCCGTAATATCCTGGTGCTATAGTTATCTTTATTTGCGGAGGAATCCAAGTCATTAACACAACGACGCTGTACCAATCACCCCAAAACTGCCAAGTCAGTTTGAGGGCTCTTGAATAAGTATCCGTATTTGATTGAAGATTTCGTGCGCCCTTAGGGTGCAATTTAACTAAAACCCATAGTTGATGCAATTTAATTAAAAACCATGACGATACAGCTCAGTCAAGGAAGCTACTGGTAAACATCTGCCCCCGCTCTTTCTGCAGGCGATAGTCCCCTTTGACGGAAGGTTTCAACTTTATCATCGCGGCACTAAATCTTTCAAATCACAGTGTGCCATACTGGGACATCCTAGATATTCTCGCTGCTTCGGGAATCAAATTGTTATTGGTTTCTGAATTGAGGTTCAGCGTCAGTAATACCATTATTGAATTTGCTTTGGAGACGACCGTTAAGTACAGCTTAACAAAACAACACTGAAATTGCTTGTGAAACCAGAGTAGAGAAACAACAGCTTGTAAATTCCCCCAAAACGCATGTCGCTTGCCCATCGATCAGTCATCATGTATCACTAAGGCGCTGTTTTCTGATATGAAATACGAAATGACAAATTCAGCCACCCTACAATAAACAGTCCCGCAACTTTAGTTGAACACAACGTGGACAACCGTCCCAGTATACCATTAAGTATTAATAAACATACAAACACGATTTACTTTTGATTTGGTATGGTTATATGACAGTGCAATGGGATTTTTGTAATAAATTGCGTATTTATACCCTACACCACACTGTGGTACAGGGTATTATAACTTTGTGCATTTGTTTGTAACGCCCAAAAGGAGAAGAAATAGACCCATCGTTTATTATACCGATCGACTTAGAATCACTTTCTGAGTTGATTTAGCTATGTCCGTCTGTCTGTGCATGTATTCTTGTAATCAAAGTACAGGTCGCAATTATGGTCCGATCTCGACGAAACTTTACACATATCTTTTTTTTTGGCCCAAGGACGATCCCTATTGAATTTGGGTAAAATCGGTTCAGATTTAGATATAGCCCCCATATATATGTTACCCCCGATTTGACATGTAAGCGCAGTAAAAACTTTATTTTATATCCGATCAGTATGAAATTCGGCAGAAAGAGGTTTCTTATTATATGAATGAATACTGTTAAATTTGGAAGAAATCGGTTTAGATTTAGATATAGCCCCCATATAAACGTTACCCCCGATTTGACATGTAAGCGCTGTAGAGACTGTATTTTATATCCGATCAGTACGAAATTCGGCAGAAAGAGGTTTCTTATTACATGAAGGAATACTGCCAAATTCGGAGAAAATCGGTTCAGATTTAGATATAGCTCCCATATATATGTTACCCCCGATTTGACATGTAAGCGCTGTAGAGACTGTATTTTATATCCGATCAGTACGAAATTCGGCAGAAAGAGGTTTTTTATTACATGAAGGAATACTGCCAAATTCGGAGAAAATCGGTTCAGATTTAGATATAGCTCCCATATATATGTTACCCCCGATTTGACATGTAAGCGCTGTAGAGACTGTATTTTATATCCGATCAGTACGAAATTCGACAAAAGGAGGTCTTTTTACATGAATTAGTATTCAGGGAAGATCGGTTCAGATTTATATTAAAGCTCCATATATATGTTCCTCCTGATTTGGTATCAAACCGCTATAGAAGTTGTATTTTACTTCCGATCATTAAAATTTTCCAGAAAGATGTTTCACAATTTAGGAACGAATATTGCTTAATTTAGCGATTATCGTTTCAGAATTAGATAATATGTTTCTACCCATTTACCAATTATTCCAAATTATTATGGCAATGACCCTTATCGCATTGTTAGGGAGGTGTAGGGTATTATATAGTCGGCCCGCCCGACTTTCTGCCTTTCCTTACTGGTTTTTTAAAAAAAGTTTTGATTTCTTTTTTTATTTGCACCTATTTTTTTGCAAGTATTTAATTTTCTTAAAAAAATTAAATAAAAAAAATCAAATTGAAATGTTGAAGTAGAGTACACAAAATATCAAACAAATATATAAATAATAACAAATTAAAGCAAGCATGATCCAGCGTCCATATATTTATAGTAATTTGTTGTAAAATCTTTGCAAGGAATTTTTCATCATCTTAATAGCATAGCAACAACAATATCTGGTTTATGGAGGCCTTCATCAACAGAGAACGTTGGTAAGTTTGTGTAATGCTTTTTCTACTCCTCGTTCCATTTACCTTGCAATGATCCAAATTTTTAAGAGAATTTTTAAGAGTAGTGTATATTAATGTTTGTTTGCTCACGCGACTATTGAGAGAGTGCATATGGAACTGTTATACTCCCAGTACATGTTTCTTTATTTTATGGTCTTGCATTGCACTCTTCATTATCCTTGCTATTTATTTTGTTTTGATATCATATGTTTGGAGCACAGCTCCATCCAGTAAATGCTTTCTCTCAATAATCGGACGGTGATAGGAAGAATTCGTAAAATAGAAAGTATAAATACTTTCTGTTTTGTGTATCTTTTTTTTTTGATTAATTCTTACTTCAGAACGATTAGTTATTAACCCATTGGGGGATGTCAAAGATATTATATTCTTTTTGAAATAAAATATTCTCACTTTTCATGTTTTGTATACGATCCTTTTTGTTGGAACTTCAATTTATCAATTATTTAATAATTTGCTCTTATTTAAGTAATCTTATATTTTTATTTTAAATATGCTTTAAATCAACAATTGTCATTAATTATGAATATGTAATCCCATTTAACGACGTTTCTTATTAGATGGGGTGACTAGAAAAATGGAGTGAACTTTTATAGGGGTCCAATAGAATATTACTGCCAATTGGACACAGGATGGTGTGGGTTGTGAGGCAAAACCTCTTAGTAACAGCAGGGAGTGTTTCAGCTATTATTCAAATGTTCGACTAATACCTTTAGATTTCTCCTAGGCCACTTTTTTTTCAAATTTTAGATTTTAGAGGGTTCTTTTTTTGTTATTTTTTTATTCAAATGAATATTTTTTAAAGTTAATAAAAATGGGAGTCTATAATAATGTATATAATGAGAACAGGGCTTGGAAAGAGAGGGACACGAACCCCCAACCCGACTGTAGCTAGTGCAATCAAAGGCACCCAAAGTCCTAGCTCTTACCAAGTTCAAAGGTGACTTTTATGATTTCAGAAATACATCTTCGACAATTTTTTTGTACGAGTTCATTACAGATATAAGGACGAACCCGGTAAAATAAAAATCTAATACAAAGTCTATCCCAGCGGGGAAGGGAAGGCGTACGCAAGGCCTTCTTAAATGCCTTCTTAGGGAGGCGCAAGGCATGGTTGCTGCATTCTATACTCATTTAAAATTAACACAGGGTGAGCTTTGACATCAAGGCCTTACGCTCTAGCTTCTATTAGCAGGCCTTCTAGAAGGACTCTGACGAATTTCCGTCTAGAAGACCTTTCACCAAAGCCCTTCTAGTGTCCTTTCAGAAGGCCTTCTAGAAGGCCAAAAATAAAAGGCTTTCTAGAGCAGTGGTGCCCACAAAGAGAAATGAGAATGTGTTAGTTTGGTTACACAAAAATGAGATTGTAGTGGTACAATTGCACTGAACAAAATCACTTGGTTTAGTTTGTTTACGTTGTTATATTGTTTTAGTATTTATATTTTTGTGTGTTAAATTTTAGCAATGAAGCCAATAAAAAAAGAAATAAACATAAAAACAATGCATATGTAACAAAAAAATTTTCTTTAAGAAAAGAGGTACATGTGTTCTTTGCCAATAATTTATTGGGCAAAAAAATATATATATAAATAATTTTATATATTGATAAACTAAAAAATAACAAAGAGTAAAAAAATCAAAATTATTTTATATTAAATTGAAAATAAATACAATAAAAAACCAGTAAGGAAAGGCAGAAAGTCGGGCGGGCCGACTATATAATACCCTACACCTCCCTAACAATGCGATAAGGGTCATTGCCATAATAATTTGGAATAATTGGTAAATGGGTAGAAACATATTATCTAATTCTGAAACGATAATCGGTAAATTAAGCAATATTCGTTCCTAAATTGTGAAACATCTTTCTGGAAAATTTTAATGATCGGAAGTAAAATACAACTTCTATAGCGGTTTGATACAAAATCAGGAGGAACATATATATGGAGCTTTAATATAAATCTGAACCGATCTTCCCTGAATACTAATTCATGTAAAAAGACCTCCTTTTGTCGAATTTCGTACTGATCGGATATAAAATACAGTCTCTACAGCGCTTACATGTCAAATCGGGGGTAACATATATATGGGGGCTATATCTAAATCTGAACCGACTTTCTCCGAATTTAGCAGTATTCCTTCATGTAATAAGATACCTCTCTTTGCCGAATTTCGCACTGATCGGGTAACGTTTATATGGGGGCTATATCTAAATCTAAACCGATTTCTTCCAAATTTAACAGTATTCATTCATATAATAAGAAACCTCTTTCTGCCGAATTTCATACTGATCGGATATAAAATAAAGTTTTTACTGCGCTTACATGTCAAATCGGGGGTAACATATATATGGGGGCTATATCTAAATCTGAACCGATTTTACCCAACTTCAATAGGGATCGTCCTTGGGCCAAAAAAAAAGATATGTGTAAAGTTTCGTCGAGATCGGACCATAATTGCGACCTGTACTTTGATTACAAGAATACATGCACAGACAGACGGACATAGCTAAATCAACTCAGAAAGTGATTCTAAGTCGATCGGTATAATAAACGATGGGTCTATTTCTTCTCCTTTTGGGTGTTACAAACAAATGCACAAAGTTATAATACCCTGTACCACAGTGTGGTGTAGGGTATAAATATCATTCGTTTTTGTAAAATATTTTCAGTGTACTTATATTATTAAACAAAGCGACATAGACCTTCTTCGCTGACTACTAACAAGCAACTGAACAATTTTGTTTTGTTTTTTGCGCTCTCTGTTTTTATTTTCGTTGACGCTCGGGCTGTGTATCAGGGATGATAATTGAGAGTAATCAAATGGTACAAAAATCGTTCTAAAAAGGTACTTTTTCGACCCAAAAAGTACCAATTTTAAAATTTGTTTAAATTCTTCTTGAAATATTGAGATAAAAATTAGTAAGATCCAATTCTTGATAGCATGCTACTAAAATCTTATATAGGCAAATATAAACCGATATTTACGGAAATTGATACAATCGGTCCATGCTTGATTTAGACTCTACATATATAGAATAACCTTCCGATTAGAATTCTGGACTCTCTAGAGAACGAATTTTTAGCCGATTATGATGAAAGATGTTTCATATTGCATAAAATCATCTGCAAAAAAAGGTAATTCATGTCTGTACAGTCTTAATATAAAATTAATCGACTTTACATTGTATTTTATCCAGTATCTCTCCTTGTTAGAATTGCTTCACTTTTTGATATAAGATTATATATGATGCTTCCAGACGAATTTGTGTTTTGGTGTAGATGCCACGTTTTACAACCTACGTGCCTTTAATCTTTTCTTATAGGTTTTTATAATTTTCGTTAAAAATGCAAAATTTGTCAAATCGCAAATTTTTACACTTTTGAAACTGGAAAGGCGCGATTTCATACACAATAAAATGAAACTGAATTTTGTTGTAATACAAGAGCCAGACATATTTCTTGGCGTTGCGTAGCTATGTCGAACCATGTCGAAAGAGCATGTGTACGACTTATATAATTTTTTTGAAAAAGTGTATATTTTTTCGTGCAAAGACATGTTTGATAAAAAAAGTATCAAATGTGCCGCGGGAGTATCACGGTACTTTGAGGGTCTGAAAAGTACCAAAAAAAGTATCAAATTTATCATCCCTGCTGTGTATATGAAAAAGCCGATTAATCTTCGTTGTTCTAACAAGTGTTTGGACACCACTGTTCTAGAAGGTTTTAAAAATATGACGAACCAATGACTAATATTCTTTGAATATTTCGGGCCTTGTTATTGTCATTCTAATTATTTCCACTTTAAATTCTTCAACTTTGTTGTTTCATTGAATATTTCTTTGTAACGTTCATTCTATTAATTTCAACTTTAAATTTTTCAACTTTGTTGTGTGCCTCCGCTGGGATTTGAACTCAAGATCTTCGCATTTATAACACTATGCAACAAAATTTTTGTACAAGGGATGTGGATAAAAGTTTCTGGTGCAATTAGGTGTCACAAACATGAAAAAAATATAAAAAAAAATTTTATGGTAAAGTTTTTTTTAAAAAAAATTTTTAAAATTAATTTCGTCAACTTTAAATTGCTCATAACTCTTAAAGAAATTTTTTTTAAATTTTTTCTTGAACTGCGGGTAAGATATTTTTAGGTACATAATGCATACACAATATTTCGAAGCATTCAAAAATAGTGATGTCAAAAATCGTCCCGTTTGGCATGGAATGACTCATAGGAGTTTTTGGTAACTTCGGAACGGGTCAAGATAGCGCAAAATGCTTTGGTGGGTAGTCGTTTGACCGCTAGGACGTTCTAATTCGACAATAAAAAAAACTCGAAAAATTACACATAGGAGTTTTTGTCGGCGCACCGACGATATGTATGTATTCTTCCAACTTATTTTTCGCTTTATGTATTCCAACACGTGTAAATATGTCCCTCAAAATTCATTTCTTGCATTCTCATTCAAACTTTTTCCCCGAGAATCTTGACGACGTAAGTGACGAACATGACGAAAGGTTTCACCAAGAATTGAAGTCTATCGAGCGGCGTTACCAAGGGCACTTGGATGAAAGAATGATGGGAGATTATATTTAGTTCCTCATTACAGAAACCGATTTCGAAATATACAAACGTCAACAAAGAACTCACAATTATTTCTAATGAAACTTGTTCATGTAAATAAACTCAAATGTACATAATATAAATAAAAGTAATAAATAAAATTGCTATTTCAATTTTTTTTTTAAATTCTCTTACCTCTACCAAAAGGGCTATAATTTCTACATTTATCCATAGATTTTTATCAAATAGGCATTGTTTTCTTAACTTTTCAAAAATAAAATAAAATATTTTTTTTTCTATTTTTTATGTTTTTGTTCCAGGATTTTTTTTTAATTGTTTAATGACTGTTTCCAAAACACTGTTTCTAATATTCCCAAGTTAGGTAGCCCACATTAGTAGCTTCAATTGAACGTATAAGTCGACCTGATCGGGCATATACTCCAAAAATTATAGTACAAATACTAAGGGTACCTTCGACGATAATAGTATTTTTAATAAAATCTTTTTAAAAAAACATTATCCATAAAAAATTTTTGGTATTGATTTTATATAACAGTATGCTACAATCTATACAAAAAAAATAATTTTTAAGTCTAGGACACAACAAATTTTTTTTGTTGCGTATGTATCGGACGTGCTACCAACTAGCCCACAGAATTGAGTTGTGTGTTTACGCCAAAAAGTGTACAGAAACACCCTACCCTTCGTTAAAAGTGTACAGAAACACCTTCGGCGCTGCCTTCTTTTGTCACGCCTTATAGAAAGCCTCGGGAAAGAAGGGAGTCAGGAATGTACCACAGAAATTTGTTTCGTGTTTACAACAAAAGGTGTATAGAACACACCCATCGTTGAAGTGAACACCTTCCACGCTGCCTTCTTTAGCCAAATGATTATCTGAAGAAGGCAAGAAGGAATGAGTTACGGATTTTGTAGCATCTAATCTGTCGTCAAAAATATTTTAGCATCAGTTATTAAAAAAAATTATGAAGGGATGTGATACGTATTTTACACCACCCTATTAGAGCAGAATAAAAAAAATATTATCAAGTTTTATCAAAAGTTTGTCCGATGATGCTGATCTGTCCAAAAAATGTTATTTGATAGCGCTTAGATTCAAAATCGGACATACGTATATACTGCGGATATATCTAAATCTTAAAATTACACATTCTGAGTTTTTGGTTCAACAAACAGTTACCTGTAAATTGTATAAGGATCTATTGAGAAATGAGGATTTATGGGGCACATGAGTCATTCCATGTCAAACCGTACGATATTCGACAAAAAATTTAAAAGTGCAACGAATTGGCGAATTTAGTATATGTGTATATATTCAATTGCTTGCATCTCTTGATTGCGTTGGCCGATTTTTAAATGTTACATGTCGTTTTAAAGGTCGTTGAGCGTATCTCATGATTCAAAATGAGATAACGCATTCTTCAACATTTCAACATTTTTTTTAAATTTTAATAATTTTTTCAATTTTGCTCAATTATTACACTAAGCTATCGTTTCCATGTACACAATCTTCCTCATATTATAAACTAAATAAGTTTTTTGGAAATTTTATGGTTTCTATTTTTTGTTATTTATTCACATTAGGCTTTAATAAGACGGTTTACGAGGGCTATTTATTTATATATATACAGCTGGACCCGGACCACTTCGTTGCCCCAGATTCGGATCCCGTCCATTTTGAACCAATCACGAATCCTGCCACCACTTACATATACATAAAATAACAGCACTCTCGCTAACAAATTGTGCAAGATATCTCAATTTCAAAATGTGGCATACATGGGCGGGGCCACGCCCATTTGTCTGATTCTGCCCATTTTTGAACCAATCATGTAGACTGCCACCAGATACATATAAACAGAATTACAGTACTATCACTACTAAATTGTGCAAGATACCTAAAATTTATATGATTATATGGGCGGGGCCACGCCCTTTGGTCTGACCCCGCTCATTTTTAGACCAATCGCGTACGCTTCCACCAGACACATATACACAAAACGACAGCACTCTCGCAAACAGATTGTGCAAGATACCTCAATTTCAAAAGGTTGCTTATATGGGCGAGGCCACGCCCATTGATCCGATTCCTCCCATTTTTGGACCAATGACGTAGACTACCACCAGATCCATATGCACCAAATAACAGCACAATCGCTAAAAAATTGTGCAAGATATATCAATTTCAAAATTTGGCTTATATGGGCGGAGCCACACCCATTCGTCCGATTCCACCCATTTTTTGACCAATCACGTAGACTACCACCAGATATATATACACAAAATTCCAGCACTCTCGCTAACAAATTGTGCATGATATCTTAATTTTAAAATTTGTCTTATGTGGGCGGGGCCACGCCCTCTTGATATATCGAAAATTCAAGTACCCTATTTTCACCACGCCCCACATATGTACATTCTGTGAAAATTTCAAGATCGGTCCAGCCGTTTATACGTCTATACGGTACAAACAAACCAACAAACACACATTCTTCTTTATATACATATATAGACTTATATATATATGAAATAAAAAATAATTTAAAAAAAAAGTTCACGACAATTTTTTAGCAATGAACCAAAATCTTCCACAAAGTTCTGAAGAATATTAGACACTTTTTCAAAAGATTTTGACTCTCTGAATTCAAATGATGTCAGAACAATTCTACTGTTTCTCGTTTATGTACCAAAATATTGAATTTTTAATATTTTAGGATACACTGCGTCACACTGACTAACTATTTCAAATATTGAATTGTATATTCAATTACATTACCAATTCCTTTTTATTTTATTATTTATTATTTAAAGTGCACATCTAAAATGTATAAAAATGTCAACACTATTTGTGAGAAATCGACTTTAACGTACGAGTATCACTCTAAATGAACATTTTCCCTTCTGAAAACACAAATTGTATTTATTTTTGAAAGAAAAAAAATTAATGTCACCTACAAACATCTTAAAAAAAACAAACATACTCGTATAGTTCCATGTCCCACAGAGTGGTATAGGGTATAATAATGTTAGTTTTTTAGGGAAATGAAATATTGCTATTAATGTTATACACACACAGAATACAGTTTGGTTGCCTCAACCGAATTATTTGCCAACCGAATTTCGGTAGTTCTGTCTACTATCATGCGATTCCATCAGGACAACTAACATTTTGGTTGTGGTATACTTCTGCTTCCATGTTGACAACAATCATATTTTGCTGCGCCAACTACGAAAATGGTGGCTAAAATTATCTGTGGTATGTTGACACAACCAACTGTTTTAAAAAATTGGTTGTTCTGACAATTTGTCAGTCATATACTACCGATAATTAATTAAAAACAGTTTTCATTAATTTTTATCATCTCACCTTAGAGAGGAGGGTATATATCATTTGCTACGAGCCAAAAATGTAACACATCGAAGGAGTGGGTCATTTTAAGTCGAATGAGCAATGTCCGTCCGTCCGTCTGTGTGTCTGCTGGCTGGTGCGCACGATAACTCTAGAAAGGAGTAACCGATTGACCTAAAATTTGGAATGTAGTAAAATTTTCTTCTATCTCCGGCTAAGCTCGAAGATGGGCCATATTGGTTCACCCCTTGTAGTACCTCCCCCACAAAGGGTTAACATTTACTGAAATATTGATTATTTAATAACTTGTATACTACTTATTTGAATCCCCTGAAATTCTACACATAGTATTAGTTTAGTAGTCACTATTACATCCAGAAAAATGGGCGAAGTAGCCACGTCCCTTTTGGTACCTCCCGCACAAAAATGAAAATTTTGAACCAAAAGTTTAAAGCTTATAACTTTATTACCAGCTTATACAAAGACTTGATTTTTTGTACAGTGTAATGGTTTAATAGTACCTAAAATATAGTGAAACGTGGGCATTTTATTTATTGAACAAAAAACCAAACGATTCATAAAAAAAATTAAAATCCCATATTACAAATTCATCACTATTATGAGATTTGGAAAAAATTGACAAAAATTTTAGTATACGAAAAAAAAAACACAAAACTTTTATGCAAATATCGCTTAACGCTGTGCTTCCAATTTCTTGATTGTTGCTTTTATTTTTATTTATGTAAAACATTTTGCACAACATATTCTGCATTCCACACATTAATATCCATACGAGATTATTTTTGCTTACATATACCGTTCTTGAACAAAATATTGAAGATTTATTTATGTCGAGTAAATTTATTTTTTGTTTTTCATGTATCAGCAAAAGAACAGCAACAAATCTTTCGGTTGTATTTCCCAAAATACATTTAATTATTCTGAATTTGGGATATTATTGGGATAACCAAAAAACGATTATTTATTAATATTTTTTCTGTTGTAGTAACCAATTATTCGTTGCAATAATAATCTTTTGTCTATTGATACAATTTCTGTTGTCAAGAATAAAACATTGGTTGTCACAACCAAAAATCGATCATATGGTTCTATAATGAAAGTTTAAAATTGGTTACCACAACTAATCGAGTGTCAATGAAAAAACAATCTTAATTCGATTGATACAACCATCGATTTAGTTGCAAGCATTTGCACTTGTCGTATCCATGTTATTATTGTTGTTTGATCTATTTAAATAAATACAACCGACACACGGTGTTGCCAATATACTTTTGTTGCTAGTACTATTTTTTTATTATTACAATCGAATTCCAACCAATTATATTCCTGGGTGCATATTATAGAAGTTAAACTAAGAATAATAACTAAAAACCAAACATTTCATTTTATGAATACTAGGTAATTACGTGTACGAGTAATTAAGTTTTCTAAATTATGTTATTCTCTTCTTTAGATCATTTTTTTATATAAAGCTTGTTTTTTACCAGACACCACACTGTGCACTGATAGAAAAAGCTTCGTCAAAAGTCAGCTAACGTACGGATAATCCTATCTATGAATTTGTTCGTCGCCATGACGAATCTCTGTTTAAGTATACTATAACAAGAACTATTTAGTGGAATAAAAAAAAACCCCACAGGGTGATTACATATCATCCCTACGATGAATCGTGCTCATAAATAAAAAAAATGATATATACCCTCCTCTCTAAGGTGAGGGGATAAATATGGGGATTTATTTGATTTATAATACAAATATCAATAAGTGTATATATAACATATAGAAAAAGGGTAACGCATCAAAGGAGTGGCCTAAGACCCTAAGTTTATGCGGAGGAAATCTGTTTTAGAACACATTAAAGGCCCAGTTAGGCAAACTTAACCGTAACGCCCCCGTAGCGTAACGAATCAGCTGATTCAATCTGTCATATGGAAGTCGGTGTAAACGATTAGCCAACGGAAACGAAACGTAAACGGACGGCTGAATCTGTTGAAATTAGAATTGGACGTTCCGTTTACGTACAATTTGACAACAGCTGATACTACATGTTGTTTACAATTACAATTGTATGTTCACCGAGAAAAGCAACGAAAATAATTTATTAATTATTTGTTGTTTAAAAGTGCAAATAAACATGAAAGGCGAAGATTTGATTCATTGGTGCAGTTGCACGAGCATTTATACAATAAATATATCCCAGCATATAGGATATCTGAAAAAAAGCGAGAAGCTTGGAAGCAAATTGGCAAGGAGCTGGGCGTCACAGGTGAGTTTTATGAAGATCGCGGCTGATTCCATTAAAAATTAAATTTATAATCTGCTTCAGGATTCCTTTGGCGACAGTACGAGACAATCATTGCGCCAATCTTCTCCATTGTGGGTGAATTTGACAGCAATATAAGCGTCGCTACAAATGTGGACTTATCTATAGATAGAGATTGGATTTGGCTGAGTACCTCTTCAATGGAAATAGACATAAGTAAAAGTATTAATAAAACACAGAATATTTAAGATATTGAGTTCAAATTTATTCCAGGTGTAGTGCAAATGTTACGCAAGAATGAAATTCAATTTCGGTCATATGACTACCACGAGCCCGTCAACAGCGACATTTCGACCGGAACGTTGGCAATTTCGCGTTGGCTGTTGTCTCTGAGCTCGTCTATAGTTGTTGATAAAAAATAAAAAATAAAAAAAAAATGAGGAAAGGCTTCAGAGGATGCTGACGATAATGGTTTACTAGGAGGTACAGGTGCTGCACCTAAAATAACTGATTGGCCAAACGGAGAGTACTGGCATATAGCTGTATTTAATTTAAATTAAGAAATGGAAATTGTTTGTTTTAAAATAGATTATAATTAAATAGAAGTTTATTGGACATACCCCCATCGTGTTGGCTGCCATAACTTCCAACACTAACTGATATGAATGTATAGTTAGCATCGCAGATTCCCACACAATTCGGCATATCCCACATTCGTTGAAAATCATTGGCAATGTTGTACTGCTGTGTAGTTGGTTCACTTAATTAAATCGGAGAAAGCAAGCGCCACAAAACTTCACTGTATTCTAAAACAATATTTCGCATTGTTGTTTTCCCCAGCCTGTGACTCCATGCAATCGATTGTATGGAACAACCGTGACCCAAATTTTAAAGAATAGAATGTTAATATTTCCCAACTTGGAATCATAGGATAAAGCAATATTTGACATACAGTATTGTTATTGTTATATCTCTGCCGGTCTAATCCGTTGCTTTGGCGTAGTTAACTCAGTCATTGTTTATAGGACGATATTTTCTTGATTTACTTTAATTGTAAATTCTGCACAGATTTAAAAACACACAAATTTATAAACAATCTTTTTAACTTCATTTTTAATAAACCTAAACAAAAAGAAATCGCGGCTTTTTTGTTTACTTATGTGTTGTTGTTGTCAGACCATATGACTCGTTATCTCAACGTTGGCTAATCGCTCAAACGGGTAACGTTACGGCAACGGTAAAGATAAATTACGGTTACGTATGCCTAACCCGGCCTTAAGTCATTTTACTTATGTCCGTCCATCCGTAAGCCTGACCGGAGCGAACGATAACCCTCGAAACTATAGTTTCCAGAGATTAAACAGAGATTCGTCAGGGCGACGAACAAATTCATCAATAGGATTATCCGTACGTTAGCTGACTTTTTACGAATGACACAGCTTTTTCTATCAGTGCGGTACAGGGTATTATGACTATTTTATAACGCCAAAAAGAGAAGAGATAGTCCCACCTTCCTGACCACATTCATTCTTAGGGCATGTAAGCAGGCCTTCCATACGAAGGCAAAAAAGAATGTGTATTGGATTTAACTAATATAAAATGAGAAGGCCTTTCTGCATGCCTCTAATGGGAGGCCTTGCCAATTTTACCGCTGGTATACTCCGATGCTAACTGTCGTGTCTTGCACGAAAACCAACTCGTCGCTGTAGTGAGAGTAAAGAAAGGTGTAAGACAAGGTTGCGTGCTATCACCGCTATTATTCAACATCGTCCTCGTCAATATTATGGCAAGGGTAACCCACTCGAACAGAGGCATTAAATGGGGCCTTCAAAGCGGATTGGAAGATCTGGATTACGCGAATGACATATGCCTCCTCGCCCACACATTCAACGACATGCAAGATTACATATGGTTCAGAAGATGGCAGCTAGGGTCGAACTACGAATCAACGCCCCAAAGACAATGCGGACAAACGCAACCAACTGTCGACCTTTGGTACTTTTGGACCATCCTATTGACGACGTTTTGTCCTTTATATACTTGGACTGTGTTATTTCGACAACAGGCGGTTCCTTCCAAGATATCAAGAATAGATTGGGAAGGGCAAAGCTGGAGTATGACTCGCTCAACTCTCCATTGGAACGAAGATACTAATTTTGTGGATGCGAATCGTGGAACGCCGCTCACAAGGATTTATAAAGTATACAAACGTTCGTCAACCGCTGCATACGTAGAATATTAAGAATTTTTTGCCCGCACGTTTTAGCAACGAGGCGCTGTGGTTGGCTACTAGCCAGACGCCTATCAAAACCGAAATCCCCAATCGTAATTGGCGCTGGATAAGTCACACCCTAAGGAAGCCACCAGTCTACATCACCAGAACTGCCTTAGACTGTAACCGTCAAGGCCAGAGACGTGCTGGCTGACCTGTACATATGTGCATGGAGAAGGCAGTTCGAGAAAGAAATTTCACCGACCAGACGTAGCTGGACTGAAATAAACCGATTGGCTAATGTTAGTATTGTTTGGAATGACTTTGTAATGGCCCTAAACAGAAAGAAAAACGCAATACTAAATTCATGTAAAAAACTCTTATTACAAGCCGAAAATTACCCTCTCAAGCACTCTCATTTAAGTAGTTGATTTTGGCTGAAGCAACATCAAACACACCCGCACCTAAATCGACGAGATCCCTAACCGCAAAAAAGACGTTAGTGACACAATTTCCGATTTTCGTTTTTGGATACAAATTGATAATTCATCATCAGCAATACTTTTAGCAAATGAATGGAATATTTGAAAAAAAAATTGTTTAATTTATACTTTATTGAACAATGGCGTTGCGATTACGTAAGCTAAGTGTGTGTTTTCATCTATACCCTGCAGCTAAAATCATTTCTAGTTGCGTATTGAACCAGTCGTAAGCGAGTTGCAATGTGACCTATGCAAACCCATTCGCCTCTCTGTCAGCAAAAACGATTATTTGAGCTGCTTTACAGTACTTGCATGGTACCTACATGGTGGTTGCAGATCGACACGTTCGTCTCTCTGCCGCCAGCAGCAGACAAATAAGCAAAAACGATTGTCTGAACTGCTTTACGAGCAAGTACTCGCTTGGTGGTGTCAGAGTAAATGTGTCTCTCTTGCACCACCATTCTCTTGTGCTCTCTTATTCTCAAAATATAGTAATAACTGAACTAGATATTAACTAGTGCTGGATTGTGAACAAATGAACTAGTTGGGTGCCTATGACAAGCCAATGTTAAAATCGATAGTTCGTTATATGAAAAAAGGACAGATATGTTACAGATATACAGATATGTAAAAAGCAACTAGTATATTTCTACATACAAACTAGTCATTTTGGCTGCAGGGTATTTATATTTGCACCCTCACCCTGTAGGTTATGTAGGTATATCTTAAGTATTTTGAAAAAAAAATTCTATAATGTTTTGGAGAGAAGCTGACTGAAAACTAGGTTGCAATGAAATTTGCACAATTATTTACCAATATTTAAATCTTGTCGATGAAAGAAAGACTCATTCTACGATAAGCCTCTATACCGTATGCTTGGCATTTTTTCTTAAAAATTTACATTTTATTAAACTATTAGTTACCCGGGTATACTATGATGCCCGTAGATTCTATTCATAACACAATTGAATCTTTTATTCGTTTTAGTTTTTGTGGCCCAAGTGAATGGTTTACAATGATATCCATCACAAGAACTAATCCAATTGGTTATAATTGCATAATAATGAATCATTCTGATTTTGAGGATTCGAAAAGATTTTCACTAGCAATGTTTCCTAATTCAGTAAAACTATATTTTCCATATATACGCTCTTCTTCAATTGAAAATGATAATCCTGTTATGGATTTGAAATAAGAATATTCCGATGATTCGGAAATAAAAGAAATAAACGTTCGGTCGTACTCTGCCTCATTCATCATTGTTTTTGTTTTTGTTATTCGATCTGTTGTGACTTTTCATAGTTTTGTTTATGACTATTGAGTTCGAGATCGTTGTTTTTGTTTTCTGTTAAACAGAAAAACAAACCTTCTTTAAAAAAAGAAGAATAAGAAATGTGTGAAATGTATTAAGGGTGGTCACTGGTTGGTGGACGATATCGTTTCGGAAGCTACCAAGCAACCTCATCGGCACCTTGGACAAAATACCCCGTCAATAATTGGCACAATATGAGAGCAGCTCAATATGAAATAATTGAGAACTGACTTCAAAGTCCCATATCTCCAAAACATTGCAGACAGTATTTCTCAACCTTAATACATCCCCACACTTCTTGTTTGGTTTTTTGTGTGTCCCTGCAATTTGCGGGGAAGGCACACGATTTGTTGTTATTGTCGCTTCTTACAGCGACAACAAACGTTCGGTCGTACTCTGCCTCATTCATCATTGTTTTTGTTTTTGTTATTCGATCTGTTGTGACTTTTCATAGTTTTGTTTATGACTATTGAGTTCGAGATCGTTGTTTTTGTTTTCTGTTAAACAGAAAAACAAACCTTCTTTAAAAAAAGAAGAATAAGAAATGTGTGAAATGTATTAAGGGTGGTCACTGGTTGGTGGACGATATCGTTTCGGAAGCTACCAAGCAACCTCATCGGCACCTTGGACAAAATACCCCGTCAATAATTGGCACAATATGAGAGCAGCTCAATATGAAATAATTGAGAACTGACTTCAAAGTCCCATATCTCCAAAACATTGCAGACAGTATTTCTCAACCTTAATACATCCCCACACTTCTTGTTTGGTTTTTTGTGTGTCCCTCCAATTTGCGGGGAAGGCACACGATTTGTTGTTATTGTCGCTTCTTACAGCGACAACAAACGTTCGGTCGTACTCTGCCTCATTCATCATTGTTTTTGTTTTTGTTATTCGATCTTTTGTGACTTTTCATAGTTTTGTTTATGACTATTGAGTTCGAGATCGTTGTTTTTGTTTTCTGTTAAACAGAAAAACAAACCTTCTTTAAAAAAAGAAGAATAAGAAATGTGTGAAATGTATTAAGGGTGGTCACTGGTTGGTGGACGATATCGTTTCGGAAGCTACCAAGCAACCTCATCGGCACCTTGGACAAAATACCCCGTCAATAATTGGCACAATATGAGAGCAGCTCAATATGAAATAATTGAGAACTGACTTCAAAGTCCCATATCTCCAAAACATTGCAGACAGTATTTCTCAACCTTAATACATCCCCACACTTCTTGTTTGGTTTTTTGTGTGTCCCTGCAATTTGCGGGGAAGGCACACGATTTGTTGTTATTGTCGCTTCTTACAGCGACAACAAACGTTCGGTCGTACTCTGCCTCATTCATCATTGTTTTTGTTTTTGTTATTCGATCTGTTGTGACTTTTCATAGTTTTGTTTATGACTATTGAGTTCGAGATCGTTGTTTTTGTTTTCTGTTAAACAGAAAAACAAACCTTCTTTAAAAAAAGAAGAATAAGAAATGTGTGAAATGTATTAAGGGTGGTCACTGGTTGGTGGACGATATCGTTTCGGAAGCTACCAAGCAACCTCATCGGCACCTTGGACAAAATACCCCGTCAATAATTGGCACAATATGAGAGCAGCTCAATATGAAATAATTGAGAACTGACTTCAAAGTCCCATATCTCCAAAACATTGCAGACAGTATTTCTCAACCTTAATACATCCCCACACTTCTTGTTTGGTTTTTTGTGTGTCCCTGCAATTTGCGGGGAAGGCACACGATTTGTTGTTATTGTCGCTTCTTACAGCGACAACAAACGTTCGGTCGTACTCTGCCTCATTCATCATTGTTTTTGTTTTTGTTATTCGATCTGTTGTGACTTTTCATAGTTTTGTTTATGACTATTGAGTTCGAGATCGTTGTTTTTGTTTTCTGTTAAACAGAAAAACAAACCTTCTTTAAAAAAAGAAGAATAAGAAATGTGTGAAATGTATTAAGGGTGGTCACTGGTTGGTGGACGATATCGTTTCGGAAGCTACCAAGCAACCTCATCGGCACCTTGGACAAAATACCCCGTCAATAATTGGCACAATATGAGAGCAGCTCAATATGAAATAATTGAGAACTGACTTCAAAGTCCCATATCTCCAAAACATTGCAGACAGTATTTCTCAACCTTAATACATCCCCACACTTCTTGTTTGGTTTTTTGTGTGTCCCTGCAATTTGCGGGGAAGGCACACGATTTGTTATTGTCGCTTCTTACAGCGACAACAAACGTTCGGTCGTACTCTGCCTCATTCATCATTGTTTTTGTTTTTGTTATTCGATCTGTTGTGACTTTTCATAGTTTTGTTTATGACTATTGAGTTCGAGATCGTTGTTTTTGTTTTCTGTTAAACAGAAAAACAAAAGAAGCGACAATAACAACAAATCGTGTGCCTTCCCCGCAAATTGCAGGGACACACAAAAAACCAAACAAGAAGTGTGGGGATGTATTAAGGTTGAGAAATACTGTCTGCAATGTTTTGGAGATATGGGACTTTGAAGTCAGTTCTCAATTATTTCATATTGAGCTGCTCTCATATTGTGCCAATTATTGACGGGGTATTTTGTCCAAGGTGCCGATGAGGTTGCTTGGTAGCTTCCGAAACGATATCGTCCACCAACCAGTGACCACCCTTAATACATTTCACACATTTCTTATTCTTCTTTTTTTAAAGAAGGTTTGTTTTTCTGTTTAACAGAAAACAAAAACAACGATCTCGAACTCAATAGTCATAAACAAAACTATGAAAAGTCACAACAGATCGAATAACAAAAACAAAAACAATGATGAATGAGGCAGAGTACGACCGAACGTTTGTTGTCGCTGTAAGAAGCGACAATAACAACAAATCGTGTGCCTTCCCCGCAAATTGCAGGGACACACAAAAAACCAAACAAGAAGTGTGGGGATGTATTAAGGTTGAGAAATACTGTCTGCAATGTTTTGGAGATATGGGACTTTGAAGTCAGTTCTCAATTATTTCATATTGAGCTGCTCTCATATTGTGCCAATTATTGACGGGGTATTTTGTCCAAGGTGCCGATGAGGTTGCTTGGTAGCTTCCGAAACGATATCGTCCACCAACCAGTGACCACCCTTAATACATTTCACACATTTCTTATTCTTCTTTTTTTAAAGAAGGTTTGTTTTTCTGTTTAACAGAAAACAAAAACAACGATCTCGAACTCAATAGTCATAAACAAAACTATGAAAAGTCACAACAGATCGAATAACAAAAACAAAAACAATGATGAATGAGGCAGAGTACGACCGAACGTTTGTTGTCGCTGTAAGAAGCGACAATAACAACAAATCGTGTGCCTTCCCCGCAAATTGCAGGGACACACAAAAAACCAAACAAGAAGTGTGGGGATGTATTAAGGTTGAGAAATACTGTCTGCAATGTTTTGGAGATATGGGACTTTGAAGTCAGTTCTCAATTATTTCATATTGAGCTGCTCTCATATTGTGCCAATTATTGACGGGGTATTTTGTCCAAGGTGCCGATGAGGTTGCTTGGTAGCTTCCGAAACGATATCGTCCACCAACCAGTGACCACCCTTAATACATTTCACACATTTCTTATTCTTCTTTTTTTAAAGAAGGTTTGTTTTTCTGTTTAACAGAAAACAAAAACAACGATCTCGAACTCAGTAGTCATAAACAAAACTATGAAAAGTCACAACAGATCGAATAACAAAAACAAAAACAATGATGAATGAGGCAGAGTACGACCGAACGTTTGTTGTCGCTGTAAGAAGCGACAATAACAACAAATCGTGTGCCTTCCCCGCAAATTGCAGGGACACACAAAAAACCAAACAAGAAGTGTGGGGATGTATTAAGGTTGAGAAATACTGTCTGCAATGTTTTGGAGATATGGGACTTTGAAGTCAGTTCTCAATTATTTCATATTGAGCTGCTCTCATATTGTGCCAATTATTGACGGGGTATTTTGTCCAAGGTGCCGATGAGGTTGCTTGGTAGCTTCCGAAACGATATCGTCCACCAACCAGTGACCACCCTTAATACATTTCACACATTTCTTATTCTTCTTTTTTTTTAAAGAAGGTTTGTTTTTCTGTTTAACAGAAAACAAAAACAACGATCTCGAACTCAATAGTCATAAACAAAACTATGAAAAGAAATAAATATAGATTTGATTTCACGATTTAGTCGAAACTCTACCTCAGTAACGAACCGACATATATCCCTAACGCAGAAAAAATCGCTTCTGTAGTATACTGTCCCAAACATATTCGGCTTGAAACATATATATGTTTAGTAGGCCGGGTCGATTTGTGGGGAGGCAAAAAAAGTCGCCATTGCTCAGTGAAAATCGTATTCTAGGGATCAAAATAAGAAACTTTGCCGAAGGAACCATACCTCTAAAACGAATTCTGATGTCCCGGAATTTGGGTCGAACTTTTGGGTAGGGGCAAATTTTGAAAAATCTCACTTTGACCCATTTAGAGTGCTCCAATCGAGTCCAAATGTATGACCGACCCCCACTAACTTTGGAGGCCCGACCCACCCATGCCAGTGGCACAACCCCTGGAACCCCTTGGGGGTTCCATACATTTGGACTCGATTGGAGCACTCTAAATGGGTCAAAGTGGGATTTTTTCCGGGACATCAGAATTCGTTTTAGAGGTATGGTTCCTTCGGCAAAGATTCTTATTTTGATCCCTAGAATACGATTTTCACTGAGCACTTCACTGATTGGGGGTCGGTCATACATTTGTACTCGATTGGAGCACTCTAAATGGGTCAAAGTGGGATTTTTTCCGGGACATCAGAATTCGTTTTAGAGGTTTGGTTTCTTCGGCAAAGTTTCTTATTTTGATCCCTAGAATACGATTTTCACTGAGCAATGGGCGATTTTTAAATCGGCCCGCCCTAATGTTTAGGGTACACTCTAAACTTGTAATATTGGGTACACACAAAAAGTATATATTTGGGAAAATGTTATTCTCAACAAATCTTTGTTTACATCCCAATATGTTGATGACTACATCTCAGTGATGACTTGGAATACTAACTCAGAAATTTGAAAGTATTGATTTTAACAGAAGTTAATGTTGCATTTGGTATTGTAACTGGGAGGTACAATTCGAAACTAAGGAAAAATTTAAGCTGAAATTCTAAAAAGTCAGCAAAAGTCTTAAATATCTTGTTTATATAAAATATAATTGAATAAATTCCTAAACAATAATTTTATTTGTATTTAAACACATATTTTGTTTGGGAAACTTAGTTTGCAAATATATTTTGTTGTAAATATTAATACATGCGTTCCAAATATATTTTATTTATTTTCAAATACAACTTATTTGCTCAGAAATATATAATATTTAAAAAATTTGTGTTACAAATATATTTCTTTTCGATTCAAACATATCAAAAAAGGCGATTTTGACCCGTATATATAAGAAACATCTACAAATTTCAACAAAAAATAAAAAGATTTGAAAACACTATGTGATAAAAACATTATACCCGAACATTTTCGCAACGAATTTTTACATTTAAAATACGATTGTGTCGTCAAAGATACTCCACCATAAACAGTCCTTTCTTTGTGAACTTTTATTTCTTATATTTTAATTTAATATTATCGTACATTTACATTTAAGCCTAAAATATAATATATTTGAATAATTAAAATAGACAAAATAGAAAAAATATAGTGAAAAACGAGCTTTGTTGCACAATGATTTTGACGTAACTGCCACTACATTCATACCCAGCTTTACAGTAAGACAGCGAAAAGGATGTAAGCGACCAAAAATACCGCTAACTTATAAAAATGCAAATAAAAACACTTGCATCGCATATTTTATTCTAAATAATACTAATATTTTATATCTAAAAAAATCTGTTCTAAATATCATAGTAATAATATAGTGTTACAGCCGAAAAAAATAATAAAAACCGTCTCCTATTGTTTAATTCTGAATGTTTAAGAATTTGCATTAATTTCTTCCGGTGTATATAATGACTCAATTTTAGTACCTGCATGCTCGTTAAAATCTGTCTACTCCTCCTTATTACACCATTGTAAGATGAGCTTAAAGATTTTTAACGAGTAACGAGTAATTCGGACAGACGACACCACCTTCCTCCATCTTTAGATTAAAATCTACTTTCGCTCGAATGAGTACCCTTGCTGTACCACCAAACTTAAAGGTAAACTTCGTTACCAAACCAAACCTTACAAATAAAACTTATTGGCTCCCTCGTCATTTATTATTATAGAAAAAAACTAAACTTTCGTATTTTATTTGTTTTCTTTATTTTCACGCATTCGTCGTAAACATTGGTCGTATCGAACCGGATTTCGAGTACCATAACCTCGGCAAAACCTTCGTTGTCGGTAATAACCACGGTGTTTTCTTCATCCGCAGCCCTCATCAACACATATCCATCCATCCGCTTACATTGTCATCTCAACAAGCCATTTTAAGTTAAATTTGCATTTAAAGTGATAACAGGTATGTATAGTGCAGTGTGTATAGAGCATCGCGAATAGAAATAAGTGAAAAATATCAAAAGTATCGTGTCTCAGGCCGTCTTACAACGTCGCGTCACCCCTCCCGTTTACCCGTCACATATTTACATACGCGGACGGACATAAGCGAGTAAAAAAGTGAAAAGAATTAAAACAAACCAAGTGCCAGTGTTTTCGTTTTCTTTTAAGCGGTGGAAATTAATGTACATGTTTTGCGAGAAGAAGAATTCAAAGAAGTGTAAATAATTAAATATTTTAAGAGTGTTTCCCACAAAATATTTCCAAAACTTTTTTTTATTCTTTCGCGTACATTACCATTTCAAATCCACCCTTAAAAATACTCATACTTCTATACAAATTGGTTTGTTTATTCGCGTCGGTCTAATAATTTCATATATTCATACATATATATATGTTTGTCCAACGCATACTATGGGGACATTTTTTTAATAACCGCATAGAATGAGGACAATTGCATAGTTCGGGGACAGTCCCCATTATTTTCATATACTTTGCGCATACTTTGGGGACATTGATACTTTGGGGACATTTTTAAAAAAAAAATTATTTTGGATTTCATTTGAATCCGCATCATTCCCTAAGGCTATATATAAGGTCCTATCATTTATATATAAACAATAAATGCATTTTTTGTTAAATTAAAGAGAATTTTTGAATCGCTAGCGTTGCCACCTGACCAAAACAGAATTACATTTCAACGCCGTTGTTTTCATAAATTGGAGGGGCTTTGATATGACGATTGTAAGGGTATCCCCTAAACACAAGTGAAAGCATCCGATGTCTGTCAAACTCAAATTCCATACTATTGTTGTCTGTGCTTTCACTCGTAAGTCTGCATTTACATGATACTTTTTTTTTAAGTATTAAGCATACTTATCGGCGTTTTGTGGGCGAGAGAGGCAGTCGGAAACGGGGGGAAAAAAAGGATGCCGTACTCGTACTCATCGTTTTGTGTTTTTCGTTCGCACTTGGAAACAACAACAATTCACACAGGAAAAGCCGAAACAAAACAAATGAAAATAAGTTAAGTATTGAAAAAAAGTACGCGTGTAAATACTTTTTCAAAAGAGAATAAGCCGATAAGTTACTTAAAAAAAAGTACCATGTAAATGGGGACTATTTAAGAAATAATCTGATGCTCTGCAAAATGATAACATACATACGTCACAGATGTTAATCCATTAGTGACAACAATGTAATTATTATACCAAAATTAAATAAATTTGACGTATGAGTATGCAAATGAAAAATATGAGCCAATCAGCCCAATTGTGGATATCCGTGCGGAATTTATCGTTGGGGAATTTTTTATTCTCGAGAATAAATTCCTTCTTGTTGTGTTGTGTGAAAATAATATAGCAAACAAATGAATAATAACCTCCAACACTGGGTGCTCCAAAAATTTTATCACTATGAATTGTTGCAAGTTAAATAGAGTCCATTTCAGTCTCATGGGTAAAAAAATGTGACGTTAATGCGAATATGTAGTACAAATGCATAAATTTCAGCATAATTGGTTAACAAATGTGACGCATTCACTATCAATTTCAAATGTATGTTCTGATTCACACGAAGGATTTTTTTTACAAGCGAGTGTCAAAGTTTGTAGGAGAGAGAAGGCAGACAGTTCTTTCCGCCTGTCTCTCTTACAAATTTTGAAAATTATGTCACAAGTGCTGCATCACACGACGCACTTTTTTCCAAGCAAGTGTCAAAATTTGTAAGAGAGGCAGGCGGAAAAAGCTCTCTGTCTGGAAAAAATGCCTCATGTTATTCAGCACTACTTTGGGAATCGGAACCACGGGCCATCAGGACAAAATGTACCTGGCACCGAACGTGTTAATATCAAAGTAATGGACAATTTTCCGTAGATTATTAATATGTCCGAAAAATTCAATTCCACGCCACCCTAAGGATATTGTAAAATTGGGTTTGGGTAAAATAGGAAATTCATGTATGTCCAAATTTTCTTCTCATTTGGGTTGCACGAAAGTGATCGTAAGTTTTTTCCGGAAAATTTAACTTTCAATTGATTTATATGTTCGGGTCTATTTTTTGGTCCTAAGAAATTCGATATTTTGGACAAAAAATTTATTGGTCCCTTTTTAATTTTGTACTACGTTTTATTTTTGTTTCCTTGAAGATACATTTTTGGTGGAAGTAGCAAATTTTTAATACAGAAATTTTATTTATTCGTTCTAAAGGCTATATGACCATAAAATATTAGTCCCGATTTACACTGGCTGAATGTTCAGCAGATTATCGGAGTTTTGTTGGAGAGAGAGACGGTCGGCAAGAGGGGGGGAAACTCCCGTACCTGGCTTATCGGGTTCAATGTTTTGTGTTTTTCACTCGCCCTTTGAAACAACAACAATTTACACAGGAATAGCCGTAACAAAATTATGTACGTCGTCTAAACGCGGAGGCAAGCTGCTGAATAAATTATCCCGTGTAAATCTGGACAAATGTATGTTCTGCATCAAACGAGACAATTATTGCCAAGCAAGTATCAGTGTTTTGTATGGGAGAGGCAGGCAAAAAGAGCCCTACAATACTCTCCAACTTATTGGCAATAATTGTCTCGAGTGGCAGAGAGCTCTTTCCGCCTGTCTCTCTCACTACAAACTTTGCCACTCGCTTGTAAAAAAATGCTTCGTGTTAATCGGTCCATACATTTGAAATTGATTGTGAAAGCGTCTGTGTTTGGGTAGCTGTAGTACATTTCCATAGTGATGAATCACACGGGACAATTATTGCCAAGTAAGTAGCAGTGTATGTAGGAGTGAAGCAGAGCTCTTTTGCACTTGCACGAAGAACACGTTTCGTCTCGTTATTGCTTGCAGATGCATTCATATTTACATACATGCATACATATTTGCCATTCTCAGCAGAGAAAACAGATGACCGCTGCTAAGTCCTCTGTTTGGTGGTCCGCTTTATGTATGCATGTGCGTGTGGTTATGCTCGTCTATCTAAACAATTTGCATTATGTTTTTGGCGGACATATCTTGTAACGGGGTTTTATCCGTAGGCTGAGGTAGTTCAGCCGCTTCCAGGATCAATTCATGGACCCTCAAAACCTTAAATAAGAACACACTATTTTTCCTTTCTTTAGGGCACGAAACTCAGGTTTTATTTATCGTTTTTTTTCTCTGTACAACAGTTTAATGTTTCATTTATTTATACAAAATATTTCATGAGTCAATCTATGTATGGGGGTATGGGTACGAGTCCTCAGATGCCGATTAGGATTGCAGGGAAGGCTATCAAATGCCTTTAATTTAAATGGTGGTATGTAAACTGACGTGGCGCTTAACGGACGTCTCACACAGGAGCTGACGGACGCCTCACACAGGCGCTGATGGACGCATCACACGGGCGCTTGACGGACGCCTCACACAGGCGCTTGACGGACGCCTCACACAGGCGCTGACGGACGCCTCACACGGGCGCTTACGGATGTCCCAGTTCTAACTCACAGGCGGTCGGCGGATTCTGCTGCGATAAACTGGCTTTCGGTGGACACCTTAGTCCTGACACATGTACGGTTGGCGGATGATGTGGCGTGGACCAGACCTTCGGTATAACGGAGTGGTATTGGGCATCGGCGACGATCTGTGAATGGGACAGAGGCTTTTATTTAGTGGCAAGTAGTAAAGGACTTTTATGGATGCGAGCGAATCGCGTATGCGGGCGGACCGCGTATTCGGGCGAACCGCGTTAGTGTCCTGAAAAGGACAGAGCTACAACTACTAGTCCTGAGGAGGACTTTTTCTACGACTACTAGTCCTGGAAAGGACTATTGGGGCGTATCTTTGTTGCTTCGGGTTAAGTATTCGGACTGCGGACTATGCCACTTGTCTTTCAACTTGGTTGGTAGCTCCGTTGATCCACACCATTGACTGAAAAACGTCAACACCTTATACCACAGGCTATACACAGTCAACGAGAATTATATGCACAGCGTGTATTTTAATTTACTCTTATGTTACACCCGAAATGTATATACATGTAAGTAAGCAGACTTAAAAAATATTCGTAATCGTTTGTTTCCTTTCTTCTTTTTTTTGGTTTCTGTCCTACAGCTTCTTTTTCTCTTATTTTAGTTCCATTTTATTGTTTATACTTAAATTTAAGAATTTCCCTCTCATCAGGCTTCGGTTTTCGGTCATATGCGTTTGGGTCAATTATTTTTCCTGAACTATTATCCAGTTTGACAATGTTTGGATCTATGATCTGGGATACGGTGAGTGGTTCTCCAATTTTTCCTGCGATTAATAGTTTAATCTTCTTCCTTCGACAGACTTTGTTGCCTACCATCAGTGCCTTTGGTCCGGTTACGACTTTTGACAAACTGTTTGGTATGAAAGATCGTTCAGTGGGTATTTCAGCGGGCAGTTTATCTTTTTGTACGTTAGTTACTGTCATCGTAGTTGACTTGCGTGGAAAATGCTTTTGTTCGGACCGTCTGTTATTGCGGGGTGCAATGCGGTGTTCATCAGCTTGTCTAAGGGCTCTGCATTTCTCAAATCGGGAATGGTGTTCCTGTAGATGTAACTCCGATTTCCCCATTTGTTCGGTAGCCAGGAAATCACGCGAAATCATAGTGTTAAGAGGATGTGCAAATGTATTGTGATCTCTTTTTGTGGTTAGGGCTGTGTCGTCGATGTACAGTGTGATGTTTCGTTGACTTAAGAAATCCATGCCAAGGATCATTGTCTCCGCCAGTGATGGAATTACAGCTACTCTCAGCGGTGTTGATTTCTCATTAAAATCCACATTTAAGTCATACATATCGGGGCATGAGGCGAGTCGCTGATCCGCCATTTGTACCTGTCGTTCCATGTCCATGGCCTGCAGCCCACGCCTGCACACAAAATCCCTCAACGCACCACATATATAACTGGATGTGGCGCCCGTATCTACGAGTGCATCAATTTGACGATTGCAGATGGTAACTGTAATGAAATAGCGACTCTGAGGCACATCTTCACGTTGGCTATTGGAAGTGTCTCGACAGGAACACTGACGTGTTAATATACCTTCTTTGTCACAATATGAACAAAAAGCATACCCACATTTGTGCATTGTGATCGAAAATGTCCTGGGCCTTTACATCTCCAACAGTGGCTATATCTCCTATACTCCTCTGGTTTCTCCGAGACCATATGTGATGTATGCGGCTGACTTGGTCTAGATTCATCCATTTTTAACTGTTCGAAGTCATCAGTTAGACTAATTAGTTCGTCGAGATTGTGAAAATCATGTCTACGTATGTAGTGTATGTAATCAGGCTTGAGACCTTCATACATTCTTTCTAGATGATTCATCTCCCGGAGTTGAGGGTGCTGACGGGCAGTGGTGAGCATTTGTAGGATGTAATCTTTAGCACTTTCCTTGTTATACTGTCGACGGTTATAGAACGACAGTTCCAATTGAGTTAAATGTCTTTTCGATATAAAGAATTTTTCAGCTTCCATGCGAAATTCGACCCAGGTTGTAATGCCAGTTCTTTTGATTCGGAACCACTTCAGTGCAATTCCTTTCAGAATGCCAAGAAGTGTGGGAAGAAGACGATCCTTTGGAATACTGTAGCATTCAGCAAACTCTTCCGAGCGTTCAAGAAACTCAAGCAGGTCGGCATCTCCCGAAAATTGTATATCCCATCTCTGAACCAAACTCATTATCTCATGGTCCGAAATCTCCTGTCGCTTCTGGGTACTTGACGTCGTGGTCTGGATATCGCTATGGGGTTGTATTGCTGTTTGTTCTTCTGCATTTATCTCTGCTTCAAAGTCTCGCAGCAAGTTCTCCCATGAAATCCTCAGTTTCTTTGCGCGAACGTACTTGGCGAGTTCTTTTCGTAGATGTTCTATGGTATACCCTTCAGTCTGGATTCCAGCGGTCTGACATTGATAAACCAATTGATCTTTCTTTAATAGGTAAATCCAACCCAGCCACTCAGTACCCAGATGCGTGAAGTGACTCATTTTTGTATTATCTTGTGTTGTAGTAGATTTACAGTGTGTTGGACTAGATTCTCCCTCGTTGGCGGGTTATTCAGTTTTTTTTTGCAGTGCGATTTGGAATCTGTCCCTGCTCGGGCGCAATTTGTAACGGGGTTTTATTCGTAGGCTGAGGTAGTTCAGCCGCTTCCAGGATCAATTCAAGGACCCTCAAAATCTTTAATAAGAACAAACTATTTTCCCTTTCTTTAGGGCACGAAATTCAGGTTTTATTTATCGTTTTTTTTTCTCTGTACAACAGTTTAATGTTTCATTTATTTATACAAAATATTTCATGAGTCAATCTATGTATGGGGGTATGGGTACGAGTCCTCAGATGCCGATTGGTTGCCGATTAGGATTGTAGGGAAGGCTATCAAATGCCTTTAATTTAAATGGTGGTATGTAAACTGACGTGACGCTTAACGGACGCCTCACACAGGAGCTGACGGACGCCTCACACAGGCGCTGACGGACGCCTCACACGGGCGCATGACGGACGCCTCACACAGGCGCTGACGGATGACCCAGTTCTAACGCATAGGCGGTCGGCGGATTCTGCTGCGATAAACTGGCTTTCGGTGGACACCTTAGTCCTGACACATATACGGTTGGCGGATGATGTGGCGTGGACCAGACCTTCGGTATAACGGAGTGGTATTGGGCATCGGCGACGATCTGTGAATGGGACAGAGGCTTTTATTGAGTGGCAAGTTGTTAAGGACATTTATGGATGCTAGCGAATCGCGTATGCGGACGGACCGCGCATGCGAGCGAATCGCGTATGCGGGCGAACCGCGTATGCGAGCGAATCGCGTATGTGGGCGAACCGCGTATGCGAGCGAATCGCGTATGCGGGCGAACTGTCTGACTGTCTCTCTCTCCTACATAACGCCGATAATCTGCTGAACATTTTGCCAGTGTACATCGGGACTTTGAAATCAAGATTGACGGACGCCGGACGCGTTAACTGGTATTTAAGATTTTTGTTCAGCCCCGGGACCAAGAGCGCCAACACTATCCATTTTTATACACAGTATTTTATCTATTTCATGATAAAGCAAGGTGCTTATAACTATTATGTTAATTAATATAACACATTATAATCTTAAGTGATTTTCTAAATTATTAATGTAGTTACTCAATTCAAAAATTGTATTAACTAAACTTGTATTTAATTTATTTAAGGGATACCAAATGTGTGGCGTCCGTCAGACTTTTAAATATATGATGATTCACACGAGACATTTTTTTCAAGCCAGTGTCAGTATTTGTCTCGTGTGAATCTGAACTATGGAATTGTTAGACGTACCGAAATACGCTTTCATAATTTCGAAAAATCAAAGTTGACAGAACGTATTGCGAGACCAAAAATACTTGCTCTCATGACAAGTCCATATTCATACGCAGCATTTTCACCCACTGCAACTCTGAGTTCATGGGGAGAGAGATATGAGGAATAGAAAGAGGAAAATCTTTCTGGTACTGGCATCCCGTTCTGTGTTTTTCCTACGCATTCAAGATGACAGCTGCTTTTTTGGTATTTCGTTATGTTTTTGTCATTCGTTGTTGTGTATTTGGTGCAAATTTAAATCAATTTGTGCAAACATAAACGTTTATTCGCCCTTTTACACCAAAAAGACTGCACTGCCAAGGGTGTATATTTGACAGATTGTGCGATCCGGTCGCACAACACGATGCATTGACTGACACTCGCTTGTAAAAATGCTTCGTGAGAATTGGCCAAGATTTGAAATTGATTGTGAAAGCGTCTGTGTTTGGCTAGCTGTAGTACATTTCTATAGTCATGAATCACACGAGACAATTATTGTCAAGTAAGTAGCAGTGTATTGTGGAGAGAGAGGCAGAGAGTTGCTTCGTGTGAATCGGGCCATACATTTGAAATTGTTTGGTTAGTCCAGATTCACGCTTGCAATTGTTTTTCTGCAATTTTTTTATGCAATACTCTTTTGAAGTTGCATTTGCGTTCAGACAACGTATTATGTTTCGACAATTTTATTTTCGTCGTTCATTAAAATTTATTAAATTCATTAAATTTCATTAAAATGTATGTCGCACAAATTTACATATGTTGAACCGAGCACAAACTACAAATATTAAATAAAAAGGAATGCGGAAATGTCAAAAAAAAATCACCACTTCACAGCGAAAGAAAACACAAAACGCATTGCAAAAAAATTGCAAGTGCGGAAGACTTTTTTCTCCCCCTTACCGACTGCGTCCCTCTCCCAGAAGCACTGCAATTCAGCGGGGAAAAATTGCAAGTGTGAATACGGATTTAGCTGTAGTACATTTCCATAGTGATGAATCACACGAGACAATTATTGCAAAGTAAGTAGCAGTGTATGTAGGAGAGTGAGGCTCGTTTCGCCTGCCTCTCCCATACAAACACTGACACTTGCTTGGCAATAGTTGTCTCGTGTGATCCACAGCTTACATTTATCCAGATTTACACGGGATATTCAGCAGCTTCTCCGCTAAGTTCAGGTTTACACTAGTATATTTTTTCAGCAGCTTACCCGCTAATTCTCTTTTAAACTTGCCTCTGCGTTTAGACACGTAATTTTGTTTCGGATATTTCTGTGGGAATTGTTGTTGTTTCAAAGTCCGAGTGAAAAACACAAAACGTTCAGACCGATAAGCCCGAGTACGGGAGAGTTTTTTCCCCCCTCTTGCCGACTGCCTCTCTCTCCTACAAAACGCCGATAATCTGCTGAACATTCAGCGAATGTAAATAGGGACTAAGTCCCTGATCATACGTGGCTGAATGTTCAGCAGATTATCGGCTTTTTGTTGGAGAGAGAGGCAGTCGGCAAGAGGGGGAAAAACTCGCCCTGAACCAAGGTATATTGAACAAGGTAGAGTACAGCGAACAGCTGATTTTCTCGCCATTTTTATGAGCTCAATAAACTGTCAAACTCATAGATGACGTTTGATTGTTTGTTTACATTTTACTGTTGTTGGGAGCGATTTAAAAAATGTAGTGCACAAATTAAATTTACACAAATTAAAAATATACATTTTATTTAACATTTTCTATAGTTAAATGTAAATAAGCAAAGTGTGTATGTGTGTCTTTATTAATTTCGTTTAAAAGGCCTATTGATTTCATTATAAGTGGAATATTTCTTAGAAATGTCCGCAACGGCTTTTACCAATTTTCCATGACTGGCTGCTGTGGGTTGTAGATTATTCTCAAAGACCTGCCACTTAAGAAAATTCACATCACCTCCTCGTAAGATGACCGTGAGTTGTGTGGCCGTAGTGCCTTCTTGTTAAAACCACATGTTGGTGTTCATATCATCCAATTCAGCTCAAAAGAAGTTGGTAAGCATCGACCGCGCTCGCCGTTAAGGATAATGTGTGGTGAACGTCGCTTTCAAAGAAATATGGACTGATGAGGACGTCAGCCCAAAATCCACAGCAAATTTTTCAAAATGCATTGGACGTTCTTGGAACGCCTATGGATGGAAATCGTCTCAAAGTTAACGATTTTGTTTGTAGACCAAATGGTAAACTAGGCGGATCACCTGAAGAGAACACCCATTTTGATAAAAATCTGAATAAATGACGAATAATTCTTATTATTATTTGTATCAACGACAAATGTTGTTATTAAATGTAACTAAACAATGCTTATTTCATTTTACATTATTCGTTCATCAATTTTTAATAAACTCCATTTCGCGAGAGGCCGGTACTCTTCCACTTTATGCATTTCGAGCTTTATTTTTCCTGGTTTGCCCTTTCACTGTTATACACTAAAAAAAAGCGTACTGAAAATCAATGAATTTTTCGTAAAGTTTAAGATTTCGGCAATGATTTCGAGCCAAAGACAATCGCTATAAAAATAAGAAGGTTTTATAGTTAATTTAAAGACGTGAATAGTACTTGTTTTGAGGATGCATTTCATAGAATTAAGAATTTTGAGTAATAAAACTAGTTAAGTTTGGTCTTAAAATAAGCACATTTTTGCGTAAATTTAAGTATGGCGCGTGCTTATTTTTAGTAAAATATCATATAATTTAAAACATTATCGTAATAAAATTTAAAATGTTTGTCCTTGATATAAGAACATACTGGTAATTAATTTAAGGCATACATGAATTTAAACACATTTTTTTTTAAATATGTATGGAAAATTCGTTACATTATATCGATTATAATGTTACTCTTTTAAATGAATCATTTTCTTTGAAATCATTTTAATGTAATAGAAAATTCAATAACACAACACTTTATCCTTCTAAATATATATTTTATTTGTTATATTTTATATTGTATTATATTTTTATACAAAAAAATATAATACATATTACGGACAACCTTGAACATTTTATAATTTAAAACAAAATGTAATTGTATAAAGACAAATCGGCCAACACACTATGAAGTTTGACTTTTATTCGAATATTGTATTGTTATGTATCGATTCTATAGCGGGATTCGTTTCTCTATTTGTTGTCAATGAACAATTTTTATCGGAACCGACCTTAATGATTTTTAACCTAGAATTTGGCTGGAATTTAAATAGAAATTATATAAAACAAATATTATATTATTATATCATATACATAGTTTGTATGCTCACTCATTTCCTGCAATTTGTAAATTTTTAATTTCCCACTGCATTTTTCATATATCCAAATAAAGTTCAATTGCGCGAACTGAAATAAAAATAATTTGAATATAAATCAAACAGAATGATTTATATACGATAAAGTATTAAAATAAATTTTATCATAAAACTGTCCCAAAATGTTGAAAAATATGAGATATATTAAAATCTTTGGAATATACTTACTTACACTGAAATATTTAGTCACTCTTCTACGACACAAATTCTCATAATAGATCCATACAAAATTTGCTGTACTAACGGCCGTTTTCAGGTACCTCCGTTAGTTATTTTTATCGAAAAAGTTAGCTAACAGACAGTTATTCTAACGAACATTTTAAACGGTCCGTTAAAAAATTCGTTTTCAGAAAGGTTCCGTTAGTTAACTTGATTTTTATTGCTATTGTGAATGACTTCTAAAATATTTTGACATTTGTATATGTTTTGTTTTTGAATTTTAGAAAATCAAAAGGGAAAATGTATTTATTGTTATAACGTGTAATTGCATTGAATCTATGAGTTCTGCAATTCCAGTAGGATTTGATTCATATGTGTGGGTGGTACCAGAAGACGTGGCAATTTCACCTAAGTGGGCCAAAAGTATAACATATCGAAGGAATTATGTAAGACCCTAAGCATGTTCGTTGGAAATACGGTTGAGGATATTTTTAGTCATTTCATCAATGTCTGTCCGTCTGGCTGATGTTCACCCTTTTGACTTCATGGTGGTAGTATTTTCTCCTTTATCAGGTGAAGGTAGAAGATGTGTCATATTTATATACTCCAACTGGTACCTCACACACAAAACTTAAAAAAAGTAAAATATTGATTCTCTAATAACATCTATACTGCATATCCAAATGTCCTCTACTTACACACATATGCCTTATGCCCTGTACCTTATGGTACCTCCTACACAAGATGATCAAATTATACCAAAATTGAATAGCTCAATACTGCAATGCAAGCAAATTCATACTTACAATTAGGTATAGTGAAACCTCACTGGCGTATCTAGTATTCAGCGCAAAATAGGCGAATTTGTCAAGCCACATTTGGTACACCCCACACAAATCGTTCGAACACAACTTTCCCATAACTTCTGTAGCAATATTCTAAAAGTTTAGTGAGTGACTGTTCCGGAATCCCCGACACAAAATGAGGGTATCCTACAGACGGATTACTCGACAGAGACAGGACTTTGGGAAACTATGCCTTAAAAGTCACATACTATTGTCCGCAATTTATATTTGCTGCAATGCATATGTGTGGTTGTGACTACTCTTAACGACGCGGCACACTAACATGGCAGTAATCTGCAACTGTAATGAAGAAAATTCCTGCAACAAAAAATTGAAGCGATAAACCATTATGTTAGAGCTGAAGGGGCAACATTTCTGGAAATGAAATTGAATAAAGACACATTATTATTTGAACAATTGCGAAAAACGTTCTGAACTATTAACTTTTCATTTTTGGCTCAATATCTCTGCGAACAAGATTTATTATCCATCTGTTTTCAAACATATTTTTAGACAATACATATTTTAACCCTGGTTAAAGCACATAACTGGTGAAAATATTCCAGTTAAATTTTTAGAATTATTTTCAGTTAAAACTGTCAGTTAAATTTTAACGGAGCTCCTTGAAACCCGTTGTTTCTTAACGGGTCCTTAAAGTACCAGTTAACATTTAACGGAGCTACATGAAAACGGGCGTAAAAGTTAAAAAAATATTTATGTAAGATATTATTAATAATAGAAACTGATTGTTTTGAAAGTGGCGAAAGTGACATATTTCATATAAATTAAGTTATCAAAAATAATTTTCTCAAAAAAATCAATCGTGACTTAGATTTTAAAATCTTAAGTTTTGTTAGCAAACAAAACTACAAAAACTTATTAAAAATTACTTCTGTAAAACAAAAGCTAATGCTGCTTATGACATTCTTAACCCTGTTGTTAGATTAGCAAATCTGTACGAATCCTACATTAAGAGTCCGTTTGGTCAACATTACATTTTTCATATAAAATGAATATGGAAGACAATATTTTATATTTATTTTTATTCAATACTTCGTGAAAAGAAAGCAGCTTATTTATAATTATTTTTGACCAAAAACGCTCATTATTTTGATTTTAGTAAAACAAAAATATCCCTTGGACCAAATTATAAGGCAATATTTATAAATACATATATTACCGTTTATAAAGGAAACGATACAAAAATTAGACCAAACGGGCCTAATCTAACAGCAGGTTTAATTATGAAGTACTTATAAAGCAATTATGAACACGAAATCAAGGAAAAATTTAAACTAAAATTCAAAAGAGGAAAAAATATTTTTAAATAAATTAGAAAACTTTTTAACAATAACTTTGTTTGTGTGAAAACACGTATTTTATATGTGAACGTCAGTTCGCAAATATATTTTGTTCTAATACATTAATATGTATATGCGTTCCAAATTAAATTTCTTGATTTTCAAATAAAATATATTTGTTCAGAAATACATAATAGGCATGTTTTCGTTACAAGCTAGCACTTTTAGTTTAGCACTTTGCAACGAAAACAACTGACTTCCACTAACTAGCACATAAGCAATAAGTGGCGGATTTTCACTATCTGGTAGCAATGGTGTCATGAGTTGCGAAGAAAGAACAGTGCGAAACAGACAAAAAATTCGTGAAAAGTATTTAAAAAACGTATATTTACTATTCTATGTTCATTTGTTTACACTCTTTTGCAAATATTAAAATAATTTCCAATTTTTGTTCTTCTTCTTCCCGTTAATTCACAATAATTGATAAAATCTCTCCAAAAATGGGATGCCATATTGCTAAATATAGGGTGCCCAATCTGGCAACATCATACTCGATTAAGACATGAACACAAGCACCAAACTTCATCGGGAACTAATAGTGCTTAAAAGTGCTTAGCTCCCCATACAAATTAAGCACTTATGGTGTAACGAAAACACGCCTAATATGTACTTACAAATATTGTTTCCAAATCTATTGTTTCCAAATCTCACTTATTTGCTGTAATTTATAAATGGCCTTCAGCACTGCTTTTTTCATATATCCATCACATTTATCTTCAAATATTGCGTGATCTAAAATTAAAATAATTAAATTTTTTCTGAAAATAAATCAAATAAAATTATCTATAAACTAAAAAAAATGCAAATAAATTGTATCATATCACAATTGGAAAACGCTGAACACTAAGAGAAATATAATATAATACTAAAATTATTTTACTAAAAAAATTAAAAAAGATAGTTATATGTATAACATATTATTAATAATAAATTTCTATATTGCCACAAATAATTTTACATTTCTGCATTATGCGCTGGTATTTTTAATAAATAAATACTTTCAATTAAAATGTGTTTTGTTAATATTGTAATTGCCTATAAGATGTTTATTTCAGAATAATAATATTATTTTTCACGTACCTAAACATTTTCAAATTGTCTCTTTCAGTATTACAAAATCTATTACTCACATTTTTATCATCCATTTGGCACAAATCTCTTCACAGGACTTACAAACAAGATCTCCTTCAAAAACGCATGTACATCGTCATAAATAACATACAGCAAAAATAACTATGTATGACACACGCACTCCTTATCACAGAGATCGATGGTTACGCCGACGGCATAACCACATGCATACACACATGTACACGACGGTTTCATGTGTTGTTGTTGCTATGCTTTAGCAAAAATAACTGTTAACAGCCCATATTAAAATTATTTTAGGTGCAATATGCACGTATGTATGCACGTATACTTACATATTCACAGCAACCAAATTTTTTCACAATCCGCGTCCCGAAAACAGACTACCGTTTCCTTCCATCGCTTGTAAATAACTGACGATTTAAAAGAAACCGAACAACAGAACTGTTCTCTATTTTCTCTCCTAGCATTCCATAACAATTATTGATTCACACATTACCAAACAAAACTGATTCTCCGAGCGAGAGAGGGAGGGAGAGATTGTATAATTCTCTGCTATGTATTCTTAAAAATAATGACAATAGTCATAAAATTTATTACCAAGACAGCCTTTCCTTTAAGAGGAGCATAGCCTTAAATTTATTACTCAAATATCTCATACTGTTAATTAAGTCCGATTCGGCATTAAAACTATGACATGTCTACGTCGTAGTGTTAATGTAGAAAATCCTTAAAAGTATTGAAATATTACTTAAAATAATGCGGATTGTTACAAAAATAATGATTTTTTTTCTTTAATTTAAATGCGTACATTTAAAGAAACGCGTACACAAAACTAATGATTAGATAGACATTAATTCAAATTCAAAAAACTTTATATTAAGGAAAATTTCGTAAAAAACGTGTAAATTTTCATTATTTTAATGAATATTGTCATTGAATTGATGCCGAGGTAGCATACTTAATATAAGAATGTGTCATCATTAGTTTTATTACTATTTTTTTTCATTGAACGATTTGCTTTTGATTTGGTATGGTTATATGACAGTGCAATGGGATTTTTGTAATAAATTGCGTATTTTTTTTAAAAAAGTTTTGATTTTTTTTTTATTTGCACCTATTTTTTTACAAGTATTTAATTTTCTTAAAAAAAATAAATAAAAAAAATCAAATTGAAATGTTGAAGTAGAGTACACAAAATATCAAACGCACCAAATATCCCAGTGTAAATCCTAGTGTAAATCCGGACATATGATCAAACAATTTGTTGTCAATTGCACTGGTTGAATGTTCAGCAGATTATCGGCGTTTTGTAGGAGAGAAAGACAGTCGGCAAGAGGGGAACAAAAATTAACGTACCCGGGCTTATCGGGTTCAACCTTTTGTGTTTTTCACTCGCCTTTGAAACAATAACAATTTACACAGGAATAGCCGAAACAAAATTATGTACGTCGTATAAACGCAGAGAGAATTAGCGGTGAAGAAGCTGAAAATATCCCGTGTAGGTTCAGATTTAACTAGGCCAGTTTTTTCAGCAGCTTATCAAATTCTCTTTTGAACTTGCACGAAGAATTCAAAACGTTCAGGGGAGTTTTTTCCTCCCTCTTGCCGACTGCCCCTGTCTCCCACAAAATGTCGATAATCTGCTGAACATTCAGCCAGTGTAAATCCGGTCTAAATCTGGACAAATGTAAGTCCGGATTTACACTGGGCAAGTTTTTTCAGCAGCTTATCATCAAATTCTCTTTTGAACTTGCACGACTAACTCAAAACGTTCAGGGAGAGTTTTTCCCCCCTCTTGCCGACTGCCTCTCTCTCCAACAAAACGCCGATAATCTGCTGAACATTCAGCCAGTGTAAATCGCGACTAAGTTCTGAATCACACGAGACAATTATTGCCAAACACGTGTCAGTGTTTGTATGGGAGAGGCAGGCGAAAAGAGCTCTGCTCTTTTAGAGTGTCGGACGGACACTCTACGGAACCATGACGTATCTCCCACCCTCTGGGATCGACCTAGGATCCCTCCATGATACCCCACCGCCGGGTTGGGTATCCCATATTCGTCCTATACTTACCGTGCTTCTACCCTATGCCTCTACCACCTTAAAAAGGCCTTAAGCCGAAGACATTGTTATCTTTTCCATTCAAAATTTCAGGTATGACATTTATTTGAGTTCATCATTCTAATTGAACTGTACTACAATTCTCATAGACTAAGTTTAAAAAAAAATAATCTAGTTAGGTCGATAAGTATAAATTAGATTAGATCCAAATTTTAATTATAATTTCATAAAAAAATTAATTTAAATCATTCTATTTTTTTCATTATTCTGGATTATCCTTATTATTTCTAGATCATATGCTATTTATATTACAGTATTAATTTCAGGTATGGTAAGTAATATCAATTAATTTCGTTTATTCTCTTTCAGGTTTACAGGTGGTAGCGTGATGGTAAGTATATATTTTCTCACAATCATTCTTTTTCAGGTTTTTACAGGAGGATTCAAATCCAGGAGAACTCGGGATATTGATGGCTTTTATGTGACTGATGGATGACTAAGGGGGCCCAAAAGGTACGCCTGTCGCTGTCTGTCTGTCCTAGTATTTGGTAAGTATTCGCTTGTTTATATGTATTTGTTCGTTATTTTTCAAGTTCTCTACATTTTATATTGGAAACTCTTAAAAATTCTCGTTTCTCTTATCTTTTCTTCCAGGAGGAACGGACAACAAGCTTTGGGCCAACTCTGAGCCTTGAGGGACAATAAGACCATTCCCGAATCTAGACCTGAGCTCAAACCTGTCCAGGGGAACTGGGTTCTACCAAAAAGGGGTAAGTAGAAAGAGCTAATTGTTTGTTCCTTTGTTTCCGGAATGACTATTTCCTTTCTTCTCTTTCTAATCTCGCAAATATATATATATACCTGTCTGTCTGTTCGTCGGTCGGTCCGGAGTTTTCTATGTGAGTATGTCAGAGGAAGTCAACTTTCGGGTTACCCGCGCATGCCAGGCTGGGCCATGCGTTTCCGCGCCTCCCTCGTTGAACCGGAGCTTGAAGATGTGGCAATGATACTCCCCTAACCGGCGTATTATAATTCTCAATTATAAAAGTTTTGTTTCAATTATCAAATGTTCATTTATTATTGTGTGTATCACTTGATATTTCCAGCTTTCTTAATGTTTTTAGCTTTAATTAGTTCGTAAGCTTTTTAATTTTCTTTTTACTTGTAGGCTCCACTTTTTATTCTTAGTTGTAGACCTTTTTTTTGTATAAATCTTAAATTGTTTTTAGTTGTTTTAGCTGACACTTTATCAATAAAGGCACCTTTGTGCCACTGTTACACATCAAATCGAAGTGTCACAAAAAAAATCGCTTTTGAATTTTTTACTTTTTTTCTGGGGAGTATCATCGATAACCACTGCGTCCGGCTTGGGTGAAAACCAAATCAAAAAAGGGTGACTTTTCTCAAATTTTCCACGACCAACTTCATTTCCCCGGTCTTCTTCCTCTTTTTCTTCTCCCTAATTTTCCTGCTTGTCAGCTGTAACCTGCCAGCTGTCAATTGCTTTTAAAAAAACAGCTGATAAAAATTTCCCTACTTTTTATTTACTCAAAAGACCGTTAATCTCCTATAAAATTCAAAATCACAGCGCGCACATGACAAACCCAACCATCCAGTAGACCTCAAGTCAAAGGATGGGAGGGAAAAAGTGCGTTTCCTCATATTCTATCCAAAAATTTCCCTCAGTGCATCTTCGGATTTGTCGTACGATTTGTAGTGGTTCAACTAATAAAAACGTCTCAACTTTAACGTATGGGCAACGTAGGACCGCTACGTAACGCGACTAATTAGACCCTATGGTCAGCTGCTCCGTGAACACTACCTTTATCATGGTACCATGACAACCAGCTGTGGCTTTCAATGGATGTCAATGACGCGTACGTCAAAACCATTAGGGCCTGTTTCTGTAACTTTTTTTCGTTCGTCTACTGCGAACGATCAAAAATCACTCAATTATTCCGAGAAATCTATAAATCGCAGAAGTTTATAATTCGTTGTGTATGTAGGAAATCATGTAAAAAGCTTGTTCCTAAAATATTTCTAACCTGCGTTTTATAGAATTCAAGTAATAACTGAAAGAATTTTGATCGTTCGCCGTAGACGAACGAAAATAAGTTACAGAAACAGGCCCTTAATTGTGAAATTCGGACGGACAAGCAAGCGGATTGGCAGAGTAAAGAAAATATGGTAAGTATTATTAAATCGAAATGGAAAATGGTGAATTATAATGGAATGAATATAGTGAAATGGATAAAATAATAAGTAAAGTGTTTTGTGTTTAGTTTGACGGGCTATTTAATAAATATAAGTAAAAAAAAAGTGAATGAGTGTGAAGTGTGTGTATGTGAATGAATGGCGAACCGGCCAACATAAATGTACAAACGCCAATAAATGAATATTGTGTGTTAGATATGAAGATTAATTGTGCTAAAATATTACGATTAATTTGACCAAATGCAAAAAAAGTAAACGGTGAAACTGGAAATGGACCAGCAAGCGTGGCTTGGAACATAAATTATTGTGTGTGTGTGTGTGTTAGTGAGTAGTGCATTGAATAGCTGAATGAGCACTACATATGAATGTATGTGAAAGATCTGCAATCATTGATGACTCGTGTTTTTGGCGGAAATATGCCAAGTTCGAAAAAGAAACTACAACAAAGCAGTGAACGAACTTCGAAACATGGCGTATTCAAACTCGAACCGAAGATAAATTGAAGGAATTGTCGACATAAAGGAGTGAGAAAAGAGACTAAAGAAAGTGGAAGAAATAAGAAAATGGAAATCAGAATCAAAACAAAAACAGACGGACGGACGGTCAACTCAAAATAAAATGAAAGTGATTAAAGGGCTACTCAATATAAAGTGAAACACAACGATTGAATAGAAAATTAGTTTAAATAAATAAAAAGAACAAAGATATATAAATTTTCGGGAAGATCGGAACAAAGCAAAATTTAACGGCAAATAAAAGGTGGTACAAATTTAAAGTGAAAACAAAAAAAACTGAACAATAGTGAAAATTAAAATTTTCGTGAATCCGAACAAAAAGAAAAAAATCATGCCAATTAAATAAGGGAGTTAATTAAAAATAAACGGACTTGGAGCCAAAATTCAAGATTAACGAATTGAGATAAATGAATGTGATTTTTATAGAAGAAATATGTTAAATAGTAAAAATTTAGTGAAAATAATTGATTGTTGTGAAGTTACTTTAGTGAATCAAGTATTAATGAGTTTCTGTCTTGCGCCAACTGAAAATAATATTTTTTTGTTGTTTTTTTTTTCCTAAAATTTTCCGGTTTACCATTCATCATCATACTTCCATTTCGCTATATTTTTTTTCCTTTTCACCTCAAAACATCGTATTTTATGTTTATCTAAAATCTAACATATTGTTTTTAAGAAAATATTTCTAATATATTTCTCTTCATTCTAACTCATTTCCCTTACAGATTTCATTCGTGCTGAATCGGAGCTTGCTGTTTTTTGACCCTGGATCTGTGAAGTCGCACGAAGGGCTTTTTTTTGAGTTAAGTGCTAATAAAAATTAGACGGATGTTTAAGAACAAATTTAAGGTGAATATACTAAAAGAAATTGCAGTGCTTTTTCTCGTAAAAATGAATATTTGAGCTTTGTGAACATTTGAAGTGAACATAACCGATTTTTTTTTTATTTTGGAATAAACGTTGCTTTATTGTTAAGCGATTTCTTTCTGATCTATTTTTCTTAAACATTCTCGATTTTCCTCTCTCATTATCTTTTTCTTTACTCAACCAGTTGATTTATATTAATTTGGTATGTCTCCTTCCAAATCTGTTTCTAATTCCTGTTTTTCTCTTATTTACTTTCTTTTCAGATAAGGGATTTGCTGAAATTGGGCCTGCCGAATCTCACTAAAGAACTCGAAGGTATGTGAAAAGGCTTAAGACACTTCCGGACTTTTTTAATAAAAATATATTTTTTTCCTCTCGTAATTTAGGAACCCGGACTCTTGAGAGCCTACATACCACATGTATCAACCGGAATCTGGGCTGGGTCAGGGGAGTTGAGTCTGAGGGAATAAGACATGCTTCACCAGGTAAGTCATTCTGCTTTCCACATATTAAAGGGGACTGGCCGATCCTGCCTTCCCGATAGGTATCCATCGACTTGGAGCGTACACACACTGGAAGGGAATCTAACGCGGACAACTGCAGGTGAGTTATATTCTTGTCTCTTTTTTTTATTATTAAACACTGGCATAACTATAAGTTGTGCGATGGATTGACAACAAATGATGATTTCAATGGTTTGAATGAACTTTGATAAATTTTGTTGAGCATATTATTTTCTTACTTTTCGTTCATTGTACGTACCTAACAAATAAAATGCAATATTATTGACTAATTAAATTGAAAATGAATTTGAACACCCCCTTGGGGGGCAAGGTAAATCCTATCCAATGATTTGAATCGCTTTTAAGAGCACATTTTATAAAGAAAATATTAGTTAAGACATGTATCTTGCTGTGATACATCAATGTTTGTACTCCTAATAAATTTACACCATTTCCAAATAAAATTTATTTGCTTCGAACTTCGCAAATATTCTTTTTCCGGGGTCCCGAAATCGATACAAACAACAAGTCAAGTCTTCCAGTTACATAGACCTATACACTGTATATCTCAGCTTTCAAGCTTGTTAGGGGAGAAGGGATCAAACCTTTGGATCCTTAGTACACACCAAAGCCAACGACGTCTGATGCAATATATTAATGGAAATCTGGCTCAGGTTTTCATTAAGTGTTTTTAACTTCTAGCTGCTCTCACTATAATAATACCTGATAAGTTCATGGCTCTGATGTCAACACCGGGGCGGCTTAGTGACATAGTGTCCATTAGAGCAAGGTGGCACATCGTTAAGGGTTCATGATGGACATCAATTGTCCTCTCACTATTTGCAGCTTCAGAGCCAGATAGAAAACAAAAACTTCCAGTTGTATTCGGACTTTGGAAGCTTCGGTGTGTACCAAGGTCTTCAATTGTTTTGGTTCCTTGACCTGACTGGTTAATGTGGAGATGAATATGAAAACCAAATACTACGGGGACTTGACTAGTCTGGGGAATAATGGGACTTTGCAGTCTTTCGCCTATTTAAAAAACTTCTTGTCTAGTTTAGAGTTATAGCCGTCTTTAAAGGAGCTCTGGCGGAAACTTCTTCTGAACACTTCCTGTCCAGGGACAAATTTCACCCTCCTGCAACGGAGGTTATAGGACTTTTCGTGTTTCTTGTGGGCTTCATGTATACATTCCCTAATCTTTTCTCTTACTAGATCCATTTTAACGGGATAGGGCAGTATTTCGGACTCTGAATCCGCAAGTATTTGTAGTTTTCGTGCTATTTTATAGACGCTACCGTGGTTAATCATGTTAACCCCAAACAAGGCATAGTAGGGAGTGACACCAGTAGAGCTGTGCACGGAGGATCGCAGCGAACATTCGACTTCGGACAAATACTTATCCCAGTCGCGGTGGTCCTCCTGCAGATAGGCTCGAATCGCTGCCAATATGGACTGGTTCACTCTCTCTGATGCGTTAGCTTGGGGTGAATGGGTAGCCGTCCTCATGTGGTTGATGCCAAAATTTTTCACCATATCAGCGAATTCCTGGCTGATGAATTGTTTTCCGTTGTCGGATACTATGGCCTCAGGGGTACCGAACTTGTGAAAAACTTCTGCAATTAGAAACCTAACCACATTTTTAGAGCTGGCCTTTGGCATAGCTTTTAATATCACGTATTTGGACAGGTGGTCTAAAACAATAAAAATAAAAGTATTCCCTGACTTTGACCTGGGATATGGACCTAAAAAGTCTATGAATATTCTTTGGAAAGGTCTCATTGTCACCCACTCGTTTCTCATGGGAGGTCGAAGAGTCATATTGGCTGGCTTGGACTCTTTGCAAATAGTACAGGCTTCCACAAATTTTCGCACCTGCGTGCTTTGGTTCGGCCAATAAAAATATTCCCGAATTCTCTTCAACGTCTTGTGGAAACCTCCATGTGAATCTTGTGGTGGACAGTGAGCTTTCTTAATTAGCTCATCCGTGAGTTCAATGGGTACCCAGAGTTTCCATGCAAAGTCCTCATTTACCGGGATACCGTCATAAGGACGAGTTCGCTTGTAGACCAAGCCGTCGACTACTCGGATATCCGGTAACTGGGACACATTCTCATTGGTTTTCTTGATCAGATATTGGTACTCGTCAGATTTAAAAGCTGGGGAATCAAAATCTATTAGTATACCTAAGTCTGCCGAAACCTCTTCCAGGTTATATCGGGAAAGGGTATCAGGGACTATGTTTTGGGTGCCTTTCCTATGCTCAATTTCAAAAGAAAATGACTGCAGATGGAGACTCCACCTCGTCAACCTACCGCTTAAGTCTCGCTGGGACATAAGCCATTTGAGGCTGCTATGGTCTGTTATGACCGAAAAAGGCAGTAGCTCAATGTAGGGGCGGAATTTCTTTATCGCCATCACCACAGCCAAACATTCTCTTTCCATGACGGAATAATTCCGTTGTGCGGAAGTCAGCTTCTGAGAAAAGTAGGCTATGGGATGCTCTCCATCTGATTCATCTCTTTGAAAGAGCACAGCACCTATACCCATGTCCGAAGCATCACACTGTACAAAGAAGTGTTTGGTAAAGTCTGGGTGAACCAAAACAGGGCTAGTAACTAACGCTTCTTTCAATCTATCGAATGCTACCTTGGCCTCCTCTGAGAAGTGAAATGTCTTTCCTTTTTTGAGGGTCTCGAAGATGGGGGCGGCTATAGTGGCGTAATCAGCGATAAATCGCCTATACCAGCCAGTCGTCCCCATAAAACTTCTCACCTGTTTCTGGGTTTTGGGGTAAGAGAACTTCATAATAGTCTCAATCTTTTCTGGGTCTGTCTTAAGTTTTCCTCCACCAACAATGTAGCCTAAATAACGTAGCTCTCTGAAGCAGAACTTCGACTTAGCTACGTTAGTAGTTAACCCTGCCTCTGCCAAACAACTGGCCACTCGGTTTAACAGCTCCAGGTGAGTGTCGAAATCTGGGGACACCACCAATAGATCATCCAAGTAGACGAAAACTCTTTCACGTAGTGCAGCTGGGATCACCTTATCCATTAAACGGCATAACCTCTGGGCTGCATTACACAGACCAAAAGGCATGACCGTGAAATGGTAAAGGGGTCTCCCTGGCACCGTAAAAGCAGTTTTCTCCCTACTTGCATGGTCTAGGGGGATTTGCCAGAAGGCATCCTTGAGATCGACACTGGAAATATAGTATGTATCTCCCAGACGGCTTAGAAGGCCCTCTATATGCGGAAGTGGATAGGCGTCCTTGACTGTAAGAGCATTGAGTTTGCGAGCGTCCAAGCACAGCCGATTTTTCTCACCCATGCGGACGAGAGTCACCGGATGGCTCCAAGGACTTTCGCTTTCCTCAATGACTCCTAAGTCAAGCATCCTGTCCAATTCTGCATACATAAGTTTCTGCACCGCTGGGGAGACTGGGTAATGTCTGTCTTTTACTGGAGCTGCCTCCCCGGTGTCAATTGTGTGGACCTCAATTCCCGTTTTGCCAAGACCAAACTTGGTAAAGCAAGGAAAGCTCTCCATCACCACATTCAAGCGTTGAAGCTGCTGGTCTGATAGGGAGTGCAGTTTTACATCATCATCAGTCTTCTCAGCTTCGGCACAGAGACTGACATCGTTGGTCGTCGAACTATCGACATTACCAAATAAATTGAAGCTTCTCATGAAGTCTACCCCTAGAAATAATTCCCTGCTCAGGGAAGGCACAATTTAGAATACGATTTCATGAGATCGTTTGTTGAAGGTGATGGTCGCCTTTATTCGACCTGAAATTTTGTGAGGGCTTCCATCCGCAGTCTTAATGAAAGAGTGGAACGGCAGGACTTCTAAACCTGCGGAACGCACGAAGTCCATACACCCCATTCCAAGGCAGGACACCGTGGCACCACTATCGAGCAGTCCCTCGATAATTTGCCCGCCTATGGAAATTCGGGTGTATAAGCGGTTATCGTCGCCTTCATATAGGATGGCGGCGGCGATTTCCTGCCTCAGGCGTTTTCGACGCTTATACCGTTCCCTTGCTTTCCTAATCCTACTGGAAATGCCCTCAAAAATTCGTGACCTAGCTTCTCTATATTCTTGGACCCTCACGTGCAAGGGTTTAAGCTCCTTGAGTTTTGGCTGCTCTATCTTGAAACTTGTTCTATCCGGGTTTGATAAAATCTTGACTGGGTAGGGTAAGGGTGTAACGGGGTCTAAACCGGAGTGGACCTCACCTCCCCGCTCTGAGGTGGGTTCCTCTGTCGGTTTCCCTGACATTTGGGGCAATTTATGACGGTAACGCCGTCGTGTCCACACTTATAACAGAAGAGTTTCCTTGGTGCCCCACAGTCCATCCAGCTATGTCCCCCACCTCCACAATTCCAACACTTTAATTTGGCGTGACCACTAATCGCATCTAATTCCAGCTCGGTTTGAGTATCTTCCTCCTCTAATGCCAACTCGCTCACTCGGGACTGATGGTTAGAACGCTGGTACTGCTGGCGGTGTGACATCACCAGACTCTCTGCTCGCTTCACCTCGCGCCAAAAATCTCCTAAGGTGTTGAATCTAGCCGAAAAGACCATCTGAGCCAAAGATGGTTTCAGGTTACCCCTCATTATTTCTACCATTTCACGCTCCTGATAGGGCACCTTCTGTTGATTCCTCAGCTGGATCACATCATTGTAAAAGGCCTCAAAACTCTCCTGTGGAAGTTGGCGCCGATTCAGAATTTCCATTTGTACCTGGAACTCATTTTCAAACCTCTGATATTGCTCTAGAAGAGCCCTTTCCAACTCGGACCACGTACGGAAATGAACGAATTTCCTGTGGTTCCAGTACCAGTCCAAGGCTGGCTTTTCCAGGAGCTGGTGGAACTTGGTCAAGAATTCATCTTCGGGACATTCATAATCTCTCCTGAGCTCTCCGACACGGAAAATAAATTCTTGAACCGCCATCGTTTTACTAGTGCCATCAAACTTTATTCCCCATTTTGCTAAGTTATGTTTGCTGAGGGCTTCACTCTGATGGCTAGGCATTGGTCTACCATAAATGGCAAACGGTGGATAGGCGCTCGTATTCGGTCGACCAAACGGTGGCGGTGGTGGCACGTACAGATCTGGAGGCGGCCTAATTTGATCGGGTGGTGGTAGATATTGATCTGGTGGCGGTGGAGGCATGTATTGGTCATGTGGTGGTGGATTGTACGACATCCTGGGGATGGGCATGGTTGGCCTAGCACTACCGGAAGCAATCGGAGGCAAGAAATCGTGAGGCGGTCTGGAATTATGCGGCACAGCTTGATGTGTCCGCTGGCCGGACATACGGGTCGACGGAGGTAACCAGCTGCTTGTCCTCGGCGGATGTAGGACTGGTGGTGGTACCGGGTAGTACGGAGCAGGCGTATAAGTCGAAGGCTGGGCGACTACTGCTGGAGCTGCCAATGAGTACCGATTCGGTGGTGGCTCATCATACGGCCTTGATGGTGCTTGAACGGCAGGAACTGGTTGCGGTCTTGCTGGTGATGTTGCTAATATCGGTGGTAGGTCTGTTGCCAGGAGACTCTCCAACGCCTCTGCTACTCCGGTCGGGCGGCGAGCTATCTCTACGATTGATGGCAGAAGACCACGGATGCGATAATCGTGCTCTCGCTCAAATTCGATTCTCGACACTCCCACGGACGAGGAAATGATTTCCCGCATTGCCGCGCTGATAGCCACATCGCTGGGCATTTGCGGGGCGTTAAGGCCTGTCAAAGGACTGTAATTCGGTGGTGAGACGGATCTTTGCGACTGGAATGAGCTGCTCAATAAGCGGGAGAGATCTTCCAATCCCATGGCGTTAGAGGGCGCTACTGATGAGGTGGGAGCTATTGCAGTAGCCATAGTTGTGGATGTGGTAGTTGTTGTAGCGGATGTCGTAGCAGTGGTAAGGGATGGTGGTGGTTGGGTTGCGATCGCAGGCGGATTCGGATCCTCAGAGGTCGCATTATTCGATCCGCTGGGACCTGCTTTATCGCTGGACCTAGTGTTAACCATTTCGGTAAGGCAAACAAATCAAGGCAAGTTACCCCAAAAAGAAAGTCCTATCTATTCTTTAGTAAAAATTATCACTATTCTTTCCGAAGTATCAAGAGTGTTAGTAAATTGAGCCTGATAAATACAGGGAATGACTTCGACCTATGTGCTATGCGATTTATCGGTGGTTCAATACTAAAACTGGTGGTAGGATGTGGGTGAAAACAAAGGTAAGTACAGGTAAATCTATCACGTCAACATCATTCCGGAGTGTACACGTATCCTAACATAAATTCTAATCCTTTTCAGGTTCCGTGAGCACTTCCTCCTAACAAAGAAAACAAACAAATGGAAAAGTGAGGAAAGAACTGAAAGGAGAAGATAGAAAGACAGCTAGATTGACGGAGACTGGACGCAGGAAACATGTCAACTCAACCACATTTGGTCTGGAGCCATGATTGCAGAGGGACAGACGAGCTTCTCCGTACCAGAACCTATGACTTGCTACACGTAAGTGCTTTTCTTCTACCTACTAAGTTATAAATCTATCGTATTAACTAATCGGGACGTAAGCGGACGGACATTACTCTCGGTGATCCCCTTTCCTGGCTAGCTGAAGGCCTCTGGAAAACGGGTTTAAAACCTGATATCCCAGGACTCAGTTTGCCAGAAAAGGAGAACTCCATTTTGCCCAACAAGAAAAATGTCGTTCACATGCACGAGAGCGACTCGTCTCCGGGTGTGAAAAACTCGGCTAGACTGGCCTCTTGTGCATGAAAACAACTTCCTCTCGTTGGCTATAGACTCTAGTATGATGGGGCGGACGTTTCGGAAAATTTAGTGGGATATTGCAAGGACTAATGGTATACTTTACTTTCTATGCGGACGGACCTCAGTAGGGCTAGAGGCTTAGATATAGCAAAACGCGGACGGGACTCTTAAATTTACCTAATCCGGGACTCATCTAAGACAAACTAACATAACTTAAATCCTACACATAAAAAGGATGGACTATTTAGACTAGGAAGGCTTATTTCGGGCCCCACGTTGGGCGCCATTTTGTGTCCTGTACTCGATTAAAAAAGATTGGGGTTTCGCTTTTTGTGCCACATCGCCAGCGTTGCCGGTATGCTGGCTTTTTGCACGGCTATGGCTCGTCGGCTTGGGATGGTGTTCTTGCCGGCGATGTGGACGGCGATACAGGTACAACAAAAACTACATCCATACCGGACTAAGAAACAAGGGGACATAGAAATAAAGGGAACCCGAAATAAACCACAAAGAAAACAAGGTGAAAAAAAACAAAGATGAAGGGAAAGAACGAAAACACTCACGAAACCCTACCGGACGGACACTCTACGGAACCATGACGTATCTCCCACCCTCTGGGATCGACCTAGGATCCCTCCATGATACCCCACCGCCGGGTTGGGTATCCCATATTCGTCCTATACTTACCCTGCTTCTACCCTATGCCTCTACCACCTTAAAAAGGCCTTAAGTCGAAGACATTGTTATCTTTTCCATTCAAAATTTCAGGTATGACATTTATTTGAGTTCATCATTCTAATTGAACTGTACTACAATTCTCATAGACTAAGTTTTAAAAAAAATAATCTAGTTAGGTCGATAAGAATAAATTAGATTAGATACAAATTTTAATTATAATTTCATAAAAAAATTAATTTAAATCATTCTATTTTTTTCATTATTCTGGATTATCCTTATTATTTCTAGATCATATGCTATTTCTATTACAGTATTAATTTCAGGTATGGTAAGTAATATCAATTAATTTCGTTTATTCTCTTTCAGGTTTACAGGTGGTAGCGTGATGGTAAGTATATATTTTCTCACAATCATTCTTTTTCAGGTTTTTACAGGAGGATTCAAATCCAGGAGAACTCGGGATATTGATGGCTTTTATGTGACTGATGGATGACTAAGGGGGCCCAAAAGGTACGTCTGTCGCTGTCTGTCTGTCCTAGTATTTGGTAAGTATTCGCTTGTTTATATGTATATTTGTTCGTTATTTTTCAAGTTCTCTACATTTTATATTGGAAACTCTTAAAAATTCTCGTTTCTCTTATCTTTTCATCCAGGAGGAACGGACAACAAGCTTTGGGCCAACTCTGAGCCTTGAGGGACAATAAGACCATTCCCGAATCTAGACCTGAGCTCAAACCTGTCCTGGGGAACTGGGTTCTACCAAAAAGGGGTAAGTAGAAAGAGCTAATTGTTTGTTCCTTTGTTTCCTGAATGACTATTTCCTTTCTTCTCTTTCTAATCTCGCAAATATATATATATACCTGTCTGTCTGATCTCGGTCGGTCCGGAGTTTCCACGACCAACTTCATTTCCCCGGTCTTCTTCCTCTTTTTCTTCTCCCTAATTTTCCTGCTTGTCAGCTGTAACCTGCCAGCTGTCAATTGCTTTTAAAAAAACAGCTGATAAAAATTTCCCTACTTTTTATTTACTCAAAAGACCGTTAATCTCCTATAAATTTCAAAATCACAGCGCGCACATAACAACTATGGACATGTCCTACAGCTACCCAAACACAGACGCTTTCACAATTAATTTCAAATGTATGGCCCCATTCATACAAAGCATTTTTTACAAGCGATTGTCAAATTTTGTAGGGGAAAGAGGCAGGAGGAAAGAGCTCTCTGCCACTCGCTTGTAAAAAATATGCTTCGTAAGACCGGCCGAAAGGTAGGTGAAGAAAATAAAAAATTATATTGGACCCTTTGACTTTTGTAATTGACAGATATGTACTACGTTTAATTTTTGTTTGCTTGAAGATACATTTTTGGTGGAAGCAGCAAATTATTAATACAGAAATTTTATTAATTCGTTCTAAAGGCAAAGGCTATATGACCAAAAAATTATAGTCCCGATTTACACTGGCTGAATGTTCAGCAGATTATCGGCGTTTTGTTGGAGAGAGAGACAGTCGGCAAGAGGGGTAAAAAAAACTCCCGTACTCGGGCTTATCGGGTTCAACCTTTTGTGTTTTTCACACGCCTTTGAAAAATATGCAATATAGTATGTACAATTTACACAGGAATAGCCGAAACAAAATTATGTACGTCGCACAGTGTGCCAAATTCATCATCTAGAGCATCAAAAGTCCATACCATTTTTCCCAATCTACCTAGGGATTCCAAATTTGGGGTGACAAGTCAAAACTTCTGAGAAAAAATGGGCCATATTGGTCCACTCCTTCTAGTACCTCACACACAAAGGGTTAACATTTAGTGAAATATTGATTCTTTAATAACTTCTATACTGCTTACTCGAATATTCTGAAATTCCTCACATAGTATTAGTTTATTAGTCGCTAACACCTCAAGAAAACCGTGAGATGCTGCCACGCCCCTTTTGGTACCTCCCACACAAATGGACCATTTTGCACCAAAAATTTAACGACTTATAACTGTGATACCATACTTTAATTACCATACTTTAATTAAAATTATTAAACTATTGATAATAATATAATTAAAACAAAAAAATTAACTACATTTACGAATATTTTTTTTGGGACTCAAGTTGAGGGGATTCTTAAATCGGTTTACCCGACTGAACTTTCTTACTCGTTTAATCCTCAATAGCTATAGAAAATCTGTACACGCATTTCTTCCAATCATATCCTCAAAATAAATCCTGGATAGAAAGGCTTAGAAAGCTCATCCGAAGTGTGGAATCGCTCTGAGTGCTCCTGGATACACATTCGCCGGGAAATTCTGCAGAGTCACTGAATACTTAAATACTTGGATACATTGAATACTTAAACTCTACCAAATACTTCTTTTAGCGTCATACAAAGTCTAGAAAGAGTGTGTGAAGTAAGTGTTTGCTTCTGAATACGATTCAGTCAGAAGTTAATACTAATGTGTCGATAATCCTAAACCACAATCACTTTTTTGTCAACCAAACGGCAGTGTTCCTTATAAACCCACGCTTTGGCCTAAGCAACTTTTTCCGTCTATCATTAAATTCAATACAAATCCTTCTTGTGAAATCTTGTAACAGCGAAATGTCTATAGTTTCGTGTGATCCAGTACTTGTATTACCTGCAATAAAGTAAAAAACGCTTTAGATTTCACACAAACATCAAAAATTTTCTGATATTATATTTGGCAGTACATGACGATATATGCTAATATGTAAATGCACGGACTGCAGCTCTCTGCAGCTGCTTTTTAGATGTTCTTAAAGAGGACAGAATAAATAATAGTGGGACCATCCGCACTCGCCAGCAAAAAAAAGTTATAGTCCAAAGAATTTGTAAGTTTTCTTCAAAAATTCAGTTTAAGAATATGTTTTTAATTCGTTGTAAAACATATTTAGAAATGCCTTAAATTTTAAGCGATGCAACTATTTATTAATTAAATACATACATCTTCTTAAAGCAAAAAAATTAAATGAATATATTAAATAGAAAAAAAGTTATTGTAACTCAAAGTGGAATGATTGTGAAGGGAGCGTGCTCTCCATATATAAACTGAAATAATCATGAGATTTCAAGTACCGTTATTCAGAGATACATAATATTTTAAGTGTATTGATCGTTTTAGCATGTTGCTTGGAGTGTTTTCTAACATTTCTACACATATTTATATAAAGATCATCCAAACATTTTTTTGGGTTTTGACGCTCTAAATTCACAGTTTCGCACACTGTGCGTCGTCTAAACACAGAGACAAGTTGAAAGTAGAGGAAACACTGACAATTGCCAAGCAATTGTCAGTGTTTGTATGGGAGAGACAGGCGAAACGAGCTCTGCCTCACTCTCCTACATACACTGCTTTAATTGTCTCGTGTGATTCATGACTATGGAAATGTACTACAAGGTGGCGCAAAAGTAATCCTCCTATCAGAAAATGCTATAAATTTTGCGATTGGCCCCTAATGCCTAATGTTGACATTTGTGTAGTAAACACATTCGAAATACACGTTAATAAACAATGTTACGCTACACTGCTCCAGAACGCGGAATATTGCTGACTATTTATTTGACCAATAATCGGTCGGTGACTTTGGCACAAAAAACATCGAAAGGTTACTTTTGCGCCACCTGTTACAACTACCCAAACACAGACGCTTTCACAATCAATTATGTATGGCCAGATTCACACGAAGCATTATTTTACAAGCGAGTGTCAAAGCTTCTTGGGGAGAGAGGCAGGCGGAAAGAGCTCTCTGCCACTAGCTTGTAAAAAAATGCTTCGTGTGAATCAGGACTATGAAATGTACTACAGCTGCCCAAACACCGGACGTTTTCATTGGTATTTTAGTAATAACCTAATAGGCTGCGGTGTAAGTCCCGATTCACACTTGCACTTTTTTTCAGCTGCTTTTTCTCTAAGACCTTCAGCACACGAGGCATTCTCGATGAATCTGCCCATCATAAGACAGAGAGGCATGCGCAATAGAAAGACGAATTCAGCACTTATCCTGTCTCTCCTATGATTGGCAGAGTCAAAGTTTGTACATTAGATTGTAACACCCAAAAGGAGTGGACATAGATCCATTGTTTGTTGTACCGATCGACTTAGGATCATTGAATGATTTAGCTATGTCCGTCTGTCTGTGCATGTATTCTTATAATCAGAGTGGTCCAGTCTCAATTTGCTATCAAACCGATGAATGACCTGGCCTAATATACGTATGTTCCTCCCGATTTGTTATCAAAACGTTATAGATGATGTACCTCCGATCATTACAGATATACTGAAAACAACAATAACGATCTTGAGCCTAAGTACAAAAGTAATGGCGCATTTTTTGTAAATATAAGCTATTCCCAGAAAAATCAACGTGAATCAAACTCACAGTTGTATTATTGCAAAAAAGTATAGAAAGTTAAAAAAAATAATGAATATATTTTTCAATTTTCTCCCAACACTTCTACAACTCATCCTTGTTTTGTTTTCTAAAAAATATTTGAAAATAGTCATATACAAAATTTTAAATTTTGTATAACAGAGCATTTTTTTGCAAATATGAGCATTTCGCAGAATAATCCAATTGGAACAATTTTAACAGTAGTACCTTTTCCAAAAAAATATAAAAAGTGAAAAAATTTTAATAATAATAATATTTTCTGTTTTTATCCTAAATGTTCGACGAAAATGTCCCTAAAATAAATATTCGTACGTATATTAACATCCTCTAACTCAAAAATAATATTTGAGTTATTTTTTCTTTATTTATTTAAAAATGGAGGTATATCGTACTACTTCTTATGTTTGAATTAAAAAAACCGTTAATTTTGAAAGAGAAAGTCAAAGCCGCTCTTGTAAAGATAGCCACCGCGTTCAGTTTCATGAACAATCTGGCAACATATATGTAGCGCATACTATGAGGACCCAGGGTTGCCAGAAAAAAATTCCTGATGTCCCCAAATTTTCCCAAGAAAATCTCCAACTTAACCCCAAATAAAACTATTTTTATTGAAAATAAGTCAAAACTACAAATATCAACAAATGAATCGAAAAACACACATTTTGAATATTATCCCTTTTGATTTAATAAACTTTGACACAATAATTCTAGTACGAACGATTTTTTTGCGTTTTTAATTTTTCAAAATTCGTTGTAGTTTTGTTGGTACATCTCCAAGGCTACCTATTTCAGAAATTTTTCTAAAAATAATATTTGTTAAAATTGTCATATCTTCTTAACAGTTTCACATATTTTTTTTGTGTTGACAGGAGGTCAGAATATAGAAAACATTCTTTATCCTTGAAGAGTACCAATTCAGGTCCTTAGTTCTGATCATGAAAAACTCCAAACTCTTAAAAATATAGCAATTTAATTGAATTTTAGATTCGTCTGTCGAACTAGTGTAACTTCTAATAATTTAAAATGATAATGCAGGACATCTATGTATATTGCAATTTAGTAATAATTATAGTTATTTACAAGTTTATATACTTCAGCATCACAATGAACACCTCAAGTCTCATATATGTTGCAAATGGTTTTGAAATATATATTTTTTTAGCTATTCATTTGACTATTAAGGAATTTTAATACTCAAAAGATATTAACATAAACAAATCTATCCATTACAAATACGTTTTCTCGTATAAATTCTTAGCAACTTATTCTTATTCAGTCTTTTTATAACAAACTTAACGAAGATCTTTCTATTGCATAAAAAACCCCAATAAAATGTACAAAATCCTCTATGAAAAACCCCATCCCTAAATAATTTTTTTATCCCAATTAGCATTGACTAAACCCCAGTATTGGGGTCAAACCCCCAGTTCTGGCAACCCTGTGAGGACCTGTCCCCAAAGTATGTGGTGCATATATGAAGGGCCTGGAACTATGCGGTGTATAGTAAATTAGCTATATATACCGATTTCTATAGGTTATAGTGGAATAATCGGTATATTTAGGATCAATAGGTGGTAATAAATAATCTTACATTAAAAAAATCAATGAATTTTCCTGTCCCCAAACTATGCGATGGACAAACATATATATACGTACATACCGACGCTGTCCGGTCGCGAGTTATTATGCGTACAGCATAATCAAAAAAAAAATAAAAGACTTAAAACTTTGGTTTAAACAATCCGGTGGTAAATTTATTACTGACTTTCTCAGTCTTTTTAGTTTTCGGTATATTACAATTTTTGATAAACATTTTAGTTAACTAAGCATTTTTTTTAATACAGTAAAGAATACATTTCTTATGAAATTTATAACATATTTAGTTTTCATTTTTATCGCGGATATTGTTTCGCAAAACAATTCCGAAGAAAAATAATATGAACATGAATATGCTTATTCAGTAATAAGTAGTGAACAACATTGCATTTGAGGTGAGTACGAATATACATACATATGCTATTTATACCCTCACTTTAGTGTGACGAGGGTATATATCATTTGCTACGGAAAAAAGTGTAACACATCGAAGGAGTGACCTAAGACCCCAAGTATGTTCGGCGGAAATCCGTTTTGGGTAATTTTAAGTCGAATGAGCAATGTCCGTCCGTCTGTCTGTCTGTCTGTCTGTCTGTCTGTCTGTCTGTCTGTCTGTCTGTCTGTCTGCTGGCTGGTGCGCACGATAACTCTCGAAAGGAGTAACCGATTGACTTCAAATTTCGTATGTGGTAATATTTTTTTCTATCTCCGGCTAAGTTCGAAGATGGGCCATATTGGCCCACTCCTTCTGGTACCTCCCCCACAAAGGGTTAAAATGTTGTGAAATATTGATTCTTTAATAACTGCTATTATACGTATTCGAATCTTCTGAAATTCCACACATAGTATTAGTTTGTTAGTCGCTATCAACTCGAGGAAAATGGGCGAAATTGCCACGCCCCTTTTGCTACCTCCCACACAAATGCACCATTTTGCACTAAAAATTAAAAGCTTATAACATTAATACCAGTATTTAGAAATACTGGAAATTTTGTACAGCGTAATGCTTTTATAGTGCCTACAGTCCAGTGAAAAATTGGCGTTATTGCCGCGCCCCTTTTGGTACCTCCCACACAAATGCACCATTTTGCACCAAAAGTTAACAGCTTATAACATTAATACCAGTGTATAAAAATACTTGAAATTTTGTACAGCGTAATGTTTTTATAGTGCCTACAGTCCATTGAAAAATGGGCGTTATTGTCACGCCCCTTTTGGTACCTCTCCCACAAAGGTACCATTTTGCACCAAAAGTTAACAGTTTATACCATTAATATCAGTGTATACAATTACTTGAAATTTTGTACAGTGTAATGCTTTTATAATGCCTATAGTCCAGTGAGCGTTATCACCACGTCCCTTTTTGTACCTCCCACACAAAATGGCCAAATTATACCACAATTTAATATCTCAACGTTAATATACCAGTCCATATAAACGGTTACAATTCTGCACAGTGCAATGTATTTAAAGTATCTACTGTTCAGCGAAATATAGGTGTATTTCTTAAACCCCTTCTGGTACCTCCCACGAAAATTGACAGAATAATTTGTGTAATATTCAATATTACATTACTCACAAAGTGAGGGTATACCTTAGTCGGTTTACCCGACTGAAACTTTCTTACTTGTTTTATTTATACATACATACGCTATAATTGTACATACATAATTAAGTAGAGATATACCTGTCTTGTACGTTTGTACATGTTTATATGTCGTTACATATAACTCCTCCCTCCTTAAAATGAAGTGAGGGCCAAAGGGGCTTTGGACAATTTGCCGCCTGAACTTCATTAATTCTCTGATCAAGTGAGTATGTATTGTGTTTGGTTTCCGTAATATTAGTGCCATTGATAGTATTATTAGTAGAAGAGCTATTGATCCAAATACGGAATAGGTTATTTTTTTTATGTTCTTCTGTATTTGTTCGTAGGTTATAAATAAATTCTTTGTCCTGAAATCTGTACTCATTCAACTTTGGTAGTGCTATTTCTTCTTTCTTTGAAAGGATAATGATATTATTATTATATAGGTGGGATTTCAATTAGGTTGCCATTGTCCCAATATATGTCGTTCTCTCCGGTGTACCAAACGTTATTGACAGCAACCGTACAGTTAATGAAATATATAAAGGTAAGTACACACGATTTGCAGATCGGACAACATTGCCAGAAAAATGGCGGAAAAATGCAACCCTGTGAATTTACAACCGTGGGAACATACAATTTTTGTTTTGCAACGTTAGCAGAAAAGTCATTGCGAAATAATTTGCAGATTGTTATATGTGCGAAGTTTATGCATGTGACAACGGCGCCATCGCCAGAAAAACATTTTATTGGCAACACAGTCTATAATGTATTTTTATAGGCAATCCAGCATATAAATATTTACAAAATATATTGTAAATATATGAAATTGTAATGTTTTCTTGCAATCGTCTGAACTGTCAATTCACCTTTGCCTAACAATCTGTCATTGTCCGTATATTTGCAGCACTTTAACAGGGTTGATAACGTTTGCCGATCTGGCAATCGTCTATACTCAGCTTAGCTGTCGTAGAACTGATGTTATGATATTTGGTAACATTGTTGCATAGATTATGATATTTGGTAACATTGTTGCATAGAGTTGTTATTTGTTGCGTTGGGGAATTAATGAGAATTAAATAGTTTGGTTCTGGGTGTAAAATATCAATTATATGCCCTACATCCTGTAGATGACATGAGGCCGTTTTATTTCTAAATATTATGTCCTTTATACAATTATCGTTCATATTATATTCTGGGCCGTACATATGACCACAATAAAATTGGTTTTCTATTTTTTACATTTTTCTTTATAGGATGTTACGCTATTGTTATTAATAAGTGCATAAACTTCGCTTATTATCTTTAAAGTCCTATTAATAGGTGTTGTAATTATGTGGAAAAATTTATATGTAGTGTTAGATATTATTGGGATTTGTATGTTAACTATTATGTTTGTATTATTGTAATATGCTGTCAGTTCCAAAAGTTCGTATACTCGTATGTGTTCTGGTGATAATATGTCTATTGTGTTGTTCAGTGTGTTGTACATTTCCGTCAGTTCTTTCGGATCCAAAATTATATTGGGGATAATGTTCATTTTGGATAGGATTAGTGCTTCTGCTATATTATTGAGGTGTTGAGTAAGTATGTCGATATTATAATTTATTTGTTTTAGTTGTTGCATTTGTATTATTGTGTTAATTGTAGGGTTAAGTTAATTTCTAGTCTGATCTTGCATGTTTTTTATGGACTGTGTTATGATGTGTTGTTGTTTGTTAATGTGATTAGTAATATTTTCGAATCTCTGGATCATGTTGGTATTCAAAATAAGTTGTTGGTTCAGTGCGTTTTTAATTTGTCCGTTTTTTGTCTGTAAGTATTCGATATTCCTATTTAAGTTCTATGCGTCCTTGTAGTCCATGTTGCCAGTAATGAATTTTATCGCCGAGCCCAAAGCATTAACGAGCCCTCTTTTCTTTCTAATTGTAGGTGTCAGTAGGTTTAGTTTCGCAATTAGTTCGTCCAATCTCAATTTTGTCGTTCTTAAAGCTGTTTCAGCAAATCGCGTAGTCTCGAATTGGTCAATAGTTTCCTTTATTTTCTGTATGTTGTCAGCGTAAGCCTGTAGGTTAATGATTTGAATAAGGTGCTTGTAGTCAGTTATTGTCCTAGCATTCCCCAATTCCAGCGGAACAATTCCCTGAGTCGGCGGTATGTCCATAATTGTCACGTCTGTGTGTACCAGTACAAATCTAAAAGGAAAGAATGTTCCTTTTTATCTTAATTTTAGATTTATGGAGTTTCTGACCGTTTGTCGTCAATAGAGTAACTTTATTATTCTTCTTCACAGTTCTCTTAGAAAATCTTGGGGTCATTTTATTCCTTCTACATTCCTTTCTGTAGATAGTCTGATTTTCAATTAGGTCCTCAGGCTCATCTCTGACCTGGTTCAGTCTTTCAATGCGTTTTTCTGTGTCTAGTGTCTGTTTATCTCTTATAAGTCCGTGCAGTTCAATTTGAAAATCATTCAATCGCTGTAAATACTCATGTTCCGTGCTATAACTCAAATTCTTTTCAAATGTGGGCGTTCTGCCATAGAATAGTTCGAAAGGTGTTAGCTTAGTAGCAGAGTGTATCGAGCTATTGTAGGTCATGATTACCTCAGAAAGTATTTCGTCATGATCTAATGGTAGCTCAGAAGCCTTATATTTCTGGTGAATTATTCTATATGTCTCTGTTATTGTAGAATGTAACCTTTCAAATGGAGAATTCCCCGTACTCTGTTGAAATGAAGTATAATGCATATGAATGTCATTCATCTTACAGAAGTCTTTTATAATAGAAGCACTAAATTCTGCACCTTGGTCGCAAACGATTTTCTTGGGTATGCCGTGTAGGCTTATATAATTCTTAATGCTTTTCAAAATTTTGAGAATTTATCAAAAAGGGTGAGGATATTTCCTTTGTTTATGCAATATATGTCTATATGAACGATGTCTAATGGCTTCGTTGGTACTTCTGGTTTCTCAAACGTAGGTTTCGGAGGTTTTTTGTTATATTTAAGCGTTTGGCATATTGAACAATGGTTAATACATTTAGAAATTTTATCCTTCATATACGGGAAAAAATATTGATGTTTCAAGTGTTCGTATGTCTCCTGTATGCCTCTATGGTTATGATTAACATGGTACTCATTGATAAGTTTATCCTGTTCGTTTGTGTCTATGATATCCTGTAATATGTTCTTGCAACGTATGAGTTTGAATAGTTTGCTATTGGCAAAATATTTAGAGTATGTACTCTGAATTATCCTGAAGGTGTCATCGTCCGCCATTATTGCAGATAGTTTATTAGGGGCTAGGTATTGTTCTTGTTTTGTTCTTAAAGACTGTCTCTAGTGTCGTGGGTGATCCTCCGACCAGTACTTGTAAGATAATTTGGAGATTAAATTCGTTAATGTGTCTTTCCTAAATTGGGATACCGTCATCAATATTTTCGACTGTAGGGTGGATTGTCGTACCTGCTGTACCAAGATTAGTGCCGTCATTTATTGAATTCATTATATTAATCTCCCTATTATCACGAGTGAGATTATCTATTTTTATGCGACTTAAAGCGTCGGCATTCGCATTAAGTTTTCCCTTTTTATGAACTATCTCATAGTCAAATTCCTCAAGTTTGAGCCTCCATCGAACTAATTTCGAATTAGGCTCTTTAAGGCTCATAATCCAGGTTAGTGGTCTGTGGTCGGTTATAATCTTAAATTTATGTCCAAATAGATATGGTCTAAAATACCTTGTGGCCCAGACCATGGCCAGAAGTTCTTTTTCGATTGTTTAATAATTAATTTCGGTTAGCGTACGACTGGCATAACATACAGGGTGGCTGATATGTATAGCAACCAACTTCAGGTTTCTATCATTTCTAAACCGCTAGTCTGATAGCTGACAGATTTATTTCACTTCATTTTATTGTTTACAAGCTTACAAAAGCATTTTGATCTATTGCATTCAGAAAAAAAGTTATTCGTGATGGAATTCAAGCGTGATAGTGTGATTGCTTTATATTTGGGTCGAAAAACACAAGTGGCTATCGTTAGAGCCCTCCAGCATTTAAATGTGAATAAATCTTTTGTTTCTCGTACCATTGCTCGTTACCGTGATACTGGCAGTGTTGCATCGCGTCCAAAAAGTCGACGAAAAAAACGGTAACAACACCAGAAATGATCCGAAAAGTGAAGGCCAGATTTGATCGAAATCCACGCCGCAGTGGTAGAAAAATTGCTCGTGAGCTGAACATATCGCGAGAACGGATACAACACATATTAAAAAATGAGCTTGGACTAAAGCCATTGAAGTTCCAAAAAGTGCAGTGCGTTTAATTTACGATAATCAATGACCAACCTCCACTTTTGGACATTACCAGCGTCCTTTTTCTTGGGTACGATCCATACAGGGGCACTCCAAGGAGAAAAGCTAGGTTTCATAATGCCCTGTTGTAGTATTTTGTCAATCTGTTTCCGTACCTCCTCTTTATGGACATACGGGTATCTATAGCACTTGGTGAAAATCGGGGCATCTGTCGTCCTAATTTGGTGTCCAAGCTGGTTAGAAAATGTGAGGGGTTCCCCTTCTTTGAAAAATAAATCTTCGAATTTTCTACAAAGCGTCAATAGACATTCCTTCTCTTCGCTATTCAGATGTTCCGTTCATATGGATTCAATGATATTGTCACTAGGATTGACAGAATTTGATTCTATGTTGAAGTTATTAACTTCAATAAAGTTCTGATCATTGCATGGAATAGTTTTCAGTGGTTGTTCTATACAAACGACTTTCTCCTGATCTGAAGCATTTACTACTTCTACAAGGCTAAGCCACTCCGTTGAGGAGTAAATGCCTTCAGAAATAAATAAATCTGGTTCCAATAAGGTCTTCCACCGAAGGTCTTATCGACCGGCACTTTCATAATAAGTTTGGAACAGGATGGAACAATAGTTTTCTCAGAAGTGAAATTGGGTTTGAATTGCAGTGGAATTATAGAATTGTCTGTAATAAGTGTTCTGTTACCTAAGTCTACTTTAGCCTTAAGTGTGTTCAAAATGTCAAGTCCTAGTAAACCGTCGAAGTAATTGTGAAATCTGAATACGAACAGTTCAATTTCGCCTTCTTCCTTGAATTCAACAAAAAGGGGCAATTTAATTTTCTTATCCAATGATTGTTTGTTTAGAATAGTAGTAATTGTGATTGGTGTGCAAGTTTCGCAATCATTTGCATTCACGAATTCCGGGTTTATAAAAGACGAAGAGGCACCAGTATCTATTAAAAATTTCAATGGTCTACCGAAAGGAGATGATTTATTTATGTAGGGTAACGTGTGTCCGTGTTTATTAACGTCTAAGTATCCGGTTGACATGGGGAGGCATTCAATTGAAAATTTCGAGTCTCGTCGATTAGGTTAGGTTGAAGAGAGGAGACGTTTAAACGTCTCATGTCCATGGACATACACTTAAGCCAGTGGTTCGGCCTGTTGTGCGCTCCTTATTTATGATCTTTTTATACCTCACGAGTTACAGAAAATCGGTACTAGACACGAATTTTCTCAGTATCTTCCAGTCATATTCTCTGAGATGAGTCAAGTCTGGTAATATGTCAGACCCGAAATGTTGGGATCTTGCATGTGTGAAAGCCGGGCAGTGACACAGAAAATGTTCTATCGTTTCGATGTTTTCTCTGCATGCCCTGCATTCGTCGTTTCCTGCTAGTCCTATGCGATGAAGATGTGCTTGTAAGCTTTAGTGTCCCGTTAGAACACTCATCATCTTACTAATATCGATCTTGTTTAGTTTCAGAAGACTTCTTGTTTTCTTTTCATTTGGGTCACCCCACAGTATCTTTGCAGTTGCTCCTACTGTTGCGCTATTCCACACAGTTTTATGAGCCATCACTGCCCAGTGCTTCAACTCATTTTTCGTGGCTTCGAAAGGTTTCCAATTTTTCAAGTTTATTACTCGAAGTTCTCTGCCCTTTGAAGCCAAGTTGTTTGCCCGTTCATTTCCAATCACTCCGTTGTGTCCTGGTACCCAGCAAATACGCAATTGACCATGGGCTGAGTAATCATTTATCGTTCTTTTACAGTCCAACACAGTTCTGGATTTGACCCTTTCCGATGTTATTGCTTGAATCGCCATTTGACTATCTGTGAAGATGTTGGCATATTTAGGCTTTGTCGTGTTACTGAGCCAGATCACACACTCCGTGATTGCTCGAACTTCTGCTTGAAATACCGTGTTATGGTCAGGGAGGCGGAAGTGAAGTTCGACTTCTGGTTCATCAATAAAAAGTCCCAGACCCGTCCTTCCTCCTCGCTTGGACCCATCCGTGTAGCAGCTGGTTCCCACTGGCACATGGGCCAAAGTACCATTTTCCCAGGAGCGTCTGTCTGGCACAAACGTATCACAGGTAGCTGTAAGCCGCACTTCAGGAATGCGGTCCGAGATTTCTGGCGTTTGAATGTGACCAACTAGATATTCTAAAATCTTCTGATGGTACGACTTGTGGTCTCGATTTATCCATTCACCCATCACTTGTAGACGTCTTGCTGTGAGGGCTGCCTCATACTTTACACGGATGTCTATTGGTTGGATGTGCAGTATAGTCTCCAACGCTTTTGTTGGTGCAGTTCTAAATGCCCCGCTTATGCCTAGACAGCACATATGTTGAATTTTTTGCAAAGGTATTACGTTGCACTTCTTGTCCATTGATGTCCACCACACTACAGAGGCGTAGGTGATTATTGGTCTAATCACGCTCATGTAAAGCCAGTGAGTCATATTTGGACGTAGTCCCCATTTTAAACCTATAGCTCTTCTGCACAACGACCAACATCTGTGTGCCTTTGTAACTCTTTCTTCAAGATGATCTTTCCAGTACAGTTTCTGATCCAAGATTACTCCCAAGTATTTTACCTTTTTAGTTATAGCAATTGTCTCATTCAGGAATCGAGGCGGGGTAAAACGTGGGATCTTCGTTTTCCTTGTAAATAGACATATTTCTGTTTTGTCTGGGTTAACATTTAATCCCCTTGGTTGTGCCCAGTTATATGCTATGTTAAGTGCCTCTTCAGCTCTTCTGCATAATAGATTTGGATGAAAGCCCCTTAGAAGTATTACAACGTCGTCTGCATAACAGACTGGTTTAAGTCCTTCATTGGTGAGGGCTTTTAGGAGACTGTGTATCGTCGTAACCCATAGAAGAGGCGATAAAATGCCCCCTGAGGTATACCACGATTTACCTTGTCTCTAATTTTTACGTCATATGACCCACAAATAATCCACCTATTCCTTAGCATATTGTTGATCCAGTTTTTCAGCGCCCGGTCAACCTGAGACTCGTCTAAGGACTGGATAAGTGTATCGGTCTGTACATTGTTAAATGCGCCCTCAATGTCTATGCAAACAGCAAGTGTATACATTTCTTTACTGAAGGACTCTTCTATGTGGTGCACTACCTCATGCAGAGCTGTTTCCACTGATCTTCCTTTGACATAGGCGTGTTGTTTGAATTTTAGCCTGTCATCCGCTATTTTACCTTTGACTATGTCATCAATTATTCGCTCCATTGTTTTTAACAGGAAAGAAGTAAGGCTAATGGGTCGATAAGCCTTTGGGGTCGTGTAACTCGCCTTGCCAGGCTTTGTGAAGAAGTGCTGGAAATATTCCATCCGGTCCCGCAGCCTTAAAGGGACAGAAACTTTTTATCGCTTCTTTAACCATACCATCTGTTATATCCGTAATAGGTACTTGATGAAATACATTTTCATTCTGTAACTGTTCCTCTGTTGGTCCAGCATTACCAGTCGGAAAATGAGTTTTCATCAAGAGCCTTACGGTATCCTCTATAGTTTCCATCCTTCTACCCGTTTCATCCACCAGTGTTTCGGTTTGGACATGAGTTTTTGAGAGGAACTTTTTCATTTTAGACATGCTGTTAACGCTGTCTACCTGTTCACAGAAAAGCCTCCAGGAGTTACGTTTCGCCGATCTAACGATTTTATTGTATTCTTTGAGTCTTCTGTGGTAGTCGTCCCAATATACTGATTGTTTTTTACGTCGAGCTCTATTGTAAAGTCTGCGGACATCTTTGCCAATCGAGCGAATTTGTCCTGTCATCCAGGGTTTCTCAAAGGCAGATTTCCTTTCTCGAAGTGGGCAACTATCTTCGAAAGATTTTACAAGAGCCTCGGTAATCTTCTTAACATTGATATCAATGTCTTCTGCACATAGATAATCGCGTGTAGGCTGCCCCAATCGATTTCTAAGTAGATTTCCGAATTTAGTCCAGTCGGTCTTAGCCTTATTACGGAAACTTATGGGGTTTGGCGGTGGTCGTACAATTTTAAACTATATATAACGGTGGTCTGAATAGGAGTGTTCATCCGAAACCCTCCACTCATGAATCTCATCAATAAGATTTTCTGAACATATCGTTATATCTAATACTTCTTCCCTAATTTTGTTAACAAAGGTTGCAGTGTTTCCTATGTTAAGAGTTATGAGGTCATTTGTATTCAAAAAATCGATAAGGGCGTGTCCCCTTTTATTGGTGTTAGTACTACCCCAAGCGATATGATGGGAGTTGGCGTCACATCCAGCTAATAACTCATTACTTGTGTGTTTGGATTCCCTCACCAGACGTTGTAATTCCGACGTAGGTGGCAATGTCGGCGCATCGAATGGCAGATATATTGACGCCAGGTACATATTTCCATTACCTTGCCTCAGCACCGTTGCGTCCGATGTTGACAACTCTGGAGAGAAAATAAAACATAAGTTTTTATGGCACAGAATACAAGTCCTTGGACGAGTACCTGTGTTAGCGTAGAAAAGGTTATAGTTCACATGGCTTAATCCAGTAACCTTGTTGCTAGTTGTCCATGGTTCCTGGATCAAAGCAATATGAACCCTGCCTTTATTTATGATGTCCATCAGAGCGTTGGATGCTGTCTCGCTCCGGTGGAGGTTTATCTGGATGACCTCAATCATTGTCCTTCCAGTAAAAGTTTCTTTTGGGAGTCTATCCTATCTGGTGGCACCCCCTCTTTATTTGGTAGTGGGTCATTCTCCTCCTTTCGTTCACTACCTATTACATCATCTTCCAGTCGACAATTTTGGGAGGCGGTGTTATTTTTTGTCGCTCCCTCATTGGTTTGAATCGTTTTGTGGCTCTTTTTATTTTGATCACCACCTTTGCTGGGAACTTCCTGCAAAAGTGGCGGTACTATTGGTGAACTGGTGGTGTTATTGACTACTTCCACATCAGTTTTTGGCAGTGTCTCACTTGTCTCCATCCGTTCAATACCAGTGTTTGCCTCTTCAGACAGTATATTTGGACTCGATTCATTTGTCCTGCCAATCGGGACCTTTCCAATTTTGAAAAAGACTGTCCACATCAAGAAGTACGCCATGCCCTTCGCCATGACAAGATTGTTCTTGGATTCCGGGTCTATGCCTAACACGAGGAGAGTACCCTCGGTATCATCCTTCCTATAGAAGACTTCCCACTTTCTCACGGAAAGTTTTGAATTATGTTTGCCAATGATGTCGAGTATGTACTCTGATGAGAACTTACTGGGACATCCCTTAACATATAGGGTCGTTTTTATGAGTTCAGGAATGTCGCTTTTCCTTACCAATTTTAGCTTTGCGCCGTCCCAAGGTGAGGGGTAGCTATCCACAAGTTTTACGAGGACACCAGCACAGCGTTGTGATGCCAGCCTTAGCATCAAAACACCCCTCTCAAACTTGCAACTCATTACTTCGATTGGTGGTTCATCCTTAGATTCGAGGACGTATTCCGCTACCCTCGTATAGACCAAATCTTCGAAGTTACTCTTTTGGTCTTCGGGGATTCTGCCAGATGCACTACTGCTATCAATTATGGCGTAGCATAGATCGTCTCGAATATGTCGTCTTTTTTGGTTTAATCATAAATTGGTTGGCGGAGACACCCCCATAGCCAGTATTAGCCCGTAATAGGTACGTCGGTATAGGCCTTCCAGACTGAGCTCAGAAATATCTGTCCAGAGACCGATGCATCCAATTCAACCTACGCTTTATAAACAACAAACCTCCTGGTTGCGTAGTAGGTAGGTGAATAGGTATTGCGTAATAGGTTAAAAACTATCCGCTCTGCGATAACACGTCCGTTCGCTACGACAGGCGGCGACTGAATCCGATTATGTTTTCAATGCTTTGGTCGGTTTGGTCAGTTTGTTGGAAAATAGTGTTCAAGTCGTCATCATCGTTATGGTCATAAACATAATCCTGTTGGACATTGTCATACTGTGTATAATCATAATGATAACCGTCCAAGTATGTATAGGGTGTATGTGATATATCAATGTTATTCATTTCCTGTGGTTTGTATGTGTTTGTAGTTCTATGTGTCTGTATGCTTGTAGGTTTTCTTAAGTAAGTATAACCTAAGCTGACGTCCAATGGTTCGGGTGGTGGCAAATTTTGTGGGCGATATTGTTGTAGTCCGAAGTTTGGGTTATTGTATGTTTGTCTGTTTTGTCCAGATCCGTTAGGTGGAAAAATCCTTTGATCCGTATTAATGGGTCTACTCTGTCCGAATGTGTCTTCTGATTGCTATTTGTTGGTTTTCGGTACCTAGCCATGTTAGTCTGATTAGGTGGTATATATGGGTAAGGTTGTCCGGGAAATGACTGCACCATTTTATTCGCATTCCTTAACACCGGTTGAGGTGTTTGTATAGGAGAATCATTTTGTGAAACCTGCCTAATATTTTGTTGAGCCCCCGAATATGTGTTAGTTAGAGACTTCTTGGAATAGTAGATGTTTTGTTCCTGGATACAAAAAGATAGAGATTCCACCAATGTCTTAGGTCTCATAGCCCTAATGTTCGAACCGAGAGGTTCCTTGAGACCCGATAAAAACGTGTTTAAACACATTTCGGCAAATAATTCTTGTTTCGCGGTTATAACACTTTGATTGGATTCGTGTATCAATATATTGTTATTGATCGCCGATTGAATCTCGATAATCGAAACATAAAATTGTTGGACTGATTGCTTAGTTTGTTTAAAATTATGTAGGTCACTTATTAAAGAGGTCTCATTTCTCTTATCTGAATATTGAAGAATAAGATTCGATTGCATCTCCTCCCAGATTAATGGAGTACCGTGTGTATTGAGAATTTCATTGGCGTCACCAATTATTTTATCCCGAATTGCCCTAAGGACTATTTTCGCATAATTAGTTCCGTCAATGTTAGCTAAGAATCCCAGAATTTCTTCTACATTCGCTAAAAATTCGTATAATAACCTCGGGTTCCCGTCGAATTTAGGTAGGTCTTTCACTGCGTCCGGTATCCTTAACGATTCAAAAATTTGAGAAGTCTGAGGAAGTGAGGGTGGTGTCTGATGGGTTGTTGTGGTCTTCTTTTTACGGTTGATATCGCTGATGTTGTAATTTCGATCTTCTTTAGTTGTTGGTTATTGTAGTTGTTGTTGTTTTTGTTTGTTTTGTCCTTGCAGTTGATGTTGATGTTTTTTTTCCTCTTTTTGCTATTTTAATTTTGATTCAGATTTTTGACTGTTTAGATTGGACTGTTTTTTTTTCTTTTCTTTTTATTGTATATATGTATGCCTTTCACTTGCTATTATATTCTCTAATAGCTCATAATTTATTCCGGGTATTATATTCTTTAACACTTGGAAAATTCAAGTTGATATTCCGTCAATTTATTGTCTGTGTAGTGCATTAATGTTGATATACCGTCAACTTAATTCACTTTTGTTAAAGTGATGTTCCTTCACTTTTATTATTTTTTATTTTTTTTTTATTTTAGGGATCACGAAGTTGATATTCTTTCAACTTAAATCACTTTTAAAATGATGTTCCGTCATTTTTAAAATTATGTCCCTTCACTTTCTTAACCGTATTTAGGAGCCAAAAGTTGATATTCCTTCAGCTTTGTTTTTCGACTGCGCCAGTTATTATATAATCCAAAAAAAACAATAAAAGACTTAAAACTATGGTTTAAACAATCCGGTGGTAAATTTATGACTGACTTTCTCAGTCTTTTTAGTTTTCGTTATATTACAATTTTTGACAAACATTTTAGTTAACTAAGCATTCATTTTAATACAATAAAGAATACATTTCTTATGAAATTTATAACATATTTAGTTTTCATTTTTATCGCGGATATTGTTTCACAAAACAAATCCGAAGAAAAATAATATGAACATGAATATGCTTATTCAGTAATAAGTAGTGAACAACATTGCATTTGAGGTGAGTACGAATATACATACATATGTTATTTTTATTTATACATACATACGCTATATTTGTGCATACATAATTAAGTAGAGATATACCTGTCTTGTACATGTTTATATGTCGTTACATATAACTCGCGCTTTTCTTCGCTTTGAATATAAATTAAACACAATGTTGTTCTTTCTTTGAGTGCCAAATGGGAACTGAACTTAATTTTTATTAACTCTTAAAAGTAAGCGTCTTAAACTAATTTATTAAGCATTATTGATTTAAGTGTGTTCGCTTCAGTGACAATTATTTCATAAACGTAATGTCAGCATAATTGCCTTATTGTGTTAACTTCAGTTTGTTGTTTTCACACGCGCAGGTAAATTCAGTAACAGCAAAGAATAATAATGTCATCGAACTATTGCACGCGTAACATAAATTGAAAAATGAGTCGATGAATAATTATAACATCAACTCCTCCCCTCTTTAAACCGAGCGTCCTCGATCGGTCAAAAATATGGACTATGAGAAATTCTTCGTATTCCCTGTTGTTCCGTTATTTCTGGCATAGAAATATGATTGCGTGTTTCATACGGAAATGAATTTACTATAGATGGGGTGATGATTACTTCCTTTTTTCTTTTGCAGATTTTGGATTTAACAATGAAAATGATTATCAGGATTAGCGACAAGGAGGAAAGTCCAAAATTTGGGGTTAGACTCCGCTTATGCTTGCTTCCCAATCTCTTCTACATTGAGTGTAGATTCTTTGGGTTGCAATATTGGCGGTAACGGTTGAATATGGCTCACTTCAAAGAAGGAATACGATTGATCGGAAATTTTTAATGTTGTGTTAGTGTATTGGATAACGTATGACCCAACAAGTTTTTGGGCATCATCATTTGTGAAAATTGTGTCGTTAAAGTTATTTAAGAGGATTATCCCGGGAGAAATCTCCTCGACTGTTGGTACAATTCTGTTGTCAACTACTGTGCAGTTCGATGTTCTACTGCTTATTAGATTAGATAGACAAGTGTTGTTTTCTATATTTTCTAAATGTATGTTATTACAGATAGTTATATCATTATATTTCTTACATTCTTTCTTAATTCCGTACAATTTTTGTTTACACATTAGTACATTTTTGAATTTCAACTTATTTACAAACTTATCAATTTTTATGGGTTTCAGAAGGATTTTATTACGAAGATTGTTGTCTGTCATTGGAATACTTATAATGAGTTTACAATTCCTATTTTGAATATCTACAATTCTTGTTTTAATATTTCTATTTTAAATTTTAATTTTGAACTTAATCACTGTAATTTATACTTTTTATTATTTCATTAGTTGTTTTTGTTAGGTTTAGGTTAGGTTAGGGTGGCAGCCGTATTTTTTTACAAGCTCACATAGACCAGTTTAGGTCCCTAGTGTTACCACGGGCTGAAATGCCCCTCATCGAAACCAACCTGTTTGATATATAAATTTATCGATAGTACGAATATCAGTACTGGAAAGATCTGTTAGGCTGCCTAAAAAGGCCGACCCCAGTATATCCAGTCGTCGTTTACTCAAAGCGGGACAGTCGCAAAGCAAGTGCTCAATGCTCTCCACTTCTTCCTCATCTCCACAGCTTCGGCAGAAGTCATTGGAGTCAATACCCAATCTTTTGGCGTGTTCGCCGATCAAGCAGTGTCCCGTCAGAACCTGTACTAACGTAGACAATCGTTTCCTCTCTAGTGCGAGGAGATATTTTGACCTTCTCAGGTCATACCTTGGCCAGATTTGTCTAGCTACCCTGCAGGTGCCGATTTCTGTCCATCTATCGTTGGACTGCCTGATTGCCTCTTGCCTAAGCCAAAGCTTGCACGTGGATAGTGGCGCACCAATATATGCAAATTCTTCGAGAATTTGTAATGTCGTCCCTTTCCTAGCAAGTTCATCGGCTTTGCAGTTCCCCGGGATATCCCTATGCCCAGGCACCCATATGAGGTGTATATTAAACTGCTCAGCCATCTCGTTAAGAGATCTGCGGCAGTCGAGGGCTGTTTGTGAATTTAGGGATGTTGCCTCCAGAGAATTGATGGCAGCCTGGCTGTCCGAGTAAATGACAACGCCATTGTTGGTTACTATGTTGCGACTCAGCCACTTGGCGACTTCCCATATTGCCATTATTTCGGCTTGATAGACACTGCAGGTATCTGGTAGTCTGTGAGCTATATCCAGACTAAGTTCTTCACAGTGTACTCCGAAGCCAACCTTTTCATCAAGCTTCGAACCATCCGTGTAAAAGTGGAGATGGTTTATATTACCTGGTATTCTGCCGACCCATTCATCTCTGGCGGGAATCATAGTGATGTAATTTCTCTCGAAGGTGTACACTGTTGGTATATAGTCCACTCGGTCGGTTACCATAGCACTACACTTTGATATCCTCATGTGACCATAGTTCTTGTACCTCCACATTGATAGGCAGTTTAATCTTATTGCCGCTTTGGTTGCAACTTCTCTCGCCACAATATTAATCGGCAGTATATGGAGTAGGGCTTGTAGAGACTCGGTCGCTGTAGTCCTTAAGGCTCCGCTTATGCTCAGGCAGGCAGTCCTCTGAACCTTTGTTAGTAGGTTGGTAATGGTTAGTTTGTCAGTTGCCGTCCACCATACCACAATACCGTATAACAGTATTGGACGAACTACTGCTATATATATCCAGTGGACGATTTTAGGAGAGAGTCCCCACCGCGACCCTACAGCCTTTTTGCAGGAATATAAGGCGACGTTGGCCTTCCTTACACGTTCCAATACGTTAAGTCTAAATAACATTTTCCTATCTAGAATTATTCCTAAAAATTTTGCACTTTCAGAAAAGACTAGATCTGTTCCATTTATCCGAGGTGGAGGGTCCACATGTGGGACATTATTCATCCTAGTAAAGAGAACCAATTCTGTCTTGTTGGGGTTAACGCCCAAACCGCTGCTTCTGGCCCATCTAGCCAACTTGTTCAGAGCCACCTGTAGGATGTCTCTGAGGACGTTTACGAATTTGCCACTCACTGCGATTGCCACGTCGTCCGCATACCACAGCCACAACGTTCTAGATCTAGCAGGATTTCATTCACCGCTAGGTTCCAAATTAGTGGAGACAATACTCCTCCTTGCGGGGTCCCTCTGTTTACATACCTTGTTAGAGTTGTGGACCCTAGACATGCTGTTATGCGTCTTCTGGTGAGCAGACTTTGAATTAGTCTAATCAAACTAGTGTTAACTTTTAGATGTGAGAGTGCCGCAATTACCGCATCGGAATGAATGTTGTTAAAAGCCCCTTCTATGTCAAGAAATGCCACCATGGTGAATTCCTTGAAATGCAGGGACGATTCGATAGTGCTCACAAGTTCGTGCAGGGCTGATTCAGTAGACTTGCCCTTGTTGTAAGCATGTTGGTTCCCCGACAGGAGTTTTGTATCCAGGTTTTCCCTAATGAAATGATCTAAAAGTCTTTCCAGACCTTTCAATAAGAACGAGGATAGGCTAATTGGTCTGAAGTCTTTTGGCCTAGTGTGTGATATCTTTCCCGCTTTAGGTATGAATACCACTTTGGTATCCCTCCATCGATTCGGGACGTATGAAAGCCTGATACAGCCTACATAAATTTTCTCCAGCCAGGGGATAATGTACTTTAACATTTTCTGCATTTCTGCTGGAGTGATGCCATCTGGTCCAGGTGACTTGAAGGGCTCAAAGCTGTTAATAGCCCAGCTTATTCTGGATCTCTCAGTCAAGAAGCTAGCGACGCTCGCAGTCCACTCGCACTCTTGTTGGTCCTGCTGATCCTCGGGTTCTGTTATAGAGTTCCCCGGGAAATGTGTGTCGAGCAGTACATTGAGCGACTGCTCGCTGTTTTTGGTCCAGTTATTTGCCTCATCCTGTAAATATCCCACTGTACAGGGTGAAGCAGATAATATCTTCCTCAGCCTAGCGGCGTCGGAGACCTTTTCCACTTCACCACAGAAGGTATACCAAGAGCGCCTTTGCGCCTTTCTAAGCTCCTTCTTATAGATCTTGAGTTGCTCTTTATAGGCATCCCAATCATTAGCGACCCCAGTAGATTTAGCCTTATTGAATAGCTTGTTGCAGGTCTTTTTCATAGCCGTTAGCTCAGAAGTCCACCATTGGGGTTTAGTTTTACCCTTGTACCTTGTTTTTGGACAGGCTTCTTCAAGGGATCTATTGAATGATATGGTGATATGATCGACCAGATTATCCAAACCGGCTTTGTCATTCGGTTCGTACGGAAGTTTAGAGTTGAGGACTTTCTTGAAATTCTTCTCATACAGATGCCACTTTGTCTTCCTTACATTTCTGTGGACGGCGGGTTTAGGCGCTTTTTCCGCGAGTTTGAACTCAATATAATGATGATCTGAGAATGAGTGGTCGTCCAGTACATTCCACCCAATAATTTTGTCTGACAGCCGGTCAGTAGCAAACGTTACGTCGAGTACCTCTTGTCTGTCTTTAATTGTGAAGGTCGGTTTATTACCTATGTTACAAATACTAAGATTGGTAGTTAGAATAAAGTCAAGAAGCGAATCACCCCTATTGTTTATATCCGTACTACCCCAGATAGTATGATGAGCGTTCGTGTCTGCGCCAATAATCAGCTCGAGCTCGTCAGACGTTGCTTCTTCTACTACTTCCCTGAATAGAGCAGTCGGTACTACAGATTCATAAGGCAAGTAGCTGGAGACCACCCAATATATGCGATTACCGATCTCCAGGCTAGCAGCTGTTTGGTCTTTACCACTTAAATTAGTCAGGAGAAAGATACTTAGATCTTTCCTGGCCAAAATGCAGGTTCTTGGAGTGCCTTCACAGTTGGCCACAAGCAGTTTAAAGTTGGGTGTCCTAATACCGCACACCCTTCCTCCCACTACGTAGGGCTCCTGTATCAGGACGATGTCTACTGCGCCTGTGGACAGGCGCAGCAATAGAGCCGCTGAGGCTGCTTTAGCGTGATGGAGGTTAATCTGTAGAATTCTTACCATCATTGGTAATTGACAGATTAACATCCACCCCAACAAGGGTGTTATCGAACTCTTCGTCCGTATCGTCGAGAAGCATGTCCCCGCCAGATGCGTCAAAGAGTCCGGAGACTCCCCTCAGCCCCTCTGTGTCAGAAGTAGAGCTTTCGTCCTCAGAGTAGGACGTTACAGATCTTCTGTTAGAGTTGGAGTCACCAGAAATAATAGGCGTGGCTACCTCCGCACTTACAGAAAGTGCCACGGTGGACGACTCACCTTCTGCAGTGGGAGCTATATCCTGCTTGTATATCTTCAAGATTATAGTCTCGAAGCCATATTGTAGGGTTGCACTCGCACTTTGTATATGGGAGGTGGATTCAGCGTTTAGGATAAGATTGACCTGCCGCTTTTTACCATCCGCCTCACCCACCTTGCTGATTCTCCAATTATGGGCCGGCAGACCAGGATTGGAATCTTTTATTATTTCTAAGATGTCAGCCGGGTTGGAGGGCTCTTCTGTAACCCAGGTGATGGCTCTAGGGTGACTAGGGATGTTGTTTTTTTCGACAACATCCAACTGGGCACCCGGCCACACCTCACCCGCTCGACTCAGAGCAGCCTTATAAAGGTCTACTGATCTGGCATCACCGAAATATAAGAGCTTTACTTTCCCCTGATGCCATCCTGCATCGTTGCAGATTGGTGGTTTGCCCGGCATTTCTCTACGGACATCGAGGTAATGAGCCATAATGGCTGATTGTACATGACTCCATTTGTCCTTGAGGATGGATCCATCCTCACTACTTCTGTCTATAACAGCCATCACTAGACTCTCCTTCGCCACTTCATTGAAGGGCTTGGTGAGTGTCCTGTTGATGGTGACATTAGGGCCTCTTGCCTTTTTCGAAGGCAGGGGTTCATCAGGTGATCTGATTCGTTTTACTTTATTAGCCGTTAACACAGCTGAATTTGTGGCTCTTTCAGCCGACTCATTGGCCTTAGAAGCATCTATGACGCCTTTAGCCCAGGTAAGTGACTCTTTTTGTTTTTCGGTAAGAGCCGAAACCTCAACAGCCTCCAACTTCGTCAAAACTCTGAGCGCTACACGATGCTCATTGTGCTTCCGTTTTGACGGTCGGACATGACGTTTTCCCCTCACCGCACCACCTGTTGTGAGTACTTGGGGGAGATTTTCACCATTTTTGGTGTGGTCGGCTTTGGCCAAGACCAACGGACGGACAGTCGGACGATTGGGGAACCGCGCTCCATCGGAACACGAAGGCATCCCCGTCAAGAGAATTTATTTTAATTTTGTCTGTATTAGACCGTAATAGGTACTACGATGTAGGCCTTACAGACTTTGTACAGATTTTTGCTATTGCGTAATAGGTACTGGTAACTATCCGAACACGTCCGTTCACTGCGAATGATCAGCAACGAATCCGTTGTTTTTGTTAACTCATTAATTTTTTCAAATGACAATTTGTTAACAACAACTTGTTTATTATTGTTTTTTAGAACTTCATTAGTTTTCTGAGTTATTACTTCGAAATCATCGTGGTCTGGATTTCCAGCAATCCATTTCCACGCTGAGCCTATGAAATTTAATGATCGTTTATTTTTCACGTTTGGCTTCAAACGATCCAAGTATCCTTGGATCTCTGCCAGCTCATGGTTTAGGAAGGGATGAAGGAAATGGTGTTTGGTTATGTTCTGGGAAAGGATGTTTTGTAGGGAGTTTATTGTTTCCTGATATTTGTCGATGTCAATGATATGGATTATCCTGAAGGTACCATCTTGAATTTGTGCCAAATCGGAATAAAACGCAACAATTTAAGAGTTTGTATAGTCCAGAATTTTGACATAGGCGGTTGCCGTGGCGAACTAAAATCTGAAAATATGTGATTTCTTAATTTCTGATATTGTTTTTGTGCACGGTTTTTCCAGACTCTGTAATAACAGTTGTATTCTGGTTTTCTTTTACTATTTCCTGTCTATATGTTTTACTTAACTTTGTTCCTAATCTTTTATCTTCTTTTACAAATATGATTTGTCCTGGCGTATAAGTTTTTGGTTGAGACCTTTTCTTATTATGATAGTTAATATCTTCTGTCTGTTTTTCCTTAAGTCTTTGGACTATTTCGGATCTTTCTTTCTCTATATCTTCCTGACTCATGTTTGCCCTTTTCCCAAGAAATGTTTCAACTGGTTTCTTTTGAATGCTTGAGTGAACTGTGTTATTGTATTCATAAATGGATCTATTAATGTTCTGAGAAGGATTTGTGTAAATTCTGTGCCTTTAAACATCGCATTATCTCTGACAGTTTAGAACGGAACCGCTCAATTTGCCCATTTACAGTACTACTGTACGGCGGGATTTTGAACACTTTACTGATTTTCTAACATGAAAATTATTGCTTTGGAATTAAAAGATCTTTCGTTATCGATAACTATTATTTCAGGAATTCCAAAGGATATGACTATTTCCCTAAGTGGTTCTTTAATGTATTCTGCTGATCTTGATTTCAGAATTTTTGCTTGAGCATATTTAGAAAACTTGTCTATAGCTGTCAACACAGATGTCTTTTCAGTTATGTAGATGTCTACGTGAACAATCTGGCCAGGAATTTGTGGGATAGGTGTTTCCTGTAGGCCTATCTTATTAGGATGCATATCGTATTTATTTTCTTTGCACACTTTCCATTGATCGACTATTTTCTTAATTTTAGCTTGCATTCGGGGAAAGTAGTACTTTGTCAATAACTGTGTTTTATTTTCTACGCTATTTCGGTGCGCTCTATTATGTTCAGTAATAATTTTGTTCTCTTGGTCTTCATCATTTTTGTGTTTTATTTTCTACGCTATTTCGGTGCGCTCTATTATGTTCAGTAACAATTTTGTTCTCTTGGTCTTCATCATTTTCAAGACAGTTACCATCTGTCTTGAATATTTGACTTTGTATTGTGTGAAATTATCACGGAACACTTCTTGCAATACTCCCAAGATTTCGTCACAGTTTGTTACCGATGGGTTTAAATATTTTTTCAAAATGTCTGTGAGAAATTCCGGTGTAATATTTCGTTCATTTATAGTATGTCTGTGACAGGTTGGAAAGACTATTTCAAATTTATAAGATGATTCATCATCTTCTGAAAAGATGAGTATTTGAGTCTTAAATGCGTTTATCGGAGCGTCAGTGTATTGTATTATATTATGAGATGAGCTTTCGTGACTGTGTTTGGTGGAAGTCAGAGCATTTATCTCTTCTGGTTCCTTAGGAGGTCTTGATAGTGCATCGGCAACTACATTTGTACTGCCGGGTTTGTACAGTAATTCGTAATTGAAGTCCTCAAGAAAAGCTAAATTAGCTGTCCTATTATTCAATGCATAGGTCAGTGGAAGGTGGTCGGTATACATTTTAAGTTTGGCAGAACCGTAAAGGTAGTTTCTGAGGGATTTGACAGCCCAGATAATTGCAAGCATTTCTTTTTCATTTATTGCATAGTGTTCCTCGGCCTTTTTGAAAGTTTTAGACAAAAATACAATTGGTTTACTATCTTGTGAAAGCACTGCGCCCATTGCGTAGTGCGAAGCGTAAGTTGTAAGTTCAAATTCGTTATTGAAATCGGGGTATGCCAATATTACGTCTTCCGATGCCAATATTATCTTCAATTTGTTAAAAGCTTCTATTGCCTCTTGATCGAGATCTATGGTCATTTTACTGGAAACGTATTTGGACGCACGTCCACGTATATTGTCAGGGGTTTAGTTATTTTGGCATAATCTCTAATAAAACGTCTATAGAAATTGCAGTCCTAAAAATTGCCTTATTTCTTTTAGCGTTACCGGAAGTGGGCATTTTTCTATTGCTTCAACTCTTTTTGGGTTTGTTTTTATACCGGAATCGGATATTATGAAACCTAAGAATTCAACTTCTTTTTTCAGGAATTCACATTTGTCTAGTTGTACCTTCATATTGGCTTTCTCTAATGTCTCAAATATGGTTGAAATATTCTCGAGATGTGAATCTTATAGATGAAACATATTTGAGTGAATTCGTATTTTGCATTATTAATAGAAAAAGCTGTTTTTTCTCTATCACTTCCTTTAAGTAATGAAATCCACTTTTTAAATCTAATACACCAAACAATTTATTTTTTCCCATTTGTAGTAGGATTTCATTTATCTCTGGGATGGGCTATCTACGAGTATCTCGAATTGTCTCCTTATTTAATTTTCTATAGTCTATCACCATTCTGTATTTCACTTTGCCTGATGCATTTTTTGGCACGATCCAGATGTGTGAATTGTATGGTGACCGTGAAGGTCGAATAATACCCTGATGTAATAGTTCCTTTATCTGTTTGTCTACTTCGCCTTTCAAATGCATAGGGTAGGGACAAAATTTTGAGTAAACTGGTTCGACATTGGTAGTCTGAATATCGGCGACTACTGTCGTAGTGTAAGTAAGTTTTTCATTTGGTTCCCCAAAGAGTGATTTATACTCTAGCATCACAAGATCTAGTTTCTGTTCCTCTTGTGGAGTTAAGTGGTCCGTCCTAAGGTCGATAGTGTTCACAGATCAAGATAATTTCTGCTTTATTTTTACCTTTATTCTATTGTCTATAAGCATGTAGTCTTTTGATGTATAAATGACAGTAGATAATATTTTTAAACTATCGTTCCCTAAAATTCCGTCGAAAGATTTAAGGGTTGGTAAAAGGAAGAATTGTAGAGGGTCACAATTTTGGTCAAAAAGATTAATAAAAGTGTGTTGTGTTATTGCTGCTTTTCCTCCTACTGAGTTTGCAAAAACGGGTTTTCATTCTCTAAAGGATTTTTTATAAGTCCAGGTTGGATATAGTTTTTATTTGACCCTGTATCAATCAAGATTTTAAGAATTTGCCCTGTATCCGTCCTGCACTCAAAATAGGGTAAGGACGAATTCGTTAGCCTAAAAAATTAATATCTACGAATTCTTGTGTGTCCGGTTCGTCGTCGTTGTCAAGAACATCATATTGATTTTTTATATAATCATTCAAAGGTGGCAATTGTTCTGGATTTTCATACTGCTCTAACATTGTTTCGTATTCTTCAGCGGTAGGACCTAATTCATTTGTGTCTACATGAAAATTTCTTTGTGCCTTATCAGGTCTCCTGAATTGGTCAGAATGTTCTGTTGGTCTCTTTCCATAAAATCTGTTATTTTGTGCTGGCCTATTCATGTAGTTAACAGCTCGGGATTGCATGGAAGTATCCATTTCAATCGGTTCAGGCTTGGGCTGAGGTTTTGGTGCTGTTGGTCTTGGTGGTTGCAAATTTTGATTTTGGGGATAATTGGGTTGGTTATAACTGTTACGAGGATAAACAGGAGGCTTAGAATAATTTTGTTGAACACCAGAGTGTTGCGGTAAATATGCCAATTGTGGGCAGAATGGCATCTGATTCGTATTTTGATAATGAGCTTTTGGATGGGGTGGTTTCTGAACATTTTGTTTATTATATTTAACTGTTGGGTTATGTGAGTTAGCAAATTGTGCTCTAGCGAATTGATTTTCCATTTTGAGACATAATTGTAGTGCTTGTGGGAGGTCCGTCGGCTCTTTCATGCCAAGATGAATTGACATTTGTCCTTTTAGTCCTCTTATGAAAATGTCTATAGCTTTATCCCTATCAGTTTGGGCTAGGATATCTAGAGTTTCTTTACCTACATTGAGACATGACAATTTGTTCATAATAAGCGTAAGGTGAGAATACACTTCTTGGTAGAAATCTTGGATATTGTTGTTACCTTGTACCGGGGCTGTGGAGTCGTAGTCGGGGATATTTTCCGGGAGTCGGAGTCCGGAGTCGAAAAATTATGGTCGACTCCGAGATGAATTGTGCAAAATGTACCATTTATGCGATAGAATTTTTGCACGCAACAATTTTTGGGAAAACAATTCTGGTACAAAAGAAGGGTAAAACATTTGAAGCTTTTAACCAAATATATTTGTATGTCCAAAATATTTATAAACATTCAAAATGGCCGACCTTGTCAGCATACGCAAGGGACATGAGTACCAACACAACGCTACAAAAATATCAAAAATCAAATACACGTAGCCCGCGGAAATTAAAAATTAGCGATATTTTTTGAACATACCTCGTATATCATTTGCTATGAGCCAAAAGTGTAACACATCGAAGGAGTGACCTAAGACCCTAGGTTTAGGTTTAGGTTTAGGTTAGGGTGGCAGCCGTATTTTTTTACAAGCTCACATAGACCAGTTTAGGTCCCTAGTGTTACCACGGGCTGAAATGCCCCTCATCGAAACCAACCTGTTTGATATATAAATTTATCGATAGTACGAATATCAGTACTGGAAAGATCTGTTAGGCTGCCTAAAAAGGCCGACCCCAGCATGTCCAGTCGTCGTTTACTCAAAGCGGGACAGTCGCAAAGCAAGTGCTCAATGCTCTCCACTTCTTCCTCATCTCCACAGCTTCGGCAGAAGTCATTGGAGTCAATACCCAATCTTTTGGCGTGTTCGCCGATCAAGCAGTGTCCCGTCAGAACCTGTACTAACGTAGACAATCGTTTCCTCTCTAGTGCGAGGAGATATTTTGAACTTCTCAGGTCATACCTTGGCCAGATTTGTCTAGCTACCCTGCAGGTGCCGATTTCTGTCCATCTTTCGTTGGACTGCCTGATTGCCTCTTGCCTAAGCCAAAGCTTGCACGTGGATAGTGGCGCACCAATATATGCAAATTCTTTGAGAATTTGTAATGTCGTCCCTTTCCTAGCAAGTTCATCGGCTTTGCAGTTCCCCGGGATATCCCTATGCAAAGGCACCCATATGAGGTGTATATTAAACTGTTCAGCCATCTCGTTAAGAGATCTGCGGCAGTCGAGGGCTGTTTGTGAATTTAGGGATGTTGCCTCCAGAGAATTGATGGCAGCCTGGCTGTCCGAGTAAATGACAACGCCAGTGTTGGTTACTATGTTGCGACTCAGCCACTTGGTGACTTCCTATATTGCCATTATTTTGGCTTGAAAGACACTGCAGGTATCTGGTAGTCTGTGAGCTATATCCAGACTATGTTCTTCACAGTGTACTCCGAAACCAACCTTTTCATCAAGCTTCGAACCATCCGTGTAAAAGTGGAGATGGTCTCTATTACCTGGTTCTGCCGACCCATTCATCTCTGGCGGGAATCATAGTGATGTAATTTCTCTCGAAGGTGTACACAGTTGGTATATAGTCCACTCGGTCGGTTACCATAGCACTACACTTTGATATCCTCATGTGACCATAGTTCTTGTACCTCCACATTGATAGGCAGTTTAATCTTATTGCCGCTTTGGTTGCAACTTCTCTCGCCACAATATTAATCGGCAGTATATGGAGTAGGGCTTGTAGAGACTCGGTCGCTGTAGTACTTAAGGCTCCGCTTATGCTCAGGCAGGCAGTTCTCTGAACCTTTGTTAGTAAGTTGGTAATGGTTAGTTTGTCAGTTGCCGTCCACCATACCACAATACCGTATAACAGTATTGGACGAACTACTGCTATATATATCCAGTGGACGATTTTAGGAGAGAGTCCCCACCGCGACCCTACAGCCTTTTTGCAGGAATATAAGGCGACGTTGGCCTTCCTTACACGTTCCAATACGTTAAGTCTAAATAACATTTTCCTATCTAGAATTATTCCTAAAAATTTTGCACTTTCAGAAAAGACTAGATCTGTTCCATTTATCCGAGGTGGAGGGTCCACATGTGGGACATTATTCATCCTAGTAAAGAGAACCAATTCTGTCTTGTTGGGGTTAACGCCCAAACCGCTGCATCTGGCCCATTTAGCCAACTTGTTCAGAGCCACCTGTAGGATGTCTCTGAGGACGTTTACGAATTTGCCACTCACTGCGATTGCCACGTCGTCCGCATATGCCACGACCTTGCAGCCACAACGTTCTAGATCTAGCAGGATTTCATTCACCGCTAGGTTCCAAATTAGTGGAGACAGTACTCCTCCTTGTGGGGTCCCTCTCTTTACATACCTTGTTAGAGTTGTGGACCCTAGACATGCTGTTATGCGTCTTCTGGTGAGCAGACTTTGAATTAGTCTAATCAAACTAGTGTTAACTTTTAGATGTGAGAGTGCCGCAATTACCGCATCTGAGTGAATGTTGTTAAAAGCCCCTTCTATGTCAATAAATGCCACCATGGTGAATTCCTTGAAATGCAGGGACGATTCGATAGTGCTCACAAGTTCGTGCAGGGCTGATTCTGTAGACTTGCCCTTATTGTAAGCATGTTGGTTCCCCGACAGGAGTTTTGTATCCAGGTTTTCCCTAATGAAATGATCTAAAAGTCTTTCCAGACCTTTCAATAGGAAGGAGGATAGGCTAATTGGTCTGAAGTCTTTTGGCCTAGTGTGTGATATCTTTCCCGCTTTAGGTATGAATACCACTTTGGTATCCCTCCATCGATTCGGGACGTATGAAAGCCTGATACAGCCTACATAAATTTTCTCCAGCCAGGGGATAATGTACTTTAACATTTTCTGCATTTCTGCTGGAGTGATGCCATCTGGTCCAGGTGACTTGAAGGGCTCAAAGCTGTTAATAGCCCAGCTTATTCTGGATCTCTCAGTCAAGAAGCTAGCGACGATCGCAGTCCACTCGCACTCTTGTTGGTCCTGCTGATCCTCGGGTTCTGTTACAGAGTTCCCCGGGAAATGTGTGTCGAGCAGTACATTGAGAGACTGCTCGCTGTTTTTGGTCCACTTATTTGCCTCATCCTGTAAATATCCCACTGTACAGGGTGAAGCAGATAATATCTTCCTCAGCCTAGCGGCGTCGGAGACCTTTTCCACTTCACCACAGAAGGTATACCAAGAGCGCCTTTGCGCCTTTCTAAGCTCCTTCTTATAGATCTTGAGTTGCTCTTTATAAGCATCCCAATCATTAGCGACCCCAGTAGATTTAGCCTTATTGAATAGCTTCTTGCAGGTCTTTTTCATAGCCGTTAGCTCAGAAGTCCACCATTGGGGTTTAGTTTTACCCTTGTACCTTGTTTTTGGACAGGCTTCTTCAAGGGATCTATTGAATGATATGGTGATATGATCGACCAGATTATCCAGACCGGCTTTGTCATTCGGTTCGTACAGAAGTTTAGAGTTGAGGACTTTCTTGAAATTCTTCTCATACAGATGCCACTTTGTCTTCCTTACATTTCTGTGGACGGCGGGTTTAGGCGTTTTTTCCGTGAGTTTGAACTCAATATAATGGTGATCTGAGTGGTCGTCCAGTACATTCCACCCAATAATTTTGTCTGACAGCCGGTCAGTAGCAAACGTTACGTCGAGTACTTCTTGTCTGTCTTTAATTGTGAAGGTCGGTTTATTACCTATGTTACAAATACTAAGGTTGGTAGTTAGAATAAAGTCAAGAAGCGAATCACCCCTATTGTTTATATCCGTACTACCCCAGATAGTATGATGAGCGTTCGTGTCTGCGCCAATAATCAGCTCGAGCTCGTCAGACGTTGCTTCTTCTACTACTTCCCTGAATATAGCAGTCGGTACTACAGATTCATAAGGCAAGTAGCTGGAGACCAGCCAGTATATGCGATTACCGATCTCCAGGCTAGCAGCTGTTTGGTCTTTACCACTTAAATTAGTCAGGAGAAAGATACTTAGATCTTTCCTGGCCAAAATGCTGGTTCTTGGAGTGCCTTCACAGTTGGCCACAAGCAGTTTAAAGTTGGGTGTCCTAATACCACACACCCTTCCTCCCACTACGTAGGGCTCCTGTATCAGGACGATGTCTACTGCGCCTGTGGACAGGCGCAGCAATAGAGCCGCTGAGGCTGCTTTAGCGTGATGGAGGTTAATCTGTAGAATTCTTACCATCATTGGTAATTGACAGATTAACATCCACCCCGACAAGGGTGTTATCGAACTCTTCGTCCGTATCGTCGAGAAGCATGTCCCCGCCAGATGCATCAAAGAGTCCGGAGACTCCCCTCAGCCTCTATGTGTCCGAAGTAGAGCTTTTGTCCTCAGATAAGGACGTTACAGATCTTCTGTTAGAGTTGGAGTCACCAGAAATAATAGGCGTGGGTACCTCCGCACTTTCAGAAAGTGCCACGGTGGACGACTCACCTTCTGCAGTGGGAGCTATATCCTGCTTGTATATCTTCAAGACTATAGTCTCGAAGCCATATTGTAGGGTTGCACTCGCACTTTGTATATGGGAGGTGGATTCAGCGTTTAGGATAAGATTGACCTGCCGCTTTTTACCATCCGCCTCACCCACCTTGCTGATTCTCTTATGGAGCGGCAGACCAGGATTGGAATCTTTTATTATTTCTAAGATGTCAGCCGGGTTGGAGGGCTCTTCTGTAACCCAGGTGATGGCTCTAGGGTGACTAGGGATGTTGTTTTTTTTTCGACAACATCCAACTGGGCACCCGGCCACACCTCACCCGCTCGACTCAGAGCAGCCTTATACAGGTCTACTGATCTGGCATCACCGAAATATAAGAGCTTTACTCTCCCCTGATGCCATCCTGCATCGTTGCAGATTGGTGGTTTGCCCGGCATTTCTCTACGGACATCGAGGTAATGAGCCATGGCTGATTGTACATGACTCCATTTGTCCTTGAGGATGGATCCATCCTCACTACTTCTGTCTATAACAGCCATCACTAGACTCTCCTTCGCCACTTCATTGAAGGGCTTGGTGAGTGTCCTGTTGATGGTGACATTAGGGCCTCTTGCCTTTTTCGAAGGCAGGGGTTCATCAGGTGATCTGATTCGTTTTACTTTATTAGCCGTTAACACAGCGAAATTTGTGGCTCTTTCAGCCGACTCATTGGCCTTAGAAGCATCTATGACGCCTTTAGCCCAGGTAAGTGACTCTTTTTGTTTTTCGGTAAGAGCCGAAACCTCAACAGCCTCCAACTTCGTCAAACCTCTGAGCGCTACACGATGCTAATTGTGCTTCCGTTTTGACGGTCGGACATGACGTTTTCCCGTCACCGCATCACCTGTTGTGAGTACTTGGGGGAGATTTTCACCATTTTTGGTGTGGTCGGCTTTGGCCAAGACCAACGGACGGACAGTCGGACGATTGGGGAACCGCGCTCCATCGGAACACGAAGGCATCCCCGTCAAGAGAATTTATTTTTATTTTGTCTGTATTAGACCGTAATAGGTACTACGATGTAGGCCTTACAGACTTTGTACAGATTTTTGCTATTGCATAATAGGTACTGATAACTATCCGCTATGTGATAAACACGTCCGTTCACTGCGAATGATCAGCAACGAATCCCCGACCTAAGACCCTAAGTAAGTTCGGCGGATATCCGTTTTGAGTAATTTTAAGTCGAATGAGCAATGTCCGTCCGTCTGTCTGATGGCTGGTGCGCACGATAACTCTCGAAAGGAGTAACCGATTAAATGGGCGTTATTGGCACGCCCCTTTTGATACCTCCCACACAAATGGACCTTTTTATACCAAAAGTTAACAGCTTTTAACTTTAATACCAGTGCATACAAATACTTGAAATTTCGTACAGTGTAATGCTTTTATAGTATCTAGACTCTACAGAAAAGCGTAATTGGGACGCTCATTTTGGTACCTCCCACACAAAAAGGACCATTTTACACCAAAAGTTAACAGCTTATAACTTTAATACCAGTACATACTTTAAAGTTATTAAATGCGTTTTGAGTAATTTTAAGTCGAATGAGCAATGTCCGTCCGTCTGTCTGATGGCTGGTGCGCACGATAACTCTCGAAAGGAGTAACCGATTAAATGGGCGTTATTGGCACGCCCCTTTTGATACCTCCCACACAAATGGACCTTTTTATACCAAAAGTTAACAGCTTTTAACTTTAATACCAGTGCATACAAATACTTGAAATTTCGTACAGTGTAATGCTTTTATAGTATCTAGACTCTACAGAAAAGCGTAATTGGCACGCTCCTTTTGGTACCTCCCACACAAAAAGGACCATTTTACACCAAAAGTTAACAGCTTATAACTTTAATACCAGTACATACTTTAAAGTTATTAAATGCAATTTAATTTGATAATAATTTAATTAAAACAAAAATAATAATAAATTTACTAATATTTTTTTGGGACTCAAGGTGAGGGGATTCATAAGTCGGTTTACCCAACTTTTTACTTGTTTTTATATAATTTACCACGAACAAACCGTATAGTGAACGACGGGGGTTAAATGAGATTCCTCGGGAAATTGAGACAATGCTGCGTACGTGAACACACACCTTCTAATTTCCAGTTTGTGGTCAGTGCATTCTCAATCAAAAATATTTTCATTCCGTTTGAGTTTTTGAAAGCATCTTGTACACCGTGTCCAAAAAACCTGAAATTAAAAAGGCTGTTCCCGGTTCAACCCAAATTTTAGTTTTTTTTTAAATACCAGGTTTAGGTTCTTAGTTTTTGACAGAACAGGTAAACGAGATTTAAATATAAAACCAAAATTTTTAAATTTTCATTAAAATGTCGTTATAAATCAAATAATAATTGATTGGCAGTAAACATTTAATATGTCAAATGAGATATTTAATTTCTAGAAACTATTAAATAATCTTAAAATTATTCAATTACAATGTTTGATAATAGTATCTTGAAATTAATTTTTAAATTTTCTTTAAAATGCAATTACAATTCTAATAATAATTGATTGTCAGTAAATATTTAATATGTCAAATGAGATATTTAATTTCTAGAAACTATTAAATAAACTTAAAATTATTCAATTACAATGTTTGCTAATAGTATCTTGAAAATAGGATGCAATACAATTAATTTTTTAATAATGTTTCGGTGTGTTCTTGTTATAAAAAGGTAACGAAATTTTAATTAAAATCTTTAAAATAATTGAGATTGAAACAACATCGAAATTTTTGTTCAAAAAGTTGTAAAAAATTTTTATATTTTTTATGTGTTACTCAGAAATCCATACCCTAATTTCACATAAAAACTACTGATACATTCCAAAATTGTATAGAGGAAGTCCACCTTGGTCGACTTAAGTATAGAGGAAGCCCACCATGGTCGACTCGAGTATAGGGGCTCAAATGGCTCAAATCGGCTTGAACTCAGCCGCCGATATCTAATCTCTAATCGATAAGGAATATTCTGCCAAATAACGAAAATTGGGAACGATCAGTTTATATATGTGATCTATTTAGCAAGATGAATATGCTGCTTACAATATAAGAATTTTGCAAGCCTATACGCTATTCCTATGCGAGTAAAAAACCAGTAAGAAAAGGCCAATGACTGGCGAAGCCAACTATATGATATCGTACACCAGAGCAGAATAAGCTCAGATATAGTAAATATAAATATGAAAAATAAATAATAATTAAAAAATTTGAAAAAAATGAATTTGTTCAAATTCGACAATATGCGTTCTTGCAAACTACTCTACATACTAAATTTTAAAATGGTTGAATGTGGAATACAGCTCCCATTGCACTACAAGGCCAAATCTAAAGAAACATTTTTATCCGGGAGCAATGTCGATCTGAACCGATTTTGACCAATTGCAATAGGTTTCCTCCCTGGAGTGAAAGAGTTCTTAATGCCAAATTTCAGCAGGATTTGACCTGTACTCAACGAACAACTTAAGATGGACAGACAGACGGACTGCTAGTGATTCTGAGTCTAACAGTATATTTTAAGTCTATCTGTAGTATTTTTTACAAATATTCCAAAAAACAAAGTTATAACCCCCTGTACCATAGTGTGGTGTAGAGTAAAATAACTAATGAACAAACTGGATGCTGAAGTGAACATAATTTCCAAAAATTGCCGTAAACGGGTATTTAAATAGAAGCAGTGATTGTAGAAAATTTTATCATGATTTCATTTTGAAAGAATTTCCATATTAGCGTCGATAAATAAATATTAAAATTTTCTTTAATTACTGGTATTTAATACCTACTGTTTTGTGTTTTTAACAAAGCTATATGTTATTTTCAATAAAATGAATTCACGTCTTAGTAGAAATATAAGTTCAGAAATTTATGTTATTTAACTGCCGGAGACGGAGTCAAACCATTTGAAAATCCGACTCCGGGAGTCGGAGTCGAGTAATTTTGGCTCGACTCCGCAGCCCTGCCTTGTACTAAGGTTGTCATTTGATACTCCAGGGTCGTAAGATCACGCTTATCTGCGTAGTGAAGCGTTAGACACTTTGAAATACTACTCCAATTAAGGGGTGTATTATAAGACTCTAAGGCTGCATCAGCATTACCGATGATCTTATTCCTTATTGTGTTAAGGATGGCAAAGTATTTTGGAGTACCTTTTGTAGAATCGTATAATTTAAGAATCCTTTCAACACTTTTTTTCCAAGAGCTGAATTCAGATGCTTTTCCTGAAAATTCTCTCAAGCTTCTCACTACGTTGGGTACTTTATCTAAATCTGTTAGGTTCACCTGATATGTCTGAACTAGGTCCTAAAAATTGTGCTATAGTTTGCTCCATGTTTGCCGAATTCATTGCGCTACTATTGTCGGTATTATTCTGTCCGTTGCTATTTTGTCCGTCGGAGTTATTGACGGTAAGGATGGGTGGTCGGATAAGGTTATTGGGGTTGGACATTTTAAACGATCACTATTTGTTATTAACTTCAAATAATGTTTTTACTATTTTGTTTTATTTTAACTTTTCAAAATTAATAATAGGGAAATCGTTTTTACTAAATATTTGTTTGTTAACTTATAGATGTTTGAATTAAATTTCTTATTATTTTTTCAATTTCAAGAATTTCAAATTATTCTTGGGTGTTTTCTTTCGATAGTTTTTGGGAAGTTAAAAATTATTTGTGCATTTTTGTTTGTTTTTTCTTCTTTTATGATTTTCTTAAATAAATCGTTTTTTACGTTATTTTTAGTTTTTGGGGTTTTTCACTTAAGCACTATTACTTTCTTATATCTAGACCCACAATAAAACCTTGTAGAGCATGCCGTCTCTTGTTGATTCTCCTTATTCCTTTTAGCTTCTGCTACTAAGGGGGTGTCTTCAATCTCTTGAGCCGGTTGGATGTCGTTGACTTTCTCGAACTCCACAGGATGTTTTCAACCACAGCTTTTGAGGTTTTATTTAGTTTTGTTTTGCAGCCTTTAGGGTGCTTTATTTTTACGTTGGGCGCCAATTAAACACAATGTTGTTCTTTCTTTGAGTGCCAAATGGGAACTGATCTTTATTTTTTATTAATTCTTAAAGTAAGCGTCTTAAACTAATTTATTAAATGCAATGTAAGCATTATTGATATAAGTGTGTTTGCTTCAGTTACAATTATTTCATTAACGTAATGTCAGCATAATTGCTAACTTCAGTTTGTTGTTTTCATACGCGCAGGTAAATGCAGTAACAGCAAAGAATAATAATGTCATCGAACTATTGCACGCGCAACATAAATTGAAAAATGAGTCGATGAATAATTATAACATCAACTCCTCCCCTCTTTAAACCGAGCGTCCTCGATCGGTCAAAAATATGGACTATGAGAAATTCTTCGTATTCCCTGTTGTTCCGTTATTTCTGGCATAGAAATATGATTGCGTGTTTCATACGGAAATGAATTTACTATAGATGGGGTGATGATTACTTCCTTTTTTCTTTTTCAGATTTTGGATTTAACAATGAAAATGATTATCAGGATTAGCGACAAGGAGGAAAGTCCAAAATTTGGGGTTAGACTCCGCTTATGCTTGCTTCCCAATCTCTTCTACATTGAGTGTAGATTCTTTGGGTTGCAATATTGGCGGTAACGGTTGAATATGGCTCACTTCAAAGAAGGAATACGATTGATCGGAAATTTTTAATGTTGTGTTAGTGTATTGGATAACGTATGACCCAACAAGTTTTTGGGCATCATCATTTGTGAAAATTGTGTCGTTAAAGTTATTTAAGAGGATTAGCCCGGGAGAAATCTCCTCGACTGTTGGTACAATTCTGTTGTCAACTACTGTGCAGTTCGATGTTCTACTGCTTATTAGATTAGATAGACAAGTGTTGTTTTCTATATTTTCTAAATGTATGTTATTACAGATAGTTATATCATTATATTTCTTACATTCTTTCTTAATTCCGTACAATTTTTGTTTACACATTAGTACATTTTTGAATTTCAACTTATTTACAAACTTATCAATTTTTATGGGTTTCAGAAGGATTTTATTACGAAGATTGTTGTCTGTCATTGGAATACTTATAATGAGTTTACAATTCCTATTTTGAATATCTACAATTCTTGTTTTAATATTTCTATTTTAAATTTTAATTTTGAACTTAATCACTGTAATTTATACTTTTTATTATTTCATTAGTTGTTTTTGTTAGGTTTAGGTTAGGTTAGGGTGGCAGCCGTATTTTTTTACAAGCTCACATAGACCAGTTTAGGTCCCTAGTGTTACCACGGGCTGAAATGCCCCTCATCGAAACCAACCTGTTTGATATATAAATTTATCGATAGTACGAATATCAGTACTGGAAAGATCTGTTAGGCTGCCTAAAAAGGCCGACCCCAGTATATCCAGTCGTCGTTTACTCAAAGCGGGACAGTCGCAAAGCAAGTGCTCAATGCTCTCCACTTCTTCCTCATCTCCACAGCTTCGGCAGAAGTCATTGGAGTCAATACCCAATCTTTTGGCGTGTTCGCCGATCAAGCAGTGTCCCGTCAGAACCTGTACTAACGTAGACAATCGTTTCCTCTCTAGTGCGAGGAGATATTTTGACCTTCTCAGGTCATACCTTGGCCAGATTTGTCTAGCTACCCTGCAGGTGCCGATTTCTGTCCATCTATCGTTGGACTGCCTGATTGCCTCTTGCCTAAGCCAAAGCTTGCACGTGGATAGTGGCGCACCAATATATGCAAATTCTTCGAGAATTTGTAATGTCGTCCCTTTCCTAGCAAGTTCATCGGCTTTGCAGTTCCCCGGGATATCCCTATGCCCAGGCACCCATATGAGGTGTATATTAAACTGCTCAGCCATCTCGTTAAGAGATCTGCGGCAGTCGAGGGCTGTTTGTGAATTTAGGGATGTTGCCTCCAGAGAATTGATGGCAGCCTGGCTGTCCGAGTAAATGACAACGCCATTGTTGGTTACTATGTTGCGACTCAGCCACTTGGCGACTTCCCATATTGCCATTATTTCGGCTTGATAGACACTGCAGGTATCTGGTAGTCTGTGAGCTATATCCAGACTAAGTTCTTCACAGTGTACTCCGAAGCCAACCTTTTCATCAAGCTTCGAACCATCCGTGTAAAAGTGGAGATGGTTTATATTACCTGGTATTCTGCCGACCCATTCATCTCTGGCGGGAATCATAGTGATGTAATTTCTCTCGAAGGTGTACACTGTTGGTATATAGTCCACTCGGTCGGTTACCATAGCACTACACTTTGATATCCTCATGTGACCATAGTTCTTGTACCTCCACATTGATAGGCAGTTTAATCTTATTGCCGCTTTGGTTGCAACTTCTCTCGCCACAATATTAATCGGCAGTATATGGAGTAGGGCTTGTAGAGACTCGGTCGCTGTAGTCCTTAAGGCTCCGCTTATGCTCAGGCAGGCAGTCCTCTGAACCTTTGTTAGTAGGTTGGTAATGGTTAGTTTGTCAGTTGCCGTCCACCATACCACAATACCGTATAACAGTATTGGACGAACTACTGCTATATATATCCAGTGGACGATTTTAGGAGAGAGTCCCCACCGCGACCCTACAGCCTTTTTGCAGGAATATAAGGCGACGTTGGCCTTCCTTACACGTTCCAATACGTTAAGTCTAAATAACATTTTCCTATCTAGAATTATTCCTAAAAATTTTGCACTTTCAGAAAAGACTAGATCTGTTCCATTTATCCGAGGTGGAGGGTCCACATGTGGGACATTATTCATCCTAGTAAAGAGAACCAATTCTGTCTTGTTGGGGTTAACGCCCAAACCGCTGCTTCTGGCCCATCTAGCCAACTTGTTCAGAGCCACCTGTAGGATGTCTCTGAGGACGTTTACGAATTTGCCACTCACTGCGATTGCCACGTCGTCCGCATATGCCACGACCTTGCAGCCACAACGTTCTAGATCTAGCAGGATTTCATTCACCGCTAGGTTCCAAATTAGTGGAGACAATACTCCTCCTTGCGGGGTCCCTCTGTTTACATACCTTGTTAGAGTTGTGGACCCTAGACATGCTGTTATGCGTCTTCTGGTGAGCAGACTTTGAATTAGTCTAATCAACCTATTGTTAACTTTTAGATGTGAGAGTGCCGCAATTACCACATCTGAGTGAATGTTGTTAAAAGCCCCTTCTATGTCAAGAAATGCCACCATGGTGAATTCCTTGAAATGCAGGGACGATTCGATAGTGCTCACAAGTTCGTGCAGGGCTGATTCTGTAGACTTGCCCTTATTGTAGGCATGTTGGTTCCCCGACAGGAGTTTTGTATCCAGGTTTTCCCTAATGAAATGATCTAAAAGTCTTTCCAGACCTTTCAATAGGAAGGAGGATAGGCTAATTGGTCTGAAGTCTTTTGGCCTAGTGTGTGATATCTTTCCCGCTTTAGGTATGAATACCACTTTGGTATCCCTCCACCGATTAGGGACGTATGAAAGCCTGATACAGCCTACATAAATTTTCTCCAGCCAGGGGATAATGTACTTTAACATTTTCTGCATTTCTGCTGGAGTGATGCCATCTGGTCCAGGTGACTTGAAGGGCTCAAAGCTGTTAATAGCCCAGCTTATTCTGGATCTCTCAGTCAAGAAGCTAGCGACGCTCGCAGTCCACTCGCACTCTTGTTGGTCCTGCTGATCCTCGGGTTCTGTTACAGAGTTGCCCGGGAAATGTGTGTCGAGCAGTACATTGAGCGACTGCTCGCTGTTTTTGGTCCAGTTATTTGCCTCATCCTGTAAATATCCCACTGTACAGGGTGAAGCAGATAATATCTTCCTCAGCCTAGCGGCGTCGGAGACCTTTTCCACTTCACCACAGAAGGTATACCAAGAGCGCCTTTGCGCCTTTCTAAGCTCCTTCTTATAGATCTTGAGTTGTTCTTTATAGGCATCCCAATCATTAGCGACCCCAGTAGATTTAGCCTTATTGAATAGCTTGTTGCAGGTCTTTTTCATAGCCGTTAGCTCAGAAGTCCACCATTGGGGTTTAGTTTTACCCTTGTACCTTGTTTTCGGACATGCTTCTTCAAGGGAACTATTGAATGATGTGGTGATATGATCGACCAGATTATCCAGACCGGCTTTGTCATTCGGTTCGTACAGAAGTTTAGAGTTGAGGACTTTCTTGAAATTCTTCTCATACAGGTGCCACTTTGTCTTCCTTACATTTCTGTGGACGGCAGGTTTAGGCGCTTTTTCCGCGAGTTTGAACTCAATATAATGATGATCTGAGAATGAGTGGTCGTCCAGTACATTCCACCCAATAATTTTGTCTGACAGCCGGTCAGTAGCAAACGTTACGTCGAGTACCTCCTGTCTGTCTTTAATTGTAAAGGTCGGTTTATTACCTATGTTACAAATACTAAGGTTGGTAGTTAGAATAAAGTCAAGAAGCGAATCACCCCTATTGTTTATATCCGTACTACCCCAGATAGTATGATGAGCGTTCGTGTCTGCGCCAATAATCAGCTCGATCTCGTCAGACGTTGCTTCTTCCACTACTTCCCTGAATAGAGCAGTCGGTACTACAGATTCATAAGGCAAGTAGCTGGAGACCACCCAATATATGCGATTACCGATCTCCAGGCTAGCAGCTGTTTAGTCTTTACCACTTAAGTTAGTCAGGAGAAAGATACTTAGATCTTTCCTGGCCAAAATGCAGGTTCTTTGAGTGCCTTCACAGTTGGCCACAAGCAGTTTAAAGTTGGGTGTCCTAATACCGCACACCCTTCCTCCCACTACGTAGGGCTCCTGTATCAGGACGATGTCTACTGCGCCTGTGGACAGGCGCAGCAATAGAGCCGCTGAGGCTGCTTTAGCGTGATGGAGGTTAATCTGTAGAATTCTTACCATCATTGGTAATTGACAGATTAACATCCACCCCGACAAGGGTGTTATCGAACTCTTCGTCCGTATCGTCGAGAAGCATGTCCCCGCCAGATGCGTCAAAGAGTCCGGAGACTCCCCTCAGCCTCTCTGTGTCCGAAGTAGAGCTTTTGTCCTCAGAGAAGGACGTTACAGATCTTCTGTTAGAGTTGGGGTCACCAGAACTAATAGGCGTGGGTACCTCCGCACTTCCAGGAAGTGCCACGGTGGACGACTCACCTTCTGCAGTGGGAGCTATATCCTGCTTGTATATCTTCAAGACTATAGTCTCGAAGCCATATTGTAGGGTTGCACTCGCAGGTGGATTCAGCGTTTAGGATAAGATTGACCTGCCGCTTTTTACCATCCGCCTCACCCACCTTGCTGATTCTCCAATTATGGGCCGGCAGACCAGGATTGGAATCTTTTATTATTTCTAAGATGTCAGCCGGGTTGGAGGGCTCTTCTGTAACCCAGGTGATGGCTCTAGGATGACTAGGGATGTTGTTTTTTTCGACAACATCCAACTGGGCACCCGGCCACACCTCACCCGCTCGACTCAGAGCAGCCTTATACAGGTCTACTGATCTGGCATCACCGAAATATAAGAGCTTTACTCTCCCCTGATGCCATCCTGCATCGTTGCAGATTGGTGGTTTGCCCGGCATTTCTCTACGGACATCGAGGTAGTGAGCCATAATGGCTGATTGTACATGACTACATTTGTCCTTGAGGATGGATCCATCCTCACTACTTCTGTCTATAACAGCCATCACTAGACTCTCCTTCGCCACTTCATTGAAGGGCTTGGTGAGTGTCCTGTTGATGGTGACATTAGGGCCTCTTGCCTTTTTCGAAGGCAGGGATTCATCAGGTGATCTGATTCGTTTTACTTTATTAGCCGTTAACACAGCTGAATTTGTGGCTCTTTCAGCCGACTCATTGGCTTTAGAAGCATCTATGACGCCTTTAGCCCAGGTAAGTGACTCTTTTTGTTTTTCGGTAAGAGCCGAAACCTCAACAGCCTCCAACTTCGTCAAAACTCTGAGCGCTACACGATGCTCATTGTGCTTCCGTTTTGACGGTCGGACATGACGTTTACCCCTCACCGCACCACCTGTTGTGAGTACTTGGGGGAGATTTTCACCATTTTTGGTGTGGTCGGCTTTGGCCAAGACCAACGGACGGACAGTCGGACGATTGGGGAACCGCGCTCCATCGGAACACGAAGGCATCCCAGTCAAGAGAATATATTTTTATTTTGTCTGTATTAGACCGTAATAGGTACTACGATGTAGGCCTTACAGACTTTGTACAGATTTTGCTATTGCGTAATAGGTACTGGTAACTATCCGCTATGTGATAAACACGTCCGTTCACTGCGAGTGATCAGCAACAAATTCGGGACCTAACTCCCCTTGAGACAGATATAGAAGTTCGTGCGGTGAAGAGTCACGCATCATTTTCGCGGCGTATGATGATTTGCTTGAGAGATTTTCGTCGTTTGATCGTGCCCTCCGTGTAATTTCTTACATGTTTAGGTTCTGCTGAAGAACTCATCCCACTTATACGAGTAGGAGCCATTACCAGTATTCAAATTCGTGTGTGTCTGCGTCGGAAATAAGGGAAGTTCGTACTCGATTGTCCATTCTAGCTCAAAAGCCGAATTATGCGAATGAATATCAGGCGTTGATAGACAGGAAACCGATACCATCCAAAAGCCCATTGGTGACGTTGAATCATTTTTTAGATGAAAGTGGTGTTATACGAATTAACGGTAGATTGCCCCGTTCATCTCCGATTTATCCACCGCAAATTTCTTGGCCTCTTTTCACCGCTTTATTGCTCCCCGTGGTTGTCCTAGGTCCATACTTTCGGACAACGGTACAAATTTTGTCGATGCATCTCGAGAAATCGTAAATAAAAGAAACTTAATTTTCGCAAACAAGCTCGAAACCTCCGATTCACATTTGAAGAATTGGCCACTGTCAATTGGCACGATGTCTGACAGCACATGATATTGTCGCGTTAACCCCGGGCCAATTCCTAATAAGCGCTCCTCTTCTCGCTCCACCAGAACCCGTAATAACGGAAGAACCTTTACGTACTGCAAATCGGTTTAGGAAAGTTCAAGCCCTCGCCCACCAATTTTGCGTGCGGTGGAAGGAGGAATATTTGAAAAATTTACACAAACGGAGTGCGAAGTTTAAATAGATGATATAGTTGTCATTCGTCATGAGCAGCTCCCGCCAACTTCGTGGAAATTAGGCCGCGTCGAGTGTGTGCATCCTGGCACAGACGGTCACGTGCGCGTCGTTGATATACGCACGGATAACGGTGTTGTAAGGTGTCCTGTAGCCAAATTCGTTGATATACGTACGGATAACGGTGTTGAAAGGTGGCCTGTAGCCAAATTGATCGTTCTGACCGACCCGACTTGGACTACAATGTAAAAAAGTTTTTCCCTCGCAGTACTATGGATAAAATTACCTTTTTCGACGATGACTTGGATGATTTCGACGAACTGATGGAGTTGTCGCAAGAGGGAAATTGTCCTGGTGCTGCCGCCGATCATGCCAGTTGCAATTGAAGTCCCCATCAAGGAAATCGCCGCAGTTTCCCTAGAGGAACCGCCACAACTGCCTGTTAAGAAAAACGAGACGGCGACTGAGTCGAAGTGCGAGCCTCTCTCGAAGAGCGACCCTGTGTCGACGGACAAACCCCCCTCGAAAGAATTGGCCGCAACTTGGGGTCAGTTTCGGTTTCGGTGCCGTGTATGTATTGGTAGGCATCCGCTACGCGTTTGCATCCAATTCGTGCAGATGCCCAAAGAAAAACGACTTCGCGCGGTCGTGAAGCATGGGTATGGCTCCCGCTGCTTGACCCTGTCCCATCGGACCAAAGATTGTCGCAGCAAAGGCCGTTGTAGAAGGTGTGGTGGGGACCACCACATCCAGCTCATTCGGGATCAACACCGTTTCAGCCCGGGAAAAAGTCCGACATCATTCCGTTTAATAAATCAACTCCGTCCAAAAAGTCCCGTCTGGGTCCAAGTATAAAAACAAACAGTTGTCCATTTAGTCGAAGAGAGCGAAGCCCATATCGTCATCGGATTCCTCAGGTTCGGATTCCTTCTTCTTTTCTTATATATATCCTATCAGCTCGTCAGTCAGTTCGTTGGCAACCTTACCCCTATTAAGCGTGGTTTCTTTGTCCCCAAGCCTAGTAGTACAAGTGAGATGCCATGGAGTTCCCATCCCAGTGCGAGCGAACCATGTGGCAAACAAAGTAAAATTTGCTCGGCCTTTGTGAAAAACGCAGGTCTTCCTCTGTCGTGGCTCGATGGAGTGTCGTTATGCCGCCTTACTGTGGTGTCTGCCTACGACCACCAACAATGCCTTACATTGACGGCTAGAGTGTTCAACTTGGAGCATGGTTTTACCCACCCCACCCCCGGATCGGTACCAGAACGGGTGAAGAATTCCTTCACAGGCACCTCAATGGGCTTGTCCTTTTGTGGCCCTCACTCATGGTCTCTAATGTCCCGTCACAGGCGCCGTAATGGGCATGTCCTTATATTAAACCGTGCGCCAGAAGTCTACTTTTCTGTCACCCATAAACAAAACTATATACAAGTGAAACCAGAGACCATAGGTAGCAAAACTCCATACTTAGTTTTTTATTTCGTTATCATTTGTCCTTTTTACAGGACCATTAATTTTCAAAGGATATATACATTTGAACAATTTATTTTCACACTTTCAAAAGTCAAACAATGGCGATATGGGTATCAAATGAAAGACGAGAATCCCTGCTGTTTAATATAATTTTTTGTTTTCATTTCCAGGACGAAAAAATGCGAAAAATTTCCTTTGAAATTTTTATCCTTGAATATCCTTGGAAATTTCCAATGAATTTTTTTTAGAAAAATGTATGTTAAAGCTGGTACAATGTTTTTATATATACTTAAATTTCCCATTTCCTAGCTCTATTAGTTTAGCAATAACAATAGGATGGAAAAAAAGGATTGACCATAATGATTGAAAAAAATACCTACTTTTTTTACTTCTCTGAGCTACTGCTGGAAAATTTAAAAAAAATGGTCGAATGATTTTAGTGGAACAAAAAAATTACGTAGGTTTTCTTGTAACTAAAAAAAAATTTAAAGCAAATAGGGACATTTTAGACATAAGTATGGCAAAAATTGCAAAACAATTCGCATGGGACATATATGTTCCAGTGGTTATCAAAGGGTTAAATATGAATAATATTATACAACCCATCTGCAAACCCCCAATTTTGCTCACCCATCACTAACACATATACATGTGATACTAGGGACCACAGAAAGTAAAATAGCATACCCAGTTTTTTATTTCGTGATGTTGTTCCCTTTTTAAAGGACTATATATTTCTATTTATACAAAACTATATCAATAGAAAAATGTTCTCTATGGCCCCAAGAAGTTACATCACAGAGGACCTTAAAATGGGGCTGTACTAAACCATGGACCGATGTGATCCGTTCTTACTAGGAACGATTAGGTCCAATATAAAGTATACACTCTTCAATTTCAGCTACTTTCTCTACAGTGTCAAGAAGTGGAATTGGTGGGGACCTTCATATGGGGGCTATATCTGGCTGAGCGCACGATAACTCTACAAAAACGGATCAGCTTCAAATTTGGTATGTGATAATATGTCTTCTATCTCAGGCAAAAAGACTTGAAATTTTGTACAGTGTAATGGTTTCATAGTACCTATGAAAAATGGGCGAAGTTGCCACGCCACTTTTGGTCCCTCCCACACAAAATCTCCAAATCATACCAAAATTGAATAGATCATAACATTAATATACCAGTACATATAAACGCTTACAATTCGATACAGTGCAATATATTTGAAGTTTATTGTTAAGCGAAAAATAGGAGTATTTGTTAAACCCCCTCTGGTACCTCCCATACAAAGTGACAGATAAATTCGTGTATTTCATATTACAGTACTCACAAAGTGAGGGTATACCTTAGTCGGTTTACCCGACTGAAACTTTCTTACTTGTTGTATTATAGTTTATGCAATACATGTTTTGTCTTGAGACTAATCAAAATATTCAATTATCAAAAAAGCAGTTGAACCCCAATTTGCATCTCCTCTGATTTGCGTTCTATATAAAAAATAGTTACAACACGATTCACGTTTTTATTTGCATTATAAAATAGGAATTGATTATCGAAACAAAAGAAGGTTATTTTATAAATACTGAAAACAATTTTTTGAGTGCAATTTTTTTTTGTATTTCCAATCTTTTTTATTAAATTATGAAAGAAAATTTTTTTATCTATCTTCCTTATTAATTAGAATAAATGATTTTTCAAGCTCGAGGTCATTTCATTAGTGATTTATTTATTTATTTATATTTTCACATCGCTATTTCGCAATTTTCATGAATTGCATCATCGGGATGTTTCTACAATAAAAACACCGGTAGACTTGGCGATAAGCATCATAGATGAAAGATGGGAAGAAATAAAAGAATATACAAATATGACCAAGAGCCTATTCGTACGTATTCTAAAATTCTGCATAAACGAAAACAGATACTTTAAATATGAGGACAAAATATACAAACAAAAAAGAGGCCTACCAATGGGTTCACCGGCTTCTCCAATTGTTGCAGATATTGTAATGGAGAAACTACTTGACACCTGTATGGATAACTTGACAACAAAACCGGCTTTAATGACTAAGTATGTTGACGATCTATTCGTGATAATTCGGGACAGTGCAATCGAGGATACATTAAAATCTCTCAACGGATTTCATAAAAACATTCAGTTCACTATAGAACAAGAACAAGACGGAAGACTTCCATATCTCGACACAGTTGTAATAAGACAAGATAACCGTATAAAAATTGATTGGTACCAAAAACCCACAGCTTCTGGCAGAATTATAAACTTCTTCTCAAAACATCCTAAAAGAATCATAATAAACACAGCGAAAAATCTCATTAATTGTATATTAAGCATCAGTGATAAAGATTTCCACAACCGTAACAAAATTAAAATAAAAAACATATTATACAACAACAATCTTCCTTGTAATTTAATACAAAAATTAGTTTCCGAATATTTCAAGAACACAACTAAACACAACGTCAACACAGAAGAAATTAAAACATATAAATCAATGGTATACATACCAAATATATCGGAGAGAATTGAAAACTCAAATTTGTTCAAAAGAGAGAAATTCAACATCGCCTACAAATCTCACAATACACTACAACAATTGTTCAGCAATACAAAAACTAAAATTCCCACAATCGATAAAACCAACGTTATATACCAAATTCCATGCGAAGGCAACGACAAGGAAAAATGTGACATGTTTTATGTTGGCACAACAAAAAACAAATTAAAAACTAGATTATCTGCACACAAATCAGATTTAAAACTAAGACACAATAATGTGATTCCAAAAACTGCACTCGTGAGCCACTGTACTAACAAAATGCACCACACTAACTTCGACAAAGCACGAGTGTTACAGAGCGAACAACAACATAACAAACGATACACGTTAGAAATGCTGCACATTCTCAATGTACCAACAACAAAACGCATATACTGCAAGACAGACGTTGACAACTGCGCAGTCAACTACAGAGGATTGATAGACAAAGCAAAAAACATACAAAGATCCCAATGCAATAAGTAAAAAACAAACAGTGCAATATTTACAACAGAAGACGATGGTAGTGATGCTACCTTAGCTTTAAGTATTATTCATTTTATGTTTTTTACGTGTAAGTAGTCAATCTAAAATATGTTTTAAATTTGTTTACCCAATCCATCTGTGATATTAATTTTAAGTTTGTATTTAAATATATTTTTTTGTGTTTTTATTGTAGAAACATCCCGATGATGCAATTCATGAAAATTGCGAAATATCGATGTGAAAATATAAATAAATAAATCACTAATGAAATGACCTCGAGCTTGAAAAATCATTTATTTTAATTAATAATAAAAAAGGTCGAATAATATACACAAATTATGAAAAATATCTTCCTTATAAAAATATTAAATGTAAAATTATATACAAACTTTTTTACTTGGGTGAATATTTGGGTGAAAAACAATTTTCAGTGTGGAAAAGATATAAAGTGCAAAAGAACTACCTTTCTTAACAATTTTATTCCGAAAATTCGGTATCTTTTTGGAAAAAGCTATTTTTTTTGGCAAAGGCGGGCATATACATTTTCAAGTCGAGAGGCGCGGATTAAGATGTTATTTTACATAGATACATGGTTTCTTCGGAGAATTTTCTTTACTTTATATACGATTTCTATACGATTAAAAAAAAATAATCAACCCACCCTAATATAAATATACATTTAACTCATCGAAGTAATAAAAAATGTTTTGTTAACGTTACACTTAGTGATTATCACGCATTCTTAACACACAACCTTTGCGTGTTTTTGTAATTGATGTATTAATAACCTAACAATATATAATAGAAATTGTTTAAGTCCATTAATCATATTTAAAGGGGGGTAATTCCATCCTATGTCGCAATATATTTATGTCGTATTCCCTATTATAACGCACAAGTAAGCTGGTAACTTCTCACGGTGGGGTCAAAACGTTTTAATAATATCGTATCTTCTCATGTAATAGGAATTTGAAGAGGCGGTTCTATGTTCCTTATAAAAATATTAAATGTAAAATTATATACAAACTTTTTTACTTGGGTGAATATTTTTTTAATGAAAACCATTTTGAGTGTAGAAAAGATATAAAGTGCAAAAGAACTACCTTTCTAAACAATTTTATTCAGAAAATTCGGTATCTTTTTGGAAAAAGCTATTTTTTCTAACATTTATTATTTTTTGGCAAAGGCGGGCATATACATTTTCAAGTCGAGAGGCGCGGATTAAGATTTTATTTTAGATACATGGTTTCTTCGGAGAATTTTCTTAGAATTTTATGTAGTTTACGGTTTTGCTATACGATTCAAAAAAAATAATCAACCCATCCTAATATTAATATACATTTAACTCATCGAAGGAATAAAAAATGTTTTGTTAACGTTACACTTAGTGATTATCACGCATTCTTAACACACAACCTTTGCGTGTTTTTGTAATTGATGTATTAATAACCTAACAATATATAATAGAAATTGTTTAAGTCCATTAATCATATTTAAAGGGAGGTAATTCCATCCTATGTCGCAATATATTTATGTCGTATTCCCTATTATAACACACAAGTAAGCTGGTAACTTCTCACGGTGGGGTCAAAACGTTTTAATAATCATGTTTCTAATGAAAGAATTCTGGAGATATACTTCCAAGCATTAGATGCTTTATAGCAATGTAGAAATAAATTTGACAAAATTAGGGTGTTGGGCATGATGTTACAACATCTATATATCGTTCATTCCATATCAAACCGAAATCTTTTCGAAAAAATCTGGTCGACATGTAAAATTTGCATATGTGTTTTACTATCGAAAAAATCATCTTGTAGTTGGCGAGAAAAAAACCAAAAAATTTTTTCAGATCTATAAGCATGTATTATTCGTACTCGTGGACGGAATTTTACAAATGAAGGCTTGTTTGTAAGGTTGTGACTTGTACTTTGAAGTACATATATTAATGGTGCTTAACTTAACGTTTTTAAATGCATCAGTTGCATATATGCAACTTTATTTTGCATCCTGCACTTCAATGACACCAACTTAAAATTCTGAGAAAAATATTGTCATGTAGCCCCATTTGTCCTGAAAAGACTCATAAAATTTCAAGACGGTGTTCAGCCTCGTTCTTTTTTTAAAAAAAATATTTAATAAAAAATGCCAATGATTTTCCTTTATAAACTATGAAAAATATTGAAATCACAATATAGCCTGGTACAGTATGCAAATTAAAATTTAAGAGGAAAAATAAATAACGATGGATGCAAATATTGGCGAATTTTCCCATATATTTAGGATGTCCTATTCACGACCTTTAAGAAAAGTTCAAATTTATATAAATACACAAACGCTTTTAAAATATAACAATTGCAATATTCACATCTTAGGAATTTTTTAATAAACATTTTTTTTAAATACCGGGGCTGAACACCATCTTAAAATTTTCAGCGGTCATTTAGAATATATGGGCCTACATAACTATATTTTTCATAGAATTTTAAGTTGGTGTCATTGATGTGTAAAATGTAAATAAAATTTGCTGATGCATTTAAAACCGTTAAGGACGCGAAAATGAAACTCTGCTACATAAAGAACATGTTACGACGTTTAAAATGAGACTTCATTTGTAAAAATCCGCCCACGTGTTCCCAAAATGCATAACTCAAAACGTACGCCTTTTGAGAATAATTTCCTATTTTCTCAGATTTCAGATGCTAATAACATGTGGAAAAAATTTTTGTATTTTTTTTCGCCGACTATAAAATGTTTTATTTTTGAAATTTGAAATCGCGAATGATGACCCAAAAAAGGTTTGACATGAAATTAACGATATATAAAAGAGTTTGTTTGTTTGTTCTGTATAGACGCCTAAACGCTGTTATATCTGTATATGTATCTGCTCGCAGTATTCGTAAACGAACCAAAAACGGGCGGAGTATGACAATTGGACGTGGCCCCGCCCATATAGGCAAAATTTTGTTTGTTAGCTAGCTCGTAGAGTGCTGAAATTTTGCATATATGTATAAGCTAGCAGTCTACGTGATTGGTCCAAAAATGGTCGGGTTCGGACCAATGGTCCGGTTACACAATTTATTAGCGAGAGTGCTGTAATTTTGTGTATATGTATCTGGTCGCAGTCTACGTGATTGGTCAAAAAATGGGCGGGATCAGACCAATGGGCGTGTTCCATCTCAAGTGAGAAAAGTTTTCAAATTGAAATATCTTGCACATATTGTTAGCGAGGTGCTATAATTTTGTGTTTATGGATCTGAAGGCTGTCTACGTAAATGACCCAAAAATGGGCGGAGTAGAACAAGTGAGCGTGGCCCTGTCCATATAAGCCAATATTTTAAATTGATATATCTTGCACGATTTGTTAGCGAGAGTGCTGTTATTTTGTGTATATGTATCTGGTGGCAGTCACGCTTTTTGGTCCAAAAATGAGAATGAGAGTGTTGTAATTTTATGAATGTATATCTGGTAGTCTACGTGATTTGTTCGAAAATGGGCGGGATCGGACCCATGGGCGTGGCCCCGCCAATATAAGCCAAATTTTGAATTGAGATATCTTGCACAATTTATTCGCGAGAGCGCTGTAATTTTCTACATATCGATACCTCCATTCTAAACTATGCAAAGTGCAAAGAGGTAGTTTTTAGGAGAGGCGATTACAGTTTGATGAATTTTTTAAATTTGTGCGGAATTCCATTTAAAGGCAAATCGAATTACCTGTACTGTTTTGGAATAATTTTTTAGTGGTTTGACGTATAAACACCAAATTTTGCAAAGAGGTAGGTTTTCAGGAGAGGCCATTACAGTTTGATGAATTTTTTAAATTTGTGCGGAATTCCTTTTTAAAGCAAATCGAATGACCTGCATTGTTTTGTGAATAACCTTTGAGTGGTTAAACGTATAAACACCAAATTTTGCAAAGAGGTAGTTTTTCATGAGAGGCGATTACAGTTTGATGAATTTTTTAAATTTGTGCGGAATTCCTTTTTAAGGCAAATTGAATGACCTGTACTGTTTTTGAATAACTTTTGATTGGTTTGACGTATAAACTCCAAATTTTGATTGAATATAATTTGGAATATTTAGAAGTTAAAAATGCTATCTCCCTAAAAACATGCTAAGTCGACTTAGCATGTTTTAGAATGAAGGTATCGGTATGTCTCTGGTCTGGGGATGTAACGAAAGTGACTTTAGCAAAAGCGAATGCGAAAGCGAATATTGAAGTATGCATTTTTGGGAAAGCGAATAGTGAAATATGCGTTTTTGGGAAAGCGAATGCGAATGAAAACGAATAATAGTTTGACCCTTTATACCACCCAAATTAAGGATGAGAATTAATAATTTTCCAGGATACTCAAGCATTAAGGATGTTTTCTATATTTTGACCTCTTGTTACCACAAGGACAGACATATTTTTTTAAACTTTTTTAAAAGAAGTAAAGGAGGATATGATTGGTATTAATATGTTCAAAATGTGGAAGCCGTTAAGATGATATGACAAGTTTAACGAATGGAAGCGAATACTGAAATATATTTTTGCGAAGGCGAATGCGTTCCAAAAATGGTTTTTGCGAATGTTAAAAATGATGCGAATAATTCGCTTTTGCAAATGCAGTGAGAAGTAGTGAGGATGAATCCATCCTCAAGGACAAATGGAGCTATGTGCAATCAGCCATTATGGCTCATCATGTAGGATGGCATCAGGGGAGAGTAAAGCTCTCATATTTCGGAGATGCCAGATCAGTAGACCTGTATAAGGCTGCTCTGAGTCGAGCGGGTGAGGTGTGCCCGGGTGCCCAGTTGGATGTTGTCGAAAAAACAACATCCCTATTCACCCTAGAGCCTTCACCTGGGTTACAGAAGAGCCCTCCAACCCGGCTGACATATTAGAAATAATAAAAGATTCCAATCCCATGTCCGATCAGTATGAAATTCGGCAGAGAGAGGTTTCCTATTATGTGAATGAACGCTATTAAATTTGGAAGAAACCGGTTCAGATTTAGATATATCCCCCATATATACGTTACCCCCGATTTGACATGTAAACGCTGTAAAAATGTTATTTTATGTCCGATCAAAATTAGATAATATGTTTCTACCCATATCGCATTGTAAATTGTAAATTTTGGTTAAATTATAAGGGCCGATGTTGAATGTGAACCACACCTACACGTCAAGTTTTTTTCTACATTTCATTTGACATTTCTCAATTTCTGCCTAACTCAATTTGAACCATGGAAAGATACACAATCGAGCAACGCGTTGTTTAAGCCTTTTTACGAAAATGGGCGTTCAAATCAAAATGCATTTCGTGCACTTCGTGATGTTTCTTTGATCAGCGTAATCGACCAAATGTGTCCACAATCGGGAGAATTATGCGCAAATTTCAGCAAACCGGTTCTGTAGGCGATGTGAGAACAACTGTGCATGCTCGCGCAGTTCGTTTGCTGCGGCTTATGGGCTGGCGACGTTATTCGAAATGAGGCCGGTCAGGCAGTTACTGTGAATGGTGTTCGCTATCGTGAGATGATAACGAACTTTTTATGGCCCGAATTGGAAGATATGGATGTGGACAATATGTGGTTTCAACAGGACTGTGCCACTTGCCACACAGCTAACGAAACAATGGCTCTTTTGCGCAACACATTCAATGGTCGTGTTATCTCACGTCGTGGCGATGTCAATTGGCCGCCGAGATCATGTGATTTGACACCGTTGGACTTCTTTCTTTGGAGTTATTTGGAAGAAAAGGTGTACGTCGATAAGCCAGCAACAATTCAAGACATGAAGGATGAGATAATTCGGCACATTAACGGCATAGAACCTCAATTATGCCTCAGCGTCATCGAAAATTTGGACCATCGGGTGGTGGTGTGCTGCCGAGGTCGCGGCGGTCATTTGGCCGATATTTTGTTCCATACATAATTGAACCATACCAATATAATAATAATAAATAGAAATGAAAATAATTTCCTAAATAATTTGTGTTTTATTCAAAATCAACATCGGCCCTTAAAATTTAACCACCCTTTATATGTTTGTAAAATTTAATTAAAGCTTAAATCGTATAATCTTTCGTTAATATAAATTGCATTGATGGATTGACAAAAAGTAATGAATTGAAATATTTATAAATCAAAAGGCATTTTTAGGAAAAACTAAATAAAATTCGAATAAGTCAGCAAAGTTTTAAAAATCTTTTTTAAATAAAATACGTTTGGAAAACTTTTTAAACAATATCTTTGTTTGTATGTAAACACATATTTTATTTGTGAAAGTCAGTTTGCAAATAAATTATGTTCTAATATATTAATATATGTGTTCCAAACAAAATTTCTTGATTTTTAAATAAAAATTATTTGTTAACAAATATATAATATTTAAAAAATCTTCTCCAAATATATTTTCTTTAAATTCAAACATATTAAAAATTAAGATTTTCCCGACATTCGTACGCATTCAAAACGAAAAAAACATATGCCAAAACATTATTTTATTTTGACAAAAGGCGAAACTTATAGCCTTTGATTAACACTATAATTTGTGCTAAGGCTGATTTTGACCATTTGTTCGAGATAATTACAAAAAACCAATACATTCGCATGCGACATTTTATTCCATAATTTTTTTACTTTTTATGTAATTAGACATCCAAAGGTTGATTATAAACGATTTTTAATATATTCATTACATTTATTTTTACAACAAAAATTATTTTTCTTATATTCTTTAAATATAAATCGAGATTAAAAAGAGAGATCATTAATCAATACATAACATGCAATACAAATGTTTTAAACATAAATTTTGCAATTATTCGATTTTGTACTGGAATATTTCAAAATGTGTTATGTAATGTAAATGTAAATTTCGTTTAAATTAGTTAAATTTGGTAGACTCACTATAAAAAAATTGTAAAACAACATACTTTTATGGACTTTAAATTTTTTGGCTGCGTTTGACATTTCTTTGGAAATGCCCATATGTATCTGGTCGTAGTTTACGTGATTGGTCCAAAAATGTGCGGGATCGGACCAATGGGACCGCCCATGTGGGCCATGTTTTGAAATTGATATATCTTGAACAATTTGTGAGCGAGACTGCTGTTATTTTGCGTACACAGGGAAAATCGCCAATTTTGATATGTTTGAATTGAAAGAAAATATATTTGGAACCAACATTTTTAAATATTGTGTACTCGTATATGTAAACACACAGTTAGATTCATTTTATTTCGATGCGAAGCCGATTGTGAAAAGAGGTAGCTGCACCAAAAGAGAAGTACTTTCAGCCATCGCGAAATTGTTCGATCGCATCGGCTGGATAATATTGGCTGGGACGATCCCCTTTTGTCAGCCAGTGAAACTGAATGGCGACGATTTGTAGAATATCACCCCGATGTGAATTCTATTAATATTCCAAGAAGGGTTCAGTACTCCCCGGGATTTCCGGCTGAACTTTGTGTGTTTTCGGATGCCTCGGAAAAGGCATACGCGGGGGCAGTATATATTCGTATTGAATGTCCAGGTGGAAAAGTGGTGGATCATTTGTTCTCCTCAAAAACCAGAGTAGCCCCAATTAAATCAATATCGTTGCCTCGTTTGGAACTTTGTGGTGCGCTTTTAGCGTCTGAGCTGTTGAAAACCATAGTTCGGGAAATTGATTTGGAACTACGTTTGTGGCGAATAGGGTGTGTTGAATTCAAGAAAAGGTCGGGAATAATAATTGGTACTATGTGAAATCGGAAGACAACCCTGCCGATCTAGGAAGTCGAGGAATTTCTCCGGCAGATTTAGCTGCCTCCCCCCTATGGTGGCATGGGCCACATGGGCTTAGTCGAGACAAATCGGCGTGGTCTATTCGGGACCTAACTCCCCTTGAGACAGATATAGAAGTTCATGCGGTGAAGAGTCACGCATCATTTTTCGCGGCGTATGATGATTTCCTTGAGAGATTTTCGTCGTTTGATCGTGCCCTCCGTGTAATTTCTTACATGTTTAGGTTCTGATGAAGAACTCATCCCACTTATACGAGTAGAAGCCATTACCAGTATTCAAATTCGTGTGTGTCTGCGTCGGAAATAAGGGAAGTTCGTACTCGATTGTCCATTCTAGCTCAAAAGGCGAATTATGCGAATGAATATCAGGCGTTGATAGACAGGAAACCGATACCATCCAAAAGCCCATTGGTGACATTGAATCATTTTTTAGATGAAAGTGGTGTTATACGAATTAACGGTAGTTTGCCCCGTTCATCTCCGATTTATCCACCGCAAATTTCTTGGCCTCTTTTCACCGCTTTATTGCTCCCCGTGGTTGTCCTAGGTCCATACATTCGGACAACGGTACAAATTTTGTCGATGCATCTCGTCTGACAATGTCTGACAGCACATGATATTGTCGCGTTAACCCCGGGCCAATTCATAATAAGCGCTCCTCTTCTCGCTCCACCAGAACCCGTAATAACGGAAGAACCTTTACGTACTGCAAATCGGTTTAGGAAAGTTCAAGCCCTCGCCCACCAATTTTGCGTGTGGTGGAAGGAGGAATATTTGAAAAATTTACACAAATGGAAATTTCCGGAGCGCGAAGTAAAAATAGATGATATAGTTGTCATTCGTCATGAGCAGCTCCCGCCAACTTCGTAGAAATTAGGCCGCGTCGAGTGTGTGCATCCTGGCACAGACGGTCACGTGCGCGTGTTTGATATACGTACGGATAACGGTCTTGTAAGGCGGCCTGTAGCCAAATTGGTCGTTCTGACCGACCCAACTTGGACTACAATGTAAAATAGTTTTTCCCTCGCAGTACTATGGATAAAATTACCTTTTTAGACGATGACTTGGATGATTTCGACGAACTGATGGAGTTGTCGCAAGAGGGAAATTGTCCTGGTGCTGCCGCCGATCATGCCAGTTGCAATTGAAGTTCCCATCAAGGAAATCGCCGCAGTTTCCCTAGAGCAACCGCCACAACTGCCACAACGATACGGCGACTGAGTCGAAGAGCGAGCCTCTCTCGAAGAGCGACCCTGTGTCGAGGGACAAACCCCCCTCGAAAGCATTGGCCGCAACTTCGGGTCAGTTTCGGTGCCGTGTTTGTAGTGGTAGGCATCCGCTACGCGTTTGCGTCCAATTCGTGCAGATGCCAGAAGAAAAACGACTTCGCGCGGTCGTGAAGCATGGATATTGCTCCCGCTGCTTGGCCCTATCCCATCGGACCAAAGATTGTCGCAGCAAAGGCCGGTGTAGAAAGTGTAGTGGGGACCACCACATCCTGCTTCATTCGGGATCAACACCGTCTCAGCCCGGGAAAAAGTCCGACATCCTTCCGTTTAATAAATCAACTCCGTCCAAAAAGTCCCGTCTGGGTGCAAGTTCCGCCCCTGGTCTGCCCGGAAAAAATCTATATCCTACCAGCTCGTCAGTCAGTTCCTTGGCAACCTTACCCCTATTTAGCGTGTTTTCTTTGTCCCCAAGCCTAGTAGTACAAGTGAGATGCCATGGAGTTCCCATCCCGGTGCGAGCGAACCATGTGGCAAACAAAGTAAAATTTGCTCGGCTTTTGCGAAAAACGCAGGTCTTCCTCTGTCGTGGCTCGATGGAGTGTCGTTATGCCGCCTTACCGTGGTGTCTGCCTACGACCACCAACAATGCCTTACATTGACGGCTAGAGTGTTCAACTTGGAGCATGGTTTTGCCCCCCTCCCCCCGAATCGGTACCAGAACGGGTGAAGAATTCCTACCTCGGGTTGCCTCTTGCGGACCCCCCGTTTTATAAAAAGGGCTGGGTAGTTTTGGTACTCGGTCCAGAGTCGTCACCAGCCGTGTGTATACCATTCCCGGAATGCCAGTTGCCCAGTATACCGTCTTTGGCTGGGTTATATCGGGAATATGCAACGCGTAGTGTGGGGATCCTTATAATCCTCAATCGTGGCCTAATGACCCGTCACAGGTTTTCGTATGACCCTGTCCTCACTCGTGGTCTTAATGACCCGTCACAGGCACCTCAATGGGCCTGTCCTTTTGTGGGAGTCTTCGTGGTCCGTACTCGTGGTCTCTAATGACCCTTAACAGGCGCCGTAATGGGCCTGTCGTTTTGTGGGAGTCGTTGTGGCCCTCACTCGTGGTCTTAATGACCCGTCACAGGCACCTCAATGGGCTTGTCCTTTTGTCTTTGTGGCCCTCATTCGTGGTCTCTAATGTCCCGTCACAGGCACCTCAATGGGCTTGTCCTTTTTGGGAGTCTTTGTGGCCCTCACTCGTGGTCTCTAATGTCCCGTAATGGGCCTGTCCTATTGTGGGAGTCTTTCATGCCCTCAGTTGTGGTCTTAATGACCCGTCACATGCACCTCAAAGGTTCTGTCCTTATATTACACCGTGCGACAAAGGTCAACTTTTTTGTCACCCATAAACGAAACTATATACAAGTGAAACCAGAGACCATAGGTAGCAAAACTCCATACTTAGTTTTTTTATTTCGTTATCGTTTGTCCTTTTTGCAGGACCATTAATTTTCAAAGGATATATACATTTGAACAATTTATTTTCACACTTTCAAAAGTCAAACAATGGCGATATGTGTATCAAATGAAAGACGAGAATCCCTGCTGTTTAATATAATTTTTTGTTTTCATTTCCAGGACGAAAAAATGCGAAAAATTTCCTTTGAAATTTTTATCCTTGAATATCCTTGGAAATTACCAATGAAATTTTTTTTAGAAAAATGTATGTTAAAGCTAGTACAATGTTTTTATATATACTTAAATTTCCCATTTCCTAGCTGTATTAGTTTAGCATTAACAATAGGATTGAAAAAAAGGATTGAAAAAATACCTACTTTTTTTACTTCTCTAAGCTACTGCTGGAAAAATTAAAAAAAATGGTCGAATGATTTTAGTGGAATAAAAAAAATTACGTAGGTTTTCCTCTAACTAAATAAACATTTAAAGCAAATTGGGACATTTTAGACATAAATAAGTATGGCAAAAATTGCAAAACAATTCGCATGGGACATATATGTCCCAGTGGTCATCAAAGGGTTAAATATGAATAATATTATACAACCCATCTGCAAACCCCCATGTTTGCTCACCCATCACTAACACATATACATGTGATACTAGGGACCACAGATAGTAAAACAGCATACCCAGTTTTTTATTTCGTGATGTTGTTCCCTTTTTAAAGGACTATATATTTCTATTTATACAAAACTATATCAATAGAAAAATGTTATCTATGGCCCCAAGAAGTTACATCACAGAGGACCTTAAAATGGGGCTGTACTAAACCATGGACCGATGTGATCCGTTCTTACTAGGGACGATTAGGTCCAATATAAAGTATACACTCTTCAATTTCAGCTAATTTCTCTACAGTGTCAAGAAGTGGAATCGGTGCGGACCTTCATATGGGGGCTATATAAAAACATGGACCGATATCCCCCGGCTTTCAAAGGGATCGTCTCTAGACTAAGAAATGCCTCTGTACCAATATTGGTAAATAATTTTAAGTCATTTGAGCAATGTTCGTCCGTCTGTCAGTCCGCCTGTCTGGCTGAGCGCACGATAACTCTGCAAAAAGTAACGGATCAGCTTCAAATTTGGTACGTGATAATATGTCTTCTATCTCAGGCTAAGTTCAAAAATGGGCCATATTCCTTCTAGTACCGCATAAAGGGTTAAAATTTAGAGAAATATTGATTCTCTAATAACTAATATACTACTTATCCGATCCAATCAAAAGATATAGATATTTGACCGCTTATGGGTTTAACGTTAATAAACTTTTTTTTGCAAATTCTTTTATTCAATATTTTGACTTAGAACCTTTCAAGAATGTTGTGTGGAAACTTGAGATGGATCGGAGCAGAACTGGCGGAGTTACTACAGTTTAAGCAACCGCACCTCATACGTGACTCAGTGCATCAGAAAAACTTTAAAACATTTTTCCCACAACCCTCGTTTTCAAAGACGGTGCCCTTCATAACCCAAAAACTATTACACCGACCATTTTCAAATTTTTAACACTTTTTCTATACATAATTTACGAGGTAACTCTGTCGAGTTTTTTTCAAATTTTTTATTGTTTTTATTCATTCATCATAGGAACGTGTAAAATTGGGAAATATTGATCCTCCTCTAAAATGACCACCATAAGTAAACTTTCAAAACGCCGATAAACGTATGTACAATTTTCCCACCTCTATCAGAATCCGTTGACAGAATATTGTTATTTTTTTCTGTTACACGGTGTTATACGGGGCTAAGACTCAGAATCGGGATATAAGTATAAATATCTACATTTGATGCGATTTTCTTTAAATTTGGTAGAGTCCGTCCTTGGACAAAAAACATGTACTCACATAAATTTCAAAATTATAGGATGTAAAGTAGAGCTTGGATAACGCTAAGAGGCCAAATCTGAAGGCACATATATATGTTAACAAAGTCTAAATCTGAACTGATTCTTTTAAATTTTTTTTTGTGGGAACGTCTGCTACATTTTTTCGTAAGATGCCAAATCTGAAGGCACATATGTATATATGGTAACAGCGTCTAAATCTGAACTGATTCTTTTAATTTTTTTTTTTGTGGGAACGTCTGCAACATTTTTTCGTAAGGCGATCTACTGTACATACATTTACATTTCACTCGTCGAAAGGAACAACGTTACTAATTGTTAGTTTCTACAATTACTTAAGATTTAATACTTTAAAACACAAACTTTTAAGGGGAAATAATAGAAATTTGAAGAGGCGGAGTTAATATTTCAAAGGAAGCGCCATGCTGCAAAGGAAGAATAGAAGTGAAATGTCAAACATTCTAAAGCCTGTAACTTCAAAAGTACTCAACCTATTTCAGTGAAAAATGTTTTAAGAAGAATATGTAAAAATATCAATATTATTTCCGAAAACAAAACAATTTAGCATAAATTTTGAACATAATTTCCTATTAAAAATTTTATAAATTTAGTGATACATTTTTAACATTAAAGGACATTTTATATTGGACTGTTTAAAACATTCTTTCCAAAATTAATATTACTGAAATATTTTAAATAGCCAAAGGCCAGAAATTTTTATAATTGTAATAATTTTTATTGTTAGAGTGAAGTAATAGAGCAAATGAATGGCAGGTACTGATATTTTATGTTAGGTTATTTAATAATTTTGTAAGTGTTGTAAGTTAGGTAATTTATGTATTTATTCTAGTTAATTTGAAAAAGGGATTTGCGTAAAAAGTATTGGAGTAGGCCATAATACAAATATAGTAAAAGAGAAAAAAGGAAAGGGTAATTGTACTTATAAACGCCCCAATTAGTAAAGGTCCTTTAAAGAGCTCTTTCAGGGAGCCCCCACCAGAAAAAAACATTAGGCAACTATATGGTTCCGTCCTTTGAAATTTTTTTGGTGATTGTTAACATTTGCTAGTTCCGAGGGAAAAATAAATTAATTTTCGGATAAAAAGTAATCATTCGATGTCTCTTAAGATTTGTTTTGCTTCGTTTCCTATAAGGGACAATTTTAATTTAAGGGTCTGAATAGACATAGCGATATAGACATAAATACTAGTTATCGTTAAAATATAGTTGTTGGTGTAAAACAGTTCGATTACAGCGTTGGCCGAAGAACATTTTTTTCCAAAGAAAAAAGATAAGAGTATATAGGTTAAGTCATTATTGTTATACATTTTTACTTTTGTTCGATGGGCGAATGGACCATTTTGCTCCAAAAGTTAACAGCTTATAACTTGTATACCTATGCACAAAAAGACTTGAAATTGTGTACAGTGTAATGGTTTCATAGTACCTACAATTCAATGAAAAATGGGCGAAGTTGCCACGCCCCTTTTGGTCCCTCCCACACAAAATCTCCAAATCATACCAAAATTGAATAGATCATAACATTAATATACCAGCCCAGCAAAATCTTGGTAAGTACCTGTCATTATTCCCTGCATTACCAAATAATGACATCTCGTTATTCGCTGCATTACTTTCGGCTTATTAATAATGACTTACCAATAACAACAGAAATAAGTGATATTTTGCTATCAAAATCATTTTTGGTATAATGCAATTTTGGCTATATTGTACATATATTATTATTGTACAAGATTTATTTATTTTTCATCATGTTTTCAAGTAATACGTGCAGATTTTAATGAAAATTCCATATATATTTACGTATAATGTTAAACCGTTGAAGAATTGTTCACATGGGGTTTTGGGTTCAAAAATTCGAATCTGGCATTATGAAATTATTTGTTTCAAGAAAAATGCGCGACAATATGCAAAAAAACACTTTAAATGGCCATTTCTTCATATCTACTACTTATTTTATGACTTATTGGTAATGCCTTATTCAAGTACTTAAAATCGTGAATATATAAGCACATATTTATGTGGTATGCCTATGCTACAAATAAGTACTTATTATGTTACTTTATTGTATGCTTTTGGGAAGTACTTTCCTCCAATGACATCCCCATGTTAAAATAATGAGAAAAGTCGCTAAATAATAAGTACTTACCATTATCGAACTTTACTTACTCGTCGGATTATTTGGTAATGAGAAATTTTGCTGGGAGTGTATATAAACGCTTACAATTCGATACAGTGCAATATATTTGAAGTTTACTGTTAAGCGAAAAATAGGAGTATTTGTTAAACCCCCTCTGGTAGCTCCCATACAAAGTGACAGATAAATTCGTGTATTTCATATTACAGTACTCACAAAGTGAGGGTATACCTTAGTCGGTTTACCCAGCTGAAACATTCTTACTTGTTATATTATAGTTTATGCAATACATGTTTTGTCTTGAGACTTATCAAAATATTCAATTATCAAAAAAGCAGTTGAACCCCAATTTGCATCACCTCTGATTTGCGTTCTATATAAAAAATAGTTACAACACGATTCACGTTTTTATTTGCATTATAAAATAGGAATTGTTTATCGAAACAAAAGAAGGTTATTTTATAAATACTGAAAACAATTTTTTGAGCGCAATTTTTTTCTTGTATTTCCAATCTTTTTTATTAAATTATGAAAGAAATTTTTTTTATCTATGTTCCTTATAAAAATATTAAATGTAAAATTATATACAAATTTTTTACTTGTGTGAATATTTTTTTAATGAAAAACAATTTTGAGTGTGGAAAAGATATAAAGTGCAAAAGGTATCTTTTTGGAAAAAGCTATTTTTTCTAACATTTATTATTTTTTGGCAAAGCGGGCATATAAATTTTCAAGTCGAGAGGCGCGGATTAAGATTTTATTTTAGATACATGGTTTCTTCGGAGAATTTTCTTAGAATTTTATGTAGTTTACGGTTTTGCTATACGATTCAAAAAAAAATAATCAACCCACCCTAATATTAATATACATTTAACTCACCGAAGGAATAAAAAATGTTTTGTTAACGTTACACTTAGTGATTATCACGCATTCTTAACACACAACCTTTGCGTGTTTTTGTAATTGATGTATTAATAACCTAACAATATATAATAGAAATTGTTTAAGTCCATTAATCATATTTAAAGGGAGGTAATTCCATCCTATGTCGCAATATATTTATGTCGTATTCCCTATTATAACGCACAAGTAAGCTGGTAACTTCTCACGGTGGGGTCAAAACGTTTTAATAATCATGTTTCTAATGAAAGAATTCTGGAGATATACTTCCAAGCATACTTTATAGCAATGTAGAAATAAATTTGACAAAATTAGGGTGTTGGGCATGATGTTACAACATCTATATATCGTTCATTCCATATCAAACCGAAATTTTTTTCGAAAAAATCTGGTCGACATTTAAAATTTGCATATGTGTTTTACTATCGAAAAAATCATCTTGTAGTTGGCGAGAAAAAAACCAAAAAATTTGTTCAGATCTATAAGCATGTATTATTCCTACGCGTGGACGGAAGTTTACAAATGAAGGCTTTTTTGTAAGGTTGTGACTTGTACTTTGAAGTACATATATTAATGGTGCTTAAATTAACGTTTTTAAATGCATTAGTTGCATATATGCAGCTTTATTTTGCATCCTGCACTTCAATGACACCAACTTAAAATTCTGAGAAAAATATTATCATGTAGCCCCATTTGTCCTGAAAAGACTCATAAAATTTCAAGATGGTGTTCAGCCTCGTTCTTTTTTAAAAAAAATATTTAATAAAAAATGCCAATGATTTTCCTTTATAAACTATGAAAAATATTGAAATCACCATATAGCCTGGTACAGTATGCAAATTAAAATTTAAGAGGAAAAATAAATAACGATGGATGCAAATATTGGCGAATTTTCCCATATATTTAGGATGTCCTATTCACGACCTTTAAGAAAAGTTCAAATTTATATAAATACACAAACGCTTTTAAAATATAACAAATGCAATATTCACATCTTAGGAATTTTTTAATAAACATTTTTTTAAAATACCGGGGCTGAACACCATCTTAACATTTTCAGCGGTCATTTAGAATATATGGGCCTACATAACTATATTTTTCATAGAATTTTAAGTTGGTGTCATTGATGTGTAAAATGTAAATAAAATTTGCGGATGCATTTAAAACCGTTAAGGACGCGAAAATGAAACTCTGCTATATAAAGAACATCTTACGACGTTTAAAATGAGACTTCATTTGTAAAAATCCGTCCACGTGTTCCCAAAATGCATAACTCAAAACGTACGCCTTTTGAGAATAATTTCCTATTTTCTCAGATTTCAGATGCTAATAACATGTGGAAAAAATTTTTGTATTTTTTTTCGCCGACTATAAAATGTTTGAAATTTGAAATCGCGAATGATGACCCAAAAAAGGTTTGACATGGAATTAACGACATATAAAAGAGTTTGTTTGTTTGTTCTGTATAGACGCCTAAACGCTGTTATATCTGTATATGTATCTGCTCGCAGTATTCGTAAACGACCCAAAAACGGGCGGAGTATGACAATTGGACGTGGCCCCGCCCATATAGGCAAAATTTTGTTTGTTAGCTAGCTCGTAGAGTGCTGAAATTTTGCATATATGTATAAGCTAGCAATGGTCGGGTTCGGACCAATGGTCCGGTTACACAATTTATTAGCGAGAGTGCTGTAATTTTGTGTATATGTATCTGTCTACGTGATTGGTCCAAAAATGGGCGGGATCAGACCAATGGGCGTGTTCCATCTCAAGTGAGACAAGTTTTGAAATTGAAATATCTTGCACATATTGTTAGCGAGGGTGCAAATCGAATTACCTGTACTGTTTTGGAATAATTTTGCAAAGAGGTAGGTTTTCAGGAGAGAACATTACAGTTTGATGAATTTTTTATATTTGTGCGGAATTCCTTTTTAAAGCAAATCGAATGACCTGCATTGTTTTGTGAATAACCTTTGAGTGGTTTAACGTATAAACACCAAATTTTGCAAAGAGGTAGTTTTTCATGAGAGGCGATTACAGTTCGATGAATTTTTAAAATTTGTGCGGAATTCCTTTTTAAGGCAAATTGAATGACCTGTACTGTTTTTGAATAACTTTTGATTGGTTTGACGTATAAACTCCACATTTTGATTGAATATAATTTGGAATATTTAGAAGTTAAAAATGCTATCTCCCTAAAAACATGCTAAGTCGACTTAGCATGTTTTAGAATGAAGGTATCGATATGTCTCTGGTCTAGGGATGTAACGAAAGTGACTTTAGCAAAAGCGAATGCGAAAGCGAATATTGAAGTATATTTCCTGTAAATGCGAAAGCGAATAGTGAAATATGCATTTTTGCGAAAGCGAATAGTGAAATATGCATTTTTGGGAAAGCGAATAGTGAAATATGCGTTTTTGGGAAAGCGAATGCGAAAACGAATAATAGTTTGACCCTTTATACCACCCAAATTAAGGACGAGAATTAATAATTTTCCAGGATACTCAAGCATTAAGGATGTTTTCTATATTTTGACCTCTTGTTACCACAAGGACAGACACATTTTTTTAACCTTTTTTAAAAGAAGTAAAGGAGGATATGATTGGTATTAATATGTTCAAAATGTGGAAGCCGTTAAGATGATATGACAATTTTAACGAATGGAAGCGAATACTGAAAGATATTTTTGCGAAGGCGTATGCGTTCCAAAGATGGTTTTTGCGAATGTTAAAAATTATGCGAATAATTCGCTTTTGCAAATGCAGTGAGAAGTAGTGAGGATGAATCCATCCTCAAGGACAAATGGAGCTATGTGCAATCAGCCATTATGGCTCATTACCCCGATGTCCCTAGAGAAATGCCGGGCAAACCACCAATCTGCAACGATGTAGGATGTCATCAGAGGAGAGTAAAGCTCTCATATTTCGGAGATGCCAGATCAGTAGACCTGTATAAGGTGCTCAGTTGGATGTTGTCGAAAAAACAACATCCCTATTCACCCTAGAGCCTTCACCTGGGTTACAGAAGAGCCCTCCAACCCGGCTGACATATTAGAAATAATAAAAGATTCCAATCCCATAATTGGAGAATCAGCAAGGTTGGCGAGGCGGATGGTAAAAAGCGGCAGGTCAATTTGATCCTTAACGCTGAATCCACCTCCCATATACAACGTGCAAGTGCAACCCTCAATATGGCTTCGATACTATAGTCTTGAAGGTATACAAGCAGGATATAGCTCCCACTGCGGAAGGTGAGTCGTCCACCGTGGTTGATACACGGCTTTGTGGAAGCGCGGAGTTACCCACGCCCATTATTTCTGGTGACTCCAACTCTAACAGAAGATCTGTAACGTCCTTCTCCCCAATGGTGGACTTCTGAGCTAACTGCTATGAAAAACACCCTGTAGTATATTGTCCCAAACATATTCGGCTTGAAATATACATATGTTTAGGGTACACTTCAAATATATAATATTTGCACACACAAATATTATATGTTTAAGAAGATATTGTTCTAAACAAAAATATGTTCCCATTCTAATATTGTTATACCCTACACCACACTGTGGTACAGGGTATTATGACTTTGTGCATTTGTTTGTAACGCCCAAAAAGAGAAGAAATAGAACCATAGTTTATTATACCGATCGTCATAGAATCAATTTTTGAGTCGATTTAGCCATGTCCGTCTGTCTGTCGGTCCATGTATTCTTGTAATCAAAGTACAGGTCGCAATTATGCCCCGATCTCGACGAAACTTTACACATATCTTTTGTAGGATCTTTCCAAGGACGATCCCTATTGAATTTGGTTAGAATCGGTTCAGATTTAGATATAGCTCCCATATATATGTTAGCCCCGATTTGACATGTAAGCGCTGTAAAAACTTTATTTTATAACCGATCAGTATGAAATTCGGCAGAAAGAGGTTTCTTATAATATCGGTTCAGATTAAGATATAGCCCCCATATATAAGTTACCCCCGATTTGACATGTAAGCGCTGTAAAAATGTTATTTTGTATCCGATCAGTGCAAAATTCGGCAAATAGAGGTTTCTTATTACATGAAGGAATACTGCCAAATTCGGAGAAAATCGGTTCAGATTTAGATATAGCCCCCATATATATGTTACCCCCGAGTTGATATGTAAGCGCTGTAAAAACTGTATTTTATGTCCGATCAGTATGAAATTCGGCAGAGAGAGGTTTCCTATTATGTGAATGAACGCTATTAAATTTGGAAGAAACCGGTTCAGATTTAGATATATCCCCCATATATACGTTACCCCCGATTTGACATGTAAACGCTGTAAAAATGTTATTTTATGTCCGATCAAAATTAGATAATATGTTTCTACCCATATCGCATTGTTAGGGAGGTGTATGGTATTATATAGTCGGCCCCGCCCGACTATAAGGCGTATTAAGGCGTATCAACGCCTTAATTTAAAGAAAAGTTTTCTGTTTTCAGATGTTCAGAGAGCAATTTGTTTATAAATTGTAAATGGTGGTTAAATTATAAGGGCCGATGTTGAATGTGAACCACACCTACACGTCAAGTTTTTTTCTACATTTCATTTGACATTTCTCAATTTCAGCCTAACTCAATTTGAACCATGGAAAGATACACAATCGAGCAACGCGTTGTTTAAGCCTTTTTACGAAAATGGGCGTTCAAATCAAAATGCACTTCGTGATGTTTCTTTGATCAGCGTAATCGACCAAATGTGTCCACAATCGGGAGAATTATGCGCAAATTTCAGCAAACCGGTTCTGTAGGCGATGTGAGAACAACTGTGCATGCTCGCGCAGTTCGTTTGCTGCGGCTTATGGGCTGGCGACGTTATTCGAAATGAGGCCGGTCAGGCAGTTACTGTGAATAGTGTTCGCTATCGTGAGATGATAACGAACTTTTTATGGCCCGAATTGGAAGATATGGATGTGGACAATATGTGGTTTCAACAGGACTGTGCCACTTGCCACACAGCTAACGAAACAATGGCTCTTTTGCGCAACACATTCAATGGTCGTGTTATCTCACGTCGTGGCGATGTCAATTGGCCGCCGGTTCAGATTAAGATATAGCCCCCATATATAAGTTACCCCCGATTTGACATGTAAGCGCTGTAAAAATGTTATTTTATATCCGATCAGTGCAAAATTCGGCAAATAGAGGTTTCTTATTACATGAAGGAATACTGCCAAATTCGGAGAAAATCGGTTCAGATTTAGATATAGCCCCCATATATATGTTACCCCCGAGTTGATATGTAAGCGCTGTAAAAACTGTATTTTATGTCCGATCAGTATGAAATTCGGCAGAGAGAGGTTTCCTATTATGTGAATGAACGCTATTAAATTTGGAAGAAACCGGTTCAGATTTAGATATATCCCCCATATATACGTTACCCCCGATTTGACATGTAAACGCTGTAAAAATGTTATTTTATGTCCGATCAAAATTAGATAATATGTTTCTACCCATATCGCATTGTTAGGGAGGTGTAGGGTATTATATAGTCGGCCCCGCCCGACTATAAGGCGTATTAAGGCGTATCAACGCCTTAATTTAAAGAAAAGTTTTCTGTTTTCAGATGTTCAGAGAGCAATTTGTTTATAAATTGTAAATGGTGGTTAAATTATAAGGGCCGATGTTGAATGTGAACCACACCTACACGTCAAGTTTTTTTCTACATTTCATTTGACATTTCTCAATTTCAGCCTAACTCAATTTGAACCATGGAAAGATACACAATCGAGCAACGCGTTGTTTAAGCCTTTTTACGAAAATGGGCGTTCAAATCAAAATGCATTTCGTGCACTTCGTGATGTTTCTTTGATCAGCGTAATCGACCAAATGTGTCCACAATCGGGAGAATTATGCGCAAATTTCAGCAAACCGGTTCTGTAGGCGATGTGAGAACAACTGTGCATGCTCGCGCAGTTCGTTTGCTGCGGCTTATGGGCTGGCGACGTTATTCGAAATGAGGCCGGTCAGGCAGTTACTGTGAATAGTGTTCGCTATCGTGAGATGATAACGAACTTTTTATGGCCCAAATTGGAAGATATGGATGTGGACAATATGTGGTTTCAACAGGACTGTGCCACTTGCCACACAGCTAACGAAACAATGGCTCTTTTGCGCAACACATTCAATGGTCGTGTTATCTCACGTCGTGGCGATGTCAATTGGCCGCCGAGATCATGTGATTTGACACCGTTGGACTTCTTTCTTTGGAGTTATTTGGAAGAAAAGGTGTACGTCGATAAGCCAGCAACAATTCAAGAGATGAAGGATGAGATAATTCGGCACATTAATGGCATAGAACCTCAATTATGCCTCAGCGTCATCGAAAATTTTGACCATCGGGTGGTGGTGTGCTGCCGAGGTCGCGGCGGTCATTTGGCCGATATTTTGTTCCATACATAATTGAACCATACCAATATAATAATAATAAATAGAAATGAAAATAATTTCCTAAATAATTTGTGTTTTATTCAAAATCAACATCGGCCCTTAAAATTTAACCACCCTTTATATGTTTGTAAAATTTAATTAAAGCTTAAATCGTATAATCTTTCGTTAATATAAATTGCATTGATGGATTGACAAAAAGTAATGAATTGAAATATTTATAAATCAAAAGGCATTTTTAGGAAAAACTAAATAAAATTCGAATAAGTCAGCAAAGTTTTAAAAATCTTTTTTAAATAAAATACGCTTGGAAAACTTTTTAAACAATATCTTTGTTTGTATGTAAACACATATTTTATTTGTGAAAGTCAGTTTGCAAATAAATGATGTTCTAATATATTAATATATGTGTTCCAAACAAAATTTCTTGATTTTTAAATAAAAATTATTTGTTAACAAATATATAATATTTAAAAAATCTTCTCCAAATATATTTTCTTTAAATTCAAACATATTACAAATTAAGATTTTCCCGACATTCGTACGCATTCAAAACGAAAAAAACATATGCCAAAACATTATTTTATTTTGACAAAAGGCGAAACTTATAGCCTTTGATTAACACTATAATTTGTGCTAAGGCTGATTTTGACCATTTGTTCGAGATAATTAAAAAAAACCAATACATTCGCATGCGACATTTTATTCCATAATTTTTTTACTTTTTATGTAATTAGACATCCAAAGGTTGATTATAAACGATTTTTAATATATTCATTACATTTATTTTTACAACAAAAATTATTTTTCTTATATTCTTTAAATATAAATCGAGATTAAAAAGAGAGATCATTAATCAATACATAACATGCAATACAAATGTTTTAAACATAAATTTTGCAATTATTCGATTTTGCACTGGAATATTTCAAAATGTGTTATGTAATGTAAATGTAAATTTCGTTTAAATTAGTTAAATTTGGTAGACTCACTATAAAAAAATTGTAAAACAACATACTTTTATGGACTTTAAATTTTTTGGCTGCGTTTGACATTTCTTTGGAAATGCCCATATGTATCTGGTCGTAGTTTACGTGATTGGTCCAAAAATGTGCGGGATCGGACCAATGGGACCGCCCATGTGGGCCATGTTTTGAAATTGATATATCTTGAACAATTTGTGAGCGAGACTGCTGTTATTTTGTGTACACAGGGAAAATCGCCAATTTTGATATGTTTGAATTGAAAGAAAATATATTTGGAACCAACATTTTTAACATTTTCAACTCGTATATGTAAACACACAGTTAGATTCATTTTATTTCGATGCGAAGCCGATTGTGAAAAGAGGTAGCTGCACCAAAAGAGAAGTACTTTCAGCAATCGCGAAATTGTTCGATCGCATCGGCTGGTTAGGTCCTGTGTTGGTTACTGCTAAGATGATTATGCAGAAAATATGGCTGGATAATATTGGCTGGGACGATCCCCTTTTGTCAGCCAGTGAAACTGAATGGCGACGATTTGTAGAATATCACCCCGATGTGAATTCTATTAATATTCCAAGAAGGGTTCAGTACTCCCCGGGATTTCCGGCTGAACTTTGTGTGTTTTCGGATGCCTCGGAAAAGGCATACGCGGGGGCAGTATATATTCGTATTGAATGTCCAGGTGGAAAAGTGGTGGATCATTTGTTCTCCTCAAAAACCAGAGTAGCCCCAATTAAATCAATATCGTTGCCTCGTTTGGAACTTTGTGGTGCGCTTTTAGCGTATGAGCTGTTGAAAACCATAGTTCGGGAAATTGATTTGGAACTACGTTTGTGGCGAATAGGGTGTGTTGAATTCAAGAAAAGGTCGGGAATAATAATTGGTACTATGTGAAATCGGAAGACAACCCTGCCGATCTAGGAAGTCGAGGAATTTCTCCGGCAGATTTAGCTGCCTCCCCCCTATGGTGGCATGGGCCACATGGGCTTAGTCGAGACAAATCGGCGTGGTCTATTCGGGACCTAACTCCCTTTGAGACAGATATAGAAGTTCATGCGGTGAAGAGTCACGCATCATTTTTCGCGGCGTATGATGATTTCCTTGAGAGATTTTCGTCGTTTGATCGTGCCCTCCGTGTAATTTCTTACATGTTTAGGTTCTGCTGAAGAACTCATCCCACTTATACGAGTAGAAGCCATTACCAGTATTCAAATTCGTGTGTGTCTGCGTCGGAAATAAGGGAAGTTCGTACTCGATTGTCCATTCTAGCTCAAAAGGCGAATTATGCGAATGAATATCAGGCGTTGATAGACAGGAAACCGATACCATCCAAAAGCCCATTGGTGACATTGAATCATTTTTTAGATGAAAGTGTTGTTATACGAATTAACGGTAGATTGCCCCGTTCATCTCCGATTTATCCACCGCAAATTTCTTGGCCTCTTTTCACCGCTTTATTGCTCCCCGTGGTTGTCCTAGGTCCATACTTTCGGACAACGGTACAAATTTTGTCGATGCATCTCGTCTGACAATGTCTGACAGCACATTATATTGTCGCGTTAACCCCGGGCCAATTCCTAATAAGCGCTCCTCTTCTCACTCCACCAGAACCCGTAATAACGGAAGAACCTTTACGTACTGCAAATCGGTTTAGGAAAGTTCAAGCCCTCGCCCACCAATTTTGCGTGCGGTGGAAGGAGGAATATTTGAAAAATTTACACAAATGGAAATTTCCGGAGCGCGAAGTAAAAATAGATGATATAGTTGTCATTCGTCATGAGCAGCTCCCGCCAACTTCGTGGAAATTAGGCCGCGTCGAGTGTGTGCATCCTGGCACAGACGGTCACGTGCGCGTGGTTGATATACGTACGGATAACGGTGTTGTAAGGCGGCCTGTAGCCAAATTGGTCGTTCTGACCGACCCAACTTGGACTACAATGTAAAATAGTTTTTCCCTCGCAGTACTATGGATAAAATTACCTTTTTAGACGATGACTTGGATGATTTCGACGAACTGATGGAGTTGTCGCAAGAGAGAAATTGTCCTGGTGCTGCCGCCGATCATGCCAGTTGCAATTGAAGTTCCCATCAAGGAAATCGCCGCAGTTTCCCTAGAGCAACCGCCACAACTGCCACAACGATACGGCGACTGAGTCGAAGAGCGAGCCTCTCTCGAAGAGCGACCCTGTGTCGAGGGACAAACCCCCCTCGAAAGCATTGGCCGCAACTTCGGGTCAGTTTCGGTGCCGTGTTTGTAGTGGTAGGCATCCGCTACGCGTTTGCGTCCAATTCGTGCAGATGCCAGAAGAAAAACGACTTCGCGCGGTCGTGAAGCATGGATATTGCTCCCGCTGCTTGGCCCTATCCCATCGGACCAAAGATTGTCGCAGCAAAGGCCGGTGTAGAAAGTGTAGTGGGGACCACCACATCCTGCTTCATTCGGGATCAACACCGTCTCAGCCCGGGAAAAAGTCCGACATCCTTCCGTTTAATAAATCAACTCCGTCCAAAAAGTCCCGTCTGGGTGCAAGTTCCGCCCCTGGTCTGCCCGGAAAAAATCTATATCCTACCAGCTCGTCAGTCAGTTCCTTGGCAACCTTACCCCTATTTAGCGTGTTTTCTTTGTCCCCAAGCCTAGTAGTACAAGTGAGATGCCATGGAGTTCCCATCCCGGTGCGAGCGAACCATGTGGCAAACAAAGTAAAATTTGCTCGGCTTTTGCGAAAAACGCAGGTCTTCCTCTGTCGTGGCTCGATGGAGTGTCGTTATGCCGCCTTACCGTGGTGTCTGCCTACGACCACCAACAATGCCTTACATTGACGGCTAGAGTGTTCAACTTGGAGCATGGTTTTGCCCCCCTCCCCCCGAATCGGTACCAGAACGGGTGAAGAATTCCTACCTCGGGTTGCCTCTTGCGGACCCCCCGTTTTATAAAAAGGGCTGGGTAGTTTTGGTACTCGGTCCAGAGTCGTCACCAGCCGTGTGTATACCATTCCCGGAATGCCAGTTGCCCAGTATACCGTCTTTGGCTGGGTTATATCGGGAATATGCAACGCGTAGTGTGGGGATCCTTATAATCCTCAATCGTGGCCTAATGACCCGTCACAGGTTTTCGTATGACCCTGTCCTCACTCGTGGTCTTAATGACCCGTCACAGGCACCTCAATGGGCCTGTCCTTTTGTGGGAGTCTTCGTGGTCCGTACTCGTGGTCTCTAATGACCCTTAACAGGCGCCGTAATGGGCCTGTCGTTTTGTGGGAGTCGTTGTGGCCCTCACTCGTGGTCTTAATGACCCGTCACAGGCACCTCAATGGGCTTGTCCTTTTGTCTTTGTGGCCCTCATTCGTGGTCTCTAATGTCCCGTCACAGGCACCTCAATGGGCTTGTCCTTTTTGGGAGTCTTTGTGGCCCTCACTCGTGGTCTCTAATGTCCCGTAATGGGCCTGTCCTATTGTGGGAGTCTTTCATGCCCTCAGTTGTGGTCTTAATGACCCGTCACATGCACCTCAAAGGTTCTGTCCTTATATTACACCGTGCGACAAAGGTCAACTTTTTTGTCACCCATAAACGAAACTAGATACAAGTGAAACCAGAGACCATAGGTAGCAAAACTCCATACTTAGTTTTTTTATTTCGTTATCGTTTGTCCTTTTTGCAGGACCATTAATTTTCAAAGGATATATACATTTGAACAATTTATTTTCACACTTTCAAAAGTCAAACAATGGCGATATGTGTATCAAATGAAAGACGAGAATCCCTGCTGTTTAATATAATTTTTTGTTTTCATTTCCAGGACGAAAAAATGCGAAAAATTTCCTTTGAAATTTTTATCCTTGAATATCCTTGGAAATTACCAATGAAATTTTTTTTAGAAAAATGTATGTTAAAGCTAGTACAATGTTTTTATATATACTTAAATTTCCCATTTCCTAGCTGTATTAGTTTAGCATTAACAATAGGATTGAAAAAAAGGATTGAAAAAATACCTACTTTTTTTACTTCTCTAAGCTACTGCTGGAAAAATTAAAAAAAATGGTCGAATGATTTTAGTGGAATAAAAAAAATTACGTAGGTTTTCCTCTAACTAAATAAACATTTAAAGCAAATTGGGACATTTTAGACATAAATAAGTATGGCAAAAATTGCAAAACAATTCGCATGGGACATATATGTCCCAGTGGTCATCAAAGGGTTAAATATGAATAATATTATACAACCCATCTGCAAACCCCCATGTTTGCTCACCCATCACTAACACATATACATGTGATACTAGGGACCACAGATTGTAAAACAGCATACCCAGTTTTTTATTTCGTGATGTTGTTCCCTTTTTAAAGGACTATATATTTCTATTTATACAAAACTATATCAATAGAAAAATGTTATCTATGGCCCCAAGAAGTTACATCACAGAGGACCTTAAAATGGGGCTGTACTAAACCATGGACCGATGTGATCCGTTCTTACTAGGGACGATTAGGTCCAATATAAAGTATACACTCTTCAATTTCAGCTAATTTCTCTACAGTGTCAAGAAGTGGAATCGGTGCGGACCTTCATATGGGGGCTATATAAAAACATGGACCGATATCCCCCGGCTTTCAAAGGGATCGTCTCTAGACTAAGAAATGCCTCTGTACCAATATTGGTAAATAATTTTAAGTCATTTGAGCAATGTTCGTCCGTCTGTCAGTCCGCCTGTCTGGCTGAGCGCACGATAACTCTGCAAAAAGTAACGGATCAGCTTCAAATTTGGTACGTGATAATATGTCTTCTATCTCAGGCTAAGTTCAAAAATGGGCCATATTCCTTCTAGTACCGCATAAAGGGTTAAAATTTAGAGAAATATTGATTCTCTAATAACTAATATACTACTTATCCGATCCAATCAAAAGATATAGATATTTGACCGCTTATGGGTTTAACGTTAATAAACTTTTTTTTGCAAATTCTTTTATTCAATATTTTGACTTAGAACCTTTCAAGAATGTTGTGTGGAAACTTGAGATGGATCGGAGCAGAACTGGCGGAGTTACTACAGTTTAAGCAACCGCACCTCATACGTGACTCAGTGTATCAGAAAAACTTTAAAACATTTTTCCCACAACCCTCGTTTTCAAAGACGGTGCCCTTCATAACCCAAAAACTATCACACCGACCATTTTAAAATTTTTAACACTTTTTCTATACATAATTTACGAGGTAACTCTGTCGAGTTTTTTTCAAATTTTTTATTATTTTTATTCATTCATCATAGGAACGTGTAAAATTGGGAAATATTGATCCCCCTCTAAAATGACCACCATAAGTAAACTTTCAAAACGCCGATAAACGTATGTACAATTTTCCCACCTCTATCAGAATCCGTAGACAGAATATTGTTATTTTTTTCTGTTACACGGTGTTATACGGGGCTAACACTCAGAATCGGGATATAAGTATAAATATCTACATTTGATGCGATTTTCTTTAAATTTGGTAGAGTCCGTCCTTGGACAAAAAACATGTACTCACATAAATTAAAAATTATAGGATGTAAAATAGAGCTTGGATAACGCTAAGAGGCCAAATCGGAAGGCACATATATATGTTAACAACGTCTAAATCTGAACTGATTCTTTTAAATTTTTTTTTGTGGGAACGTCTGCTACATTTTTTCGTAAGATGCCAAATCTGAAGGCACATATGTATATATGGTAACAGCGTCTAAATCTGAACTGATTCTTTTAATTTTTTTTTTTTGTGGGAACGTCTGCAACATTTTTTCGTAAGGCGATCTACTGTACATACATTTACATTTCACTCGTCGAAAGGAACAACGTTACTAATTGTTAGTTTCTACAATTACTTAAGATTTAATACTTAGTGCTTATCACGCATTCTTAAAACACAAACTTTTAAGGGGAAATAATAGGAATTTGAAGAGGCGGAGTTAATATTTCAAAGGAAGCGCCATGCTGCAAAGGAAGAATAGAAGTGAAATGTCAAACATTCTAAAGCCTGTAACTTCAAAAGTACTCAACCTATTTCAGTGAAAAATGTTTTAAGAAGAATATGTAAAAATATCAATATTATTTCCGAAAACAAAACAATTTAGCATAAATTTTGAACATAATTTCCTATTAAAAATTTTATAAATTTAGTGATACATTTTTAACATTTAAGGACATTTTATATTGGACTGTTTAAAGCATTCTTTCCAAAATTAATATTACTGAAATATTTTAAATAGCCAAAGGCCAGAAATTTTTATAATTGTAATAATTTTTATTGTTAGATTGAAGTAATAGAGCAAATGAATGGCAGGTACTGATATTTTATGTTAGGTTATTTAATAATTTTGTAAGTGTTGTAAGTTAGGTAATTTATGTATTTATTCTAGTTAATTTGAAAAAGGGATTTGCGTAAAAAGTATTGGAGTAGGCCATAATACAAATATAGTAAAAGTAAAAAAAGAAAAGCGTAAGTGTACTTATAAACGCCCCAATTAGTAAAGGTCCTTTAAAGAGCTCTTTCAGGGAGCCCCCACCAGAAAAATACATTAGGCAACTATATGGTTCCGTCCTTTGAAATTTTTTTGGTGATTGTTAACATTTGCTAGTTCCGAGGGAAAAATAAATTAATTTTCGGATAAAAAGGAATCATTCGATGTCTCTTAAGATTTGTTTTGCTTCGTTTCCTATAAGGGACAATTTTAATTTAAGGGTCTGAATAGACATAGCGATATAGACATAAATACTAGTTATCGTTAAAATATAGTTGTTGGTGTAAAACAGTTCGATTACAGCGTTGGCCGAAGAATATTTTTTTCCAAAGAAAAAAGATAAGAGTATATAGGTTAAGTCATTATTGTTATACATTTTTACTTTTGTTCGATGGGCGAAATTATCGCGCCCCTTTTGGTACCTTCCACACAAATGGACCATTTTGCTCCAAAAGTTAACAGCTTATAACTTGTATACCTATGCACAAAAAGACTTGAAATTTAGTACAGTGTAATGGTTTCATAGTACCTACAATTCAATGAAAAATGGGCGAAGTTGCCACGCCCCTTTTGGTCCCTCCCACACAAAATCTCCAAATCATACCAAAATTGAATAGATCATAACATTAATATACCAGCCCAGCAAAATCTTGGTAAGTACCTGTCATTATTCCCTGCATTACCAAATAATGACATCTCGTTATTCGCTGCATTACTTTCGGCTTATTAATAATGACTTACCAATAACAACAGAAATAAGTGATATTTTGCTATCAAAATCATTTTTGATATAATGCAATTTTGGCTATATTGTACATATATTATTATTGTACAAGATTTATTTATTTTTCATCATGTTTTCAAGTAATACGTGCAGATTTTAATGAAAATACCATATATATTTACGTATAATGTTAAACCGTTGAAGAATTGTTCACATGGGGGTTTGGGTTCAAAAATTCGAATCTGGCATTATGAAATTATTTGTTTCAAGAAAAATGCGCGACAATATGCAAAAAAACACTTTAAATGGCCATTTCTTCATATCTACTACTTATTTTATGACTTATTGGTAATGCCTTATTCAAGTACTTAAAATCGTGAATATATAAGCACATATTTATGTGGTATGCCTATGCTACAAATAAGTACTTATTATGTTACTTTATTGTATGCTTTTGGGAAGTACTTTCCTCCAATGACATCCCCATGTTAAAAAAATGAGAAAAGTCGCTAAATAATAAGTACTTACCATTATCGAACTTTACTTACTCGTCGGATTATTTGGTAATGAGAAATTTTGCTGGGAGTGTATATAAACGCTTACAATTCGATACAGTGCAATATATTTGAAGTTTACTGTTAAGCGAAAAATATGAGTATTTGTTAAACCCCCTCTGGTAGCTCCCATACAAAGTGACAGATAAATTCGTGTATTTCATATTACAGTACTCACAAAGTGAGGGTATACCTTAGTCGGTTTACCCAACTGAAACATTCTTACTTGTTATATTATAGTTTATGCAATACATGTTTTGTCTTGAGACTTATCAAAATATTCAATTATCAAAAAAGCAGTTGAACCCCAATTTGCATCACCTCTGATTTGCGTTCTATATAAAAAATAGTTACAACACGATTCACGTTTTTATTTGCATTATAAAATAGGAATTGTTTATCGAAACAAAAGAAGGTTATTTTATAAATACTGAAAACAATTTTTTGAGCGTAATTTTTTTCTTGTATTTCCAATCTTTTTTATTAAATTATGAAAGAAAATTTTTTTATCTATGTTCCTTATAAAAATATCAAATGTAAAATTATATACAAACTTTTTTACTTGTGTGAATATTTTTTTAATGAAAAACAATTTTGAGTGTGGAAAAGATATAAAGTGCAAAAGGTATCTTTTTGGAAAAAGCTATTTTTTCTAACATTTATTATTTTTTGGCAAAGGCGGGCATATACATTTTAAAGTCGAGAGGCGCGGATTTAGATTTTATTTTAGATACATGGTTTCTTCGGAGAATTTTCTTAGAATTTTATGTAGTTTACGGTTTTGCTATACGATTCAAAAAAAAAAATAATCAACCCACCCTAATATTAATATACATTTAACTCATCGAAGGAATAAAAAATGTTTTGTTAACGTTACACTTAGTGATTATCACGCATTCTTAACACACAACCTTTGCGTGTTTTTGTAATTGATGTATTAATAACCTAACAATATATAATAGAAATTGTTTAAGTCCATTAATCATATTTAAAGGGAGGTAATTCCATCCTATGTCGCAATATATTTATGTCGTATTCCCTATTATAACGCACAAGTAAGCTGGTAACTTCTCACGGTGGGGTCAAAACGTTTTAATGATGTTACAACATGTATATATCGTTCATTCCATATCAAACCGAAATTTTTTTCGAAAAAATCTGGTCGACATTTAAAATTTGCATATGTGTTTTGCTATCGAAAAAAATCATCTTGTAGTTGGCGAGAAAAAAACCACAAAATTTGTTCAGATCTATAAGCATGTATTATTCCTACGCGTGGACGGAAGTTTACAAATGAAGGCTTTTTTGTAAGGTTGTGACTTGTACTTTGAAGTACATATATTAATGGTGCTTAAATTAACGTTTTTAAATGCATTAGTTGCATATATGCAGCTTTATTTTGCATCCTGCACTTCAATGACACCAACTTAAAATTCTGAGAAAAATATTATCATGTAGCCCCATTTGTCCTGAAAAGACTCATAAAATTTCAAGATGGTGTTCAGCCTCGTTCTTCTTTAAAAAAAATATTTAATAAAAAATGCCAATGATTTTCCTTTATAAACTATGAAAAATATTGAAATCACAATATAGCCTGGTACAGTATGCAAATTAAAATTTAAGAGGAAAAATAAATAACGATGGATGCAAATATTGGCGAATTTTCCAATATATTTAGGATGTCCTATTCACGACCTTTAAGAAAAGTTCAAATTTATATAAATACACAAACGCTTTTAAAATATAACAAATGCAATATTCACATCTTAGGAATTTTTTAATAAACATTTTTTTTAAAATACCGGAGCTGAACACCATCTTAACATTTTCAGCGGTCATTTAGAATATATGGGCCTACATAACTATATTTTTCATAGAATTTTAAGTTGGTGTCATTGATGTGTAAAATGTAAATAAAATTTGCGGATGCATTTAAAACCGTTAAGGACGCGAAAATGAAACTCTGCTATATAAAGAACATCTTACGACGTTTAAAATGAGACTTCATTTGTAAAAATCCGTCCACGTGTTCCCAAAATGCATAACTCAAAACGTACGCCTTTTGAGAATAATTTCCTATTTTCTCAGATTTCAGATGCTAATAACATGTGGAAAAAATTTTTGTATTTTTTTTCGCCGACTATAAAATGTTTGAAATTTGAAATCGCGAATGATGACCCAAAAAAGGTTTGACATGGAATTAACGACATATAAAAGAGTTTGTTTGTTTGTTCTGTATAGACGCCTAAACGCTGTTATATCTGTATATGTATCTGCTCGCAGTATTCGTAAACGACCCAAAAACGGGCGGAGTATGACAATTGGACGTGGCCCCGCCCATATAGGCAAAATTTTGTTTGTTAGCTAGCTCGTAGAGTGCTGAAATTTTGCATATATGTATAAGCTAGCAATGGTCGGGTTCGGACCAATGGTCCGGTTACACAATTTATTAGCGAGAGTGCTGTAATTTTGTGTATATGTATCTGTCTACGTGATTGGTCCAAAAATGGGCGGGATCAGACCAATGGGCGTGTTCCATCTCAAGTGAGACAAGTTTTGAAATTGAAATATCTTGCACATATTGTTAGCGAGGGTGCTATAATTTTGTGTTTATGGATCTGAAGGCTGTCTACGTAAAGGACCCAAAAATGGGCGGAGTAGAACAAGTGAGCGTGGCCCTGTCCATATAAGCCAATATTTTAAATTGATATATCTTGCACGATTTGTTAGCGAGAGTGCTGTTATTTTGTGTATATGTATCTGGTGACAGTCAAGCTTATTGGTCCAAAAATGAGAATGAGAGTGTTGTAATTTTATGTTGAAAATTATCGCGAGAGCGCTATAATTTTCTACATATCGATACCTCCATTCTAAACTATGCAAAGTGCAAAGAGGTAGTTTTTAGGAGAGGCGATTACAGTTTGATGATTTTTTTAAATTTTTGCGGAATTCCATTTAAAGGTAAATCGAATTACCTGTACTGTTTTGGAATAATTTTGCAAAGAGGTAGGTTTTCAGGAGAGGCCATTACAGTTTGATGAATTTTTTATATTTGTGCGGAATTCCTTTTTAAAGCAAATCGAATGACCTGCATTGTTTTGTGAATAACCTTTGAGTGGTTTAACGTATAAACACCAAATTTTGCAAAGAGGTAGTTTTTCATGAGAGGCGATTACAGTTCGATGAATTTTTAAAATTTGTGCGGAATTCCTTTTTAAGGCAAATTGAATGACCTGTACTGTTTTTGAATAACTTTTGATTGGTTTGACGTATAAACTCCACATTTTGATTGAATATAATTTGGAATATTTAGAAGTTAAAAATGCTATATCGACTTAGCATGTTTTAGAATGAAGGTATCGATATGTCTCTGGTCTAGGGATGTAACGAAAGTGACTTTAGCAAAAGCGAATGCGAAAGCGAATATTGAAGTATATTTCCTGTAAATGCGAAAGCGAATAGTGAAATATGCATTTTTGCGAAAGCGAATTATGCATTTTTGGGAAAGCGAATAGTGAAATATGCGTTTTTGGGAAAGCGAATGCGAATGCGAAAACGAATAATTAATAATTTTCCAGGATACTCAAGCATTAAGGATGTTTTCTATATTTTGACCTCTTGTTACCACAAGGACAGACACATTTTTTTAACCTTTTTTAAAAGAAGTAAAGGAGGATATGATTGGTATTAATATGTTCAAAATGTGGAAGCCGTTAAGATGATATGACAATTTTAACGAATGGAAGCGAATACTGAAATATATTTTTGCGAAGGCGTATGCGTTCCAAAGATGGTTTTTGCGAATGTTAAAAATTATGCGAATAATTCGCTTTTGCAAATGCAGTGAGAAGTAGTGAGGATGAATCCATCCTCAAGGACAAATGGAGCTATGTGCAATCAGCCATTATGGCTCATTACCCCGATGTCCCTAGAGAAATGCCGGGCAAACCACCAATCTGCAACGATGTAGGATGCCATCAGGGGAGAGTAAAGCTCTCATATTTCGGAGATGCCAGATCAGTAGACCTGTATAAGGTGCTCAGTTGGATGTTGTCGAAAAAACAACATCCCTATTCACCCTAGAGCCTTCACCTGGGTTACAGAAGAGCCCTCCAACCCGGCTGACATATTAGAAATAATAAAAGATTCCAATCCCATAATTGGAGAATCAGCAAGGTTGGCGAGGCGGATTGATCCTTAACGCTGAATCCACCTCCCATATACAACGTGCAAGTGCAACCCTCAACCTGCTTGTATACCTTCAAGACTATAGTCTTGAAGGTATACAAGCAGGATATAGCTCCCACTGCGGAAGGTGAGTCGTCCACCGTGGTTGATACACGGCTTTGTGGAAGCGCGGAGTTACCCACGCCCATTATTTCTGGTGACACCAACTCTAACAGAAGATCTGTAACGTCCTTTTCCCCAATGGTGGACTTCTGAGCTAACTGCTATGAAAAACACCCTGTAGTATATTGTCCCAAACATATTCGGATTGAAATATACATATGTTTAGGGTACACTTCAAATATATAATATTTGCACACACAAATATTATATGTTTAAGAAGATATTGTTCTAAACAAAAATATGTTCCCATTCTAATATTTTTATACCCTACACCACACTGTGGTACAGGGTATTATGACTTTGTGCATTTGTTTGTAACGCCCAAAGAAATAGAACCATAGTTTATTATACCGATCGTCATAGATTCAATTTTTGAGTCGATTTAGCCATGTCCGTCTGTCTGTCCATGTATTCTGTAATCAAAGTACAGGTCGCAATTATGGCCCGATCTCGACGAAACTTTACACATGTCTTTTGTTTTGCCCAAGGACGATCCCTATTGAATTTGGTTAGAATCGGTTCAGATTTAGATATAGCCCCCATATACATGTTAGCCCCGATTTGACATGTAAGCGCTGTAAAAACTTTATTTTATAACCGATCAGTATGAACTTTCGGCAGAAAGAGGTTTCTTATAATATGAATGAACACTGTTAAATTTGGAAGAAATCGGTTCTGATTTAGATATAGCCCCCATATATAAGTTACCCCCCGATTTGACATGTAAGCGCTGTAAAAATGTTATTTTATATCCGATCAGTGCGAAATTCGGCAAAAAGACGTCTCTTATTACATGAAGGAATACTGCTAAATTCGGAGAAAATCGGTTCAGATTTGGATATAGCCCCCATATATATGTAACCTTCGATTTGATATGTAAGCGCTGTAAAAACTGTATTTTATATCCGACCAGTATGAAATTCGGCAGAAAGAGGTTTCCTATTATATGAATGAACACTTTTAAATTTGGAAGAAATTAGTCAATATTTAGATATAGTCCCCATATAAACGTTATCCCCGATTTGACATGTGAACGCTGTAAAAATGTTATTTTATGTCCGATCAGAATTAGATAATATGTTTCTACTTTTATCGCATTGTTAGGGAGGTGTAGGGTATTATATAGTCGGCCCCGCCCGACTTTCTGCCTTTCCTTACTGGTTTTATTTGGAACTAGTATTTCCGAAACAAAGATTAATTTGTATTTACGTATTTTGGCAGCGTATCAATTTCAATCAATTTCAGATGTTCAGAGAGCAATTTTTTTATAAATTGTAAATGGTGGTTAAATTATAAGGGCCGATGTTGAATGTGAACCACACCTAAACGTCAAGTTTTTTTCTGCATTTCATTTGACATTTCTCAATTTCAGACTAACTCAATTTGAACCATGGAAAGATACACAATCGTTCAACGCGTTGTTTAAGCCTTTTACGAAAATTGGCGTTCAAATCAAAATGCATTTCGTGCACTTTGTGATGTTTTTTTGATCAGCGTAATCGACCAAATGTGTCCACAATCGGGAGAATTATGCGCAAATTTCAGCAAACCGGTTCTGTAGGCGATGTGAGAACAACTGTGCATGCTCGCGCAGTTCGTTTGCTGCGGCTTATGGGCTGGCGACGTAATTCGAAATGAGGCCGGTCAGGAAGTTACTGTGAATGGTGTTCGCTATCGTGAGATGATGACGAACTTTTTATGGCCCGAATTGTAAGATATGGATGTGGACAATATGTGGTTTCAACAGGACTGTGTCACTTGCCACACAGCTACCGAAACAATGGCTCTTTTGCGCAACATGGTCGTGCGCATTCAATGGTCGTGTTATCTCACGTCGTGGCGATGTCAATTGGCCGCCGGGATCATGTGATTTGACACCGTTGGACTTCTTTCTTTGGGGTTATTTGAAAGAAAAGGTGTACGTCGATAAGCCAGCAACAATTCAAGAGATGAAGGATGAGATAATTCGGCACATTAACGGCATAGAACCTCAATTATGCCTCAGCGTCATCGAAAATTTGGACCATCGGATGGTGGTGTGCCGCCGAGGTCGCGGCGGCCATTTGGCCGATATTTTGTTCCATACATAATTGAACCATACCAATATAATCATAATAAATAGAAATGAAAATAATTTCCTAAATAATTTGTGTTTTATACTAAATCAACATCGGCCCTTAAAATTTAACCACCCTTTATATGTTTGTAAAATTTAATTAAAGCTTAAATCGTATAATCTTTCGTAAATATAAATTGATTGATGGATTGACAAAAAGTAATGAATTGAAATATTTATAAATCAAAAGGCAGTTTTAGGAAAAACTAAATAAAATTCGAATAAGTCACCAAAGTTTTAAAAATCTTTTTTAAATGAAATACGTTTGGAAAACTTTTTAAACAACATCTTTGTTTGTATTTAAACACATATTTTATTTGTAAAAGTCAGTTCGCAAATAAATTATGTTCTAATATATTAATATATGCGTTCCAAACAAAATTTCTTCATTAATTATGTTCAAATAAAACCTGTGTGGTTACATATACGAGTACACAATATTTTAAAATGTTGGTTCCAAATATATTTTCTTTCAATTCAAACAAAATGTTTTACATAAATAAAAAATAAAAGCAACAATCATGAAATTGAAAGCACAGCGTTAAGCGATATTTGCATAAAAGTTTTGTGTTTTTTCCAAGGTAATTTTGCTTTCAATAAAGCTTATTTAAATAATTTATGAAAAAATTTAACACCCCGTGTTTTATTCCTATTTATTTTTCATAAAACCCTCGCTCACGGCGAAACATTTTGGTCCTACGAGCCGGCTTTTTGGATTTTTCGAGCCTTTTTAATCGGCCTACATCTTCTTTTACTTATAAGCGTTTGCGGTTCACGTCCAACAACAACCTCCAAATCTCACAATTATTTTAATATTTCATCTATATGAGGTATGTATAGTGCAGAGTATAACTAAGTGTGAGCTCGCGTAATTTATCGCAATAAATAAACAAACAAGTAAGAAAGTTTCAATCGGGTAAACCGACTAAGGTATACCCTCAGTTTGTGAGTAATAAAATTTTGAATATTACACGAATTATTCTGCCAAGTTGTGTGGGAGGTACCAGAAGGGGTTTAACAAATACACCTATTCTTCGTTGAACAGTAGATACTTTATGTGCACTGGTATATTAACGTTATGAGATATTAAATTGTTGTATGATTTGGCTATTTTGTGTGGGAGGTACAAAAAGGGGCATAGGGATAACGCCCATTTTTCACAGGGCTATAGGCACTATAAAAGCATTACACTGTACAAAATTTCAAGTATTTTTATACACTGGTTTTAATGTTATAAGCTGTTAACTTTTAGTGCAAAATGGAGCATTTGTGTGGGAGGTACCAAAAGGGGCGTGGCAATAACGCCCATTTTTCACTGGACTGCAGGCACTATAAAATAGTTACACTGTACAAAATTTCAAGTATTTTTATACACTGGTATTAATTTTATAAGCTGTTAACTTTTGGTGCAAAATGGTGCATTTGTGTGGAGGTACCAAAAGGGGCGTGGCAACTTCGCCAATTTTTCCTGAGTTGATAGCGACTAATAAATTAATTCTATGTGTGGGATTTCAGAAGATTCGAGTAAGTAGTATAGCAGTTATTAAAGAATCAATATTTCACAACATTTAAACCATTTGTGGGGGAGGTACTACAAGGAGGGAACCAATATGGCCCATCTTCGAACTTAGCCGGAGATAGAAAAAAATATTACCACATACCAAATTTGAAGTCAAGCGCTTACTCCTTTCGAGAGTTATCGTGCGCACCAGCCAGCAGACAGACACACAGACATTGCTCATTTGACTTTAAATGACCCAAAACGGATTTTCGCCGAACATATTTGGGGTCTTAGGTCACTCCTTCGATGTGTTACACTTTTGTCCGTAGCAAATGATATATACCCTCGTAACACTAAAGTGAGGGTATAAAAATACATTAATTACACTACGCAACAAAAAAAATGTTTTTGTGTCCTAGACCTAAAAATTATTTTTTGGTATAGATTGTGGCATACTGTTATGTAAAATCAAAACCAAAAATTTTTTATGGATAAATTTTTTTTTTTAAATACTAATATCGTCGAAGGTACCCTTAGTATTTGCACTATATTTTTTGGAGTAATTTTTTTCCGCAATTTGTGGAAATTCTGTTCGCTTCAGGCAAACAGTTTGTTCTTTAGTTCTTATACTCTACACCACACTATGGTACAGGTTAAAACTATTTTTTTTGGCAGATTTGTAAAAATACTACTACAAAATACTAATAATATACCGTTCGACTCAGAATCACTAGCTGTCCGTCAGTCTATCCATCCTAAGTTGTTCGTTGAAGTTTCCTGCTAAAATTTGGCAATAAGAATTGTTTCAAAACAGGGAGGAAACCTATTGCAATTGGCCAAAATCGGTTCATAGCGATATTGTCCCCAGATGTTTCTTTAGATTTGACCTTGTATCGCTATGGGAGCTGTATTCCACATTCAATCATTTTTATGTAAGAACGCATATTGTTGAATTTGAACAAATTCTGTTTAGATTTATATGTATAAGGTAATTATTTCATATTTCTATTTACTATATCTGAGCTCATTCGACTCTAACAAGTGTTGTAAGATATCATATAGTGTACTTCACCAATCATCGGCCATTCCGTACTGATTTTTTTACCCGCTTAGGAATATTCTTTACCGGTAAGGAAAATTCTTTCCTAAAACTGTCTTTACATAAAAAATCGATAGTTTGACTTTATAGATATTGTGGTAAAAGCTTAAAATGTTTTATCCGTCTTTTGTACCAAAATTGTTTTGCCCAAAAAATTTTGAGTGCAAAAATTCACATAAATGGTACATTTTGCACAATCCATCTCGGAGTCGACCATAATTTTTCGACTCCAGGCTCCGACTCCGGGCAAATTTCCCCGACTCCGACTCCCAGACTCCGACTCCACAGCCCTGGTTGGAAATATCTCTTTCACTTAAAAACAGTGGTTTAGTAACACTCATTAAACAAATTGGAAAAAGTAGATTTTTTTCAAAAAAAACAAAAATTTCCTGGGACGAAAAAAAAACATAAAAAAATCTAAAAAAATATTTTATTCCATTTTTTAAATGTTTGCATCCTAGCGAAGAAAATAATGCCTATTTGAAAAAAAGGAGGTAAAATAATTTAAAAAAATCTTTTTTTAATTTCTGTTTAAATAGCGATTTTATTTGTTACTTTTATTTATATTATGTGCATTTGAGTTTACTTACATGTACAAGTTTCATTAGAAGTGTAGTGGCCTATATGTGGACATGGTATTTCACTACCTTATTTGTGGATTATTTAAGACGTAGTTAGAAAGTACGAACTTTGTCAACCATGTAAACTTTTCATTCTTGTTCTTCTCTCTTTTTGCGCAGTCATTGTATTGCATCTAAGATTTCAAGATTTCATCATCATTTCATGTACATAGAATTAGTTAAATAAAGTGTTTATTATATTAAACATTATATAGCCGGTTTTTTCATTCCTTAAACTAACCACGAACTAACCCCGAGGTGATCGTAATACACACATGAGATGAACGAAGAGGCAGGCACCGAGAAGACAAGAACATCCGTGGGAGCAGGCCAGGCTCCGGACACTGCTGGACAAGGAGTGGCGAATTCCCCGATGTACGGAAATTTTGTAAGCAGAGTTTCAGTGAAAGTACCGCCGTTTTGGTCTGATCACCCTGAAATCTGGTTCGCACAAATAGAGGCTCAGTTCGCCGTTTCAGGCATTGTGGCTGACGAAACGAAATACAGCTCCGTCATATCAGCGATTGAATCACAGGTGTTAGTACAGATTTCAGACGCTGTCCTCAAGCCGCCCGCAACAGGAAAATACGAATTTTTGAAAAAATGCATCATCGAACGCTTTTGTGAAAGCGAACAGAAGAAAAAACAGAAATTGCTGTCCGACATGCACTTGGCGACAGGCGACCTACACAATTATTGAACGAGCTCCGTAGTCTTGCGAAGGATAGGGTAAGTGATGACTTCCTGGCATCATTGTGGCTTCAACGATTACCACAGAATGTTCGTGCCATTCTCCAAGCCTCCAACGCGGAGCTGCCCGAATTGGCGAAACTGGCGGATAAGATTTTGGAGGTGAGTGATTATCGACAACTCGCCGCTGTGTCCACATCCACGACACCGAACGAAGCCACCTTATGTGCTACACCATCGAGGCGAGGCCGCTACAAAGTGCCGCCAGCCTTGCGAATTCCATTCAATGCCAAAAAACTAGTTACCGTAGCTGGTGCATTGTCCAGCGCACCACGCCGAATTACAGTGGCACGTCTTACATTGCTGGACAACGATACAAGGGTGAAGTTCTTGATCGATACGGGGGCTGACGTTTCCGTTTTGCCACCGCGTTCATGTGACAGAAACGTCACATCGAATTCAGTAACATTATTTGCAGCTAATGGCACCCGTTTTAAAACATATGGCGAACGTCGTCTTAAGTTATCTCTTTCATTAAGGAGAGTCTTCGAATGGAATTTTCTCGTGGCAGATGTTTCAACAGCCATAATAGGTTCTGATTTTCTCAAGCACTTCGATTTACTTGTGGATATTAAGCAGAATCGTCTCGTCGATCGCAGGACTTTGCTGTACACTAAGGGTGACACAGTATATTCATGTGCACTAGGGTGGCCCTTAACTATAATCAAATTTTCGAATGTTAGATTTTTGCTGCTCCCAACATGTGATCTTGTTTCAATAAACAAAAAAAACGGGCTGTACAAAATTTCAGCTTAATCGGTTACCTTTAAGGCTACCCTCAAGTGGCTTAAAGATGGAACATAGTTACACTATGATAAATTCCTATTAAAATACGGTATAAACATCACTATATCGCCCGATTTTATTTTTTTCTGAGAACAATTTATGTGGACAGATCCAACCTATCCCAGCAGTTGTTTAAAACATTCTGAATCAAATTTCGTTCTAAGATTTACAACGCTTACATTGTAGAAAAAAACGCTTAAAGCTTGTTAGTTCGAAGGTAGTTTGGCTCCGACGATTTGATGAGAAATGTAGCCAACAAGAGATACATTGAAATCTTTTCTTAACTTGTATGACGAACTACCTGAAGAAGTTCACGTCATTTTGAGAGTGTAGGAATAAGACGTCACAAATGTCACTGGTTGGGCTAATGGGATTTTCCAATTACCTGCGTTTTTTTAAAATTTGAGAAATTTTTGTTGATATAAATAAATTGATTTTATTTTTATTTACTTGGACTGTACTTTTATTTACAATATATTTAACTCCTCTGTGCGCACTAATGTCTGCAATGACCAACGATGACATCAAAAGTTGTTTGCACTATTGCTGACGATGAACTACTGATTTGTTTGGTGGCTAATTGAAAAACTCATTGACTCTGCTGCCTTGCTCTTTTTATCCCCTCAACTTAGAGAGGAGGGTATATATCATTTGCCACGAGCCAAAAGTGTAATACATGGAAGGAGTGACCTAAGACCCTAAGTAAAAGTTGCCACTCTCCTTTTGGTACCTCCCACACAAATGTACAATTTTGAACCAAAAGTTAATAGCTTATAACTTTATTACCAGTGCATACAAAGACTTGAAATGGTTTAATAGTACCTACAATACAGCGAAAAATGGGCATTATTGCCACGCTACTTTTGGTACCTCCCACACAAATGGACCATTTTGTACCAAATGTTACAAGCTTATAACTATAATATCAGTGCATACAAATACTTGAAATTTTGTACAGTGTAATGTTTAAAGTACCAAGAGTCCAGAGAAAAATGGGCGTTATTGGCACGCCCCTTTTGGTACCTCCCACACAAATGGACTATTTTGTACCAAAAGTTAACAGCTTATAACTTTAATACCAGTACATACTTTAAAGTTATTAAATGAAATTTAAATTGATAATAATTTAATTAAAACAAAAAAAATAAATTTACTAATATTTTTTGGGACTCAAGGTAGGGGATTCATAAGTCGGTTTAAAATTTGTTTGCATAGATTTATCTACGTCTTGTTGACTAACGGTAACTTGTTTACCAGTTGATCGATTTAGATGTTTTTCAAATTATGGTTATGGGAGTGGCGGCCGTGCGGTGATTACGGTGCGCTTAATGCGCAAACTTTACCAGATAGCTACCCTATTCCATTTTTGCATGATTGTACTCACATGCTTCATGGCAAGTATATATTTTCTGTGCTAGATTTACAAAAGGCATACCATCAAATACCCATAGAATCCTCCGACATACCCAAGACGGCGATAACAACACCCTTTGGGTTGTTCGAGTTCAACTACATGACATTTGGATTGCGGAATGCGGCACAAACTTGTCAGCGCCACATCATTTCTGTTTTGCACGGCACCGATTTTACATTCGCTTACATCAATGACATTCTCATTGCATCATCTAGTGCGGACGAGCACGAGAAACACCTGAGGATTGTTTTCGATCGGCTACGTAAAGCTGGTTTGGCAGTAAACGGCAGCAAATGTGTTTTGGGCAAGTCCGAAGTTAAATTTTTGGGCCACACTATAACACCGAACGGCATTAAACCACTAGAAGAGAAAATGTTATTTTATGTCCGATCAGAATTAGATAATATGTTTCTACCCTTATCGCATTGTTAGGGAGGTGTAGGGTATTATATAGTCGGCCCCGCCCGACTTTCTGCCTTTCCTTACTGGTTTTATTTGGAACTAGTATTTCCGAAACAAAGATTAATTTGTATTTACGTATTTTGGCAGCGTATCAATTTCGATCAATTTCAGATGTTCAGAGAGCAATTTTGTTATAAATTGTAAATGGTGGTTAAATTATAAGGGCCGATGTTGAATGTGAACCACACCTAAACGTCAAGTTTTTTTCTGCATTTCATTTGACATTTCTCAATTTCAGACTAACTCAATTTGAACCATGGAAAGATACACAATCGTGCAACGCGTTGTTTAAGCCTTTTACGAAAATTGGCGTTCAAATCAAAATGCATTTCGTGCACTTCGTGATGTTTTTTTTTATCAGCGTAATCGACCAAATGTGTCCACAATCGGGAGAATTATGCGCAAATTTCAGCAAACCGGTTCTGTAGGCGATGTGAGAACAACTGTGCATGCTCGCGCAGTTCGTTTGCTGCGGCTTATGGGTTGGCGACGTAATTCGAAATGAGGCCGGTCAGGAAGTTACTGTGAATGGTGTTCGCTATCGTGAGATGATAACGAACTTTTTATGGCCCGAATTGGAAGATATGGATGTGGACAATATGTGGTTTCAACAGGACTGTGCCACTTGCCACACAGCTTACGAAACAATGGCTCTTTTGCGCAACACATTCAATGGTCGTGTTATCTCACGTCGTGGCGATGTCAATTGGCCGCCGAGATCATGAGATTTGACACCGCTGGACTTCTTTCTTTGGGGTTATTTGAAAGAAAAGGTGTACGTCGATAAGCCAGCAACAATTCAAGAGATGAAGGATGAGATAATTCGGCACATTAACGGCATAGAACCTCAATTGTGCCTCAGCGTCATCGAAAATTTGGACCATCGGATGGTGGTGTGCCGCCGAGGTCGCGGCGGCCATTTGGCCGATATTTTGTTCCATACATAATTGAACCATACCAATATAATCATAATAAATAGAAATGAAAATAATTTCCTAAATAATTTGTGTTTTATTCAAAATCAACATCGGCCCTTAAAATTTAACCACCCTTTATATGTTTGTAAAATTTAATTAAAGCTTAAGGGCCTTATTCATAAAAAGTTAAAGTGGGTTTGAGGAACGCTTTAGCGGTGTTAAAGCGTTCTTCAAACCTTCATTAAATGTTTATGAATAAGGGCCTAAATCGTATAATCTTTCGTAAATATAAATTGCATTGATGGATTGACAAAAAGTAATGAATTGAAATATTTATAAATCAAAAGGCATTTTTAGGAAAAACTAAATAAAATTCGAATAAGTCACCAAAGTTTTAAAAATCTTTTTTAAATAAAATACGTTTGGAAAACTTTTTAAACAATATCTTTGTTTGTATGTAAACACATATTTTATTTGTGAAAGTCAGTTTGCAAATAAATTATGTTCTAATATATTAATATATATGTTCCAAACAAAATTTCTTGATTTTTAAATAAAAATTATTTGTTAACAAATATATAATATTTAAAAAAATCTTCTCCAAATATATTTTCTTTAAATTCAAACATATTAAAAATTAAGATTTTCCCAACATTCGTACGCATTCAAAACGAAAAAAAAAATATGCCAAAACATTATTTTATTTTGACAAAAGGCGAAACTTATAGCCCTTGATTAACATTATAATTTGTGCTAAGGCTGATTTTGACCAATTGTTCGAGATAATTACAAAAAACCAAGGCATTCGCATGCGACAAAAACAGAAGTCGCTTTCAAAGCAAATAAATCAAACACAGATTTCAGCGAAACCTGATGGAATATCTTAATGCCACTAATTTTAAAATGTTATGCACTGATGTATCTTAATATTGTTTTATATTTTATTCAAAAATATTAAGTAGTTTATTTTTTATTTAATTTGACCACATTCGCATGCGACATTTTATTCCATAATTTTTTATGTTAATTTTTTTATTTTTTATGTAATTAGACATCCAAAGTTTGATTATAAACGATTTGTAATATATTCATTACATTTATTTTCACAACAAAAATTATTTGTCTTATATTCTTTAAATATAAATCGAGATTAAAAAGAGAGATCATTAATCAATACATAACATACAATACAAATGTTTTAAACATAAATTTTGCAATTATTCGATATTGCACTGGAATATTTCAAAATGTGTTATGTAATGTAAATTTTTTGGCTGCGGTTGAAATTTTTTTGGAAGTGCCCATATGTATCTGGTCGTAGTTTACGTGATTGGTCCAAATGTGCGGGATCGGACCAATGGGACCGCCCATGTGGGCCATGTTTTGAAATTGATATATCTTGAACAATTTGTGAGCGAGAGTGCTGTTATTTTGTGTACACAGGGAAAATCGCCAATTTTGATATGTTTGAACTGAAAGAAAATATATTTGGAACCAACATTTTTAAATATTGTGTACTCGTATCTGTAAACACACAGGTTTTATTTGAACATGAAGAAATTTTGTTTGAAACGCATATAATAATACTCGTATATTAGACTAAAAAAATATGTGAAAGAACTGATTTTCACAAATAAAATATGTGTTTACACACAAAGAAAGTTATTGTATAGGAAGTTTTCAAAGTGTTTTTGTTTAAAAGATTGTTAAAGCTTTGCTACATTTTTCGAAATTTAGTTTAAATTTATACTAGACTTCGTGTTGTGCTTTATAGTTACAAATTTCATAAGCAGCATTAGTTTTTGTTTTACCGCACTAAATTATTTTTTTTAAAAATAGACCTCGGATTTGAGCATATATGCATAATTTTCTAGGATTAAGATAGGAAAATTCTGATTGGAGCAAAATTGGTTTCATCGAAAATGGAATTGAAACGCGTGTGCACATCGTTATTTTTTTTGCATATTTTCATTAAATTTGTATGCTAAACATACGTTAAAAAAGTGCAAAATAGGCTAAAAATATGCAAAGGAAATATGAACAAAATGTTCAAAATATGCACAAAATTTGCAAAATATGCAACAAGTACATCCAGGAAAATAATTGGTTGGAATCGATTGTAACAATAAAAAAATAGTACTAGCAACAAAAAATATATTGCCTACACCGTATATGGGTTGTGTTTATATATAAATAGTTGAAAAAAGAATAATAACATGGATACGATCAAATAAAATTGCTTGCAACTAAATCGATTGTTGTATCAATTAAGATTGTTTTTTTCATTGACACTCGGTTAGTTGTGGTAACTACTTTTAAATTTTCATTATAGTACCATATGATCGATTTTTGGTTGTGACAACCAATGTTTTATTCTTGACAACAGATATTGTATCAATAGACCAAAGATTATTATTGCAACGAATAATTGGTTACTACAACAGAACAAATAACCTCGTGTGGATAATAATGTGTAGAATGCGGAATATGATGTGCAAAATGTTTTACATAAATAAAAAATAAAAGCAACAATCATGAAATTGAAAGCACAGCGTTAAGCGATATTTGCATAAAAGTTTTGTGTTTTTTTTTTCAAGGTAATTTTGCTTTCAATAAAGCTTATTTAAATAATTTATGAAAAAATTTAACACCCCGTGTTTTATTTCTATTTATTTTTCATAAAACCCTCGCTGACGGCGAAACATTTTGGTCCAAAAAGCCGGCTCTTTGGATTTTTCGAGCCTTTTTAATCGGCCTACATCTTCTTTTACTTATAAGCGTTTGCAGTTCACGTCCAACAACAACCTCCAAATCTCACATTTATTTTAATATTTCATCTATATGAGGTATGTATAGTGCAGAGTATAACTAAGTGTGAGCTCGCGTAATTTATCGCAATAAATAAACAAACAAGTAAGAAAGTTTCAGTCGGGTAAACCGACTAAGGTATACCCTCAGTTTGTGAGTAATAAAATTTTGAATATTACACGAATTATTCTGCCAAGTTGTGTGGGAGGTACCAGAAGGGGTTTAACAAATACACCTATTCTTCGTTGAACAGTAGATACTTTAAATACATCGCACTGCGCCGAATTATAAGCGTTTATGTGCACTGGTATATTAACGTTATGAGATATTAAATTGTTGTATGATTTGGCTATTTTGTGTGGGAGGTACAAAAAGGAGCGTGGGGATAACGCCCATTTTTCACAGGGCTATAGGCACTATAAAAGCATTACACTGTACAAAATTTCAAGTATTTTTATACACTGGTATTAATGTTATAAGCTGTTAACTTTTAGTGCAAAATGGAGCATTTGTGTGGGAGGTACCAAAAGGGGCGTGGCAATAACGCCCATTTTTCACTGGACTGCAGGCACTATAAAATAGTTACACTGTATAAACTTTCAAGTATTTTTATACACTGGTATTAATTTTATAAGCTGTTAACTTTTGGTGCAAAATGGTGCATTTGTGTGGAGGTACCAAAAGGGGCGTGGCAACTTCGCCAATTTTTCCTGAGTTGATAGCGACTAATAAATTAATTCTATGTGTGGGATTTCAGAAGATTCGAGTAAGTAGTATAGCAGTTATTAAAGAATCAATATTTCACAACATTTAAACCATTTGTGGGGGAGGTACTAGAAGGAGGGAACCAATATGGCCCATCTTCGAACTTAGCCGGAGATAGAAAAATATATTACCACATACCAAATTTGAAGTCAAGCGCTTACTCCTTTCGAGAGTTATCGTGCGCACCAGCCAGCAGACAGACACACAGACATTGCTCATTTGACTTTAAATGACCCAAAACGGATTTCCGCCGAACATACATGGGGTCTTAGGTCACTCCTTCGATGTGTTACACTTTTGTCCGTAGCAAATGATATATACCCTCGTAACACTAAAGTGAGGGTATAAAAATACATTAATTACAATACGCAACAAAAAAAAATTTTTTTGTGTCCTAGACCTAAAAATTATTTTTTGGTATAGATTGTGGCATACTGTTATATAAAATCAAAACCAAAAATTTTTTTATGGATAATTTTTTTTTTTAAATACTAATATCGTCGAAGGTACCCTTAGTATTTGCACTATATTTTTTGGAGTAATTTTTTCCGCAATTTGTGGAAATTCTGTTCGCTTCAGGCAAACAGTTTGTTCTTTAGTTCTTATACTCTACACCACACTATGGTACAGGTTAAAACTATTTTTTTTGGCAGATTTGTAAAAATACTACTACAAAATACTAATATATACCGTTCGACTCAGAATCACTAGCTGTCCGTCAGTCTATCCATCCTAAGTTGTTCGTTGAAGTTTCCTGCTAAAATTTGGCAATAAGAATTGTTTCAAAACAGGGAGGAAACCTATTGCAATTGGCCAAAATCGGTTCATAGCGATATTGTCCCCAGATGTTTCTTTAGATTTGACCTTGTATCGCTATGGGAGCTGTATTCCACATTCAATCATTTTTATGTAAGAACGCATATTGTTGAATTTGAACAAATTCTGTTTAGATTTACAGGGTTGCCCATATTCGACGGACCCATGTTTTTTTAAAAAAAATCAAAGAAAAAAATAAAAATTTGGCGGTTGGCAATCTTAATCATTTAACTTGTTCCAAGTAGATTTGTTTACATCAATTTTTGAATATGATATCTCTCAAATGGCCGCCTCTGGCGTTGATGGCGTATTGTGCCCTTTTTGCAGCATTTTCCATCGTTTTCGCCAACATTTCTGCCGGAATAGCGGCTATTTCTTCACGAATGTTGTCCTTGAGCTCTTCTACGGTCCTTGGCTTGTTAACGTAAACCTTTGACTTCAAATATCCCCACAAGAAGAAGTCAGGCGGCGTCAAATCGGGCGAACGCGGTGGCCAGTCCAAATCACCACTTCTCGACATCAAACGGCCCGGAAACAAATTCTTCAGAAAATCGATTGTTATGCGACTTGTGTGCGGTGGAGCGTGGAGCGGTGGAGCGTGGAGCGGTGGAGCGTGGAAAATTCTTTCCTAAAACTGTCTTTACATAAAAAATCGATAGTTTGACTTTATAGATATTGTGGTAAAAGCTTAAAATGTTTTATCCGTCTTTTGCACCAAAATTGTTTTCCCAAAAAATTTTGAGTGCAAAAATTCACATAAATGGTACATTTTGCACAATCCATCTCGGAGTCGACCATAATTTTTCGACTCCGGGCAAATTTCCCCGACTCCGACTCCCAGACTCCGACTCCACAGCCCTGGTTGGAAATATCTCTTTCACTTAAAAACAGTGGTTTAGTAACACTCATTAAACAAATTGGAAAAAGTAGATTTTTTTCAAAAAAAAATAAAAATTTCCTGGGACGAAAAAAAACATAAAAAATCGAAAAAAATATTTTATTCCATTTTTTAAATGTTTGCATCCTAGCGAAGAAAATAATGCCTATTTGAAAAAAATCTATGGATAAATGGAAAAATCCTTTTTGGTAGAGGTAAAATAATTTAAAAAAATCTTTTTTTTTAATTTCTGTTTAAGTAGCGATTTTATTTGTTACTTTTATTTATATTATGTGCATTTGAGTTTACTTACATGTACAAGTTTCATTAGAAGTGTAGTGGCCTATATGTGGACATGGTATTTTACTACCTTATGTGTGGATTATTTAAGACGTAATTAGAAAGTACGAACTTTGTCAACCATGTAAACTTTTCATTCTTGTTCTTCTCTCTTTTTGCGCAGTCATTGTATTGCATCTAAGATTTCACGATTTCATCATCATTTCATGTACATATATTATTAGAATTAGTTAAATAAAGTGTTTATTATATTAAACATTATATAGCCGGTTTATTCATTCCTTAAACTAACCACGAACTAACCCCGACGTGATCGTAATACACACATGAGATGAACGAAGAGACAGGCACCGAGAAGACAAGAACATCCGTGGGAGCAGGCCAGGCTCCGGACACTGCTGGACAAGGAGTGGCGAATTCCCCGATGTACCGAAATTTTGTAAGCAGAGTTTCAGTGAAAGTACCGCCGTTTTGGTCTGATCACCCGGAAATCTGGTTCGCACAAAAAGAGGCTCAGTTCGCCGTTTCAGGCGTTGTGGCTGACGAAACGAAATACAGCACCGTCATAGCAGCGATTGAATCACAGGTGTTAGTGCAGATTTCAGACGCTGTCCTCAAGCCGCCCCCAACAGGAAAATACGAATTTTTGAAAAAATGCATCATCGAACGCTTTTGTGAAAGCGAACAGAAGAAAATACAGAAATTGCTGTCCGACATGCACCTTGGCGACAGGCGACCTACACAATTATTGAACGAGCTCCGTAGTCCTGCGAAGGATAGGGTAAGTGATGACTTCCTGGCATCATTGTGGCTTCAACGATTACCACAGAATGTTCGTGCCATTCTCCAAGCCTCCAACGCGGAGCTGTCCGAATTGGCGAAACTGGCGGATAAGATTTTGGAGGTGAGTGATTATCGACAACTCGCCGCTGTGTCCACATCCACGACACTGCACGAAGCCACCTTATTGCAAAGAATTGCGGTTTTGGAAGAACGTTTGGAGAAATTAGGCCGCTCTCGTTCATCCAGTCGCTCATCGAATCGTAAGAAGAGCCACGTTGGCTACACGTGCTACACCATCGAGGCGAGGCCGGTACAAAGTGCCGCCAGCCTTGCGAATTCCATTCAATGCCAAAAAACTAGTTACCGTAGCTGGTGCATTGTCCAGCGCACCACGCCGAATTACAGTGGCACGTCTTACATTGCTGGACAACGATACAAGGGTGAAGTTCTTGATCGATACGGGGGCTGACGTTTCCGTTTTGCCACCGCGTTCATGTGACAGAAACGTCACATCGAATTCAGTAACATTATTTGCAGCTAATGGCACCCGTATTAAAACATATGGCGAACGTCGTCTTAAGTTATCTCTTTCATTAAGGACTTGTGGATATTAAGCAGAATCGTCTCGTCGATCGCAGGACTTTGCTGCACCCTAAGGGTGACACAGTATATACATGTGCACTAGGGTGGCCCTTAACTATAATCAAATTTTCGAATGTTAGATTTTTGCTGCTCCCAACATGTGATCTTGTTTCAAAAAACAAAAAAACGGGCTGTACAAAATTTCAGCTTAATCGGTTACCTTTAAGGCTACCATCAAGTGGCTTAAAGTTGGAACATAGTTACACTATGATAAATTCCTATAATTCGCCCGATTTTATTTTTTTTCTGAGAACAATTTATGTGGACAGATCCAACCTATCCCAGCAGTTGTTTAAAACATTATGAATCAAATTTCGTTCTAAGATTTACAACTCTTACATTGTAGAAAAAACGCTTAAAGCTTGTTAGTTCGAAGGTAGTTTGGCTCCGACGATTTGATGAGAAATGTAGCCAACAAGAGATACATTGAAATCTTTTCTTAACTTGTATGACGAACTACCTGAAGAAGTTCACGTCATTTTGAGAGTGTAGGAATAAGACGTCACAAATGACACTGGTTGGGCTAAAGGGATTTTCCAATTACCTGCGTTTTTTTAAAATTTGAGGAATTTTTGTTGATATAAATATATTGATTTTATTTTTATTTACTTGGACTTTACTTTTATTTACAATATATGTCTGCAATGACCAACGATGACATCAAAAGTTGTTTGCACTATTGCTGACGATGAACTACTGATTTGTTTGGTGGCTAATTGAAAAACTCATTGACTCTGCTGCCTTGCTCTTTTTATCCCCTCAACTTAGGGTATATATCATTTGCTACGAGCCAAAAGTGTAATACATGGAAGGAGTGACCTAAGACCATAAGTATGTTCGGCGGATATCCGTTTTGGGTAATTTTAAGTCGAATGAGCAACGTCCGTCCGTCTGTCTGCTGGCTTGTGCGCACGATATCTCTTGAAATGAGTAACAGATTGGCTTCAAATTTCGTATGTGGTAATAGTTTCTTCTATCTCCGGCTAAGTTCGAAGATAATGGTCCACTCCTTCTAGTACCTCCCCCACAAAGGGTTAACATTTCGTGAAATTGATTATTTACTAACATCTATACTAGTTATTTGAATCCTCTGAAATTCTACACATAGTATTAGCTTATTAGTCACTATTAGCTCGAGAAAAAAATGGCGAATTGCCACTCTCCTTTTGGTACCTCCCACACAAATGTACAATTTTGAACCAAAAAATATTAGCTTATAACTTTATTACCAGTGCATACAAAGACTTGATATGGTTTAATAGTACCTACAATACAGCGAAAAATGGGCATTATTGCCACGCTACTTTTGGTACCTCCCACACAAATGGACCATTTTGTACCAAATGTTACCAGCTTATAACTTTAATATCAGTGCATACAAATACATACTTGAAATTTTGTACAGTGTAATGCTTTTATAGTACCAAGAGTCCAGAGAAAAATGGGCGTTATTGGCACGCCCCTTTAGGTACCTCCCACACAAATGGACTATTTTGTACCAAAAGTTAAAAGCTTATAACTTTAATACCAGTACATACTTTAAAGTTATTAAATGAAATTTAAATTGATAATAATTTAATTAAAACAAAAAAAGATAAATTTACTAATATTTTTTGGGACTCAAGGTGGGGGATTCATAAGTCGGTTTAAAATTTGTTTGCATAGATTTTTCTACGTCTTGTTGACTAACGGTAACTTGTTTACAAGTTGATCGCTTTAGATGTTTTTCAAATGATGGTTGGTTTTTTGTGCGTGACTGTATGATGTGATGTTGTTTTGGTGACGGTGCGGACTGAGGATAGGTGATCGCGTGAAAATTTCAAAAGTTCATTGTCGATGAGGGCTGCCTTGCAATTGCCCAAATGAGCTAAAATTTTGCACATATCGAGTTTTTGTTGATTGAAACAAGATAGGTGATTGGGAGCCAAACTTTTACAGAGTTGAAAAATAAGGGCCGCCCTAATGTGCACCCGTCATATCAACATGCAATGCCGACAACATATTTTCACGACTGCTATTTGAGTATAAAGACATCACCGTGTTAAGCAGCAACCGAGATCGAGAGTCATTGCAGACGGACGTTACACACCACATCGTTACTGGTGGCCCAACGGTGTCTGCCCGACCACGAAGGGTGCCACCTGAGAAATTCGCTGCTGCCAAAAAAGAGATTGAGTTTTTGGTGGAGCAAGGTATTTGCAAGCCATCCAAAAGTAATTGGGCAAGCCCCCTACATATGGTAAAAAAGACGAACGGGGAGTGGCGGCCGTGCGGTGATTACCGTGCGCTTAATGCGCAAACTTTACCAGATCGCTACCCTATTCCATTTTTGCATGATTGTACTCACATGCTCCATGGCAAGTATATATTTTCTGTGCTAGATTTACAAAAGGCGTAGCATCAAATACCCATAGAATCCTCCGACATACCCAAGACCGCGATAACAACACCCTTTGGGTTGTTCGAGTTCAACTACATGACATTTGGATTGCGGAATGCGGCACAAACTTTTCAGCGCCACATCATTTCTGTTTTGCACGGCACCGATTTTACATTCGCTTACATCAATGACATTCTCATTGCATCATCTAGTGCGGACGAGCACGAGAAACACCTGAGGATTGTTTTCGATCGGCTACGTAAAGCTGGTTTGGCAGTAAACGGCAGCAAATGTGTTTTGGGCAAGTCCGAAGTTAAATTTTTGGGCCACACTATAACACCGAACGGCATTAAACCACTCGAAGAGAAAGTGACAGCAATACGCGATTACCCCAAACCTAAAGTGGCGAAAGAACTTAAGCGGTTTCTGGGGATGATTAATTTTTACCTCTCCTTTCTCAGGAATGTAACGCGCAATCAAGGAAAATTGCAGGCTCTCATTTCGGGCAACGTCAAAAACTACACGACGCCAGTTGTTTGGGACGATGAAGCCACAAACGCATTTGAGGCCTGTAAGGAGGAATTAGCAAACGCCACCATGCCTTGTCACCTGTCGCCCAACGCAAAATTGTCTTTGTATACAGATGCCTCTAGTGAAGCTGTTGGTGCAGTTTTACAACAGACTGTAAATGGTAAGGTCCAACCATTGGGATTTTATTCCAAGAAGTTAACAGCCGCACAAGCAAAGTACAGTACATACGATCGGGAGCTGTTGGCCATTTATCAGTCAATAGACCATTTCCGGCACTTGTTAAAGGTCAGACAATTCACGATATTGACCGACCACAAACCGTTGGTATATGCTTTCGCCCAGAAAGTCGACAAAACACCACCAATGAGAGCGCGCCAACTGGACTTTATTAGTCAGTTTTCGACCGACATACGACACTTGCGGGGAGAGGAAAATGGCGTTGCCGATTTTTTGTCCCGAATAAGTTCGATAGACAGCCCGGATTTTGAGGCCTTGGCGAGGGAGCAAGATCGCGATTCGGAATTGAAGCAAATTATAGAAACCGATAATTCAACGCTAAAACTGAAAAGGGTTGCGGTTCCGAATTCGACCGAGACGCTGTATTGCGATACCACTAACGACAAAATTCGACCATTCGTACCACGAACTTTTCGTCGTCAGGTAATCGCGAAACTACATGACCTGTCCCACCCTGCACGAAAGGGAACGCAACGAATAGTTGGAGAAAGGTATGTATGGCCTGGTATGATGAAGGATATAGCACGTTTCGTCAGAGAATCGAGGCCCGTTTTGATCATATCAACGTGGATACTATTGGACCACTTTTGGACCAGACTGGACGGCAGCGTTGCCATTGGTTATGCTTGGCCTACGCACTTCTGTGAAAGAGGACATAAATGCGAGCCCAGCGGAGATGTTGTTTGGTTCGCAACTACGAATTCCTGGGGAATTTGTACATGCGGGTAAAGTCAAAGCTAGCGAATCCGACTTCATTAAAAACCTTCGTAGGCAGATGTCATCGTTGCGTCAGTATTCAACTTCACATTATGGCGAACCTAATGTGCACATTAGACCGTTTATAGCACATGATGCAAAAAGTGAAAGTTGCAGCGATCTTTGATTTCCGGACCGAAAAAGTTTCCATTTGGCCTACAAGACTTCCATAAAAATTTTTGTGCCGATCTGATAACCCTAGGGTCTGCCTAAAGTTCATTCAAAATTTAGAACACACTTTATAGGGGAAATATTTTTTTAATCAAAAGTCGTATGTTTAAATAAGTAAAATTACATTTCTTTGTATTATTAATTAATAAATAGTTTTTAAATATTAAGATCGGTGAAAAAAACAAAAAATACAATTAATTCAATATTATATTAGATCTGACTTGTTATGTGAGGGACATTTTCTACGATATTCTTCAATGCACTGTAATATAAATTGATTTTGTTCTTCGTCTTTCGTAAGTATTCTGTTGTAATCATTCATAAATTGTACACCGCGTTCAGCAGTGTCGTTAACAACAAACAGATTACGACAAACATCGAGAGTATCTTGATAATCTTCCCAAATGGATGGGTCATGCTTTAAAAATTCAGTACTCAATCCAAAAGCACAGAAAAAATTTTTGGTTTTGTATGAGACGAAATCGCTCAAATTATTACACAGTAATAGTTTCGGGTCGGAGAATTTTCGATCGTTTTCCAGATTTACGACGGGCTCTGTTGATTGCAGACGCCTAACCATTTTTCATTTCTCTTCGAGTGAAACATCCGAATCGAAAAATGCCAAAGCCATTGATTCTGGGGCCAAATACCACAAATGAATTTTCCATTTCTTCATAACCGCTTCAGACACATCTCTGTCGATTTCTGCGTATGCGAGACAAATAAGAATATGACTAAAATTAAATTTTGTGCGAAGCTGTCCCTTTGTCGTTCTGTAAACGACCCTGTTGCATGGCCGTATAGCGCGCTGCAAAGTTCTGCTTATGTTTTCTTATTTGACCAGTAGAAAAATGTCAGACTGATGCGAAAAATCAACTATCATGCAAATCCGTTGTTTTTTTTCATGCATGCACAAGCATGATCTATTTTTTATTGTGATTGCCCTTACGTCTCCATAGGTACATAGAGGCCATGTCGGTGTGCATGCATGCCCTGTCATGACGTAAAATTCAAATGAAAACTGCTGTAACTTTTTCGTTTTTCGGTCGATTTTGATTGTTTACGACTTGTAAGAAAGAAAATTTTATTCAAAGATCATTTAAAAACTTTTCATGCTAATAAAATATTTTTTAATTACTTGAACATGTGACATTTGATAAAAACCCAAATTTTGTTCATGTAAAGTGAGTTTTGTGTTTTCAAACAACTTTGGGCAGACCTTAGCGTTATCCAATCGGCACCAAATTTTTTATTGGAGGTTTGTAGTTCAAATGGAAACTTTTTCGGCCCGGAAATCAGTACCGAAAAAATAATAAATGGTCTAATACATATATTTACAAATGACATATGTACGTACTTAACACCTACGCTTACAGCCATACACATACGTATATACATACATACATTTTTCTTCTATTTTCTCTTGTTTCCATATTCGTTGGTCGGAAACAAATATCGGTTTCGGTGTTATATATATATACCCAGCCAGAAAAATACCATCCTCAAAGCGTCGTGAAAGCGCTGTGCACCGTCATCACACGGTGGGATAAAGCGTCAAAATGATAACACCGATATACGGTGCGACGGCGGTATTTTACAACGCTTTTGAAACGAAGAATCAATCATGAAATCAATGAATCAAATGAAATATATTATTTCTAAGGTATTCATTATTCAATCCTGCAGTCTTTTAAAGAAAAGACAATTTCCACCTTAACAAAAAGAATAGTTCCTTATAGGAACTTCTAAATTTTGATAACAAAATCGTAGTTTTTGACGAAATGCCGTATACTTCACATGTTTATTTAAAAAAAACCGGTTTAGTTTTTTCGGAATTAAGCCTAATTTTTTTCAGGAAAAGATATTCCACATAAATTTCAAAGAAAATCGTTTAATTTATTTTACTTAAATAATCGGTGACGTTATTTTAAAAATTGAAAAATTAAAAATTAGATTTTTTGCTTTTATACATAGTACACTAAAAACCTAGCCGTTTCGACTTAGCATATTTTGGAATGGAGGTATCGATTTAATGACTTACTTTACAAAAAGGGTTCTTTTTCTCAAATTATTTGTTCTCAAAGAATTGTAAATCCATCATGAAACAGCGCTTTAAAGACATTTTAAGCAAGCGTTGTGAAAGCGTCCCAAAACAGTGCTTTCACAACGCCTTTTTCGTGGTAACGTCATAAATTTCTGGCTGGGTATGTGTATATACGGATCGGTTTGAAATCCTATATATCCGCGTGCACCCTAACACACTGAATTTAAAAACACACTGATTTATTTAATATAAATTTCATTCACTGCAAACACAATGAAAAAATTAAAACCAGTTTTTCATAACAAAAATCCATAATTTCTATCAGCGATCATCCACATAATTTTATTTTCCATAGGAAACACATTGGTATTACTTTTCATGAAACACACAACAATGACAAAGACCTTTAGTGGTGGCACATAAATACCCTAGTATACGACAATGACTAGAAATACATATAGAACTACAGCAAGTACCTCTCCACCACAACACTCATTTGATACGAAATAGTTTACCACCCAAGATGCACGTAAAACATCGTTATCTCTTCCTGTGTAACAGTCATCATGTAAATACATTGTTATACCACAGTGACTGGAAATACATGTATAACTAAAGCAGGTGCCTTACCAACACAATACACATTTGATTTGGAACAGTTTACCGCCCCAGATGCATACGACCGACAGAACTATTGAAAATTGTGTGCCGCACTTTCCGCTCTTTTTTTCGCATTGCATACTTCGAACTCAAGTTGTTAACTTTCACACGACACACTCACATTTTGTTACTTGCGATCAGCGGATATATTAATGCCCATATTTTTTCATTTACGAATATATTAATCGTTTCACAAAACTTGTTATGATACAAAATATCTTCACTAACCACAAGTAGCTAACCGGGGAACTGCAAAGCCGATGAACTTGCTAGGAAAGGGACGACATTACAAATTCTCGAAGAATTTGCATATATTGGTGCGCCACTATCCACGTGCAAGCTTTGGCTTAGGCAAGAGGCAATCAGGCAGTCCAACGAAAGATGGACAGAAATCGGCACCTGCAGGGTAGCTAGACAAATCTGGCCAAGGTATGACCTGAAAAGGTCAAAATATCTTCTCGCACTAGAGAGGAAACGATTGTCTACGTTAGTAAAGGTTCTGACGGGACACTGCTTGATCGGCGAACACGCCAAAAGATTGGGTATTGACTCCAATGACTTCTGCCGAAGCTGTGGAGATGAGGAAGAAGTGGAGAGCATTGAGCACTTGCTTTGCGACTGTCCCGCTTTGAGTAAACGACGACTGGACATACTGGGGTCGGCCTTTGTAGGCAGCCTAACAGATCTTTCTAGTACTGATATTCGTACTATCGATAAATTTATATATCAAACAGGTTGGTTTCGATGAGGGGCATTTCAGCCCGTGGTAACACTAGGGACTTAAACTGGTCTATGTGAGCTTGTAAAAAAATACGGCTGCCACCCTAACCTAAACCACAAGTAGCGTTACACTATATCTCTAGACAAGAAATAAATACTAACATACAGCGCAGAACAGAACTAATGTGCTGCATATGACCCAATTATGTCAATTCCATTTCTCCAAACAGAACTCCTAATAGCACCAAATATCTTCGCACTACACACCAAAGCAACTCCACCATTTAAACAGTGATCATGGATATTGAGAGTTACCTCGATTGATCCAAGTTGGGCACGTGAAATATGCTTTTTTATTGCCCATTGAATGTTGCCTCGCTATAGCTTGGGAGCCACTGTAACTCCTATCGACCTTCGCTTTTAGCTTTTTTAGAAGTATTGCTGTTCGATCGAGCTTGGGGCGTGTACTTACCATATATTGGGCTTTTTATTGCTGTTGAATCAAGTCTGGGAAGTGTAATTACCTTACATGGATTTTTTAATTGATTGTAGTGCCATCGGTGGTACGTGATAATTTCTCAAAAACTATTTTCTCAAAACATCATTTTATTTATTTATATTCGTAACTGTAAGAAATCATTTTGTTATTTCTGAGTTTGTACTACCCAGGCTTCTGACGAGCAATGCGATTGCATCAACACAAAATAAATAATTTCAGCCCTATTCAAAAAAAACTTTATTGTAGCTTTAAAGTACTTTAAAATACTTATCAAACTCGTTTTGTGCAATAAACCTGTAATAGAACAGCGTATTCAAAATCCCACAATAAAGGTTAAATAACTAAAAGATATCTGATAGCAAATTTGTGTTTGCATCTGGCAACTTCTGTGATTCTTGATTGTCATTTAATAATTAGATATGAAAAACTCCGGTTACAATTTATCCGGTAATCAAGTCTAAATGACTACTGGCATACTTTTTGAAGAAATAAAAAATATATATTTTGTTTACCATAAAGCATATGTAAAATAAATCAACACATTTTAATAAAATTATCATTTGTTAAGATATATTGTTGCAGACGGCTCGAAATGTATTCGAATAACGAGTTTCTTTACATTTTTTGACGTCGCTAACATATTAATTTACCTCAAATAATTAGTGAGCTGTAGAAGTTACAATGGAAATGAAAAAAATGAAAGAGAAAGTTGTACAAAAATTATATTTTCCTGAATGAAAATGGAGGATGACATGGTAAGTGCATATTGGGCCGGGTCGATTTGTGGGGAGGCAAAAAAAGTCGCCATTGCTCAGTGAAAATCGTATTCTAGGGATCAAAATAAGAAACTTTGCCGAAGGAACCATACCTCTAAAACGAATTCTGATGTCCCGGAATTTGGGTCGAAATTTTGGGTAGGGGCAAATTTTGAAAAATCCCACTTTGATCCATTTAGAGTGCTCCAATCGAGTCCAAATGTATCACCGACCCCCACTAACTTTGGAGGCCCTACCCACCCATGCCAGTGGCACACCCCCTGGAACCCCTGGGGGTTCCATACATTTGGACTCGATTGGAGCACTCTAAATGGGTCAAAGTGGGATTTTTTCCGGGACATCAGAATTCGTTTTAGAGGTATGGTTCCTTCGGCAAAGTTTCTTATTTTGATCCCTAGAATACGATTTTCACTGAGCAATGGGCGATTTTTAAATCGACCCGCCCTAGTGCATATACATATATACTACTCCAGCAAAATTGCACGTGGTGAAGTATTACATGGCAATAGTACAAATCTTTTCAAAACGCTCGCTATGTGTGTAAGCTGTGATTTTAATTCTTCATCGCTGTCTTGTATATGTTGATATTCTCTCCTTAGAGGCTTTTGTAAAAATAACACCATATATTGCAGAATATAAACGTGAAGACACCAGAGATAAAAAGACAAAGACCGCTGTCGAGGCTGAACATTATGCGAAACAAAGTCTGGCACTGCTACAGCTTCATTGGTACCCAGAGAACAACTGATCGAGATATAAATGCAAGAATTAAATAAACGAACTACAATTGACTCTGGAACGCTTTGAATAACAAAGGAAGGACCTGCATGTTTAGTCCGAAGTCATGAAGCTGTAGTACCGACTGCTCTATTCAGGGAAGTAATAGACGAGGTCGTGCTGATTGTTGGCGCAGACACGAACGCTCATCATACTATCTGGGGTAGTAGTAGGATATGAACAATAGGAGTGATTCGCTTCTGGACTTTAATCAAACTACCAACCTAAGTATTTGTAAAATGGGTAATAAACCGACCTTTACAATTAAAGACAGACAAGAAGTACTAGACGTAACGTTTGCTACTGACCGGCTGTTAGACAAAATTATTGGGTGGAATGTGCTGGACGACCACTCATTCTCAGATCACCATTATATTGAGTTAATACTCGTTGAAAAAACGCCTGAACCTGCTGTCCTCAGAAATGTGAGAAAGACAAAGTGGCACCTGTATGAGAAGAATTTCAAGAAAGTCCTCAACTCCAAACTGCTGTACGAACCGAATGACAAAGCCGGTCTGAATAATCTGGTCGAGCATATCACCACATCATTCAATAGTTCCCTTGAAGAAGCCTGTTCAAAAACAAGGTACAATGGTAAAACTAAACCCCTATGGTGGACTTCTGAGCTAACGGCTATGAAAAAGATCTGCAACAAGCTATTCAACAAGGCTAAATCTACTGGGGTCGCTAATGTCTGGGATGCCTATAAAGAGCAACTATACCTTCTGTGGCGAAGTGGAAAAGGTCTCCCACGCCGCAAGGCTGAGGAAAATACTATCAGCTTCACCCTGTACAGTGGGTTACTTGCACAATGTGGCAAATAATTGGACAAACACAGCGAGCAGTCGCTCAATGTACTGCTCGACACACATTTCCCGCGGAACTCTCTAACAGAACCCGAGGATCAGCAGCACCAACAAGAGTGCGAGTGGACTGCGACCGTCGCTAGCTTGTTGACTGAGAGATCCAGAATAAGCTGGGCTATTAATAGCTTTGTGCCCTTCAAGTCACCTGGACCAGACGGCATCACTTCTGCAGAAATGCAGAAAATGTTGAAGTACATTATCCCCTGGCTGGAGAAAATTTATGTAGGCTGTATCAGGCTTTCACACATCCCGAATCGATGGAGGGGATGTGTGAAAGCCTGATTCTGGGACAAAAGACTTCAGACCAATTAGCCTATCATCCTTCCTATTGAAAGGTCTGGAAAAACTATTAGATTATTTCATTAGGGAAAACCTGGATACCGACTCCTGTCGGTGAACCAACATGCTTACAATAAGGGGAAGTCTACAGAATCAGCCCTGCACGAACTTGTGAGCACTATCGAATCGTCCCTGCATTTCAAGGAATTCACCATGGTGGCATTTCTTGACGCAGAAGGGGCTTTTAACAACATTCACTCAGATGCAGTAATTGCGGCACTGTCACATCTAAAAGTTAACTCTAGTTTGATTAGACTAATTCAAAGTCTGCTCAACAGTAGACGCATAACAGAATGTCTTGGGTCCACAACTCTAACAAGGTTTGTAAACAGAGGGATCCCACAAGGAGGAGCAAAATTCGAAAACGTCCTCCGAGACATTCTACAGGTGGCTCTGAACAAATTGGCTAGATGGGCCAGAAGCAGCGGTTTGGGCGTAAACCCAAACAAGACAGAATTGGTTCTCTTTACTAGGATGCATAAAGTCCCACATGTGGACCCTCCACCTCGGATAAATGGAACTATTCTTTTCTGAAAGTGCAAAATTTGTAGGAGTAATTCTAGATAGAAAACTGTTATTTAGACTTAACGTATTGGAACGTGTAAGGAAGGCCAACGTCGCCTTATATTCCTGCAAAAAGGCTGTAGGGTCGCGGTGGGGCCTCTCTCCTAAAATCGTCCACTGGATATATATAGCAGTAGTTCGTCCTATACTGCTATACGGCATTGTGGTATGGTGGACGGCAACTGACAAACTAACCATCACCAACCTACTAACAAAGGTTCAGAGAAGAGCCTGCCTGAGTATAAGCGGAGCCTTAAGGACTACAGCGACCGAGTCTCTACAAGCCCTACTCCATATACTGCTGATTAATATTGTGGCGAGAGAAGTTGCAACCAAAGTGGCAATAAGTTAAACTGCCTATCAATGTGGAGGTACAAAAACTACGGTCACATGAGGATATCAAAGTGTAGTGCTATAGTAATCGACCGAGTGGACTACATAAATACCAACGGTGTACACCTTCGAGAGAAATTACATCACTATGATTCCCGCCAGAGATGAATGGGTTGGAAGAATACCAGGTAATAGAAACCATCTCCACTTTTACACGGATGGTTCGAAGCTTGATGACAAGGTTGGCTTCGGAGTACACCGTGCAGAGCTTAGATTGGATATAGCACACAGACTACCAGATACCTGCAGTGTCTATCAAGCCGAAATAATGGCAATATGGGAAGTAGCCAAGTGGCTGAGTCGCAACATAGTAACCAACACTGGCGTTGTAATTTACTCGGACAGCCATGCTGCCATCAATTCTCTGGAGGCAACATCCCTAAATTCACAAACAGCCCTCGACTGCCGCAAATCTCTTAACGAGATGGCTGATCAGTTTAATATACATCTCATATGGGTACCAGGGCATCGGGATATCCCGGGGAACTGCAAAGCCAATGAACATGCTAGGAAAGGGACGACATTAAAAATTCTCGAAGAATTGGCATATATTGGTGTGCCACTATCAACGTGCAAGCTTTGGCTTAGGCAAGATGCAATCTGGCAGTCCAACGAAAGATGGACAGAAATCGGCACCTGCAGAGTAGCTAGACAAATCTGGCCAAGGTATGACCTGAGAAGATCAAAATATCTCCTCGCACTAGAGAGGCAAATATTGTCTACGTTAGTATCAGTTCTGCTTACAAGCACACCTACATAGGATAGGAGTTGTAGATGACAACATATGTAGGGCATGCGGGGAGGATGACGAAACGTTGGAGCATTTCCTCTGCCACTGCCCAGCGTTCGCCAACAATAGATCACGTTTCCTAGGAAATGATGCTATACCAACCTTGACCCAACTTAGGGGCGTAGACAGTTCTGACGGGACACTGCTTGATCGGCGAACACGCCAAAAGATTGGGTATTGCCTCTAATGACTTCTGCAGAAGCTGTGGAGATGAGGAAGAGGTGGAGAGCATTGAGCACTTGCTATGCGACTGCCCCGCTCTGAGTAAACGACGACTGGACATACTGGGGTCGGCTTTTCTAGGCAGCCTAACAGATCTTTCCAGTAACGATATTCGTACTATCGATAAATTTGTATATCAAACAGGTTGGTTTCGATGAGGGGCATTTCAGCCCGTGGTAACACCAGGGACCTAAACTGGTCTATGTGAGCTTGTATAAAAAATACGGCTGCCACCCTTACCTAAACCTAAACTAAAGAAGCAACTAAAGGTTACTCGACAACCTGCAGCCTTCCGAAAAGTCTCTTCCATAAAATTCATTCCAAGGAATTCCATGTTTTATGACCTGCCTGGAAGAACAATCGAAACAGCAAGAACATTTCAATGAAAGTTGCCCAAGACGTGTTGACTTCGGGCAATGAACGCATGACCGAAATGAAAGTGCACCAAGACATGGCTTACATTGGAGATACAAGATACTAGACGACGGGTAGAACAATCCATTGAGTCTCTGCGTCAGAAACTATCCATGCTGGAGGAGACGACGTCGAGCAACGATGTAACCCAGCTAAATAATCTTAAAATTGATCCGCAAAACCCTCAGGAGTTCTACAACAATATCCTGGACACCGACAAAAAACCGTCCTTAGATTTTCACACTCCAGATGATGGTTTGTTACAATCTGAGGCCAATTAGCTACGCCTACAAGCTGCTTTTGTTTTTATTGTTTTCTACTTCACTGAAATTATAGCATTTCAGTGCACAATACACAAAAATAAATAAATACATTAAACGTCAAAATGACAATATCACTTATTGTAGGTTTATAGAAGGGCACATCTTACAATAAATTTTTTCATTTAAACAAACCTTTATTAAAGTTAAAGTATAACGCTATTGTTCGTTTTTGAATTCACATTTGAGAAAAATACTCTATTATCCGTTTATAAAAGTGTTGTAAGTTTATTTTGAATAAGGCTGTTTATTAGCGGGTTGATTTTTTTATTAAAATCGTACAGCAAAAACGTAAACTACATAAAATTGTAAGAAAAATCTCCGAAGAAACCATGTATCTAAAATAAAATCCCAACCCGCGCCTCTTGACTTGAAAATGTATATTCCCGCCTTTGCCAAAAAAAAAATAAATGTTAGAAAAAATATCTTTTTCCAAGAAGAAATTGAATTTTCTGAATAAAATTGTTTAGCAAGGTAGTTCTTTTGCACTTTATATATTTTCTACACTCAAAATTATTTTCATTAAAAAAATATTCACCCAAGTAACAAATGATTGAAAAAAATGATAAAATGATTTTTCCATTTTGTGTGGGAGGTACCAAAAGGGGCGTGGCAACATCGCCCATTTTTCACTGGATTGTAGGTACTATGAAACCATCAGGGACGTATCCAGGATTTTGGTTCGGGGGGGGGGGACCTTTTTTTCCATTACAAAGATAAACAATTAAAAAATTGCGTTTATTGTGTAGGTAATGGAAGTTAAGTTCCTTAGTTTTTTATTCGAATTTTATTCCTAAATATAAATGTGTACGAGATCAGTAAAACTTTTTATAATAAAATACGTAAGAGTTAAAAATATATCAATTATTTCATCGATTTTGACTTCATCTTTGTATATAGACATCAAAGTCAGATAAGATAGCATTCCATTCCATTCTGTTCCGGAGATAAGTTTTTATTCTTCTTAACGTCGAGAAACTTCGCTCAGCAGATGCCGTTGTCACAGGTATTGTAGCCAGTATCTGCAAAAGGGTAAAAACGCTTGGGAACATGTCCTCATCACAAACTGAAATAGCATCTAATGTTTTTGATGGCTTATCATTCTTCTGCTTCCAATAATCAATTCATATACTTATTTCAGCTAAAACAGATTTTGCTGAATTTTTTAAATCGTTTTTGCAAAAAAGTGTGACTTCTTCGAAATCTTCCTTTATTAGATTTACAACTCTTATCGGAACGATATTAAACAGACTTGTTATTATAGCTTCATGTTCGGAAAATCTATTATTTAAATGTGATATTACTTCGTCCAGATATGGTATGAACAATGTTGTAGTAAAATGCGCCTTGGCATCTCAACCAGGAATATTAGCCCTATACTTTTGAGTGCCTACTCTTCTAGGTAGTGCGGCTTCTATTCCATAACTTCTTGCAAGTTGTGTGGATTCTTCAAACAGTTTATCAAACTCTGCATCTGAATTTCTACGCATGTCACTTAACTTAGTCGTTGCCAATTTTGTGATTTCGTAAGACTTTATTATATCTATGTTAATCGTTTGCAAATACCGTGATAAGTTCTGTATAATGGCCAATATAAATATTACCACTCCCAATATAAAGTCAAATTTACATAAACGGTTGTGCAAACTGATTCCATCACTGCAACCTACATGTTAAAAAGGTAGATAGATAAGAAATCATAAAGGTAATTTTAACTTAATTTTCGCCATATCTGGTTATCATAAATTTAAAGCCAACCAATAATTACACCGGTCGACAAAAACAAAATTTTTTCTTGGGTTTCTGTTTTAATGCATAGATTCTGATTCTAGACGTCAAAAAACGTAAAAATCTCCAATCTAAGCTTTCAAAGTTTGTTTTTGTATATTTTACATCGATAAGAAAGTTTTAAAGTTAAAACCTTACTAAATTAGCTATAACTTTTAAAAAACATCGATTTTCTTCGGAATTGGCTCGTTTAATTCATGACCGAACAGACTTTACGATAGAATCATAAAAATATAACATTTGTTAATTTTTTGATTGTTTTGTGGGAGTTTTATTTTAAAAATATTAAAATTTTATCAAAAAATTACATTTTTTTGTAATATTTTGTAATACTCGTAAATCGTCGAAACCGCTGAACGGATGGAAAATGGTATTATATGACGTTGAAGGCTACTTAATATTTAATTCTTTAAAACTTTCCTCAACCAAATCGGATAAATGGTTCTCGAGTTATGCCACTATATGTGGTTCAACCACTAATTTCTTTCCATATCAAAGCTTATCGCGAGAATTTAAAGAGACAACCCTTTAGGCTAAGAAAAAAAGAGGGGTTGAACCACATATAATGGCAAAACTAGAGAACTATTCATCCGAATTGGTTCAGGTAAGCTTTACAAACTTTAGAATTAAGTAGCCTTCAACTTCGCACAATACAATTTTCCATCTGTTTAGCGGAGAAAATTTTAATAATTTTTAAATAAAAGCCTCATAAAAACATAATTGTCATATTTTTGTGATTTATCGTAAACTCTGAAAGGTTATGAATAAAATTCCGAAGAAAATCGATGCATAATTTAAAAAGTTTTAGCGAGGAAACCATGCACTTTTCTTATTTTTAGTTGTTACGGATACGTAACAACTACTGGATACGTCCCTGGAAACCATTACACTGTACAAAATTGCAAGTCTTTTTGTGCATAGGTATTCAAGTTATAAGCTGTTAACATTTGGATCAAAATGGTCCATTTGTGTGGAGGGTACCAAAAGGGGCGAGGTAACTTCGCCCATTTATCATGAGGTGATAGTGACTAATAAAATAATATTATGTGTAGAATTTCAGAGGATTCAAATAAGTAGTAAAGAAGTTATTAAATAATCAATAATTCACTTAATATTAACACTTTGGGGGGAGGTACTAGAAGTGGTGGGCCAATATGGCCGGAGATAGAAAAAAATATTACCACATACCAAATTTGAAGTCAATCGGTTACTCCTTTCGAGAGTTATCGTGCGCACCAGCTAGCAGCCAGACGGACGGACATTGCTCATTCGACTTAAAACGACCTAAAACGGATATCCGCCAAACATACTTAAAATCGTATGTCACTCCTTTGATGTGTTACACTTTTGGCCCGCAGCAAATGATATATACCCTCGTATCACTAAAGTTTAGTGTGTAATAAAACATAATATATTTCAAAAAAAGAAAATAATTTAAGCAAAAGAAGAGGAAAAAAATTTCAAGTCGAGAGGCGCGGATTAGGTTTTGATTTTAGACCCAGGGTTTCTTCGGAGAATTTTCTTAGAATTTAATGTAGATTACGTTTTTGCTATACGATTTTAAATTTTTTTTTATCCATACAAATCAACCCGACCTACTGTTTATGTATAACACTAGCACTCCAACAAAATATCCTTTCTGTTATTTAAATTAACTATTTTCTAAGTCGGCATTATTCTAATTACCCAGCCAGAAATTTATGACGGTACCACGAAAAAAGCGTTGTGAAAGCACTGTTTTGGGACGCTTTCACAACGCTTGCTTAAAATGTCTTTAAAACGCTGTTTCATGATGAATTTACAATGCTACGAAAAATTAGATCTTTTTGGAAAGTATTATCAAAGTTAGTCATTAAATCGATACCTCCATTCCAAAACATGCTAAGTCGAAACAGCTGGGTTTTTAATGTACATACTACGTATAAAAGCAAAAAATTACACTTACCCCCAGTTTTTGTTCGTCTACGGCGAATCATCTAAAATCTGTCAATTGATACGCGAAAAAACCTTACTAAATTAGCTATAACTTTTAAAAAACATCGATTTTCTTCGGAATTGGCTCGTTTAATTCATGACCGAACAGACTTTACGATAGAATCATAAAAATATAACATTTGTTAATTTTTTGATTGTTTTGTGGGAGTTTTATTTTAAAAATATTAAAATTTTATCAAAAAATTACATTTTTTTGTAATATTTTGTAATACTCGTAAATCGTCGAAACCGCTGAACGGATGGAAAATGGTATTATATGACGTTGAAGGCTACTTAATATTTAATTCTTTAAAACTTTCCTCAACCAAATCGGATAAATGGTTCTCGAGTTATGCCACTATATGTGGTTCAACCACTAATTTCTTTCCATATCAAAGCTTATCGCGAGAATTTAAAGAGACAACCCTTTAGGCTAAGAAAAAAAGAGGGGTTGAACCACATATAATGGCAAAACTAGAGAACTATTCATCCGAATTGGTTCAGGTAAGCTTTACAAACTTTAGAATTAAGTAGTCTTCAACTTCGCACAATACAATTTTCCATCTGTTTAGCGGAGAAAATTTTAATAATTTTTAAATAAAAGCCTCATAAAAACATAATTGTCATATTTTTGTGATTTATCGTAAACTCTGAAAGGTTATGAATAAAATTCCGAAGAAAATCGATGCATAATTTAAAAAGTTTTAGCGAGGAAACCATGCACTTTTCTTATTTTTAGTTGTTACGGATACGTAACAACTACTGGATACGTCCCTGGAAACCATTACACTGTACAAAATTGCAAGTCTTTTTGTGCATAGGTATTCAAGTTATAAGCTGTTAACATTTGGATCAAAATGGTCCATTTGTGTGGAGGGTACCAAAAGGGGCGAGGTAACTTCGCCCATTTATCATGAGGTGATAGTGACTAATAAAATAATATTATGTGTAGAATTTCAGAGGATTCAAATAAGTAGTAAAGAAGTTATTAAATAATCAATAATTCACTTAATATTAACACTTTGGGGGGAGGTACTAGAAGTGGTGGGCCAATATGGCCGGAGATAGAAAAAAATATTACCACATACCAAATTTGAAGTCAATCGGTTACTCCTTTCGAGAGTTATCGTGCGCACCAGCTAGCAGCCAGACGGACGGACATTGCTCATTCGACTTAAAACGACCTAAAACGGATATCCGCCAAACATACTTAAAATCGTATGTCACTCCTTTGATGTGTTACACTTTTGGCCCGCAGCAAATGATATATACCCTCGTATCACTAAAGTTTAGTGTGTAATAAAACATAATATATTTCAAAAAAAGAAAATAATTTAAGCAAAAGAAGAGGAAAAAAATTTCAAGTCGAGAGGCGCGGATTAGGTTTTGATTTTAGACCCAGGGTTTCTTCGGAGAATTTTCTTAGAATTTAATGTAGATTACGTTTTTGCTATACGATTTTAATTTTTTTTTTATCCATACAAATCAACCCGACCTACTGTTTATGTATAACACTAGCACTCCAACAAAATATCCTTTCTGTTATTTAAATTAACTATTTTCTAAGTCGGCATTATTCTAATTACCCAGCCAGAAATTTATGACGGTACCACGAAAAAAGCGTTGTGAAAGCACTGTTTTGGGACGCTTTCACAACGCTTGCTTAAAATGTCTTTAAAACGCTGTTTCATGATGAATTTACAATGCTACGAAAAATTAGATCTTTTTGGAAAGTATTATCAAAGTTAGTCATTAAATCGATACCTCCATTCCAAAACATGCTAAGTCGAAACAGCTGGGTTTTTAATGTACATACTACGTATAAAAGCAAAAAATTACACTTACCCCCAGTTTTTGTTCGTCTACGGCGAATCATCTAAAATCTGTCAATTGATACGCGAAATATATAAGCCACAGTTAATCGAAATTTGACGTTTCTTCGTAAACGAACGAAAACGTATTACAAAACAGGATGTAATTAACAATTTTAAAGTAACGTCACCAGCATACAATAAAACATATTAATTGTGCAGTTTTCCAATTATTTAAGTCTAATAAATTAAACGATTTTCTATGAAATTCATGCGGAATAACTTTTCCTGCAAAAAGTTTGGCTTCATTTCGAAATAAATGAAAACACATATGGATTTCGTCAAAAATTACGATTTTGTTAGTAAAATTTAAAAGTTCACATAAGGAAGTATTCTTTTTCTTAATGTGGGAATTGTCTTTTTTTAAATACTACAGGATTAGCTTTTACTGTACATCTCTGACATGCGAAAAACCCAGTGGTACCTTTACAATATCTAAAGAATGATCAGGCTGGTGTGTTGCAGGAAAAATTTAATATTATGAATTGTTGTTGTAGCAGCTTTGAGACGCTGATTATGAATTCAAAATCTTTGCCATTTAAATGAATACTTTAAAAATAATATATTTCATCTGATTCATCGATTTCTAAATACGATTTTTTTCGGAATTATTACCTTCAAACCATCGGAAAAAAGTCATGGATTTTGTTTTTACAGCGTTTCAACAGCCTTGTACAATACCGCCGTCACACCGTATATCGGTGTTATCATTTTGACGCTTTTACAACGCTTTATCCCACCGTGTGATGATGGTTCACAGTGCTTTCACGACGCTTTGAGGATGGTATTTTTCTGGCTGGGTAATTGTTTAATGGTTATTACTTCACATTTTCTACAACATGTTTTTTTTTCAATTCATTACATTTTTTTTATTGAATCTTTCATTATTATACAATGAAAATAACAATAAGTGGACAAATCTTAACCTAAAATACTATTCTCTGGGTTCTTGCCATTGCGAATAAACCATTGAGATTCTACACGATTTTTTACTTAAACAAAAAGGTTAACATTTCAAATTTAAGAATTCATAATTTCATTTCGTTTGTTGTTTTTGATTTTGATTGTGATTAGTTTTAATTTAAATCATGTCCAGCGTATATTTCCTTCTAAGGCGGTTATGACCTTCAAAATTTAGTAGTTCTCGAGCCAGAATGTTTGGATGATTGAATAGTTTACCCACGTAACACCGGCAATATTTTTCAATTTCCTCTTGTACTGTTGGCATGTTGAGATCCTTATGGATGTTAGCGTTTCTTATATACCATGGTGCACCTGTAATTAAACGAAGAATATTCGATTGTCTTCTATGTAATTTGCATACATTTGAAGCGCACGCTGTACCCCAGAGCTGGATACCATATGTCCAAATTGGCTTCAATACCGTTTTGTATAAAAGAACTTTATACTCTGGATCTAGGGCAGATCTTTGGCTGATAAGCCACTGAAGTTGATTAGTTTTGAGTTGTATTTGAGTTACTTTAGAGTCTATGTGGCGCGACCACGTCAAACGCCGATCTAAATGGATTCCAAGGTATTTTACATGTTCCTTTTGGGGAATCTGTGAATTGAAAATATAAATTGGAGGACTTGTATCCCTTCGCAGGGTAAAAGTAATATGAGTACACTTTAGGGCATTCACCATTATTCTCCATTTTTTAACCATTCTTCTAGAATTCGGACATGAGACTGCAGTTGATCGGACGCAACTGAAGGGTTTTTGTGAGTACTGACGAAAGCAGTATCGTCCGCAAAAGTAGACGTGTGCTGTAAAAAAAACTTACAGTATAGGGCCAAGAATGCTCCCCTGTGGGACACCGGCATTTATTTTCTTAGGGCTATTTGATTTAACTTGAAAAGACCGGTTAGTCAAATAACTCCTGAACAGCTTATGCGTGTTGATTGGCAGAAGGTCGCATATTTTGTACAAAAGTCCTTCGTGCCAAACTTTGTCAAATGCTTGGGAAATATCTATGAATAACGCCGAACAGTATTCCTTATTCTCAAAAGCTCTTTTGATGCAGGTTACGATACGGTGTACCTGTTCTACAGTATTATTTCGAAAACCAAATTGATGGTCAGGTATAATATTGTGAGAAATTATATGAGGTGTTATTTTCTTCATGAGAATGGACTCAAACATTTTTGAAAGTACCGATAGTAAGCTTATAGGGCGATAGGATTTGACTTGAGTTGGATCTTTGCCTGGTTTCGGTATCATCACGATTTCAGACCTCTTCCAAGATAGGGGGAAGTAACATACACGGAGAATTGCATTGAATAAAAATAACACAATTTTCAAGGCTTAAAAGGGAAGTTCTTTAATCATTTTCGCTGTTATACCATCTCCTCCGGGCGATTTCTTTAATTTTAGTTCTTTGACTGATTTTTCAACATCCTTTATTCTAAGTTTGATTGGGCCAGGAATTATATCATCTATCACGGGCTGATAGCTTGGGCGGGGAATTAAATCATCTATCACGGGCGGATAGATTGGGCGTGGAGTTATATCGTCTATCACGGGCGGAAAGATTGGGCGAGAAGTTATGTGATCTATCACGGGCTGAGATTGGGAGAGGTATTGAGTCATTTATCCCGGGCGGATAGGTTGTGTGAGAAATTATATCATCTATCACGGGCGGATAGATTGGGCGAGGAATTATGTCGTTTATCACGGGCGGATAGTGTGGGCGAGGAATTATGTATATCTATCACGGGCGGATAGATTTCAGATGTATCACTGTTGGGTGTAAAAACGGACTCGAGGTAGTTTGCGAATGCATTTACTTTATCTTCTGTGCTTTTTGCCCAGTTCCCATTTTCAAGGCGAATTGGGGATTCATGCGCAACAGGGCCTCGCATGTTTTTTTGTGGCCTTCCAGAGACTATAATCTGTTTTCTGGGTTGGATCCAGAGATTGCAAATATATTTTTAGATCACTTTCCTCGGCTGATTTTAGGGCTGATTTCAATCTTTTCTGTCAATTGTTTAGTTTTTTTCTCAGTGCTGGGGAGCGATATTGTTGCCACTCTCTTCTTACGCTTCTTTTTTCATTGCTTAACGCTTGGATGCCTGTTGGGTTATTGGAGTTATCTCTTTTGAATGCGCTCTTTCGAGTAGCCACTTTAACAGCACTGTTTACAACGTCTGTGAATAGGTTTACCGCGGCTTCAATTTCATCCGTTGTACGTAACGATACACCATCGGATAGGTGTGAGCTAACGCATTTTTTATATTTTAGCCAGTTGGTATACTTATTGGGCAAACTGTCACACCCATTTTCATGATTGTTGTAAAGCAGTGTCAAAATGGTAGGCGAATGATCCGATGATAGATCAAGTGATGGACATAGAGATAATTGTTCACGACTTATATTTTTTATTATAGCGAAATCAATAAGGTCGGGTGTTTTATTCAGATCTGAGGGCCAATATGTTGGGTGACCGCTCGAAGCTACATCTAGTTTAGCAGATGTTATGGCTTTAAGTAGTTGTCTACCTTTTGGAGTAGTGAGGCGAGAGCCCCAAAATGTGTGCTTGGCATTGTAGTCACCTGCTACCAAAAACTTTGTGCCAAGAGTGGAGAAGAACTCCATGAATTGATCTTTGTTAATATTGTGCCTACACTAAAAAAAAGCGTACTGAAAATCAATGAATTTTTCGTAAAGTTTAAGATTTCGGCAATGATTTCGAGCCAAAGACAATCGCTATAAAAATAAGAAGGTTTTATAGTTAATTTAAAGACGTGAATAGTATTTGTTTTGAGGATGTATTTCATAGAATTAAGAATTTTGGGTAATAAAACTAATTAAGTTTGGTCTTAAAATATGCACATTTTTGTGTAAATTTAAGTATGGCGCGTGTTTATTTTTAGTAAAATATCATATAATTTAAAACATTATCGTAATAAAATTTAAAATGTTTGTCCTTGATATAAGAATATACTGGTAATTATTTTAAGGCATACATGAATTTAAATACATTTTTTTTAAATATGTATGGAAAATTCGTTACATTATATTGATTATAATGTTACTCTTTTAAATGAATCATTTTCTTTGAAATCATTTACTATTCAAAGAAAATTCAATAACACAACACTTTATCTTTATAAATAAATATTTTATTTGTTATATTTTATATTGGAAAATACAAAAAAATATAATACGTATTACGGATAACCTTGAACATTTTATAATTTAAAACAATATGTAATTGTATAAAGACACACACTATGAAGTTTGACTTTTATTCGAATATTGTATTGTTATGTATCGATTCTACAGCGGGATTCGTTTATCTATTTGTTGTCCATGAAAATTTTTTATCGGAACCGACCTTAATGATTTTTAAACTTGAATTTGGCTGGAATTTAAATAGAAATTATATAAAACAAATATTATATCATTATATCATATAGTTTGGATGCTAACTCATTTCCTGCAATTTGTAAATTTTTAATTCCCCACTGCATTTTTCATATATCCAAATAAAGTTCAATTGCGCGAACTAAAATAAAAATATGTAATTTGAATAGAAATCAAACAGAATGATTTATATACGATAAAGTATTAAAATACATTATATCATATAACTGTCACAAAATGTTGAAAGATAAGAGATATGTTAAAATCTTTGGAATATACTTACTTACACTGAAATATTTAGTCACTCTTCTACGACACAAATTCTCATAATAGATCCATACAAAATTTGCTGTACTAAAAGTTAAAAAAAATATTTATGTAAGATGTTATTAATAATAGAAACTGATTGTCTTGAAAGTGGCGAATGTGACATTTTTTATATAAATTGAGTTATCAAAAATAATTTTCTCAAAAAAATCAATCGTGACTTAGATTTTAAAATCTTAAGTTTTGTTAGCAAACAAAACTATAAAAACTTATTAAAAATTACTTCTGTAAAACAAAAGCTAATGCTGCTTATGACATTCTGTACGAATCCTAGATTAAGAGTCCATTTGGTCAACATTAAATTTTTTATATAAAATGAATATGGAAGACAATATTTTATATTTATTTTTATTCAATACTTCGTGAAAAGAAAGCAGCTTATTTACAATTATTTTTGAGCAAAAACGCTTATTATTTTGATTTTAGTAAAACAAAAATATCCCTTGGACCATATATATACAAGGCAATATATATGCATACATATATTACCGTTTATAAAGGAAACGATACAAAAATTGGATCAAATGGGCCAGCAGGTTTAATTAAGAAGTACTTATGAAGCAATTATGAACACGAAATCAAGGAAAAATTTAAACGAAAATTAAAAAAAGGAAAAAATCTTTTTAAATAAATTATATTTCGAAAACTTTTAACAATATCTTTGTTTGTGTGAAAACACATATTTTATATGTGAACGTCAGTTCGCAAATATATTTTGTTCTAATACATTAATATATGCGTTCCAAATTAAATTTCTTGATTTTCAAATAAAATATATTTGTTCAGAAATACATAATACTTACAAATATTATTTCCAAATCTATTTCCTTTCAATTCAAACATTCCCATGTAGGTGCATGCTCACTTATTTTTTGAAAGTTATAAATGGCATTCAGCACTGCATTTTTCATATATCCATCACATTTATCTTCAAATATTGCGTGATCTAAAATTAAATTAATTAATTTTTTTCTGAAAATAAATCAAATAAAATTATTTATAAACAAAAAAAAAAATGCAAATAAATTTTATCATATCAAAATTGGAAAACGCTGAAAACTAAGAGAAATATTTCAACCGTTCATATATTACGTTGAAATATTTTGTAAAATTTGCCACTCTTCTCACAAAAGACCCATTCTAAAATTGTTTTACCGAAAAAATTAAAAAAGATAGTTATATGTATAACATATTATTAATAATAAATTTCTATATTGCCACAAATAATTTTACATTTCTGCATTATGCGCTGGTATTTTTAATAAATAAATACTTTCAATTAAAATGTGTTTTGTTAATTTTGTAATTGCCAATAAGATGTTTATTTCAGGATAATAATATTATTTTTCATGTACCTAAACATTTTCCCATTGTCTCCTTCAGTATTACAAAATCTATTACTCAAATTTTTGTCATCCATTTGGCACAAATCTCTTCACAGGACTTACAAACAAGATCTCCTTCAAAAACGCATGTACATCGCCATAAATAACATACAGCAAAAATAACTATGACACACGCACTCCCTTATCACAGAGATCATTGGTGATGCCGACGGCATAACCACATGCATACACACATGTTCAGGACGGTTTCATTTGTTGTTGGTGCTATGCTTTAGCAAAAATAACTGTTAACAGCCCATATTAAAATTATTTTCGGTGCAATATGCACGTATGTATGCACGTATACTTACATATTCACAGCAATCAAATTTGTTCACAATACGCGTCCCGAAAACAGACAACCGTTTCCTTCCATCGCTTGTAAATAGCTGACGATTTAAAAGAAAACGAACAACAGAACTGTTCTCTATTTTCTCTTCTAGTATTCCATAACAATTATTGATTCACACATTAGCAAACAAAACTGATTCTCCGAGCGAGAGAGGGAGGGAGAGATTGTATAATTCTCTCGTATGTATTCTTAAAAATAATGACAATAGTCATAAAAATTATTACCAAGACAGCCTTTCCTTTAAGGGGAGCATAGCCTTAAATTTATTACTCAAATATCTCATACTGTTAATTAAGTCCGATTCGGCATTAAAACTATGACATGTCTACGTCGTAGTGTTAATGTAGAAAATCCTTAAAAGTATTGAAATATTACTTAAAATAATGCGGATTGTCACAAAAATAATGATTTTTTTCTTTAATTTAAATGCGTACATTTAAAGAAGCGCGTACACAAAACTAATGATTAGATAGACATTAACTCAAATTCAAAAAACTTTATATTAAGGAAAATTTCGTAAAAAACGTGTAAATTTTCATTATTTTAATGAAAATTGTCATTGAATTGATGCCGAGGTAGCATACTTAATATAAGAATGTGTCATCATTAGTTTTATTACTATTTTTTTTTTCAGTGTAGGGGGACAATATATCGACGATATCACCAGATTTGTGCCTGTGATAGCGATAGAAGTTGCTTGTATATGCTCAGTTTTATATTCGGGCATAGGATAATGTTTGATTTTATTTTGGACAATAAGAGCTGTACCACCACAGGCTCTCCCGCTGGGGTGTTTAGTATCGTATATGGAATAACCACGTATCCTAAAACAATTTCTGGTTGAAAAATGTGTCTCAGAGACTAATAAAATATCTATACAGTGGTTTCGGAGAAAATTTTCTACCTCATTTCTGTGTTGGCTCAGGCCGTTTGCATATTCTTGAAAACAAAAACAAGTTTAAATTATATAAATTATATTGTAGTAATTAATGATAATTACGAGTAATTATAATTTAAACTTGTTTTTGTTTTCAAGAATATTAGCAAAAAGAAAAAATCCACATGTTGTAGAAAATGTGAAGTAATGAATCGGGCACTAAAAACGCGTGAGCGAGAGTAGCCGAGTTGGCTAGCGTGTGCGCTTACGTAGGTTTAAACTGTGGTCGCAGGTTCAATGCGCATCTCAGCGATTGTATTTTTATTGATTTTTTCTAGTTTGCCTGTTTTCTTCGCTTGCACTATCCAGTCAGTGGCTGCCTTGAGTGGGCGCAATTCTAAGCAAAACAGGCACGGTAGCAAAGTTAATTTTAGAATTGCATACACTTAAGCGCAGACGAAGGGTCATAAAGTTTTACGACTTTGTCAATTTGTATGTTTGTCAGGATAGGCATGGTCTGTGTCTGTGAGAGTGAGATTCACATTTTATTGTTGGCTGCATATCTTATATCACGGAACAAGCGTTGCATAACATAACCAAATCGTTTTCACATAATCTGACACAACCAATTTCCATCTACTTGGAGCAGGGTGGTAACGTTCATCAGAACTCAGCACTGATCACTACATCTAAGGTAACCGATTCCTTCAGGAGAGTCAAAAGGAGTCTTGTTTTCTGGAATAGTGCAAATATAAGTAATTTTTTTTGGTTGGCCAAGTGCTTTTACATAACCTGCTTGGAGCAATCACATTCGAGCCTTAATTCTTCATCCTCTTTATCTACTACGGGGCCGATTTCTTCAGGATTTCTGCAAATAAGGTCGACATATTTTTCGGAAACAGGCCAAATACAACAGCACTCAAAATGAACGAATGCCACTTGTGCAACCCCATATTGAAATTTGGTGCCGCCAACAGTCATTAATTATGGGAAAACCATAAATTAGGTGTATTTCAATATGAGAATCCAGCTTTTATATGGGAGTCCAGCCACAAATACCAGCAAATAAAGAAAATACCTCGAATGGGAGAGGTCACCTTTGACTGCTTGAAGAAAAACAGAATCAACGCTTTAGATTTAGATTTACCATAAGTGTGAGTAGATAATTCCAGAGATTTCAAATTTTTATATTTAGCATAATTTCCATAAGCAAAATTTTATTTTTTTTTACTTCGATCCCTTCAGAAAACTCATCGGAGCAGAACAAGATCAACGAGGCCTCGGAGTTGGTCTGTAAGTCTCAGTGAAATTGTCTTTTTGTACTTTACTTTTGTACACTGTGTCATGTATAAGACCCTCTGATGATATCCCCGCACAGGATTGAAATACGTATAAGGGTATGTGTTTACTTACTTTCAAAGCGCAGTGTCTTATCTTTTCCAATACACCACAAAAACCTCTCTTCCGAAAGGAAGAGTTGATCGAAAAAGCTGAACAATTCGAATGTGAAACAAGTGTTTTTCTTTGCTAACTAATGTATTTCAAATTTTGCATATGACACAGTGAATAGAGTTTGAAAACCTAGAATTATTAAGTAGTGACTTCGTTTTATAAGATTACATAAAAATTCAATATTTTTTTATAAATTCATTAAGTCTGGCTAGAATGTTTATGTGTCTGCACATCTCGACCTTGATCTCGAATAATTTCGACCAGAGTTAAAGTACAACAACTCTACAAAATTTAATTTTTCAATTGAAGTTCCATTAAATCTCATATTAATGTTCATAGAACTAAATAACCAAGTTCATTTTTATCTTCCGTTAAATAACCTTTATTTCAATTGTATTATCCCCTTAAAATCACTTCATTAGAACTTCGTGACTAATTTTTAAAATATTAGTAAAAAATTGTTGGGAGAATTGAGCAACGAGTTATAAATTTCTTTAAGTTTTTTTTAATTTGTTCATACTGAAATGCTCAAAATTATTCTCATATATAGTTTAAGACATTTAATGTTTTTGTTTTAATATGGGTTTCCATTATTCATATAATAAATGATCCGAATTTAGATTTTCTAAAATGAAGGTGTTTCATTTTTAAAGTTTTCTTACGGTGGTGTGGTCGGCTTTAGGTAATACTTTCGTTTGGGGTCTTAACGAAATTGTTGTCCATTAAGACCACCGTAGGGCAGGTTTTTGAGGCTGAACTTTTTTCAATTTGACTTAAAGACTATCTAATCATTAGTTTTGTGTACGCCCTTCTTTAAATGTACGTCTTTAAATTAAAGAAAAAATCTTAATTTTTGTGACAATCCGCATTATTTTAAGAAATATGTCAATACTGTAAAGGATTGTCTACATTAAAGCTATGATATAGACATGTAATAGTTTGTTACGTAGGTAAGATAGTAATCTTTGAGAAATTGCCAAAAAGTATTACTGTACTGTTTTACGTGGTTTGTTATAACATTTTTCCACAGGTACTATATTTTTGTCGAATTGGAATTTTAGTGAAATGAAACTTTTTAGCATCAAGAGAATCCAAAAAGATTTTGTACCAGAAGAAAGGTGAAAGTGTCCTCTTTAAGCCTATATATACTTTTGTACCTGTACCGTTTTTACCTGGTCATATGACTATGTTGTAGGTACACCAAACAAAGTTGTGTGTGTTTTATGGCATATTTATAACATTTAAACCCTTTTTTAGTTATTTGGGTCGTTTTTATACCCTACACCACACTGTGGTACAGGGGATTATAACTTTGTGCATTTGTTTGTAACACCCAAAAGTAGAAGAAATAGACCCATCGTTTATTGTACCGATCGACTTAGAATCACTTTCTGAGTTGTTTTAGCTATGTCCGTCTGTCTGTGCATGTATTCTTGTAATCAAAGTACAGGTCGCAATTATGGTCCGATCTCGACGAAACTTTACACATATCTTTTTTTGGCCCAAGGACGATCCCTATTGAATTTGGTTAAAATCGGTTCAGATTTAGATATAGCCCCCATATATATGTTACCCCGATTTGACATGTAAGCGCTGTAAAAACTTTATTTTATATCCGATCAGTATGAAATTCGGCAGAAAGAGGCTTCTTATTATATGAATGAACACTGTTAAATTTGGAAGAAATCGGTTCAGATTTAGATATAGCCCCCATATATACGTTACCCCCGATTTGACATGTAAGCGCTGTAAAAATGTTATTTTATATCCGATCAGTGCGAAATTCGGCAAAGAGAGGTTCCTTATTATATGAATGAACACTTTTAAATTTGGAAGAAATCGGTTCAGATTTAGATATAGCCCCCATATATACGTTTCCCCCGATTTGACATGTGAGCGCTGTAAAAATGTTATTTTATATCCGATCAGTGCGAAAGTCGGCAAAAAGAGGATTCTTTCTACATGAAGGAATACTGCCATATTCGGAGAAAATCGGTTCAGATTTAGATGTAGCCCCCATATATATGTTACCCCCGATTCGACATGTAAGAGCTGTAGAGACTGTATTTTATATCCGATCAGTACGAAATTCGACAGAAAGATGTCTTTTTACATGAATGAGTATTCAGGAAAATCGGTTCAGATTTATATATAACATCCGTATATATGTTCCTCCTGATTTGGTATCAAAGCGCTATAGAAGTTGTACTTTACTTCCGATCATTAAAATTTTTCCAGAAATATGTTTCTCAGTTTAGGAACGAATATTGCTTAATTTAGCGATTATCGGTTCAGAATTAGATAATATATTCCTACCCATTTACCAATTATTCCAAATTATTATCGCAATAACCCTTATCGCATTGTTAGGGAGGTATAGGGTATTATATAGTCGGCCCCGCCCGACTTTCTGCCTTTCCTTACTGGTTTATTTTACCTATGTTTATGCTACTTATGAACAGTGGACACTGGTCCCAAGTCCATTTTTTGTGGCCTAATTGTGAAGAAATGTATATACAGCCCTAAAAATTTGCACATCTGCTAGTCATAACACATAAAAAATGAACAAAAAATTGGACCAATCTGGCAACTCCTACTGCCACCTCCCACAAAAGCTTCATGTCTGTACGCTAAGTGCTGGCTGCAAATTGCATGAAATTGGCCATGGATATGATTTTTGTACCAAGGACCAACCATATTTAATTTGAAGAAAATCGATTCAGATTTGGATATAGCCCTGATACAATTTTCCCATCGATTTGGACAATATGGACCCTATTCGACATTATAAAGCATAAATATCGAAACACTTAATATTTTAGGAGTAGTTATGGTGTACAAAAAAGTGAACCCATTATACAATACCTCCCGATGTTATAAACAAAATCCAATTTTTATCAAAACTGCGAATACTGGATAATAATGGACCCGAAGAATCCATTGATCTATTATATTATTAATATTAATGCGGCTATTTTGTCAAGCATGTGACCGTCTGTCTTGCTTATAAAATTTGTTCAGTGCTTCCGAAGCATTTCCCCTAAGTAGGCAACAGGAAGCGCAGAAGCGACAATAATCTGAGAAATTATTGATATTTATCCCCTCACCTTAGAGAGAAGGGTATATATCATTTGCTACGAGCCAAAACTGTAACACATCGAAGGAGTGACGTAAGACCCTAAGTATGTTCGGCGGAAATCCGTTTTGGGTCATTTGAGCAATGTCCGTCCGTCGGGCTGGCTGGTGCGCACGATAACTCTCGAAACAAGTTACTGATTGACTTCAAATTTGGTATGCGGTAATATTTTCCTCTATCTCCGGCTAAGTTTGAAGATGGGCCATAATGGTCCACTCCTTCTAGTACCTACCCCACAAAGGGTTAACTTTTAGTTAAATACGAGTATTGATTTTTTTAATAAATTCTATACTACATACTCGAATCTTCTAAAATTTCAACATAGTAGTAGTTTGATAGTAGCTAACACGTCAAGAATACTGTTTATAGCTTTAATATCAGTTCTTAGAAATGCTTGAAATTTTGTACAGTGTAATGCTTTTATAGTACCTAGAGTCCACGTACGCTCCCTTTGGTAGCTCCCACGCTAATGGACCATTTTGTACCAAAAGTAAAAAGCTTTTAACTTTAAGAGCCGTACATACATTAAAGTTATTAAATGAAATTTAAATGGATAATAATGTAATGAAAACAAAAAAATAAATAAATTTACTAATATTTTTTGGGACTCAAGGTGAAGGGATACATAAATCGGTTTACCCGACTGAACTTTCTTACTTGTTTTCCATGTATAACAAGTTCCATGTGTAACAAGTTTCATGTGTAACAAGTGTTAAAGTATTGTTTTAAAACAAACATCATCGGCATCTTCTGTCTTGCTCGCTGATATAGTTGTCGTATGTACAAGGGAGTGTTATGTTTTTGGCCCAGTAAGAATTCAGCTGTCAATTTCATTTTTAGTCTTTTTCCCACTTCAGTGGCTGTATCGCTTAATCATCGTGTTCGATATTTATTGTAAAATTTGCAGAAACCCACTCTACATCCACCAACCTTTCCAAATGTCTTCTGAACTTTAATAAATATTTCTGAACATAAACTAAAACACATCTCTAAATTACCACACCACATAAACACTAAATAACAAAGACAAAACAGTTATGAATTATGTTATAATAATTATAAACAACATACATTGAGCTTGATTTTATGTATTTCACAGATTAAACAAAAATTTTAGTTTTGCGAATTCCAGTATCAAAAGATATTTTCTCAAGAAGAAGTGGTTAAAAACACCTGATTGAACTACCAACTCGCATGGATAAAAACAGGGTTGCCACCTAAGGTTAAAAAGTTACATTTTATAGGTCCGGTATAGGGTTATACTTCTGGTAATTTTTTGAGTTTATTTTTTTAATTTATCCCAAAAAATTTGGATTTGGGACCAGTGTGCCGTGTATGACTCTATACATGTAAGAAAAGGATAAAATCCAGTGGTATTCGAATACAATCTATGTTGCAAAATTACATCCAAGCAGAAACAATAAAATTTTAGAATATTAAAAAAACGGAGAACTTCAGCTATAAAGAATTATCCGAAGAGTATTTTAGAAACAAAAAGAAGGAAGATGTTTTAAGTTACGTTCAAAGCAAAGTAAATTCCTCAAGCATCGAAATACAATTTTAACTGAAAAATAATGTAAATATTTTCATCAACAACTTAACTAAGCGCTACAAACAAGTTGGATGGAATAAACATAAATTTTATAAGACCTTTGCAATATGGTTAGAGGGCGAACTTAGTGTCCAAGTATCTTCAGAAAGTAAAAATCAAAACAATTATGGGAGACCACCAAAATCACTCGGCAACTGTAGCGATAGATTTAAAAGGCGGAAAATTAAGGATATCAATGAAGAAATCGGATGTGAAACTATTGCAGAAAGCTTGTTACATCAATTGCGATCACAAAAACAACGCACAAAGGCCGAAATTGTTGAAAAAGTTTTAAACGCTAGTCCTTTGAGAACAAAACGGATCATTAAGAGTATTCCAAATCCAAGCGATGAAAAACAGTTCACAAATGAAGAGGCATTAGCATTATTTTTGGATTTGAAGTTAACAAAACACCAATGTACACAGCTCAGGATGCGTGCGAGAAAGGCTCAAATCTGTATCCATCATATCATCACATACTTGCTGCTAAAAGGGACTGTTTGTCCCCAACGGACACTATTAAAATCACATCGAGTTCGGCAGAGGTAAAACTTCAAGACCTACTTAATCATACAGCTCAACGCTTGCTACAATCATTTAAAGGACATGATTTGAAGAAATATGGGAACTGCAAGTTAACTCTCTTTTGCAAATGGGGATGTGCAAAAACAATACAAGCAATCTGTGTGTGAAAATACTTCAGACGCTGATATGTTCATGGTGTCATTTCGTCGCTTGGATGACCAACTGCAGTAACTGACATTTTCAAAATTGTTCAGGAGAGCAGTTTTTCTGTTTTTGAGACAATGTTCCTTCTTCCCCACGGCGTAATATTTATTATATTTCCAGTTTGCTTTTCTCATTGTGTACTTCACTCCATCTTTTTCAATATTATTAACAAAAAAATAAATTTTTTTTATTATAATGCATGTTTTTCATAAACAATGCAGATACGTCACTTTGTGGGAAAAAAATTATACTTAATGTCAGTTACGACTGATCACCGCCCAGCCCAAACGGCTAAAGCTAGAGTCATGAAATTAGGTAAGATGGTAGTCCTTGCTATATAGACGTGCAATATGGAAGGGTTTTTCCAAATTTTTCAATGGGTCAAAAAAGAAAAAAATATGGTATCAGCCAAATCCAAACGGCTGGAGCTGGAATTGCAACATTTCGTGTGAGTGTAGCGCCTAGGGCGAAGATTCGGTATGAATCATGAATTTTTCGAAATTAAAAAATTTACGCGCTAAGTCCAAATGTCAAGAGCTCAAATCGTCTAATTTGGCTTAAGGGTAGCCATTGGAACGTAGACTAGACACAATGAGTTTTTTAGGCAAAAATGGTGGAAAAATGATTAATATTGTGCAGTGGGACAAAACTATGTTAGATATGGTACAGAGGGGCAAAAAGTGCTAAATATGGTACAGTGGGGGGAAAAATTTAAATTTGTGCAGTGGGTCAAGAATGTGTTAAATATGGCACAGTTGGGCAAAATGGGTTAAATATGGTACAGTTGGGGAAATATTTTCAATTTTTGCAGTGGGACAAAAATGTTTTAAATATGGCACAGTGGGACAAAAATGTGTTTAATATTGTGTCGCAAAATGGGTTAAATATGGTTAAATATGGTACAGTGATGGAAAAATTAAATATTGTGCAGTTGGAAAAAGTGTTTAATATGGTACAGTGGGGCAAAAAGTGTTAAATATGGTACAGTGGGGAAAAAATTAATTTGTGCAGTGGGTCAAAAATATGGCACAGTGGGGCAAAAAGGGTTAAATATGGTACCGTAGTGCAAAAATGGTAAAATATGGTACGATATGGCAAAAAGGGTTAAATGTGGTAGAGTAGGGCAAATTGTGCGAATTTAGCTTTTGGAATATACAGTATGTTTTTCTCTTAATACATACTTATAGTGGCACTGTGATGCAAAAACGATTAAATGGTGTACAGTTGTAGTTTAATGGCATTTAGAGGCACATTACGGAAAAGGGATAAATACTGTAACAATATAACTTTTGGAATATAAATAAGAAATTGTAGGGGATTTTTCGTATTTTGTGTAGAAAAAGATCCGAATTTACTTACTTTTCGTCATATGAAATAATCATGTGTATTTGAAAGAAAGAAATGTAACTATTTTACGGTACCCTAAACAAAAATAAATAAGGGATGGGTCTGCGAAGCGCACCGGGTTATAACTAGTGTTAAACAAAATGAACACTAGTTAAAGCGAAAGAGATTTACAAAAATGTACATATTCCGATATTTTGAATATGTGATACATTTCTTGGTATATATTAAATTATTAATTTCGAATTTATAATCTGAACATAGAGCGCTACAGTGACTAGGAACGATACGTTGTGATGGTACACTTTTGTATACCCTATACTTCGAATGGTTAAAAGCTTGCATGAACAATTTTTTTTAAATTTAAAAAATCGAAGAATTCCAATGACACTATTTCAATAGGCTGCTTTTATGGGGCAATCGGAATATTGGATTTCGTTGACTGGAGACGTGAACATCACCACTTTTCTTTAAGATGTATGTGTTTGCGATATACGCTGAATCTCCTTAGTTTTGCTCATGACAAGACACCGATATTCGTAGTTATATTTCTTTGTTTTGAGGTAAATATGTAAAGAAAGGCCAACAAATCCTGGAACAAATTTCAAATAGTTTTTGAATATAACATTTCCTACAAATGGGAGCTGGAATTTGCATGGGGACGGATGACCATAGAGTTCGACGTAACACCCTCTTAAAGTGTATAATTTTGATGTTTATATCGTCGCTTGTATGCCAACAGACGGAACTCACATTTTAAAAATTGTTCAGGAGAACAGATGTTCCTTTTTTAACACAATGTTCCTTCTTCCCCACCACTTAATTCCAGTTTATATAAATACTTGACATTTTATGAAGTGTAATACTTTTATAGTTCCCATGGTATATACAACAAGTAAGGAAAGGCTAAAGTCGGGCGGTGCCGACTTTATAATACCCTACATCACTCTCGTAATATTGAATAACTCTGATATATAAATTTTGTAATTCATGTATAAATTGTTTACATAAATTTACTTTTGGGACATTTTATACTTAAATAATACCCTGTACCACAGTGTGGTGTAGGGTATAAAAACGATTGGATCTAAAGAGCCAAATCGGATGAAACATATATATGGGAGTTATAGCTAAATCTTAACCGATTTTCTTCAAATTCGGTAGTGTTAGTTCATGGATCAAGAAACTCTACCATTCTAAATTTCAACACGATTGAATGTAAAATACAGCTTTTATAGGACTAAAGGGCCAAATCGGACGAAACATGTATATGGGAGCTATAGCTAAATCTTAACCGATTTTCTTCAAATTCGGCAATGTTGGTTCATGGATCAAGAAACTCTACCATTCTAAATTTCAAAACGATCGGATGTAAAATACAGCTTCTATAGGACTAAAGGGCCAAATCGGACGAAACATATATATGGGAGCTGTAGCTAAATCTTAACCGATTTTCTTCAAATTTGGCAATGTTGGTTCATGGATCAAGAAACTCTACCATTCTAAATTTCAAAACGATCGGATGTAAAATACAGCTTCTATAGGACTAAAGGACCTAATCGGACGAAAGATATATATGGGAGCTATATCTAAATCTGCACTGATTTTCTTCAAATTCGGCAATGTTGGTTCACGGATCAAGAAACTCTACCGTTCTAAATTTCAAAACGATCGGATGTAAAATACAGCTTCAGCTATAAGAATTATCCGAAGAGTATTTTAGAAACAAAAAGAAGGAAGATGTTTTAAGTTACGTTCAAAGCAAAGTAAATTCCTCAAGCATCGAAATACAATTTTAACTGAAAAATAATGTAAATATTTTCATCAACAACTTAACTAAGCGCTACAAACAAGTTGGATGGAATAAACATAAATTTTATAAGACCTTTGCAATATGGTTAGAGGGCGAACTTAGTGTCCAAGTATCTTCAGAAAGTAAAAATCAAAACAATTATGGGAGACCACCAAAATCACTCGGCAACTGTAGCGATAGATTTAAAAGGCGGAAAATTAAGGATATCAATGAAGAAATCGGATGTGAAACTATTGCAGAAAGCTTGTTACATCAATTGCGATCACAAAAACAACGCACAAAGGCCGAAATTGTTGAAAAAGTTTTAAACGCTAGTCCTTTGAGAACAAAACGGATCATTAAGAGTATTCCAAATCCAAGCGATGAAAAACAGTTCACAAATGAAGAGGCATTAGCATTATTTTTGGATTTGAAGTTAACAAAACACCAATGTACACAGCTCAGGATGCGTGCGAGAAAGGCTCAAATCTGTATCCATCATATCATCACATACTTGCTGCTAAAAGGGACTGTTTGTCCCCAACGGACACTATTAAAATCACATCGAGTTCGGCAGAGGTAAAACTTCAAGACCTACTTAATCATACAGCTCAACGCTTGCTACAATCATTTAAAGGACATGATTTGAAGAAATATGGGAACTGCAAGTTAACTCTCTTTTGCAAATGGGGATGTGCAAAAACAATACAAGCAATCTGTGTGTGAAAATACTTCAGACGCTGGTTCACGTTGGTTCAATGTTGGTTCACGGATCAAGAAACTCTACCGTTCTAAATTTCAAAACGATCGGATGTAAAATACAGCTTCTATAGGACTAAAGGGCCAAATCGGACGAAACATATATATGGGAGCTATAGCTAACTCTTAACCGATTTTCTTCAAATTCGGCAATGTTGGTTCATGGATCAAGAAACTCTACCATTCTAAATTTTAAAACGATCGGATGTAAAATACAGCTTCTATAGGACTAAAGGACCAAATCGGACGAAAGATATATATGGGAGCTATATCGAAATCTGAACCGATTTTCTTCAAATTCGGCAATGTTGGTTCATGGATCAAGAAACTCTACCATTCTAAATTTCAAAACGATCGGATGTAAAATAGAGCTTCTATAGGACTACATGGCCAAATCGGACGAAACATATATATGGGAGCTATAGCTAAATCTTAACCGATTTTCTTCAAATTCAGCAATGTTGGTTCATGGATCAAGAAACTCTACCATTCTAAATTTCAAAACGATCGGACGTAAAATACAGCTTCTATAGGACTAAAAGGCCAAATCGGACGAAAGATATATATGGGAGCTATATCTAAATCTGAACCGATTTCAACCAAATTTAATAGCGATCTTAACAGCAGCGAAATACTCTAAACTGCAAAATTTCAGAACGATCGGAGTGAAATTGCGACCTGTAGTCGACGAACAACTTTCCATGGACAGACGGACGGACGGACGGACGGACAGACATCGTTAAATCGACTCAGCTAGTGATTCTGAGTCGATCGGTATACTTTAAGGTGGGTCTAGCTGTGTTATTTTAAGGTGTTACAAACATCTGCCGTGAAACAAACTTATAATACCCTGTACCACAGTGTGGTGTAGGGCATAAAAATGGGCGTTATTGTTATTACATTGTTTTCAAATGGACACTCTATTCGTTAGGATATTAAAATGCCATTCCAAGAGACGGAAAGCCATCTCTCAGTCGAAAATACATCACGTTTTCATTGTATATTTATAATCGGGATATAATTAATTATACTTTTATATTCATCTTAATAATTTATTTTTTAATCATTAGTATACGGAATCTATATATAATATAAATGGATGTGTTTGTTGTTACGTATGGACTCCCAAATAGCTGGACCGATATTGATGAAGTTTTCAGGGAATCTTCAGATTATCCTAGCGGGTGACATAGGCTATAATAGTTATTGATTGAGGAGGCGTGGCCCCGCCCAAATGAGCCAATATGTAGTTATTATTTTCTTAGTGATTCCTACTGTTCCTACCTACGAGTGGATTATCGAGATTCCTACTGTCGTTATCTGATGATTGGGACTGGACCGTGATCCCGTTTTGACCGCAATCGGTCCAAAAATGGGCAACGAGTGGGCTGGGTCCAGCAAGTACTCCATAACTTTTTGCAATAATGAACAAACATTTCGGGAAAACGAAATGTTAAGTGACATATTGCACTTACGTCTCTTGGTGAAAACATTTTTTGGCATTGTGTCAGATACGTCTAAAATCATTTACCGTTTTTTGAGAAAACGGTAATATATATATGCACAAAAGTTATACACCTGTTGTACTTTGACTAGACAAATCGAATGGTGCCTCAACTCAATTTTTGAAAAATGGTCAGTTACGTCGGTTGGTCATCCAAGCGACGATTTGCGCCATTGCGATTGATAAAGAATTTGGAAACTCGGAACATTCGACCAGTATGATGCAGACAAAGGATATTTGGAAAAATTAAACAGCATCTTCTGCGAAATACTGCAGACAAAGGATATTTGGAAAAATCAAACACCATCATCTACGAAATACTGCATACCAATCAAATTTGAATTTAAAAAAGAAACTCATGATAGCATTAAAAAAAGAGGTCAATGATATAAGAACCCAAATTACAAGACTGCAGCCATTAGAAGAAGAAATTGAAGACCTGACAATTATAGTTAACAACCAATTAGTGCTAACGATGATAGATGGAAAAGTTGGCCAGGCCTTGACTGACACAAAGCTGCATTATATGTCAATCTACATGAAGCAAATTAAACCAAGTCCCTTGTTTTGGTTGATTATAGACCAACCAAAACAAGGATCAGGCAATACCAATGCTGGGAATACGGCAAGAAGGTTCTTTTCTGATCCCGAAAAAACATCTGAAATAACTGGTGTTGATATAAATCTCATTTCAAGATTTAAAACAATTATCGATGTACTTGAGTGCCATAAACAAATTGATGCTAAAAAATTTAATGAATATACCAAGAAAACTGCATTCATGAAGAAATATGTCTGCAACAGTGCACTTTATCGGAGATCCAGGAAAAAAGAAATAAGGATTACAGGTTTTATAGAGAGCACAATACCAGAAAAATATCTCGAAGATCTATTTAATATTTTGTTGGCAACGTCAGATCCCCTCATCTCCAGCATTCGAAATCAATGGAAACATCGGGACTTAGTTGAAGATAGACGGACGGACGTTGAAGACAGACGGACGGACGGACGGACAGACATCGTTAAATCGACTCAGCTAGTGATTCTGAGTCGATCGGTATACTTTAAGGTGGGTCTAGCTGTGTTATTTTAGGGTGTTACAAACATCTGCCGTGAAACAAACTTATAATACCCTGTACCACAGTGTGGTGTAGGGTATAAAAATGGGCGTTATTGTTATTACATTGTTTTCAAATGGACACTCTATTCGTTAGGATATTAAAATGCCATTCCAAGAGACGGAAAGCCATCTCTCAGTCGAAAATACATCACGTTTTCATTGTATATTTATAATCGGGATATAATTAATTATACTTTTATATTCATCTTAATAATTTATTTTTTAATCATTAGTATACGGAATCTATATATAATATAAATGGATGTGTTTGTTGTTACGTATGGACTCCAAAATAGCTGGACCGATATTGATGAAGTTTTCAGGGAATCTTCAGATTATCCTAGCGGGTGACATAGGCTATAATAGTTATTGATTGAGGAGGCGTGGCCCCGCCCAAATGAGCCAATATGTAGTTATTATTTTCTTAGTGATTCCTACTGTTCCTACCTACGAGTGGATTATCGAGATTCCTACTGTCGTTATCTGATGATTGGGACTGGACCGTGATCCCGTTTTGACCGCAATCGGTCCAAAAATGGGCAACGAGTGGGCTGGGTCCAGCAAGTACTCCATAACTTTTTGCAATAATGAACAAACATTTCGGGAAAACGAAATGTTAAGTGACATATTGCACTTACGTCTCTTGGTGAAAACATTTTTTGGCATTGTGTCAGATACGTCTAAAATCATTTACCGTTTTTTGAGAAAACGGTAATATATATATGCACAAAAGTTATACACCTGTTGTACTTTGACTAGACAAATCGAATGGTGCCTCAACTCAATTTTTGAAAAATGGTCAGTTACGTCGGTTGGTCATCCAAGCGACGATTTGCGCCATTGCGATTGATAAAGAATTTGGAAGACTCGGAACATTCGACCAGTATGATGCAGACAAAGGATATTTGGAAAAATTAAACAGCATCTTCTGCGAAATACTGCAGACAAAGGATATTTGGAAAAATCAAACACCATCATCTACGAAATACTGCATACCAATCAAATTTGAATTTAAAAAAGAAACTCATGATAGCATTAAAAAAAGAGGTCAATGATATAAGAACCCAAATTACAAGACTGCAGCCATTAGAAGAAGAAATTGAAGACCTGACAATTATAGTTAACAACCAATTAGTGCTAACGATGATAGATGGAAAAGTTGGCCAGGCCTTGACTGACACAAAGCTGCATTATATGTCAATCTACATGAAGCAAATTAAACCAAGTCCCTTGTTTTGGTTGATTATAGACCAACCAAAACAAGGATCAGGCAATACCAATGCTGGGAATACGGCAAGAAGGTTCTTTTCTGATCCCGAAAAAACATCTGAAATAACTGGTGTTGATATAAATCTCATTTCAAGATTTAAAACAATTATCGATGTAGTTGAGTGCCATAAACAAATTGATGCTAAAAAATTTAATGAATATACCAAGAAAACTGCATTCATGAAGAAATATGTCTGCAACAGTGCACTTTATCGGAGATCCAGGAAAAAAGAAATAAGGATTACAGGTTTTATAGAGAGCACAATACCAGAAAAATATCTCGAAGATCTATTTAATATTTTGTTGGCAACGTCAGATCCCCTCATCTCCAGCATTCGAAATCAATGGAAACATCGGGACTTAGTTGAAGATGCAAGAGGGCTGCTAGAGGACAGAAATAATACGGAACAAAATATGGAATATTTGCAGGCAATTTTTCAACCGAACGAATAAAAATTATAATTTACTGTTTTTGTTACATATCGTCATCAGAAGCGAAAAAGGGCGCAACAACAAGAAAAAATTAAAAGAAGTTTTTAATGGACTTCGGTACACTGCATGACCTACTATCAAAAATGGCGAAGTTATTAACGAAATTCAAAAGGACCTGACAACATATTATTTCTTTTTTCATAGTTAAAAATTGCTATTTCACGCATTTTTCACAAACAAGTTATTCATCATGTTTGTGTGAATTTATATATGCATCATTATGTTTAGGTATTATCCTGAACACCCCGATTTTTTAACGAAAACATTTTTTATTTTAATTATTTTTTTGCTTCTCCTGTAAAATTTTCAAATATGATAATATGCCCTTTCTCGTTTCTGATGACGATATGTAAGTAAAAAATAAATGTTTTCCCTTAATGTTGTTGAAAAACAAAATATAAAAGAAGTTAGCTATGGAAGGTGTTTTTTTAAATACCGAGGAAATTTTTTTGCCAACAAAAATTTTGTTTTTTAGTTTTACAAAATTTATTATTAAAATGGGTTATTTATCAACGTATGACATTCTTTTAATAAATAAAGAAGATGAAAACAAAACAAAACCCCACATTTCCAGTCTAAATATTAACAAAATTCAAACTGCTGACCCGATTTTATTGAAATAAAAACTGGCGAAAAGCTTAAAGAGTTACCTGTCAAAAATTAAAAAAAAATAAAAATTAAAATATCTCTATCGGTTCCAAAGTTACAGAGTTTTGGCCAGTAAAAAATGATTCTGAACAACTGTGCGGCGGTGTTTTCGAGTTTTGTATTTTCTATTTTTAAAGAAATGATTCAGGCTGGAATCATTGTGATGTATAGGGACGATATTATTATCCCATCGATGAGTGAGGTGGAAGGTCTTGAGAAGTTACGAAATGTTTTGAAAATTGCTGAAGGCCACAATTAGAAGATGAGATGGGAGAAGTGTCAATTTTTATGTAAGCGGTTAAATTTTCTGGGCTATATAATTGAGAATTCAACGATTAGGCCATCGACCGAGAAAACAGCGGCAGTAGCGAATTTCCCAATACCCGGGGATAGAAAGCACTTCAACGATTTTTAGTAGTACTTCATATTTTTGATTGGTTGCAAGACCATTATCCGATCTTTTGAAGAGAAATATAGAGTTCAGGCTGGGAGTATCCGAGATGATAGCGTTCAAGCAATTGAAGTCGTATTTGATTTACATACCTGATATAGTTCCAAAGATGAAGAGGATGCTTGGTAGTTGTGTACAGTGTATCATCAGTGAGCCGAAATTAGGCAGGGCGGAAGGGTTATTAAACCCTATTGACAAATCTGACATACTTTTGAGGACGTATCATATAGATCACGTGGGTCCAATGGAGTTGACGAGAAAACGCTATAATCATATATTAGTGGTGGTAGAATTTTGTGTGGTTATACCCAACAAGGAGTACGGGGCGGAAGAAGTCTTGGATAGGCTGAAGAGGCAGGCTGCGATCTTTGGTAATCCTGAAAGGATTGTTTCGGACTGAGAAACCGTTTTCATAGGCTGAAGAGGCAGGCTGCGATCTTTGGTAATCCTGAAAGGATTGTTTCGGACTGAGAAACCGCTTTCACCTGCTATTCATTTCGTCATTATTGTGAGGAGCAGAACATTCAAAATCTTTTAATTGCCATAGTGATTCAACGAACGGTTTGAACGGATCAATAAGATAGTTATAACTCTGTTATCGAAACTTTGTGCTGAAAATCCAGATCACTGGTACAGACACGTAGATCGCGTTCAGCAGTATGTTAATAACTCTCCACCGCGGAGTACGAAAATTCCTCATTTTAGGATATTGACAGGGATATGCGTTCACGGAGACACGATGACATAAACAAGATGATCGATGAGGCTACGCTAGAGAAACTTAATGAGGAAAGGGATAAGCAGAGGGATGTTGCTCGCGAGAATATTGCCTTGATTCAGGCTGAGAATAGACGAAGTTTTAATAAAAGAAGGACTACTGCGACTGTTTACTACCCTGACGAACTTGTAGCCATTAAGCGTACCCAGTTTGGACAAGGTTGAGGCCGAAATTGTTAGGTCCGTATAGGATTATTAAGAGACTAAGTCATGATCGGTATCAGGCGGAAAAGATTGGAGAATGCGAAGGTCCCAGAAGAAGTAATACAGTGGCTGAATACATGAAGAGGTGGACTGTTTCATTCGGGACGAATGAACGTGCAGGAGGGCCGAATGTGGGAATTGGGGTTAACGGAGGGACTACGCATGCTTGATGATATTGTGTGACCTTTACGTTGGGCACTAGCTGGATTGTGGACCTAGGTGTTCGAGGAAAGGATAGATGTATTGACCCGTATAGAGTGGTCTGATTCACTGGCATACTTAGATATTATATGAGCGAGACATGCATGATGTGCAGGGAGAGATGACGACGTTATGACCTACGACGAAGACGATTGAGAAGTCAGGCTATTAACATCTCTTGCACTAACAAGACACGCAACGTTAATTTTATATTGTTAATAGTTAACTCTTATAAAACATAAATTTTGTAAGCTAATTTTAAGGATCTACTTGAATTAATAAACACAATCAAACAATTCATCAAATTTGCCGTGATTTAATCATCAGATCCTACATATATTCATATATAGAAATTGGATCCAGTTCCGCACACTCATGTTTCGTTATAAGTACTAAAATTTTGTTAAAAAAAAAGTTTTTTTGTGCTGAGTACCATCATATACGAGTATTTTCTATATGTACGAACCAATATTGCTTTTCCAGTTTTTTCTTTATATGTTTTTCTTTTGTATTCTTGCATTACATTTAATTTAAATTTATAAAACATCTTTGTGACACGTTTTTCTTGTAAAGGATTTAATTTCTTGAATTATACAATCAAAAATAACAAAATATCCGATATTATCGTTAGTTTTGTCAGAAAATATCAAATTTTACGACTATCAATAGTTTTACAGCTCTACTCCAAACTATACAACAAATTCCCGATATATACAATTTTTATTTAAATGTATTTTATTTAACAATTTATATTTTTTTTTATTTAACAATTTATATTTTTTTTCGTATTTAGTTTCGCAATGCACGGTTTAATTTCCACCGGATTCCAAATATTGATTCAAAAACGGCTTTATTTAACTATAACGCATTTTTATGCCCGACACCACACCGTTAAAACTCTGAGCAACTAGATAGACCCATAATTTATTATACCGATCGGCATAAAATTACCTTTTGAGATTTAGCCATTTCCATCTGTCTCTCTATAATGTGTTATTTTTTGGCAACACTGTTTTTGGCAGCTCAGCTATTTTCGTGTAACATGTTACTGTTCAGTTACATGTTCAGTTTGGTCTATTATTTAACCATGAATCGATTTTCAAACCAATAACGCTTGCAGATTGTTGAATTTGATTTATTTTTATTGCATTTTGATTTCTGTGAACAGTTTATTTCCCGTTTGGGGCCAGTCAGTTGGCCGCCTAGATCGTGCGAATTACGACTTTAGATTATTTTTTGTGGGGATATGTTAAGGCTCATGTCTGTAGGGAAAAGCAACGCACTGGAAGCCAATTTTGACGAATTTATTCGTGTGATACCGGCTGATATGTTGGAGGGAGTATGCTAATGTTAGACCCAGCGTATGAACCATTTGAGGCATAGCCGCCGTAAACATTTACATGAAATCATTTTTAAACATTAAATTATATAGACCGTTCTATCAACTCAAATTAACATTTCATACATTTCTCTAAATTGTATGTGTTGTCATTTAAATCAAATCCGAAAGATCTTAAAAAATACTCGTTATATTCTTTTGATCAAACTGCAGATCGCAAAGGCGTAGGCTGGCGATATGACGCCCAAAACAATGAATGCCATATCCCCAAAAAAATCAATGTTACCTGTTGTTGCGTAAAAATTTGTGGTTTGGGCAATATAATATCTGCAGTGGGCAAAGTGTCCAGTTCGTACAATATGACCAAAGTGTCTACGTGACAGGCCTTCGGCCGGGGTTACGTATTTTCTCCTCTAGGATATGTCCAAAGACAAAAGTTTCTTTACTAAGTCACTTTGGTCCGCGAAGCCGTCTATGGACATAACCCAGAGGATAAAATCTTTAACACCAGTCGAAGGCCGACCACGCAAAGCCAATTTGGTCCACGTAGCCGTCTTTGGACATACCGTAGAGGAGTCATAATATTTAATATCGACCTATGTAGTTCATTTTAGACCAAAATGTTTATAAATGGGTAAAATAAGATCACGCTATCATTTTTTTTTTCAATTTTATGGGTATTTTAATTTTAGAAACAATGAAAAAAATGAGTTTTTGGGTTTTACGAAATTTGTAGTTGCTCTCGAAATGCTGATCCGATTTGCAAAGTTAACGTTGTTTTAAAGAGGACACAGCGCGAAATCTTCCGTAAAAAAATTTTTTCGAAAAATTTTTTACGAACTTTTTTTTAAAAAAAAACTCCTCACACTTTGATTTTTTTACAATTTTATAGAATACAAACAGACTCTCATAAATCCAAAACATTAATTGGATTTTTGAAGACTCAATATTTGTAAAAGTTATGGACGAAATACTAAGACTGGCCTGGCAATTTATGACGTTTTTTATACCCTCACTTTAGTGTGACGAGGGTATATAATTTGCTACAGAAAAAAGTGTAACACATCGAAGGAGTGACCTAAGACCCCAAGTATGTTCGGCGGAAATACGTTTTGGGTCATTTTAAGTCGAATGAGCAATGTCCGTCCGTCCGTCTGTCTGTCTGTCTGCTGGCTGGTGCGCACGATAACTCTCGAAAGGAGTAAAGTTCGAAGATGGGCCATATTGGTCCACTCCTTCTAATACCTCCCCCACAAGGGGTTAAAGTGTTGTGAAATATTGATTCTTTAATAACTGCTATACTACTAATTCGAATCATCTGAAATTCCACACATAGTATTAGCCTATTAGTCGCTATCAACTTGAGAAAAATGGGCGAAGTTGCCACGCCTCACAAATGCACCATTTTGCACCAAAAGTTAACAGCTTATAACATTAACACCAGTGTACAAAAATACTTGCAATTTTGTACAGTGTAATGATTTTATAGTGCCTTTAGCCCTGTGAAAAATTGGCGTTATCACCACGCCCCATTTTGTACCTCCCACACAAAAAGTCCAAATCATACCACAATTTAATATCGCATAACGTTAATATACCAGTCCACATAAACGCTTATAATTTGGCACAGTGCAATGTATTTAAAGTATCTACTGTTCAGCGAAATATAGGTGTACTTCTCAAACCCCTTCTGGTACCACCCACACAAATTGACAGAATAATTCGTGTAATATTCAATATTACATTACTCACAAAGTGAGGGTATACCTTAGTCGGTTTACCCGACTGAAACTTTCTTACTTGTTCTGTTTGTACACATATACTTAAAAAGAAATAGTAATAAAATTAATGACGACACATTCTGAAATTAAGTATGCGACCTCGGCATAAATTCAATCACAATTTTCATTAAAATAATGAAAATTTACATGTTTTTTACGAAATTTTTCCTAATCTAAAGTTTTTTGAATTTGAATTAATGACTATCTAATCATTAGTTTTGTGTACGCCCTTCTTTAAATGTACGACTTTAAATTAAAGAAAAAAGTCATTATTTTTGTGACAATCCGCATTATTTTAAGTAATATTTCAATACTCTTAAGGATTTTCTACATTAAAACTATGACCTAGACATGCCATAGTTTTAATGTCGAATCGGCCTTAATTGACAGTATGAGATATTTGAGTAATAAATTTAAGGCTATGCTCCCCTTTAAGGAAAAGTTGTCTTGGTAATAAATTTTATGATTATTGCCATTATTTTTAAGAATACATACGAGAGAATTATGCTATCTCTCCCTCTTTCGGAGAGTTAGAGTTGATTGTTAATGTGTGAATAAATAATTGTTAGAAGAGCTGGGTATAGAGCAGCGATGGGCAAAAGCACTACCCGGGGTTTTTCCTCTCACGTGTACATGATCACACACATTGAATGAGAGTTCACTATCATTCAGTCGCGCTTGGACATTCGATCGACGGTGTTGTGTCGTCGCTTGTTGCTGAGCGTGCACATAAAGAAAAAATGTATGATAAATTGCGGCAATATTTTTGTTTGCTGTATTTTTTCCGGCGAATGCGTTGTCCCGCGTAAAATAGTATAAACTTTGTTTATAATGGTAAAAGCAAATCTGACATTCTTTGTTTACCTATAAATGTTGCTTATGACATATTAATAAATTTAAACATTTTTAAATACACAGAACCAAAAAAAAGTTGGACACTCGAATATTTTAAATTCAACAAATAATAAAAAATTACATCAATACCTTCATTTGCACTATGCTAAGTGCAAAAAGGTAGTTTTTCAGGAGAGGCGATCAAAGTTTGATGATTTTTTTTTAATTTGTGTGGAATTCCTTTATAATGCAAATCGAATGACCTATAGTGTTTTGTGAATAACTTTTGATTGGGTTGACGGATAAACACCAAATTTTGACTGAATATAATTTGGAATATTTAGAAATTAAAAATGCAATATCCATAAAACAATTCTAAGTCGACTTAGCATGTTTTAGAATGGAGGTAGAATATGTTCAACTTTTCCTTTTGCTTCGGGAATTATTTTTGCTTTATTATACCCTACACCACACTGTGGTACTGGGTATTATAAGTTTTTTTCACGGCAGATGTTTGTAACACCTGAAAATAACACAGCTAGACCCACCTTAAAGTATACCGATCGACTCAGAATCACTAGCTGAGTCGATTTAAGCATGTCCGTCCGTCCGTCCGTCTGTCCATGTAAAGTTGTTCATCGACTACAGGTCGCAATTTCACTCCGATCGTTCTGAAATTTTGCAGTTTAGAGTATTTCGCAGCTGTTAAGATCGCTATTGATTTTGGTTGAAATCGGTTCAGATTTAGATATAGCTCCCATATATATCTTTCGTCCGATTTGGCCCTTTAGTCCTATAGAAGCTGTATTTTACATCCAATCGTTTTGAAATTTAGAATGGTAGAGTTTCTTGATCCATTAACCAGCATTGCCGAATTTGAAGAAAACGGTTAAGATTTAACTATAGCTCCCATATATATGTTTCGTCCGATTTTGCTCTTTAGTCCTGTAGAAGCTGTATTTTACATCCAATCATTTTGAAATTTAGAATGGTAGAGTTTCTTGATCCATGAACCAACACTACCGAATTTGAAGAAAATCGGTTAAGATTTAGCTATACCTCCCATATATATGTTTCGTCCGATTTTGCCCTTTAGTTCTATAGAAGCTATATTTTACATCCAATCGTTTTGAAATTTAGAATGGTTCATGGATCAAGAAACTCGATCCATGCCGAATTTGAAGAAAATCGGTAAAGATTTAGCTATAGCTCCCATATATATGTTTCATCCGATTTGGCTCTTTAGATCCAATCGTTTTTATACCCTACACCACACTGTGGTACAGGGTATTATTTAAGTATAAAATGTCCCAAAAGTAAATTTATGTAAACAATTTATACATGAATTACAAAATTTATATATCAGTGTTATTCAATATTACGAGAGTGGTGTAGGGTATTATTAAGTCGGCCCCGCCCGACTTTAGCCTTTCCTTACTGGTTACCTATCAAATGAAATTTGCTGGGAAATGAAAATAATATTTCTCGCAGTGGACAAAGAGAGCGTTAGCACTTCTCACAAATACATACATACGACATTGCATTTTGTGGAAGTATGTGTGTGCCCATCGCTGGTATAGAGAATATACTGTTGTTCGTTTTCTTTCAAATCAGTTACTTGGAAGCGATGGAGGGAAGTGATTTTGAGACGCGGATTGTAAAAAAAGAAATGAAAAAATTAAATTGCGGTGCATATGTTAGTATACGTGCATGTTGCTTCCCAGCTAACAAAATTATCCGACTTTGTCTGACATCCGACATGTCTGCACATAATCGGATCGCTTACGACCATTCATACCGACTTCGGACCGATTTCTGTCCGACAAGTCTAAGGGAATTTTGTGTTTTTTGTTCCGACTGTTTTCAGCAATATCGTAACGTTTTCTGAACGGTATGTCTGAATGATATCGGAACTCAGTGTGTGTTGTACTTTTTGTTACAGCGTATGTGTGCCTGTGTGTTTTTTTGCTCATAAACATTTTTTGTGGAATATTGTGTGGCACCGTTAGATAAGCAACCACCAAGCAACAACATCAACATACAATTGTATGGTGCTTTGTTCTTTGGAATTTTTGTTTTGGTTTTTCTCATTTGCGTTAGGTTTAGGTTTAGGTTAGGGTGGCAGCCGTATTTTTTTTTTACAAGCTCACATAGACCAGTTTAGGTCCCTAGTGTTACCACGGGCTGAAATGCCCCTCATCGAAACCAACCTGTTTGATATATAAATTTATCGATAGTACGAATATCAGTACTGGAAAGATCTGTTAGGCTGCCTAAAAAGGCCGACCCCAGTATGTCCAGTCGTCGTTTACTCAAAGCGGGACAGTCGCAAAGCAAGTGCTCAATGCTCTCCACTTCTTCCTCATCTCCACAGCTTCGGCAGAAGTCATTGGAGTCAATACCCAATCTTTTGGCGTGTTCGCCGATCAAGCAGTGTCCCGTCAGAACCTGTACTAACGTAGACAATCGTTTCCTCTCTAGTGCGAGGAGATATTTTGACCTTCTCAGGTCATACCTTGGCCAGATTTGTCTAGCTACCCTGCAGGTGCCAATTTCTGTCCATCTTTCGTTGGACTGCCTGATTGCCTCTTGCCTAAGCCAAAGCTTGCAGGTGGATAGTGGCGCACCAATATATACAAATTCTTCGAGAATTTATAATGTCGTCCCTTTCCTAGCAAGTTCATCGGCTTTGCAGTTCCCCGGGATATCCCTATGCCCAGGCACCCATATGAGGTGTATATTAAACTGCTCAGCCATCTCGTTAAGAGATCTGCGGCAGTCGAGGGCTGTTTGTGAATTTAGGGATGTTGCCTCCAGAGAATTGATGGCAGCCTGTCTGTCCGAGTAAATTACAACGCCAGTGTTGGTTACTATGTTGCGACTCAGCCACTTGGCGACTTCCCATATTGCCATTATTTCGGCTTGATAGACACTGCAGGTATCTGGTAGTCTGTGAGCTATATCCAGACTAAGTTCTTCACAGTGTACTCCGAAGCCAATCTTTTCATCAAGCTTCGAACCATCCGTGTAAAAGTGGAGATGGTTTCTATTACCTGGTATTCTGCCGACCCATTCATCTCTGGCGGGAATCATAGTGATGTAATTTCTCTCGAAGGTGTACACAGTTGGTATATAGTCCACTCGGTCGGTTACCATAGCTCTACACTTTGATATCCTCATGTGACCATAGTTTTTGTACCTCCACATTGATAGGCAGTTTAATCTTATTGCCGCTTTGGTTGCAACTTCTCTCGCCACAATATTAATCGGCAGTATATGGAGTAGGGCTTGTAGAGACTCGGTCGCTGTAGTCCTTAAGGCTCCGCTTATGCTCAGGCAGGCTGTTCTCTGAACCTTTGTTAGTAGGTTGGTAATGGTTAGTTTGTCAGTTGCCGTCCACCATACCACAATACCGTATAACAGTATTGGACGAACTACTGCTATATATATCCAGTGGACGATTTTAGGAGAGAGTCCCCACCGCGACCCTACAGCTTTTTTGCAGGAATATAAGGCGACGTTGGCCTTCCTTACACGTTCCAATACGTTAAGTCTAAATAACATTTTCCTATCTAGAATTATTCCTAAAAATTTTGCACTTTCAGAAAAGACTAGATCTGTTCCATTTATCCGAGGTGGAGGGTCGACATGTGGGACATTATTCATCCTAGTAAAGAGAACCAATTCTGTCTTGTTGGGGTTAACGCCCAAACCGCTGCTTCTGGCCCATCTAGCCAACTTGTTCAGAGCCACCTGTAGGATGTCTCTGAGGACGTTTACGAATTTGCCACTCACTGCGATTGCCACGTCGTCCGCATATGCCACGACCTTGCAGCCACAACGTTCTAGATCTAGCAGGATTTCATGCACCGCTATGTTCCAAATTAGTGGAGACAATACTCCTCCTTGCGGGGTCCCTCTGTTTACATACCTTGTTAGAGTTGTGGACCCTAGACATGCTGTTATGCGTCTTCTGGTGAGCAGACTTTGAATTAGTCTAATCAAACTAGTGTTAACTTTTAGATGTGAGAGTGCCGCAATTACCGCATCTGAGTGAATGTTGTTAAAAGCCCCTTCTATGTCAAGAAATGCCACCATGGTGAATTCCTTGAAATGCAGGGACGATTCGATAGTGCTCACAAGTTCGTGCAGGGCTGATTCTGTAGACTTGCCCTTATTGTAAGCATGTTGGTTCCCCGACAGGAGTTTTGTATCCAGGTTTTCCCTAATGAAATGATCTAAAAGTCTTTCCAGACCTTTCAATAGGAAGGAGGATAGGCTAATTGGTCTGAAGTCTTTTGGCCTAGTGTGTGATATCTTTCCCGCTTTAGGTATGGTTTAGGTTTAGGCTCGCAGTCCACTCGCACTCTTGTTGGTCCTGCTGATCCTCGGGTTCTGTTACAGAGTTCCCCGGGAAATGTGTGTCGAGCAGTACATTGAGCGACTGCTCGCTGTTTTTGGTCCAGTTATTTGCCTCATCCTGTAAATATCCCACTGTACATGGTGAAGCAGATAATATCTTCCTCAGCCTAGCGGCGTCGGGGACCTTTTCCACTTCACCACAGAAGGTATACCAAGAGAGCCTTTGCGCCTTTCTAAGCTCCTTCTTATAGATCTTGAGTTGCTCTTTATAGGCATCCCAATCATTACCGACCCCAGTAGATTTAGCCTTATTGAATAGCTTGTTGCAGGTCTTTTTCATAGCCGTTAGCTCAGAAGTCCACCATTGGGGTTTAGTTTTACCCTTGTACCTTGTTTTTGGACAGGCTTCTTCAAGGGATCTATTGAATGATATGGTGATATGATCGACCAGATTATCCAGACCGGCTTTGTCATTCGGTTCGTACAGAAGTTTAGAGTTGAGGACTTTCTTGAAATTCTTCTCATACAGATGCCACTTTGTCTTCCTTACATTTCTGTGGACGGCGGGTTTAGGCGCTTTTTCCGCGAGTTTGAACTCAATATAATGGTGATCTGAGAATGAGTGGTCGTCCAGTACATTCCACCCAATAATTTTGTCTGACAGCCGGTCAGTAGCAAACGTTACGTCGAGTACTTCTTGTCTGTCTTTAATTGTGAAGGTCGGTTTATTACCTATGTTACAAATACTAAGGTTGGTAGTTAGAATAAAGTCAAGAAGCGAATCACCCCTATTGTTTATATCCGTACTACCCCAGATAGTATGATGAGCGTTCGTGTCTGCGCCAATAATCAGCTCGAGCTCGTCAGACGTTGCTTCTTCTACTACTTCCCTGAATAGAGCAGTCGGTACTACAGATTCATAAGGCAAGTAGCTGGAGACCACCCAATATATGCGATTACCGATCTCCAGGCTAGCAGCTGTTTGGTCTTTACCACTTAAATTAGTCAGGAGAAATATACTTAGATCTTTCCTGGCCAAAATGCAGGTTCTTGGAGTGCCTTCACAGTTGGCCACAAGCAGTTTAAAGTTGGGTGTCCTAATACCGCACACCCTTCCTCCCACTACGTAGGGCTCCTGTATCAGGACGATGTCTACTGCGCCTGTGGACAGGCGCAGCAATAGAGCCGCTGAGGCTGCTTTAGCGTGATGGAGGTTAATCTGTAGAATTCTTACCATCATTGGTAATTGACAGATTAACATCCACCCCGACAAGGGTGCTATCGAACTCTTCGTCCGTATCGTCGAGAAGCATGTCCTCGCCAGATGCGTCAAAGAGTCCGGAGACTCCCCTCAGCCTCTCTGTGTCCGAAGTAGAGCTTTTGTCCTCAGAGAAGGACGTTACAGATATTCTGTTAGAGTTGGAGTCACCAGAAATAATAGGCGTGGGTACCTCCGCACTTCCAGAAAGTGCCACGGTGGACGACTCACCTTCTGCAGTGGGAGCTATATCCTGCTTGTATATCTTCAAGACTATAGTCTCGAAGCCATATTGTAGGGTTGCACTCGCACTTTGTATATGGGAGGTGGATTCAGCGTTTAGGATAAGATTGACCTGTCGCTTTTTACCATCCGCCTCACCCACCTTGCTGATTCTCCAATTATGGGCTGGCAGACCAGGATTGGAATCTTTTATTATTTCTAAGATGTCAGCCGGGTTGGAGGGTTCTTCTGTAACCCAGGTGATGGCTCTAGGGTGACTAGGGATGTTGTTTTTTTCGACAACATCCAACTGGGCACCCGGCCACACCTCACCCGCTCGACTCAGAGCAGCCTTATACAGGTCTACTGATCTGGCATCACCGAAATATAAGAGCTTTACTCTCCCCTGATGCCATCCTGCATCGTTGCAGATTGGTGGTTTGCCCGGCATTTCTCTACGGACATCGAGGTAATGAGCCATAATGGCTGATTGTACATGACTCCATTTGTCCTTGAGGATGGATCCATCCTCACTACTTCTGTCTATAACAGCCATCACTAGACTCTCCAAGCCACTTCATTGAAGGGCTTGGTGAGTGTCCTGTTGATGGTGACATTAGGGCCTCTTGCCTTTTTCGAAGGCAGGGGTTCATCAGGTGATCTGATTCGTTTTACTTTATTAGCCGTTAACACAGCTGAATTTGTGGCTCTTCCAGCCGACTCATTGGCCTTAGAAGCATCTATGACGCCTTTAGCCCAGGTAAGTGACTCTTTTTGTTTTTCGGTAAGAGCCGAAACCTCAACAGCCTCCAACTTCGTCAAAACTCTGAGCGCTACACGATGCTCATTGTGCTTCCGTTTTGACGGTCGGACATGACGTTTCCCCCTTACCGCACCACCTGTTGTGAGTACTTGGGGGAGATTTTCGCCATTTTTGGTGTGGTCGGCTTTGGCCAAGACCAACGGACGGACAGTCGGACGATTGGGGAACCGCGCTCCATCGGAACACGAAGGCATCCCCGTCAAGAGAATTTATTTTTATTTTGTCTGTACTAGACCGTAATAGGTACTACGATGTAGGCCTTACAGACTTTGTACAGATTTTTGCTATTGCGTAATAAGTACTGGTAGCTATCCGCTATGTGATAAACACGTCCGTTCACTGCGAATGATCAACTCATTTGCGTTAGTCTCAAACTTCTTTGGTGCGGTGAAGAACTAATTAATTCTGGCAAGCGGGTGCGTATATTAAATAAACATTAAAAATGTCGCGTCAAGCTTTAAGAAAAAAAGTTCCTAAGCATTGAACTGTACAGCTTTATATATAATACAATCACTATTATATAAAACAGTTATAAGCTCTGAATTATATTGTTTTCCTGAAAATTACAACTTTTTTATGATTTCATTATTTTTATTAAATTTTTATTTAAAAAAATTTTTATTTTTATTTAAAAAAATAGTTGTAAGCATTGAATTATTCTTGTTTTCTGAAAAGTACAACTTTTTTATGTTTTTACCACTAAGCATTGAATTCGTTTTTTTTTTGAAAACTAAAACTATTAATAAAACTAGTAAAAATTACTCAAAACTGTAAAATTTATTAAAACATCACAGGGGAAGTAGTATTGACTTGGTAAGAATTCGATCCAAAATCGGACCGCATTATCGGCAAAAGGATCCGAATTTTGCGTGACATTGGTTAAGAATTCGGTCCGACTCACTGGGGAAAAATATTCTAATTTTATATGTAATTCGGCAAGAATTCGATCCGAATTGTGTACGTTATTCGGTAAGAGTTCGGTACGGCTTTTCTAATTTCCCTTCCGAATTTCCCAAGAATTTAGTTCCGAAGTCGGTACGAATACGGTACGACACGTCTGCACAAGCATCAGATTTCCCTCCGACGTGTCGTTCCGACAACATGACAACCACTTCATGTTTTTTTGGTACCGATTTCGGTCCGACAACGGATACGATATCGGATGATTTATCCGATTGTCGAACAGATTTCGGACCGAAATCTGAATATTTGGTTAGCTGGGTTGGCACCATACCATAGCAACAACAACAACTGAAACTAAAAATAACGGCAGTTGTGGATCACGAGGATTCGTGTACATGTGTGTATGTATGTGGTTATGCCGTCGGCGTCTCCATTGATCTCGGTGATAAGGGAGTGCGTGCATGGTAATTGTTTTTGCTGTATGTTATTTATGGTGATGTACATACATTTTTGAAGTGATCTTGTTAGAAAGTCCTGTGCAGAGATTTATGCGAACATTATAAAATGGACAATAAAAATGCGGGTAATAGGTTTTGTAATACTGGAAGAGGCAATAGGAAAATGTTTAGATGAGTGAAATATAATATATAATCCTGAAATAAACAAGCTACAAATTGGTAATTACAAAATTAACAAAACACATTTTAATTGGAAATTATATATTTATTAAAAATAACTGCTAACAGCGCATAAAGCAGAAATGTAAAATTATTTCTGGCAATATAGAAATTTGTTATTAATAGTATGTTATACAACTATCTTTTTATTTTTTAGTAAAACAATTTTATAATGGGTCTTTTAGAAGTATTTCTGTTGTAGAAATGTAACAAATTCTACCAAATATTTCAACGTAAGTTTTATATATGAACGATTGTAATATATCTCTTAGTTTTCAGCGTTTTCCTATCGTGATATGATGAAATTTATTTGTATTTTCTTTAATCATTCTATTTGATCTCTTTTAAGAACAATTTTAATTTTAGATCGCGAAATATTTGAAGACACAATTTAATGTAATTATTTGTTGTAAATTACAACAAATAATTCATAAATTCAAACATCCCCCTACACAGGGGAACGAAAATGTGCTTGGAAACAAAATTTGTAAGTATTATGTATTTGTGAACAAATGCATTTTATTTGAAAATCAAGAAACTTAGTTTGGAACGCATATATTAATAGATTACAACGAAATATATTTGCGAACTGAGTTTCACAAAAAAATATGTAAAAACACATAAACAATGTTATTGTTCAAAAAGTTTTCCAAATATATTTTTTTATTAAAAAAGCGTTAAAAATTTTGACTTTTTCGAATTTTAATTTAAATACATACACAAACGAAATACAAAAGCAAACGAAAATACAATTTAATTTTTTAGATTTCGTGTTAGACTTTATAGTTAAACCTGCTGTTACATTAGGCCAAATTGGTTCAATTTTTACATCGTTTCCATTATGAACGGGATATTTTTGTTTTACTGAAATCAAAACAATAAGCGTTTTTTGCTTAAAAATAATTTGTAAATAAGCTTCTTTCTTATCGCGAAGTCTTGAATAAAAATAAATATAAATTATTGGGTTAAAGATTTATTTTGTATGAAAAAAATTTAATATGGTCCAAATAGTATCTTAATCTAGGATTCGTACATATCTGCTAATCTAACAGCAGAGTTACACGCTGAAAAAAAATCGCTTCTGTAGTATATTGTCCCAAACAAATTCTGCTTGAAATATATATATGTTTAGAGTACACTCCAAATATTTAATATTTGACACACACAAAAATTATATGTTTGTGAGGATGTTGTTCAAAACAAAAGTATGTTTTCATTCAAATATTGTTTATTTGGAACTAATATTACCGCAACAAAGATTAATTTGTATTTCAGTATTTTGGCAATTTATTAATGCCAGTTTTTGGTTTTCAGTGAATTTTTTAAAAAAAAATATGTTTGTAAAAGTCGATTAAAATTTAAATCGTATAATCTTTCGTAACTACGAACTTTATAACTCGTATAAATTGATTTGCAAAAAGTAATGTATTTTAATATTTATAAATTAACAATTAGTGCTGTAAAACAGAAATTAATCCTGCTTATGACATTTTAAAGCATAACACAAAATCTAGGAAAAAAATAAAACTAAAATTCGACAGTCTTAAACTTTTTTTAAATATAATATATTTGGAGAAATTCCCAATCAATAATCTGACTTGTATACAAACACATATATTATTTGAGAAAATTAGTTTGCAAATATATTTAGTTGTAATATATTAATATATGCGTTCCAAGCATATTTTACTGATTTTCAAATAAAATATATTTGCTAAGAAATATATAATATTTAAAAATTTGTGTTCCAAATATATTTTCTTTCGATTCAAACATATCAAAAAAGACGATTTTGCCCCGTGTAAGAATGTCATAAGCAGCATTAGTTTCTGTTTAAAATCTGTGTGAAACCCCTCCCTCTACACCCGTCTCGTTTCTACCGTCGTTCATCGTTGTGGTTATATACGTACGTGTATACAGACCGGCATATGTCCGTCCGTACGTATTAAAGAAAAACAATAATTAAAACAAATAAATAAAAGATTATTTAAAAACATCCCTATAGTGCGGATATTAGTGGTGAAAAAGTGTATTTTTTTTGACAGTGAAGTGGTGGTAAATGTTACAAAATTAATTAGTGAAAATAAAATAGTTCGCGTATTTGTAAAAATAGGCAACAACTCCTTACGTCGGAAAAGGAGAAAAAAAACATTTGAAATAACTGTTTTGTGGTTTGTTTTTCATTCACAACAATAACAAAAGTTCATCGCCACCACCAAAAAATAATACACTCAGTTTCTCCAATATTGTTTATTAGCGCGTCCGTCCAGCAGTCAGCCAACATACGGTTCTCATATACCATATATACGTACATACCCTAAGAAGAAAAATCGCTTCTGTGGTATATTTTCTGGAAACATTTTATATTTGAGAAAAATTACTTTTTTCCTATAGGCAGGAAAACAAATTAAGTAGCCGATTTAAATATTTCCCCGTTTTTAAAGATAATTTGCACCAAAACTCCGAACAAATAACATTGATTAGAGAGATATTCAAACTTTTTTTTCAGGTATGTAAATATAAAATATTTGCACCAAAGTATATTTTAATTCAATTTTGATCCCAAACATATTTTGTTTCCTGTTTTTTTCTCCGTGTATACACTGAAAAAAAAAATAGTAATACAAATAATGACGACACATTCTTAAATTAAGTATGCGACCTCGGCATAAATTCAATGACAATTTTCATTAAAATAATAAAAAATTTACATGTTTTTTACGAAACTTTCCTTAATCTAAAGTTTTTTGAATTTTATTTAATGTCTATCTAATCATTAGTTTTGTGTACGCCCTTCTTTAAATGTACGCCTTTAAATCAAAGAAAAAAATCATTATTTTTGTGACAATCCGCATTATTTTATGTTATATTTCAATACTTTTAAGGATTTTCTACATTAAAACTATGACGTAGACATGTCATAGTTTTAATGTTGAATCGGACTTAATTGACAGTATGAGATATTTGAGTAATAAATTTAAGGCTATGTTCCCCTTTAAAGAAAAGTTGTCTTGGTAATAAATTTTATGATTATTGCCATCATTTTTAAGAATACATACGAGAGAATTATGTTATCTCTCTCTCTCTCTTTCGGAGAATTAAAGTTGTTTGTTAATGTGTGGATAAATAATTGTTATGGATTGTTAGAAGAGACCTCTGAGTATAGAGAATATTCTGTATGCTCCCCTTTAAAGAAAAGTTGTCTTGGTAATACATTTTATGATTATTGCCATTATTTTTAAGAATACATACGAGAGAATTATGTTATCTCTCTCTCTCTCTTTCGGAGAATTAAAGTTGTTTGTTAATGTGTGGATAAATAATTCTTATGGATTGTTAGAAGAGCCCTCTGAGTATAGAAAATATTCTGTTGTTCGTTTTCTTTCAAATCAGTTACTTGGAAGCTATGGAGGGAAGTGGTTGTGTGTTTTGAGACGCGGATTGTAAAAAAATTAAATTGCGGTGAATATGTAAGTATACGTGCATGTTGCTTGGCACCATAACATAGCAACAACAAGAACTGAAACTCAAAATAACGGCAGTTGTGAATCACGAGGATTCGTGTACATGTGCGTATGTATGTGGTTATGCCGTCGGCGTCTCCATCGATCTCGGTTATAAGGGAGTGCGTACATCGTAGTTATTTTTGCTGTATGTTTTATATGGTGATGTATGTACATACATTTTTGAAGTGATCTTGTTAGAAAGTTCTGTGAAGAGATTTATGCGAACATTAAAAAATGGACAATAAAAATGCGGGTAATAGGTTTTGTAATACTGGAAGAGGCAATAGGAAAATGTTTACATGAGTGAAATATAATATATAGTCCTGAAATAAACAACCTATTGGTGATTACAAAATTAACATAATACATTCCAATTGAAAATTATTTTGTATGATATTAATAGTATGATATACAACTATCTTTTTATTTTTTAGTAAAACAATTTTAGAATGGGCCTTTTTGAAGTATTTATGTCGTAGAAAAGTGACAAATTCTACCAAATATTTCAACGTAAGTATTATATATGAACGATTGAAATATTTCTCTTAGTTTTCAGCGTTTTCCTATCGTTATATGATGACATTTATTTGTATTTTCGTTAATCATTCTATTTGATTTCTTTTCAGAACAATTTTAATTTTATATCGCGAAATATTTGAAGATAAAAGATAAATGTAATTATTTGTTGTAAATTACAACAAATAATTCATAAATTCAAACATCCCCCTACACAGGGGAGCGAAAATATGCTTGGAAACAAAATTTGTAAGTATTATGTATTTGGGAACAAATTTTATTTGAAAATCAAGAAACTTAGTTTGGAACGCATATATTAATAGATTACAACGAAATTCATTTGCGAACTGACTTTCACAAATAAAATATGTAAAATCACACCAACAATGTTATTGCTTTCCGAATATATTTTATTTAAAAAAAGAGTTAAAACTCTTGACTTTTTCTAATTTTAATTTAAATGCACACACAAACTAAATACAAAGCAAACGAAAATACAATTTAATTTTTTTCGATTTCGTGTTATACTCGTACTTTACAGTTAAACCTGATGTTACATTAGGCCAAATTGGTTCAATTTTTGCATCGTTTCCTTTATGAACGGTAATATATGTATATTACCTTATAATTTGGTCTAAGATATATTTTTGTTTTACTGAAATCAAAATAATAAGCCTTTTTTGCTTAAAAATAACTTGTAAATAAGCTGCTTTCTTATCGCGATGTTTTGAATAAAAATAAATATAAATTATTGAGTTAAAGATATATTTTGTATGAAAAATTTAATATGGGCCAAATAGTATCTTATTCTAGGATTCGTACATATTTGCTAATCTAACAGCAGAGTTAAGAATGTCATAAGCAGCATTTGTTTCTGGTTTACAGAGCTAATTTTTAATTAATAAATATTCCAATTCGTGAATAATAGAATTTGAATATTTATATTCAGCTCATCGCAGGACTTCAATGTTCTGTATGGTGTAAAATTGTTCGTGTTTAAGTTCTATTAACTGTTTTTTCAATGGTAAATGTAATTAAGCCACAGTCAAAACAAACTTTTTAAATTAAATACGTCTGTGAATCATTTGAAGTAACTAAGGAAATGTTCCTGCAGGAATGTTTTCCGCTTTTACTAAAATGTTCTTACATAAGATAAATATGCATTACCTACCTAAGACAGATCTTTAATAGGCAACCTCATGGTTTAGTATAATATTATGATGTTTTCTTTTCTAAAAAATTATGTTGCCCTGTCAGAGAGCTGCATTTTAATCCCCTTTCGCAGTGCTGTATTTTCTCATAAACGAAAACAAAAAATCGTTTTAGGGCGAAAGGCAGAAACAATTTACCATTTTATGGCACAAAAGAAAAGACCATTAATTTTAATTTAAATTAATGTTTATGAAAAAAGTGTAGATACAATTCAGTTTTAAATGAAAAACCTTTTTTTAATTTTTGTTGCGGTTATATTTTTAAGACGAAGTTGCATTTTAATTAAGCTGAATAATAATCAAAAGTACATAAAATTGTAGTATATTAACAATATTTTAATAATAAATCATATGTTCTGCAAAACAATCCACGTTTTTTTTAATATTCACCATACTTAAAAAAACGTTTTTGAAGTTTTTCTGCTAACAAAACTTAAGATTTTAAAATCTAAGCCACGTTTGACTTTTTTGAGAAAATTATTTTTGATAAAATTATTCTTAACTCAATTTATATGTAAAAATGTCACTTTCAAAACGCACAGTCCAATTAATTAATAACCCAGCCAGAAAAATACCATCCTCAAAGCGTCGTGAAAGCACTGTGAACCGTCATCGCACGGTGGGATAAAGCGTTGTAAAAGCGTCAAAATTATAACACCGATATACGGTGTGACGGCGGTATTTTACAACGCTGTAAAAACAAAATTCATGACGCTTTTTCGATTGTTTGAAGGTAATAATTCCCAAAAAAAATCGTATTTATAAATCAATAAATCAAATGAAATATATTATTTTTAAGCTATTCATTTAAATGAGATTTTGAATTCATAATATTGAATTTTTCCTGCAACATGCCAGCTTGTTTAATTTTTAGATGTTGTAAAGGTAGGACTGATTTTTCGCATGTCAAAGATGCACTGTAAATGCAAATCCTGCAGTCTTTTAAGGAAAAGACAATTCCCACTTCTATTCTTTTGTTAAAAGAATAGTTCCTTATAGAAACTTCTAAATTTTGAAAAAATCGTAATTTTGACGAAATGCATATGTGCGGAATTACTTTAAATGTTAATTTAAAAAAATAGTTTTCGTTTATTTCGTAATTTTGCCTAACTTTTTGCAGGAAAATTTGTCATTAATTTTATAGAAAATCGTTTATTTTATAAGACTTAAATAATTGGAAAGCCACACAATTCAAATGTTTTATTGCATGCTGGTGACGTTACTTTAAAAAAGTTATTAAGTTAGATTTTTTGCTTTTATACTCAGTACACTAATAACCTAGCTATTTAGACTTAACATGTTTTGGAATGGAGGTATCGATTTAACTTAGATACCACTTTCCAAACACGATTCATTTTTCTCAAATAATTTGATCTCAAAGCATTGTAAATCCATCACGAAGCGTTGTGAACGCGTCCCAAAACAGTGCTTTCACAACGCTTTTTTCGTGGCACCGCACAGTGTCGTGATTTCATATAAGAGGTGGCCAAAAATAGAAGGAGCCGTCGCAGGTGAATGAAATTTTGCATAAGTCGTTTTTTCCGGTCGGGAAGAATAAAAACGAAGTTTTGGAAAAATTGACTAAAGGACAGATATAGCCCCCATATATATGTTTTGTCCGATTTGTCCCTTTAGCCCTATAGAAGCTGTACTTTACATCCAATTGTTTTGAAATTTAGCATGGTAGAGTTTCTTGACCCATAGACCAGTATTGCCGAATTTGAAGAAAATCGGGTCAGATCTAGATAAAGCTCCCATATATATGTTTAGTCCGATTTGGGTACAGAACAAATCGTTTGCAAAGAAAATAGGCTTACATTTTGAGGTTCACCTTCACCTTCATTTTCAATTTTGATTTGTTTTTAATTTTCGTTTATTTTTTTGATTTTTATCACATATGCATTTTGAACGTAATAGTAAATGTTCAAAAAAGGATTTAGTTTCCCATAATATACATATTTACAGCAAATCATAATACATTTTAACACATTGCGAAATGAACTTTTTATTTATTTGAGATAATATGTAATAAATACGGATATACTCGTAAGTACGAACAAATATACTACTCGCTATGCTGTTAACTTTTGATCTAAAATGGTCCATTTGTGTGGGAGGTACCAACCATTTTTCTTGGCGTGTTAGCGACTAGCAAACTAATACTATGTGTGAAATTTCAGAAGATTCGAGTAGGTAGTATAGTCGTTATTAAAGAATCAATATTTCACTAAAAGTTAACCCTTTGTGGGGGAGGTACTAGAAGGAGTGGACCAATATGGCCCATCTTCGAACTTAGCCGGATAAAGAGAAAAATATTACCACACACCAAATTTGAAGTCAATCGGTTACTCCTTTGAAGAGTTATCGTGCGCACCAGCCAGCAAACAGACAGACAGACTGACGGACGGATGGACGGACGGACATTGCTCAAATGACTTAAAATGACCCAAAACGGATTTCCGCCGAACATACTTAGGGTCTTAGGTCACTCCTTCGATGTGTTACACTTTTGGCTCGTAGCAAATGATATATACCCTCCTCTCTAAGGTGAGGGGATAAAAAGATTCACCAATAAAATTTGTGCAGAGCTGTGCAGCTGAGACTTATATATGTTAAATTACATACTTATAGCTAAAAAATATCAAAAAATTGGATTATTGTCTACGCAAGTTTGTGTATATTGTCAAAACCTGACTTCACACCAGACCTCTCTTCTTGGTAACGGTACATCACATATGATCAATATTTGTAAACTATAACAGTGTTGCAATTGTAGCAATATGTATCACACTTGCATTTCAGTGGCATTTTGTACCAACCGTTAACAAAAAATTGGAATTTAACCCCTTATAACTGGATACGAAATTTCATTGTGTTTCTTAACAATTATCATTTTGCAAACAAACCACAACTTTGAACCACATTAACTCAAAAACTGCTCAATATTTTTGGATAATATTTTACACTTTTTTTAGTTGTTGTGTTTTTCATAAAATTGTGTAAAAAAAATCAACAATTCCAACATCAGCTCTTACCATTTTTGGCCACGCTCGTGACACTGTGCACCGTCATAAATTTCTGGCTGGGAATATATTATATAAATAAATTTTTAAATAATAACAATATTACGATAGTGTGTTGGCCGGTTTGTCTTTATGCAACTAAAACAGTGTTTTAAACTGTAAAATGTTCAATGTTATCCGTAATACGTATTATACATTTCTTGTATTTTCCAATATAAAATATAATAAATCCAATCTTTAGGAAGAGAAAGCGTTGTGTTTTGAATTTATAAGTTAACACAATAACTTGCATGAAGCATATTTTTTATGAATATTAAATGATTTCAAAGAAAATAATTCATTAATGAGAGTAACATTATAATAAATACAATGTAACGAATTTTCCATACATATTTTAAAAAACTATATTTAAATCCATGTATGCCTTCAATTAATTACCAGTATATTCTTATATCAAAGACAGACATTTTAAATTTTATTACGATAATGTTTTAAATTATATGATATTTTACAACAAATAAGCACGCGGCAAACTTAAATTTACGCCAAAATGTGCTTATTTAAAGACCAAACATAATTATTTTTATTACCCAAAATTCTTAATTCTATGAAATGCTTCCTCAAAACAAGTACTATTCACGTCTTTAAATTAACTATAAAACCTTCTTATTTTTACAGCGATTATCTTTGGCTCGAAATCATTGCCGAAATCTTAAACTTTACGACAAATTCTTTGATTTTCAGTACGCTTTTTTTAGTGTATGTATGAATCCTGTTGCAACCAGTGTTTTTTTAACCATGAACTATAAATATGATTAATCGATTTGATTACTATATCCGATCGCTCCAATATGTTATGTATCTTAAAGTTGTCATATCTGGTCAAAATATGTATGAGTCAGCATTTTTAATAACGACCCAAGGTTTTTGGCAAAAAATATAAAACGTTTCAAAACCGAGAAATTTGTAAATCTTTCAATGTTTTTTTTATACAATTTACTCACATTTCTCAATGGTAATGTACTCAGAATGTAACAAAATAATTAACACTCAATGTTTTTGCATTAACTTGCAGCATGTTAACATTTTGTGATATATAACATAAGGATGAAGTGTAGCATGGCTATTTAACCAGTGATAAGACTGTACAGCATCTTGGAAAATTTAAGGTTTTAAAAATCTCCTTCTTCTAAATTGCTCTTTTGGAAACTCAAGTGATGTGACTGTGATTTAGCAATAAAACTATGTTTTATATATCCTTTTCTAGATTATTTAGAAAATTAGTTCGCACCTGAAAATATATGTTATTTATGAATTAAACGGTATTTAAAAAATACGTTTTTTAAGAATCTTACCTGTATGTGGAAGTCCATTGCATAAAATCAATTTCTTTTATATTTGAATCTGCAAAAAGTTTTATTAAATCATTTGATATTGGTGAAAGTCCTGTGCAATTTTCACAAATTAGCATATTGCAATATTCGCTGGAATTTGAACACTTCGTTTGACTTGCCATCTCTCTAGATAAGTAACACAGTACAACACAAAAAAAAATAACAGGGTTCTGTTAACGGATTATGGTAGAGGAGACCAAAAAAATATATCCGTATATCGGCGTTTTGAAAGATCGCATCGGAATTTTATTTTAGGGGGGTTAAAGTTTTCCCACCCTTGCTAGTTCGTGCAGAATATCGGTATACAAAACTATGTGTTCTGTTCATCTGAGGTGTAGGGTATCTTCAGCAACTTTGTAGCAAATGTTAAGGCCTATATTTTTGTGGAATATATTAACCCTCTAGCTTCCCCCCATAACGGTGATTTTTGCCTATATTTTAAAAAATCGTAAAAAACTCCCCTAAAAATGGGTGGGGCGGGGTTGAAATGTTCTACAAAAATGATGGCCATAAAATTTTACTATATATGTCAGAACAGATTAAAGCCCAAAACTTAACACAAACACAAAAAAACCGGCCAAATTCAAGATTGCCTGTTAAGGGTTAATTTAGATATTATATAGTGTTAGTACCAAAAAGGTCTTTAAAAATTGGATTTTTCGGGGTTGATGTGAGAGATGCAAAAAAAATAATGATTTTATTTTACAATTAAATAATATTTATTTTATATTAAATTATACTTCAGGACTATAAACAAAAAATCTGTTAATAACGCATATGAGTCATTCCATGCCAAACGGGACGATTTTTGACTTCACTATTTTTGATTGCTTCGAAATTTTGTGTATGTATTATTTACAAAAAAATATCTTATACGCAGTTGAAGAAAAATTTTTAAAAAAATATCTTTAAGAGTTATGAGCAATTTAAAGTTAATGAAGTTACGTTTTTTTCTAAAATCAGTGTTCATTCTTTAGCTTGTATCTCCTGAAATACGTGACCGATTTTAATGTGCTATACCTTGTTTTGAAGGTAACTTCAAGTACTACAACTATCTGGAGTCGGCACTGCAACAGATATACAAATTTTTAATGTTTTTGCCATTTTATACTTTCTATTGCGATTTTCAAAACGATTACACCCCTCGATTTTTTTGAAATTTTAATGTCGTATTCTTAGATGTCTTTCTTAGCTACTGTATGAATTTGGAAGTGGTGAATTGATGTGAACTATTTTTTTACGATTTTTTTAAAAAAACATTTGCATAATTTCTGGGAATGTGCTTTTAATAATTAACAGAATGATAATTTTTAGCCATTAGTTTATTAATATAACAATAATAACAATTAAAATTATTAATTTTGCAAAATTATTTGCAAAAACGTAAAAATCAGCGCTGGCTTGATATTTAAAAAACAAAACTCGTTAAACAATATCAATACTCGAAAGATAAGAAAGTACTTATTAAACTATACTTTGAGATGAAAAAGTCACAGCAAGCTGGATTCCTCTTTTTGATGTAGAAAAAAATTCAATGAGTTTGTTAGTCCGTTTTTCACATTCAATTCGACAATTCAAAGCAAAAACAAAGCTATAATAAAGCAAAAGTAATTTCTGGAACTCAAAACTACCACGCATTCATTCCATTGACCGATAAAAAATATTAGAGTTCAAACAACATCAACTTCCGAACAGTACTGAGTTAAGACGGTGTACAATGATTAATATTTTATACTCATTTTCTTCTTTTTTACTGTAAATAGTATAATTGATTCGAATCTTTCTCATAATTTTTTACTGTTTTTATTTTTACATTAGTATACTGATTATTAATAATTGTCATTCTTTTCTTAAATGTTTTATTGTTGTTGCTGTTTTAATAAACTAATGACTAAAAATTATCATTCTGTTAATTATTTAAAGCACTTTCACAGAAATTATGCAAATGGTTTTTTTTATAAAAAATCGTAAAAAATAGTTCCCATCAATTCACCACTTCCAAATTCATACAGTAGCTAAGAAAGACATCTAAGAATACGACATTAAACTTTAAAAAAAATCGAGGAGTGTAATCATTTTGAAAATTGCAATAGAAAGTATAAAATTGCAAAAACATTAAAAATTTGTATATTTGTTGCAGTGCAGACTCCAGATAGTTGTAGTACTTACCTTCAGTAGTAGTTACCTTCAAAACAAGGTATAGCACATTAAAATCGGTCACGTATTTCAGGAGATACATGCTAAAGAATGAACACACCTTTTAGAAAAAAACGTAATTTCGTCAACTTTAAATTGCTTCTAACTCTTAAAGAATTTTTTTTTTAATTTTTTCTTTAACTACGTATAAGATATTTTAATGTAAATAATACATACACAAAATTTTGAAGCAATCAAAAATAGTGATGTCAAAAATCGTCCCGTTTAGCATGGAATGACTCATATACAAGGAGAAATACTTATTAAATACCAAAGTTCATTTATTTTTAATTCACTTTTCTTTTCACTCTTGGCAATTCGACGCCATTTTCAAACAATGTCCAACATAAATCTGTTATAAGAGACAAAATGCTCTTTCCTTTATAGCGTTTTTCAATAGGAAGACATATTTGATGGAACCGTTCGCCATGCTCATCAGTTTCAGTAGAAAACTGAAAATCAAAATATAAATATATATGTATAATCAAATATAAATCAAAACTTGTATTACCTTTAGTCCACAGCATCAAATATAGCAATTTCGGCATATATGTTTTGGCACCCATGGCTCATCTGGATAAACTTCCAGTTCAAAATAAATTTAATATATATCCTCCACTTTGCTCGTAAAAAATGAAACCCTATGTTCCATAAGGGTATGCTTGCCACAGACGTAGCAAAACCAGTCAAGTTTTCCCAAACAGTCAGTCATTATTATTCTTACAAATTCCCTTGTAGAATATTGTAAGAAAAAATTACATGGCTGACCCACGATGTCAAAAGTTAACGTTCATAAGTAACGTGCCACTCAAAAGTTCCGTTATGGTAATTTTGAGTGACAAAAATATAATGAGAGAAATAATTAAGAAGAGCAAAAGTACTCTTGGTAGTTGTTGAATAACAACCTTCTCTTCAGAGTTTGGAGAACCTACATATGCGAGGAATAACAAATTAATCCTTAACAGGCTATCTTAAATTTGGGTGTTTTTTTGGAGTTTGTGTTAAGTTTTGGGCTTTGGTGTGTTCTGACACATATAGTAAAATTTGATTTGATTTGACATTTTTGTAGAACATTTCAACACCGCCCCGCCCATTTTTAGGGGAGTTTTTTACGATTTGTTAAAATATAGGCAAAAATCACCGTTATGGGGGGAAGCTAGAGGGTTAATATATTCCACAAAAATATAGGCCTTAACATTTCCTACAAAGTTGCTGAAGATACCCACACCTCAGATGAACAGAACACATAGTTTTATATACCGATATTCTGCACGAACAAGCAAAGGGGGAAAACTTTAGACCCACCCCCCCAGTTTACGCCAGTTCCTCGAAGGTCGTTGTTTAACCCTTGAAGTTTCAACTTTCGATTCAGGTGTATTTTGCAGACACAAACATTATGGCTGCCGCTATATCCAACAAGTACGCAATGAAGTGGTCTTAACATTGTAAATTTAGACAAGCTTATGTCCGTATCAGAATATGTGACACAACATTTTGCTTGTAGTTCTTTCAAATTGCAGAGAAGTAATATTTTTTGCATGGTTTCCTTTTTTCCGTCTACTAAAACCGATATACAGTCTTTCTTGCCAGGCATACAATTTAACGTAGAAATTGGTAATGACGGTCTGCCCTTCTGACATTCACTAAATTTCGAAACTTGTACACGCTGAAAAAAATTCGCTTCTGTATTATATTGTCTCAAACATATTCGGTTTGAAATATACAAATGTTTAGTGTACACTCTAAATATATTATACTTGGCACACACACAATTTATAAATTTGTTAAGATGTTGTTCTAAACAAAAGTATGTTTTCATCCAAATATATTTTTTATGCCCTACACCACACTGTGGTACAGGGTATTATGACTTTGTGCATTTGTTTGTAACGCCTAAAAGGATAAGAGATATACCCTTGTTTATTATACCGATCGACATAGAATCACTTTTTGAGTCGATTTAGCCATGTCCGTCTGTCTGTCCATGTATTTTTGTAATCAAAGTGTAGGTCGTCGTATTTATGGTCCGATTGTGATGAAATTTAGCACAGTGCTCTTTTTTGGCCCAAGGAAATTGGTCCAAATCAGTCAAGATTTGGATATAGCCCCCATATATATGTTACACCCGATTTGGCATGTTAGCGCTGTAGAAACCTTGTTTTATATCCGATCAGTACGAAATTCGGCAGAGAGAGTTGTCTATTACATGTATGAACACTGCCAAATTATTATCGGAATGCATATTTTCGCATTGTTAGGGAGGTGTAGGGTATAATACAGTCGGCCCGCCCGACTTTTTGTCCTTCCTTACTGGTTTTATTTTATTTTTATTATATTTCCGAAACAAAGATTAATTTGTATTTAAGTATTTTGGAAATGTGTCTATGCTTAATTTAAAGTTTTCTGTTTTTCAGAAGTTTAAAGTGCAATTTTGAAAAATTTTATGTTTGTGAAATTCGATTAAAATTTAAATCGTATAATCTTTCGTAATTATAAATAATGATGATTATATTTATCACAAACTGTGATGAATTGGAATATTTATAAATTAAAAATTAGACAGTTCGCAAATATATTTTGTTCTAATATATTAATATATGCGTTCCAAACAAAATATCATGATTTTTAAATAAAATTTATTTGTTCGCAAATATATAACGTTTAAAAATTTTGTTTCCAAATATATTTTCTTTCAATTGAAACATATAAAAAATGACGATTTTCCTCCGTGTATGCATTCCAGTGAATGAGAACAGTTCTAAGCAGCTGAATTTCTTCTGCGTTATTGGTTATCTTTGAAAGAGCCGTCTTGATTTCTGCTGGAACTTTGCAGTAATTTTAATAAGTGCTTAATACTGAACTTTCAATAACAAATTCATCTGAAAAACATGTTATTTAAATATAATTTTTGTCATTAAAAATGCTATGTGTGCTACTTACCTCCACTATCAGATAAATCTCGTTCAGAAGACATTAATATAATGGCATATGAACTTCCCAACATAAAGTGAGAAAGATAAAGTGAGTGAGATAGTATTCCACTTTAGAGTCACTTTTCTTAATTTTTTAAACAATTTAAAATACCCTAATTATTACTAAAGAAAAATTTTTATGGCTCCACTGAAATCATATATTATTCACTGACATTCATTCACTTTATGGTTGGGAAACTCCAAGAAGTTTCCACCATCCATTCAGAAGTATATCAGGAAAGTAGACAAATGTTTTCATTATTTTTCAGAATACAGTAATTAAAAATGCATCATTTATGCAAAAATGTCGAAACGAAAATTTGGCAGAAAATTGCCAGACCAGTCTTAGTATTTCGTTCATAACTTTTACAAATATTGAGACTCCAAAAATCCAATTACTGTTTTGGATTTGTGAGAGTCTGGCGCATTTTCTTATTCTTACCCAGAGAAGAAAATTTCAACCCCGACCTTTCAAATACACTTTGGTCGGTGCTTTGCAGATTCTTATATTCACTGAAATATCATATCGCCCAAAAAAAATCTTTGGGCTTTATGATATTACATTTTTTAGACAATCAATTTTGGGTGACACGTTGCTTTTTTGCCGATATGTCGCTACACCAGCCGTGCGGCGGTGGAGAGATACTTACAAAGTTTTGTACGGAGGCATGCCTTGAATCCTATTTCAAAGAACACAGTTTTGGAATTTATCTGAAATTTAAGCATTTATACTGCAATAAATCGACTCTATTGAAAATGGTCCACATCAGCGAATGTTTTATTATATAAAGTACCCTTCCGATTAGACTTCTTGGCGGTTTAGAGAGGCCCCACCCATATGAGACAAGAATGGAGATATCTTGAACAATTTGTTTGTTCCCGAGAGTGGTGTAATTTTGTATGTATGTATTTGGTGCCAGGATTCGTGATTGCTTCACAAATTTACGGGATCGGAAATCTCAATCTGGGGCAACGAAGTGGACAGGGTCCAGCTAGTATTAGATATGTACGTATATCAGTTCAAGTTGTATTTACGTCAGAGTTAAGAAAAAAAAACACTAAGGAACGGTTCGTTAGCGTTCTGTACTGTTCGTGCCTCGCGAACAGTACACTAACACAACCCTTATAAAAGAACAGAATGCACTAAAAATGTTTTTAGTGGTTGTGTTCCCGAACGCTACTACTGCGATAACGTACGATTCTTCAAACACGGGGAACGCAACCACTACGATAACGTACGGTTCTTGGAGCAGTGTTCTTTCGAACAGAACACTAACGGAATCACTACGTTTAGCGTACTGTTCTTTTTTATATTCGACAGCACAAATCTCAAATATGAAGCAAACTTAATGAAAATTGGTACAGAGCCATTTCTTAACCTACACTGAAAAAAATAGTAATATAATTAATGACGAAACATTCCTAAATTAAGTAAATTTTCATTAAAATAATGAAAATTTGCATGTTTTATACAAAATTTTCTCTAATCTAAAGTTTTTTTAATTTGAATTAATGACTATCTAATCATCAGTTCTGGTACTGCCTTCTGTAAATGTACGACTTTAAATAAAAGAAAAAATCATTATTTTAGTGACAATCCGCATTATTTTAAATAATATTTCAATACTTTTAAGGATTTTCTACTTTAAAACTATGACAACGACATAAGTAAGAGTCGGTCTCCATACAAAAAAAATAAGTTGCATCGGTCAACCCCTAGTTTTGAAGTTTATCTAGAGACAATTCCGGGGCAAAATGTTTTTTCTGTGCACCCTACATGCCGCCATTTTAATTTCATTATCCTGCGTTGGCATTTGACGTCCGAACGTAATGGGATGCATATCGTTTTGCTCGAGTATTGGCAAGGACTATGTTTCGTCCATAGCTCACTTTTGACTCCGAAGTCAAATTCGATAAGTGACCTCTGTATCTCGTTTTCTACTCCCCTAAACAGGGAATATTTTACACCGCTAATAAAGGCCCTTAAAAAAATGAATCTCTTGCTTTTGAAGTACCCACTTTCATTCATAAACAAAAAAGTTACATGGGTTTTAAAATTACAAAATACATACAGAGCTCAAATTCCATAAATATAAATGAATTGTATGCAATAAATTTGCATGATTTGTCACCAAATGTTAAAGCTCTCAAGGTAGATTTCATCGAATTTGATCTTTTTTAAATTTTTTGTTTATGAATGAAAGAGGGTACTTCAAAATCTTCATTATTTTAAAAGGCCTTTATTACCGTTTCAAAATATTCCCCGTTTAGAGGGGAATGTACCCTACGCTACAACAAAATAGTACTTTTTGTCACTGATAGCTTATTTATAATGCTATCTTAAAGAATAATACGTCGTTGATGATCTACACTCCCGGCAAACTTTAGTTTGAAACCCAAGGTCAATTTTAACTTGTGACTTTAGTTATCCGATTTTCTGCTCCTGGTACTTATTTTGCAATACAAAAAAAAGCTTTTAAAATTGGTATTATTCCTTTTACGATTTATATTTTTTTAAAACATATAATATACATTATTAATATACATTATTATTATAAATAAATATATTATAAACAGCGTTGAGCCCTTCAAGTCACCTGGACCAGACGGCATCACTCCAGCAGAAATGCAGAAAATGTTAACGTACATTATCCCCTGGCTGCAGAAAATGTATGTAGGCTGTATTAGGCTTTCATACATCCCGAATCGATGGAGGGATACCAAAGTGGTATTCATAATCAAGGAATTCACCATGGTGGAGTTTCTTGACATAGAAGGGGCTTTAGCTACATACACCAAGATGTGTTAATCGCGGCATTGTCACATCTAAAGGTGAACTCTAGCTTGATTAGACTAATTCAAAGACTACTCAACAGAAGATGCATAACAGCATGTCTAGGGTCCACAACTCTAACAAGGTTTGTAAGCAGAGGGACCCCACAAGGAGGAGTACTGTCTCCACTAATTTGGAACCTAGCGGTGAATGAAATCCTGCTAGATCTAGAACGTTGTGGCTGCAAGGTCGTGGCATATGCGGACGATCTGGCAATCGCAGTGAGTGGCAAATTCGAAAACATCCTCCGAGATATTCTACAGGTGGCTCTGAACAAGTTGTCTAGATGGGCCAGAAGCAGCGGTTTGGGTGTTAACCCAAACAAGACGGAATTGGTTCTCTTTACTAGGATGAATAATGTCCCTCATGTGGACCCTCCTCCCCGGATAAATGGAACAGATCTACTCTTTTCTAAAAGTACAAAATTTTTAGGAATAATTTTGGATAGGAAACTTTCATTCAGACTAAACGTACTGGAACGTGTAAAGAAGGCCAACATCGCCCTATATTCCTGCAGGAAGGCTGTAGGGTCGCGGTGGGGCCTCACTCCTAAAATTGTCCATTGGATATATATAGCAGTGGTTCGTCCAATACTGTTATACGGCATTGTGGTATTGTGGACGGCAACTGACAAACTAACCATCACAAACCTGCTATCAAGGGTTCAGAGAACTGCCTGTCTGTGCATAAGCGGAGCGTTAAGGACTACAGCGACTGAGTCTCTACAAGGCCTTCTCCATATACTACCGATTAATGTTGTGGCGAGAGAAGTTGCAACCAAAGCGGCAATAAGACTAAACTGCCTATCAATGTGGAGGTACAAGAACTACGGTCACATGAGGATATCAAAGTGTAGTGATATGGTAACCGACCGACTGGACTATATATCAACGGTGCGAACCTTTGAGAGGAACTACATCACTATGATACCAGCCAGGGATGAATGGGATGGCAGAATACCCGGAAATAGAAACCATTTCCACTTCTATACGGATGGTTCGGAGCTTGATGAAAAGGTTGGCTTCGGAGTACACTGCGAAGAACTTAATTTGGATATAGCTCACAGACTACCGGACACCTGCAGTGTCTATCAAGCCGAAATAATGGCAATATGGGAGGTCGCCAAGTGGCTGAGTCGGAACATAGTATCCAACACTGGCGTTGTCATTTACTCGGACAGCCAGGCTGCCATCAATTCTATGGAGGCCACATCCCTAAATTCACAAATAGCTGGCTGAGCAGTTTAATATACACCTCATATGGGTACCTGGGCATAGGGATATCCCGGGGAACTGCAAAGCCGATGAACTTGCTAGGAAAGGGACGACTTTACAAATTCTTGAAGAATTTGCATATATTGGTGCGCCACTATCCACGTGCAAGCTTTGGCTTAGGAAAGAGGCAATCAGGCAGTCCAACGAAAGAATGACACAAATCGGCACCTGTAGGGTAGCTAGACAAATCTGGCCAAGGTATGACCTGAGACGGTCAAAATATCTTCTCGCACTGGAAAGGAAAATATTGTCTACGTTAGTATCAGTTCTGACGGGACACTGCCTGATCGGCGAAGACGCCAGAAGATTGGGTATTAACTCCAATGACTTCTGCGGAAGCTGTGGAGATGAGGAAGAAGTGGAGAGTGCTATGCGACTGTCCCGCTTTGAGCAAACGACGACTGGACCTACTGGGGTCGGCCTTTCTAGGCAGCCTAACAGATCTTTCCAGTACCAATATTCGTGCTATCGATACATTTCTATATCAAACAAGTTGGTTTCGATGAAGGGCATTTTAGCCCGTGGTACCACTAGGGACCTTAATTGGTCTATGTGAGCTGAAGAAATAAAAAAGAAAACGGCTGCCACCCTAACCTTAACCTAAACCTACATTATTATTAATAAAAACGGTATACACGTGGCATCAAAGATAATACTGACGCAAACCCAGTTTGTTATAGCACTCTCTACTTCTTATTTTAGAAAATATATACCTCATCCGATTTTCATCTACAATCTTACACGCTAAAAAAAAATCGCTTCTGTAGTATATTGTCCCAAACATATTCTGCTTGAAATACACAAATGTTTAGGGTACACTCCAAATATATAATATTTGGCACACACAAATACTATATGTTTGGGAGGATATTGTTCTAAACAAAAATATGTTCCAGTTCTAATATTTTTTTTATTTGGAAGTAATATTTCCAAAACAAACATTAATTTGTATTTATGTATTTTGGAAACGAATCAATGTCTTAATTTAAAGACAAGTTTTCTGTTTTTCGGAAGTTATGTTTGTAAAATGCAATTAAAACTTAAATCGTAACTATAAATTGCATTGATGGATTGACAAAAAATGATGTATTGAAATATTTATGAATTAAAATTTTTGATGTGAAACAAAAGCTAATGCTGCTAAAGACATCTTTAACTAAGTTTAACACGAAATCTAGGAAAAACTAACTAAAATTCGAAAAACATAGCAAAGTCTAAAAAATCTTGTTTTAAATAAAATATATTTGGAAAGCTTCTTAAGCAATAACTTTGTTTGTGTGTAAAAACATATTTTATTTGTGAAAGTCAGTTTGGAAATATATTATGTTCTAATATATTAATATATTCGTTCCAAACAAAATTTCTTGATTTTTAAATAAAATTTATTTGTTAACAAATATAAAATATTTAAAAAAATCGATTCCAAATATATTTTCTTTCAATTCAAACATATCAAAAATGCAGATTTTTCCCCGTGTACTTGCTGATTCATATACAGTCTGCACAAAACGTTCTGTATTTTGTGAATGGCACGGAAAAACTATAAATAATCAAAACAACTTTTTATTTTTAATATTTTATGTTAAATAATACGATTTAAAGGCTATGAAGCCATACGAGCAACTCGGACAGAACTATTCCCGAAAATATATATATAAATCAGGGATGTAACGAATATTCGTACATTCATATCCTGGAAAAGAATCAATTCAGTTCCTTAAATTTGTTGGTACTAAAGGGTCAAACTATTATTCGCATTCACTTTCGCAAAAATGCGTATTTCACTATCCGCTTTCGCATTCGCAAGAAATATATTTCAATATTCGCTTTCGCATTCGATTTCGCTAAAGTCACTTTCGTTACATCCCTAATATAAATTACGAATGTACCACTTACGCCGAATAATTTACCAAGCCTGCTTTTCTATACGGATGAGCAATTAGTACGCTATCAATATTTATCTGCCTTTGCTTGTATTGCAAAATAATTATCAGGGGCAGAAAATCAGAAAAAAAATTTGTTGCGCCGGAATTGTCTCTAGATAATCTTCAAAACTAGGGGGTGACTGGGGCAACTTTTTTTGCGACCCACTCTAATACTCACCGAACTTATAATTCTAGTACAATTTATACCGGCAGTTACTTTAAATATTTCAATTCACACCAGAACTGAAACGCAAAATTTCAGCACTTTACAGCGAAATTGAGATACAATAACATAAAAACTGGTTGACGTATCAAAGTAAAACTTTATATTTTATCTAATTGGAGTGTACTAATTCAATTTTGTCTCAAAATTTACAGGATTGACTTATACCATTTATGGCCACGGCCGTGACACAGTGGGCCGTCTCCATCGATCTCGGTGATAAGGGAGTGAGTGCGTCGTAGTTATTTTTGCTGTATGTTATTTATGGTGATGTATAAAGGAGATCTTGCTAGTAAGTCCTCTGAAGAGATTTATGTGACCACTACAACAATGAACGATAAAAATGCAAGTAATATGTATGATTTGTAATACTGAAAGAGACAATAGGAAAATGTTTAGATACTTGAAATATAATATTGTAATCCTGAAATAAACAACTTACTGGCAATTACAAAACAAAACACATTTTAATTGAAAGAATATATTTATTAAAAATAACTGCGCATAATTCATAACTGTAAAATTATTTCTGGCAATATATAAATTTGTTATAATTAATTAATTAATATAACAATCTTTTTTAATTTTTTTTAGTAAAACAATTTTAGAATGGGTCTTTTGGGAGAAGACTGACAAATTCAAACAAATATTTCAACGTAAGTATTATATATGAACGATTGAAATAGTTCTCTGAGTTTTCCTTTTTAATATGATGTAATTTATTTGTATTTTTTCGCATATAATTCTATTTGATTTATTTTAAGAAAAATTTTAATTATTTTAATTTTAGATCACGCAATATTTGAAGATGAATGTTATGGATATATGAATGCCATTTATAAATTACAACAAATAAGAGAGAATCTACACGGGGAAAAATATATTTTGAAACAAAATTTGTAAGTTTTATGTACTTGTGAACAAATACATTTTCTTTGAAAATTAAACAATTTAGTTTGGATCGCATATATTAATATATTAGAACAAAATATATTTGCAAACTGACTTTCGCAAATAAAATGTATTTTCACATAAAATTATTGTTTAAAAAGTTTTCCAAATATATTTTATTTGAAAAGATTTTAGTTAAAATTTTTCCTAGATTTCGTGTTATACTTTATAGTTAACCCCGCTGTTAGATTAGGCCAATTGGTCCAATTTTTGCATCGTTTTCTTTATAAACGGTAATACCTATATATCGTTTTATAATTTGGTCCAAGTGATATTTTTGTTTTATTAAAATCAAAATAATAAGCCTTTTTTGTTCAAAAATAATTTGTGAATAAACTGCTTAATAAAAATCAATATAAAATATTGGGTTAAATATTCATTTTATATGAAAAATGTAGTATGGACCAAATGGTCTCTTAATCTAGGATTCGTACATATTTTCTACTCTAACAGCATGGTTAAGAAAGTCAGCATCAGCTTTTGTTTTACAGTACTAATTTTTAAATAATAATTATTCCAATTCATCACTTTTTGCAATCCATCAATGCAATTTATAGTTACGAAAGATTATACGATTTAAATTATAATCGAATTTTACAAACATATTCAATTTTTTTGCACTTTAATCATCTGAAAACCAGTAAACTTGCATCTAAATTAAGGCACGGATACTTTTATTTTTATTCAAATTTCAGCCAAATTCAATGTTCAAAATCATTCGATAGTGTGTTGGCCGGTTTGTCTTTATATTACTAAAATATTGTTTTAGATTATAAAATGTTAAAAGTTATCCGTATATAATATGTATAATAAATTTTTTTGTATTTTCAAATATAAAATATAACAAACCCAATATTTAGAAAAACCAAGTGTTGTGTTTTGAATTTATCTTGGTAACATGTATACAAGAATCATATTTTCTATGAACATTGAAATGATTTCAGTGGTTTTAAAACAAACGGTTCATTAGTATGAGTGACATTAGAATAAAAACAATGTAGGGAATTGTCCATACATATTTTAAAAAACTGTATTTATCCCTTAAATTAATTACCAGTATATGTTTATATCAAGGACAGGCATTTTAAAACTTGATACGATAAAGTTTTAAATTTTATGATATTTTACTACATACAAGCACGCATCATACTTAAATTTACGAAAAACCTGTTTATTTTAAGACCAAACTTAAATAGTTTTATTACCCAAAGTTCTTGATTCTATGAAATGTATCATCAAAACATGTACTATTCATGTCATTGAATTAACTATAAAACATTCTTATTTTTATAGCGATTGTCTTTGGCTCGAAATCACTGCCGAATTCTTTGATTTTAAGTACGCTTTTTTTTCAGTGTAGGGACTGTGGCAAGGCGAGTTATACGACCCCAAAGGCTTATCGACCAATTAGCCTTACTTCTTTCCTGTTAAAAATAATGGAACGAATAATTGATAACAGAGGAAAGTCTGTGGAAACAGCTGAGGTAGTGCACCACATAGAAGGTCCTTCAGTAAAGAAATGAGTTACAAAGGCACACAGATGTTGGTCGTTGTGCAGAAGAGCTATAGGTTTAAAATGGGGACTACGTACACTGATAGAAAAGGCTTCGTCATGACGACGAATTTGTACATCATCACGATAATTTTTTCGTCAAAAGTCAGCTAACGTACGGAATAATCCTCTTGATGAATATGTTCGTCACCATGACGAATCTCTGTTTCCAAAAACTTTCGTCCTCAGGATGATCACATTTCATCCCTACGATGAATCGAGTTCATTACACGATGAACACCATTCATCACCACGTTGAACACCATTCATCACCACGATGAACACCATTCATCACCACGATGAACACCATTCATCACCACGATGAATACCTTTCATCACCACGACGAATCCCATTCATCACCACGACGAATCCAAATCATCATCACGACGAACTCCATTCATCACCACGACGAATTCATGCTCCGACTATTTAAATTTTAAAAACTTCAATATTCTTCTGGTTTTAGACCATTAAAAACGGTATGGAAAATAAAAATCACATGACTGCTTTGCTAGATTCAGTTGTGATTATTCGGTTCGAAACGCAGTTCTTATCAGGAAAGGGTTAAGTCAAACAAACGAGAAGTATTCTATACTTTTCATATTTTAAATAAAAAATAATCTCATCGAGTAATGTATTTGCCAATAGACGAATACCATTCATCATCACGACGAATACAATTCATCACCACGACGAATACAATTCATCACCACGATGAATTCCATTCATCACCACGACGAATCTCATTCATCATCACGACGAATCCCATTCATCATCGCGACGAATCCCGTTCATCATCACGACGAATCCCGTTCATCACCACGACGAATCCCATTCATCATCACGACGAACTCCATTCAATCACCATTATTAGATTTTTTACATTAAACTTTTACAACAAATTATTTAACTAGGGATATCAGAACGCATATAGAAAAGTTCAATTAAGCACAAACTATAAATTGATTGCCTCGTTTTATCATATTTTCAGCAAAATGGTCAAATACGACGAATTTCGAAATCACCAAAAACATGGGTTGATGATTGTGTTCGTTCTATTGACGTACAAAAACATCGCATGTACGAAACTGTTCATCACCAGTACGAAGATATATTGACGAAACTGATTCGTCATGGTGATGAACGGTTTTTCTATCAGTGTACCATAAATACCAATAATCACCTACGCCTGTGTAGTGTGGTGGACATCAATGGACAAGAAGTGCAACGTAATACCTTTGCAAAAAATTCAACGTATGTGCTGTCTAGGCATAAGCGGGGCATTTAGAACTGCACCAACAACAGCGTTGGAGACTATACTGCACATCCAACCAATAGACATCCGCATAAAGTATGAGGCAGTTCTCACAGCAAGACGTCTACAAGTGATGGGTGAATGGATAAATCGAGACCACAAGTCGTACCATCAGAAGATTTTAGAATATCTAGTTGGTCACATTCAAACGCCAGAAATCTCGGACCGCATTCCTGAAGTGCGGCTTACAGCTACCTGTGATACGTTTGTGCCAGACAGACGCTCCTGGGAAAATGGATCTTTGGCCCATGTGCCAGTGGGAACCAGCTGCTACACGGTTGGGTCCAAGCGAGGAGGAAGGACGGGTCTGGGACTTTTTATTGATGAACCAGAAATCGAACTTCACTTTCGCCTCCCTGGCCATAACACGGTATTTCAAACAGAAATTCGAGCAATCACGGAGTGTGTGAACTGGCTCAGTAACACGACAAAGCCTAAATATGCCAACATCTTCACAGATAGCCAAATGGCGATTAAAGCAATAACATCGGAAAGGGTCAAATCCAGAACTGTGTTGGACTGTAAAAGAACGATAAATGATTACTCATGGTCAATATATATTCAAAGGGCAGAGAACTTCGAGTAATAAACTTGGAAAATTGGAAACCTTTCGAAGCCACGAAGGATGAGTTGAAGCACTGGGCAGAGATGGCTCACAAAACTGTGTGGAATAGCGCAACAGTAGGAGCAACTGCAAAGATACTGTGGGGTGACCCAAATGAAAAGAAAACAAGAAGTCTTTTGAAACTAAACAAGATCGATATTAATAAGATGATGAGTGTTCTAACGGGACACTCAAGCTTACAAGCACATCTTCATCGCATTGGACTAGCAGAAAACGACGAATGCAGGGCATGCAGAGAAAACATCGAAACGATGAAACATTTTCTGTGTCATTGCCCGGCTTTCACACATGCAAGATCCCAACATTTCGGGTCCGACATATTACCAGACTTGACTCATCTCAGAGAATATGACTTGAAGATACTGAGAAAATTCGTGTCTAGTACCGATTTTCTGTAACTCGTGAGGTATAAAAAGATCATAAATAAGGAGCGCACAACAGGCCGAACCACTGGCTTAAGTGTATGTCCATGGACATGAGACGTTTAATCGTCTCCTCTCTTCAACCTAACCTAATCTAACCTAACCTACAACCATGTTAAGTCGCAATTTTCCATTAATCCGAGCTGTCAAGAATGGAGAAGATTGTCGGGTCAGCACTTTTTTATCTCAGCCGTTCAACCAAGAAGTAATCCCTCCCAAATTACATCAATGTAAGTGAACCGAAACTGCTATGTTTTTTATTTCTCGCGCTCCAACAAGTAAGTATTTTCAACTTTGAGTTTGATGCTTCTCTATATTCCGAAGAAGAAAGAACAACGAAGTTGAGTATATATACAAAATTCCCTTTAGGAAACAAAAACACCATAAAAAGGTGTTTTTATTGAATCCCAATTGGAAACTTCTAAATATTTATAAAAAGTTGCCGCAATCGGTTTATTCATATCGAAAGGGACCTCTGTATGGGGGCTATATCAAATTATGGACCGAAATGTCCCACATATATATAGGGATCTTGGTTTAGAAATGCCTTTGTATCCATTTTCATTAAGATTGCTTTACATTTGTGACCTGTGGTGTCGATTTTAAAAAAGAACAGGCAGCTAAACGTTGTGATTCTGTGTTCTGTTCGAGAGAACACTAGCACTACGACGTAGTGATAGTGTTTGATGAACCGTACGTTATCGTATTGGAAGCGAACACAATCACTAAAAAAATAAATAACGTTAGCGTTCTCTGAACAAACCCTTCGTATAACGTAATGTTTTTTCCGAACACTGATTTATGTATGTATTTTAACCGATGTGCCTAGTTTTTAGAAATGAGTACTTTAATCATTTCTAGTAATAATTGTTTTATATAGCCCCTAAAGTTTCTTCGTTCAATACTTGGCAAATAATGGTGGAGGGTATTATTCAGTCGGTCCCGTCCGTTTTTCCTTAATGGTTTTATACAGAAAATTTGTTGCTTTTCTCTCATGAAGAATATTTTCATTATTTATCATAGCGTGTGTAACATAATAATTCAAAGTTCTTATATCGTTTTAGCTAAATACATATATACGCATATATCTAAACAGTATTGGGAAAATTATAATTGTACTCCCTTAAATACACGCTGAAAAAAAATCGTTTCTGTAGTATATTGTCCCAAACACTCTAAATATATAATATTTGGTACACACAAAAATTATATATTTGGGAAGATGTTGTTCTAAACAAATCCTTGTTTTCACCCTAATACCTTTTATTTGGGATTTTAATTCCGAAACAAAAATGTATTTAGATTTAAGTATTCCGAAAATATCGAACCATAACTGTGTTAAGTTTTTCAGTAATTTAATGATCATTTTTTAGAAATTTTTAATTGAAATCGTATAATTTTTGATAACATTAATTTACTCGAAGGATTGAAAAAAATGCTGAAATGAAATACCCATAAATTTAAAATGATTCCCTTAAAAGAGAATGCAATGCTGCTAATGTTTCTTAGTTTCAATTCCAATTTCTATTCCCATTCCTTTCCTTTTGATTTTTCTTTATAATTCCCTTTCTTGCATAATTGAATAGGTTAGGTTTGTATATTTTTATGATTTTTATACTTTTTGTAATTTTTGAGGGTAAAAAAATAATCCTCGCATAATTAGTTATATAAGATAATTTATTAAAAAAATTGTAATGTATTACACCTTAAGAAGTAATTTGTAACCATAAAATTAAAATTAATGTTATTTTTGACTTGGAGAAATAATTCGAAACGAAGGAAAAATTAAAAATGAAATTAGAAAAATTCACCAAAGTTTTGAAAATCTTTCTTAAATTATATTTGAAGATATTCCTAAACAATGATTTTATTGGTATATAAATACATATTTTATTTGAGAAAATTATTTTGCAAATATATTTTGTTGTAATATATTAATATATGCGTTCCAAGTAAATTTTATTGATTTTCAAATAAAATCTACTTACTCAGAAATATAAAACATTACAAAATTTGTGTTCCAAATATATTTTCTTTCGATTCAAACATATCAAAAAAGGCGATTTTGCCCCGTGTAGGTATGTAGTAACGCCACAGCAAATATGTGCATGTCATATGGGCATGCAATCAACTGGTTAATATAATTGGGGTAAATTGTGAATGAAATGTTTCATTAACACCTTCGTCCAAATTGAATGTGTTAATAAATTATGAGCATAAACGAAAACATTCACATGTTTGCCCATACTCTTTATTAAGTCTTAATAATTACATAAGCGGTTATCTCCCATTGGTGTTTGGGATGTACCCGTTGTTGTTCGTTCTTTCTCTCTCACTTTACTTATGAACCTCTCAATTTGCATTGATGCAGCCTCACAAATCTTATACTTGTTCGAGCTGTATATATTAAGGGAGGAGTCTGTTTACAACGTACATGTCACGCATTTCTAGCAAGAGTGTAACATCTTAAAATCCGATTTTCCTCCTAAGTGCGATTCTTGTGTTCTATATTTGAATATGGGTGAAAGAATGTGATGGAATAACTGTCGAAATATGGTTGCTCCCTCAGGAATTTATTCTGTTTCCTGTATTAGCTTGTATGTTTTTAATTGTGGGCGTTTTTGTCTGACCAATTCAAATGTGACGTTATTGCACGGAATATATGTATGGATTTATGAAAGGCCGAGACAGAGATAGACCAATTTGTTACAAATAATCTCAGGATGGTACCAGAGACAACAGTAGGTGGTATTTCGAGATGTCCAACGTAATAAAATAACATTAAGTTGTTCAGTGGCGGTTAGCGAGCGATAATGTAACATACCGAAAATGAGTCGCATGCGTTCTGAAGACAAAATTGATAGTGTTTGTAAATTCAATTTGAAATGTAGTGCGACAACTGAACCTAACAAGCAACGTAATGAAGGCGGCGACGCACAAGTGAAATTATGTTCAATTTCAAAAATAAATACTTCTTTTACCATTGACAGTATTTTAAGTAGACCCAGTGCATCCAATATAACAAACGAAATAACAAGATCTAACACAGTGAACAACATACACATATTGCATACTGACATTTGTAAGTAACAGGAAATAATTTTGACTGCATATTCAACTAAGAAAAATAAGTACATTTCAATAAAAGTTAGATTTTTAGAGTTGAAGGTAACTTTATTTTGTCTCATTAAATGAAATTGAGTATGGAAAAAATATAACATACACTGATATGATCTATCTTGTCCTACAAAATTTTAATTAACACTTGGAAAATTTGGTCCAGATCGGTGGACTTCATTAAAATTAAATTAAAAAAAGAAATGGGTAATTCCGCCGTTAGGTTACCAGATACATTCTGCAAGCATGCCCAAAATTTGGCATGTATTTAAGTTTTAGATTGGAGCCATCCATATAATACAGGAGCGGAGCTACAGAGCATCAAAGCGGGCCGCCTCATGAATAAAACGCATGTAACTTTTTTCTTCTTGTTTCATTAATTTTTTTGTTCTTCTTATCTCCTTCTATATGTTAGGTGTGTGCATTCCACTAAGCGTTATTCGACACCTAGGAGTAATATCATACAGTTACTGAGATACCTGGATTTGAAAATATGTATTATTTTTAATTTTTTTCTGACCCTGGCCTGTACATATTTTGTTAATATCAAAGCAAATACGAATATATCATATACGAATATATCGGTTGCTCCCTCAGGAATTTACCAAACTTGCATAGTGAGACAAGACTTACATTTACATCTATTTCCCTATACCCGCGCAAAGTTTTTCGTAAACTTAAGTCTTGATTAGGAACATCGGCAGCTTCTGTTGCTTGTATAAATACTTTTAAATTTTTAAATATTTTTAAGGAATGAATGGCTTTCCCATCCATCGGTCATAACGAAAAAACTCCTGGCATTCGAAATGAGAGTGGAAGAGTTCCGCCAACAAAAACTGTAGCCAAAAGTTCTTTGTAGTCTTTTTGCGTTTGATTTTCTTTTACAGTCCAAGAACATTTTCACATACTGATCATCGACTCAACGTTTAAAATAAATTTTGCCTATGTTACCCCAAGTCTCTTTGAATATTTTACAATACACGCTGAATCCGAATATGAAGTCAGTCAATTTAGAACAGTTTTCGAAAAAATAATCGTTATTTGTGTTTTTAAAAAGATGATGTCACTTAAATGCAAATATCTTCAAAAATATTGGACGGATCAGTTTTTTTTTTCTTGAAAGATAAAACAATTACTAAAATATCCAATAGCTTAAAGCTGTTGAATTGCTTTACCTATTTTGTTTATTTTCTGCCTCTCGCACAAGGAACCACCAATAGTCGCCCAACATCTGCTCATCATTGATGTTTAACTTAAATTGTCTTTAACTATTTTTAAAGTTTCTGTTTTTAAATATTATATTAATTGTATTAATTTAAACAATATATTAATTGTATTAATGTTTTAATAAATTGACACGGCGAGGCGAAATAAAAAATCTTCTAATACTGCGTTAACTTCTACAGAAATGTCTCGATAAATATTCAGGGAAGCCAATCCATTTAAACGATTTAGTCATGGTTGACCGCAAGTAATTTTTCAGCCGACAGAATTCCACGGTGTTTCAAAAAACTATCTTCGAGATGAGTGATGAATAAATCTAGGTATGGAATATAGGTCGAAATCTTACAAAATTCTTCAATATTTGTTGCATTAACAATTCAACTTTGTCGGGCCGAAATCCTAGGTTTCTTTTTGAAATGTCTTGTTCTTCACAAAATATTTTAACAGACGAAAAAATCACACACAATTTTATACAAAAAAATTACATTCAAATGGAGTACAATTTTGGCATATGTCCATCAATTCCTATTTCGTATTTTCAGCCAGATGGACGGCATTAGCTAAATCTTGATTTTCACTTTGAAGAACGAGACTTAATGATAATGCTAAGCAGTGAACTAATTGAACTACATGGACCGAATCTTGAAAATCCAACGTTTTTATAGCCAGCAATAACTGAAATTTCTTAATTTCTTAAATGAAATGCAGATGTTGTAGTTTTCTGATCAGACCAGGTTGAATTCATTTCTTCCAAAGCCTCGATAACGGATACTTTTAGGTGAAGATATATAAGATATATATTTATCTATATATATACATATATATATATATATATATACATATATATATATATATATATATATATATAAATAGACTTATGTTGTTCTACCCATCGAGTTCGCAATACCACTTCAATTTTTGTTTTTTATCATCACGGAAATTTAGGCTATTGAAGAAAGTGGTATATGATTTGGATAGTGCCGAGACAATTTCTAACTGAGACTACTTTGCGTGCGTAACTTAAGCTACGTACACACGATTGTCAGATCGGACAACGATATCACACCTGTTAGAGTTCTGCAAATGTACGGACAATGGCAGATTGTTAGGCAAATGTTAATTGTCAGTTCAGACGGTTGCAAGAGTTGCCCAAAAATGTTTCTCTGCCAATGGCGCCATTGTCACATGCATAAACTTCGCACATCTGACGATCAAAAGTGTCTGCAAATTATCTCGCAATGGCAACGTTGTGTGTTTACACTATTGCCAGATGTCTACCAATATTATTGTCTTCTAATAACTTTTCTGCCAACGTTGCAAAACAAACATTGTATGTTCAGACGGTTGTAAGTTCACAGGGTTGCATTTTTCTGCCATTTTTCTGACAATATTGTTAGGTCTGACAATCGTGAGTATATATGTAGGGTGACAAATACTATTAATTTCATTTTGAACACGATATTAGCATACAGAATACAGTTTGGTTGCCTCAACCGAATTATTAAATGTTGACAACCAACATTTTGGTTGTGGCATTGTGATCATCATGTGACTATTCAAATTTGAATCCCTTATCGCCACCTTAGCAAGGTTCTAAAATTGCCAGCATTTTAATAGTTTCATTTGAATTGATTCTGCATGTATCACAACTTCTGACTGTTTGAACAATTGCTTCCACATGCTTTGTATTTTCGTTTACGAACTAATTTTCATGAATTTGGAATTGTTAACGATGGACGTTGTGGCTTGCTTACACACAGAATACAGTTTGGTTGCCTCAACCGAATTATTAAATGTTGACAACCAACATTTTGGTTGTGGCATACTTCTGTTCCATGTCGAGAACAATCATATTTGGTTGCGCCAACTACGAAAATGGTGGCTAAAATTATCTGTTGTATGTTTCTACAACCAACTGTTTTAAAAAATTGGTTGTTCTGACAATTTGTCAGTCATATACTACCGACAATTAATTAAAAACAGTTTTCATTAATTTTTATTTTATTTATTGAACAAAAAACCAAACAATTCATAACAAAATTAAAAATCCCATATTACAAATTCATCACTATTATGAGATGTGGAAATATTGGACACAAATTTTAGTGTGCATTGAAATCACTGGTAGGAGTGGAAAACGAAAACAAACCAAAGACATAATTGTGTAGTCAATGCACACCATCATATGTAGAGTAGTACTGACATCAACCCAGTAGGCTTTTTGGCCTTTGATGACATTGTCGTCAAGATCATGTCATGCAGGACCTAAATCACATAAAGTTTTCTTCAATGACAACATAAGGGAAAACTTCATTCATGACCTTTTGCAAGGCAAGTTCCATGAGATTAGTGACATTAAACATTGCCATCAGCCTGATGAAAAAAATATGTTTTCAATATTTTCTTATATATATGATTGAAGACATTGTCCATTAATTTATCGCCAATGATTTGCTGCAAGACAGTTAAGACATTTCCTACTGGGAACGAAAGTGGCGAATTACTTATCGAATATTTTATAAGTAGTAACCTTGTGATTTGTAATAGAGGACATTAACCTACCTTCATTACTAGAAACAGACATGATGTGCTAGGCTAATCCAGCCGTTAAAATTACGGCTTTAGCAACGTTTAGTTTATTGGTTGTGTACGGCAGTAGTCAGACCGACAATGCTGTGCGGCATTGTCGCTTGGTGGACAGCTCTGCAGAAATCCAACTTCTGGGGGATACTAAACAAGGTTCAACGAATGGCTAATATATGTATGTATATCACTTGCAAAAAGACTGCCTGATCAGTTTAGTGTTTACCAGGCACAAATCATAGTTATTAAAGAGGTGGCTGTAATTTAATGTTCTGACCAAAGTCGGTATAATATTATCTCTGATAGTTAGGCTGCTATCAAGGCCATGGAGACTATATTCCTGAATTAAAAAAACTGCGCTCGACTGTCGCAGATCTCTTAACGAAATGACTGAACAGTTCAATATTCACCTTATATGGGAACCGGGCGACAGGGACATACCAGAGAACTACAAGGCAGATTAACTTGCAAGACTAGGAACTACCTTACACGCTCCAGGGGAACTGTAATTTGTAGGCATGCCTCTAGAGACCTGCAAGCTCTTGTAGAGATATAGTGCATTTACGGCAAGAAGTGACAGATGGTCACTAGTCAGGAACTGCATACATTCCAAGCTGATATGGCCCGGCCTAGACTCAATACGGACTGCTGTTGTTGTCGATACCGGACGTCTCACTTTTCGTGTCTGTCATGACGGATCACTATCTTATTTGACTGCACATAGAGAGATTGAAAGTCTTGCGTAATTATGCAATTAAGTGAATCTGTTTTATAGGCTGCCACTCTCACTGGTTGACTTATTTTCATGCATACTATTTTATCTGTAATGCCAGATTCTAAAAGGTGTTATAATTAAGTCTGCTCATGCGTTTGCAAACAATCATTTTGTTCGAAAACGCTGTGTAATTTAATTCCATAAATATGATGGCAACAGCGTTATTCTTTTTCAACTATATTCCAATCATCCAAGCTTTGATAAACTACATCAGAAATGTTCTTGCCTGTTGGTGACGCTACTTTCGGTACACCCAGAAACTTGGATGTGTCATTGTAGCTGACGAGAGTTCTTTAAACTCTTTATGGCCTCATCACAATGAACTACCAATGAATCAATTTCTCTTACCTATAAAATAACACTGTCTAACAGGAACAGAATAGCGAGCCTATACTTTTGAAAGGGCATGTTGAGTAGATCATTTTTGTGGAATAAACTTATGGTCCAGCTGGTCTGAGTTTATTCTTGGAGTGGGTCAAAGTTTTCAGTTTTTTATCGAAGGGAGCATTATACTTAATTAAAAAAAGCTGTAACTTAATGTCTGAAAGTGGAATTTTATGAGGATAACTTTTGTGGAAGATATTAACTCTCTAGCTCTTATCTTTATGGGTCAATTTGACCCTTTTTTCTAAAAAATAAAAAAAATCCTTTCAAAAAGGACATTTAAGGATTAAAATATTCTACGAAAATTTTTGCCGGAAAATTTCAGTGGTGGTCGCCAAAATTGTAAATGAAGCTCTTTACGCCTAATTATCAAAATTACACGCAAACTTATACAAAAAATACTATAGTGAGCAGAAGAGCGGGCACGTTCCGAAAGGGCACGTTGAGTAGATTATTTTTGTAGAATAAACGTATGGTCCAGGGTACCGTGAAATAACTCCCAAATGAAATAAGTCCCAATGAAATAAATCCTAATGAAATAAGTCCCAAAAAAATTAAATAATTCCCATTAAAAAAAGTGAAATAACTCCCAAAGTGCAAATGAAATAAGTCCCAATATTTGGATGTTATTTCTAAAGACAAATAGAATAATAAGACATTCCTTCAGGCCGAAACGTCAAAATCTATCAGGTACGAACGAATAGGAATTAACTGTCACACGCGAAAAACAGTTTTCCGCGAACATTGATTGAACTCTTTTTCCTCTTATCGACTAATATTAATTTTTTAATTGTGACAATTACAAAAAAAATGGGAAGAACGGTCTGAATATCCGCGAAAGACCTCACTCGTTGGAATCAAATTCCTATTCTTTCGTAACTGACACATACTCGCTACGGGAAGGAATGTCTTCTAAACTATATTGTTTTTGGTTATTTCATTCTGAACTGAAAAAAGTCCCAACAACGATGGATTAACCACCAATCCAATTGCATAGGATTTTTGGCCGAGATTAAAGATTTCCTTCTCCGGAGTATGTCCAAAGAAGTTTACGCGGACAAAGTTGCATGGAGTAGCCGACCTTCCGTCGGGATTACCGATTTTCTCCTCTGGGGTATGTCCGAAGACGGCTACGCGGACCACAGTAGCTTTACCTGAACTGAAAAAATATGAAATAAGTCGCAACGCATTGGGTGTTATTTCATAATGAAATAAGTCCCAATTTACATGGAATTTTTTTTTGGGACTTATTTAATTTTTTTTGGACTTATTTCATTTGGGAGTTATTTCACGGTACCGAATAAACTTATGGTCCAGCTGGTCTGAGTTTGGTCTACTATGTCTTCTGCTGATCTCGATACAGTATCATATTGACTCAGAAATGAATTAGAGTTTAATTCGAGTATTATGATAATTACACTGTCAAACACTCCCATTTTGTAGAGAAATTTTGCATTGAAATAAAACTCAATTAATATGGACTTCGTATTTTGAAACTAATATAACTTCTTAACCAACAGAGATATTACCTTCATTCCTCACTGCTAGTACTCTCATCTATTCGGGATATTTTACATACATTTTTCCGATTTTTATATTTCGCGGGATTCGGTATATTATATAAAATTTCAATTCAAAAATGTTTTGTTTCGCTATATTTTTGCAAATAACGAAGGCACTGCGAATATTTTGAAATATGCTGATAGAAATGGGAATGGTCTACGATTGTAAGTTTAGTTTTCTTAATTCCGCTAAAAATTGTATTTTATAGAATTTTTTAAAAATTTCAATTTGAAACCGCTATAACTTTCGCGCCCCTTAATGAAATTAATTCACAACAACGGTTTTTGCACGCTTACATTTTTATCTCACGGTTGACGTGCCGCCAAAATTTTTTGGAAAAAATTTTTTTTGCCCGTAACTATTTTACGGTATCCAAAACAGAAAAAAATAAAGAATGGGGCTGGGAAGCGCACCGGGTAAAAGCTAATACGTGTATAACTATTTTAGAGTACTCAAAACAGGTAAAAGATAGGACATACATACATATGTATGTATACACAAAATTACAGCACTCTCGCTAACAAATTGTTCAAGACATATCAATTTTAAAATGTAGCTAATATGGACCCATTAGTCCGATCCCGCCAATTTTTGGACCAATAAAGCAGACAGATACATATACACAAAATTGCACCATCTCGCTAACACATTGTGCAAGATATATCAATTTAAAAATTTGTCGTGTATGGGCGGGGCCACGCCCATTGGTCCGATTCCGCCCATTTTCGGGCCAATCACGTAGACTGCCTTCAGATACATATACACCAAACTACAGCATTCTCGCTGACAAATTGTGAAAGATATCTCATATTCAAAATTTGGTTTATGTGGGTTGTGGTGCGTGGTTGCGGTATAATATGTTATTTGGAACATTGATGTAGAATAACTCGCCTGGTCTGTAAAGAGAGGAATTGGATGGTATGCACCTCTAGCATTGCACTAACTAGCTCGTCGAAATGGATGGGTTTTTCCTTTTCCTCAACCTATATTTCCACTCACTCACACATACTTTTATTAGGTGCACATTTTAGAATATAAGGTGACTGAATCACAAAAGAAAACAACAGCAAAATCGATGATATATGAGGTATCCTCATATATCAATATTACAGCAACTGTAGGACAATACAGTATTAAAACGGACTAACCCTAAAACGGACCGTGTTCTTTAAAAAATTTTGTTTTTAACCTTCATTGGGCCCCAGATGGTAAAGGCCCATTATCTTACCCACCCTTCCTTATGATCATGTGTTATGTGTTATTGATCACCCTACACCAAAATGATATTTTCATTTTCTATTCAGTCAGAATTTATTTGGTTTGAGACCATATGTTCCATTTACTTTCTGTCTATTCCAAGAAAGTAATAGAAACAAATACAAAAATTGGTAGAGAGTTTTAATTGCATGGTAGAATTGACTGCAGTTTCGATAGACACCACTCTATCATCTTCAGAATTCAGTAGCAATAGTGTATGTCTTTAACTTAAATCAGCTGAAATACTTGAGGAAGCAGTAAATTGAATTTAACAAGAACTGCTAACCAAACCCGTATTTTGCCGAACTAAGTCAACATACTAAAACTCTCATACCAATACATTTTTGTTTTTTGCTTGGGTTCGCATCGCGAACCACGAAAACAAATGTAGTTTTGTCAACGGCTAATGCCGACGTCATCGTACCTCATGTGTTTGTATGTGTTGTTGTTATTTATTGTTGGTCTGTGCTTTTGTTATTCAGTCAGAATTTATTTGGTTTGAGACCATATGTTCCATTTACTTTCTGTCTATTCCAAGAAAGTAATAGAAACAAATACAAAAATTGGTAGAGAGTTTTAATTGCATGGTAGAATTGACTGCAGTTTCGATAGACACCACTCTATCATCTTCAGAATTCAGTAGCAATAGTGTATGTCTTTAACTTAAATCAGCTGAAATACTTGAGGAAGCAGTAAATTGAATTTAACAAGAACTGCTAACCAAACCCGTATTTTGCCGAACTAAGTCAACATACTAAAACTCTCATACCAATACATTTTTGTTTTTTGCTTGGGTTCGCATCGCGAACCACGAAAACAAATGTAGTTTTGTCAACGGCTAATGCCGACGTCATCGTACCTCATGTGTTTGTATGTGTTGTTGTTATTTATTGTTGGTCTGTGCTTTTGTTATTCAGTCAGAATTTATTTGGTTTGAGACCATATGTTCCATTTACTTTCTGTCTATTCCAAGAAAGTAATAGAAACAAATACAAAAATTGGTAGAGAGTTTTAATTGCATGGTAGAATTGACTGCAGTTTCGATAGACACCACTCTATCATCTTCAGAATTCAGTAGCAATAGTGTATGTCTTTAACTTAAATCAGCTGAAATACTTGAGGAAGCAGTAAATTGAATTTAACAAGAACTGCTAACCAAACCCGTATTTTGCCGAACTAAGTCAACATACTAAAACTCTCATACCAATACATTTTTGTTTTTTGCTTGGGTTCGCATCGCGAACCACGAAAACAAATGTAGTTTTGTCAACGGCTAATGCCGACGTCATCGTACCTCATGTGTTTGTATGTGTTGTTGTTATTTATTGTTGGTCTGTGCTTTTGTTATTCAGTCAGAATTTATTTGGTTTGAGACCATATGTTCCATTTACTTTCTGTCTATTCCAAGAAAGTAATAGAAACAAATACAAAAATTGGTAGAGAGTTTTAATTGCATGGTAGAATTGACTGCAGTTTCGATAGACACCACTCTATCATCTTCAGAATTCAGTAGCAATAGTGTATGTCTTTAACTTAAATCAGCTGAAATACTTGAGGAAGCAGTAAATTGAATTTAACAAGAACTGCTAACCAAACCCGTATTTTGCCGAACTAAGTCAACATACTAAAACTCTCATACCAATACATTTTTGTTTTTTGCTTGGGTTCGCATCGCGAACCACGAAAACAAATGTAGTTTTGTCAACGGCTAATGCCGACGTCATCGTACCTCATGTGTTTGTATGTGTTGTTGTTATTTATTGTTGGTCTGTGCTTTTGTTATTCAGTCAGAATTTATTTGGTTTGAGACCATATGTTCCATTTACTTTCTGTCTATTCCAAGAAAGTAATAGAAACAAATACAAAAATTGGTAGAGAGTTTTAATTGCATGGTAGAATTGACTGCAGTTTCGATAGACACCACTCTATCATCTTCAGAATTCAGTAGCAATAGTGTATGTCTTTAACTTAAATCAGCTGAAATACTTGAGGAAGCAGTAAATTGAATTTAACAAGAACTGCTAACCAAACCCGTATTTTGCCGAACTAAGTCAACATACTAAAACTCTCATACCAATACATTTTTGTTTTTTGCTTGGGTTCGCATCGCGAACCACGAAAACAAATGTAGTTTTGTCAACGGCTAATGCCGACGTCATCGTACCTCATGTGTTTGTATGTGTTGTTGTTATTTATTGTTGGTCTGTGCTTTTGTTATTCAGTCAGAATTTATTTGGTTTGAGACCATATGTTCCATTTACTTTCTGTCTATTCCAAGAAAGTAATAGAAACAAATACAAAAATTGGTAGAGAGTTTTAATTGCATGGTAGAATTGACTGCAGTTTCGATAGACACCACTCTATCATCTTCAGAATTCAGTAGCAATAGTGTATGTCTTTAACTTAAATCAGCTGAAATACTTGAGGAAGCAGTAAATTGAATTTAACAAGAACTGCTAACCAAACCCGTATTTTGCCGAACTAAGTCAACATACTAAAACTCTCATACCAATACATTTTTGTTTTTTGCTTGGGTTCGCATCGCGAACCACGAAAACAAATGTAGTTTTGTCAACGGCTAATGCCGACGTCATCGTACCTCATGTGTTTGTATGTGTTGTTGTTATTTATTGTTGGTCTGTGCTTTTGTTATTCAGTCAGAATTTATTTGGTTTGAGACCATATGTTCCATTTACTTTCTGTCTATTCCAAGAAAGTAATAGAAACAAATACAAAAATTGGTAGAGAGTTTTAATTGCATGGTAGAATTGACTGCAGTTTCGATAGACACCACTCTATCATCTTCAGAATTCAGTAGCAATAGTGTATGTCTTTAACTTAAATCAGCTGAAATACTTGAGGAAGCAGTAAATTGAATTTAACAAGAACTGCTAACCAAACCCGTATTTTGCCGAACTAAGTCAACATACTAAAACTCTCATACCAATACATTTTTGTTTTTTGCTTGGGTTCGCATCGCGAACCACGAAAACAAATGTAGTTTTGTCAACGGCTAATGCCGACGTCATCGTACCTCATGTGTTTGTATGTGTTGTTGTTATTTATTGTTGGTCTGTGCTTTTGTTATTCAGTCAGAATTTATTTGGTTTGAGACCATATGTTCCATTTACTTTCTGTCTATTCCAAGAAAGTAATAGAAACAAATACAAAAATTGGTAGAGAGTTTTAATTGCATGGTAGAATTGACTGCAGTTTCGATAGACACCACTCTATCATCTTCAGAATTCAGTAGCAATAGTGTATGTCTTTAACTTAAATCAGCTGAAATACTTGAGGAAGCAGTAAATTGAATTTAACAAGAACTGCTAACCAAACCCGTATTTTGCCGAACTAAGTCAACATACTAAAACTCTCATACCAATACATTTTTGTTTTTTGCTTGGGTTCGCATCGCGAACCACGAAAACAAATGTAGTTTTGTCAACGGCTAATGCCGACGTCATCGTACCTCATGTGTTTGTATGTGTTGTTGTTATTTATTGTTGGTCTGTGCTTTTGTTATTCAGTCAGAATTTATTTGGTTTGAGACCATATGTTCCATTTACTTTCTGTCTATTCCAAGAAAGTAATAGAAACAAATACAAAAATTGGTAGAGAGTTTTAATTGCATGGTAGAATTGACTGCAGTTTCGATAGACACCACTCTATCATCTTCAGAATTCAGTAGCAATAGTGTATGTCTTTAACTTAAATCAGCTGAAATACTTGAGGAAGCAGTAAATTGAATTTAACAAGAACTGCTAACCAAACCCGTATTTTGCCGAACTAAGTCAACATACTAAAACTCTCATACCAATACATTTTTGTTTTTTGCTTGGGTTCGCATCGCGAACCACGAAAACAAATGTAGTTTTGTCAACGGCTAATGCCGACGTCATCGTACCTCATGTGTTTGTATGTGTTGTTGTTATTTATTGTTGGTCTGTGCTTTTGTTATTCAGTCAGAATTTATTTGGTTTGAGACCATATGTTCCATTTACTTTCTGTCTATTCCAAGAAAGTAATAGAAACAAATACAAAAATTGGTAGAGAGTTTTAATTGCATGGTAGAATTGACTGCAGTTTCGATAGACACCACTCTATCATCTTCAGAATTCAGTAGCAATAGTGTATGTCTTTAACTTAAATCAGCTGAAATACTTGAGGAAGCAGTAAATTGAATTTAACAAGAACTGCTAACCAAACCCGTATTTTGCCGAACTAAGTCAACATACTAAAACTCTCATACCAATACATTTTTGTTTTTTGCTTGGGTTCGCATCGCGAACCACGAAAACAAATGTAGTTTTGTCAACGGCTAATGCCGACGTCATCGTACCTCATGTGTTTGTATGTGTTGTTGTTATTTATTGTTGGTCTGTGCTTTTGTTATTCAGTCAGAATTTATTTGGTTTGAGACCATATGTTCCATTTACTTTCTGTCTATTCCAAGAAAGTAATAGAAACAAATACAAAAATTGGTAGAGAGTTTTAATTGCATGGTAGAATTGACTGCATTTTCTATAGCGACATATTTTCAACTGTACCGAGAGCTCCGACAGACATCCTAAAACTTTTAATCAGCCATTCTATAAAAAAAACTAGACACAATTAATTTAGACTGGTATTTGAATTATATGGCTCATTGGTAGAAAGGTTTATTACACAAAAATCTTAAAGAAACAAGATAATCCATAACAAACAGTTTTTAGATTTGCATTCGTTCATGGGGAAACTAAATATTTCAAAAAAATTAAAAATTCACTACAACAAAATCCCCATGACGTTATAAGTACAGAATGAAATCATTAAGAAGACGTTATTATCTTGTATTACTTAAATTGAATATTCTTAGCGGAATTAGGAATCAAAAAAAAATTAATACTACTAAAGAAAAGGTATATACCAATACCATATATATTTTGGAAAATTATCCGAATCATCTCACACATAATAATTTTTATAGGTTTAAATTTTTGTTTTATATAGGTACTCACTTACGATTTTCAGCTCATTTATCATCCATCGCTGTTATCGTTGGGCCCATCGATGACTTGGATTCAGCTGCTTTGCCTTTGCTAGATTTTGTATGTATGTAAATGTATTATGTGCGAAATGAGGGATTTACATCTAGTAGGTAGATTAAATTCTATTTACTAATAATTTGTATTTAGTATAGCCGGGTATTAAAGTTTCATCTGGGTAACACAAAATCCCAATCCGAATTCTGGTTAATAATTTGTCTGGTTATGGTTTCATCCTTTGCAAGCAGCTTGTAAAGCACTCCTGCCTAGGGTTTATTTATAGGAGTGATATCCCCGATTTGAAGAAATGAGGCTCTTTCTGTATACACAATTTGTAAAGCACATACAGTCAAACACGAGGCTTTGCCTAGACGTCTTTTGTGGCAAACTCGTTTGCTTAATGATTAGTAAAATCCAGTATCCCTGGGGGTAACAGTATACCTCCGTAACACGGGAACTGATCGACTTCCTCGAATAAATTGTTTCTAGGATATTGTAGGTTTACCTGTAGGAATTTGAATTCTGCTATAAAAAGTACAGTCACCAAGCCTTCTTGTGATAACTTACCAATTGAAACAAATTTCAAGGATTTTCAATGATTATAAGAGTTTTGTATTAACACCGAGTGACTTGCGGTGTCTAACAGCGTGAATTTAGGGACAATAAATTACTTTTCACCTTTTTAAATTTAAGGGATTATAGTGCTAAAACTACTAGTTTTAGTATATTATATAATCAATCACCGAATCACGTTGTTCTTTCTAGGCACACCTCTTTCGGTATTTAACTAATTGTAAGTTAAATTGGAGCAGTTTCAACTTGTCTAAATGAATGTTCAATCCAAATGGCAGATTGTGTCTTGAGCAACGTATGACAAAACATTGGTCGTCTGTTTCTCCCGTTAGCGAAGACAGACGACGAAATCAAAGCGGAATATATGAATTCTCTTTCGTCTGAGTGGAATTCAAGTCTTATTAGTGATAGTACGGTCATTCGTGAGCACGAGTTGTTTTTGTTTTGTCTTTACCTGCCTACTTTGATCTTGCCGATCATGCTTATCATCCTCCCTCGCACTGTCTATGACGATGCATATGTTCTGATATACCTAATTCTGCTCACATTACATACATCAATAATGTTTGTTAACATTCTTAACATTGCCTGTTAGAAACAATTCGCCGTATATTAGAGTGGTGCGCAAAAGAGTTTCGGTAACAAAACTGCCCACTACAAAACAGGTAAGTCTACGACCATATCCAGAGAAGTACTTATCTGAAAAGGGTTAGTTTTGTTCAAAATAAGATAAACTGACTAATTTACTTCTCTGTCTTCTGCATGTCTTTAGCATGGTAAACTCCTAGCCTCTTCCCGTCGGCGTTGTGAAGTTCATAATATACAGATCCTATCTTTCTTTTTACCTTAGCCTTAATAAAAGTTGGTGCAAATTTGGCGTTAAACTTTTTGCTTGCGTTACTCTGCGCAAAATTTCTAGCTAAAACGGATTCACCTTCTGAATATAATATGGGTCGGCTTCGGAGGTTATATCTGAGTGCGTTCTCGTCGTGGGAATGTGATATGTTTCGTTTCGCCTTTTCCCTCATGATCTTAATAGTGTCCGCATATTCTAATCGATTTTCTTCTGATATGAGAGATAAATTTCGCAATAAATCATAATCCTTCCCATTTAATATCATATCTTGGCCAAACACCAAACTGTAAGGGGAATAACCTGTACTGCGATGAACACTACAACGCAGTGATGAACATATCTGTGGAAGATACAGGTCCCAGTTGGAATGATCTTCCCCAACATAAGCTCTTATCGCTGCTATAACTGATCTATTTACTCTTTCAGCCGAATTGGCCTGTGGAGAATAAATAACAGTACGCGTGTGCTTCACGCCAAATTTTGTTAGAAATGCTTCAAACATAGTGGATGTGAACTGCGTACCGTTGTCTGTTAATACAGCTTCAGGGACTCCAAAAATGTAGAAAATATAATTTTCGAGATAGTCACAAATACGTTTCGACGTGAACTTTGACAACGGGTGCAGGAACATAAACTTTGTTAAGTTATCTACAACTATCAGCAATCCAATGTTTCCTCTTTTGGAACGAGGGTACGGCCCCAATATATCTACAAATAAGTTTTGGAACGGTCTATCGGATATCATAGGCCTGCCCATGGGAGGTCTTAGTGTAACATTCGGGCTTTTAGTACTTTTGCAGGTCTCGCAGTTTGAAATATATTCCTGAATCTGGTTTACCATTTTTGGCCAAAATAGGTACCGTTTGACCTTTTCCACTGTTTTCTTCATACCACAATGCGCTGAAGATGGCGAGTTGTGAGCACGATATAGAATGTCTGGTATCAGCTCTGTTGGTACCCAAAGCTTCCAGCAATCCTCATTATTAGAATCAGTCACAAATCGTGTTTTTTTGTATAGATATTGGTTAACGATTTTCAGGTCAGGAAGTCTGTGCTGAGCTTGAAGAACCCGTTCTTTAAGTTGACGATATTCGTCTCCGTGGAAGTAATGTGAATTTAAGTCAACTATCGGTCCATCGTCCTCAAGTGCGTTAATCTCTTCCGTTATACGAGAAAGGCTATCAGCGACTACATTTGCAGTGCCTTTTCGGTGTTTAATAGTAAATGAAAATCCTTGCAGCTTAAGTGCCCACCTTGCCAGTCGTCCAGAGAGATCGCGTTGCTGCATGAGCCATTGAAGGCTAGCATGATCGGTGATCACTAAGAATTCTTGCCCTTCTATGTAAGGTCGAAATTTTTTGATCCCCTGGACTACGGCTAGGCACTCCAGTTCAGAAACTGAATAATTACGCTGCGCTTTCGTCAATTTACATGACATAAAAGCTACTGGAAGTTCGATGCCTTCATCTGATTCTTGAGCAAGCACACATCCCAAACCATGCAAACTGGCGTCGCACAGCAAGATAAAGGGTTTTGAAAAATTTGGTGTAATCAGAATAGGAGCTGATGTGAGCAAGCATTTCAACTTCTCGAAAGCCTTCTGGGCATCTTCATTCCACTCAAATTTCTTATTACCTTTCAAAAGTTCGGTCAGGGAGAATGATACGGATGCAAAGTTCTCGATAAACCTCCTGTACCAACCTGAGAGTCCTAAGAAGCTCCTTAGCTGTTTAACAGAGGAAGGTACAGGGAAATTTATAATAGCATTGACCTTGTCAGGGTCTGTTTTAATCTGTCCGTCTCCTACGATAAAACCTAGATATCTTATTTCAGTCATGCAAAATTTGGATTTGGTTATATTGATTGTAAGATTGGCTTTCCGCAAACAGAGTGCGATCTCTTGTAGCAACAACATGTGTGACTCGAAATCATCAGATAGAACCAATAAATCGTCCAGATATACGAATACCCGAGTTCGCAAATGGGCAGGTACAACGCGATCCATTAGCCTACATAAGGTTTGTGGCGCGTTGCACAATCCAAATGGCATAACGGTGTATTGATATAACGGTCTGTTTGGGATAGTAAATGCGGTGATCTGTTTTGATGCGGCATCCAAAGGGATTTGCCAAAATGCATGCTTCATGTCAAGGCCGGTGATGTATTTAGCGGGAGGTAAACGACTCATTATCCCATCTATATGGGGTAATGGATACGCGTCTTTCATGGTATTCTTGTTTATCTCACGGGAATCTAGACACAAGCGATTTTTGGTTCCGCGTCGTACTAGTACACAGTTACTGCTCCAAGGACTCGTAGATTCTTCGATTACCCCTAAAGCTAACATGTGATCAACCTCCTCAAACATAAGCTTTTCAATTGCAGGTGAAACAGGCCAATGCCTTTGTTTCACAGGTTTAGTACTACCGACCTCGATTGAGTGTTCTATCAAATCTGTCCTTCCTAGTCCGTCTTTTTCGTAAGAAGGGAAAGTCTCTATTACCAATCTAAGTTTCTCGGCCTGATCTTTTGACAACGCATGTACCTTAGATTCAATTTTGTTGTCAGTTTCCTTGCCTATATCCAATTCGCATACTGCTGGTGAAACTCGTGGTATTATCAAAGAGTCGAATAAACCAAAAACTTCCCAAAAGTTAGCCCCAAGTAGACGTCCTGTTTAAGAGCTGGTATAACATAGAATTCTATCTTTCTAACCAAGTTATTATAAGGTATGTCCAAAGAAAATGTACCCACTACTGTGTTTGAAGAACCATCAGCTGTCTTCACACTGCCTTTGCACCTCTTCACTAATTGATGTTGTATAATATATTCGGCAGCCTGGTTGCCTACACAGCTAATGGTTGCTCCAGAATCTAGTAGAGCCTTGTAAGTACGGTCAAAAAGTATGATATCGATATACATTCGGTGGTCTGAGCCCATTATCATGGCCGAAAGTAGTCTGTGCTTTGTAGCCTTTACATTTTTCCAGTAAGACCGAAGGCGCTTGGTAGACCGTTTCGGTTTGGAATTGTATGAGGTTGCAGGAAAATCTGAAAATATCTGCTTCCGGACAGTTAAGTAATTTTGTAATCTTTCGTGGTAAGGTATTAAAGTTTTCAAAATAGGATCCGTTATATAAGTAGAAGAATATGGTGCTTTTATACCTACCGTCTCTGATTTGGAATTCAATAACGTAATTTTAGAGCTTTCGGTCTGAACTTCTATTGAGCGTTGTGCGGATGTGGCTGTTCGGTGTTGGTGGCCACATCCCGTTGGCGGTTTTCCGACGGATTACATTTTCTACATCGCGGTTTAAAGGTATCTTTGGCACCACAGCCGTAACAAAATACTTTGCGACTTTCCAAACAATCATCATAACGATGCCCTTTAGCATCGCAATTCCAACAAATTAGTTTCACATGCCTGTGATGTATGTCTGATATCTCTTCACTAATAATTGGTTCTTCTGAAGCGGAACTATCTATGACAGAAATATTAGGTCTCATATTCCTGACCCTATTATAGCTACAAGTAGTGTCCGTAAAGAAGTTTTCGTGAAGACGAACTTCTTCTCGAAGTCTTGTAAGTGTCATGATTCTATGATGTAACAATTCATATCTAAGACCTGTTTTAGCATTCCTTAGTAAGATTTCAACTAATTCAGACTCAGGGACCTCCGAAGAAAGTCGTTCTACTAACTCCTCGATGGATGTCTGATAATCCTCGAAGGGTTCATTGTCTCGTTGACGTCGTTTTCTTATCTTCTCCCATATATCGAGATCTGATAAGTTATCATTGAATTTCCTATTGAACTCCGAGCAGAATGTATTCCAACTGAAGTTGGGATTACGTTTATGGAACTTCCAGAACCATGCATCAGCCTTACCCGTAAGCAAGGTATGTAGGTTGTCACAAAGCAATAAGAAATCTCCTTCAAGATTTTGTCTAGTCAAAGACTCGACTCGGTACATAAATTCATCAGTACTCATGCTGTCTCTCGATCCATCGAATTTTATATGCCAACCCTGAATTAAGGACGAAACTCTTTCCGGTTGTACAGAACTTTGAGTCCTATTCGTCAATTGGGACGGTCGATTGCTAAACTGCCTAGGTCTTTGAATAAGGGGTATCGAAGGTGGACCGCGCAGATTAGGCATATCGTTAGGCCAGTCATGATCTGATATATTGGATCTGCTATCGGTTTCAGACAGCTTTAACGTACTAAAATGTCTTTGCAACTGTCGTTCAATTGTGTTATTCAAAAGAGTTGAAATATTCTTAAAAGTCTTCTGTTGCTCCACTTGAATCATATTTAATATCAAATTCTCATCAAGATGAGATTTCTCTTTATTCTGAGCAGAGTCAACTTCGTGCCGTGTATCAAAAAATGTTACTCTTTGATTACTGGAATTTGAATCGCGCCTGTTTCTGTCCAGGGAATTTCGAAAAAAGTTCATTGACCGAGTTATGGGTCTAGAAAAAACGGGTTTACCCCGAGTACTCTTCGGTTTGGGTTTCGTTCCGGTATTTTGGTTAATTGAACCATTCTTCAACTCATTGGAAGTAACTTGTACTTCAGTCATTGTTGGATTATTGTTCAACAATGTATCAGCAGATTCATCTGGAAATGAAATCTGTGAAGATAAACATGGTTTTTCGCATGTAGGACAAAAAGGTTTAGCTCCCAACCATGTTACAGCACATGTTTTATGAAATGTGTGCGAGCCATGCGTAACAGCCAGAGGTCTATCATTACCTTGCTCCTCATTGCATATAGAACAGATAGCCGCTGCTCCGACAGAGCGGCCTGATAAGTCTTCCATACTATGGGTTACTGGCATTGTAATTCTTTGTGTACTATTAGGTCTGTCTTCGTAATCGGTACATATTGAGTAATATTGAAGGTTGAACAAATAAAACTATGGTAAGCTAATATGGTAATTAAAGTTTGGATGGCTCTGGAGTGTTTAAATGTTGTGCCCATTGGTTAGGAAATCAGAAGAATTCTAACTTACTGCTAAATCCTTATGAGTACGTACACTGAAGCTTTCAGAGAGTAGGAATGCAACTTTGAGACACTATTCAATTCTACAAAAGTAAATATGGGAGAAAAATCTTCGGGTCGACCAATCCGTAATAATACAAATTGCTGTCGCTAAATCCTAACAAAGTTTTCTGACACAGATCTTTAGAGAATTGGTGATGCCTACATTATAAAACTGAAACTAAATCAATAACTTGTGAGGTGATGTGGTTCTCACAATTTCAAGGAATGGTAAGCTCCAAAAGTGCCAAGTATTACAATATTCTATTCTAATCTATTAATTTGTATACAATTTTGAATTGTTCTATGTTTAAAATACTTATAGGAGTTTTGGGACCCCACGTTGGGCGCCATTTATGTGGTGCGTGGTTGCGGTATAATATGTTATTTGGAACATTGATGTAGAATAACTCGCCTGGTCTGTAAAGAGAGGAATTGGATGGTATGCACCTCTAGCTATGCACTAACTAGCTCGTCGAAATGGATGGGTTTTTCCTTTTCCTCTACCTATATTTCCACTCACTCACACATACTTTTATTAGGTGCACATTTTAGAATATAAGGTGACTGAATCACAAAAGAAAACAACAGCAAAATCGATGATATATGAGGTATCCTCATATATCAATATTACAGCAACTGTAGGACAATACAGTATTAAAACGGACTGACCCTAAAACGGACCGTGTTCTTTAAAAAATTTTGTTTTTAACCTTCATTGGGCCCCAGATGGTAAAGGCCCATTATCTTACCCACCCTTCCTTATGATCATGTGTTATGTGTTATTGATCACCCTACACCAAAATGATATTTTCAATTTCTATAGCGACATATTTTCAACTGTACCGAGAACTCCGACAGACATCCTAAAACTTTTAATCAGCCATTCTATAAAAAAACTAGACACAATTAATTTAGACTGGTATTTGAATTATATGGCTCATTGGTAGAAAGGTTTATTACACAAAAATCTTAAAGAAACAAGATAATCCATAACAAACAGTTTTTAGATTTGCATTCGTTCATGGGGAAACTAAATATTTCAAAAAAATTAAAAATTCACTACAACAAAATCCCCATGACGTTATAAGTACAGAATGAAATCATTAAGAAGACGTTATTATCTTGTATTACTTAAATTGAATATTCTTAGCGGAATTAGGAATCAAAAAAAAATTAATACTACTAAAGAAAAGGTATATACCATTCTATATATTTTGGAAAATTATCCGAATCATCTCACACATAATAATTTTTATAGGTTTAAAGTTTTGTTTTATATAGGTACTCACTTACGATTTTCAGCTCATTTATCATCCATCGCTGTTATCGTTGGGCCCATCGATGACTTGGATTCAGCTGCTTTGCCTTTGCTAGATTTTGTATGTATGTAAATGTATTATGTGCGAAATGAGGGATTTACATCTAATAGGTAGATTAAATTCTATTTACTAATAATTTGTATTTAGTATAGCCGGGTATTAAAGTCTCATCTGGGTAACACAAAATCCCAATCCGAATTCTGGTTAATAATTTGTCTGGTTATGGTTTCATCCTTTGCAAGCAGCTTGTAAAGCACTCCTGCCTAGGGTTTATTTATAGGAGTGATATCCCCGATTTGAAGAAATGAGGCTCTTTCTGTATACACAATTTGTAAAGCACATACAGTCAAACACGAGGCTTTGCATAGACGTCTTTTGTGGCAAACTCGTTTGCTTAATGATTAGTAAAATCCAGTATCCCTGGGGGTAACAGTATACCCCCGTAACACGGGAACTGATCGACTTCCTCGAATAAATTGTTTCTAGGATATTGTAGGTTTACCTGTAGGAATTTGAATTCTGCTATAAAAAGTACAGTCACCAAGCCTTCTTGTGATAACTTACCAATTGAAACAAATTTCAAGGATTTTCAATGATTATAAGAGTTTTGTATTAACACCGAGTGACTTGCGGTGTCTAACAGCGTGAATTTAGGGACAATAAATTACTTTTCACCTTTTTAAATTTAAGGGATTATAGTGCTAAAACTACTAGTTTTAGTATATTATATAATCAATCACCGAATCACGTTGTTCTTTCTAGGCACACCTCTTTCGGTATTTAACTAATTGTAAGTTAAATTGGAGCAGTTTCAACTTGTCTAAATGAATGTTCAATCCAAATGGCAGATTGTGTCTTGAGCAACGTATGACAAAACCTTGGTCGTCTGTTTCTCCCGTTAGCGAAGACAGACGACGAAATCAATGCGGAATATATGAATTCTCTTTCGTCTGAGTGGAATTCAAGTCTTATTAGTGATAGTACGGTCATTCGTGAGCACGAGTTGTTTTTGTTTTGTCTTTACCTGCCTACTTTGATCTTGTCGATCATGCTTATCATCCTCCCTCGCACTGTCTATGACGATGCATATGTTCTGATATACCTAATTCTGCTCACATTGCATACATCAATAATGTTTGTTAACATTCTTAACATTGCCTGTTAGAAACAATTCGCCGTATATTAGAGTGGTGCGCAAAAGAGTTTCGGTAACAAAACTGCCCACTACAGGGTGAGGTTGGACTTAGCACATTTTCGCAAGTATTTTGGCAGCTTCGGAATTGCCACTTTTACGCATCACTCTGTTAACATAACTAGATAAGACATAATTGCATTTTTTGTTTGTTGAATCGATGTATTCTCATCTCCTCTTTCGTTATTTATCATAAAATGCATTTTGATAAAATAGTGGACTTAGCGCCTTTACACTCTAAGGTATCGAAATTCTGTAAGCTAATGTCTGAGAGATTTCTTATGGTCAGAGTTATATAATGGAATTGTATGAGGGTAATTTTTCTAGAAGATTTAAACCCCATAGCTATCTTCTTATTAGGCCAATTTGGCCCTTTTTCTACGAAAATTTTTGCCGGAAAATTTCAGTGCTCTTTACGCTTAATTATCAAAATTACACGCCAACTTATACAAAAAATACTATAATGTAAATTTTTGTTGGACAGTGTAATTATCATAATAATCGAATTAAACTCTAATTCATTTCTGAGTCAATATGATACTGTATCGAGATCAGCAGAAGACATAGTAGGTGCTATAATAATGTCAGCATTATCGTCATACATATTCATGATTTGAGAATCAGCTAACATTTTTCTTCCAAGGTATCGGCAGTGGCTATGTCAAAAAAGTCTCACAGGTCCTAATAAAATAGTTCTTTAACAAGTTTTCCTGTGATACCTTTTCGATCCGCATGATGTAAGCATTGGTTTTTTCTTGGAGTTGGTATGCAGGCTTGCTACCAAATTATGTCAGCTGACTCGATTGTCAAGCTTGCGCTTTCTATTGCTGTAAGACTCGCAATCCGTATATTATAGAACATAACCTGTAAAAACTGCCGATATTATCGAACGAATTAAATATATTTTATACAACTTAGACTCAGTAGAGACGCAGGCTACTGTCATCGTCGAAGTGTTTCTGAATTCGGTTCGCTTAACTTAAGTGTTTATTTATAAATTTACTCGTACATGTTATGTATTTATGATGTGTAGAGTTTCGCAGGAATAAAAATGTGATTCTAACTAGGATATTCTCCCGGCTTCAAGACCATTTTGTTTCTATATTATTATAGAATCATATATTTTATACATGGCGGTGTATAAATATGTATTAAAAAATTAATAAAATTATTAACCGATATTTTTTCCCCATTTTTTAGGGGTTTCCAGTTAAAAGTTTTCTTTTCTGAATTCTGAACTTTAAAAGAAGAGAAAAATACGAATTACACAAACTTAAAATAAAAAAATATGTGTGTGCATGAACATTAGAAAAATTACTATTTTCCACTTTAAAGAGGATTTTCAAACTTTAATCACTAATCGTGTTCAGATCGGATTTTATAAAACCATTTCACGTGTAAATAACAAAAATTAGCCTGAGGTGAGCGAAGGTATTCCAATTTTGGAAAGATACGAAAAAAATGTTAGCTGATAAATTTTCTACGGAGGTGAAAGCAATCTTTTCTATCTTAAATAATAGCAAAGCACCAGGGTTTTACTCAATAAAAGGAATTCTTCTGAAAAATATATGCCGGGTCACATCCGCCTCGAATGTATGCAGAACCTGAAGTGAAAAAACTTCCAAAGGGAAAATTAAATAAGTCCCAATATTTGGAAATTATTTCATACTGAGCTGAAAAAGGTGAAAAAACTCCCAATGAAATAAGTCCCAACAACGATGGGTTGACCACCAATCGTAGGGCTTGTCCGGATTTCGGCCGAGATTAAATATTTTCTTATCCGGGGTGTGTCCAAAGAGAGTTACGCGGACGAATGCTTCATTGTGTGAAATAAGTCCCATCGCTTTGGGACTTATTTCATAATGAAATAAGTACCAATATATATTGAAATTTTTTCAGACTTATTTCATTTGGGAAATATTTTGCCATCTCAGTTAAGAGATCTGAATTCAGGAATATCGTTTCCACAGACCACAGATTTCAGCCATTCCTCTACCTCTTTTATAGCAAATATTTCTGCCTGTGATCAGGCAGCCTTTTTCCAAGTGATAACTAAAGTTATTCAGAAATGAAACCAAAGCCCACTTGGTTATTGAGTTTGGACGAGCATTCCATTCTGATCTATCAGGTTTAAGAGTGAGATAATTCTTGTCAAAGAGTGGTTCAGTCATATTGTAATCAACAGAGCCCGGAAGGTCAGGCATTCTGTTAAGAATGATAGTATGTCTGTAGCCATTTTCTGACCATAGTGACAGTTCCCTGAGTCTAATCGCAGTATATTGTACTACTATAATGTATGGTACAGGCATTATAGTATGTAGTACAATATATTATGAAATGAAATTAGTCCCAATGAAATAAGTCTCAACAAAAAGGATGCAATTCCCAATTTTAAAAAGTGAAATAACTCCCACTCATTGGCAGCGCACCAGTGATACATACACTTCCGTTTTTTTGTTTAGTATCATACAGAAGGTGCATTTCTGCATAGCTGACGTTGACGTCATCAACTACGCCGTCATAATAACGCAAGAGCAATACTTACCATAATTTCCACTATGCTAATGCATCTCAGCGGAGAAGAGAGCACATACACATTGACATTCACAGTTACAGTCACTACAATGAAGATATGGCTATGCTTATACGTTAATGTTTTGAGTGTAGCATAAAAGTACCTGCTTTGAAGATAATTCTCGTTTCCTTCGTATAGCCAGTGGGATAAAGTGTCGGCGTTGGTCGGTCAATGGTCTGGATCAACGAAGATTCCAACCGATTTGAACGAAAAGTGATATAGCCCGCAGTCCGAATATCCAAATCGAAGCAACAGAGTTCCACACCAATAGTCATTTCCAGGACTAGTAGTAGTATAATAATTCTCTTCAGGACTAGTAGTTGTAATTCAGTCATTTTCAGGAGAGTATCGTGGTTCGCCCGCATACGCGATTCGCTTGAATTCGGGGTTCGCCCGCATCAATCACTGTGATATTGCGGGGAACGAGAAGGCTGACGAACTCGCGCGAAATGGATGAGCGATGGACGCTGCAAGTGTTGTGCCATCACTATATCCCCCCTTATGTGAATTCTTCAGGAACATATAGTGTTTCTGCAAAGACATGGTAAACCAGAAATGGTCGAGCAGATCTGACCGTAAAATCACTAAATCTCTATGGCCAGCCATATCGAAATCTAGGATCTTCTTAACCTCTCAAAGAGGGACATTCGTTTAATGGTAGACATGCTGACTGGCCACTGTAATGTTAGATCTTTAACATCAAGGTGGCAGAGTGATTCTGCCGACTACTGTCGACTCTATGAGGAGGAACTGGAGGCAATCGAACATCTTCTCTGTCAATGTCCTACTCTATCAAGACGAAGACATCGCTACGTAGGTGATTACAAGATACAAAATCTGGAATCTCTATCACCCCACGATATTGATAGAATCATGGGCTTCATAGGTTGCTTGAGATGGATGGTTTGACATCAACTCATCTAAACCTCTCCTAGAAAGCCATTTCTACTCTGTCTTATCTGTACTCATACCCTCCTTCATCTTCCCTCTCCCTTTTCTTTAACTCCTCTTCCCAGGACCAACACAATGGACCAAATGGTCTCCGAGTGAAGTGGTGCAGGCCAGCAATGGTTGTGTGCCGCGCGTCCTTATCCTATACTGTCTACCACTAAATAAAAGCCTCTGTTACACCCACAGGTTGTCGTCGAGGCCCAATACCACTCCGTCATACCGACAGCCTTGTGCACGCCACAACATCCGTCAACCGTCTATGTGTCAGGACTAAGGTATCTACCGAAAGACAAGTTTACGCAGCACAACCCCCCGACCGTCTACGCGTCAGGTTGATCCACAAGCCGTCAAGCGCTGTGTGAGGCGTCCGTCATGGGCCTGAGTAAGTCGTACGTCAAGCGCCATGACAATTTACATCCTCATCGACAAGCAATGTACACCTGAAATAAACAATGATCAACGTTGAGGAAGAAACTCTGTCCATACAAGAAGCTATCCCACACATAGAGTGACTCATGAAATGTTTAATACAATAAACAAATGAAATATTAATTTTTATACAAAGAAAACACGATAAATAAATCCCATGCCCAAGAAAAGGGAAAAATGTGTTCTTATTTAAGGTTTTGAGGGTCCTTCAATTGATCCTGGAGGCGGCTGAAGTACATCAGCCTATGAATAAAACCCCGTTACAGGATTTGAAGCACAACGTCCTGTCCAGTAAAATACCGAAGTATTTTGCGTTTTCAGAAAATGGAATTTCAACGCAATTTGAAAAGGGAAGAAACCTTGGAATTGGTAATGATGAGAATTTAAAAGAAAATCGCTGGCGATCTGCGGCTGCAGAAACTAAATGTGAGAAACACTAAGTGGAATAAGGCGCGCGATTTGTCGTAAAATTTCCCACACTAGTAATTAAGTCGGTTGATGCCCTCTATTACAAAACATAAGGTTATCACTTAAAATATATGCGATACTACCCATATATGTGATGGTGTGCAATGACATCACTACACACAATTAGGTCCTTGTTCTTTCGTTTACCATCCTTACAGTGATTTCAGTACACAGGATTGCGTCTCAGTGTTATGTGCCATATAAACGGAGGCCAAGCAAACATGGAATTTTCTAATTCAAGGCTGGCTGATACTATGTCTTCGCTAATAAAGATGGAAGAAGGCATATATTATGGTCGTTCTTGGCAGGTATACAGGATATACGTCTCCCATTACCTGTACTTTGAAGCGGCATAAATCCTGGCGTCTTAAGCTCACAAACCATGTTTCCATTCAACAATGGTTCCTGGATTAGAACCAGGTCAGCAGGAGGACTTTTAAGGCAGCTGATGCAGCATTAGAGTTGTGAAGGCTTATCTGTAGGAACCGGACCATTGTCGGGTGTTGCCACCACCGTTATCTGTGCCTGTATATTAGACCATTTATTATTTTTTCGGTACTGATTTCCGGGCCGAAAAAGTTTCCATTTGACCTACAAACCTCCAATAAAAAATTTGGTGCCGATTGGATAACGCTAAGGTCTGCCCAAAGTTATTTGAAAACACAAAACTCACTTTAAAACAAAATTTGGGTTTTTATCAAATGTCACATGTTCAAGTAATTAAAAAATATTTTATTAGCATGAAAAGTTTTTAAATGATCTTTGAATAAAATTTTCTTTCTTACAAGTCGTAAACAATCAAAATCGACCGAAAAAGTTACAGCAGTTTTCATTTGAATTTTACGTCATGACAGGGCATGCATGCACACCGACATGGTCTCTATGTACCTATGTAGACGTAAAAGCAATCACAATAAAAAATAGATCATGCTTGTGCATGCATGAAAAAAAACAACGGATTTGCATGATAGTTGATTTTTCGCATCAGTCTGACATTTTTCTACTGGTCAAATAAGAAAACATAAGCAGAACTTTGCAGCGCGCTATACGGCCATGCAACAGCAAATTTCGCACCGTAGAATCAGTTGGGCATGTATCACATACAATATCTGGAGCCAAACTGCCGTCAAATAGACAGATATTTCATAATGTGATAACTGTAATGTTTAATGCTGCGACGCCTCTGACCTCTGTTGGTGAGCTTGTGATTAATCGTTCTACACATCAAAATTTTTGGGCGCTCCCAAAATCCCGGCTGGTACTGGAGAAAATATGGCCAAAGTCGTACATGATACACTCATCAAATACAGGTCAAAACACTGGATCGTGCATTTTCTTGCAGAACAAATTAGATCGAAAATTAATCAAGTTCCCATGTTCTCATCGCATGATGGAGATAGTATTGAAACATGTGTATGAGGTTTAACTTCGGCGACTTGTGGTCCGGAAGTGCCTATTTTTAATCGTTTTGCTGCCGTTTGAGTAAGTCTCGACCTCAAATCGTTTAAAAACGGACTCGAAGATCCAACTGTACGCTCAAAAATAAGTAATGCTGACTGCGAAGTCATTAAGAAATTCTGCATTAAACAGCTAAATGAAACACAAATCCGAGCTGACTACAAGGAACTATTACAAATAACAATAATGTTTATTGGTGGTGTCGGCGATAACTTCCGAACACCTGGTCCAACATCCCACGCAAGGTTCATGGGAAAAGGCATTTATGCCTTAAAAATATACCTATTTCGTGAGCAGTTTGCATTGACAAAACGAGAGTCCAGTGGGCTACGGGATATATGTATTTTTTTCGTGCGGCTGTATGTCAAAGCGTGGTTTACATGCAAAATGCCATACGAGCACCAAATCAAGATTTCGCATACGCAGAAATCGACCGAGATGTGTCTGAAGCGGTTATGAAGAAATGGAAAATTCATTTGTGGTATTTGGCCCCAGAATCAATGACTTTGGCATTCTTCGATTCGGATGTTTCACTCGAAGAGAAACGAAAAATGGTTAGGCGTCTGCAATCAACAGAGCCCGTCGTAAATCTGGAAAACGATCGAAAATTCTCCGACCCGAAACTATTGGTGTGTAATAATTTGAGCGATTTCGTCTCATACAAAACCAAACATTTTTCGGTGCTTTTGGATTGAGTACTGAATTTGTAAAGCATGACACATCCATTTGGGAAGATTATCAAGATGCTCTCGATGTTTGTCGTAATCTGTTTGTTGTTAACGACACTGCTGAACGCGGTGTACAATTTATGAATGATTACAACAGAATACTTACGAAAGATCCTCACCGGATTCATCCACACAGGATTCAGATACTACACCAGTATTATCTGGAAGAGTATTTTTGGTGAGAGGTTTTTCGTCGAGGGACGTTCTTCTTTAGACACTACCCCAGTATTATTTGGAAGAGTATTTTTCGAATATCCTCCCTCTTCGCTCTTGTACACCTTAAGTCTGATTTTGCTGAATACTATTTGATGTCGTTATAAAATTGTCGAGGGGACTAGATTTTACCATCGTTCTATCCATCAAACTGTGTATACAATATGAGAATTACATTGAATGAGATCGACAGAGGTAGAAAGGCAATAAACAATATTTTTTGTTTTGTTATTTTTTATGAGGTTTCCGTTCAGTTATCCCTTTTTAGTGCATTAATGGAATCCCAATTCCCTGTCATATTAAAATTGTATAACCCCACGAAATAGAAAGTAGGTTTAGAAGCAAAAGATATTTCAGATACAGGTACTTCAATCTACGAACCTATTTTCTTTAAAGTCGCATAGGTGGATGAATTTTGTTTCGTTCGTAATTCAACTTCTTAGATTTAGATTTTGTAAAAATTAGTATAGTAAAAGGCAAAGAACTTTTCAATGTGTAAATGATCCCAACAACTTCAGCTATATATGCGGAAATTTTGCATTTAAAAAAATCTAAAAATCGTTTTGTAAAACAATAGAAGAAATTAATGTACAATATTTTGGTATACCACTTAAAAATCTGAACGAACCGTGGACGCCTAGTATTTTGTGTAGCTTGTGTAATGCAAATATTACTCTTTTGAGTTTGGGGAGTATGCGGTAAGTACTTTTCGATTAGTGTATGATACTGTTTCTCTAATAAAACGTCTCACTTTTATGCATCACATGCACTTTGGAATACCAATGATGTGGAGGCACCCACCAACTCATGATACAGACTGCTATTTTTGTCTAAATAGTAGACAAAAAATAGTTCTTTTGCATATCGGAAATGAGAAACCATCGATCCCCTCGCTCTTGCTGTCAACACTAAGTTATCTTACGAAACAATAGCTAAATTGTTCAAATACATAAAATATGAACAACATGATTGGAAAAGTTGTTGCGATTTAAAAGAAGTTACGATGTTTTGTGGAATGCAAGGGGATATACAAATTATTGCTGTTTTTTAAGCCTCTGGGATAGCCGTGCTCGAGAAGATCATTACAAAAGGAAGGAATGGTCAACAAGAGAACAAATTACATTAGGTGAAAACAACATTAAATACACCCCACTACTGCATATTAACCTGGGACTCTTTAACGATTTTATAAAAGACTTACGAAAAGATGGTAATTCGCTCTCACATTTTAAAATAAAAATAAGGAGACTGGTGAAAGATGTAAATTTCGAATCAAATTTAAAATGGGAGGAAATTGCAGGATGGAGGTCATTAAAGCTTGTAGTTTCAAATTTCCTTGGATACAACAAAAGCCTGCAATATGAAACAATGATTAAAGATTCGTTAAAAAAAATTTTAAGAAAAGGCTTTATATTCATATATAAAGCCTATATTCATCTAACCTATATTTATTTTTCTAACTTATTTTCCGATTTATATATTCCAAACAGAAAATTTAAATGCTATAAATGAAAAAAAACGTGTCCCTCAAAATTCATTTCATGCATTATCATTTAAACTTTTTCCCTGAGAATCTTGATGACGTAAATGATGAACATGGCGAAAGGTTTCACCAAGAAATGGAGTCCTTCGAGCGGGGCACAGTGGTTCAGAATCATTTTTTACTGACCAAAAATCTGTAACTTTGAGATATTTTAGTATTTTTTTGTTCGACAGGTAACTCCTTAAGCTTTTCGTCAGTTTTTATTTCAATAAAATCGGGTCAGTAGTTATTGAGGAATTCAAGGTCAAAGTTGAACTTTTGATTTTTTTTAATATTTAGCATGGAAATGTATGGTTTTGTTTTCATCTTCTTTATTTTATTAAAAGAATGTCATACTTTGATAAATAAACCATTTCAATAATAAATTTTGTAAAACTAAAAAAAAATTTTTTTCGACAAAAAAATGTCCTCGATTTTTAAAAAAACACCTTGCATACCAAACTTTTTTTATATTTTGTATTTGAAAAACATTGCCTGCAAATATTCCATATTTTGTTCCGTATCATCTCTGTCTACTAGCAACCCTCTTGCATCTTCATCTAAGTCCCAAAATATTAAATAGATCTTCCTTTGTACAATTTCGAGATATTTTTCAGATTGCTTGTATTGTTTTTGTCCAGAAGAACCATCATATCCCCATTTGCAAACGAGAGTTAACTAGCAGTTCCCATATTTCTTCAACTCATGCACTGAAAAAAATAGTAATAAAATTAATGAAGACACATTCTTGAATTAGGCATAAATTCAATCACAATTTTCATTAAAATAATGAAAATTTACATGTTTTTTACGAAGTTTTCCTTAATCTAAAATTTTTTGAATTTGAATTAATGACTATCTAATCATTAGATTTGTGTACGCCCTTCTTTAAATGTACGCCTTTAAATTAAAGAAAAAAGTCATTATTTTTGTGACAATCCGCATTATTTTATGTAATATTTCAATATTTTTAAGGATTTTTCTATATTAAAGCTATGACGTAGACATGTCATAGTTTTAATGTCGAATCGGCCTTAACTGACAGTATGAAATATTTGAGTAATAAATTTAAGGCTATGCTCCCCTTTAAAGAAAAGTTGTCTTGGTAATAAATTTTATGATTATTGCCATTATTTTTAAGAATACATACGGGAGAATTATGCTTCCTCTCTCTTTCGGAGAATTAGAGTTGTTTGTTAAAGTGTGAATAAATAATTGTTATGGAATGTTCGAAGAGCTCACTGAGTATAGAGAATATCCTGTTAGTTTTTTTTTTTTTTTCAAATCAGTTAAGGTCCAGTTAGGCAAACTTAACCGTAACGCCCCCGTAGCGTAACGAATCAGCTGATTCAATCTGTCATATGGAAATCAGTGTAAACGATTAGCCAACGGGAACGAAACGTAAACGGACGGCTGAATCTTTTGAAATCAGAATTGGACTTTCCGTTTACGTACAATTTGATAACAGCTGATATTACATGTTGTTTACAATTACAATTGTATGTTCACCGAGAAAAGTAAAGAAAATAATTTATTAATTATTTGTTGTTTAAAAGTGCAAATAAACATGAAAGACGAATATTTGATTTCATTGGTGCAGTCGCACGAGTATTTATACAATATATATAATCCCCCGAGCGCCCCAGTAGGCGAGTTGGTAGCGTACTCGCCTATGAGTTTGGGGGTTGTGGGTTCGGATCCCACCAGAGGCTCTGGTCTGTCGCTGCAAACATTTAGCTATATGGTCTTTGTAACCCGGCTCTCCCTGGACCTTATAATTAGAATATAAATTTACTTTGTATTGTAATTCATATAAATAAAAATAAATAAATAAATAAATAAATAAATAATATAATCCAGCATATAAAATATCAGAAAAAAGGCGAGAAGCAATCTTCTTCATTGTGGGTTAATTTGACAGCATTATAAGCGTCTCTACAAACGTGGACTTATTTATAGATAGAGATTGGATTGGATTTGGCTGAGTCCCTCTTCAGTGGAAATAGACATAAGTAAAGGGTTTTCCATTAAGGACATAAGAATTTTATATATTAATAAAACACAGAACATTTAAGATATAGAGTTCAAATTCCAGGTGTAGTGCAAATGTTACATTTTAAGAATGAAATTCAATTTCGGTCATATGACCACCACGAGCCCGTCAACAGCGATCTATTCTTTGGACCCCATTTTCCACCACTCTTGGACACATTTCGACCGGAACGTTGGCAATTTCGCGTTGGATGTTGTCTCTGAGCTCGTCTAAAGTTGTTGACTTAGACCAAGGATATTCCTCAGGGGAAACTCCGCATCGCCAATAAAAAATGAGGAAAGGCTTCAGAGGATGCTGACGATAATGGTTCACTAGGAGGTACAGATACTGTACCTAAAATAACTGATTGGCCAAACGGAGAGTACTGGAATATAGCTGTATTTAATGTTTGCTTGTGTGGAAACAGATTATAAATATATTGAAGTTTATGGACATACCCCCATCGTGTTGGCTGCCATAACTTCCAACATTACTTGATATGAATGTATAGTTAGCATCGCAGATTCCCACACAATTCGGCATATCCCACATTCGTTGAAAATCATTGACAATGTGTTTGTACTGCTGTGTAGTTTGATCACTTAAATAAATCGGCGAAAGCAAGCGAATTTCGAATTGTTGTTTTGTTGTTGTATGGAACAACCGTGACCCAAATATCTACAATTTTAAAGAATAGAATGTTAATATTTCCCAACATGGAATAATAGGATAAAGCAATATTTGACATACATACAGTGGTGTTATTGCTAGTCTCTCTGCCGGTCTAATCCGTTGCTTTGGCGTAGTTAACTCATATTTTATTAATGTTAATAACAAATTAAAAACTGCCATAGGCATTCTACAACATTTTCAACTGTAATTCGAAAAAGATCAATTGAAATTCGAAGATTCCATTTGAAATTCGAAAAAGGTCAATTGAAATTCGAAGATTCCATTTGAAATTCGAAAAAAATCATTTGAAATTCGATAAAAATCAATTGAAATTCGATATACATCAATTGAAATTCGAAACACATCAATTGAATTTCGAAGCACATCAATTGAAATTCTAAAAACATCAATTGAAATTCGAAAAATGTAAACAAACTCAATGCTGTTTATTAGATGGGGTAGCGTTTAATTGATACAGTTTGTCTTTGCTAAAGATAAATTACGGTTACGTATGCCTAACCCGGCTTTTACTTGGAAGTGATGGAGGGAAGTGGTTGTGTGTTTTGAGACGCGTATTGTGAAAAAAATGAAATTGCGGTGAATATGTAAGTATACGTGCATGTTGCTTGGCACCATACCATAGCAACAACAACAACTGAAACTCAAAATAACGGCAGCAGTGAATCACGAGGATTAGTGTATGTGTGTGTGTATGTGGTTATGCCGTCGGCGTCTCCATCGATCTCGGTGATACGGGAGTGCGTGCATCGTAGTTATTTTTGCTGTATGTTATTTATGGTGATGTACATACGTTTTTGAAGTGATCTTGTTAGAAAGTCTTGTGAAGAGATTTATGCGAATATTAAAAAATGGACAATAAAAATGCGGGTAATAGGTTTTGTAAAACTGGAATAGGCAATAGGAAAATGTTTAGATGAGTGAAATACGAGTATAATACATAATCCTGAAATAAATAACCTATTGGTAATTACAAAATAACAGCTAACAGCGCATAAAGCAGAAAAGTAAAATTATTTCCGGCAATATAGAAATTTGTTATTAATAGTATGTTATACAACTATCTTTTTATTTTTTAGTAAAACTATTTTAGAATGGGTCTTTTAGAAGTATTTCTGTCGTAGAAAAGGGACAAATTCTACCAAATATTTCAACGTAAGTATTATATATGAAAGATTGAAAATTTCTCAAAGATTTCACCGTTTTCCTATCGTGATATCGTCCCCTCAATAAAAGCATAGTGTATAATTTTTTTGTAGTTTCGAGAAAATCACATTAAATGAAAATAGACTTTTTGGAAGATAAATATGTATATTTTAGAGAAGAATCGATGTTCTCAATTTCTTGTAATTTTAATATGTGGTGAAATAATCAGGCTACAGCCACATGATATTATATTAGTCTAAAAGTGCGTTAATTGTATATAAATGGGATCAAAGTACAATACTACATATACACAGTATTTTTTCAATTTAACTTTTGACCCACTTTGTGGAAGTAGAATTCTACCAAATTTTTACCAGCTAAAGAATCGATTTCGTAGATTCTTAAAATGCAATAAAAAAATAATGGTGTATATGCGTATACGCTATTATTTTATTGAGGGGACGTATTTTGTATTTTTGTTAATTTGATTTCTTTTCAGAACAATTATAATTTTAGATCGCGAAATATTTAAAGATAAAAGAAAAATGTAATTATTTGTTGTAAATTACAACAAATAATTCACACAGCCACTTACACAGGGGAACGAAAATATGCTTGGAAACAAAATTTTTAAGTATTATGTATTTGTGAACAAATACATTTTATTTGAAAATCTAGAAACTTAGTTTGGAACGCATATATTAATAGATTACAACGAAATACATTTGCGAACTGACTTTCACAAATAAAATATGTAAAATCAAACAAACAATGTTATTCTTCAAAAAGTTTTCCGAATTTATTTTATTTAAAAAAAGTTAAAACTTTTGAATTTTTCGAATTTTAATTTTAATACATACACAAACTAAATACAAAACCAAACGAAAATACAATTTAATTTTTTTTAGATTTCGTGTTATACTTTATAGTTAAACCTGCTCTTAGATAAGGCCAAATTGGTTAAATTTTTGCATCGTTTCCTTTATGAACGGTAAAATATATTACGTTATAATTTGGTGAAAGTGATACTTTTATTTTACTGAAATCAAAATAATATTGCTTAAAAATAATTTGTAATTAAGCTGCTTTCTTTTCGCGATGTTTTGTATAAAAATAAATATAAATTATTGGGTTAAAGATTTATTTTGTATGAAAAATGTATAATGGACCAAATAGTATCTTAATCTAAGATTCATACATATGTGCTAATCTAACAGCTGAGTTAAGAATGTCATAAGCAGCATTAACTCGTTCTTTTTAATGGTAAATGTAGTTAAGCCACATTCAAACCAAACTTTTTAAATTAAATGTTCCTGGTACCGCTTTTAATAAAATTTTCTTACATTAGGTAAATATGCATTACCGACCTAAGAATGATCTTTAATAAGCAACCTCATGGTCTAGTATAATATTATGATTTTTTCTAAACACTTATGTTACCCTGTCAGAGAGCAGCATTTTAAAACCCTTTCGCAGTGCAGTATTTTCTCATAATCGAAAACAAAAAATCGTTTTAGGGCGAAAGGCAGAAACAATTTACCATTTTTTGGCACAAAAGAAAAGATCATTAATTTTTATTTAAATCAATATTGCTGAAGAAAATGTAGATACAATTCAATTTTAAATGAAACCCTTTTTTTTATTTTTGTTGCAGTTATATTTTTAAGACGAAGTTGCATTTTAATTAAGCTGAATAATCATCAAAATTGCATAAAATTTTAGTATATTAACAATATTTTAATAATAAATCATATGTTCTGCAAAACAATCCACGATTTTTTTTTTTAATATTTTAAATATTCACCGTACTTAAAAACAACGTTTGTTTAGTTTTGTTTGCTAACAAAACTTAAGATTTTAAAATCTAAGTCACGTTTGACTTTTTTGAGAAAATTATTTTTGATAAAATTATATGCTGCTAATCTGACGCCGAGTCCATCCTTGACTCAATTTTTATGTAAAAATGTCGCTGGCGTCACTTTCAAAACACACAGTCCAAATAATTAATAATTTTTAGTAAAGCAATTTTGAATGGATCTATAATAAGTATTTGTGTCGTAGAAGAGTGACCAATTGTACCAAATATTTCAATGTAGGTATTACATGTCAAAGATTTAAATATATCTCTTATTTTTCAACATTTTGTTACTGTGATATGATAAAATTTATTTTTTAAAACATTCCACTTGATTTCTTTTCAGATTATTTTAATTTTAGATCATGTGCAAACTATATGATTTTGTTTTCATCGCTTGGAGTTGGAATACTCTTAATAATTCGTTTTGTTCTCAGAGGACTAGGCTTTAACACTTTTTCAACAATGTTGTTTTTATTAATTGTTGACCTTCATGTTTTTAATTCTATTACTCAACAATTTCGCCTTTTGTGCGTTGGTTTTGTGATCGCAATTGATGTAACAAGCTTCCTGCAATAGTTTCACATTCGATTTCTTCATTGATATCCTTAAGTTTCCGCCTTTTAGATCTACAGTTGCCGAGGGATTTTGGTGGTCTCCCACAATTGTTTTGATTTTTTACTTTATGAAGATACTTGACACTAAGTTCGCCATCTAACCATATTGCAAAGGTCTTATAAAATGTATGTTTTTTCCATCCAACTTGTTTGTAGTGCTTAGTTAAGTTGTTGATGAAAATATTTACTTTATATTGCAGTTCCAATTGTATTTTGATGCTTGAGGAATTTACTTTGCTTTGAACGTAACTTAAAACTTCTTCCTTCTTTTTGTTTCTAAAATACTCTTTGGATAATTCTTTACAGCTGAGGTTCTCCATTTTTTTAATATTCTAAAATTTGATTGTTTCTTCTTTGATATAATTTTGCAAATGAGTTTGTATTGGAATACCACTGGATTTTATCCTTTTCTTACATGTATAGTGTCATACTCTGTTCATAAGTAACATAAACATAGGGTAATTCAATCGACCCATTCTGATTTTTTATGAACTTCTATATAGCTGAAATTTTGCACGGGCATACTGCAAGATGATACTAAATAATGACAGTTTACAGTTTGTCAGAATTTATAGCGGTGTGGATTTTATAGGGTGCCAAGGTGGGGCATGAACAGATTTAAATGAAATAAGTACCATTCTAAAGATATTAACGTTATTTCTAAGTATTATACACAAAAGCTTCACTAATGTGTATTATGGATACCAAAAGGACGAAAATGTCCTTAATCCTTGATTATCCTGAAAAAAGTATTTTAAATTTTTTTATTTTACTTCTGAATATTACCTCCATATTTAACCATAAAATACAAAATTTTCAGAATGGGTGCTCAATGGGTTCAAAAGATATGACTTAATTAATGTCCGTCTGTCTGTCCTTTTGACTGGATTATGCGAACGATATCTCTGAAAAGGAGTGACCGAATGACTTACAAATTCGAATGTGGTATTATTTTCCTCAAATCTACTTAATGTTTTGAAGTGGCCCATGTCGGACCCCTCCTTGTAGTACCTACCCCACAAAGGGTTAAAATTTTGTGACATGTTAAAACTCTTATAACTTCTATACTACTCAGGGAAAACCAATGATGATTTCATATGTAGTAATTATTTCACCGTATCTATAAGCTGAACAAAAATTGGCGAAAGTTGCACGCCTCATTTGGTACTTCCCACACGAAGGGACCAATTGGTAAAAAAAGTTAAAAATTGTCTACAATGTAATGATTTTATAGTACCTTCAATTAAGAGAAAATTGGGCGTTATTGCCACGCCCCTTCTGGTACCTCCCACACAAATGTAACAATTTTGTGAAATGTTACAACATAGTCATATGAACAGGTAAAATAAAAAGAACAATCAATTTTTTCCCGAGTAATTTAATTAAAATTAAAAAAGTGTTCTACAGGCTGGTCGGGGCAGGTACAAAAATATATATAGGCTTAAAGAGATCACTTTCGCCTTTCTTCTGTACAGTAATACTTTTGACAATTCCTCAAAGCGTACTATCCTACCTACGTAACAAAAAAATCAACCCTCTATCGATTATAGGTTGTGAGAAATCACAATTTCCTTCTACAAAAATATACAAAAATTATGTTTTTTTCAAAATGACATAAAATATTTGTTTTCAGCAGCACATCACGCCCACAATAATAAATATTTAGATCTAATTTTTTGGCTACCATAGTCCCAATATGTTTGCTATTGAATGGCATTACAATTTAAGAAATCGGCGATGACAAAAAATTTGACTTTTGGCCAGTAAAACTCAATTCTAAACCACAGTGCGGCGGTACCAAGGATACTGGGATGAAAGAATGATGGGCGATTATATATTGTTTCACCATAAGAGAAACCGATTCCGAAATCTTCCAGCGCCAAAAAAAGATCTCATAATCATTTCTAATTAAGCATCTAAATATAATAAACAAAATGTTAATGAAAGTACTTAAACAAAAATTAAAAAAAAAAAACGTAATTTTTATAAAATTATCTTACTACTACAAAAAGTGCTATCATTTCTTCATTTATCCATCGAGTTCTTCAAATAAGCTTTGTTTTTTCTTTAGATTTCTAGCTTTCAGACATTTTTGCTATATCGGATTTGTACTTTAACAAATATGGTAAATACTAAAGGTATCTTCCATGAAAAGTGGAAATTTAAAGAAAAATTTTATAAACAAAAACTTTTCATTAACAATTTTTTTGTTTCGGTTTCATAAAATCGGTTTCAAAAAAGTTTTTAGGTCTAGGACACAAAACAATTTTTTTACAACACTTGAAGCCCTGATATTTTCCCTCAATTTAATTTGTTATATCGGATTTATACTTCAAAAAATATGGTTCAAATATTAATACGTACAAATTGACCTCGAGCTTGACTATCACTTATATCAATTTGCATATCTAGGAATACTAGGTTGGCTTGTCCTTATAGACGCGAGACTTCACATGCCCCCACCAAAAATAGTCTATTGGGGTTAAGTCGCACAAACTACGCGTCCTGTTACAACCAGGTCAAATTCTTTCAATTTTATATACTTATAAATTCTCAAGATTATAATATTAATAAATAAATATTGAATAAAAAAAATAAATTTTTCGATATAGCTGGAAATTCCAGCTTATTCCAGTCCGTCTGGCAACTAGTTATAATAGCAAGTCATATTTCTCTTCAGAAAGGTTCAGTTTTATCTCCATCGCTTTACTCACTTTATACTAGCGATTTAAAAATTAGAAATTAGCTTTTAGTGCCCTAATTTGTTGTGTCTACATGAATCCCTGAAAACCACACCAATCTATTTTAGTAAGTGGAAAATCAATGCGAATGATGCCAAAACGCCAGCTTTTATTTTTCCTTTCGACAATTCGCCGAAACGAATTACTTCTTGGGTACAAGATTTTCAGGGAAAACATAATTGAAATTAAGCATGTGTGTATTTAATAAAACAATGTCTGCGCAAGATATGTTCGTCTAATCGCATCACAAACGTCGGATGTTGCTGATCAGCCGTAGTGAACGGACGTGTTTATCACAGAGCGGATAGTTAAAACCTATTACGCAGTACCTATTACGCAATCGCCAAAAAAATCTGTACAATGTAGAGAAGGCATACATCGTAGTACCTATTATGGGCTAATACAGACAAAAAAATAAATAAATTCGCTTGACTGGGATGCGTTCCTATTGCGATGGAGCGGGGTTCCCCAAACGTCCGACTGTCCGTCCATTGGTCTTAGCCAAAGCCGTGGTCTTACATCAGCTGGTACGGTGAGGGGAAACGACATGTCCGACCGTCAAAACGGAAGCAAAATGAGTTTTGACAAAGTTGGGAGCTGTCGCGGTGTCGGCTCTTACCGAAAAACAGAAAGAGTCACTTACCTGGGCTAAGGCGTCATAGATGTTTCTAAAGCCAATGAAAGAGCCACAAATGCAGCTCTCTTAACGGCTAATAACGTCAAAAGAATCAAATCGCCTGATAAATTCCTGCCTTCGAAAAAGGCAAGAGGCCCTAATGTCACCATCAACAGGACACTCACCAAGCCTTTCGATGAAGTGGCGAAAGAAAGTGGATTCATCCTCAAGGATATATTGAGCCATATGGAATCAGCCATTATGGCTCATTACCTCGATGTCCATAGAGAAATGCCGGGCAAACCATCAACCCGCAACGATCAGGGGAAATTAAAGCTCATATATTTCGGTGATGCCAGATCAGTAGACCTGTATATGACTGCTCTGAGTCGAGTGGGTGGGGTGCGGCATGGAGCCCAGTTGTATGTTTTCGAAACAACAAGATCCCTAGTCACCCTAGAGCCAGCACCTGGGTTACAAAAGAGTCCTCCAATCCGGCTGACATATTAGAGATAATGAAAGCTGCCAATCCTGGTCTGCCGACCCATAATTGGAGAATAAGCAAGGTCACCCACCGGCGGATGGTAAAAAGCGGCAAGTCAATTAGATCATTAACGCTGAATCCACCTCTCATATACAACGTGCAAGTGCAATATGGTTTGGAGACTATAGTCCTGAAGGTATACAAGCAGGATACAGCTCCCACTGCGCTTGATACACGGCTTTCTAGAAGTGCGGACTGAGCCACGCCCATTATTTTAGGTGACTCCAACTCTAACAGATTTGGAACGTCCTTCTGTGAGGACGAAAGCACTACTTCGGACACTGAGGAGAGTCTCCGGACTCTTTGGCGCATCTGGCGGAGACTTGCTCCTCGATGATACAAACAAAGATTTCGATAACACCCTTGTCGGGGTAGATGTTAATCTGTCAATTACCAATGATGGTAAGAATTCTACAGATTAACCTCCATCACGCTAAAGCAGCCTCAGTGGCTCTATTGCTGCGCCTGTCCACAGGTGTGCTGTATCAGGACGCCCAACTATAAACTGCTTGTAGCCAACTGTGAAGGCACTCCAAGAACCTGCATTTTGGCCAGGAATGATCTAAGTATATTTCTCCTGACTTATTTAAGTGGTACAGGCCAAACACTGCTATTCTGGAGATCGGTAATCGCATATGTTGCGTGGTCTCCTTCCCTCATAAGCTATAGTACTTTGACAGCTCTCTTCAGGGAATTAGTAGAAGAAGCAACGTTTGACGAGGTCGAGAAGATTTTTGATTATTGGGTAGTACGGATATAAACAATAGGGGTGATTCGCTTCTTGACTTTGTTCTAACTACCAACCTAACTTTTTGTAACATAGGCAATAAATCGGCATTAGCAATTAAAGACAGACAGATAAATACTCTACGTAACGTTAGCTACTGACCGGGTGTCAGAAAAAATTATTGGGTAGAATGTACTGGACGACCACTCATTCTCAGATCACCATTATATAAAGTTCAAACTCGCTGAAAAAGCGCCTTAACCTGTCGTCCACAGAAATGTGAGAAAGACAAAGTGGCACCTGTATGAGAAGAATTTCAAAAAGTCCTCAACTGTAAATTTCTGTATGAACCGAATGACAAAGCCGGTCTGGATAATCTGGTCGAGCATATCAGCACATCATTCAATAGTTCCCTTGAAGAACTATTGAATGATGTGAAACAGGTACAAGGGTAAAACTAAACCTCAATGCCACCTCTTTTTATCTCTTCTGTGAAGAGGGAACAGAGGTTAGTTTATTAATTCTGGTTTTAATTCGTATTCAGACATGCTGCATCGGGATTCGGATGAATTTGAAAATTTCGCATTATCATGTAAAGCGTTTGATGATAGTAGTGTTCATGCAGGTGTATCGTGGAATGTCTTCGACTCTGCTTGTTTATTATCATCAGGTTTTTGTCCTGTATTATTTGCAGCAATTTGATGTTAGTTTTAGCAGCTTTTTTAAACAAAACCTGACAGCGGTATGTAATAATTGGCCTTGTGCATTGATTGTAGAGCAATTTTTTATTTTTTAAAATAAGTATCGATTTTCTGTTAACCATAGAAAATAAAGCCCTGCCACATTTAATTGCTTTTACGCAAGATTTTTGTATGTGATGGTTGAAGTTGAGTTTCTTGTCCAATATTACATCTACATATATTACAGACTCACTTATAGGTATTGTAGCGCACTGTGTTTGTTTACACCGAATGCGTGTAAATATAAGAGAATAAAATAAAACACGAATAGTTTCAATGTAATATAAATAAATGGCCAAGTGCCACAGGTTTATTGAGGTTAAGGATTTTAAAAGGCAACAAAATTTACTTTTTGCTTATGATTATTATTATATAGCGAGATACTTATGTATGTATGTCGAGGGATACGATACCGAGCAATACGAAAGTCCAAGATGGAATGAGGTGGCGGCGTAAGCTAAACAAAAGAGAGATTAGTTACTCGTTAGCCGCAGGCAAAACAAATGATAAGACCGATGAAGCAGAACCCAGCAGGGGCTCTAAGCAACCCCAGCCTTTAAAAGCCAGTGGGGACTTTGACTCTGAATCATCAAATGAAAACAATATCACTATTGTTGCTTACTCAAAGAGACTCTCAGGGGCACAAAGAAGGAAAGTGAATTAGTTGAACCGACAGAACCTATTACGGGATGAACCTGACAATTCTACCTCCAACACAAACATGGAGGCCGCTAAAAAAGTCAGGACTCCCGAAGAACATAGCGCTGTGAAAGTGACTAAGAAGAAAAAGGGCTCGCCGTCTTCCAGTAATTCGGAGAAGCCTAACGTAACCACACAAAAGGAGGTCTCTAGTCTGGGTCCTTCGATCGTGGGCGGTATAGTTGACCCAGTAACGCAGGTCAAGTCAACCAAAGGATGAGGCTTTAAACAAAAAGACTCTACAGACACGGAAAGATCAATTGGCCATAAAGAAGGGTAAGAAGCCACCATCTTATTCTAATATAGCTAAACAACATTTTCGAGACGATCTATGCTGCCATAATTGATAGCAGTAGTGCATCTGGCAGAATCCCCGAAGACCAAAAGAGTAACTTAGAAGATTTGGTCTATACGATAGTAGCGGAGTACGTCCTCGAATCTAAGGATGAACCTCCAATCGAAGTAATGCTAAGGCTGGCATCACAACGATGCGCTGTTGTCCTCGTAAAACTTGTGGATAGCTTCCCCTCACCTTGGGACGGCGCAAAGCTAAAATTGGTAAGGAAAAGCGATATTCCTGAACTCATAAAAACGACCCTATATGTTAAGGGATGTCCCAGTAAGTTCTCATCAGAGTACATACTCGACATCATTAGCAAACAGAATTCAAAACTTTCCGTGAGAAAGTGGGAAGTCTTCTGTAGCAAGGATGATACCGAGGGTACTCTCCTCGTTTTGGGCATAGATCCAGAATCCAAGAAAAATCTTGCCATGGCGAAGGGCATGGGGTACTTCTTGATCTGGAGAGTCTTTTTCAAAATTGGAAAGGTCCCGATGGGCAGGACAGATGAATCGAGTCCAAATGTACTGTCTGAAGAGGCAAACACTGGAAGTGAACGGATGGAGACAAGTGAGACACTGCCAAAAACTGATGTGGAAGTAGTCAATAACACCACCAGTTCACCAATACTACCGCCAATTTTGCAGGAAGTTCGCAGCAAAGGTGGTAATCAACATAAAAAGAGCCACAAAACTATTTAAAACAATGAGGGAGCGACAAAAAATAACACCGCCTCCCAAAATTGTCGACTGGAAGATGGTGTAATAGGTAGTGAACGAAAGGAGGAGAATGACCCACTACCAAATAATGAGGGAGTACCACCAGATAGGATAGACTCCCAAAAGAAACTTTTACTGGAAAGACAATTATTGAGGACATCCAGATAAACCTCCACCGGAGCAGGGTGCAAAGGCAGGGTTCATATTGCTTTGATCCAGGAACCATGGATAACTACACGCAAAGAAAAAATTCGTTTCTGCGAAACGAAATATTAGACAACTACAATTCTCGTTTACGACGACTGAAATTCCTGTGGTCAGAACAAACAATTGCTTACACGAAATAAGTTTCTGTCACAACAAACGATATTTCAGTTCCGGCAAACGAGAGTTGTAGTTGTCTAATATTTCGTTTCGCAGAAACGAATTTTTTCTTTTCGTGTAGCAACAAGGTTACTGGCTTAAACCCTTGTGAACTATAACCTTTTCTACCCTAACACAGGTACTCGTGCAAGGACTTGTATTTTGTGCCATAAAAACTTATATTTTCTTTTCTCTCCAGAGTTGTCAACATCGGACGCAACGGTGCTGAGCCAAGGTAATGGAAATATGTACCTGGCGTCAATATATCTGCCATTCGATGCGCCGACATTGCCACCTACGTCGGAATTGCAACGTCTGGTGAGGGAATCCAAACACACAAGTAATGAGTTATTAGCTGGGTGTGACGTCATATCACTTGGGGTAGTACTAACACCAATAAAAGGGGACACGCCCTTATAGAATTTTTGAATACAAATGACCTCATAACTTTTAACATAGGAAACACTGCAACCTTTGTTAACAAAATTAGGGAAGAAGCATTAGATATAACTTTATGTTCAGAAAATCTTAATGATGAGATCCATGAGTGGAGGGTTTCGGATGAACTCTCCTATTCAGACCACCGTTATATAAGGTTTAAAATTGCACGGCCACCGCCAAACCCAATAAGTTTGGCTAATAAGGCTAAGACCGACTGGACTAATTACGGAAACCTACTTAGAAATCAATTGGGGCAGCCTACACGCAATTATCTATGTGCAGAAGACATTGATATCAATGTGAAGAAGATTACCGAGGCTCTTGTAAAATCATTCGAAGATAGTTGCCAACTTCGAGAAAGGAAATCTGCCTATGAGAAATCATGGATGACAGGACAAATTCGATCGATTGGCAAAAATTTCCGCAGACTTTACAACAGAGCTCGACGTAAAAAACAATCAGTATATTGGGACGACTACCACAGAAGACTTAAATAATACAATAAAATCATTAAATCGGCAAAACGTAACTCCTGGAGGCTTTTCTGTGAACAGGTAGACAGCGTTAACAGCATGTCTAAAATGAAAAAGTTCCTCTCAAAAACCCATGTCCAAACCGAAACGCTGGTGGATGACACGGGTAAAAGGACCGAAACTATAGTGGATACATTTATACAGTATCATAGTGATGTAGTTCCTCTCAAAGGTGCGCACTGTTGATATATAGTCCACTCGGTCGGTTACCATAGCACTACACTTTGATATCATCATGTGACCGTAGTTCTTGTACCTCCACATTGATAGGCAGTTTAATCTTAGTGCCGCTTTGGTTGCAACTTCTCTCGCCACGACATTAATCGGCAGTATATGGAGAAGGGCTTGTAGAGACTCAGTGGTTGTAGTCCTTAACGCTCCGCTTATGCACAGGCAGGTAGTTCTTGATAGCAGGTTTGTGATGGTTAGTTTGTCAGTTGCCGTCCACCATACCACAATGCCGTATAACAGTATTGGACGAACCACTACTATAGATACCCAATGGACAATTTTAGGAGAGAGGCCCCACCGCGACCCTACATCCTTCCTGCAGGAATATAGGGCGATGTTGGACTTCTTTACACGTTCCAGTACGTTTAGTCTGAATGACAGTTTCCTATCCAAAGTATTCCTAAAAATTGTGTACTTGCAGAAAAGACTAGATCTGTTCCATTTATCCGAGGAGGAGGGTCTACATGAGGGGCATTATTCATCCTACTAACGAGAACCAATTCTGCCTTGTTTGGGTTAACATCCAAACCGCTGCTTCTGGCCCATCTAGCCAACTTGTTCAGAGCCACCTGTAGAATATCTCGGAGGATGTTTTCGAATTTGCCACTCACTGCGATTGCCAGGTCGTCCGCATATGCCACGACATTGCAGCCACAACGTTCTAGATCAAGCAAGATTTCATTCACCGCTAGGTTCCAAATTAGTGGAGACAGTACTCCTCCTTGTGGGGTCCCTGTTTACAAACCTTGTTAGAGTTGTGGACCCCAGACATGCTTATATGCGTCTTCTGTTGAGTAGTCTTTTAATTTGTCTAATTAAGCTAGAGTTCACCTTTAGATGTGACAATGCCGCTATTACCGCATCTGGGTGTATGTGAAATGCAGGGACGATTCGATAGTGCTCACAAGTTCGTGCAGGGCTGATTCTGTAGACTTTCCCTTATTGTAAGCATGTTGGTTCCCCGACAGGAGTTTTGTATCCAGGTTTTGCCTAATGAAATAATCTAAAAGTCTTTCCAGAATTTTCAATAGGAAAGAGGATAGGCTAATTGGTCTAAAGTCTTTTGTGCGATATCTTCCCCGCTTTGGGTATGAATACCACTTTGGTATCCCTCCATCGATTCGGGATGTATGAAAGCCTAATACAGCCTACATAAAATTTCTGCAGCCAGGGGATAATGTACTTTAACATTTTCTGCATTTCTGCTGCAGTGATGCCGTCTGGTCCATGTGACTTGAATGGCTCAAAGCTGTTTATAGCCCAGCTTATTCTAGATCTCTCAGTCAACAAGCTAGCGACGCTCGCAGTCCACTCGCACTCTTGTTGGTCCTGTTGATCCTCGGGCTCTGTTGATGATTTCGCCGGAAATGTGTGTCGAGCACTTAGCGATTGCTCGCTGCTTTTTGTCCATTTGTTTGCCTCATCGTGCAAATACCCCACTGTACAAGGAGACGCGGATAGTACCTTCCTCAGCCTTGCGGCGTCTGAGACCTTTTCCACTTCGCCACAGAAGGAATACCAAGAGCGTCTTTGCGCTTTCCTAAGCTCCTTCTTATAGATCTTGAGTTTCCCTTTATATGCATCCCAATCATTAAAGGTTCCAGTAGATTTCGCCTTGTTGAATAGCTTGTTGCAGGTCTTTTTTACTTGTCGTTAACTTAGAAGTCCACCATTGGTTTAGTTTTACCCTTGTACCTTCTTTCTGGACAGGCTTCATCAAGGGAACTATTGAATGATGTGGTGATATGCTCGACCAGATTATCCAGACCGACCTTGTCATTCGGTTCATAAAGAAGTTTAGAGTTGAGGACCTTTTTAAAATTCTTCTCAAACAGGTGTCACTTTGTCTTCCTCACATTTCTGTGGACAGCAGGTTTAGGCGCTTTTTCGGCGATTTTGAACTCTATATAATAGTGATCTGAGAATGAGTGGTCGTCCAGTACATTCCACCCAATAATTTTGTGTGACACCCGGTCAGTAGCAAGCGTTACGTCTAGTACTTCTTGTCTGTCTTTAATTGTAAACGTCGGTAGTAGTATAAGAATGTTCCTTCTGCGCCACAGTTGGCTTGTTTTATTTAGGAACAGGTTTAAAAAATTAAAATTGATGATCGACTGTAGTTTTTGTAGGTATGTATAGAGGTATGTGTGTATAAATGTTGGTTTTTGAAGTGTAAAATACTAAATTTTTCGTTGTGAAGTGTATATTTAGTAGAATTTATATAAATGTTTTCACATTTTATGTTAAACCGACATAATGTGCAATTTACTCATGGTAATTAATTTCAAAACCCAAGCTCGTAAAAATTAATTACGTTATGTTTCTAAACTATACATTAGAGTAGTTCGTATTATTTTGCGGTTAAAAATGTGGATCTGGATCGTTGGATATTTTGTTGTCGAAAACATTTTCGGATTGTTCAGCATTTTTTTGCAAATAAGAAACAAAAATGTGCTCAATCATGGTCCTACATTACTTATCTGGTAAACAAATATCTAATACGGATCATATATTTATTTAAAAATTTATACTGTAAGTTTATGCTTACGTTTTTTTCAATGGAGATGCAAATGAGCTGTGATTGACAAGTCTGTACGATCGTCACAAGATTTCAATTTAGTAAGATGGATATTTCTCAAAACGGAAACTGTAATACGAATATCGATATGAGTGACGGTCTACATAATGAAGTCGTGCGAGTAACAACGTTTGGTAATTGGCCGCTCGACTTTATTGATGTCAAATCATTGTCCATTACGAGGAAGTATTATACAGGCAATCTGGATAAAACAGCATGTCATTTCTGTGGAGTAGAGATATTTAACTGGCAAGATGGGAATTTTCCAGTAATTCCATTTGCGTTGGTCTCCGAGCTGTTTGCTGATGAGACGTCCCATCACTTGCAATATCCCTATAAACCCCGACCGCTTGGATAAATTACTACCACCACTCTCGTATGATGTGTGTGGTAAAGGACATTACGAGTAGTCTAATACACAATGAACTTTGTATACTCACCATATTACTTTATAAAGAAATTTAATTAAAGAGATATGAAACAACTTGAGTTTTTCATATCGACCACGGCAAAATCGGCTTTATCCATTCCACACATTTTTACTTGGGTTACCGTAAGCAACTAATGCATAATATTTCGAGTTTTAAACATAGATGTCCACAGTTGAACGTATTGAATTTTTGTTCTCTTTCATAATTATACATTACATTATCTCCTAAAAATGTGATTCACAACATGATTTTGTCTGTTTACAGTTTATTTGTGGTTATATTTATTCTTCTCCCTCTAAAGTGAAAAGAGAATGAAAGCTCTGAACAAACCCAAGCCTCGCAAAATAAAAACATATTTTATTTAATATTATATTTTTGTTTTATTTAAAATTTAATGAATGAAATGTAACGTCTAATACAATATATAAATAGTATATTTTTAATAATTAATAAAATCTAAAATATATTGAGCTTCTTGCTCATTGATTGCCTCCATAAAAGCATCCAATGTTTCAGGATATTTATCTATGTACGCCATTAAAATAGATAGTAGTACAGCCTGAGAATTGTTTACCTGTGACTCAACCATAGGTTTCCCAGGCTGTAATAATATATTTGATATAATAACGGTGTGAGTTCATTGAAGTTGGCTTTGAAGTAACCTTGAAATCTGCAAAACTCATTGATATGTAAGTCTGCAGTTGGGCTTTACAATATCCTTATGTCCATTGGTACGCACGTGGTTACGCATTGATACCGCTTGTACATAACAGTCTTTACAAAAGTACGTACGGACAGACAGACTGGCACGAACGACGGACTGGTGGGGGACTGTTGACAGACCCGTGTGTTTATGTCTGTCAACAGTTACCAGGAAAGACCATTGAATAAAACTAAGATGTGGACGGACATACAAATGGCCTGACACGGACAGATAGACTGTTACGATTTTGTGCGTTTGTATGTGTGTGGATTCCAATGTAATTTGATACTATTTGGCCACGTCGTGGGTGGTCGCCAGTCGTTCTGTAGGTTTGAATCAGTGTTTATGTTTATGTATGTGTGAGTTCATTGAACTTGGCTTTGAAGTAACCTTAAGATATGCATGACTCACCGATATGTGATTCTGAAGCTGGGCTTTGCTATACATCTAGGTATGGTTGATTCTAGAATCACATTGTGAGTCCGCAGCTGGGCTTTGCTGTATATCTACGTATGGTTAATTGTAGAATCACATATACCAATATTCAATGGTATGCGTGTATGTGTGTCAACGATTCCTCACCAGTCCGTCTTTCGGAACAGCCTGTCTGTCCGTGTCAGGCCATTTGTATGTCCGTCCACATCTTAGTTTTATTCAATGGTCTTTCCTGGTAACTGTTGACAGACATAAACACATTGGTCTGTCAACAGTCCCCCACCAGTCCGTCGTTCGTGCCAGTCTGTCTGTCCGTGTCAGGCCTGTTGGTTTGTCTGTCAATAGATTTGGTGGGGTGATCGCCTGGCGATTCAATACATTTTGGCGATCTGCAAATATTGGTCTTTTCAAAACAAACAAACAAAATGAAAACCAGACCGAGTTCTTTACGCATCACAACATTGTAGCATATGTATATAATCACATGTTGGATCATGCTATTGAACTTGAATTGATTCATTTGTGACATATCCAGAGCACAATGTGTGTGTGTAGTTCTGAGTATCCAAAATTTCACAGCAAATCCGCAAAGACTTTTGGGTAAACAAACATATTTTTGTGGTCGTTTCATATGTATTCGATGCATCTTGTTATGGAATACGGTCACATCGTATGTAAACAGTGGGGAGGATATGCATTTGTAAAGAGCTAAAATATTCCTGACCATGATCAACGTTGATATGAATTGATAGGGAATTAAAGTCCTATAAACGAAGAGAAATGATTAGGAAAGTCAGTTTGATTAATGCTACAGCTTGTAAAGCATTCAGTTTCAAATCTTAATTATATAAAATAAAATAATTTAAGTGCAAAATGTCTCTCAATACCTGTGTATTTTGTAATGAGTCTTTTCAAGCTAAGATAGATTTTACAAGACATATGAAACATCATTGTCTTGTATGTGGAAAACTATTCAAAAAGATTTATGTAATGAAACATCATCAAAAGCTGTTTCATAGTAATGCAAATTTAAGTGAATCGCTGTTGATTAATAAAAATAAAAAAAAAATTAAATCAGATTCGGGGAAACTAAAAATATTTTCAATAAATGGAGATCACAAACTACGTCATCATCTACAGAAAGATCCTTCAATTCAACATCTAGGATTAATCTCACCCACACAATACCAACAGAAGTTTTACAAACACAACATGAAAAACAGTGGTCGACGTTAAATGACCAGTATCACTATTATAACCAAAATGCTCCTGAAGCTGACAAAAATGCTAAGAATACGTACTTTTGTAAAGACTGTTATGTACAAGTGGTATCAATGCGTAACCACGTTCGTACCAATGGACATAAGGATAATGTAAAGCCCAACTGCAGACATACATATCAATGAGTTTTGCAGATCTCAAGGTTACTTCAAAGCCAAGTTCAATGAACTCACACATACATAAACATAGACACTGATTCAAACCTACAGAACGACAGGCGACCACCCACGACGTGGCCCAATAGTATCAAATTACATTGGAATTCACACACATACATACACACAAAATCTACGATAATCCCAGAATTCACACTGACTTCAGAATTCACACATACAGATAAGGAAAACAAACATAATTTTGCGATCTTTTGATATTCGATGAAAATAATTATGAAATACTCATTAAATATTTGCTGACTAGGGATACTACGAAAAATTTGTTTATGAGTTTGCCAATTGTTATTGCAAAGAATGAATTCTACATTATGAAATTTTCATATATAAAGGAAAGAATTGTGAGGACAACTAAACAGTGCACATATTCCAAATTGTTAGAATAAACCTTTATACTTGAGGAGTTGAAAAAACTCAATATCCAAAGTTGGTCGGATGACCAATTCAGTTGCGTGCGCCCCAAGGATCCGATTATTGAAAAGGAGTTGGAAGATTTAGAGTCACTGGACATTATGAATTGGACGGATGAGGATATTCCTATGGACCATGATGGTAACGATGGTGATGATGATCAAAACGAAACTCAATCAGTCTTGGAAAGCCTGGACCTTTTCCCGAATGGAGAGACAGAACCATTTGAATTTGAATATGGACAACGCATTTCTCAAATCTTAGAGGATGAGGAATCATACCCAAGTGAATTGGGTGAGCACCCAGTTATTATATCAAATATATTATTACAACCTGGGAAACCTATGGTTGAGTCACAGGTAAACAATTCTCAGGCTGTACTACTATCTATTTTAATGGCGTACATAGATAAATATCCTGAAACATTGGATGCTTTTATGGAGACAATCAATGAGCAAGAAGCTCAATATATTTTAGATTTTATTAATTATTAAAAATATACTATTTATATATTGTATTAGACGTTACATTTCAATCATTAAATTTTAAATAAAACAAAAATATAATATTGAATAAAATATGTTTTTATTTTGCGAGGCTTGGGTTTGTTCAGAGCTTTCATTCTCTTTTCACTTTAGAGGGAGAAGAATAAATATAACCACAAATAAACTGTAAACAGACAAAATCATGTTGTGAATCACATTTTTAGGAGATAATGTATAATTATGAAAGAGAACAAAAATTCAATACGTTCAACTGTGGACATCTATGTTTAAAACTCGAAATATTATGCATTAGTTGCTTACGGTAACCCAAGTAAAAATGTGTGGAATGGATAGAGCCGATTTTGCCGTGGTCGATATGAAAAACTCAAGTTGTTTCATTTCTCTTTAATTAAATTTCTTCATAAAGTAATATGGTGAGTATACAAAGTTCATTGTGTATTAGACTAATTTCCTTTACCACACACATCATACGAGAGTGGTGGTAGTAATATATCCAAGCGGTCGGGGTTTATAGGGATATTGCAAGTGATCCGACGTCTCATCAGCAAACAGCTCGGAGACCAACGCAAATGTTCGATTACTGGAAAATCCCCATCTTGCCAGTTAAATATCTCTACTCCACAGAAATGACATGCTGTTTTATCCTGATTGCCTGTATAATACATCCCCGTAATGGCCAATGCTTTGACATCAATAAAGTCGAGCGGCCAATTATCAAACATTCTTAGTCGCACGACTTCATTATGTAGACCGTCACTCATAGCGATATTCGTATTAAAGTTTCCGTTTTGAGAAATATCCATCTTACTAAAAGACTTGTCAATCACAGCTCATTTGCATCTCCATTGAAAAACGTAAGCATAAACTTACAGTATAAATTTTTAAATAAATATATGATCCGTATTAGATATTTGTTTACCAGATAAGTAATGTAGGACCATGATAGAGCACATTGTTGTTTATTATTTGCATAAAAATGCTGAACAATCCGAAAATGTTTTTGACAAAGTTTAGACGTCCGTCCGAAATACTGACCGAGAATTCTTCCAAATCCATTCTTGAAAAATAAATGTAAACAAAATATCCAACGATCCAGATCCACACCCGCCCCCCCAATTCTAATCTAAACAAAATCATCAGCTGGCTGCCGGCAAAACGTTAGCGACAACGATCGATTAATAGTTCATCTTAAAGATTTGTTACATATATCTATGTGTGCGCGTGCGTGGGTGTATCGCCAAACCGTCGGATAGACGGTTTGACGATCGTCCTATATCGATTCCTAAGTCATGTACTCACATATATTTGTACCTTGTACTTGTTGCACAGTACCAGAGCTCAAAACATATGAACATTAATTTTTACTATCTGGTGTCGGACCCTAAAATATAAAATAAACAATCGACCCTTAAACGCACATTCCCCGATCGGTACATTAGGTGGGGTGTATTTTGTATGATATGATATTTTATACTTCAAACAACGCTATTTTTTATACATCTTTTTACATTTCATTCAATATAAACTACAAATATAACACACTAACCTTATTTATTCATCAAAACTTTAAAACCACAAATTATTTTCGTTACATTATTAAAACCGCATCATGTTTAACCGCAAAATAACACGAACCACTCTAATGTATAATTCAGAAACATAACGTAATTAATTTTTACGAGCTTGGGTTTTGAAATTTATTACCCTGAGTAGAGTACACATTAGGTCGGATTTATTAAAAATTTTAAAACATTTATATAAATTCTATTAAAAATACACTTCACAACGAAAACTCTAGTATTTTACACTTCAAAAACCAACATTTATACACACATACTATACATACCTACAAAAACTACAGTCGATCATCAATTTTAATGTTTTAAACCTGTTCCTAAATAAAACACGCCTATTGTGGCGCAGAAGGAACATTCTTATACTACTGTCGGTTTATTGCCAATGTTACAAATAGTTAGGTTGGTAGTTAGAATAAAGTTAAGAAGCGAATCACCCCTATTTTTTATATCCGTACTACCCCAGATAGTATGATGAGCGTTCGTATCTGCGCCAATAATCAGCTCGAGCTCGCCAGACGTTGCTTCTTCTACTACTTCCCTGAAGAGAGCTGTCGGTATTGCAGCTTCATAAGGAAAGTAACTGGAGACCACCCAGTATATGCGATTACCAATCTCTAGACTAGCAGCTGTTTGGTCTTTGGCCAAAATGCAGGTTCTTGGAGTGCCTTCACAGTTGGCCACAAGCAGTTTAAAGTTTGGTGTCTTGATGCCGCACACCCGTCCTCCTATAGTCTCGAAACCATATTGCAGGGATGCACTTGCACTTTGTATATGGGAGTTGGATTCAGCGTTAATGATCAAATTGACCTGTCGCTTTTTACCATCCGCCTCACCCACCTTGCTAATTCTCCAATTATGGGTCGGCAGACCAGCATTGGAATCTTTTATTATCTCTAATATGTCAGCCGGGTTGGAGGGCTCTTCTGTAACCTAGGTGATGGCTCTAGGGTGACTAGGGATGTTGTTTTTTCGACAACATCCAACTGGGCACCCGGCCACACCTCACCCGCTCGACTCAGAGCAGTCTTATACAGATCTGGCATCACCGAAATATAAGAGCTTTACTCTCCCCTGATGCCATCCTGCATCGCTGCAGACTGGTGGTTTGCCCGGCATTTCTCTTCTGACATCGAGGTAATGAGCCATTATAGCGGATTGCACATGGCTCCATTTGTCTTTGAATATGGATCCATCCTCACTACTTCTGTCTATAACTGCCATCACTAGAGTCTCCTTCGCCACTTCATTGAAGGGCTTGGTGAGTGTCCTGTTGATGGTGACATTAGGGCCTCTTGCCTTTTTCGAAGGCAGAGGTTCATCAGGTGATCTGATTATTTTTACTTTATTAGCCGTTAACACAGCTGAATCAGAGACTGCTTCCAAATGCATAGCCTTTGTGAAGAAACACACAAATACACAAACGTAACCCTTTGTAATCTTACAGGCACGGCCTGTAAACGATTTATATCAAAACGCCCGCAAAGTCCACACCAGTAGTGGTAAACGCCCTACTGAGGGAGGGCGGCCATCAATTGCCTGCTAGAACGTTTCCTCTCCAAAACACAAACCTTACACCGCATAGTGGGCTAAAATGGAAAAAATGGACATAATAATTTTAGGTGTGTATACAAGAGGTGTTAGAGAATTTAAGTTCGGAACTTGGGCCCCCTATCTCATACAGGGCCCTAAAGTTAACCACCTCGGGTATACAAAATTTTCATCGGCTTCTAACTTGTGAATGGAGTGTCCTATTTGAGTGGCGTTTTTCTGTGGATACTCCTAGACCAGACCTACAATAAACATTTTATAGCTTGAAGATATCTTGAATAGTTTCCTATATATATGGATTTTAAATTTGAATTTTTCATTTTTTCGCCGACTCTGCCTTGGAGTTTAGCCAATATCTCAGTCACAAGTTTACCGATTTTGTCCGCGTGTTTTTTAAAAAAATAAATAAAACAATATCATAAAAAAAGGATTTGTGAGATATGATAAGAACGTTATGGCCCTATAAATCAAATTTTTGAAAAAATTAAATTTTTGGAGATTTTTTGGCGAAAAATGTCCAATTCGTATTTAGGTCTTGTAGAAAAAGTTTGTTACACAAAGTATATCAAATTTATACTCATTTTAGAAGAGACGTTTCACAGAATCTGCTAGAGAAAATCCGAAGCCAAGATTTTAATTGGTGTGGTTGCCACCCTTCTCCGATTTGGACCTTTTTTTACATAAATTTCAAAAGTTTGATCGATTTTCTCCAATCGCAAAGCTAAATTGTTATATTTTTTTATTTGTTTGTATTAGGGTGTAACAAAATCGACTGCAAAGGGAATCCCGAGCGCGGCTTTTCATATCGAAGATATAGGACTAAAAGTAAAAAATCCCATTATTGGGGATTTTTTGGGAATTGATGGATTGTCCATTAGAAATTTCCACATGTTGCGCTTGAATCACAAAAATACAAAAATTTGTTAAAATATTTGATGTAAAGTGGACAACAGCAAAATCGCGTTCAAAATTTCTTGAAAAATATTCAGATTGGTTCGAGAACAACATAGATTTAACAGTTTGTACTTCATCTGTTGGTCCACCCCATAAACCTTACGAAGATGTTTCGACAAATACTAGGAGGAGGCGTTTGTCCAATAATCTTTCGGCAATGACTACTGAAGAACTTAATGATACTTTTAAGGCAATGTTGAAAAAAGAGAAACAACCAACTGATGCTTTAAAAATTGCCGGTGTTCTTCAAACAGCATCACCGAAACGTCTAAGGTGAATTGTTAAGAATATTCCGACACCATCATCTAAGTCAGTTTTTACGGATGAAGAAGCACTTGCTCTTATGCTACAACTGGGACTCAGCAAAGACAACTACAACACACTTAGGAAGGCATTGTCCAAAAAAGGAGTCGATGTCTTACCTTCATATAACAAAATAAAAGACAATAAGAAGTATATTATTCCTTCACCGCTACAAGTTTCACCAAGTGGAGTCAGTATTGGTCTTCCTAGCCTTCTGGAAAATACAGCATCGAGAATAATTTCCACTCTTACTACAGAACAGCTGAGTACAATGGATAATTGTGACATGCAACTTATGTGAAAGTGGGGATGTGATGGCTTATTAACCCTTCCTGAATACAAACAAGTATCAACAAGTCCGAACGGGACAGATTATAGAAGTGTGTTCACGGCATTATTAGTTCCCTCAGATTAAGAAAGAGAGAAGACACGGATTGTCCCTCAACTAGTTTTGATGACATTTGGATAAATTCGACTCCTTTTTGTAGACCAATATGGTTTGAGTATACAAAAGAGTTGGCTACCAACACACAAATCCTGGTTGATCATATTGAGAAGGAAATTAAGGAGCTGGAACCCATATCAATCAAAATATTGGACTACAGCTTCACAATCTCCTTCATCCTTAATTTCACTATGGTCGATAGCAAAGTTTGCAATACTGTTACGGGAACATCATCTACGTGGGGATGTACACTATGTGGAGGGAAAAAAATCATTTTCGGATTTATCGAAGAACCCAACCATTACATGCTCGCATACGGATTTTAGAACATTTCTTACACATTGCATACGATTTGCATTATTATAGTAATCCAGAGAATGCAAACAAATTACCGGACAAAAAGGAATTAAAAGCATCGAGAGAGTTCCAGAAAAAAGAATTAAAGAGGAATTTTGGAAAGAGACTGGATTAAATGTTGACAAACCACTAGTGGGATATGGAAATACAAATTATGGTAACACTGCAAGGCGTTTCTTCAAGAATTATGAAATCACATTTAAGATCACAGGAATTGATATGGAATTACTGAGAAAAATCAACATAATTCTAATGGCAATCAACAGCAAGAACACAGTGAATGCAGAAAAATTTGGAAGATACTGTCTAGGTATTTCGAAACATCTAATAGAACTGTATCCATGGAAAGATATGACCCCAACAGTACATAAAGTATTGCGTCATGGAGATATAATTATTGCATTTCATATTCTCCCTTTGGGCGAGCTTACGGAAGAAGCCCAGGTGGCACGAAATCTGGCACGAAATTTGACTCCCGAAAAAGTTCAAGAGAGTTTCAAAATGAAGATATATTTGTAACTCTTCTCCTATCTTCCGATCCTGTTCTATCTTTAATAAGAAAAAAGATGGATATGTGACAATCCTGAGGAATACAAGGATTTTCTTTATCTCCTAGACATGGATAATTCAGATTATTTCACAGAAAAAAATAATAAAATATATATTACAGAAATAAAATACGAAAATAAATTATTTTTCTCAAGAAGTGGGTCTTCCGCTTACAAAATGGGTATACACAAATTGAAGGCAACAATAGTCACTCCAACATATTATAAAGGCCGACATATTTTATCTTTCTTACTTAATTTTATGATTGTTCTTCTTACTAAATTTTATTATTGTTTGCATATTGACTGATATAATAACCAATAAGTACAAGAAGGTAGGGAAAAATTAAAAAAAAAATATTTTGCATACAGGCAGAAACGTAAATACGCCATAAAATTCTTAATGTATGTATATATTTCGATGAATGTTTTTTAAAGTTCTTTATTGTGACATTAGAAATAATAATCAAGCGCAACATGTGGACATTTCTAATGGAAAATCCCTCAATTCCCAAAAAAACATCAAAAATCTCCAATAATGGGATTTGTTTATTTTTAGTCCTATATCTTCGATATGAAAAGCCGCGCTCGGGATTCCCTTTGCAGTCGATTTTGTTAACCCTATATATATATAAATAAAAAATATAACAATTTAGATTTGCGACTGGAGAAAATCGATCAAACTTTTGAAATTTATGTAAAAAAGGTCCAAATCGGAAAAAGGTGGCAACAACACCAATTAAAATTTTGGCTTCGGATTTTCTCTAGCAGATTCTGTGAAACGTATCCTTTAAAATGAGTATAAATTTGATATACTTTGTGTAACAAACTTTTTCTACAAGACCTAAATACGAATTGGAATTTTTTCGCCAAAAAATCTCCAAAAATTTGACTTTATAGGGCCATAATTTTCTTATTTCTTGACACATCTTATCGATTCTTTTTTCATGATATTGTAAATTTTATTATGAATAAATTTTATTTATAAATGAAAAATTCAAATTTAAAATCCACATATCTCGGAAACTATTCAAGATATCTTCAAGCTATAAAGAAATGAAAAATTCAAATTTAAAGTCCACATATCTCGGAAACTATTCAAGATATCTTCAAGCTATAAAATATTTGTTGTAGGTCCACTCAAATCGGACACTCCATTCAAAAGTAAGAAGCCGATGAAAATTTTGTATACCCGAGGTGGTCAACTTTAGGGCCCTGTAGCTCCGCCCCTGTATGAGATAGGGGGCCCAAGTTCCGAACTTAAACTCTCTAACACCTCTTGTATACACACCTAAAATTTCATCGCCATACGATAAGTGGTTTTGAAATGGAAGAATTATGTCAATTTTTTTCTATTTTAGCGAACTGTGCACCGATGTACTACGGACCGAAGCAGGGTTTTCAAACGAGGGATCCAATATTCTACACGAAGGATGTGCAACATTAAAACATTTCCTCCATGCATGGAAATCAGGTGAACGAATTCTAACAAAAGCTTCACGAAACTACAATTGTACGGCAGAGGTATGGGATGCCGCTCGGTGTAGGGGAACGACCTAATCTACCATTCATCGTATAACGCAACTTTCATCTAAAAAGGGATACAAGGTTACTAGGGAGCTTTTGGAAGGTATCGTTTTTCAATCGAGTACGAACTTCCCTTATTTCCGACGCAGGCACACACGAATTCGAATACTGGTAAATTACCCTGAGGGCACGATCAAACGACGAAAATCGCTCAAGCAAATAATCATTCGCCGAGAAAAATGATGCGTGACTCTTCACAGCACGAACATCTATATCTGCTTCATGGGGAGTTAAGTCCCGAATCGGAGTGGTCCGATTTGTCTCGACTAAGCCCCTGTGGCCCATGCCACCATAGGGGGGAAGCAGCTATATCTGTCAGAGAAATACATCGACTTCCTAGATCGACAGGGTTGTCATCCGATTTCACATGGTACCAATTATGATTCCCGACGTCTTCTTGAATTCTTCATCAACCAGGAAAGCACTATTGAGGAATCTGTCCAACAATAGACTTGGCGAAATTCTAAATCAATTTCCTTAACTATGGAATTCAACACTTCAGATGCTAAGACCGCACCTCAAAGTTACAAACGAGGCAACGATACCGATTTAATTGGAGCTACTCTTGTCTTCGAGGAAAGCAAATGAGCAACCACTTTTCCAGGACATTCTGTACGAATATAGACTACCCCCACGTATGCCTTTTCCGAGGCATCAGAAAACACATGGAGTTCAGCAGGAAATCCTGGGGAGTACTGAACCCATCTTGGAATTCTAATATAATTCACATCGGGGTAATAGTCGAAAAACTGTCGCCATTCAGCATCCGTTGCTGGTAAAGGTAGCTCATCCCAACCGATGTTATCCAAAATTCTTGGGTACATACTTTTTGCATAACCATCTTAGCAATAACAAGCACGGGACCTAACCAACCTATGGGATCAAACAATTTGCAATGGCAGAAAATACCTCCCGTTTTGTGTAGTTAGCCCTTTTCGCAATAGGATTCACATCGAAGTAAAAGGAGTCTACTACGGGAACTCCACCTCAGCGTCGTCGGCTAACCTCAAAAAATCCGTATGGCTAGATAAGGAGCACAATTAACCCCGAAGGTCACGCTTTGTAATTCATAATCTTGGACCGGCTTTGTTCCAGAATCGCGATATATAATCCTGTGAAGGGGTGTATTTCGGGTCCACACGAATTTGCCTATACATTTGCGTTATGTCCGAATTGAATGCAAATCTGAAAGTCCGCCACAGGAGTATTAAAAGAGCTAAGTCCAACTGTAAAGTGGGTCCAACATAAAGTATGTCATTCCGACAATTCCCATTGGAGGTTTTGTTCCACGCGTTGAACACTACACGAACTTTATTTGTACGCTTGTTCGGATTTATGGCAGGGTGGTGAGGCAAATAGCAAGTTAGAGTATCCTCCGAAGTGGAGAATAGTGACCTCATATGGTCAAGTCCCACATATTCGTTCAAAACATACCGTTCTGTCATAAACAACCTTAACGTTTGGCTTCCTTAACAAAGACGAATCATTACGAAAGAAAACGTTCCTACGGGATTCTCCTAGACATCCATTGGTATTGAATTCCGTTTTGAGTGGTAGCGTCATGATGTATCTACCGTCCGAATACCTACGTGTAGTTCTAACATCACAATAACGGTCAGAAGGCGACATAATATTTCTTTTGGAACCTCTTCCAATCCCCAGAAATGCAAAAGGGTCTTATTAAGACTATCCTCGTCGGATATCTGAATGGTAACAGCGAAAGTTCGATCCAGGGAAGCTGGAATAGGACCAGTGACAATCCAACCGAATATAGACTTTTGAGCAAGCAAAGATCCTGACAGAATCGGAATGCTACCTTCCAGTAAAATTCGTGGGTACAAGTCCGCGCCTAACAAAATGTCTACCGCCGAGAATAGAACAAATTTGCATCCGCGAAACGAAGATCTGGCATCTGCGCCTTGAAAAGAGGGCAAATCTCATGAAATCGATGGCAAGACTAAGACGGAAAGCTTCTAAAAGAATCGAGGACTCGCAAGGACTTCCAATTTTCAATGTACATATAGTTATTTCTCGAAGTGGCTGAAACAGCGGAATTTACACCTGAAATTGTGGCATTGGTGGAATGCACTGGAAGTCGCAAACGATTTTGAAGTCGCTCTGTGAGAAAAGAGGTCTCAGAAGCTGGATCAATCAATGCCCTAGTGGGATATGACACACCACGGTCGACGATATTCACCATCGCTGTTCCTAGAAGAACAGCCTTGTTCTGCGCAGCATGAAAAACTTGGCGAGTAACGCATCCAGCCGATGTGGTGGTTCAAAATGCTTGAGTGGAGGAGCAGAAGGATTGGTTGTACTAGGTCTAAAATATGGAGGATTTGCGCGGGTTGTGTTTGCCGCTAGAGCTGAAGTACTCGCAGTGGGCTCGTCGCGATGCAGTAAGGTATGGTGAGTCTGATTGCATTTGAAACAACGACGGTTACTATCACATTTGGTCCCTTGCGAAGACAGTTAACACATAAACAATGGCGCTTGGCTGTAGTAAATCTAGCAGAGGGTGAGAAACTTGAGAACCATGGACACGTGATTTTGATTGGGACATAAGATGCAACCCAAGTTGCTAGAAGAACCCGCTGAGGTCGTTAGTAAAATGGGATTAAACTTTTTTGACATTCGACCGTCAAGGCTGTTCAACTCCCCTCTTTCCGTCAAGAAGGCATCCAACTCTTTCCACGATGAAAGAGCTGTTTTGTCCTTCACTTTTTGCTCCCATAAAGTTTGCCTGAGTTTAGGCAACCTTTGCAGACAAATAAATACTATGATCGGATCCCAATTGTCCGTCGACACCTCGTAAATGGACTTCGCCGTTAGACACCCTTTTATTCCGCGCTGGATTAATTTCAGTCCTGAACTAGTTTCGCCTTCAACTACCGGAAGCGAAGATGCCGTGGATTGTCATACCTATCTCTCAAAGCATTCCACGCGAGAACAAAACTACGATTTATTAGTGGAAACTTCGAGACTATCTCGCGAGCTTCTCCACTGGTTTCCCGCACCAGATGACACAACCGCTCCATGTCGCTCAATCGACTATTGTTGATATAACTGCTGTAAACAAGTCTCTAAACGTGGGCCACGATAAGAATTCGCCCTCAAAAATGTCAGTGTCGCAGGGAGGGAGCGCAAGTTGTGCACTATGTTCCCGGTGGGCTGTACATTAACATTACCCGAGCTCCTACTATCATTGGAACCATTTAATATAGTGGAAGTATCGACTTGTGTACCTACCTCACGAGATGCGTGGGACGTCGTACTCAAATTGTTTAGGGTTTCTGTATTTCGAGTGTCCCCGAGAGGTTGTTGTGCCAGAGAAACAACTGAACTACTCATGGATCAATTCATTCATTAACTTTCTATTAATGGCGGACAAACAATTCATATAAGTTTGGTAGAACAAGTCGTATTTAGTGTCCGCCAACTCGATTTCCTCTTTCCCTGCATCAGAAGTATTCAAATACTCTAAACATTTTCCAAATAATTCTCGCATTTCAGTTCATACATTATTTAACTCCCCACTACGAACTTCTAGCCCATAAACATCCAGGTCCATATCTTTCAGAAGTCGGAAATACGAATCTAATTTTTAATTCTAATGAAAACTTCAAGGGGAGTAAACGACATTTTTCGTAAGATAGGTTTTTTTTCGAAGAAACAAAGAAAATCACCAAAAAAATGGCAATCTAAATCAAGGCTCTAAAATTCCCAACAAAGGACAATTCAATTGCAAGTAGACCACAGAAATGGGTATTCGAAATTGTCGAGGACGTTTCAAATTCGACAAAAAGAATCGATCGAAACCCAATCGTGAAAAACAAGTTCAAATAATGGGTTTGCACAATGTACCACAATAAGATTAAATATATAAATAACAGGTGGCGCAAAAGTAATCCTCCTATCAGAAAATGCTATAAATTTTGCGAAATACACGTTAATAAACAATGTTACGCTACACTGCTCCAGAACGCGGAATATTGCTGACTATTTATTTGACCAATAATCGGTCGGTGACTTTGGCACAAAAAACATCGAAAGGTTACTTTTGCGCCACCTGTTATATACATATCAACAAAACAATTCTAAAAAAAATTCTCGCGGTGTACCGAAAATTCAAAATATTACTTTTATATATTTTCTTACGAAAATAACGAAATTTACCGGTATATAATGTAGGAAAAAACCCGAAACGAAAGTTTCAAAATATTAAAAACAATATTTTGTGTATCCATTATACGTAGAGTTGACCGACATTAAGTTGCACCTTGATAATGTGCCGGGAACCTACCGAAAAGTCAGTCAATCTAAACGAAAAAGATAAAAAACACACTTTTATTTATTTTAATTTTTCAAAAAATATCCTTAAAATTGTTCCGAACACCGTCCTATAACGTTCACAACAAAATATCGTTATAGGTATTGTTTAGGTTGGGGTGGGGGTTTTGTCTGTTTGGTTGTTGGTTGTTGGTTTTCTTAAAAATTAATGTCTAATTTTGGTTTATTTTATTTGCTGTTTTTAACTTTGCCTTTCTTAATAAAACTAGTTTTATTGTCATTTGTAATTTCGAGTTCAATTAAAGTTTTATTTGATTATATGTTTTGTTAATAATTTATGTTTATTAATTTCACATTCGTTTTTTCAACTTGTTTTTTTACTGAAAAATTACATTTATTTATTTACCAAAACAATGATCTCTTTAGGGCGCCTTCTTTCTTTTTACAATGTTGTTGTTGTAGCTACTCTATCTTCCATCGAAGGTATGATAGTTTGCATGCTTCTGTGCTTTGAGCGAAGCAGAGAACCATGCAAATGATAGAATGCAAATTGAAGGTCAGTTACTCCGTTTTATATACAAGGAGTGACAAAGAATGTATGTATGTATATACATATGTACAAAAAGTATATGGGTCGTTCCACGACATTTTGTTTGTTAAACAATTCAGTTTCAGTTTTCTCAGAACAAAATCAAAAGTTTTGCGCCGATTTCAATGAAATAAAGCTCGTATCATTCGACATATATTGAACTAAATGCTTTTAGACAAAAATAGCGATTTTTGCCGCGTTTTTTATTTTTTATGAAGTTTTAAAGTAAAAAAAATTTAGAGTAGCGCACAATCACAAAAGAGAAACAAAGTCATCCAAAGCAAAGCAAGCGAGCACGGCCAGACGGCTTCGGTCTATGCACGTATATATGTGCAAAGCCTATGTACATATATTTAAAGCGAAGAACGTATATATGGTGAAATTCATGAAAAATGTCCTGCCTAAAAATAAAGGTTGTCCAATTTTCTTCAAATTTTGTTTATGAATGGTGCTATATACAAATAATATATCCGCCAAGATTTGGAAATTTTCGTTGAATATTGGTAGCATCCAAATTTCCAAAATTTACTCTTCAAGCCAAGGTGCTGTTGTTTGATTATTTCTTGTGCTTCAACCACCAAATATAAGGATATTTTGTGACACGAATGTTGAAGATTTTTTCATGGGCTTTCGAATGGTTGAATGGTTTTTCGCAAAAATTTGCAATCTGACATCATAAACGCGAAAATAATCACAACAAATTAATTTTCGCGGATTCGGATATAATTAATTTTTTTTTGAAATATTTTTAGATTAATAAGCTGATTTTCCCCCACATGTGTGCAGATTTTCAAGATGGCGTTTTTTGAAACTCCTGAGGAAATAATTTTTAAAAATTTCTATATCTAAAAACATTGGGTTTAAACATTTTAATGTTTATATTTTGTTGTTTGATCGTTATTAGATGTTCAGCTTTTGCATAAAAGTAACTTATGATACGAGTACACTAATCTTTTGATTTTATACGCTTCCTTCCAAATTTACTCATTATTGCAAAAATAAATAAATAATGGATTTTTGCGGTGTTGGTCTTCATTAGATAATGAGTTTAAAATTTAATCACAATCACAGTCTAGTGGACTTGATTTAAAAATTATTTCCTCAGGAGTGTCAAAAAACGCCATCTTGAAAATCTGCACACATATGGGGGAAAATCAGCCAAATTCGGGGTATATGTTACACCCGATTTGAAATGTAAGCGCTGTAGAAACCTTACTTTATATCCGATCAGTATGAAATTCGGCAGAGAGAGTTTTCTTATTACATACACTGAACACTGTCAAATTCTCATCGCAATGCCAATTTTCGCATTGTTAGGGAGGAGTAGGGTATTATATAGTCGGCCCCGCCCGACTTTCTGTCTTTCCTTACTGGTTTTATATAAAATATATTTGGAAAATTTTACTAAACAATAACTTTGTTTGTGTGTAAATATATATTTTAATTATGAACGCAAATGTACTTTGTTCAGATATATAAATATATGCGTTCCAAACAAAATTTCTTGATTTTCACTCCTGAGGAAATAATTTTTAAATCAAGTCCACTAGACTGTAATTGGGATTAATTTTTAAACTCATTTTCTAATGAAGACCAAAACCGCAAAAATCCATTTTTTATTTATTTTTGCAATACCACGTTAAATGAGCAAATTCGGAAGGAAGTGAATAAAATCAAAAGATTAGTGTATCATAAGTTACTTTTATGCAAAAGCTGAACATCTAATAACGATCATACAACAAAATATAAATATTAAAATGTTTAAAAACAATTTTTTTAGATAGAGAAATTTTTAAAAATTATTTCCTCAGGAGTGTCAAAAAACGCCATCTTGAAAATCTGCACACATATGGGGAAAAATCAGCTTATTAATCTAAAAATATTTCAAAAAAATTAATTATATCCGAATCCGCGAAAATTAATTTTTTGTGGTTATTTTCGCGTTTATGAGGTCAGATTGCAAATTTTTGCGAAAAACGATTCAACCATTCGAAAGCCCATGAAAAAATCTTCAACATTCGTGTCACAAAATATTCTTATATTTGGTGGTTGAAGCACAAGAAATAATCAAACAACAACACCTTGGCTTGAAGAGTAAATTTTGGACCACCGCCCATGCTACCAAAATTCAACGAAAATTTCCAAATCTTGGCGGATATATTATTTGTATATAGCACCATTCATAAACAAAATTTGAACAAAATTGGACAACCTTTATTTTTAGGCAGGACATTTTTCATGAATTTCACCATATGTACGAATATATGTATATCGATAACCGGCGCCAATAAAACAAAACAATTGGTTAGGAATTATGTGTATTTTTAAGGGTGATCTTCAAACGTTTATTTACGCGTAGAAATAAACCAAACGAACAGGTTTCTCGCGAATATTTTTAATAATTATTTTCAATTAATGAAACCCTTCTTTAACACTTTTGGAAACAATTTTCCGCAAAAAGTATTGGTAAAATTAATAATTATTTTAACGAAAAATAAACTTAATTCCACTGTTTGTTTTGATAATTTTTTAGCACTTTTTCAACGATGTCCGTCCGCGTATGTATGTATGTATGTACGTATGTAGTATGTAGCCGCGAAATCGAACACTATGAGCCGAGACGGGAGAAGCGGGATGGGTTGCGCGTCGCGTTGTTAGACGGACAGACAAGTTCGCGAGCTCACTTAATCACTGCACTATACATACCTGTTCTAACTTTAAATGCAAATTTTAACTTAAAATGGCTTGATGAGATGGATGGATGATGGTGATGATTACAAAGACAGCGGGGCATAAAAACACCGATTAGTTTTCACGAACTTTTTCTTTTTGGTTTAATTTTTATTCACAATTTTTTCTGAGATGTTTCTTGCGATGCTCACGATTATTTAGTATTGGTTTTGTTTGGTAATTTTCTTGTATTTCGGTATTATTCCTTATAAAGTAAAACTACTACGAAAAAAGATGGACATTAATTTAGCACAAATTAAAAAAAAATATTCACAGGCAAACAAAAACCAAATTGAGTAATAGTACATCTCACTTAAAACATAATATTTGCTTGGATATCCAATATTTTTGACAACTGCTGCACATCTTTTGGGCATATCCTCGGTGCTGATACATGTACCACTTCCTAGGGGTTGGGTACCAAGTGTTTTTAATCTTCTTCCAAAAAATTGGAAAACTTTTGTGTTTTACTGCAGTGATATGTTTTTATGCATCATTCCCAATGGGATTGGAATACGGTGATAGAGAAAAACGACTTTTTATTTTAAAGAGCCTCAGTAGCAGACCCATTATAGAGCTCTACTCAAATTCAAAGAGATATTTCGGCACAATTTGGCAGTAAAGTATCCGTAGTTTGTATTAACGTATCCTTAAGAACTATGTATAAGAAGAAGACCTAATGAAAACAATTTGATTGGGTGCATTGTTAAAGGTAACTCACACATACCAATGAAGAATTTACAGTGTAGAATTTCGTTTGCCCGTGAGCAATTACAAAATCCCTTAATTTTTTGACATTTTGTCAGTTCGGATCTAACGGGAAAAAATATGTTTGGCATCCTCAATCTATGCAACACGACCTAAAGTATACATCTAAGACGGTACAGCACGGTTGCTGGAAATGTGATGATGTCGGCCGTGTTTTCAGGGCATTTTATTGGTCGCATATTCAAAATTGACGCATTGAAGAATCAGTATGTTTAAAATATTCTACTTGTTAGTATATTGAAAACAAATTCCAACTGTTCTTCTGAATACTTTAGTGCCAAAATACCTCTTTGAATTGGAGTAGAGCTCTATAATGGGTCTTCTACTGAGGCTCTCTAAATTAAAGAGTCCTCTTTTCGGGTTTTTTCTCTGTCGCCGGAGTCCAATCCCATTGAGAATCTTCGGAATGATGTATACAAACATATCACTGCAGTAAAACCCAAAAGTTTTCCAAATTTGTGGAAGAAGATTCAAAAAAACTTTGTACCCAACCCCTAGGAAGTGTTGCATGTATCAGCTTCGAGGATATGTCCAAAAGACGTGCAACAGTTGTCAAAAATTTCGGATATCCAAGCAAATAGTTTGTTTTAAGTGAGATGTACTACTCAATTTTGTTTTTGTTTGTGTGTGAATACATTTTTTTAATTTGTGCTAAATTAATGTCCAAGCTTTTTTGGTAGTAGTTGTACTTAATAAGGAATAACTCCGAAATGCAAGAAAATTACCAATACTAAATAATCATGAGCATCGCAAGAAACATCTCAGAAAAAATAGTGGGTAAAAAAATTAAAAAAAAATTATGAGCCTTGAGAGGTTACATGCACACTAAGTGTTGCCTGGCGCCATCTGACTTTACTCAGGCCGTTTAGTCATTTGAGCGCGAATTGTTTTGGTTACAGTGTGTTGAAAATTCACCTCCAATTCATGGTTTTTGAACGTTTCGACAGCTGCTTCAGGCGTCGAAAAAAGTTGACCAAGCAGTTTTTTCTTGTTGTGAGTGAATAAGAATAAGTCATTGGGTGTCAAATCAGGGCTGTACGGCGGATGACCCATCAATTCGACGTTTTGTCCGCTCAAATAGGCGCTGGTTTGAGCCGATGTGTGAGAGCTCGCAATGTCATGGTGCACAATGATTCGTCTTCTCTTGTTCGTTTTTCGAATTTCTCCGAAGACTTCAGGCAAACAAATTGTGGTGTACCACTCAGAATTGACCGTCCTACGTTGCTCAAGCGGAACAGTCGCAACATGACCAGTTTTGCCGAAGAAACAGGCGACCATTTGCTTCGAAGTGCTTCTTCCACGAACAACTTTCGTTGGATTTGGCTCGTCTTCGAAGACCCACACGGTCGATTGCTGTTTTGTTTCGGGCTCATACGCATAGATCCAAGATTCGTCACCAGTGACTATCTTATAAACGTCTTTGAAGCATCGCGATCGTATTTTTTCAAAATTTCTTTGCACCAATCGACACGAGCCTTTTATTGAGCGATTGTCAAATTGTGCGGGATCCAACGAGAACAAACCATTTTTACGGCCAGGTTTTTATGCAATATCGAATGTATGCTGGTGGAAGAAATGCCCAAGGATGCCTCTATCTCACGGTATGTCACATGATGATGATCTTGTATTATCAGTTCACGCACGGCATCAATGTTCTCTGGCACAACGACCGTTTGGGAAAACCAAATAAAAAGTTTACGGCCTTGAAAGTGTAAGGGCCTTATTCATAAAAAGTTATAGTAGGTTTGAGGAACGCTTTAGCATTGTTAAAGCGCTCTTCAAACCTTCATTAAATGTTTATGAATAAGGGCCTTAATCTCTATATATAAAAGAGAATGTGTGTTTGTCTGTTTGTTTGTTTGTACCGTATAGAGGTCTAAACGGCTGGACCGATCTTCTTGAAATTTTCACGATATATCAAGTGGGTATGGACCCGCCCATATGAGCCAAGTTTTGAAATTGAAATTTTTTTAGCTAAAGTGCTGAAATTTTGTCTGTTTGCATTTTGAGGCATGTGATGGGTCCAAAAATGGGCAGGGTCGGACCAATGGGCGTGGCCCCGCCCATATAAGCCAAATTTTGAAATTTAAATATCTTGCACAATTTGTTCTCGAGAGTACTGTAATTTTGTGTATATGTATTTTGTTGCAGTCTACGTGATTTGTCCAAAAATGGGCGGGATCGAACAAATTGGCTTTGACCCGCCCATATAAGCCACATTTTTAAATTAAGATATCTTGCACAATTTGTTAGCGAGAGTGCTGTAATTTTATGCATATGTGGTGGCAGTCTACGTGATTGGTCCAAGAATAGGCGGGATCGGATCAATGGGCGTGGTTCCGCCCAAGTGAGACAAGTTTGAACATTTCAATATCTTGCACAATTTGTTAGCGAGAGTGCTGTAATTTTGTGTATATGTAGCTGGTGACAGTCTACGTGATTTTTCAATAATGGGCTGGATCGGACCAATCGGCGTGGTCCCGCCCATATAGGCCAAACTTTGAAATTGAGATATTTTACAGTATTTGTTAGCTAGATTGCTGAAATTTAGCCTATATGTATCTGTTAGCACTCTACGAGATTAATTCAAAAATGGGCGGGATCGGACCAATGGCGTTGCCCCGCCCATATAAGCCAAATTTTGAAATTTAAATATTTTACAATATTTGTTAGCGAGATTGCTGAAATTTAGCGTATATGTATCTGTTAGCACTCTACGTGATTGGTCCAAAAATGGGCCGAATCGGACCAATGCCGGTGACCCCACCCATATAAGCCAAATTTTTTTGAGATATATTGCACAATTTGTTGGTGAGAGTGCTGTATGTTTGTTTATATATATCCATTGGGCGCAGCCTCGCCAATGTAAGCCAATTTTTGAAATTGAGATATCTTGCAAAATTTAAGAGGGCTATATCTAAATCTGAACAGATTTTATTCAAATTCGGAAAGGTATTTACTTGAGTGCCACATCTAAATCTGAACCGATTTACACCAAATTCAACAATGTGTCCTTGAATCAAGAAACCAGCTTAATTTCAAAGTGATTGGATAAAAAAGCCAGCTTCTGTAACGCTAAAAGACCAATTCGGAAAGAAAATATATATATGGTCTATACCTAAATCTAAACCTTTGTATGGGGGGCTACATCAAAACTTGGAACTATGACTACCGTGTTTCGTATGAAAGATTCCGGGTATAAATAACCCCTAGTTACCAATTTTCAGCCAGATCAGTAGAAATTTGTGGTCTCTATGGCGTTATGACGTTAAATCATGGAGATTTTATATATAAGGGCTACATCAAAAAATGGACCGATATTGCCCAATATAGATCCCATGTTACCTTCAGCTAATAGAAGTATCGGTACCAAATTTCAGTTATCTAGCTCAATTATTGTAGATTGTAGCTTGATTACAACGGACGGACATGGTTAAATCGTCTTAGAATTTTGCGACGATTAAGAATATTTACACTTTATGGGGTCTCAGATAAATATTTATGAGCGTTACAAACAAAGTGACAAAATTAATATACCCTCAAAGAGGTAAACTCACAGACTTTGTACAAAATGTAGTTGCTAGTATAGGGGTTTCCATTAAGGACATAACATTAACATTGCCAGAGCCCAATCTGAGAAGTTTCGGCGTTTCAAATGATCAAGTGGGTTTAGTTCTTGAGTCAGTTTTTTTTCTTACAAGGATGAAGGCCAAGATCTTTTCCAAAATACGCCACAGTGTGGTTTGAGATATGCCCAATTCCTGAGAACGTAATGGAATCGACTGATTTGGCTCATTTTGAACGGAAACACTTACGGCTGCGATATTTTCGTCGCTTCGAGCGGTACGGAGTCTCTTTGGCGCCGGAACTTCCAAAAGTGAAAATTTGGATTCTAATTTATCCACTATAGCACGCACAGCCTGTCGGGTGGGACGATTATAACGGCGTCTTAAAGTTGCGACCGCCGACTCAGAATTTCGGTAGTAATTTTTAAAGATTTCCAAACGTTGCAAGTAAGTTAACTTTACCACGATGAAAATGTTGACTTCGACTAACGTTTTGGCCCTGAAAGATCAAATAAAAATGTTTGAGGGGAAACCCTATATAATGAAAAAGTTAAATTTGTAACAAAAGGAGGGAGAAGTGGACGACACTGGTTAAAAAGGAGGACATGCCCTCCGAAAGAAGGACGTATGGTAACCCTGATCAAGAATGCTTCTTGTTGACGAAAATAAGTTAAGTATGCTGACTACAAATATTCTCGCTGCTATACAGATTTTTATTATCTTTTGAATGTACATTGTGTACCCAAACGAATTTAATTTGAAAATTAAGCCATCGTGCCAAATCCAGTCGAAGGCTTTTTCGATGTCGATGAGAACAATGCCGGTACTTCGTCTTTAATTTTTGTTCGCTCCAATAACATTGACAACTCTATTAATTTGGTGAATCGTAGAATGATCTTTCCTGAACACAAATTGTTCACAGTTAATGATACGATGAGACTCCTTGAATTTCAGTGATCTATTGTGGATAATCTTTTCGAATAGTTTATCTAAAACGCTAACAAGTCTTATTTGTTCTGTAGCGTATTGTGGAGTTTGCATTTTTGCCTTGTTTTAATTTGCCTAAAAATGTTTGGCATATTTTTTAATGTGATTTATTATTTCATCCAAACTAGGTTATTTCTTATTTTTCATTTGTTTAACTCAGTAATAAAATAAAGTAAAGTTGGTACATATGCAGGGTTACCATAACCTTTTTTCGGAAAGGAAGACTTTTGTGTCAGAAAAGGGGACATTTGTAACACTTACAAAGAGAGTTTGAAACTTTCGGAGGACATTTAAAAAATACAATTTCCAACGATAATGCTTTGTACAACAATTTGTATTTTGTAGCGCTTAGATGCCAAATCGGAGGACTATATCGAAATATGAAAAAATGTTCTTCAAATTTGGCAAGGTTTGTTCTTGGGTGCTACATTTAAATCTGAGCAGATTTACACCAAATTCGACAATGTGTGCCCTTGGATCAAGAAACACCATCCTGCTTAATTTCAAAGTGATTGGATATGAAAAAGCTTCTGTGGCGCTAAAAGGCCATATCGGAAAGAAAATTTATATAGGGCCTATATCTAAATCTGAACCGACTTTGACCAATTTCTTCCCAGGTATGAAATAACCCTTATTGTCAAATTTCAGCAAGATCGGAATGAAAGTGCGACCTGTACTTAAGGAACAATTTTAAATAGACAGACAATCGGTGTACTTTAAAGTGGGTCTAGCTCCAGTATTTTTAGGTGTTAATTATAATAAATAAGTGAAGCGGCATTAAGGTCTGACAAGCCGAATTTTGCATACCCTGCACCATAGATTGCATGCCAACGATTTTTTTTCATTGGCTCGAAATCATTGCCACTGTCTTTAAAGTTAGTAAACTTTTTTTCTGTGTATGCAAAGCACAGCAAAACACACGATTCGACCGTTCACAATGAGAGCTCGCTATTGACTGATTTTCTTTATCTTTATTTTATAACTGTACTAAATTTAATTTGTTTTTCTCTTTATTCAATGTTAATAGTTTTTGCTATTGCATCGCCTCCTTTGGAGCAGCACACCCAGATCTGTGTTAACTAATATAAAAACAAGGAAGAAAGTTCAGTCGCCTCACATTGATTCCCTAAAAATTCTTCGTAAATTTATTTATTTTTGTTTTAATTAAATATTATCAATTAAAATTGCATTTAATAACTTTAAAGTATGTACTGGTATTAAAGTTAAAAGCTGGTTACTTTTGGTACAAAATGGTCCATTTGTGTGGGAGGTACCAAATGGGGCGCGTCAATAACAGTCAATTTTCTCTGGACTCTACATACTATAAAAGCATTACACCCTACAAAATTTCAAGTATTGTATTCACTGCACGCAAAGAAAAAAATGTTTGGGCGTCGTTGATCACAAAACTTTTTCTTTGTCTCAAACGCTCTAATTTTCCCGTAACGGTTGAAATATTTGCGGTGAATGCAAAAGTTTATTGTAAACGTAGTTTATCTTGCCGTAAATGAACATTCTTTCATTCCAAAAGTTTCGTAATTTATTTTATGGTAAACGAAAAACGTTTACGGAATCATATTGTATTTAAACATTATTGAATATATTAAAGAGAGTTGAGAGAACAAAGAGATAAACTTGTTTTCATTTTGTGAGAGTGCGGTTTTATAACTTTTTTATTATTTATATGACGGAATAATATGTGCAGATGTATGTGTACAGAACTCAAAAGATACAGATGTGTGTGTATACAACACAAAAAGCGACGTTGCAACGTTTCTGCAAACAGATGGAGATGTGTGTGTACAAACACACAAAAAGAAACGTTGCAACGTTGCATACATGTTTGTCCGAGTTGCTTTATTAACAGACGGTGCACTATGGCCGGAAGTCGACATTTTGTGGCAAAAAATATTTCCGCTGCTGGGTTCTACTAACAAAATATGTGTTTTGAGAAAAAAGGGGAGTTTATACCCCCTTTCTCCAGGTGCGCTCTCATAAGGGGGTTAAAAAAAACTATCGTCATATAATGATTTCATAACTTTTATTATTGTACATTATCTTTAAAATCTAGGTAGAACTATTATTATAGAACATAATAATAGTTCTTTTATTACAAATTAATCTATTCAAAATAAGATCAAAGCAAGAGTATCAAAGCACATGTTATAAGGCATCTATTCAATAATTATTGAAAGAAAGTCCTCAACTCTAAACTTCTGTACGAACCGAATGACAAAGCCGGTCTGGATAATCTGGTCGATCATATCACCATATCATTCAATAGATCCCTTGAAGAAGCCTGTCCAAAAACAAGGTACTAGGGTAGAACTAAACCCCAATGGTAGACTTCTGAGCTAACGGCTATGAAAAAGACCTGCAACAAGCTATTCAATAAGGCTAAATATACTAGGGTCGCTAATGATTGGGATGCCTATAAAGAGCAACTCAAGATCTATAAGAAGGAGCTTAGAAAGGCGCAAAGGCGCTCTTGGTATACCTTCTGTGGTGAAGTGGAAAAGGTCTCCGACGCCGCTAGGCTGAGGAAGATATTATCTGCTTCACCCTGTACAGTGGGATATTTACAGGATGAGGCAAATAACTGGACCAAAAACAGCGAGCAGTCGCTCAATGTACTGCTCGACACACATTTCCCGGGGAACTCTGTAACAGAACCCGAGGATCAGCAGGACCAACAAGAGTGCGAGTGGACTGCGAGCGTCGCTAGCTTCTTTACTGAGAGATCCAGAATAAGCTGGGCTATTAACAGCTTTGAGCCCTTCAAGTCACCTGGACCAGATTGCATCACTCCAGCAGAAATGCAGAAAATGTTAAAGTACATTATCCCCTGGCTGGAGAAAATTTATGTAGGCTGTATCAGGCTTTCATACGTCCCGAATCGATGGAGGGATACCAAAGTGGTATTCATACCAAAAGCGGGGAAGATATCACACACTAGGCCAAAAGACTTCAGACCAATTAGCCTATCCTCCTTCCTATTGAAAGGTCTGGAAAGACTTTTAGATCATTTCATTAGGGAAAACCTGGATACAAAACTCCTGTCGGGGAACCAACATGCTTACAATAAGGGCAAGTCTACAGAATCAGCCCTGCACGAACTTGTGAGCACTATCGAATCGTCCCTGCATTTCAAGGAATTCACCATGGTGGCATTTCTTGACATAGAAGGGGCTTTTAACAACATTCACTCAGATGCGGTAATTGCGGCACTCTCACATCTAAAAGTTAACACTACTTTGATTAGACTAATTCAAAGTCTGCTCACCAGAAGACGCATAACAGCATGTCTAGGGTCCACAACTCTAACAAGGTATGTAAACAGAGGGACCCCGCAAGGAGGAGTATTGTCTCCACTAATTTGGAACCTAGCGGTGAATGAAATCCTGCTAGATCTAGAACGTTGTGGCTGCAAGGTCGTGGCAAATGCGGACGACGTGGCAATCGCAGTGAGTGGCAAATTCGTAAACGTCCTCAGAGACATCCTACAGGTGGCTCTGAACAAGTTGGCTAGATGGGCCAGAAGCAGCGGTTTGGGCGTTAACCCCAACAAGACAGAATTGATTCTCTTTACTAGGATGAATAATGTCCCACATGTGGACCCTCCACCTCGGATAAATGGAAAAGATCTAGTCTTTTCTGAAAGTGCAAAATTTTTAGGAATAATTCTAGATAGGAAAATGTTATTTAGACCTAACGTATTGGAACGTGTAAGGAAGGCCAACGTCGCCTTATATTCCTGCAAAAAGGCTGTAGGGTCGCGGTGGGGACTCTCTCCTAAAATCGTCCACTGGATATATATAGCAGTAGTTCGTCCAATACTGATATACGGTATTGTGGTATGGTGGACGGCAACTGACAAACTAACCATTACCAACCTACTAACAAAGGTTCAGAGAACTGCCTGCCTGAGCATAAGCGGAGCCTTAAGGACTACAGCGACCGAGTCTCTACAAGCCATACTCCATATACTGCCGATTAATATTGTGGCGAGAGAAGTTGCAACCAAAGCGGCAATAAGATTAAACTGCCTATCAATGTGGAGGTACAAGAACTATGGTCACATGAGGATATCAAAGTGTAGGGCTATGGTAACCGACCGAGTGGACTATATACCAACTGTGTACACCTTCGAGAGAAATTACATCACTATGATTCCCGCCAGAGATGAATGGGTCGACAGAATACCAGAAACCATCTCCACTTTTACACGGATGGTTCGAAGCTTGATGAAAAGGTTGGCTTCGGAGTACACTGTGAAGAACTTAGTCTGGATATAGCTCACAGACTACCAGATACCTGCAGTGTCTATCAAGCCGAAATAATGGCAATATAGGAAGTCGCCAAGTGGCTGAGTCGCAACATAGTAACCAACACTGGCGTTGTCATTTACTCGGACAGCCAGGCTGCCATCAATTCTTTGGAGGCAACATCCCTAAATTCACAAACAGCCCTCGACTGCCGCAGATCTCTTAACGAGATGGCTGAGCAGTTTAATATACACCTCATATGGGTGCCTGGGCATAGGGATATCCCGGGGAACTGCAAAGCCGATGAACTTGCTAGGAAAGGGACGACATTACAAATTCTCGAAGAATTTGCATATATTGGTGCGCCACTATCCACGTGCAAGCTTTGGCTTAGGCAAGAGGCAATCAGGCAGTCCAACGAAAGATGGACAGAAATCGGCACCTGCAGGGTAGCTAGACAAATCTGGCCAAGGTATGACCTGAGAAGGTCAAAATATCTCATCGCACTAGAGAGGAAACGATTGTCTACGTTAGTACAGGTTCTGACGGGACACTGCTTGATCGGCGAACACGCCAAAAGATTGGGTATTGACTCCAATGACTTCTGCCGAAGCTGTGGAGATGAGGAAGAAGTGGAGAGCATTGAGCACTTGCTTTGCGACTGTCCCGCTTTGAGTAAACGACGACTGGACATACTGGGGTCGGCCTTTTTAGGCAGCCTATCGATAAATTTATATATCAAACAGGTTGGTTTCGATGAGGGGCGTTTCGGCCCGTGGTAGCACTAGGGACCTAAACTGGTCTATGTGAGCTTGTAAAAAAAATACTGCTGCCACCCGAACCTAAACCTAAAAAGCTGGTACTTTAAAAAGTTTAATTACTTCTCTAGGAAACGGAAGTCTATTTGATTTATTGGCACGTTCTTGCAAACATAAACTTTTCAGACCCCCCAATACGCGAAAAGTGTTCACTTAGTGCCAAACGAAAAAAACACTAGGTGTACGCTTTTCATGTTTTTTGTTGTTGCTTTTGACGCTTTTCGTAAATTTGTCAAATCAAATCTGGCAACATAATGAAATTATACTATTTTTACTACTCCGTTTTATGAACATATTTATATGCACTTACATTAGTCTCTCTGATTTGAATATTGCTGTTATCACTTCTGCCGTTTAAATTGTATTGAAATATAGACTTACAAAAAGTAAAAGAAATGGCTTTTTAATACCATACAAAATTATTGCCGAAAGGGTTTTTTTCCGAAAAATTAGGCTTTTATAAGTACACAATTCTGCGGTACAGTGTATAATACTTTTGTTTTCGACCAGATATTTGTAAGGCCCAAATATATTGGGTGGCATGTCATAACGTCTAGGGACATAATGTCCATGGATCTAGAAATGGTCTACTGTCTCAGAATCACTAGCAGATTCGAATAGGATAGGTAGATAGGTATAAATCGAATCTGCTAGTGATTCTTTATTGTTCAGCAAGTCTTTATGCAATTTAGCAAAGCAAAAAATTTATGAATCTAAGCGTTAAAAAAAAACAAAAAGTTTTTTATTTTACAATTTTTAATGTAAAATTAAACTTTTTTATTGCAAATGAAAGAAAAATAATTTAGTGCCTTTTTACGCTTTTTGTTTGGAATTTTACGTCTTTTATGCTTTTTAAATTTTTCATTACGATTTTGCTCCGCAAAATCATCACTGCTAATATCTTATGTAGAGTTGTGGACATCGTATATCACTCATAATTTTGGAAATATATTTCACTGGTTTTAAGGCAATGAATACGAAACTTAGAAGCATCTATTTCAAATTCCGCAGAAAGAGCTGTTAAAATTGTATGTAAATGTTTTAAAAAAGTTTCATTAACACCAGTTATAGATGATAAGCAGGATTTTTTATCTTCTAGTTTATATGACAGTTTTAAAACAAACTCAAAACACCTAATCCAGACATGTAGCGGGCATATTCCATATTTTAATGTGTCTGGCTTTGGCATAAAAAATGGAGAATCAAAGTCCTTTATTTCTTTATAGTCATGCATGACATATAGGGCACTGCTGGGTACTTTTTGTTTCGGTCAACACATTTAGGACTTTTCCATCTATTAGTGTCATACATAAATTGTATTTCACGATAATTTTTTTCCATTCTTTAACGTGTATTCAAGAGATTTTAAGGACTCAATCTGATTTTTTATTGCCAAGTTTTCCTTTAAAATGTGTTATTTTGTTTCCTTGATAAACTTCAGTTTTAAGGGTCTGCAGAACCGTACTGATTGCGGAGTACGAAGCAAAGCACTTCCTCCTGGTAAGTCAAAATTCTTCTTGCGGTGTGGTCAACCAAATTTTGCAATTTCGCTTGTACGGTACTTTCGCTTGCTATAATTCCGTTTGGTCTGCATTTCGATTTGCTTTCACAAACCTTGTGGTATGATGGGTAAATATTGCAGTTGTGCATTATGTTTAACTTACGCATATTGATTTTTAGTTAACCTATTATCAAGAATAAATTTAAGGGCTTCCTCTGGTGATACTGATGTGACATCTTGATGGTTACTTCTAACGGCATTTCCAAATTTATATGGGCGGGTTGGAGACACATTTAATTCATCTAAGACAAATTTTAAATCTGATTTGTTGGATTTTCTTGCTGATATAGATGCTGCATGAACTAACAATTGTGTGTTATTGCCTTGCTGTGATGACACATCGGATGCCAATTTCCTTTTATTTCTTTCACTACTTTCATTTGGGTCGTCCGATTGCCTTAATTTTTCTGGGTAGAACAAAATTTATTTCACGAGATAACCAGTCTTTTTCATATTTTCTGGAGACATTTCTTTTTTTTACCATTTTGCTTTAATGTAATTTTTTGTATTATGGGCCTTATCATATATTAAGCTGCTCAATGTAACATCAACTTCATATGGGATTTACTCTCTAAATAAGCCGAGACGGCATTGGCATCTCTGCTGTTTTCCAACCAATATTCGAATAGTTCGGAATTTTTGAATTTAATAGTTTCTAAAAAACATCAGATTATGACATATTGGCAGACAATTTTTGCAAAACATTAATTCTCAAAGACATTCGAATAATTCCACATTAAACATTTCATTAACTAATGTTAACAATTTTAGTTCTACTCCACAGAAAATTAAAAAAACAATACACAACTTCACAAAAACAAAAAATTTCCACCGCCACGGTTTTAATTTATTTATCTGCATCCCTCCCTCCGCACTGTCATACAATATCATAACATTTGCAATCGTATTCAGCTTGCGTAGAGTCGTATGCTGGTGGGCCGTTAGTTTTTTACTGGCGCTTGTGGTGTACGGTATTTGTGCGCGAGTTACGTTGTCACATCAACCCCCACCGAAACCACCAAGCCAACCGTAAAGCAACAGCACCGCTCACAACACCTACAACAGCAACAACATTCATTTAGAGCAACGGAAGCAGGCAGCAAATATATTTAAACAACACCTTTAATATTTTACATTTATCAGCAATAATAAATGTTTGTATGTATTTCGTATATATGTATATGTATTTATGTATGTAACACTTAACTTCAACTTACCCTGTAGGAAATGCCATTAGTAAAATTGTAGTGATTTACTTGTGACATTGTCAGTCGTACTACAGACAAAATGTGCCCCTGCCCATGTAATCTCTTATAGACATTTAACATTAGCTGTCATTGAAAAACCACCAGTAGACATTTGAACCAAAGATTCAGCAGTAAATGTTAAATGTCAAAGTAAACCATATGTAGACATTTGCACCAAAGATTCACTAGTAAATGTTAAATGTCAAAGTTAACAATATGTTGACTTTTGGAACAAAGATTCACTAGTAAATGTTAAATGTCAAAGTAATTCATATAGAAACTTTAGTGACCCTGGTCTACATCTTTATAAAGGTGGGCGCAGTACACTTAAACACATATATTTATATGCTCACTTTCTTCGAGGCTGGCTAAACCTTTTATTCATTTAAATAACAAAAAATAATAAATACTGGAATGTACATAAAATTAAATGCATTTCATTTTGACAATAGTTTCTCCAAACACTTCCCAGAAGGAGTTGTTTCTATGTACCACTGCTTTAACTTCTCCCGCAACGTCAATTTCAGAACGCCAAAATCTCCAAAAATTCAAAAGTAAAGATGTAGACTTTTTACCTTGTTCAATTGTCACTATAGAACAAGTGGTGACATAGAGACATATGATGCTTGGCTGACTGCAGGGTACCCACAAGCATTATATATATTTATGTACATGTAACATTTATGCAACACCAGCAGTACGTATGTAAAACAATACTTATTTGCTTTAAATGTACGTACGTTCCACTTACCAGAAATTCGTATCAGCAATTGACTACATTTATATTACTTTTTTAGTTATTTTACTTTTAGTTTATTTCCCTTGAATCAGCAAATTTATTGTATTTCAATTTTTAATATAAATCATCGTAATAGTATGAATAAAGACATTGTACTTTTGACCACGAATTTGTCTAGACTTAATTGGCGCAGTCGGCATACCCAACGGATCGGGATACCTAAAGTGATAAAGTGAAACTGTTCCTGCAACAAAAGCCGCCTGTTGTTTCTCGAGAGGATATCGAGCGAACAACATGTATCAAGAGCATATTGATACGAGGCTATCACAAAAAGGAAAATCACCGAGTGGGTTTTAACCCTTTGCTGTTGGAGACAAAGAGCTACAAAGGATGCAACTGCCTGTACATCTTATAGGGGCTTTGTTTATTTGGTAAGTCGTTGACCAAACAAAAAATATATGGAAATTATTATGAGTATGAAAAAAATGAAGGATAATTGAAAAACATAAAGTGAAAAGGCATAAAGTGGATAGCAATTTTTTTGTTTTGTTAACGTAATCTAGTAAAAGAAAACCAGTAAGGAAAGTCGGGCGGGGCCGACTATATAATACCCTACACCTCCCTAACAATGCGATAAAGGTCATTGCGATAATAATTTGGAATAATTGGTAAGTAGGCAGGAACATATTATCTAATTCTGAGCCGATAATCGCTAAATTAAGCAATATTCGTTCCTAAATTGAGAAACATCTTTCCGGAAAATGTTAATGATCGGAAGTAAAGTACAACTTCTACAGCGCTTTGATACCAAATCAGGAGGAACATATATATGGAGGTTATATATAAATCTGAACGGATTTTCCTTGAATATTCATTCATGTAAAAAGAAACTTCTTTCTGTCAAATTTCGTACTGACCGGATATAAAATACAGTCTCTACAGCACTTACATGTCAAATCGGGGGTAACATATATATGGGGGCTATATCTAAATCTGAACCGATTTTCTCTGAATTTGGAAGTATCCCTTCATAAATTAAGAAACCTCTTTGTGTAGATTTTTTTACTGATCGGATATAAAATACAGATTTTACAGCGCTTACATGTTAAATCGGGGGTAACATATATATGGTGGCTATATCTAAATCTGAACCGATTTCCTTCAAATTTGCCAGTGTTAATTCATGTAATGAGAAACCTCTTCTGACATTTTTTTAACTGATCGGATTTAAAATACAGTTCTACAGCGCTTACATGTCAAATCGGGGGTAACATATACATATATGGGGGCTATATCTAAATCTGAACCGATTTCCCTCAATTTTGGCAGTATTACTTCATGTAATAAGAAACATCTTTCTGCCGAATTTCGTACTGATCGGATTAAAAATACACTTTTTACAGCGCTTACATGTAAAATCGGGGGTAACATATATATGGGGGCTATATCTAAATCTGAACCGATTTTCTCTGAATTTGGTAGTATTCCTTCATGTAATAAGAAACCTCTCTCTGCCGAATTTCACACTGATCGGTTATAAAATAAATTTTTTACGGCGCTTACATGTGAAATCGGGGGTAACGTATATATGGGGGCTATATCTAAATCTGAACCGATTTCTTCCAAATTTAACAGTGTTCATTAATATAATAAGAGACCTCTTTTTGCTGAATTTCATACTGATCGGATATAAAATAAAGTTTTTACAGCGCTTACATGTCAAATCGGGGCTAACATATATATGGGGGTTATATCCAAATCTGAACCGATTTTAACTAAATAGGGATCGTCCTTGGGCCAAAAAAAGATATGTGCAAAGTTTCGTCAAGATCGGGCAATAATTGCGACCTGTACTTTGATTACAAGAATACATCTACAGACGGACAGACAGACGGACATAGCTAAATCGACTCAGAAAGTGATTACAAGTCGATCGGTATAATAAACAATGGATCTATCTCTTCTCCTTTTGGGTGTTACAAACTAATGCACAAAGTCATAATACCTTGTACCACAGTGTGGTGTAGGGTATAAAAAAGAAGAAAGGAAAAGGAAAATTTGTGTAAGCGAATCTGAGGCTAACGGTGTTTTAAAATACATTCTGGACAGTCTACTACGATTCTTACGAGACCCTCTAGTGGACTATCCTTAATGGGAAGAAAATCACGGTTTATTCCATATTCGAAGAACCTCGGACTATTCAGATCACGAAGTCTTAATACAATAGTAGAGGACCATCAAACGGACTTTGACATGTCATTAAATAAAGAGGACACTAACAGCCAGCCTACAACGTCTCTGCACCAGGTACAACAGGCATTGGGCAATATCGACATTTTCAACTCCCTTCGTATACCTGATGCCATCAAGCACCTTCCGAAGTATGATCGTAATCCCAGGTTGCTACATGAAGTTATAACGAATGTCGAAGAGATTCTTCTTCATATAAGGGGTGCGGATAACACCCACAGGGTTTGATACTTTTGAGGGTAATTATAAATTAGATCGATCGCCAGGCCAACGAGGTTTTGAATACTTACGGTACCTCCCTTAACTGGGATGAGATAAAATCTAATCTTATAAGCCACTATTCCGATAAGAGAACGGAGACATCTCTTATTAGAGATCTCCATAATCTCAGACAATATGGTAAACCGGTAGAGAAATTCTACAGCGAAATTATAGAGATACAATCAACATTGACAAATAAGATCTCAATTCACGACCTTTTTACTGAAATGTGTCTCAATTCATTCCTATCGGGTTTGCGTGAACCCATGGGATCTACAGTCAGGGCTATGAGACCAGAATCTCTGGCAATTGCTCTGGACCATTGCATTAGGAAACAGAATATTTACTATTTACAGACAAAAAATTCGAGATCTAAACCATATTCCAGAAGCGGAGAATATTATAAACAGAATCATTATAATCCACAGCACAATTACGACAATTTACTAATTCACAAAAGTATCAAAAGCCCTTTGAAAATGCAATAAATAACCAATCGAATTGGCGACAGCAACAACCTCCACGACATGAGTATGGGATTGATAATGCGGCTCAACACCCTAATAACTTTAATAAACAAAATAGTTGGGTGCAACGCCCTAATAACTTTAATAGACAAAATAATTGGGAGAGTTCACAACCACCTCCAGAACCTATGGATACCAGTAGTGGTTTTTCCAATTTTAATAAAAATTCGGGAAGATTTAAAAGTAGTCCTAGCACTCGATTCAGCAGAGTAACCAATAGAAATGAAATTAATAATGTAAATGAATTCAGAAATCCAAATTGTGAATGCCAACACCATGATAATGAGATTAATATAGTGGATTACACTAGTCTTGATCGATATGAGCATCACAATAGCGATGATGGACAGGATTTTCGAATATCAGCCTCGGGCGACAAACAGGTTATATAGACATTAATAAACACGATAGTGTTTTACCGTACATAAACATTTCATCTCCATTCGGTCGGGACTTAAAGTTCCTGATAGACACATGAGCATCGTCCTCCTTTATTAATCCAGAACTCATACATAGACACCAGGGATATTGCGAAATGTGAACCAATGACCATATCTACAGTACTTCATGAATACGACCTTACCGATACAGTGACAATTCCGACGTTCAAGGAAACCGGAAAATCAGGCATATTCAAATTTTTAGTTTTCAAATTTCATGGATACTTCGATGGTCTTTTGGGACTAGATTACCTTATGAAAATAGGAGCAAAAGTCGACCTTGAACATAATAGATTGATAACCGGTAACATTTCAATACCTTTGCAATTGACACCTAATCTCTCTTCGGATATATACAAGATACCACCAAATTCGAAACAAATTGTAAAACTCCCAGTTGATAGGAAGGAAGGTGATATTGTCCTGAACACGATCTCACTGGACAACGGTTTACATATTTCCCCGGGCTTATATTGTGCAAAAGATTGGTTTAGTGCTCTCGAAATTGTTAATCCGACGGACAATGAACATTCGATTTTTTTGGAACAACCCATGAAGATAGATCTGTAGAAATCTGTTAACTCCATAGAGATAAATAACTTAAACGTAACACCTATTCAATATCGCGGAAATGACAGGAAATTGTCGGATCTTATTCGTACAGAGCATCTGAACAGCGAAGAAAGGGAAGCACTCTTCAGACTGTTCAAAAATTATGATGACATATTGACTTAACATTCGCAAACGAGGTGAAGCATAGAATTAAAACGGTTGATGATATTCCTATACATGTAATATCGTATGTCCACAAGGACGAGGTGCGTAGACAAATAGCAGATATGTTGGAACAGGGGATAATTCGCCCGAGTTTTTCTCCATGGAGTTCTACAGTGTGGATTGTCCCTAAGAAAATGGACGCCTCTGGAAGACAAAAATGTAAACTCGTTATAGATTATAGGAAACTTAATGAGAAGACGATCTCCGATAGGTATCCTCTCTCGAATATATCTGAGATTCTGGACAAATTGGGCAAATGCCTATACTTTACGACATTGGATCTTGCCAGAGGATTTCATCAGATAGAGATGGATCCACGGGATATAAAAAAACCGCATCCACTGTAGACGGAGGGCATTATGAGTACGTCAGAATGCCTTCTGGTCTTAAGAATGCCCCATCAACCTTCCAGAGGGTTATGGACAATGTTTTAAGAGACCTGATAGGAAAGATCTGTTTGGACGATATTATAATATTTTCCTCTTCCTTTCAGGAACACATTGATAGTCTTAAGAAAGTTTTTGAGAGATTGAGATCCTCAGACCTTAAGGTACAGCTTGACAAATCGGAATTTCTAAGTAAGGAAATAGCTTTCCTTGGACACATAGTCTCTACAGAAGGCATTAGGCCCAACCCGGCGAAAATCGAGACAATTCAGAAATTTCCAATTCCACGCACAAAGCGCGAAATAAAATCATTTATTGGCTTACTGAGTTACTACAGGAAGTTCATCTCTAACCTAGCGGCACTGACGAAGCCAGTGACCAAATGTTTGAAAAAAGATAGAACCATTATTTTAGACGACCGATATGTGAATGCTTTCGATACTTGTAGGAAAATCCTGATGAATGACCCTATCTTACAGTTCCCTGACTTTACAAAACCTTTCGTACTGACAACAGACGGAAGTAATATAGCCATGGGCGCAGTTCTTTCCCAGGGTCGTATAGGAAGTGACAGACCAATATGTTTCTATGTAACTATTCCACATTTGAAAAGGAGTTACTAGCCATAGTTTGGGCTACTAAGTACTTCCGTCCATATCTGTTTGGACGAAAATTCCAAATAGTCACTGATCACAGGCCACTGACATGGTTGATGAGCCTAAAAGAGCCGAATTCGAAATTAGTTAGACTATGAAATTGTGTATAAAAAGGGATATTTAAATAGTAATGCAGATGCATTGAGCCGAATTAAATTATGGAACACCGAGATGGCCGACGTGAACATGAACGATTCCGGGAATCTTTCAACCATACACTCATGTATTGAAAACTTGAATGATGGTATTGCCATTTCGGAAAAACCATTAAACGAGTTTAATTTACAAATTGTTTTGGAGAAATCTGAAAATGGACAGGAATCGGCAGTACGAACTATTTTTAAAAATAAACAACGACGGATTATAAGGAAATCAGAATTTTCTCAAGAAGATGTGCTGGAAATTTTTAAGAAATATGTTCCACCACTATATTCAAATGATATCACATTCAGAATTATCCAAAAAATATATTCTAAATACTTTACAAATGCTAAGCAATTTCGTGTTATTAGATGTACGAGAATATTGAAAGGCGTAATTGAAGGCGATAAACAGGAAGAATTAATAAGGAATTGCCACAAGGATAGGAATCATCGCGGAATTACGGAAACTTACCTTTATCTCAAAAGAGACTTCTATTTTCCTCAAATGCAGAGCTTGATCAACAAGACCATACATGATTGTGAAATCTGCCAGACTCTTAAGTATGTCAGAAATCCACCAAAACTGAAATTTCAGCTAACAGAAACACCATCAAGACCGCTTGATATACTTCACATTGACATTTATACCATAAATGCAAAGTGTATTCTGACTATTATAGACAAATTTTCTAAATATGCCATGGGTTACACACTTCTCTCAAAAACTAGCATATGCATTTTGAAATCTTTAAAATCTTTTTTAAGTCTTCTAGGGGTACCTAAGAAAATTGTGTGTGATCAGGGCACAGAATTCACGTCTAATATTTTTAAAGATTTTTGTAAACAGTATAAAATAGATCTTCACTATACCTCTTTTCAACAATCTACCAGCAACTCACCGGTTGAAGGACTTCATTCGACAATAACGGAAATATATAGGATTATCTTAGATATAAGGAAGGCGCAAAAGCTTGATATTGATCATGATGAAATTCTTAGTGAGTCTTTCATGACTTACAATGGCTCTATTCATTCCTCAACAAAACTGACCCCATATGAAGTATTTTTTGGTAAACCTCACAGTTTTGTTGACAATCAAGACTTTAGAAATGAACATGACTATTTATCGAAATTGAATGAATTTCAGGAAAAACTTTACCCCGTTATTAAAGAACAAATTATAAAATCCAAGACGAAACTAATAAATAAATTTAATAATTCAAGAACTGAGCCTGAAATCAGGGATGTAAATGAAGAAATTTTTAGAAATGAAAACAGGAGGAACAAGTAAACCCCTAGATTTTCCAAACGAAAAGTCCTTGTCGATAATGTTGTAATGCTTCGAACTACGGAAAACAAGAAGCTCCATAAATCTAAAATGAAATTAAGAAAAAGGAAATAACAAACACTTTTATTTTTTTGTTTTTAGCTTGCCTCTTATCAGAACTCAAATACTGGAAATACAGAATATTGGGGAAGACCAAAACGTAGTTGCACTAAAACTTGGAAAGCTAGAACAATCGAAGGCCACTTTAGTTTAATACACATAGTGAACTTGGATGAATACACCGAACAAGTTCAAAAACTCTCTCAAATCATTGAATCTTTCGCTAATCGTAGTACATTGACAAACTCAGTTAACGTGTCGAGACTTAAGTTGACAGTACTAGAGGGCAAACTTCGGACTTTGAACCCATATAATAGACGTATGCGAGGGCTAATAGAGGCCTAATAGATGCAATTAAATTTGTCACGGGAAATATGGACATAAATGACGCGAAGGCTATTAATGACCAAATTCAACATTTAGAGAGCATTACGTCTGGTTCAAAGGCGGTATTGAAAAGTCAACATAGAATGAACTCGCAAATGATGCAAAGATTCGAAAAGTTGACAATGCATATAAACAGGGAACAAGAGATTTTGGAAAGGTTCATTAATACATTACGCGAACAAGCATCAAATGGTATACGAAAGGAGAACACAATTCTGAACGAAATGCAATATTTAAATCAACTTAACTACAATATAGACGTTTTAACAGGCCATATATCGGATATAGCCGAAGCAGTCGTGTTTGCTAAACTTAATATAATATCTAAATTAATTCTTCATCCAGACGAATTATACGAAATTAGAAATCATATTCATAATCAACAAGTAGACATAATATCTTACGAACATCTATACGAACTGTTGGAATTCCAATCTTACTATAACAATAGCAGATTAATATTTAATGTAAAAATTCCGAATTAATCAGTGGAAACAAAGATATTTTACCATTTAATCCCATTGCCTATAAATAATACTAAACAAATAATCATAAAACCATATGTATGCGCTGGTAACGACAACATCCACCATTTAACAGAGACTTGCCCAAAGATTGAGAACATGTACTATTGCAAGGCATCTACCCATATAGAGGAAACTGCAAACTCAAAATGCATCAGTAAAATACTTAACAACGATACACCCACTTGTCCATTAAATGATGTGGGACATATTTCGAAAATTTTCCAACCGGAGGCTAATTACATTGTTTTTATGAATGTGAAAGTATATTAATCAAGTCTACTTGAAGCAAAACTAACATCACTGTGAGAGGAACTGCCTTACTTCACTTCAAAAATTGTTCGGTATTGCTGGAGGACTCGAGTACAGAGACAACCCTTCAGTACACTGGGACGAAGTCTTCGTCGTTCCGCCAAATTACAACAAGCTCCAAGTAACATCAGTAACAGAAACTTTAAGCTTGGAGAAACTTAAACGCTTTAGTATATATATGTATTTATGTATGTAACACTTAACTTCAACTTACCCACAAACATTATATATATTTATGTACATGTAACATTTATGCAACACTAGCTGTACGTATGTAAAACAATACTTATTTGCATTAAATGTACGTTCCACTTACCAGAAATCCGTATCAGCAATTGACTACATTTATATTACTTTTTTAGTTATTTTACTTTTAGTTTATTTCCCTTGAATCAGCAAATTTATTGTATTTCAATTTTTAATATAAATCATCGTAATAGTATGAATAAAGACTTTGTACTTTTGAGCACGAATTTGTCTAGACTTAATTCGCCTGTGTGGCAAAATTAAAAATATTTTTATCAGTGAACTCAAAATGATTTCATTCAAAGAAATAATTAAACCAAAGAATCTAAATTGTCGGACTCCAATGTAATGTTATAGGTAAATGGTAAATGAAGTGAAGACATGTGGGAAAATAACCAGATAGTTTATAGCAAAGAAATGGATCGAGCACTGCATGAAAATATTGAATATTTTGTGGAAAGCCGGAATAACAAAAACGATAGATTTTAACAGACACTGAGACCATCTATTGCATTTGTTAATGACTAACTGGTTATTTTTGCACACGCCTTAAATTGTGAATAAGCAAACTAAATTATTAACAATCAATCATCACACAGGCACAATACAACTGGATACCTCTGGAAACTGCTGATATTTTCAACACTAAACAGTTAAACTTTTTTTAATGACACTATGCAACACGATTTTTCACCCTAAGTTTTTTATGTTATTTTCTGATGTAGTTTAGCATATGGGTCAGAATATTGACCTATAAAATTCACTTTTGACTAAAATGTTTGATATATGGTAACATCTCGCTTTGATCCATACAATGCACACTTTTCCCAAGTCCATTTTTTGTGGTATAAATATGAAGGAATGTATATACAGCCCTAAAAATTTGCACACCTGTTAGTCATAAGACGCATAACAAATGAACAAAAATTTGAACCAATCTGGCCACACCCACTCCCACCTCCCACACAAGCTAGATGTCTGTACGTTAAGTGCTGGTTGTAAATATGGTCTCATTTGCATGAAATTTGGCATGGATACGTTTTTTGTACCAAGGACCAACCATATTAAATTTGAAGAAAATCAGTTAAGATTTGTATATAGCCCTCATACAAATTTCCCACTGAAATGGGCATTAATATCGACACACTCAATATTTTAGGAGTAGTTATGGGGTACAAAAAAGAAAACCCAATAATAGAATACCTCCCGATGTTATAAACAAATTCCATTTTTAGCATAACTGCTTGCATTCCTTTTGTTTTATGATTGCCTCTGATAGAAATGGAAATACTGGATAATAATGAATCCAAAGAATCCATAGATCTGAAAGAAACATTATATTATTAACGCGGCTATTTTGTTGAGCATGTGACCGTCTGTCTTGCTTATAAAATTTGTTCACTGCCTCCGAAGCATTTCCCCTAAGCAGCCAACAGGAAGTGCAGAAGCGGGAATAATCTGATGCGCTAATATTTTAAGAAAAGTTTTTGACATAGCACAAAGTATATTTGTCTATGTGTAACAAGGTCCATGTGTAACAAGTCTGTGTTAAAGTATTTCTTTAAACAAACATTGGCATCTTTTGTCGTACTCGCAGATACGTATATAAGTAGTTGCCGTATGAACAAGATGGGGAGTGTTATGTTCTTGGCGCAGTAAAAGTTCAGCTGTCAATTTCCTTTTTAGTTGTTTCCCCCCTTCAGTTTAGGCCAAGCAGGGACGTACCGCAACATTGGACGGTGGTATCGCATAATCATAGTGTTCGATAATTGTTGTAGAATTTGCAGAAACACACTCTGAGTCCAAATGTCTTCTGAACTGCGGTAAATATTTTTGAACATAAACTATAAAATTCCGAACTTGGTTCTTTATCTATTCTATTTTGTTGTTGTTAAAATTGTTACCAATTTTTTTAGTACCTAACTCGAAATGGCATAATTTTTGCATCCATTACCATCCCAAATAGTTAACATTTCAGCACATCTGAACAAGAGTTTAACATAATTTTCATCATTTTGCGCACAAAACGCGCAAAGCCCACCTATACTACATAATAAAGGACACTTTAATAAACAATCGCGCGTTTAAACTTTCATGAACACGCGAGTACATCTATAACTTTTACCCCGCGAAACACAAATAACGTGAGATTATGTATCCCTAAAATACCACACCACATAAACACGAAATAACAACGCAAAGACAAAACAATTATGAATTATGTAATAATAATTATAAACAACATACCGTGATCTTGATTTTCCATATTTCACATATTAAATACAATTTTAGTTTTGAGTTTTCCAGTAACAAAGATATTGTCAATATTTTCTCAAGAAGAAGAGCTTAAAAATACGTGATTGAACTTGTAACTTTGACCGCATGGAACAAAACAGGGATGCCACCTAAAATTAAAAAAAATATTTTTCTAGGTCCCCTATAGGGTTGCCTTTTAGAATATATTTCTGGTAATTTCTTAAGTTTATTTTTTGAATTTATGCCAAAAAAAAAATGGATTTGGGACCAGTGTACAATGGACTACTACATTTTTAATATGTTCTAACATACATGCTTTATTATTTACAGTTTGTCTACAACTCAATTAAAATATAGCAGCTAAATAATAGCAGAGTTGTTTGTCGGGGAGCTCCAGGGTACATTTTACTAAAAATTGTGACATTTTTGAATATAAACATAATTTATATATTGATTATAATCATATTTGATATATATTTATATATTAAATTTCATAATTCAATCAAATTATTCTTTTGCGACAATCGTTTTCTCATTTATTTTTAAACTGACATTGCTTGTGACAAACGTAATGACCGTTTGCAACAAACGTTTTACAAAGGTTTGGGATAAACAGGCATTGCTTGTGACAAACACAATAACCGTTTGCACCAAACGTTTCACGGGGTTTGTAATAAATATAAATCATCTACGATAAGTACACTAACCGTTTGCTATAAACGTTTCTTTGGGTTTTGGAGCAAACATAAATCGTTTGCGACAAACATACATCACAAACGAAATTCGTTTGTCTAATTTTTCCGGTATTAATGTTATAAGCTGGTAACTTTTGGTACAAAATGGTCCATTTGTGTGGGAGTTACCAAAAGGGGAGTGCCAATAACGCCCAATTTTCACTGGACATGAGGCCTTATAATAGCACTACACTGTACAAAATTTCAAGTCTTTATATGAAGTGATATTAAAGCCATAAGCAGTTAACTTTTGGTGCATAATGGTCCATTCGTGTGGGAGGTATCAAAAAGGGAGTGGCCACTTCGTCCATATTTCTTGACATGTTAGCGAGTAACAAAATAGCAAAATAGAGGTAGAGAAAAATATTACCGCATACCAAATTTGAAGTCAACCGGTTACTGCTTTCGAGAGTTATCGTGCGCACCAGCCAACAGGCAGACGGACGGACGGACATTGCTCAAATGACTTTAAATGACTCAAATCGAATTTCCACCAAACATACATGGGGTCTTACGCCACTCCTTCGATGTGTTACATATTTGGCTCGTAGCAAATGATATATAACCTCCTCTCTAAGGTGAGGGGATACTTTGATAATACAGATGAAGCAGAACCCAGCTGGGGCTCTAAGCAACCCCAGCCTTTAAAAGCCAGTGGGGACTCTGAATCATCAAATGAAAACAATATCACTATTGTTGCTAACTCAAAGAGTCTGTCAGGGGCACAAAGAAGGAAACTGAATAAGTTGAACCAACAGAACCTATTACGGGATGAACCTGACAATTCTACCTCCAACACATACATGGAGGCCGCTAAAAGAGTCAGGTCTCCCGAAGCATCGCCGTCTTCCAGTAATTCGGAGAAGCCTAACGTAACCACACAAAAGGAAGTCTCTAGTGGGGGTCCTTTGATTGTGTGCGGTAAAGTTGATCCTGTAACGCAGGTCAAGTCAACCAAATCATCCGTTAAGGATGAGGCTTTAAACAAAAAGATTCTACAGACACGGAAAAATCAATTGGCCACAAAGAAGGGTAAGAAGCCACCATCATATTTTAATATAACGATCTATGCTATGCCATAATTGATAGCAGTTGTACATCTGGCAGAATCCCCGAACACCAAAAGAGTAACTTCGAAGATTTGGTCTATACGAGGGTAGCGGAGTACGTCCTCGAATATAAGGATGAACCACCAATCGAAGTAATGATTTGCAAGTTCGAGAGGGGTGTTTTGATGCTAAGGCTGCCATCACAACGCTGCGCTGGTGTCCTCGTAAAACTTGTGGATAGCTTCCCTTCACCTTGGGACGGCGCAAAGCTAAAATTGGTAAGGAAAAGCGACATTCCTGAACTCATAAAAACGACCCTATATGTTAAGGCATGTCCCAGTAAGTTCTCATCAGAGTACATACTCGACATCATTGGCAAACAGAATTCAAAACTTTGCTTGAGAAAGTGGGAAGTCTTCTATAGAAAGGATGATACCGAGGGTACTCTCCTCGTGTTGGGCATATACCCAGAATCCAAGAACAGTCTTGTCATGGCGAAGGGCGTGGCGTACTTCTTCATCTGGACAGTCTTTTTCAAAATTGGAAAGGTCAAGATTGGCAGGACAGATGAATCGAGTCCAAATATACTGTCTGAAGAGGCAAACACTGGTAGTGAACGGATGGAGACAAGTAAGACACTGCCAACAACTGATGTGGATGTAGTCAATAACACCCCAAATTCACCAATAGTACCGCCACTTTTGCAGGAAGTTACCAGCGACGGTGGTGATCAAAATAAAAAGAGTCACAAAACGATAAAAAAATGAGGGAGCGACAAAAAATAACACCGCCTCCCAAAATTGTCTACTGGTATAATAGGTAGTGAACGAAAGGAGGAGAGTGACCCACTACCAAATAACGAGTGCCACCAGATAGGGTAGACTCCAAAAAGAAACTTCTACTGGAAATACAATGATTGAGGTCATCCAGATAAATCTCCACCGGAGCGAGACAGTATCCAACGCTCTGATGGACATCATAAATAAAGGCAGGGTTCATATTGCTTTGATCCACGAACCATGGGCAACTAGCAAGGACTTATATTTTGTGACATAAAATCTTTTGTTTTCTTTTCGCTCCAGAGTTGTCAACATCGGACGCAACGGTGCTGAGGCAAGGTAATGGAAATATGTACCTGGCGTCAATATATCTGCCATTCAATGCGTCGACATTGCCACCTACGTCGGAATTACAACGTCTGGTGGGGGAATCCAAACTCACGAGTAATGAGTTATTAGCTGGGTGTGACGCCAACTCCCATCATACAGCTTGGGGTAGTACTAACGCCAATAAATGGGGACACGTCTTATAGAATTTTTGAATACAAATGACCCCATAACTCTTAACATAGGAAATACTGCAAACTTTGTTAGCAAAATTAGGGAAGACGTATTAGATATAACGATATGTTCAAAAAAGTCTTATTGATGAGATCCATGAGTGCAGGGGTTTCGGATGAACACTCCTATTCGGACCAACGTTACATAAAGTTTAAAATTGCACGGCAACCGCCAAACCCAATAAGTTTCGACCGACTGGACTAATTTCGGAAATCTACTGAGAAGTCGATTGGGGCAGCCTACACGCGATTATCTATATGCAGAAGACATTGATATCGATGTGAAGAAGATTACCGAGGCTCTTGTAATATCATTCGAAGATAGTTGCCCACTTCGAGGAAGGAAACCCTGGATGACAGGACAAATTCGCTCGATTGGCAAAGATGTCCGGAGACTTTACAACAGAGCTCAACGTAAAAACAATCAGTATATTGGGACGACTACCACAGAAGACACAAAGAATACAATACAATTATCAGATCGGCGAAACGTAACTCCTGGAGGCTTTTCTGTGAACAGGTAGACAGCGTAAACAGCATGTCTAAAATGAAAAAGTTCCTCTCCAAAAACTCATGTCCAAACCGAAACACTGGTGGATGACACGGGTAAACGAATGGAAACTATAGAGGATACCGTAAGGCTCTTGATGAAAACTCATTTTCCGACTGGTAATGCTGGACCAACAGAGGAACAGTTACAGAATGAAAATGTATTGCATCAAGTACCTATTACAGATATAACAGATGGTATGGTTAAAGAAGCGATAAAAAGTTGATCTTCCTTTAAGGCTGCGGGACCGGATGGAATATTTTCAGCACTTCTGCAGAATGAGGTGGATCTGGTATCATCTCATCTGTCTGGAGTGTTCACTGCAGGAATCAAAGGTGGTTTACATACCAACACGACCCCAAAGGCTTATCGACACATTAGCCTAACTTCTTTCCTGTTAAAAACAATGGAGCGAATAATTGATGACATGGTCAAAAGTAATATAGCGGATGACAGGCTAAAATTCAAACAACACGCCTATGTCAAAAGAAGATCAGTGGAAACAGCTCTGCATGAGGTAGTGCACCACATAGAAGGGTCCTTCAGTGAAGAAATGTATACTTGCTGTTTGCATAGAGGGCGCATTTAACAATGTACAGACCGATACACTTATCCAGTCCTTAGACGAGTTTCAGGTTGACCGGGCGCTGAAAAACTGGATCAACAATATGCTAAGGAATAGGTGTATTATTTGTGGGTCATATGACGTAAAAATTAGAGACAAGGTAAAAAATTAGAGACAAGGGCATTTTATCGCCTCTTCTATGGATTACGGGCCCCTAAAAGCCCTCACCAATGAAGGACTTCGGTTAGGGTAGGGTGGCAGCCGTATGTTTTTTATACAAGCTCACATAGACTAGTTTAGGTCCCTAGAGTTACCACGGGCTGAAATGCCCCTCATCGAAACCAACCTGTTTGTTATACAAATTTATCGATAGTACGAATATCGGTACTGGAAAGATCTGTTAGGCTGCCTAGAAAGGCCGACCCCAGTATGTCCAGTCGTCGTTTACTCAGAGCGGGACAGTCGCATAGCAATCATTTGGTGAGAGCAGACGTGTTAAAAAAAGCTCGTAATAAAAAATCATTTTATCATACAATAATCGATAATTCGACTTAAAAACTACAAAAAGTTTTATTACAAGTGGATGTTGTGTGAAATTTTGTTGTATTCCTGTGCTTAAATGTTTGGAAATCTGTAAAAAACTGATTTTAATCGTCATAAATAAATATAAAACCAAGTGAATGTTAAGAAGATAACAACAACAAAAAACATAACAAATGAAAAATCCAAAAAAGAGAGTTGCTCTCGGTAGAAAACGTCAAGTGCATTTATTTTGTGGATCTTGAGGAGAACTAGCTGTCAAGCTAGTATAAACTGTCTCTCGTCGCAAAAGCTTTTGTTAACATTTCTAAAGCTTTTAAACATATCCACAGCTTTCAAGCCCAATATTTAAAGCTTTTTAACAGATCTAGCCAAAGCTTTGATCGTAGGGTGGACTGAAACCTAATAGCTTTTATAATTTCTTGTGTAACATCCAACAACTTTTAAAAATGGAATTAAACTTGCAAAAAAGATTACTTGATTCCGTACTCGATGAAACCAGAACACCAAAAAAACAGTGTTATTCTGCTAATAATATAGAATCTCCGTTTAAAGCCTTTCAAAGCATTGATAAACGTTTTGAAAAACAGACCGAGAATTTAAAAACATTTATACAAAATATTTTCAAAGAATAAAAAGATCAATTTCTGTGTGAGCTTAGCGAAAGATTAGATGCTAAACTAAATATCATAAAGGACGATTTAAAGGAAGTGAAAGACCGCGTTGAAGAACTAGAAAGTATAACTGATGAAATTTCCAGTTCTAAAGATGAAATATCTAATTTAAAAGCTCAAATAAAGCAACTTCAAAATACGGTGGCTTGTGATCTACGTGTAAGCGGTATTCCGTACACAGAAAACGAAAATTTAATGGATATGTTTTCTGCTACAAAACCAGAATAACAAACACAAAAATAATTCGCCAGATGCAGCTATCATTATAAAAATGTGGTCACCTTATGACAACAACTTTTTCTTAAACACACTCGCAAACTTTCGGAAGCAAAATAAAAATTTTGATTTTAAATTGTTTAATATTGGATTTGATTCTAACTCGAAATTTTATGTAAATGAGAGCCTCATTAAATCGGCGTCTCAAACGCCAAAAAATATTGCATAGCGCTTTTACCATGCGAGGATTTGTGTTCGTGAAAATAAAAGCTGATTCCCAGATAATCAAAATCGATGAAATGGATCAATTAAATATTTTTTTCCACAACATACTGATGTTCATACTGTTTCAGGGAATAATTTCCAGGAGGTACCAAGAAAGAATTAAATCTATTGAAATAGTTATTTATAAAAAAGTTGTAATCCCTATCTACATTAATACGTTTTTAATTTTATTCGGATTATGTTCATTTATGTTATTTTTTATTTTTGTATCAGATTATTTTGTACTGGAGACAATGTTTTTCAATTGTGGAGTTAATTTGTGCGTTAAGCGTGGTACTATGTTCACTATTCGCGATGAAATCCCATATAAAAACAAAGTCGCGAAAACTATGTTTATTTTAATGCGAAAAATTAACATTTTGCGCCACCACAAATTTAATGCCGCCACCGTCGCACTCCCATTTGCTTATATTTATTTTTGTCCGCAAGAAAATCAACTGTTGTAAATATTAGAAATAAAATTTCCTAATAAAGAATAATAAATTAAATTATCTTCCGAAATAAAGTAAAAGAATGCAAAGATGTGAAAGGCAAAATGGAAAGAAGAAGAAACCAGAAGAGCGAAATTCCAATTGGATTGGAGTACAAAGGCAAACAAAATGTGCAAAACACTGGAAGGACATGTAACTAAATGTAATAATGTGGAATTTGTCTTGTAATTTGATATGTACATTTATGTTTGTATATTTAGAACAATTGTGTGCAAAAGCCTGGAGAAACTTTATGGACAGCTAACGCTACCGAAGCAGTATAACAATGGAATTGGACAGAGCCTGTGATCTCGATTTGGAAATGCTTGTAAAGAACATATATAGTTATTTCTTGCCAGCCATAGAAGTTGGAAGAAGATATTCCGTTTATGAATGGAAGTATAATTTATATATGTCATCTCGATGCTGATCAGTCGTAGTGAAGGGACGTGTTTAGCACAGAGCGGATAGTTAAAATCTACATATTACGCAGTACCTATTACGCAATCGCAAAAATCTGTACAAAGTCTCTAAGGCCTACATCGTAGTACCTATTACGGGCTAATACAGACAAAAAATTATTAAATTCGTTGACGGGGATGCCTTCGCGTTCCGATGGAGCGGTGTTCACCAATCGTCCTACTGTCCGTCCGTTGGTCTTGGCTAAAGCCGACTACACCAAAAGTGGTGAAAATTTCCCCCCAGTTCTCACAACAGGTGGTACGGCGAGGGAAAAACGCTCGTATATTTCGGTGATGCCAGATCAGTAGACCTGTATAAGGCTGCTCTGAGTCGAGCGGGTGAGGTGTGGCCGGGTGCCCAGTTGGATGTTGTCGAAAAAACTACATCCCTAGTCACCCTAGAGCCATCACCTGGGTTACAGAAGAGCTCTCGAACCCAGCTGACATATTAGAAATAATAAAAGATTCCAATCCTGGTCTGCCCGCCCATAATTGGAGAATCAGCAAGGTGGGTGAGGCGGATGGAAAAAAGCGGCAGGTCAATTTGATCCTTAACGCTGAATCCACCTCCCATATACAACGTGCAAGTGCAACCCTACAATATGGCTTCGAGACTATAGTCTTAAAGGTATACAAGCAGGACATAGCTCCCACTGCGGAAGGTGAGTCGTCCACCGTGGTTGATACACGGCTTTCTGGAAGTGCGGAGGTACCCACGCCCATTATTTCTGGTGACTCCAACTCTAACAGAAGATCTGTAACTTCCTTCTCTGAGGACGAAAGTTCTACTTCTGACACCGAGGGGATGAGGGGAGTCGCCGGACTCTTTGACGCATCTGGAAGGGACACGCTTCTCGATGATACTTACGAAGTACTGTCTCCACTAATTTGGAACCTAGCGGTGAATGAAATCCTGCTAGATCTAGAACGTTGTGGCTGCAAGGTCGTGGCATATGCGGACGACGTGGCAATCGCAGTGAGTGGCAAATTCGAAAACGTCCTCCGAGACATTTTACAGGTGGCTCTGAACAAATTGGCTAGATGGGCCAGAAGCAGCGGTTTGGGCGTAAACCCAAAAAAGACAGAATTGGTTCCCTTTACTAGGATGAATAAAGTCAAACATGTGGACCCTCCACCTCGGATAAATGGAACAGATCTAGTCTTGTCTGGAAGTGCATAATTTTTAGGAATAATTCTAGATAGAAAACTGTTATTTAGACTTAACGTATTGGAACGTGTAAGGAAGGCCAACGTCGCCTTATATTCCTGCAAAAAGGCTGTAGGGTCGCGGTGGGGCCTCTCCCCTAAAATCGTCCACTGGATATATATAGCAGTAGTTCGTCCTATACTGTTATACGGCATTGTGGTATGGTGGACGGCAACTGACAAACTAACCATCACCAACCTACTAACAAAGGTTCAGAGAACAGCCTGCCTGAGCATAAGCGGAGCCTTAAGGACTACAGCGACCGAGTCTCTACAAACCCTACTCCATATACTGCCGATTAATATTGTGGCGAAAGAAGTTGCAACCAAAGCGGCAATAAGATTAAACTGCCTATCAATGTGGAGGTATAAAAACTACGGTCACATGAGGATATCAATGTGTAGTGCTATGGTAACCGACCGAGTGGACTATACATATACCAGCTGTATACACCTTCGAGAGAAATTACATCACTATGATTCCCGCCAGAGATGAATGGTTTGCAAGAATACCACGTAATATAAGCACTCTCCACTTTTACACGGATGGTTCGAAGCTTGATGAAAAGGTTGGCTTCGGAGTACACTGTGCAGAGCTTAGTTTGGATATAGCTCACAGACTACCAGATATCTGCAGTGTCTATCAAGCCGAAATAATGGCAATATGGGAAGTAGCCAAGTGGCTGAGTCGCAACATAGTAACCAACACTGGCGTTGTCATTTACTCGGACAGCCAGGCTGCCATCAATTCTCTGGAGGCAACATCCCTAAATTCACAAACAGCCCTCGACTGCCGCAGATCTCTTAACGAGATGGCTGAGCAGTTTAATATATACCTCATATGGGTGCCTGGGCAGAGATATCCCGGGGAACTGCAAAGCCGATGCACTTGCTAGGAAAGGGACTACATTACAAATTCTCGAAGAATTTGCACATATTGGTGTGCCACTATCCACGTGTAAGCTTTGGCTTAGGCAAGATAGAAATCGGCACCTGCAGGTTAGCTAGACAAATCTGGCCAAGGTATAACCTGAGAATATCAAAATGTCTCCTCGCACTAGAGAGGCAAAGATTGTCTAAGTTAGTATCAGTCTGACGGGACACTGCTTGATCGGCGAACACGCCAAAAGATTGGGTATTGAATCTAATGACTTCTGCAGTATGTGAATTTTTTCTTTTTGCTAATATTCTTGAAAACAAACAAAAGATAAAATTCGAATCAATAAACAATTAATTGGAATAATGCCGACTTAGAAAATATGTGCATTTTTTCTTTTTGCTAATATTCTTGAAAACAAACAAAAGATAAAATTCGAATCAATAAACAATTAATTGGAGTAATGCCGACTTAGAAAATAGTTTATTTAAACGTCAGAAAGGAAATATTATTGGAGATCATTGTGCTAATGTTATACATAAATTATTTATTTTGTGTTGTTGCGGTGGCGATGTTCGTGAGGCATCAGAAGCGAGAGTAGTACAATGTTATAAATAACAAAATAATTTCCTACTGTTGTACGAATATAATCAAATAAAATGATGTTTTGATGAACCGAAAAATATGTTTTATTATTATATTTAAGGATTTTTATTATTATATTTATATTTGTTGACATATATAAATTATACTTCCATCCATAAACGGAATATCTTCTTCCAACTTCTATGGCTGGCAAGAACTAACTATGTATGTTCTTTACAACCATTTCCAAATCGAAATCACAGGTACTGTCCAATTCCATAGTCCTACTGCTTTAGTAGCGTTAGCTGTCCATAATGTTTCTCCTGGCTTTTGCACACAATTGTTCTAAACATACAAACATAAATGTACATATCTAATTACAAGACAAATTCCACATTATTACATTTAGTTACATGTCCTTTCAGTGTTTTGCACATTTTGTTTGCTTTTGTACTGCAATCCATAAACATAATTATTTTTCCTTTCACATCTTTGCATTCTTTTTTATTTATTTCGGAAGATAATTTAATTTATTATTCTTTATTAGGAAATTTTATTTCTAATATTTACAAATGTTGAGTTTCTTGCGGACAAAAATAAATATAAACAAATGGGAGTGCGACGGTGGCGGCATTAAATTTGTTGCGGCGTTCAATTTATAACGGCGTTAAATTTGTGGTGGCGCAAAATGTTAATTTTTCGAGTTGAAATAAACATAGTACCACAAACGAAAAAATTTTGCAGTTTATTTCGCGACTTTGGTTTTATATGGGATTTTAACGCGAAAAATGAACATAGTACCACGCTTTAGCAGAAAAGTCATTGGGAAATTATTTGCAGATTGTTATATGTGCGAAGTTTATGCATGTGAAAACGGCGCCATTGCCAGAAAAACATTTTATTGGCAATCCTGCTTATAAATATTTACAAAATATATTGTAATGTTTTCTTGCAATCGTCTGAACTGTCAATTCACCTTTGCCTGACAATCTGTCATTGTCCGTACATTTGCAGCACTTTAACAGGGTTGATAACGTTTGCCGATCTGGCAATCGTCTATACTAAGCTTTACAATAGGTTTTACTAATATTTCTAAAAACTATGAGCAACCGGAATAATACTGGAAGTAATTCCACTAGCGGGCCAATATGGTAAAAATTTTGAGTAAGCAAAGATCTGGCTTGAAAATTTGTCATATAAATGCTCAAAGTTTAAGAAATAAGATAGACGAAATGCGATTTATATTTGAAAACTCGGGTGTTGATGCTATTTGTGTATCCGAAACATGGTTTGATGCTAATGTAACTGATGTGTCAATTTATCTTTGTGGATACAAGGTATATAGAGTCGATAGAAAGGGTCATGCTGGTGGTGTTGCGATATATGTCAAACAAGGCATAAACTGTCATATAAGAAGTAAATCAAATGAGAATAGCATGACAGAATATATTTTTCTAGAAGTGACTGCCGAAACTGGCAAACTTCTTATAGGATGTGTCTATAGACCCAATAATAACGCATGCTGGGATAACTTGATTAATGTTTTGGATTCCTTGTCTGCTTTATATAATGATGTGGTAATTAGTGGTGACTTTAATAATAATATTATTAACGACCCGAAACTTGTAAGCACTATGCAGTCACTTGGGCTTTGGGCTGTAAACACTACAATGCCAACACATTTTACTGGGACATCGGAAACTCTATTGGATCTTTTCATTGTCGGGTGTGAACGTAATGTTTTATTGTATGATCAGCTTTCAGCATCTTGTTTTTCAAAACATGATTTAATATTTTTGACATATGACTACACTATCAACATCTCAACTCAATCTTTTTCATTCAGAGATTTCAAAAACATTGATTATAACATGCTTAATGATGAATATATGAAAATTGTTTGGAATTGTATATACAATATGGTTTCCACTGTTGACCAGCTATCGTACTTGGCACATAATGTAAGTAATTTATTTAACATAGTGGTACCTTTAAAGACAAAATTGATTCATAAAAACAATAGGGCTTGGTTTTCTCAAAATATTAAAGAAGCCATCAGACAAAGGGATCTTGCATACATGCGTTGGAAAAGCTATAGAACATTCGCATTGCACGAACATTTTCGGACTGCCAGAAAAATTCCCATAAAATTATTAAAAAAGCTAAATCTGCATTTTATGCCTCGAAATTCGCTAATGCCATAGGAGTTAAGAAAACGTGGCAAACTATTAGAGAGATCGGAATAGGTAAGGCCAATATTAGTTCATCATGCGTAACAGATGCTGACGAAATAAACAACAATTTTGTAAATATTCCTTTAATAGATTCTTGTCCATCCTATTATAATTTCAATGAAAGCATTTCAGATGATCAAAATTCCTTTTCTTTTATGTGTGTAAATGAATTGGATGTAATATCAAATTGTTTATCAATCAAATCTAATTCTGTTTGGTCGGACGAAATACATCCAAAATTTCTAAAAATTCTGCTACCACAACTTCTTCCAATAATAACACATATTTTCAATAGAATAATTACTACTAGTAACTAGCCTAATACATGGAAAATTGCAAAAATTATAGCCATACCCAAATCTAATTCAGAATATAGACCTATTGCCATCTTGCCATTTTTATCAAAGGTTTTTGAACGAATACTGCGGAACCAAATAAATGATTTTCTATTAAGCAATAACTTATTGACGGTTCGCCAATCGGGATTTCGTGAGAAAAACAGCTGTATCACCTTAGTTGACGCTGCTGAAGATATAAGGAAAATTATAGATGATAAGAACATTGCTCTCCTAATACTCTTAGATCATTCGAAAGCGTTTGATACTGTAGATCACAAGATATTATGCAACAAATTACGCCATTTTTTCGGTTTTCTCTAACGTCAGCAAGACTTATATCAACGTATTTAGACAACAGATTTCAATATGTTGAAATTAACGCAAAAAGAGGCGTGGTGTTAAATGCTAGTGAGGCGTGGTGTACCACAAGGTTCTATCTTAGGCCCTCTAATATTTTCATTATACTCGAATGATCTCCCCTTGGAAATTAGTCACTGCAACATTCGAATGTACGCAAACGATGTTCAAATTTATATGGAATGTAAATCGAATTGCATTGATCAGTGCACCCAAATAATAAATGAGGATCTAAATAATATATTTCTATGGGCTTCGGCCAATGGTCTCACCATTAATCCTAACAAAACCATTAATCTAAATGCAAAAAGTAAAGCAAAGCTGAATAGAACTTTTAATAATATAGTACGCTATGTGTTTGGTTTACACAAATATGATCGCATTTCATCGTTCACAAACCGTCTGTACAACATTAGCTTCAATGACTTAAACTAAGAGTTCTCATATTCTTGCACAAGATTATATATACGCATCTTCCTGATCATCTTAACAAACGCTTGCGTTTCTCGAGATTCAGTAGAGGAAAAAGATTAATTTTATTCAGGCATAACTGTCTGATATCCGAATGACAATTTTTTATTAACGCAGCTCGCAATTGGAACTTGCTTCCTTATACAATCCAAACTATATGTAACGCAGCCCACTTTAAGAAAAACGTTGTCTACCTTCTTGTTGTCGGTTAATTCCTGATAATTATGCATTGTTCTTCATTTTAAGCTAATATTAATAATTTCTATATTGAATGATACTTGATGAATAACCATTAAAATTATTTTGCAGATCCTGTCCTTATTTTCGTAATCCATGTTACTTATAGATTGCTTTATTACTTTCTTTTCTATATTTATAATAATTAAGTTTTTAATTTTTTTATCAATTATTAATAATCTATTAGTTATACCCATTGTGTTAATATTCATTATTGTAATACAACATTTATTAATCAATGAGTTTAGCTGTTTTTAATTAATAAACAAGCTCGAGGTCAACCTCGAGCTTGTTTATTAATTAAAAACAACTAAAATACAGAATAAAGGTCGATTATGCAGAAAATACATTTCAAATTAATCAATGATAGTTACTTCCTATACTAAAATATGAGACAATTAAATTCTTGTGTATAGGAAAACAAATAAAAATACAAATACAAGTGCTCAATGCACTCCACTTCTTCCTCATCTCCACAGCTTCTGCAGATGTCATTAGAGTCAATACCCAATCTTTTGGCGTGTTCGCCGATCAATCAGTGTCACGTCAGAACTGATACTAACGTAGACAATCTTTGCCTATCTAGTGCGAGGAGATAGTTTGATCTTCTCAGGTCATACCTTGGCCAGATTTGTCTAGCTACCCTGCAGGTGCGGATTTCTGCCCATCTTTCGTTGGACTGCCTGATAGCCTTTTGCCTAAGCCAAAGCTTGCACGTGTATAGTGGCGCACCAATATATGCAAGTTCTTCGGGAATTTGTAATGTCGTCCCTTTCCTAGCAAGTTCATCGGCTTTGCAGTTTCTCGGGATATCCCTATGCCCAGGCACCCATATAAGGTGTATATTAAACTGCTCAGCCATCTCGTTAAGAGATTTGCGGCAGTCGAGGGCTGTTTGTGAATTTAGGGATGTTGCCTCCAGAGAATTGATGGCAGCCTGGCTGTCCGAGTAAATGACAACGCCAGTGTTGGTTACTATGTTGCCACTCAGCCACTTGGCTACTTCCCATATTGCCATTATTTCGCCTTGAAAGAAACTGCAGGTATCTGGTAGTCTGTGAGCAATATCCAAACTAAACCCTGCACAGTGTACTCCGAAGCCAACCTTTTCATCAAGCTGTAACGTGGTTTTGTCTTCGGCTGAGGTAAGTTCAGTCGTGTCCAAGGTCTCCATATGCCGGATGCTCGGCAACCAGATCCGTTCGGGATTTGATTGAGCCCTCGGTTTGAGTGTATGTGCTGAAAATTATTCAGCGTCGGTATTCGGTGCGATCGACAAGCGGATCGATTCGGGATTCGGTTAGGTCTTCGACGTGGGATATACGCAGCGAACGGTTCAGCATAGGGTTCTAGTACGATCGGTAAGCGGGTCGGTTCGGGTTTCGGTTAAGGACTCGGCTTAATGTATCTGCGGCAAACGGTTCAGCATCGGATTTAGTACGATCGGCGAACGAGGCGGTTCGAGGTTCGGCTAACCTCTCAACTTAATGTATCTGCGGCAAACGGTTCAGCATTGGGAATCGGGTTGGTTCGGGATTTTCTGCTGCATTCGGCTTTCTTGGGATCGGCAGCGTTTTCGGGTTACTCTGGGCTTACAAACTATTTATCTCATTACATACTACTGGACTAACTACGGGTTGAACAGTAGACCGAAGTCTCTGTGGTTTGAACAGTAAACCGAAATCTCAGTGGGTGGAACAGTAGACCGAAGTATCTGTGGTTTGAACAGTAAACCGAAATCTCTGTGGGTGGAACAGTAGACCGAAATCTCTGTGGGTGGAACAGTAGACCGATGTCTCTGTGGTTTGAATAGTAGACCGAAGTCTCTGTGGATTGAACAGTAGGCCAAAGTCTCTGTGATTTGAACAGTAGACCGAAGTCTCTGTGGTTGAACAGTAGACCGAAGTCTCTGTGATTTGAACAGTAGACCGAAGTCTCTGTGGTTTGAACAGTAGACCGAAGTCTCTGTGGTTTGAACAGTAGACCGAAGTCTCTGTGGTTTGAACAGTAGACCGAAGTCTCTGTGATTTGAACAGTAGACCGAACTCTCTGTGGTTTGAACAGTAGACCGAAGTCTCTGTGGTTTGAACAGTAGACCGAAGTCTCTGTGGGTTGAACAGTAGGCCAAAGTCTCTGTGATTTGAACAGTAGACCGAAGTCTCTGTGGTTTGAACAGTAGACCGAAGTCTCTGTGATTTGAACAGTTGACCGAACTCTCTGTGGTTTGAACAGTAGACCGAAGTCTCTGTGGTTTGAACAGTAGACCGAAGTCTATGTGATACCAATGTATTTGCCCGAAGGCGTTAAAAATTTCCAGCTACAAGACTTCCGAAGTCGAGCTGGCCGTCCGCGGCGCGTTACTTCGTATTGTAATTTGCTCACGATCGGGGTGATAGCTCACTGCCGAATGATGGCAAAAGGTGGAACACATATATGGTCCGCTATACAAAGTGAACGTGAATTATACCAGGTAATACATAAATGAATATGCACTGTGCTGAAAATCGTACTGCATTGGGAGTGTATGCATATATGTTGACTCGTTGACTGTAATGTGGTATGTATGCATGTTCGTCTGCGACGTTGTAAAAGGTGGCCCTTAACTGTGAGGTAAATTCTGTACAGTAGGGTGGCTCGTAAAAAAATAAAGAAATTATGAACGAAGATTTTTATGAGCAAAAACCGTCACGTTACGAAGCTTCGAACCATCCGTGTAAAAGTAGAGATGGTTTCTATTACCTGGTATTCTTCCAACCCATTCATCTCTGGCGGGAATCATAGTGATGTAATTTCTCTCGAAGGTATACACAGTTGGTATATAGTCCACTCGGTCGGTTACCATAGCACTACACTTTGATATCCTCATGTGACAGTAGTTCTTGTACCTCCACATTGATAGGCAGTTTAATCTTATTGCCGCTTTGGTTGCAACTTCTCTCGCCACAATATTAATCGGCAGTATATGGAGTACTGCTTGTAGAGACTCGGTCGCTGTAGTCCTTAAGGCTCCGCTTATGCTCAGGCAGGCTGTTCTCTGAACCTTTGTTAGTAGGTTGGTGATGGTTAGTTTGTCAGTTGCCGTCCACCATACCACAATGCCGTATAACAGTATATGACGAACTACTGCTATGTATATCCAGTGGACGATTTTAGGAGAGAGGTCGCACCGCGACCCTACATCCTTTTTGCAGGAATATAAGGCAACGTTGGCCCTCCTTACACGTTCCAATACGTTAAGTCTAAATAACAGTTTTCTATCTATGTAGAATTATTCCTAAAAATTTTACACTTTCAGAAAAGACTAGATCAGTTCCATTTATCCAAGGTGGAGGGTCCACATGTGCGACATTATTCATCCTAGTAAAGAGAACCAATTCTGTCTTGTTTGGGTTTACGCCCAAACCGCTGCTTCTGGCCCATCTAGCCAATTTGTTCAGAGCCACCTGAAGAATGTCTCAGAGGATGAAGAATTTGCCATTTACTGCGATTGCCACGTCGCACGTTGCGCCCGTAGAGCAAACGAGGTTGCAAAAATCAAAATTTTCATGTGCGCCGACGAAGTTTTGAATAAACCCATGTTATAGGAAACTTTTCAACGATTTCAAATATGCTACTCTTAATAATATCACATTTTTAGTTTAGAAGATATAACCGTTCAAAGTTGACCGACTTTCGATTTTCAAAAAAACACACAATTTTTAGTCAATTTGTTGCGATTTCAGGTGTAATATCACGAAAAATAGGTAACGAATCGCCTTATTTTTTGTTTGTATTTATTGATGTATTTATTAAATGTATAATGATAAAAAAATTAACTGTTTGCTTTGTGTTTCTCCTGGTAAAACACTATTTAAAAACTATCCGTTTTTTCACTATTTTTCAACTTTGACGGAAAATAAAAAAAATCTATATTTTTCTATATTTGCCATATTTTCAAAATATGTTCTTTGATTATTCCTTTACATAATCCCAAAGGTTTTATTTGCCTCTAGGCGCCCCTTTGGCTTCTAGAGGTGAAAAAGGTAAAAAAGACGTGGTTCGTCTTCGTCATACACATGTTTCTATAGTCACATTCGTAACACATGGGTCAGGCCAGACCAACTGTGTATTCATTTTGTAAAACAATAAAAACAACTCGCGTAAACTTCTGTAACTGGCACTCATGATAGAATTATTGGGAAAATTAGCTGTACGGACAGCATGGGATGCCATCATTTCCAACATGAAAACCCTTTTTTGTCTGAATTCGTGGAAAGAACTAACAATTCTTGGAAAAACAAAATTACGTGATAAAATGGACGCAACAATTGTCATCCAGTCCACACGCATTCGTATTTTTAGAACAAAACATACCTTAGGGAGATGCTTCGTGTACCTGCCCAGCAAACAATTTCTTCCGAATTCCGTCCGAAGTCGGTCAGAAACTCTGCACAAGTAGCCGATTCTGATGCCGACTTTGTTTCGAAATTGTTCAGAAAACCGTGTGAGCGGTTGACACGACTTCGGTAACTTTTGTCTTGGGAAATTCGGGTGATTGTGCAGAGTTGTCGGACACATCTCTGTCTGAAATCTGAAGAAAAATCGGAGGGAAATTCGGAAGGATTTTTCGACATGTTTCAATTAAGTCGTCTTTAAGTCTAATAAAATAGTCGAAAATGGTCCGAATATCCGACCGGTTTCTGTAAATTTGTCCGATTTGTCGTATCAATTTCGGAAAGATGTCTAACCAAACATCCGAATTTGGTCCGACTTCTCCGACATTTTTCTGACTATCTGTCCGATTTTTCGGTCCAATTTCGGAAGGAAGTCTAACAAAACACCCGAATTTGGTCCGACTTCTCCTACATTTTGCTGACTATCTGTCCGATTTGTCGGACCAATTTCGGAATGAAGTCTAACCAAACATTCGAATTTGGTCCAAATTGTCCGACCGGTTTCTGACTAATGGTTCGACATTCTGAATAAATAAATAAAATAATTATAATAATAAATAAAAATAAATGCTTATCCGCGACGTGTTGATTGTTTTGTGGCACAATTGAAAATGAGAGGTGATGTAAGAAAACAAACAAAAGAATATATGCAAAAAAACAACAAAACAACCAGTTCTTGCTATTCCATGAAAATTAACAGTTAGCTATTTGAGGGAATTGAATTATTGTCACATGGTTACTGAAATAAAACAAGACAAAAATTCCCTTCCGAAAAGAAAAAAACGCCATTCGAGAATGTGCAGAGACGTCGTATAATTCTCGATCAAGAACAAAAAACAATAAACACTTTCGATAATGTGCAGAAACGTCGAATAATTCTCGATCAAGAAAAAAATATAAAATCCCTTTCGAGAATGTGCAGAAACGTCGCATAATTCTCGATTAAAAAAACGAAACAAAAAAATCCCTTCCAAGAATGTGCAGAAATGTCGTGTAAATCTCGTATGGAATTTTAGAGAATGTGCAGAATTGTCTGACCGATATTGTACAGAAAAGCGTTAAAATGTCTAAAGGAAATTTAGACAATTCGGCTGAATGTCTAATGAAACTTACGAGAATTTGCCGACGTCCGACACGTCGGAAATAATTGTTTACTGGGTGTACACGATGTGATTGGTCACCCGCCCTGTAGGTAGGCAGGTAGGCCAGCACTCCACCACACCCCGTTAAGACTCCGCCCACAAGAACTCAAGCGCACACTGGAAAATTCTACCTAATTTACCTGTGACCAAAACGTGGTGGTAAAAACTTGCGTCATGCACAGCTACTATATAAGTGTAAACACTTAGCGTGGTTTCAACAAACCTGATTGTGCTATTATTGACCAATCTAACAGCGAGTTATTGAAAACATGGCGTTGAACAATTTAAAATTATTTGAACTGTTTAGAAACCACACCAAAGTTTTTCACGGAAGCTGCTTTAGAAGAACTTGATAGCTTATACGGAAATATTGAGAGAAGCGAAATTATAAAAAATAATTTTTATCTGATATATGCAAATATTAAGGCAAAATGGGTGAAATCTAATCGAACCATTCAGAAATTCAACTCCAAATACGAGGACTGGCTTAATGAAGACACCATCCTGGATATATTGGCAGTAGATAAACCCACCACATCAACCAGAGGAGCAAAAGGAAGGCCAAAAAAAAGTATTGAGGAGTGTTCAATTTTCACAGGAAAGAGGAAACTTGCCGATGCCACCAATGACTTGACCACGAAGCATTTATCGGAGGCGCTGTCTATTAAATATACAAAGGATAGTGAAAGAGTGAGGTCGCAGATTACAAAATCTGTTGCTGATGCAAGCCCACTGCGACTAAAAAGGATTAAGGAAAGCATTCCCACGCCCACAAACGCACACATTAAAAAGTATGGTTCCGAAGAAGCCTTGGCCTTGTTTATGGACTTACAACTTTCCAAAGAAAAATATGAGATACTACGGGCATCCTTGATGCGTCACGGGGGTGACGTTTTACCAGGATACAAGCATATTACGCAAGCCAAAATAAATTCACGACCACTGCATACGGAGTTTACGGAAGTCTCTGTGAAAGCCAATCTGCAGGATCTCATGGGCCATACAGCAAAACGGTTGTTGGAGAGTCTTTCTGAAAATGAGGTGAAACTTCTTCCTGAGAAACTGACATTGATCAGCAAATGGGGCTGCGATGGATCATCCGGACAAAGCGTTTATAAGCAAAGGATATCTTCCGATGACGCTACAATATCGGACGGAAATATGTTTATGGCATCTGTTGTTCCTTTGCGGCTAAAATCTGATGTTTCCCTACACTGGAAAAATCCACGTCCGTCATCAGTGCATTATTGCCGACCAATAATGTTTCAGTTTGCAAGGGAATCGGCAGAACTCATAAGGACCACGGTGAAGGACATTGAAGAACAAATAAGCAAGATTAAGCCTACAAAGCTGCAAATTGGAGAAGGAAAATATATTGAATGCAATTACGAGTTCCACCTGACCATGGTTGACGGAAAAGTCGTAAACGAACTGACAGGAACAACCTCAACATTGTCATGCCCGATTTGCAAAAAGAGTCAGAAGAACTTTGGTAATTTAAACGATTCTACAAACGAAGAGAATTACGAATATGGAATGTTACCATTGCACGCAAGGATAAGGTGTATGGAGTTCTTGCTAAAACTGGCGTATACCCTACCACAAGAGGAGGGAAACTTCGATGAAAATACATCAATAAAGGATAAGGAAAAGATCAGAAAGAAGCAAATACAGGATGCTTTTTTTAAACAAGTTGGACTAAAAGTAGACTGTCCCAAGCACGGATACGGTAACTCAAACGATGGAAACACTTCTAGGAGATGATGAGGCAGTAACTAGAATGACTGGAATTGGCAATCAAATTGTGAATAGATTGGGAACGATATTGAATGTTTTAAACTGCAAATAAAATGTCAATTCTACAAAATATGGAGAATATGCATCGAAAACTGCATCTCTTTTAGCAGAAATGTATCCACAGAAGAAGTTGACCCCGACCGTCCATAAAATATTGGCGCATGGCAAAGATATAATTGAGTACCAGTCTTTGCCAATTGGAGAGCTTTCTGAAGAAGCACAGGAGTCTCTTAACAAATTTTATAAAAAATATAGATTGCAGAACACATTCAAAGCATCAAGGGTAAGGCAAAATGTGGACCTCTTCAACATGTTGGCAGCATCTTCCGATCCACTTATTTCTTCCCTGCGGCATGTAAAGTCACGAATAGAGTTAGAAAATAATTATAGTTTAGAAATGATTAGTCTTTTAGATATACCTTCTCCTACGAATTGTGATGAATATTTTACAGAAAATTTAAAAAATAAATTTAAAAAAGAAGTAATTTTTTTTAATTTGTTGGGTAATAATTTAAAACATAAAACCCTAAAGAAAGAAATAAAAACAATCTAAAAATGTAAAAATAATTTTTTTTAGTTACCATAAAATTGATTTTTCTACAAATTTTAACTTTGATAACCCATAAGTAGGCCCCTACAAAGCGTAGCACCCTTTCCAAACGCTCATTTCATAGGCTGAACAGTTATCTATCATATGCTGTTTAAACTGTTCAATTATCTTATTCGGTTCAAAAGATATGATTTTTGCAACGAAAAAACTCAAATGGCGCCACTGAGCGTCGTCCGCATATGAAACGCCCTTGCAGCCACAACGTTCTAGATCTAGCAGATTTTCATTCACCTGTGGACCCAAGACATGCTTTTATGCTTCTTCTGTTGAGCAGACTTTGAATTAGTCTAATCAAACTAGATTTAACTTTTAGATGTGACAGTGCCGCCATTTCTGCATCTGAGTGAATGTTGTTAAAAGCCCCTTCTATGTCAAGAAACGTCACCATGGTGAATTCCTTGAAATGCAGGGACGATTCGATAGTGCTCACAAGTTCGTGCAGCGCTGATTCTGTAGACTTCCCGTTATTGTAAGCATATTGGTTCACCGGCAGGAGTTTTGTATCTAGGTTTTCCCTAATGAAATAATCTAAAAGTCTTTCCAGACCTTCCAGTACACGCAAAGAAAAAATTCGTTACTCCCAAACGAAAAATTAGACAAACGAATTTCGTTTGTGGTGTATGTTTGTCGCAAACGATTTATGTTTATCCCAAAACCCAAAGAAACGTTTATAGCAAACGGTTAGTGTACTTATCGTAAATGATTTACATTTATTACAAACCCTGTGAAACGTTTAGTGCAAACGGTTATTGTGTTTGTCACAAGCAATGTCTGTTTATCCCAAACCTTTAAAACGTGTGTTGCAAACAATCATTGCGTTTGTCACAAGCAATGTCAGTTTAACAATAAATGAGAAAACGATTGTCACAAAAGAATAATTTGATTGAATTATGATATTTAATATGTTTTGTAATATTATGTTTATAATCAAAAATGTTACAATTATTAGTAAAATGTCCCCGGGAGCTCCCCGACAAACACCTCTGCTATTATTTGGCTGCTATCTTCTAATTGGGTTGTAGACAAACTGTAAAAAAGAAAGCATGTATGTTAGAACATATTAAAAATGTAGCGAGATGTTATCTTACCATATATTAAACTTTTTAGTCAAAAGTGAGTTTTATATCAGCAGTTTCCAGAAGTATCCAGTTGTATTGTGCCTGAATAAATTTATTTCACAATTACCATTAGCAGCTTCAGTACCTAAACGTGGGATGATTGATTGTTAATGATTTTAATTTGCTTATTCACAATTTAAGGCGAGTGGAAAAATAACCAGTTAGTCGTTAACAAAAGCAATAGATGGTCTCAGTTTCTGTTAAAATCTATTGTTTTTGTTATTCCGGCTTTCCACAAAGTATTCAATATTTTCATGCAGTGCTCGATCCATTTTTTTGCTATTAACTTTTGGTTATTTTCCCACATGTCTTCACTTCATTTACCATTTACCTATAACATTAAATTAGAGTCCACAGTATATTTGCGAGATATCGCACCTCCGATAATTTAGATTCTTTGATTTAATTAATTCTTTGAATAAAATCATTTTAAGTTAACTGATAAAAACATTTTTAATTTTGCCACACACGCGCACAAATACCGAACACCACAAGCGCCAGTACAAAACTAAAGGCCCACCAGCATACTACTCTACGCATGCTGAGTACGATTGCAAATGTTATGAAATTGTATAACAGTGCGGAGGGAGGGATGCAGATAACTAAATATCCACCACCGTCTGTTAATAAAGCAACGCGGACAAACATGTATGCAACGTTGCAACGTTTCTTTTTTTGTGTTTTGTACACACACATCTGCATCTTTTTGCAGAAACACTGCAACGTCGCTTTTTGTGTTGTATATACACACATCTGCATCTTTTGAGTTCTGTACACATACATCTACACATATTATTCCGTCATATAAGTAATAAAAAAAGTTATAAAACCGCACTCTCACAAAATGAAAACAAGTTTAGCTCTTTGTTCTCTCAACTCTCTTTAATATATTCAATCATGTTTAAATACAATATGGTTCCGTAAACGTTTTTCGTTTACCATAAAATAAATTACGAAAATTTTGGAATGAAAGAATGTTCGTTTAAGGTAAGAGAAACTACGTTTACGATAAACTTTTGCATTCACTGCAAAAATTTCAACCGTTACGGGAAAAGTAGAGCGTTTGAGACAAAGAAAAATTTTTGCCATAAACGACGCCCAAACGTTTTTTTTCTTTGCGTGTAGGAAGGAGGAAGTCTTTTGGCCTAGTGTGTGATATTTTCCCCGCTTTAGGTATGAATTCCATTTTGGTATCCCTCAATCGATTCGGGGTATATGAAAGCGTGATACACCCCACATAAATATTCGCCAGCCATGAGATAATGTACTTCAACATTTTTCTGCATTTCTGCTGGAGTGATGCCGTCTGGTCCAGGTGACTTGAAGGGCTCATAGTTGTTAATAGCCCAGATTATTCTGGATCTCTCAGTCAACAAGCTAGCAACGCTCGCAGTCCACTCGCATTCTTGTTGGTCTTGTTGATCTTCGGGTTCTGTAGGTGAGTTCGGCGGGAAATGTGTGTCGAGCAGTACAGTGTATATTCAGCGACTGCTCGCTGTTTTGTGTCCAGTTGTTTGCCTCATCCTGCAAGTAACCCACTGTACAGGGTGAAGCTGATAGTATTTTACTCAGCCTTGCGGCGTCGGAGACCTATTCCACTTCGCCACAGAAGACATACAAAGAGCGTCTTTGCGCCTTTCTAAGCTCCTTCTTATATATCTTGAGGTGCTCTTTATAGCAGGGCTGTGGAGTCGGAGTCTAGGAGTCGGAGTCTGGGAAATTTGCCCGGAGTCGAAAAATTATGGTCGACTCCGAGATGTATTGTGCAAAATGTACCAACTATGTAATAGAAGTTTTGCATTCAAAAAATTTTGGGAAAACAATTTTGGTAAAACAGAAGGAAAAAATATTCCAGGCTTTTAACTAAATACGATAAAATATCGAGAAAGTACGCTAAAAATATCTAAAAAATTAACCAAACTATCAAGTTTTTATGTAAAACCGTTTTAGGAAAGCTATGATTCAATTTACCTGACAAAAAAAGTATTTTTGTAAGACAAAAAAACAAAACAAGTAAGGAAAGGCCGAGCGAAGCCAACTATATAATACCGTACAACACCTTCTTAGAGCAGCATAAGCTCAGATATTGTAAATATAAATATGAGATAATTACCTTATAAATCTAAATCTAAACAGAATTTGTTAAAATTTGACAATATGCGTTCTTGGATAAATAAATTCTACCCTACTAAATTAAAAAAATGATTGAATGTGAAATACAGCTTCCATAGCGTTACAAGGCCACATCTTAAGAAAGATTTATATCTGGGGCCAATATCGATCTGATCCGATTTTCACCAATTCCAATAGGTTTCCTCCCTAGTGTGAAAGAGTTCTTATTGCCAAATTTTAGGAGGATCGTATTGAAATTTCGACCTGTACTTAACGAACAACTTAAGATGGACAGACGGACAGCTAGTGATTCTGAGTAGAACGGTATATTTGAAGGTTTGCATAGCTGTAGTATTTTTTACAAATCTGACAAAAGACATATGTATTTATAACCTCCTGTACCATATTGTGGTGTAGGGTATAATAAATAACCAATAAACTGGTTGCCTGAAGCGAACATAATTTCCAGAAATTGCAGTATATTTAAACAGAGGCAGTAATTGATTAACATTTTATCATGATTCCATGTTGAAATAATTGTCATATTATTTGTTAATAATTACTGTTATTGAATGCCTAATTTGTTGTGTTTTTTAACAAAGCTACTTTATATCTTATTTTCAATAACATGAACTCACGTCTTAGTAGAAATATAACTTCAGAAATTTATGTTATTTCATTGCCGGAGTCCGAGTCGAATGATTTTAAAATTCGACTCCGGGAGTCGGAGTCGAGTAGTTTTGGCTTTCGACTCCACAGCCCTGCTTTATAGGCATCCCAATCATTAGCGACCCCAGTAGATTTCGCCCTGTTGAATAGATTGTTGCAGATCTTTTCCCTAACCGGTAGCTCAGAAGTCCACCAGTGGGGATTAGTTTTACCAAGGGAACTATTGAATGATGTGGTGATATGCTCGACCAGATTATCCAGACCGGCTTTGTCATTTGGTTCGTACAGAAGTTTGGAGTTGAGGTGCCACTTGTCTTTCTCACATTTGTGTGGACGGCATGTTCAGGCGGTTTTTCAGCGAGTTTGAACTCAATATGTTGTATATACATACGTAGGTGTTTGACAACCCTATGTTGTATGTACATACACATATTTGTGTATGACATCCCTACACGCAAAGAAAAATAACGTCTGGGCGTCGTTTATGGCAAACATTTTTCTTTGTCTCAAACGCTCTACTTTTCCCGTAAGGGTTGAAATTTTTGCGGTGAATGCAAAAGTTTATCGTAAACGTAGTTTTTCTTACTGTAAACGAACATTCTTTCATTCCAAAAATATATTTTATGGTAAACGAAAAACGTTTACGGAACCATATTGTATTTAAACATGATTGAATATATTAAAGAGAGTTGAGAGAACAAAGAGCTAAACTTGTTTTCATTTTGTGAGAGTGCGGTTTTATAACTTTTTTTATTACTTATATGACGGAATAATATGTGTAGATGTATGTGTACAGAACTAAAAAGATGCAGATGTGTGTATATACAACACAAAAAGCGACGTTGCAGTGTTTCTGCAAAAAGATGGAGATGTGTGTGTACAAAACACAATAAGAAACGTTGCAACGTTGCATACATGTTTGTCCGCGTTGCTTTATTAAGAGACGGTGGTGGATATTTAGTTATCTGCATCCCTCCCTCCGCACTGTTATACAATTTCATAACATTTGTAATCGTACTCAGCATGCGTAGTCGTATGCTGGTGGGCCTTTAGTTTTGTACTGGCGCTTGTGGTGTTCGGTATTAGTGCGCGTGTGGCAAAATTAAAAATGTTTTTATCAGTTAACTTAAAATGATTTTATTCAAAGAATTAATTAAATCAAAGAATCTAAATTACCGGAGGTGCGATATCTCGCAAATATACTGCGGACTCCAATTTAATGTTATAGATTGTAACCAGATTGTTAATAGCAAAAAAATGGATCGAGCACTACATGAAAATATTGAATACTTTGTGGAAAGCCGGAATAACAAAAACAATAGATTTTAACAGAAACTGAGACCATCTATTGCTTTTGTTAACGACTAACTGGTTATTTTTCCACACGCCTTAAATTGTGAATAAGCAAATTAAAATCATTAACAATCAATCATCACACGTATAGGTACTGAAGCTGCTAATGGTAATTGTGAAATAAATTTATTCAGGCACAATACAACTGGATACTTCTGGAAACTGCTGATATTTGCAACACTAAACAGTTAAACTTTGTTTTTAATGACATTATGCAACACGTTTTTTCACCCGAAGTTTTTCATGTTATTTTCTGATGTAGTTTAGTATTCTATTCATGGACGTGTAAACTTTTGAATTGTCAGCATTTGGGTCAGAATATTGACCTATAAAATTCACTTTTGACTAAAAAGTTTGATATATCGTCGGTTTAATGCTATTTTGGTCCATACGCCATTTTTGTGTTTTTTGAGTTAGGAGTTGATAATATGGGTTCCAAGCATGCTCTTTCAGAATCTGCAATAATTTTTTTCCTATCTTGTCTAGTTTTCGAGATATTGGTAGGGTAAATTTGTTTTACTCTGAATAACGGGAAATCATTTCGATATTTTTGTTCTATGTCTCAATTTTTCTATCGTCCTATATTTTTCACTCAGTATTTTACGTTCTTTCGATCACAATATGTAAATTAGTGTCCTTCCATACCGACCTTTTTTGTGGTCCATGTAATACAAATACGAAAAAATATTAAAATAAAAGTGGATATGGACCAATATGCCAAGTACAAAAATTGTTATAACTTGCTTATTTTTGGATGTAATGGCACAGAAATGCATGAGAATCATACAAACACTGTTGGGATCCCTATGAAATAAAAAGTGTGTAACTCTTCAGTCCCGTTTTTACTCAAACAATAAATTGCGTTTTTCTCCGATCATACAAAATGGCGTATGGAACAAAATAGCATTAAGCCGACGATATGGTAAGATAACATCTCGCTTTGATCCCTACAATGGACTACTACATTTTTAATATGTTCTAAGATACATGCTTTCTTTTTTACAGTTTGTCTACAACTCAATTGAAAGATAGCAGCCAAATAATAGCAGAGGTGTTTGTCTTGGAGCTCCCGGGGACATTTTACTAAAAATTGTGACATTTTTGATTATAAACATAATAAATATCATAATTCAATCAAATTATTCTTTTGTGACAATCGTTTTCTCATTTATTGTTAAACTGACATTGCTTGTGACAAACGCAATGATTGTTTGCAACACACGTTTTACAGGGTTTGGGATAAACAGGCATTGCTTGTGACAAACACAATAACCGTTTGCACTAAACGTTTCACAGGGTTTGTAATAAATGTAAATCATTTACGATAAGTACACTAACTGTTTGCTATAAACGTTTCTTTGGGTTTTGGGATAAACATAAATCGTTTGCGACAAACATACACCACAAACGAAATTCGTTTGTCTAATTTTTCGTTTGGGAGTAACGAATTTTTTCTTTGCGTGTATGTTAAACTTTTATACATAAACTTTGAATGACATTTGAAAAATAAAGAATTGAGTTTTCAATCGTCAATCAAACGAATAATACATGGCGCAGCCGGTCTAAATGGTTCAAACAAGAGGAGCATTGAAAGCAGAAAATTTAGCAGATTCTGAAGGAATCTGCTCCTGGCTCGTGGTGACGTTCTATTTTGATGATTCCCTATGCGGGTATCGTCCTTGAGCAAAAGAAGTAGTTCCTGCCAAACTTCGTATACGGAGGAAAATTGCAATTTTTGATTTGCTTGAATTGAATGAAAATATACTTATAACCAAAATTTTTAAATATTATAAATATATTTGTGAACAAATAAATTTTATTTTTTAATTTATAAATATTCCAATTTACCATCTTTTGTCAATCCATCAATGTAATTTATCGCTACGAAAGATTATACCAGAGCTTCTCAAATAGTGGTCGGCGGTCCGTAGCGATGTATCAGGGGGCCGTGGCGCCTTCAAGAAAATCTACATGGGAATTTTTTAAATTCGAATCAAATTCTAGAAACAAATTAAATGGATTCGAAAATTTTGTTCGAAACAAATGTACAAATTGGAATATTTTCTTTCTTATCGGAAATGCAATAAACCCACTGATATGGTTCAGCGTTCAGTCTTATTTTGGTAAATAATCCATGAAATTTATATATAGAGATTTATTTGTCAGTTTTAGTAGAAATTTAATTAGAGAACAAAACTACTATACGAGGTTTGGAAAAAAATTAATTTTAATTTTTATAGAAAAATACTTATTTTTTATACATTTTGTCGCCATTTTACTATGAGTTCTTTTGAAAATTAGCTATTTCTGGACAACTTCTATCGGTTATTTGTGTCCTGAGTTGTTTAGGGAGCGAACTTCCTCCTTGATATTGCTTCTGTAATTTTCTTGTACAACATATAATAATTGTTTCCTCAAAGTAAACTCGGCAAATGTCATAGTCAATTTTAAGTGCGTTAATTTAACGTTCACTCAAAATTAATTTCCAAAGCTCAAAGCACACCAAAAGTCGTCTAACTTTTATATACCGAAGCAAAACAGACAAAAACTTCGAAATGACTGATGTCAACATATGATAGGGACATTTGTACCATCATAACAAAATATGGAAAAACAAAATTGAAATTAACTTCTTTTTTAAATTCCCGTATATCGTAGTAGTAAGGTAGATGTCGGTTATTTTGCTAATTTTTGTAATAATGTAATTTGAAGCACGGAGCCTTCAAAATCTGGGAAGTGGGCCGCGACCCACCACTTGGTGAGAAGCTCTGGATTGTACGAATTTTGATCGAATTTTCCAAACAAATAAATTTTCGAATTGCACTTTGAACTCATGAAAACCCGAAAAATTGCCTTCAAATTAAGGCATTGATTCATTGCCAAAATACAAATTAATCTTTGTTTCGGAAATATTAGTTTCAAATAAAAAAAAATATTTGGATGAACACTTTTGTACATCCTCCCAAACATATTATTTGCGTTGGGGTTATTTCGGGTGTACCGTAAACATATGTATGTTGCAACCAGAATATGTTTGGGACAATATACTACTCAGCGTGTAGCTATCGGAGCATAATCCTGTGGTTTTCACAAATAATCGATTGTCATAAAATCACATTTATCAAGAGAACGAAAACAAATTATTTTTAGATTGTTCCTTCTGTAAAAGTCATTTTAAACTTTTTCTGGCTTTATAAATTAATTATATAATATTAAAAAGAAGCATTTTGGAGGTTATAGTTCCGTAGAAAGATTAAAAAAACATTGTAACAGACGCAGATAGTTTGTGCAAAATAACAGCTAATCTCCACAGGGGTTTTTTTTTTTTGTAAAAAATAAATTTGACCATTCACAAGTTGTTATTAGTGGTTATTAAATGAAAACAAATTAAAAAAATTATATAATATTTTTTCATGAATAACAACATCAGTCCTTATATTCTTTTTATTCAGAAAAAGATACGGCTACAAGGCACTATATTTATGACGACAAATGTCGTTAGAACTGCAAACTATTTTGATAAACAGTTAACAATAACATAATAACTAAGTAAGGGTACAAGGTTTTCAAGAAAATTTACATTAATGAAAAGAACACTGAAAATTTAGCACTTTGGCATAAGTAACTCAAAATTTCATAAAATCACACCTAATCGAATAAACTACGTGACAGTTTTTTGACCATATGTATCTCACACCTAATCTTTATGTAAAATTGTCCGCTGAATCAGAATATGAACTCAGAATGGTCAAAAGTAGCAAAGTTTTCGAGATATTTCAAAATAACCGTTATTTGTATTTTAAAAAAGATGATGTCACTTAAACTCGAATATCTTAAAAAATATTGGAAGCATCGTGTATTTCTTTTTTTTTTCTTGAAAGATAACAAAATTATTAAACTTTCCGTGGATAGTTTGTAAAAATTTCGGGCATTTCGGGTCCGACATATTACCAGACTTGACTCATATCAGAGAATATGACTGGAAGATACTGAGAAAATTTGTGTCTAGTACCGATTTTCTGTAACTCGTGAGGTATAAAAAGATCATAAATAAGGAGCGCACAACAGGCCGAACCACTGGCTTAAGTGTATGTCCATGGACATGAGACGTTTAAACGTCTCCTCTCTTCAACCTAACCTAACCTAAACTAACCTTGTAAAAATTGGTCAAGAAATGACAGAGTTACATTGGACAATAGCTAAAATTTCACAAAAATCTTAATGATTTTTTGCATTTTTGCTTTTTTGAACTTATTTTTATACCCTACACCACAATGTGGTACAGGGTATTATAACTTTGTGCATTTGTTTGTAAACTTCACACATATCTTTTTTTGGCCCAAGGTCCCTATTGAACTTGGTTAAAATCGGTTGAGATTTAGATATAGCCAGGGTTACCATAACCTTTTTTCGAAAAGGAGGACTTTTGTGTCAGAAAAGGAGGACATTTGTAACATTTACAAAGAGAGTTTGAATCTTTCGGAGGACATTTAAAAAATACAATATCCTATGATAATGATTTCGGCTTTCCACATGCAAGATCCCAACATTTCGGGTCCGACATATTACTAGACTTGACTCATCTCAGAGGATATGACTGGAAGATACTGAGAAAATTCGTGTATAGTACCGATTTTCTGTAACTCGTTAGGAATAAAAAGATCATAAATAAGGAGCGCACAACAGGCCGAACCACTGACTTAAGTGTATGTCCATGGACATGAGACGTTTACACGTCTCCTCTCTTCAACCTAACCTATATCTTAATCTGAATCGACTTTGACCAATTTCTTCCCAGGTATCAAATAGCCCTTATTGTCAAATTTGAGCAAGATCGGAATGAAAGTGAGACCTGTACTTAAGGCAAAATTTTAAATAGACAGACAGACAATCGGTGTACTTAAAGTGGGTCTAGCTCCAGTATTTTAAGGTGTTAATTATAACAAATAAGTGAAGCGGCGTTAAGATCTGATAAGCCGAATTTTGCATACCCTACACCATATTGTATGCATGTCAACTGTTCATTGATTCTTTGAAATTTGTTGCGTTAAGAAGTAAAATCTTGAGGTATCTTTGTGTGGGGGCTATATCAAAACATGGACGTATAATAACCATTGTTCGTCTGAAGGGTTCTGGATATACATACTCCCAAATTACCAATTTCAGTTCGACCAGTTGAAATTTTCAGTCTCTATGGCGTTAATGAGTCAAATCGGACAGAAGATGCTAAAAATTTATCGATATTTCTCATTTTCAGTCCGTTACGTTACCTGCAGCTATAAGAAGTATCAGTAGCAAATTTCAGTCATCGAGCTCAATTATTGTAGTACTAACTTTGTACTAAAAGTAGTTGCGAGTATAATTCATGTGGAGGTTTGTGAAAAATTTTAATTTGTAACAAAAGGAGGACAAATCCATCATTTTTGAAAAAGGAGGGAGGACACTGGTTAAAAAGGAGGACATGTCCTCCCAAAGGAGGACGTATGGTAACCCTGGATATAGCCCCCATATATATGTAAAAACTGTATTTTATATCCGATCAGTATGAAATTCGGCAGAAAGAGATTTCCTAGTATATGAATGAACACTTTTAAATTTGGAAGAAATCAGTTCAGATTTAGATATAGCCCCCATATATACGTTACCCCCGATTTGACATGTAAGTACTGTAAAAATGTTATTTTATATCCGATCAGTGCGAAATTCGGCAAAACGAGGTTTCTTTCTACATGAAGGAATACTGCCAAATTCGGAGAAAATAGGTTCAGACTTAGATATAGCCCCCATATATATGTTACCCCCGATTTGACATGTAAGCGCTGTAGACTGTATTTTATATCCGATCACTACGAAATTCGACAGAAAGAGGTCTTTTTACATGAATGAGTATTCAGGGAAAATCGGTTCAGATTTATAAATAACCTCCATATATATGTTCCTCCTGATTTAGTATCAAAGCACTATAGAAGTTCCTACCCATTTACCAATTATTCCAAATTATTATCACAATGACCCTTATCGCATTGTTAGGGAGGTGTAGGATATTATATAGTCGGTCCCGCCCGACTTTCTGCCTTTCCTTACTGGTTTAAACCAAACAATAATTTTTTTAAGTTGTATCCCTTAGTTTATTTCAATACGAAAATTTTGTGCCCAATAGGATCTAGATCGGTGCAAAAATGACAAAGTTACAGAAGATTAATTGAATTATCCCAATTTACCAAATCAAAAACCCAAAGGAAGTAAGTACGCAGAATTTGAAATACGAACACAGTAAATATTAGAAACAGTGAATTTTGTAAAAAAAATCACTAAAAAAGATCATGTTAATAAAAATAACGCGGGACCAAATATTTTTAAGAATAGAAAAGGGTAAAACCTCTGTTCATTAAAGATTTTTGAAACAATGCACACTGGTCCCAAATCCATTTTTTTGGCATAAATTAAAAAAAAAAAACTTAAGAAATTACTAGAAGTATATATATATATTTGAAAAGGCAATCCTATAGCGGACCTAGAAATAAATTTTATTTAATCTGTGAAATATGGAAAATCAAGCTCAAAGTATAGTTTATTATAATCATAACATATTTCTAAATTGTTTTGTCTTTGTCGTTGTTATTTTGTGCTTATGTTGTGTGGTTTTTTAGAGATACATAATCTCACGTTATTTGTGTTTCGTGGAGTAATGTTAAAGTGTTCTATATCATGTAGTATAGGTAGTATATAGATCCAAAATATGTTTTTTGGTCAAACTCTTGTTTAGCTGTGCTGAAATGTAAGCTATTTGGGATGGTAATGGACGCAAAACTTATGCCGTTTCGAATATGGTAGTAAAATAATTATGAAAATGTGTTTTAGTTTATGTTCAGAAATATTTATTCTTGCCAAAATAGAATACAAACTGCATAGTTTCAGCCAAATTTCTTAGAAAATGTGGTGTTTATGGCTTAAATAAGACTTTTGGGGAGCGACATCTATATATGGAATATAACAGAATATTAACTGATTTAAAAATTTTTTACTGCTATGAATTCATATCTTAACTACGTACAAACTGCAAAGATTCAATTAATATGCTTTGTAGGGTGGCTATAACAAAATATGAACCGATTTGTAAAATGTTTGCTATGATGAATTCTTGTCAAAATAGAATACAAACTGCAAAGTTTCTGCTAAACTGATTTAACCCTTTGAGGACCACTGGAAGATATATGTCACATGCGAATTATTTTGCAGTTTTTATCATACTTATGTCTAAAATGTCCCAATTTGCTTTAAATGTTTATTTAGTCGGAAGAAAACCTACGTAATTTTTTGATTCCACTAAAATCATCCGAGCATTTTTTGAATTTTTCATGCAGTAGCTCAGAGAAGTAAAAAAGTTGGTATTTTTTTCAATCCTTATGGTCGTCAAAGGGTTAAAAATTTTGTATTTATGGCTCAGAAACCGTATTTTGGAGCGACCTCTATAGGGGAGCTATATCAAAACATTGACCGATATGGTCCATTTGCAATCCCAAACAACCTACAACTATAAGAATCGTTGCTGATCAGTCGTAGTGAACTGACGTGTTTAGCACAGAGCGGATAGTTAAAATCTATTACGCAGTAATACGCAATCGCAAAAAAATCTGTACAAAGTCTGGAAGGCCTACACCGTAGTACCTATTACGGGCTAATACAGACAAGAAAAAATTGTTGACGGGGATGCCTTCGCGTTCCGATGGAGCGGGGTTCCCCATTCCTCCTACCGTCCGTCCGTTGGTTTTGGCCAAAGCCGACCACACCAAACATGGAGAAAATTTCCCCCGCTGTACTCACAACAGGTGGTACGGTGAGGGGAAAACGTGATGTCCGACCGTCAAAATGAAAGCATAATGAGCAACGGATAGCGCTCAGAGTTTTGACGAAGTTGGAGGCGGTTGAGGTTTCGGCTCTTACCGAAAAACAAAAAGAGTCACTTACCTGGGCTAAAGGCGTCATAGATGCTTCTAAGGCCAATCAACCGGCTGAAAGAGCCACAAATTCAGCTGTGTTAACGGCTAATAACGTCAAAAGAATCAGATCACCTGATGAACCCCTGTCTTCGAAAAAGGCAAGAGGCCCTAATGTCACCATCAACAGGTCCCTCACCAAGCCCTTTAATGAAGTGGCGAAGGAGAGTCTAGTGATGGCCGTTATAGACAGAAGTAGTGAGGATGGATCCATCCTCAAGGACAAATGGAGCCATGTGCAATCAGCCATTATGGCTCATTACCTCGCTGTCCGTAGAGAAATGCCGGGCACACCACCAATCTGCAACGATGCAGGATGGCATCAGGGGAGAGTAAACCCAGCAAAATCTTGGTAAGTACCTGTCATTATTCCCTGCATTACCAAATAATGACATCTTATTATTCGCTGCATTACTTTCGGCTTATTAATAATGACTTACCAATAATAACAGAAATAAGTGATTGTTTGTTATCAAAATCATTTTGGCAAATTTTAATAGAATTCAAGTTTGGCTGTATGTGGGTTATTGTACAAGATTTATTTATATTTCAACATGTTTTCAAACAATACGTGCAGATTTGAATGAAAATACCAGAAATTCGAATCTGGCATGAGGAAATTGTTTGTTTCGAGAAATATGCGCGACAATATGCAAAAAATCATTTTAAATGGCCATTTCTACATATCTACTACTTATTTTATAACTTATTCGTAATGCATTATTCAAGTACATAAAATCGAGCTACAACTAAGTACTTATTATGCTACTTTATTGTATGCTTTTGGGAAGTACTTTCCTCCAATGACATCCCCATGTTAAAATAATGAGAAAAGTGGCTAAATAATAAGTACTTACCATTATTGAACTTTGCTTACTCGTCGGATTATTTGTTAATGAGAAATTTTGCTGGGAAAGCTCTTATATTTCGGTGATGCCAGATCAGTAGACCTGTATAAGGCTGCTCTGAGTCGAGCGGTGAGGTGTGGCCGGGTGCCCAGTTGGATGTTGTCGAAAAAACCAACATCCCTAGTCACCCTAGAGCCATCACCTGGGCTACAGAATATCCCTCCAACCCGGCTGACATATTAGAAATAATAAAAGATTCCAATCCTGGACTGCCCGCCCATAATTGGAAAATCAGAAAGGTGGGTGAGGCGGATGGTAAAAAGCGGCAGGTCAACTTGATCCTTAACGCTGAATCCACCTCCCATACACAACGTGCAAGTGCAACCCTACAGTATGGCTTCGAGACTATAGTCTTGAAGGTATACAAGCAGGATATAGTTCCCACTGCGGAAGGTGAGTCGTCCGTGGTTGACACAAAGCTTTCTGGAAGTGCGGGGGTATCCACGCCTATTATTTCTGGTGACTCCAACTCTAACAGAAGATCTGTAACGTCCTACTCTGAGGACGAAAGCTCTACTTCTGACACAGAAAGGCTGAGGGGAGTCTCCGGACTCTTTGACGCATCTGGCGGGGACACGCTTCTCGATGATACGGACGAAGAGTTCGATAACACCCTTGTCGGGGTGGATGTTAATCTGTCAATTACCAATGATGATAAGAATTTTACAGATTAACCTCCATCACGCTAAAGCAGCCTCAGCGGCTCTATTGCTGCGCCTGTCCACAGGTGCAGTAGACATCGTCCTGATACAGGGGCCCTACGCAGTGGGAGGAAGGGTGTGCGGTATCAGAACACCCAACTTTAAACTGCTTGTGGCCAACTGTGAAGGCACTCCAAGAACCTGCATTTTGGCCAGGAAAGATCTAAGTATCTTTCTCCTGGCTAATTTAAGTGGAAAAGACCAAACATCTGCTAGTCTAGAGATCGGTAATCGCATATATTGGTTGGTCTCCAGTTACTTGCCTTATGAAGCTGTAGTACCGACTGCTCTATTCAGGGAAGTAGTAGAAGAAGCAACGTCTGACGAGGTCGAGCTGATTGTTGGCGCAGACACGAACGCCCATCATACTATCTGGGGTAGTACGGATATAAACAATAGGGGTGATTCGCTTCTTGACTTTATTCTAACTACCAACCTAAGGATTTGTAACATAGGTAATAAACCGACCTTTACAATTAAAGACAGACAAGAAGTACTAGACGTAACGTTTGCTACTGACCGGCTGTCAGACAAAATAATTGGGTGGAATGTACTGGACGACCACTCATTCTCAGATCACCATTATATTGAGTTCAAACTCGCTAAAAAAGCGCCTGAACCTGCCGTCTACAGAAATGTGAGAAAGACAAAGTGGCACCTGTATGAAAAGAATTTGAAAAAAGTCCTCAACTCCACACTTCTGTACGAACCGAATAACAAAGCCGGTCTGGATAATCTGGTCAAAAATATCACCACATCATTCAATAGTTCCCTTGAAGAAGCCTGTCCAATAACAAGGTACAAGGGTAAAACTAAACCCCAATGGTGGACTTCTGAGCTAACGGCTATGAAAAAGACCTGCAACAAGCTATTCAACAAGGCAAAAACTACGGGGGTCGCTAATGTTTGTGATGCCTATAAAGAGCAACTCAAGATCTATAAGAAGGAGCTTAGAAAGGCGGAAAGACTCTCTTGGTATACCTTCTGTGGCGAAGTGTAAAAGGTCTCCGACGCCGCAAGGCTGAGGAAAATACTATCAGCTTCACCCTGTACAGTGGGTTACTTGCAGGATGAGGCAAATAATTGGACCAAAAACAGCGAGCAGTCGCTCAATGTACTGCTCGACACACATTTACCGGGGAGCTCTCTAACAGAACCAGAGGATCAGCAGGACCAACAAGAGTGCGAGTGGACTGCGAGCGTCGCTAGCTTGTTGACTGAGAGATCCAGAATAAGCTGGGCTATTAATGGCTTTGAGCCCTTCAAGTCACCTGGACCAGACGGCATCACTCCAGCAGAAATGCAGAAAATGTTGAAGTACATTATCCCCTGGCTGGAGAAAATTTATGTAGGCTGTATCAGGCTTTCATACATCCCGAATCGATGGAGGGATACCAAAGTGGTATTCATACCTAAAGCGGGGAAGATATCACACTCTAGGCCAAAAGACTTCAGACCAATTAGCCTATCCTCCTTCCTATTGAAAGGTCTGGAAAGACTTTTAGATTATTTCATTAGGGAAAACCTGGATACAAAACTCCTGTCGGTGAACCAACATGCATACAATAAGGGGAAGTCTACAGAATCAGCCCTGCACGAACTTTTCAAGGAATTCACTATGGTGGAATTTCTTGACATAGAAGGGGGTTTTAACGACATTCACTCAGATGCAGTAATTGCGGCACTGTCACATCTAAAAGTTAACTCTAGTTTGATTAGACTAATTCAAAGTCTGCTCAACAGAAGACGCATAACAGCATGTCTTGGGTTAACAACTCTAACAAGGTTTGTAAACAGAGGGACCCCACAAGGAGGAGTACTGTCTCCACTAATCTGGAACCTAGCGGTGAATGAAATCCTGCTAGATCTAGAACGTTGTGGCTGCAAGGTCGTGGCATATGCGGACGACGTTGCAATCGCAGTGAGTGGCAAATTCGAAAACGTCCTCCGAGACATTCTACAGGTGGCTTGAACAAATTGGCTAGATGGGCCAAAAGCAGCGGTTTGGGCGTAAACCCCAACAAGACAGAATTGGTTCTCTTTACTAGGATGAATAAAACCCCACATGTGGACCCTCCACCTCGGATAAACGGAACAGATCTAGTCTTTTCGGAAATTGCAAAATTTTTAGGAATAATTCTAGATAGAAAACTGTTATTTAGACTTAACGTATTGAAACGTGTAAGGAAGGCTAACGTCGCCTAATATTCCTGCAAAAAGGCTGTAGCGGTGGGGCCTCTCTCCGAAAATCGCCCACTGGATATATATAGCAGTAGTTCGTCCTATACTGCTATACGGCATTGTGGTATGGTGGACGGAAACTGACAAACTAACCATCACCAACCTACTAACAAAGGTTCAGAGAACAGCCTGCCTGAGCATAAGCGGAGCCTTAAGGACTACAGCGACCGAGTCTCTACAAGCCCTACTCCATATACTGCCGATTAATATTGTGGCGAGAGAAGTTGCAACCAAAGCGGCTATAAGATTAAACAGTCTATCAATGTGGAGGTACAAAAACTACGGTCACATGAGGATATCAAAGTGTAGTGCTATGGTAACCAACCGAGTGGACTATATACCAACTGTGTACACATTCGAGAGAAATTACATCACTATGATTTCCGCCAGAGATGAATGGGTTGGAAGAATACCAGGTAATAGAAACCATCTCCACTTTTACACGGATGGTTCGAAGCTTGATGGAAGGGTTGGCTTCGGAGTACACTGTGCAGAGCTTAGATTGAATATAGCTCACAGACTACCAGATACCTGCAGTGTCTATCATGCTGAAATAATGGCAATATGGGAAGTAGCCAAGTGGCTGAGTCGCAACATAGTAACCAACACTGGCGTTGTAATTTACTCGGAGAGCCAGGCTGCCATCAATTCTCTGGAGGCAACATCCCTAAATTCACAAACAGCCCTCGACTGCCGCAGATCTCTTAACGAGATGGCTGAGCAGTTTAATATACACCTCATATGGGTGCCTGGGCATAGGGATATCCCGGGGAACTGCAAAGCCGATGAACTTGCTAGGAAAGGGACGACATTACAAATTCTCGAAGAATTTGCATATATTGGTGCGCCACTATCCACGTGCAAGCTTCGGCTTAGGAAAGAGGCAATCATGCAGTCCAACGAAAGATGGACAGAAATCGGCACCTGCAGAGTAGCTAGACAAATCTGGCCAAGGTATGACCTGAGAAGATCAAAACATCTCCTCGCACTAGAGAGGCAAAGATTGTCTACGTTAGTATCAGTTCTGACGGGACACTGCTTGATCGGCGAACACGCCAAAAGATTGGGTATTGACTCTAATGACTTCTGCAGAAGCTGTGGAGATGAGAAAGAAGCGGAGAGCATTGAGCACTTGCTATGCGACTGCCCCGCTCTGAGTAAACGACGACTGGACATACTGGGGTCGGTTTTTCTAGGCAGCCTAACAGATCTTTCCAGTACCGATATTCGTACTATCGACAAATTTGTATATCAAACAGGTTGGTTTCGATGAGGGGCACTTCAGCCCGTGGTAACACTAGGGACCTAAACTGGTCTATGTGAGCTTGTATAAAAAATGCGGCTGCCACCCTAACCTAAACCTATAAGAAATATTTCTACCAAATTTGATCAACCTAGCTCTATTATTACGGACCGTAGCGTGATTACAACAGACGGACGGATATGGCTAAATAGTGGCATATAGGGTCCAAATCGGTGGGAAATTTCTATGAGGGCTATATCCTAATGTGAATCAAATTTTCTTCAAATCAAGTATGGTTGGTCCTTAGTACAAAACACATATTCATGCCAAATTTCATGCAAATTGGACCATATTTGCAACCAGCACTTAGCGTACAGACATCAAGCGGGAGGTGGCAGTGGGAGTTGCGAGATTGGTCCAAATTTTTTGTTCATTTGTTATGTTATGATTGTTAAGACTAACAGGTGTGGAAATGTGGTATGCCACAAAAAATGGATTTGACACAAGTGTGAAATGGTGTCAACCAGTTACCGAAAAATAAAGCAGAGTTGTTAGCATCAAGAATGATGGAACGTTGTTTTGTGACATCTGACGTAAAAATTTCATATTATATAAGTCGATATGAGAGTTTTTCCAATTACTTTTCGAAAAAATACAATATTTGCTATTGCCATGACATAAACGGCTTGTTCAATCAATTTGTTCAATCCAACTGATTGGCGGTTATTTATCGACAGCAGCAATTTAAGCTTGAAAGCTGTTTTGTTGCACAAAGGTAATGAAAAACACTCAATTCCAGTGGCGCACGCAGTTAACGTTAAAGAATCGTATGAGTCCATGTCTAAATTACTTGGTCTGATAGAGTTTTTTTGTGATAATGGGACAGCCGATAGCGTCACGAACAGTATGCCCGAAATGATTGGCCAGATAGAGTACATTTTACGCTTGGCCTAGATAATGTTATTTGCAAAGCTCTGGAAAATATTATTTTGCCACTGTTACATATTAAACTTGGCTTATTCAAAAATTTAGTGAAAGCTTTAATAAAAATATAAAACAGTGTCGCATTTGAATACCTGAAAACCGTTTTCCCAAAGTAACAAAATTAAAGAAGGGGGTTTAGTGGGACCACAAATTACAAAACTACTGAAAGATTACAAATTTGAGTCGATTTTGTTTGAAGATGGATCAAAGGCATGGGTTTACCACCCCCGTTCTGTATTCCGAGAACGTATTGAATCCGTATTTCTTATTCATAAAATTGTCCACAATTTTGAAGATTTTCTGTAAATACATACTTATTAGAACATATTTGATACATTAGAAATATATTTGGGTCCAAAGAAAAAGATTTAGAAACTCAATTTCGAGCGGAAATTTCCGATTCAAACCAAATTCGGAATACAGAACATTCGGAATACCCTGCCTCACTGTGTGGGTATAAAATCGTTATTTAAACAAAAACTAAAAACTTAATTTTTTATACATATAATCCAAGAGGATTATAATTTCTTTATTTATTCATAGATATCAACTAAGCATTGTTTTCTGCGTTAGGATTCTAGTTAAAAATTAAAATATTTTGTTAGAGTTTTTTTTCCTATATTTTCGTGCCAGTAAAAAACTATTTTTTTAGATCACATTTTTTTCTTATTTTTTACTAAACTACTGTTTCTACGTGAAAGAGATGTTTCCAACATTTGTAGCCATCATATTTAGCTTTAATAACGTATAAACCCGCCTGATCGGGTCTATACTAAAAAAATTATAATGCAAATACTACATAGGTGTCTTCGACGACAATTGTTATTTTTATAAAAAATGAAAAAAAAGTTGGTTTTTATTTTAGGGAACTGTATGCCTCAATCTACGAAAAAACAATTTTTTATGTCTCGGACACGATTTTTATGTTGTAAATAAAATGTATTCAATATCTATAGCAGTAGTATCAATGGCATTAATGTTTCAAAACATGTTACAAATTATACACACCATGTTAAAATTTAAAAATTGGTGAGGAGCTTGGGAATTGGTGAGACATTGTTGCGAAATTTGGTAAAATCTTCCGACTACCGAATTCAGTACCGAAACCGTTAGGGAAACTCTGGAGTAGTTGACACTCTGACGGTATGTATTGTTGTGAACCAAAAAATAAATAAAAGTGTTTATTGAACGTACGAGTATATGTTGAAATATGTAGATGTTCTTGGATTAAAAATAATCATTTACATGTTTTCTTTCAATGTACATACATTGTGAACTCACATACCCGGTTGGCAATGTCTTAAAAACATCCTCGAAGCGGGTACGAGACCATTATAATTCGTTGAATACACGTAGGGGACAGCTGAATGAAAACGTCGATGACATTTTCACACAAGTCTCGACGAATATCGTGTACGGCAATATGAGCGACAATGGCTTGTTGCAAATTATAGACGACGAATTGATGGCAAACGTCACACATCAAATATACAATAAGAGATACAAAAAAATAAAATAAAAATATATAAATAAAATATACCATAATATGTTAACAAATTATAAACTGATGGTAATGTTTAAAACATCACAACACGTCTTAAGCCAATCATTGCCTCTTGTAAATACCATATGTTGATTTGATTATTATAACGGGTGATCCAAGTAGAGATACTTTTTCCAATAGCCTTTTTTTACCGATCACGTGTGAGTCGTGTCATGCTGTCATGTTATTTTTGTTAAGTACGCTTGAAAAACGTTTACAAATCGTTCAACTTTATTACGAAAATTCACGTTCTGTGAGGAATGTGTTTCGTGCACTTTGCTCAACTTATGGTCAACATAATCGGCCTACTAAGCGTACTATTCGCAACACCATCACCCATCTTGAGACCCAGCATTCATTATTGGATAATATTCCACCGAATAGACCACGTCCAGCACGCAGTGAAGAAAATGTAGCGGCCGTGGAGAGTCGATTCGGCGCCGTTCGCAGCAACTCGGACTGACGTATGGAACGACTTGGCGCATTTTACGTCGAGATCTTAAATTGAAAGCATACAAAATACAGCTTGTGCAAGAACTGAAGCCGCCCGACCTTCCCAAGCGACATCGCTTCGCTCTATGGGCTCTTGAAAAGTTCCAAGAATATCCGACGTTTTTGAGCCAAATTTTGTTCAGCGACGAGGCTCATTTCTGGCTCAATGGGTATGTAAACAAGCAAAATTGCCGCATTTGGGACGAAGAGCAACCTGTCACTTCATCCAGAAAAAACAACGGTTTGGTGTGGTTTGTGGCCGGCGGAATCATCGGTCCATATTTCTTCAAAAATGATGCCGGTGAGAACGTAACCGTCAATGGCGATTGTTATCGTGCCATGATCCGACTATTTGATGCCTTAAATTGAAGCTCGTAACCTCGGCGACATTTGGTTTCAACAAGACGGCGCCACTTCCCACACATCGCATCAATCAATTTATTTATTGAGAGAACACTTCGGTGAGCAGATAATTTCACGATTTGGGCCGGTCGATTGGCCACCAAGATCGTGTGATTTCACACCGTTAGACTTTTTCCTGTGCGGATATGTAAAGTCTAAAGTTTATGCGGACAAACCCGCTTCGATTCAGGCCTTGGAGCAAAACATCACGCGTGTCATTCGCCAGTTACCAGTCGAAATGCTCGAACGAGTCATCGAAAATTGGACTCAACGGATGGACCATCTGAGACGTATCCGCGGAAAAACATTTGATAGACATAATCTTCAAAAAATAAATGCCAAAGAATGTTCTTTCAAGAAATATATTTCAATATTCGCTTTCGCTAAAGTCACGTTCATTGCATCCATAATCGATACCTACATTCTAACTATGCTAAGTGCAAAAAGGTTTTTTTTTCAGGATAGGTGCTCAAAGTTTGATGCATTTTTTTAAATTTGTGTGGAGTTCCTTTATAATGCAAATCGAATACCTGTACTGTTTTGTGAACTCCCTTGAAATCTCCCTTAAAACATGCTAAGTCGACTTAGCATGATTTAAAAAGGAGGTATCGATATGAGAATTAGAAGAGACAATGACTATATACCAAAAGATTCTTGACATTAAACATTGCCATCACTCTGAAGAAAAACAATATTTTTATTGTATATTTGATTGAAGACATTGTCCATTAATTAATGGTCAATGATTAGCTGCAAGATAATGTCTTGCAAGACTTTTTTTTGGCACTTGTGTGAAATTATCGTTGATTCTTTTTGCCTGTCCGCTAAGTGTCTTCAACGATTTATAAAAGGTTTTGCAGCTGCTTTAGGGATGTCTTTAAGACATTCCCTATTGGGAAGCTAATTGTACTTAAAGCATTTTCACACCTTTAGCAATAGGGTACATTTAGCATGTACACATGAAAATAAAAATCGATTGTGTAGTATATTGTCCCAAACATATTCTGCATGGAAAATACATACGAAGGCAGTTTCATAAGTCCGTGCCTTTTGCTTTTTCCAGCGCACTAACTTTAAATTCAACGTTGGTCCCGTTAACTGCTATCTTTTACTAGACTACTGTCTACTTGAACACAATGCGTCTATTAGTTTGTTTTCGAAAGCCATTGAAAACAGACAACCTCGTTAATTTTATCGAAAATGGAAAAAGGTGAATTTCGTTTGCTGATTAAACATTACGTTTTACGTAAAAATTATCGTCGAAACTAAAGACAGGCTTGCCCAATGCTATGGGGACTCTGCACCATTAATTTCAATGGTTATAAAGTAAACACTACTGAGTTCCGGCTCTCAACCGAGCCAGTACATCACATTTTACATGCATATTTGGACAGGGTAATGCCGGCCGCATACTGGATACGAATTTACGAATCGTGTGACAACTTCAAAGGAGTTTTTGGGGATGTTTCTTTCGACGACCAAGAAACGTCAAACGTTGTGACATTTGTGGCAAATTGTAACAGCATTATGTACTAAGAAGACGCTGGTTCCATGGTTTATCTCAACCCACAGTATTCCTAATATACACAAGATTCATAGCCGAGAAAGCAAAAAATATTTTTAAAATGCCGTCTTCATTTCTTGCCACTTTTCTCCTCCATTTATGCACAATAAAATGGAATAACGTTTTGGATTTTTCTTCTACTTTCGAAGTGATGAATATAAATACGAAACATTGAACGTTTAAAACATAACGTTTATAAACTTTTATTGAAAACCTTTTACGAATGTTGTGTGAAAATTTGAGATGCATCGCGCTCATACTTTGCTCAGTGCATCAGAAAAAATTTTTTTCCTTTTAAAATTTTGAAAATTATTTCTATACATAATTTACGAGGTAACACTGTAGAGTATTTTTCAAATTTGTTAATATTTTTTATAATACAATAACCAATTAGTCGAATAAATTTATTTTTTTATTTCGGATGATCCCTCATCGAGTTATGAGGGTACGAATATCGGTACTGGAAAGATCTGTTAGGCCGCCTAGAAAAGCCGACCCCAGTATGTCCAGTCGTCGCTTACTCAGAGCGGGGCAATCGCATAGCAAGTGCTCAATGCTCTCCACTTCTTCCTCATCTCCACAGCTTCTGCAGAAGTCATTAGGGTCAATACCCAATCTTTTGGCGTGTTCGCCGATCAAGCAGTGTCCCGTCAGAACTGATACTAACGTAGACAATCTTTGCTTCTCTAGTGCGAGGAGATATTTTGATCTTCTCAGGTCATACCTTGGCCAGATTTGTCTAGCTACACTGATAGAAAAACCGTTCGTCACCATGACGAATTAGTTTCGTCAATATATCGTACTGGTGACGAAAAGTTTCGTACATGCGATGTTTTTGTACGTCAATAGAACGAACACGATCATCAAGTCATGTTTTTGGTGATTTCGAAATTCGTCGAGAGAACGATAAGGTTTCATTCCCACGAGGAAAAGATTTATTTGGCCATTTTGCTGAAAATATGATCAAACGAAGCAATACAATTATAGTTTCTGCTTAAATGTGCTGTTCTATATGCGTTCTGATTACCTTAATTAAATAATTTGTTGTAAAAGATCAATTTAAAAAATCTAATAATTAATGACGAACACCGTTCGTCAATTAGATTATCCATTCATCATGAGAACGATCGACTCATTCGCCCTTCAACGTCAACTCCTACAGCAAAACAAAGTAAGACATGCGACGTTGTTATGTTCGTCTACGTGTGTGTTCCACGCAGCACCGATTGGTTCAAACAAACATGCAGCTCGCCAAGCTATATAAGTGTGAAACATTTGTGCTAGTGGTCTGTTGGCAAATACATTACTTGATGTGATTATTTTTGATTTAAAATAGCAGAAGTAATGAATACTTCTCGTTTGTTTGATTTCAGCCTTACCTGATAAGAACTGCTTCTCGAAACGAATATTCACAACTGAACATAGCAATGCAGTCAAATAATTGTATTTTCATACCATTTTAAATGGTTTAACACTAGAACAGCGATGGGCACACAATACTTCTACAAAATGTTTATGTATTTGTGAGAAGTGATAACACTCTCTTTATGCACTGCGAGAAATGGTATTTGCATTTTCCTAACATATATTTGTTGGGTAAGATAATAATAAAGTGGGTAAAGCACATCATTATTATTTATTATGTTATGATTAGCCACATACATATTTATTATGCTATGTAAAGTAATCAATCCAAATTTTCCAATAAAAGTACTGCATGCCATATTCTTAATTTTTTCTGTTAACCGTTTTCGAGTGTCCAACTTTTTTTTTGGGTGGTATATTTAGGTGTTTATACAAATTTTATTAAAAAATCGTTAAAAGATAATTATATATACATTTAACATTATTTTAAAAAATTCGTTAATTTATTTAGTTTTGACAAAAAGAAAATAACATATACATTTCTGCAGTAACATAATAAATAATTTAAACTTGTATTTAGAAATGTTTATAAATTCTTCGGTAAAAATAAAATACATACTAAACTTTATTCCTATACTTGAAGTATGTATTGTAATAATTGTATCATCCATTTTTTCTTCATGTGCACGCTAAGCAACAAGCGACGACACAACCTCGTCGATTGAATGTCCAAGCGCGACTGAATGATAGTGAACTCTCATTCAATGTGTGTGCTCATGTACACGTGAGAGGAAAAACCCCGGGTAGTGCTTTTGCCCATCGCTGCACTAGAAGAACATTTATTGGAATTTTTAAAATTTAAATAGTCGTGGGCATGAATTCGTCGTGGTGATGAATGGGATTCGTAGTGATAATGAATGGGATTCGTCGTGGTGACGAATGGAATTCGTCGTGATTACGAATGGAATTCGTCGTGATGATGAATGGAGTTCGTCATGATGATGAATGGTGTTCGTCGTGGTGATGAATGGATCATCCTGAGTGCGAAAGTTTTTGGAAACAGAAATTCGTCATGGTGACGAACAAATTCATCAAGAGGATTATTCCGTACGTTAGCTGACTTTTGACGAAAAAATAATCGTGATGATGTACAAATTCGTCGTCATGACGAAGCTTTTTCTATCAGTGTACTCTGCAGGTGCCGATTTCTGTCCATCTTTCTTTGGACTGCCTGATTATATATATGTCCTTTATTTGCAACTGAGTTAAATTACATAAAACAATTGTAAATGGTTCAAAGTGAACATAGGGCATTAATGTTTCTGTAATCGGTTTTGTTAAAGATAGACCACTGATTGGGCCATCGCATCCGCATCTAGCGCTGAGGCTGCCAGCAACCCTCTAGGTTAGGGTTGGTTGATGGTAGGTCTTTTGAAGACTTTTGGGCGCCACCGTTGGTCACACTATTGGCTCATCCGCTGCCATCCCTGTTGCACGATCCCATCGTGATCCTGCAAGGAGTAACAATCCATGTTGAGGTGCTGCAGGTATTTACACCATGCTGCGGTTAGGGTTATACGGCCCACGGTCGGTCGTCAGAGCCTCGTTAGCGTGACAGAGGACACCAAGTCTCCGGTGGACAGTGGGTGAGGTTGACAATTGAAGAGGATTGGCTATGTGTACAAATGTAGCATTTATATTCGCGTCACTCTTCCATTAGTCCTGCCTGATTGCCTCTTGCCTAAGCCAAAGCTTGCACGTGGATAGTGGCGCACCAATATATGCAAATTCTTCGAGAATTTGTAATGTCGTCCCTTTCCTAGCAAGTTCATCGGCTTTGCAGTTCCCCGGGATATCCCTATGCCCAGGCACCCATATGAGGTGTATATTAAACTGCTCAGCCATCTTGTTAAGAGATCTGCGGCAGTCGAGGGCTGTTTGTGAATTTAGGGATGTTGCCTCCAGAGAATTGATGGCAGCCTGGCTGTCCGAGTAAATGACAATGCCAGTGTTGGTTACTATGTTGCGACTCACCCACTTGGCTACTTCCCATATTGCCATTATTTCGGCTTGATAGACACTGCAGGTATCTGGTAGTCTGTGAGCTATATCCAAACTAAGCTCTGCACAGTGTACTCCGAAGCCAACCTTTTCATCAAGCTTCGAACCATCCCTGTAGGTTAGGTTAGGTTGAAGAGAGGAGACGTTTAAACGTCTCATGTCCATGGACATACACTTAAGCCAGTGGTTCGGCCTGTTGTGCGCTCCTTATTTATGATCTTTTTATACCTCACGAGTTACAGAAAATCGGTACTAGACACGAATTTTCTCAGTATCTTCCAGTCGTATTCTCTGAGATGAGTCAAGTCTGGTAATATGCGGACCCGAAATGTTGGGATCTTGCATGTGCGAAAGCCGGGCAGTGACACAGAAAATGTTCCATCGTTTCGATGTTTTCTCTACATGCCCTGCATTCGTCGTTTCCTGCTAGTCCTATGCGATGAAGATGTGCTTGTAAGCTTGAGTGTCCCGTTAGAACACTCATCATCTTACTAATATTGATCTTGTTTAGTTTCAGAAGACTTCTTGTTTTCTTTTCATTTGGGTCACCCTACAGTATCTTTGCAGTTGCTCCTACTGTTGCGCTATTCTACACAGTTTTATGAGCCATCACTGCCCAGTGCTTCAACTCATTTTTCGTGGCTTCGAAAGGTTTCCAATTTTCCAAGTTTATTACTCGAAGTTCTCTGCCCTTTGAAGCCAAGTTGTTTGCCCGTTCATTTCCAATCACTCCGTTGTGTCTTGGTACCCAGCAAATACGCAATTGACCATGGGCTGAGTAATCATTTATCGTTCTTTTACAGTCCAACACAGTTCTGGATTTGACCCTTTCCGATGTTATTGCTTTAATCGCCATTTGGCTATCTGTGAAGATGTTGGCATATTTAGGCTTTGTCGTGTTACTGAGCCAGTTCACACACTCCGCGATTGCTCGAACTTCTGCTTGAAATACCGTGTTATGGTCAGGGAGGCGGAAGTGAAGTTCGACTTCTGGTTCATCAATAAAAAGTCCCAGACCCGTCCTTCCTCCTCGCTTGGACCCATCCGTGTAGCAGCTGGTTCCCACTGGCACATGGGCCAAAGTTCCATTTTCCCAGGAGCGTCTGTCTGGCACAAATGTATCACAGGTAGCTGTACCATCCCTGTAAAAGTGGAGATGGTTTCGATTACCTGGTTTTCTTCCAACCCATTCATATCTGGCGGGAATCATAGTGATGTAATTTCTCTCGAATGTGTCCACTCGGTCGGTTACCATAGCACTACACTTTGATATCCTTATGTGACCGTAGTTTCTGTACCTCTACATTGATAAGCAGTTTAATCTTATTGCCGCTTTGGTTGCAACTTCTTTCGCCACTATATTAATCGGCAGTATATGGAGTAGGGCTTGTAAAGACTCGGTCGCTGTAGTCCTTAGGTTAGTGATGGTTAGTTTGTCAGTTGCCGTCCACCATACCACAATGCCGTATATCAGTATATGACGAACTACTGCTATATATATCCAGTGGACGATTTTAGGAGAGAGGCCCCACCGCGACCCTACAGCCTTTTTGCAGGAATATAAGGCGACGTTGGCCTTCCTTACACGTTCCAATACGTTAAGTCTAAAAAACAGTTTTCTATCTAGAATTAGTCCTAAAATTTTTTCACTTTCAGAAAAGACTAGATCTGTTCCATTTATCCGAGGTGGAGGGTCCACATGTGGGACTTTATTCATCCTAGTAAAGAGAACCAATTCTGTCTTGTTTGGGTTTACGCCCAAACCGCTGCTTCTGGTCCATCTAGCCAATTTGTTCAGAGCCACCTGTAGAATGTCTCGGAGGACGTTTTCGAATTTGCCACTCACTGCGATTGCAACGTCGTCCGCATATGCCACGACCTTGCAGCCACAACGTTCTAGATCTAGCAGGATTTCATTCACCGCTAAGTTCCAAATTAGTGGAGACAATACTCCTCCTTGCGGGGTCCCTCTGTTTACATACCTTGTTAGAGTTGTGGACCCTAGACATGCTGTTATGCGTCTTCTGGTGAGCAGACTTTGAATTAGTCTAATCAAACTAGAGTTAACTTTTAGATGTGACAGTGCCGCAATTACTGCATCTGAGTGAATGTTGTTAAAAGCCCCTTCTATGTCAAGAAATGCCACCATGGTGAATTCCTTGAAATGCAGGGACGATTCGATAGTGCCCACAAGTTCGTGCAGGGCTGATTCTGTAGACTTCCCCTTATTGTAAGCATGTTGGTTCACCGACAGGAGTTTTGTATCCAGGTTTTCCCTAATGAAATAATCTAAAAGTCTTTCCAGACCTTTTAATAGGAAGGAGGATAGGCTAATTGGTCTAAAGTCGTTTGGCCTAGTGTGTGATATCTTCCCCGCTTTAGGTATCAAAACCACTTTGGTATTCCTCCATCGATTCGGGATGTATGAAAGCCTGATACAGCCTACATAAATTTTCTCCAGCCAGGGGATAATGTACTTCAACATTTTGTGCATTTCTGCTGGAGTGATGCCGTCTGGTCCAGGTGACTTGAAGGGCTTAAAGCTATTAATAGACCAGCTTATTCTGGATCTCTCAGTCTACATGCTAGCGACGCTCGCAGTCCACTCGCACTCTTGTTGGTCCTGCTGATCCTCTGGTTCTGTTAGAGAGTTCCCCGGGAAATGTGTGTCGATCAGTACATTGAGCGACTGCTCGCTGTTTTTGGTCAAATTATTTGCCTCATCCTGCAAATAACCCACTGTACAGCGTGAAGCTGATAGTATTTTCCTCAGCCTTGCGGCGTCGGACCCCTTTTCCACTTCGCCACAGAAGGTATACCAAGAGAGTCTTTGCGCCTTTTTAAGCTTTTTCTTATAGATCTTGAGTTGCTCTTTATAGGCATCCCAAACACTAGGGACCCCAGTAGATTAAGCCTTGTTGCAGATCTTTTTCATAGCCGTTAGCTCAGAAGTCCACCATTGGGGTTTAGTTTTACCCTTGTACCTTGTGTTTGGACAGGCTTCTTCAAGGGAACTATTGAATGATGTGGTGATATGCTCGACCCGATTTTCCAGACCGGCTTTGTCATTCGGTTCGTACAGAAGCTTGTAGTTGAGGACTTTCTTGAAATTATTTTCATACAGGTGTCACTTTGTCTTTCTCACATTTCTGTGGACGGCAGGTTCAGGCGTTTTTTCAGCGAGTTTGAATAGAGCCGCTGAGGCTGCTTTAGCGTGATGGAGGTTAATCTGTAAAATTCTTACCATCATTGGTAATTGACAGATTAACATCCACCCCGACAAGGGTGTTATCGAACTCTTCGTCCGTATCATCGAGAAGCGTGTCCCCGCCAGATGCGTCAAAGAGTCCGGAGACTCCCCTCAGCCCCTCTGTGTCAGAAGTAGAGCTTTCGTCCTCAGAGTAGGACATTACAGATCTTCCGTTAGAGTTGGAGTCACCAGAAATAATGGGCGTGGATACCTCCGCACTTCCAGAGAGCTGTGTATCAACCACGGTGGACGACTCACTCAAGACTATAGTCTCGAAGCCATACTCTAAGGTTGCACTTGCACGTTGTATATGGGAGGTGGATTCAGCGTTAAGGATCAAATTGACCTGCCGCTTTTTACCATCCGCCTCACCCACCTTGCTGATTCTCCAATTATGGGCGGGCAGACCAGGATTGGAATCTTTTATTATTTCTAATATGTCAGCCGGGTTGGAGGGCTCTTCTGTAACCCAGGTGATGGTCTAGGGTGACTAGGGATGTTGTTTTTTTCGACAACATCCAACAGGGCACCCGGCCACACCTCACCCGCTCGACTCAGAGCAGCCTTATACAGGTCTACTGATCTGGCATCACCGAAATATAAGAGATTTACTCTCCCCTGATGCCATCCTGCATCGTTGAAGATTGGTGGTGTTATGACGGGTACCGCAATTAAATTTTTTTTATTTTAATATTTTTTAATATTTCTTCATGAAAATGTTACACAATATATAGGGTGGAGCGCGGTAATTTGCTTATTTGCCTTAGCCTGCTGTGCCAAAAAGCATATTCCCGCGCTTCACCCTGTACTTCTAAGGTTATATGTACTTTCATGTATCGTTGGTTTTAGTCATGCATATTTGCCACACTCAACAATTAGCTAAAGTTTTGTTAAATACCATAAATTCCTTGTAATTAAAAAGCGATTTGATCTTTTTTTTTTCAATTATTTATTTTTATTTTCCTATATTTCGACTAACTTCGTTAGTCATCATCGGGGAGTTTTAATCTCGTACGTTTTGTGTTTTTTGAATCTGTTTTTCGCGTTTTTGTACTAGATTAAAACTCCCTGATGATGACTAACAAAGTTAGTCGAAATATAGGAAAATAAAAATAAATAATTAAAAAAAAGATCAAATCGCTTTTTAATTACAAAAAAGGACCTCAAGACGAACAATAACCAAAACTGAGTATTAAAAATTTTCAGAGCGCGAGAACTGACCGCGTGCCAAAAAGCGACTATGTGAATAGTCCGTGTGTTATACAACACTTGAAAATTTCTGGGTTTCTACTTCTGTTTTTGGCAGCTCTGCTGTTTTCATGTAACATGTTACTGCCAAACATGTTCAGTTTGGTATCTAAGTCTAACCATGCAACGACTTACAAACAAACAAAGCTTGCAGATTACTGAATTTTATTTATTTTTATCGAATTTTGAGCTCTGTGAAGAGCTTATTTTACGTTTGGGTCGGATAATTAGCCGCCTAGATCAACTAACTTCAATGACACTTTTCATGATAACTTCCTTGGCAATTAGGATACAAGGATACAATGTAAAATACAGTGATTAGCTGACATACGAATACACATTTCTTTCATAACGTGGGTGGTTTCGACAGTACGGGCCAATTTCGACATAATTTTTTGCAGAATTCAGTACTTCAGATAGGTAGACATTAGGCCGGGTCGATTTGTGGGGAGGCAAAAAAAGTTGCCATTGCTCAGTGAAAATCGTATTCTAGGGATCAAAATAAGAAACTTTGCCGAAGGAACCATACCTCTAAAACGAATTCTGATGTCCCGGAATTTGGGTCGGCATATTTTGAAAAATCACACTTTGACCCATTTAGAGTGCTCCAATCGAGTCCAAATGTATGACCGACCCCAACTAACTTTGGAGGCCCGGCCCACCTATGCCAGTGGCACACCCCCTGGAACCCCCATTTCGCTGATTTTGTCATGTAAAGTGCCAAAAATTGTGATTTTTTTGAAATGTTTGTATGGGGAACCCCCCAGGTGAGTTCCAGGGGGTGTGCCACTGGCATGGGTGGATCGGCCCTCCAATGTTAGTGGGGGTCGGTCATACATTTGGACTCGATTGGCGCCCTCTAAATGGGTCAAAGTGGGATTTTTCAAAATTTCTCCCTACGGGTCAAAAGTGGGGACATCAGAATTCGTTTTAGAGGTATGGTTCCTCGGGCAAAGTTTCTTATTTTGATCCCTAGAATACGATTTTCAGTGAGCAATGGGCGACTTTTAAATCGACCCGCCCTAGTAGACATAATCCATTTAAGAATAGCTTTAAAAATGTAAAATGTAAGAAACGTTAACATGTTTGATTCATAATGTAAAATAAAACACAAAATTGAAAGTGAAATTAAAATTTTTATTTTCGGTTAAATGAACAATTTATGGTATTTACTGTTTGAAAATTATATCATATAAATCTTGGCCATGACTAATTTTGGGCGACTCGTGCGAGCATAGCGACTGGTATCTAATAATAACACAAGTAATGTTGGCATCCAAAGCGTCAATCGTAGCTAGCTTATTCGTACAGACCGCAGACTTTACATATCCCCAGGTAAAATAGTCCAAAGGTGTGATATCACACGATCTAGGTGACCAATTTACCGTAGTGCTCAACAAAATTATTTCTCAACAAGGTCATTGTTTCACGCTATATGTGGCTCGTAGCGCCATTTTGTTGAAACATGAGCTCACCGAGACCATCCGTTAACATGGTACGATAACGGTTACCATTGATGGTAACATTATGTAATGGTAGCTCTTAGTACTCTTCGGGTCGCTCATCAGCCCAAATACGGCAATTTTCTTTATTAAAGTATCAATTAAGCCAGAAATGTGCTTCATCACGGAACAAAATTTCACGATAAAACACCGGATTTACATTTGGAACAATCTTGAACAATTTGGAGACTCTGTTGTGGTGTGAGGTTTCCATGATGTATTTCCAAACGATACTGAACAAAAATGCCAAAGCAGTTTGATATGAGTCACGCGTGATCTGTAAAAAAACATATTGAAAATCAAACATCACAATGAATCACCCGTTACATCTATTTAAAAAAAAACGTTTTTCTTCTAGGGTTTAGAGCTTAAAACAAGAAGAAACATGTAAGAAATTTCAGTCGGGTAAACCGTTTTTTCTAAAAATCAAAAAAATCCGTTAAGGAGCTAGAGCAAAAATAAGTACATTTTTCTTAAATCCAAAAAAAAACACTTTCCAGTCGACCTACGACCTTGACACCCATGAGCAATATTTTAGCTCTCGTTAAGAGCTATCTTTTTGTCATTGACCGTGGCTACGTGCCACACAGCAAATAAAACAATTGCATTGTTGCGAGAAAAGTTTGGAGATTTGATTATTTCAAGAAATTGTGATATCGATTGTACTTCACATTAAATAAAAAACTTTTGAATTTCCTTAACAATAAGTGTGTTTTTTTCAAAGAAATCATATCCCTCTTATTGGAAAACCCTGTATATGTATTGATATTCACGATATAAGCTGTTGCCTTTTTGTACCGAATGGTACGTTTGTGTGGCAGGTACCAACAGGGGCGTGGTGACAGACAGACGGACGGACGGACATTGCTCATTGGACTTAAAATGACCCAAAACGTATATCCGCCGAACATACTAAGGGCCTAAGGTCACTCCTTCGATGTGTTACACTTTTGGCCCGTAGCAAATGATGTACCCTCGTATCACTAAAGTGAGGGTATCTGACACCTATCATCTCCAGAAAAAGCTAAATATTGTGCATGGAAAGATTCCGTAGCAGACGAGATAGAACACCCCCTTGGGGCGTTCCCCTCTTGACAAATCTATGGAGGTCAGTTGACCCTAAACTAGCTGAAATACGTCTCTTAATTAGAAGGTTATGAATGAACATACGTATACTTCTGTCAACCCCCAGGGTTTCTAACGCCGTAATTATAGCGGCAGGATTTATGTTATAGGGTGCCCCTTTATATCTTATAAAGATCATGCATGGCGGTTTCGGTGGAATTGCACTTGCTGTAGGCATGCTGTTGAGTGGACAGCAGCCTGTGATCAATTTTAGTTTTAAGGAGAAATGACGATAGACTAAATGACCGGAAATCCTTAGCTCCCACACTGGAGCGGCTTTTCGTTTTTGGGATGAAAACAACCTTGTTGGTATGTACGCATGACTGATGCAACATGTGTATATCTCTCTGAGCCAGGGAGTAATTGCATCAGCCACAGCTTGTTGCTCCACCGGCGAGACTTTGTCTGGTCCTGGCGACTCAAAAGGTTTAAAGCTTTTGATAGTCCAAAGCTCTAGATTTGGTTACAACCTCGTTGGCAACCTCTGATGACAGCACTTCAAGGGAAACTCCAACTGAAGTATTCAATGCCTCTTCAGAGTTGCCCAGGAAATGTGTATTCAGGAGCCCTACCAGCGATTCCTCACTGGACGTAGTCCAAGAACTATCATCTTTCTTGATGTACCCAATAGTAAAGGGTGGTTAAATTGTAAGGGCCGATGTTGAATGTGAACCACACCTAAACGTCAAGTTTTTTTCTGCATTTCATTTGACATTTCTCAATTTCAGACTAACTCAATTTGAACCATGGAAAGATACACAATCGAGCAACGCGTTAAAGTTTTTTAAGCCTTTTACGAAAATGGGCGTTCAAATCATAATGCATTTCGTGCACTTAGTAATCGACCAAATGTGTACACAATCGGGAGAATTGTGCGCAAATTTCAGCAGACCGGGTCTGTAGGAGATGTGAAAACACATGTGCATGCTCACCCAGTTCGTTTGGTGCGGCTTATGGGTTGGCGACGTCATCGGGCCATACTTCTTCGAAATGAGGCCGGTCAGGCAGTTACTGTGAATGGTGTTCGCTATCGTGAGATGATAACGAACTTTTTATGGCCCACATTGGAAGATATGGATGTGGACAATATGTGATTTCAACAGCACGATGCCACTTGCCACACAGCTATCGAAACTACTATAAAATGAGAGTTTTCATTACCTGTACCTCGAAACAGACCATATCTCCATTCAACCATGGTTCCTGGATTGGGACCACGTCAGCCCCTCCTTGCATAAGGTGGTCTTTTAAGGCAGCTGATTTTGGATGTTAATCTGTAGGAACCGGACCATTGCCAGGTTTCGCCACCACCGATATATCTGCCTCGTCGTCTGTTTCCACTACAAGCTCATCCTCACCGGATTTATCTCCTCAGGATTCTTCCGATCTCGTGATGACGAGCTTCTCGACACATTCATCCTTATCCCCACCGGATTCATCCCCACAGGATTCTTCCGATCCCGTGATGACGAGCTTCTCGACACATTCAAGCACATCGGTAAAGGGTGAAAAGCAAGTTCCCCCCAGATGCTGCTCGGATACTTGCGAAGGGGGAGAATCTTCATTAGATACGACACCAGTGTTGTCTGGAGGAGTATTTCTCGAATTTCCTCCCTCATCCCTCTTGTACACCTTAAGTCGGATTTTGCTGAATATTACTAAAATGCTATGCGACCCTGATAACGTCAGCGAAGTACCGAGGAGCAGCGTTACCACTGAACCGACAAGCACTGTTACCACTAAACCCTTTTGGATGCCGGGTTGTTTATCTGGAACGAGCAGCCTTTTAATTGCCTACTGCCGCACTATGGGCGGAAATCGGAAATTGTGGCAAAAATGCTGTAAAATCTACAACAATGCTTGGATTTTGATGAAATTTGGACTGAAGGCAAATAAAGCACCCTTTTTATTATCGCGCAAAAATTTTTATTTTATTTTTAATATTTTTATAAATTTTCAATAAATGCGTTGTAAAAACATGGGAAAATGTACACTCATTTCATTTTTTATGATATTATCGTAAAGTCTTATCAGTCATGAATAAAATAGGACCATTCCGAAGAAAATAGATGCATAATTTAAAAAATCTGTAGCCCATTTAGCAAGTAAACGCAATTAAATTTGAAAATACGACGATGCGCCCAAAATGCACCGAAAGTGCAGGTGAAATCTTTACGGAATACTAAAAAAATTGTAGTGACGCCTCGTGACGTTTTCTACATACGGAAAACAGTTTGGTTGCCTCAACTGAATTATTTGCCAACCGAATTTTGATAGTTCTGTCTACCATCATGCGATTCCATCAGGACAACCAACATTTGGGTTGTGGTATACTTCTGCTTCCATGATGACAACAATCATTGGTTGCCCCAACTACGAAAATGGTAGCTAAAAATTATCTTTTGTATGTTGCCAAAACCAACTGTTTTTAACAATTGTTTGTTCTAACAATTTGTCAGTCATATACTACCTACAATTAATTAAAAACGGGTTTCATTAATTTTTATTTTATTTATTGAACAAAAAACCAAACAATTCATAAAAAATTAAAAATCCAATATTACAAATTCATGTCTATCATGAGATGTGGAAATTTGTGACACAAATTTAAGTACACGAGAGTACAATGCATAACAATACTTTTATACAAATAACGCTTTACCTTGTGCTTTCAATTCCATGATTGTTGCTTTTATTTTTATATGTATATGTAAAACATTTTGCACAACATATTCTGCAATCCGCACAAAATTATATTAGACTACACATACCGTTCTTGAACAAAATTGATGTCGAATAATATTATTTTTTGTTTGTCATGTATCAAGAAAAGAACAGCAACCGAGCTTTCGGTTGAATTTCCATTAATATATTTAATTATTCTAAATATGGGAAATTATTTGGATAACCAAAAAACGATTATTTATTAATATTTCTTCTGTTATAGTAACCAATTATTCGTTGCAACAATAATCTTTGGTCTATTGGTACAATTTCTGTTGTCAAGAATAAAACATTCGTTGTCACTACCAAATATCGATCATATGGTACTGTTCAGTACTGTATTGTATTAATTCGGCAATGCGTTCACAAAACGTCAGCAGGTAGCTATAGAGTTGTGGTGATATTTTTATATTCTATACACACACACTCTGTAGTGAAGATAAGAGACAAGACATAAATTATCGCATTTTATAGTTTTAGTAGCAACAACAATAGGCATGTTTTCGTTACAAGCTAGCACTTTTAGTTTAGCACTTTGCAACGAAAACAACTGACTTCCACTAACTGGCACATAAGCAATAAATGGCGGATTTTCACTATCTGGTAGCAATGGTGTCATGAGTTGCGAAGAAAGAACAGTGCGAAACAGACAAAAAATTCGTGAAAAGTATTTATAAAACATATATGTATTTACTATTCTATGTTCAATTGTTTACACTCTTTTGCTAATATTAAAATAATTTCCCATTTTTGTTCTTCTTCTTCCCGTTAATTCACAATAATTGATAACATCTCTCCAAAAATGGGATGCCATATTGCTAAATATAGGGTGCCCAATCTGCCAACATCATGCTCGATTAAGACATGAACACAAGCACCAAACTTCATCGGAACTAATAGTGCTTAAAAGTGCTTAGCTCCCCATACAAATTAAGCACTTATGGTGTAACGAAAACACGCCTAATGTCTACGAGTATATGCTGCACTGCGTAGGTCATTGTGCTAACGATATTTCGTCTCTCTGTCTCTTCTTACGTATAAAATAGGTTAAGATTTCTGCCAGTAGTAAGAGAGTAAGATTAGAATATAGTAAATAAAATTAGTTCCTATTTAGAACTCTTATCGAACAGATCTTTATTGCTGGCTCGGCTACAAACATGGTGACCCCATAAAAACATTAATGAATTCGAAGTTTCCCCCCACCAACGGTAAGGGGCTTCGAATACTGATTAGTGGATTTGAATACAAAAATAAATAATAAAAAATTAAAAAAAAAACTATATAGGAAAAAACTCAGCAAAATTGCTCATATTTGTATAGGGTATAGCAGAATAGAGGAACGATAGGGAACTCCGTCTTTTGTAGCTAGCTATGGAAAAAATTACATATTTCCGAAGAGAAGTTGTTAGTCGAGACGTTTTGGGAGAATTTGACAGTGTGGACTGTCACTTAGATGCAAATGCTTTGCAAAAAGAGGTTGTTAGAAACTGTGGGGTGATTAAAAATGCATTTGTGTTTGATTTTGAATATATAGAGCCACAAAAGTTGTTCACAGAAAATTCTATGAACACTTCGAGTCTAGATTTTGAGGCATTAGGCCTGCCAAGATATATAGTACCACCAAAGCTGTTTAAAAAAACCTGAAAACAGTTTGGGAATAGAATACGAGCCTAGACATAACAAATAACAAAGTTGTCTGAAGAAAATTCTGAAAACACTATGGAAATCAATAAAGATGCTGAGGAGATTGGGAAGAAGTTTGTCTATGATATGATAGACTTCGTGGCATTAGGATTGCCAAGATTCTTAGAAATACCTATGTTGCCGAAAGAAAATTCTGAAAGAACTTTGGAAATGAATAAAAGAAGTTAAGTGGGTGAAGCTGTTCCCAGTAAGACAGACGATTCTGGGAAAATCGTCACAGAAGAAATAGTCGGTAAAAATACCTTAGGGAGTTTAAAGATGGTTAGAAAAAATTATCTGCCAATATTTCGCTGGAGGATGGGAAGGTCCATCCGAATTTAAATGAATTCGGATGGGTTATGTAAAATAATGGACAGGCAATTTGAAAACATTAAAACGAGTTTAAGTAAATGTAGAAAGACTGTATTCATCTTAAACAAGAAACAGGAATGTTCACCAGTCAAGAAGGAAGTGGAGAAAGTTCAACCAGCTGCCACATCAAAAATTGCCATCTGGTGAATATGACGAAGAAACTAAAGGTGATATGAAGTTCACCAATCATCACCAGTCACAAATGAAGCCGACACAGTCGGAGTCGTTGCTGTTCAGTCGTAGTGAAGGGACGTTTTTAGCACCGAGCGGATAGTTAAAATCTATTATGCAGCACCTATTACGCAATCGCAAAAAAATCTGTACAAAGTCTATAAGGCCTACATCGTAGTACTGTAACGATTCCGACCATCCGGCCCCATCTCTCAGAAGACGATGCTACCAATAACTCCGGCCGTGCGCATGGATAATGGGGGGTTGTTGTCCTCTTCGAGAATGAGTTAAGGTCGTTAACATACAATTTAAAAATTAGGTAGCAATACCCCTATGATCCGTTTGCCAAAATAGAATAATAAGAAAAGGTCAAAAGAAGTAGAATGAATCCATGTCATAGTCGGAAGAGGAGTGTGATGTCAATGCCCTCTTCCTGTCTGTACCCTCCCTAACCAACGCCATCCTGTTGAAATTCGAAGAGATAGCCCAAAAAACCTAACCATCAATACCTAAATGTTTCGCGAGACCATCAATTCAAATCTAAATTCCCATGTTATTCCAAAAATTTATTTCATAAAAATAATTATTAGCCTAATATGATAAGAAAATAATTGTCTAAGTATGTTTAAATATGTGAAATTAATTTTAAGGAATTAATTTGTAATGAAAAATTAATATTCTAATTATGTTTTATATGTACAGTGTTAAATAAAACGGTCATTTCTTATAGTTGTAATGAAGATCTATTATTGGAATATATATATTACAAGATAATGATAACCGGTGGAAATACTTCGTCCAAGGGGCAAACAAATTTAACAAATAACCACAAACAAAAAAATATAGAATAACATTATCTTCTAATACAATATATTCATCATTTCCAACACATTTACGATTCCCAAGAGAATTTGAGGTGTAGAAAGATATTCCATAATAAAAAAATAAATCAAACTCACCATTACCATAATCCCTCGATGACTCCAGGCCTGTAGTCTTGAAACTCTGGTAACATAATTACGAGGACCAACTTGATATCAAATTTTCAAAATTGTACCGGATCTTATATTACTTAGTCTATAAGAAATTAATGTTTTATGCGTTCATATGTGTGTATTGGTGAACAAAGAGATGCGAGAGTGTAGGATGAATTTATAAGATTACATTTAAGTATAGATAAAACATTTCGCGTCTTTTGAAAAAATATAAGAATGTGAATGTTTCTATTTTAGTTCGAATTGATGTGATGATGCAAAGGCCTCCATTTTCATCTTAGGTCTTAACAGGATGTTATATTTGATTGATGACGACAAAGGTTCTTATTGGTCAAAAGTCTGGCGAAAATCTATTTTGGAGTTGATAAAACGATTTAGGGTCTTAGATGTCCTAAAATTCAGCGGGCCCAGCGTGGCCGAAACATATGTCCTGAATAAATAGCGTGATTGATAGTCTTATTTCCTCCATATTCTAGCCGATTGATCAAATTCTCGACGGTCCTCTAGTCCCATCTATTGAAAGTGGCGGAAGACCACTCTTCCAAACCACGTAATATCCCAAACTACGGGAGTATCAATTGAACTAGTGGTTTAGTTGCGATCTCAAGAATCCAGAATTCCGCTATTTCAAAACACGGCAGTAATCTGTATCGGGGTCTTCAAGGAGCAGGATGTACCAATGTTGAGAATGGATAATAATAATAAATGAAATGTAGTGTGACCTCCCAAGAATCTTTCCTCCTCCCGAGAAGGCACGCAGAAATTAGCGTCTGGAAGTCCAAAGAACGATTTATCTAATTTCAATCATGATCTCGTTACTGATATTACCTTTTCGTAAAATTCCCGGTCCTCACATAACAACAAACTATCTCAATATAAATCTGGTACAATTTTATCTCCTTCTCTGTTGGTAAACAACTTCCCGATGTCTCACAAACGACGAATTCAAAAAGACAAATACAATTCAACAATTTCGTTCCCGTATCGTTCGATTTCAAATCTATGAATGACAAAATAAAATTTCGAAAATTTTCACAAACCTACAATTTTAAATCTACATTGATCAAATAACATTTTCAAGCAACCAAAATTCCAAAGTGCGACCTCACAGTACCTATTACGGGCTAATACAGAAAAAAATAAATAAATTCGTTGAGGGGATGCCTTCGTGTTCCGATGGAGCGGGGTTCCCCAATCGTCCTACTGTCCGTCCGTTGGTCTTGGCCAATGCCGTTTGTTAGGGAGCGCCCAGACTTTGGCTTCGGCCTAAGTCTCGGCTTTTTACTGACGGGACATGGCTCTCAGTGCATTTTTGCATGCGAGAGGCCTGTCCGATAGTCCGGACTGTGGTTGTTGGAGGGGACCTGAGGACTGGCGGCATGTGCTTACGGAATGGTCGCACTACGAGGATGTTAGGGATTTAGTTAGTATGGGAATCTTCCACTCCCAGGGGGTGTGGAATTTCAGTAGGGTTGTAGAGGACGGTCGGACGTTAAGGGCGATGAGCATTTTTGCTCGGATTGTGTTAAACAGGAGACAACTAGGAGATATTTAGTGGAGGTGGCCGATTGCACTACTGTCGGCATAGCGCCTGCCCAGTCGGTTGTTGTTGTTTTGTGATCGCGAAGCGCGGCATAGATTCCTCCATCTGCGCCCTGATGCTGACATTGTTGATGCATGCCGATGTTCCTGGTGTTGAGGAAATTGTTTTTACCTGTATGTTTGATGTTTGTTGTCGTTCATCCGTGAGGGTGTTCGTGTTTATTGTTGTTTTGTGTTTTTGTGGGTCACTGATATTCAGTGACTGTGTTTGTCCGGAGCGGCGTCACGATAGTGACCGGTGAGTCATCCGTGAGGACGGCTGTGTTAATTGTTGTTATGTGTTGTTCATTATTTTGTATTGTAGTTCGTCTATCTACAAAATTTGAAGATAGGCCACCAGTCCCGGACCTTTTTGGAGGACCAACTGGTAGTAGCTTCGGCTACGAAGTCCGACCGGGGACTATAATCTGGTACCACGGGAGCCAGGAGCCCCTGGAACTTCGGTTCCAGCCTGGCTGTTGGTGTGGCCCCTTGGTGGCATTTCGTGATGGCTGTGGTTTAGACCCAAATCGCGGGGAGAGCGCAAGCTCGATGTGGAGTTGCATTTCCACCGGGTGCCATGACCCATAGAATGGAAGGAGTTTTAGGTAGGCTCCGCCCTTAACCAAAGGGGACGACATGCCAAAAACATGAAGTCGAATTGGTACTCATACACTTGTGTGTGGGGGCGTTGGTAGACGCATTGTATTTCACCATGTGTTAAGAGCACAGTGCGGTAAGGCCATTGCGGCGGGTACGCACTCTAAACACTCGACTCCTACTGTCCGTCCGTTGATCTTGGCCAAACCCGACCACACAAAAATGGTGAAAATTCCCCCCCCCAGTACTCACAACAGGTGGTACGGTGAGGGTAAAACGTCATGTCCGACCGTCAAAACGGATGCACAATGAGCACCGGATAGCGCTCAGAGTTTTGACGAAGTTGGAGGCTGTTGAGGTTTCGGCTTTTACCGAAAAACAAAATAGAGTCGCTTACCTGGGCTAAAGCCGTCATAGATGCTTCTAAGACCAATGAGCCGGCTGAAAGAGCTTCAAATTCAGCTGTGTTAACGGCTAATGAAGTCAAAAGAATCAGATCACCTGCAGAACCCCTGCCTTCGAAAAAGGCAAGAAGCCCTAATGTCACCATCAACAGGACACTCACCAAGCCCTTCAATGAAGTGGCGAAGGAGAGTATAGTGATGGCCATTATAGACAGAAGTACTGAGGATGGTTCCATCCACAAGGACAAATGGCAATCAGCCATTATGGCTCATTGCCTCGATGTCTTCAGAGAAATGCCGGGCAAACCACCAATCTGCAACGATGCAGGATGGCATCAGGGGAGGGTAAAACTCTTATATTTCGGAGATGCCATATGAGTAGACCTGTATAAGGCTGCTCTGAGTCGAGCGTGTGAGGTGTGGCCGGGTGCCCAGTTGGAAGTCGTCGCAAAAACAACATCCCTAGTCACCCTAGGTTACATCAGAGGGTTACAGAAGAGCCCTCCAACCCGGCTGACATAATAGAAATAATAAAAGATTCCAATCCTGGACTGCCTGGAATCAGCAAGGTGGGTGAGGCGGATGGTAAAAACCGGCAGATCAATTTGATCCTTAACGCTGAATCCACCTCCCATATACAACGTGCAAGTGCAACCCTACAATATGGCATCGAGACTATAGTCTTGAAGGTACACAAGCAGGATATAGCTCCCGAGGGTGACTCGTCCACCGTGGTTGATACACGGCTTTCTGGAAGTGGGGAAGTACTCACGCCCATTATTTCTGGTGATTCCAACTCTAACAGAAGATCTGTAACTTCCTTCTCTGAGGACGAAAGCTCTACTTCTGACACAGAGGGGCTGAGGGGAGTCTCCGGACTCTTTGACGCATCTGGCGGGGACACGGTTCTCGATGATACGGACGAAGAGTTCGATAACACCCTTGTCGGGTTGGATGTGAATCTGTCAATTACCAATGATGGTAAGAATTCTACAGATTAACCTCCATCACGCTAAAGCAGCCTCAGCGGATCTATTGCTGCGCCTGTCCACAGGTGCAGTAGACATCGTCCTGATACAGGAGCCCTACGCAGTGTGCGGTATCAGGACACCCAACTTTAAACTGCTTGTGGCCAACTGTGAAGGCACTCCAAGAACCTGCATTTTGGCCAGAAAAAATCTAATTATCTTTCTCCTGGCTAATTTAAGTGGTAAAGACCAAACATCTGCTAGTATGGAGATCGGTAATCGCATATATTGGGTGGTCTCCAGTTACTTGCCTTATGAAGCTGTTGTACCAACTGCTCTATTCAGGGATGTAGTAGAAGAAGCAACGTCTGAGGAGGTCGAGCTGATTATTGGCGCAGACACGAACGCTCATCATACTATCTGGGGTAGTACGGAAATAAACAATAGAGGTGATTCGCTTCTTGACTTTATTCTAACTACCAACCAACGTATTTGTAACATAGGTGATAAACCGATTTACAATTAAAGACAGACAAGAAGTACTAGACGTAACGTTTGCTACTGACCGGCTGTAAGACAAAATTATTGGTGGAATGTACTGGACGACCACCCATTCTCAGATCACAATTTTATTGAGTTCAAACTCGCTGAAAAAGTGCCTGAACCTGCCGTCCACAGAAATGTGAGAAAGACAAAGTGGCACCTGTATGAGAAGAATTTCAAGAAAGTCCTCAACTCCAAACTTCTGTACGGACCGAATGACAAAGCCGGTCTGGATAATCTGGTCGAGCATATCACCACATCATTCAATAGTTCCCTTGAAGAAGCCTGTCCAAACACAAGGTACAATGATAAAACTAAATCCCAATGGTGGACTTCTGAGCTAACGGCTATGAAAAAGATCTGCAGCAAGGCTTGGGGATGCCTATAAAGAGCAACTCAAGATCTATAAGAAAAAGCTTAGAAAGGCGCAAAGACTCTCTTGGTATACCGTCTGTGGCGAAGTGGAAAAGGTGTCCGCTGAATATACTGCTCGACACACATTTCCCTGGGAACTCACCAACAGAACCCAAAGTTCAGCAAGACCAACAAGAATGCGAGCGTTGCTATCTTGTTGACTGAGAGATCCAGAATAAGCTGGGCTATTAACAGCTTTGAGCCCTTCAAGTCACCTGGACCAGATGGCATCACTCTAGCAGAAATGCAGAAAAGTACATTATCTCCTGGCTGGAGAAAATTTATGTAGGCTGTATCAGGCTTTCATACATCCCGAATCGATGGATGGATACCAAAGTGGTATTCATACCTAAAGCGGGGAAAATATCACACACTAGGCCAAAAGACTTCAGACCAATTAGCCTATCCTCCTTCCTATTGAAAGGTATGGAAAGACTTTTAGATTATTTCATTAACAAGGTTTGTAAACCGAGGGACCCCAGAAGGAGGAGTACTGTCTCCGCTAATTTGAAACCTAGCGGTGAATGAAATTCGCTAGAACTAGAACGTTGTGGCTGCAAGGTCGTGGCATATGCGGACGACGTGGCAATCGCAGTGAGTGGCAAATTCGAAAACGTCCTCCGAGACATTCTACAGGTGGCTCTGAATAAATTGGCTAGATGGGCCAGAAGCAGCGGTTTGGGCGTAAACCCAAGACAGAATTGGTTCTCTTTACTAGGATAAATGGAACAGATCTAGTCTTTTTTGAAAGTGCAAAATTTTTAGGAATAATTCTAGATAGAAAACTGTTATTTAGACTTAACATATTGGAACGTGTAAAGAAGGCCAACGTCGCCTTATATTCCTGCAAAAAGGCGGTAAGGTCGCGGGGCGCCTCTCTCCTAAAATCGTCCACTGGATATACGAGGTATGTTCAAAAAAAATCGCTAATTTTGTATTTTTTCAAAAAGTATTTATGAATTCATGAATATCTATTTTCTCCCCTTCAAAGTAATTCCCCTCGGATATAATACACTTCTGCCAACGTTTTTTCCAATCCTCGAAGCACATCAAATAATAATTTTTTGTGATCTTGTTCGGCTCCTCCTGCGATGCCGTCTTTATCTCCTCACTCGAGGCGTAGCGTCGTCCTTTCATGGGCCTTTTCAGTTTTCGGAACAAAAAATAGTCACAGGGGGCTAGGTCAGGGGAATACGGTGGCTGCGTCACCATTACTGTGTTGTTTTTGGCCAAATATTCGCGCACAAGCAACAATGTGTGTGCAGGGGCGTTATCATGGTGCAAAAGCCAGTTTTTGTTCATCCGCAAATCCGGGCGTTTTTGGCGGATTGCTTCGCGCATTTTGCGCATAGCTTGCAGGTAATATTCTTTATTGACCGTACTACCCTGTGGCAACAACTTATAATGCCCCACGCCCCTGCAATCAAAGAAAACTGTGAGCAAAACCTTTATGTTCGACCGAACTTTATGTTCGACCGAACTTGGCGTCTAAGAACATTTTGTACCACAGATAAACGTTGCTTTGGTCCAATGTAGCTTCACCATATGCCACAGTTTACATTCGGAATGCCTCAGAGCACTTTATTTTGTTTTTCACACAAAATATGATGCAGATTCTTTGATCCATTTTCTGAAATAGATAAAAATCGAAGACAAGTTAAAACACATCCAAGCACTACAGCTGTCAAAAATTAACTAAGCATTCAAAATGGCCGACTTTGTCAGCATACGTAAGGGACATGAGTACCAACATAACGCTACAAAAATATCAAAAATCAAATACACGTAGCCCGCGGAAATTAAAAAATCGCGATATTTTTTAACATACCTCGTATATAGCAGTAGTTCATCCTATACTGGTATACGGCATTGTGGTATGGTGGACGGCAACTGACAAAATAACCATCACTACTACTAACAAAGGTTCAGAGAACAGCCTGCCTGAGCATAAGCGGAACCTTAAGGACTACAGCGACCGAGTCTCTACAAGCCCTACTCCATATACTGCCGATTAATATTGTGGCGAGAGAAGTTGCAACCAAAGCGGAAATAAGATTAAACTGCCTATCAATGTGGAGGTACAAGAACTACGGTCACATGAGGATTTCAAAGTGTAGTGCTATGGTAACCGACCGAGACTATATACCAACTGTGTACACCTTCGAGAGAAATTACATCGCTATGATTCCCGCCAGAGATGAATGGGTTGGAAGAATACCAGGTAATATAAACCATCTCCACGTTCACACGGATGGTTCGAAGCTTGATGAAAAGGTTGGCTTCGGAGTACACTGTGCAGAGCTTAGTTTGGATATAGCTCACAGACTACCAGATACCTGCAGTGTCTATCAAGCCGAAATAATGCCAATATGGGAAGTAGCCAAGTGGCTGAGTCGCAACATAGTAACCAACACTGGCGTTGTCATGTACTCGGACAGCCAGGCTGCCATCAATTCTCTGGAGGCAACATTCCTAAATTCACAAACAGCCCTCGACTGCCGCAGATCTCTTAACGAGATGGCTGAGCAGTTTAATATACGCCTCATATGGGTGCCTGGGCATAGGGATATCCCGGGGAACTGCAAAGCCGATGAACTTGCTAGGAAAGGGACGACATTACAAATTCTCGAAGAATTTGCATATATTGGTGCGCCACTATCCACGTGCAAGCTTTGGCTTAGGCAAGAGGCAATCAGGCAGTCCAACGAAAGATGGACAGAAATCGGCACCTGCAGGGTAACTAGGCAAATCTTGCCAAGGTATGACCTGAGAAGATTATAATATCTCCTCGCACTAGAGAGGCAAATATTTTCTACGTTAGTATCAGTTCTGACGGAACATTGATCGGCGAACACGCCAAAATATTGGGTATTGACTCTAATGACTTCTGCAGAAGCTGTGGAGATGAGGAAGAAGTGGAGAGCATTGAACACTTGCTATGCGACTGCCCGCTCTGAGTAAACGACGACTGGACATACTGGGGTCGGCCTTTCTAGGCAGCCTAACAGATCTTTCCAGTACCGATATTCGTACTATCGATAAATTTGTATATCAAACAGGTTGGTTTCGATGAGGGGCATTTCAGCCCGTGGTAACACTAGGGACCTAAAGTGGTCTATGTGAGCTTGTATAAAAAAAAATACGGCTGTCACCCTAAACTAAACCGACACAAGTTCAAACCAAAAATGATGTTATAAGAAGCACAATGACATCATGATATTCCTTGAAACTACTGTGGTGGAAGAACAACACCCTGCAGCTAAAATCATTTCTAGTTGCGTATTGAACCAGTCATAAGCTAGTTGAAATGTGACCTATTCAAACCCATTCATCTCTGCCAGAAAAATTATTATCTGAGCTGCTTTACAGTAATTGCATGGTAACTAATTGGTGGTTACAGATCGACACGTTCGTCTCTCTGCCGTCAGCAGCAGAGAAATAAGCAAAAACGATTGTCTGAACTGCTTTACGAGCAAGTACTCGCTTGGTGGTGGCAGAGTGAATGTGTCTCTCTCCCACCACCATTCTCTTGTACTCTCTTATTCTCAAATATAGTAATAACTGAACGAGATATTAACTAGTGCTGAATTGTTAAGAAATGAACCAGTTTGGTGCCTATGACAAGCCAATGTTTAAATCGATAGTTCGTTTTATGAAAAAAAGACAGATATGTTACTAGTTTGAATTAAGTATAGTATATTTCTATATACAAACTAGTCATTTTGGCTGCAGGGCATCCACTGCATCACCACCACACTCCCAACTCATAACATCGAAAAGCGGCGTCGATGATGAAACATTAAGGGTCATGCAGATCATTGGCAAAGAGGCTACACCGATGAGTGAAACTCCCGACGCCGAGGGAGTGGACAGAACACTCGCAGCTAATGTGCATCGTGAACTGAAGCCGAAGCCTGAAAAAACATGAGCCAATAGAAATTCAGATGGCGACCAGAATGGAGTCAAGATTGGTTTCCTGTCATCATAGTACAGTTTTTATAATTGAAATATATTTTTAGAATTATGTATGTTTTATTCTCCCATTCTTTCTTTTTAATATGTTGTAATTTTTATTAAAAGAACTTTTATTAGGATCTTTTAAGGTCGGCAGAATGTTCAGTTCTCTGAACAGAATTGTATTAATTCGGCTAGATCTAATTATGCGTTCACAAAATGTCAGCAGGTAGCTATAGAGTTGTGGTGATATTTGTATATTCTAGACACACACACTATGTAGTGAAGATAAGGGACCAATCATAATATATAGTTATAGTAACAACAACAATCTCTACGAGTATATGCTGCACTGCGTAAGTCATTGAGCTAACGATATGTTGGTTAGTCTTACGATAAGTAAAAAATATTGTAAATATAAATAGTTCCTATTTAGAACTCAAGCCGTTCACATCATTTTTATATCTGCTAGCTGGGCTACAAACAGGTACAATAATGAAAATTTAAAAGCAGTTACCACAACTAACCTAGTGTCAATGAAAAAACAATCTTAAATCGATTGATACAACCATCAATTAGTGATAACTGGACCAATCAAACACAAGGGGTCGTAGAGTCGAGCAATTGAAGACAGAATAGAACGCTTCGTGACAACATTCCAATCGGTAAGAGGCTGTATTCCAAATATGAAGATCCCAGACTAGTCCAAGTGTTTTTGTGACGTCAGTACCATCGTGAAACTTCAACATAGTTTCGCATTGATCCGAAGGTAAGTCAATGTTTGAGCCAGTAAGCTTTTTACTGGCTATTTTGTTTGCGAAAGAAAGCGAAAAAAGCGAAACGATATTTTAATAATTTTCGAAAAATTTAACTGTTTTATTTGGCTCCTTTTTCTACAGTAAATTCAATATTTTTTCAATATAATACATTAGCTTGGTTTTGCTAGCATATCAACGAATCATTATGTATGTGCCAAAAAAAAAAATTATATTGTATACAGATCGACAACCATATCAACGGCACATAATGTCTGTTACCAGATATGTGCGTCAAAAACAATGCAATTTTTTTAGATTGACGCACATAACCACACGAACATGCATACATAAAGCGGACAACCAAACAGAGGACTTAGCAGCGGTCATCCGTTTTCTCAGCTGAGAATGGCAAATATGCATGCATGTATGTGTGAATCCCAGCGGTAAAAATTAGGTCTTAGGCGGCAAGCTATCTGGCCTGATTTAAGAGCCACGAGGCCTGGCCGCCGCATTCAATCTTTATTTATTTTTTACATGGAGTGACATTGCGAGGCCAGGCCTTGCATCTCGCGGTAAAAATCATGCCTAGCAAAGGATTGTCGAATGAAGGTCTGATGTAGGACTTCAAAAGGAAGGTCTTAAGAAGGACTTCGAAATGAAGGTATGATTTAGAGCTTCGAAATGAAGGCATGATCTAGGTCTGATGTACAGCTTCGAAGGAAAGTCCTACAGTAAATCAAAATGCAGACCAAATAATGTATTTTAAATGAATGTCACATTCAGCACTTCAAATGCATAGTACAGGAGTTCGCAAAGATAATATAGAATAATTTTTATAAGAATCTATCTTAATCTATCAAAAACACAAAGCAACTGACCTCTACAAAACCTTTGCAACGACTAATTGTTTGTTAATTTTAGTTGTCTTCACCTTCACTTTTCAATTTGTGTTTGTGTTTTTTTTTTGCATAAAACTGGTTTTGAACTCTCGCAGTAGCAACAAAGTTCATACATGAGAAACTTGAGAGAGGGAGAACGAATTCGTGTACACTCTGCCGTCCTTCTCCCGTCTTTTATCATGCATGATTATGTCCACACAAAACTTAAATGTTGTGTGTTAAACACCTTCGATATGATATATTTTTAGAAGGACAGAATCATGCCTGATAAAAGACCGGAGAAGGAAGGCAGAGTGTACATTTTTCTACATATGGAAAAACTTGAGAGAGAGGGAGAACGAAACGCATCAATATATGAACATATATCGGCGGTGGTTGTCAATAATTCAATTTGACTGCTGACCATGAAGAACGACTTTTCGCTGACATCTTTTAGAAGGCGTTAGAAATGTTTGAAAAAAGACGCGAGCAGGAGGCACGGTTACTTTTTTAAAAGTGAGAGATTGCACATTTTTCAGGCCTTCATAAAGAAGGCATGCGTGCCTTCCAATACAAGGTGTTGGAAGCCCTTCTATCAGGCCTGATGCCTAGAAGGCCTGGACCATTTTACTGCTGGGAAGAGCGCCGCACTGTGGTTCAGAAATGAATTTTACTGGCCAAAAAACAAATTTTTTGTCATCGCCGATTTCTAAAATTTTAATGCCATTCAATAGCAAACATATTGAGACTAGGGTAGCCCTAAAATTAGATCAAAATATTTATTATTGTGAGCGTGGTGGTCGATAGAGGGTAAATTTTTTGTTACGTAGGTAGGATAGTACTCTTTGAGAAATTGCCAAAAGTATTACTGTACTGTTTACACGTGGTTTGTTATAACATATTTCCAAAGGTACTATATTTTTGTCAAATTGGAAATTTAGTGGAATGAAACTTTTTAGCATAAATGGAAATTTAGTGGAATGAAACTTTTTAGCATCACGAGACTTTAAGAAGATTGTGGTACCCCAAGGAAGGTGAAAGTGTCCTCTTTAAGCCTATGTATGCTTTTGTAGCTGCCCTGTTGGTCTGCCAGGCTGGTCTGTTTTTATTTTACCTGTTCATATGACTATGTTGTAGGAACACCAAGCGAAGTTGTGTGTGTTTTATGACATATCTTCTGTATATATAAACAGTAAGGAAAGGCAGAAAGTCGGGCGGGGCCGACTATATAATACCCTACAGCTCCCAAACAATGCGATAAAGGTCATTGCGATAATAATTTGGAATAATTGGTAAGTAGGCAGGAACATATTATCTAATTCTGAGCCGATAATCGCTAAATTAAGCAATATTCGTTCCTAAATTGAGAAACATCTTTCGGGAAAATATTAATGATCGGAAGTAAAGTACAAATTCTATAGCGCTTTGATACCAAATCAGGAGGAACATATATATGGAGGTTATATATAAATCTGAACGGATTTTCCTTGAATATTCATTCATGTAAAAATAAACTTCTTTCTGTCAAATTTCGTACTGACCGGATATAAAATACAGTCTCTACAGAACTTACATGTTAAATCGGGGGTAACATATATATGGGGGCTATATCTAAATCTGAACCGATTTCCCTCAAATTTGCCAGTGTTAATTCATGTAATGAGAAACCTCTTCTGACATTTTTTTTTAATGATCGGATTTAAAATACAGTTCTACAGCGCTTACATGTCAAATCGGGGGTAACATATACATATATGGGGGCTATATCTAAATCTGAACCGATTTCCCTCAAATTTGGCAGTATTACTTCATGTAATAAGAAAAATCTTTCTGCCGAATTTCGTACTGAGCGGATTAAAAATACACTTTTTACAGCGCTTACATGTAAAATGGGGGCTATATCTAAATCTGAACCGATTTTCTCCGAATTTGGTAGTATTCCTTCATGTAATAAGAAACCTCTCTCTGCCGAATTTCACACTGATCGGTTATAAAATAAATTTTTTACGGTGCTTACATGTGAAATTGGGGGTAACGTATATATGGGGGCTATATCTAAATCTGAACCGATTTCTTCCAAATTTAACAGTGTTCATTAATATAATAAGAGACCTCTTTTTGCTGAATTTCATACTGATCGGATATAAAATAAAGTTTTTACAGCGCTTACATGTCAAATCGGGGCTAACATATATATGGGGGCTATATCCAAATCTGAACCGATTTTAACCAAATTAAATAGGGATCGTCCTAGGGCCAAAAAAAGATATGTGCAAAGTTTCGTCAAGATCGGGCAATAATTGCGACCTGTACTTTGATTACAAGAATACATCTACAGACGGACAGACAGACAGACATAGCTAAATCGACTCAGAAAGTGATTACAAGTCGATCGGTATAATAAACAATGGATCTATCTCTTCTCCTTTTGGGTGTTACAAACAAATGCACAAAGTCATAATACCCTGTACCACAGTGTGGTGTAGGGTATACAAATGAATCGTGGTTTGTTCGACTGTTTAAAACTTGAAAACTATTGGACCAATTTGGATACTTCCTTCTGCAGATGTGTTCGTAATTGCTCCGCGAAGGTTTAGGAAAAATAATAGTCGCAAAATTTCCAACAGGTGGCGCTGACCACTAGACCGCGGAGGTGGTCAGCTACAAAGCTGACATTTTACATAACCATATACAAGAATGTTGTATAAACAACGGACTTTTCACGTAGTCATTTTTTTCCCTGTGGTCAGTTCTAGCGCTACCAACAAATTGAGTATTGTTTTTGTCCATTAGGACGCATCTTATAAGATCAAAAGTTACAATTTTGTAAACATGAAGTAATATACCCGACAAATATGAAAGCGGAAAATAATTTTGAGTTCTCTGAGTGTGGTCAGTGTAGCAGTAACCAAATTTCTTGTCATTATTTCAGTAGTTTTAAAAGTTATTTAAGAGCTATGAATCTTAAAATTTAAATGTACATACGAGGTATGTTCAACAAATATTGGGAATTTTTAATTTCTGCGGGCTACGTGTATTTGATTTTTGATATTTTTGTAGCGTTATGTTGGTACTCATGTCCCTTTCTTATCCTGACAAGGTCGGCCATTTTGAATGTTTAGTTAATTTTTGACAGCTGTTGTGCTTGGATGAGTTTTAACTTGTCTTCGATTTTTATCTATTTCAGAAAATGGATCAAAGAATCTGCATCAAATTTTGTGTGAAAAACAAAATAAAGTGCGCTGACGCATTCCGAATGTTGACTGTGGCATATGGTGAAGCTACCTTGGACCATAGCAACGTTTATCGGTGGTACAAAATGTTCTTAGAGGGCCGAGAAGATGCGAAGGACGAACAGCGTGCCGGACGCCCGAGCACGTCAACAACAGACGAAAACAATGATAAAGTAAATACAATAATATTGGCCAATCGACGAATTACCATTAGAGAAGTTGCTGAGTATCTAAACATATCGATTGGCTCGTGTCATTCGATTTTAACCAATGATATGGGCATGAGTCGGGTCGCCGCTAAATTCGTGCTCAATTTGGACCAAAAACAGCATCGCGTTAACATTGCTCAGGAGATGTCGAACTCGGGGACTGACGACCCAAATTTGCTCTAGAGGGTCATAACTGGTGACGAATCATGGGTTTATGGTTACGACGTGGAAACTATAGCTCAATCATCCCAATGGAAGCTGCCGCATGAACCAAGTCCGAAAAAAGCGTGCCAAGTTCGGTTGAACGTAAAGGTTTTGCTCACAGTTTTCTTTGATTGCAGGGGCGTGGTGCATTATGAGTTCTTGCTACAGGGTAGTACGGTCAATAAAAAATATTACCTGCAAGTTATCGCCCGGATTTGTGGAAGAACAAAAACTGTCTTTTGCACCATGATAACACCCCTGCACACACATCGTTGCTTGTGCGCGAATATTTGGCCAAAAACAACATAGTAACGGTGCCGCAGCCACCGCATTCCCCTGACCAAGCCCCCTGTGACTATTTTTTGTTCCCAAAACTGAAAAGGCCCATGAAATGACGACGCTACGCCACGATTGAGGAGATGAGGACGGCGTCGAAGGAGGAGCTGAACAAGATCACAAAAAATGATTATTTGAAGTGCTTCGAGGATTGGAAAAAACGTTGGCAGAAGTGTATTATATTCATGAATAAATAAATACTTTTCGAAAAAATACAAAATTCGCGATATTTTTTGAACATACTACGTACATATCTCAAAGAGGATTCGAATTGGCCTCAAGGGAGGACTTTATGTCGGAAAATTTAGAATTGGCAACACAACCTCTTAGCTTTAGACAGGATCGTTCGATTTTCGCGATTTTGGTCTTGATGGATTCATATAGGCCCCAGGAAGGGACACCATGGAGAACAATTTAGGAATGTTCAAGGCGGCGCGACACGGCCATCAATCTCATAGCTCAAGAATGATCCTTCGATTTTCGCGATTTGGGCTTTATGGATTCGTATTAGCCCCAGGAGAGACACAATGGAGGAAAATGTAGGATTATTCAAAACGACATGACACGGCCATCGCCGATCTTTCGATTTTCACGAGTGTGGTGCCTTTCACAAAAAAAATTTCGAGGTATATCGAAACCGTTGCACCAATCGTCTTGAAGTTTTTTAGTTTATACTATTGATAGCATTGTAAAAAACTGATCATTAATCAAAACAATTGTGGGAGACCACCAAAATCACTCGGCAACTGTAGCGATAGATCTAAATGGCGGAAACTTAACCCTAGAACACTAAACCTCTTTTTTTACACTTTAATACTAAACCTCGCCTGTGAGGCTACCTTTTCAAAAAGAACAAAATTTTCCTAGTTTAAATTTTTTTTTTTTTTTAAGACTTTTTTTATGGAGAATACACTTATTTATTTAGAAATCAAAAGGGAACTCATTTATTTTTTTATACATTTCATAAAGAAAATTACATTAAAATGCACAACTTTTTTTTGTTTGTTTTTAAAAAGAGATTATTTAAAAAAAATAAATAAAAATAAATATTTCAGTTCATAAACTTAAATTTATCAAATTCTTATACGTATTTGTACTTACTTCCATTAAAAAAAAACAAAAAAATTATATAATGTATATTTTACCTTGTACATAAAAATTAAATCAGGTATTTTTTTTATATATATATATATTTTTTTTTTATATTTTTATATATATTTTTTATATATAGTTCTTCCAGCCATTTTTGTATTTGGGAATCGGGAACACACATCTCAAAAAATTAAATAAAAACGGACTAAATCTTAATTATATACTTACAATTGGACCAAGAATTTAAACAAGAATTCGCAAAAATATTTACCTTTAATACTAAACCTCGCCTCACAGGCGACAAGCATATGTATATATCAGTAACTAAAAGACACAGAGCTATGAGCGTCCACTCACATACTCATACAGCAGTCGACTGAGTTGACACGAAACCACGTGTTGATTTTTGCAACCGATCGTAAGATATCGTGTCAACAAAAAAAAGAGTCGCCTCACAGACCGGGTTTAGTGTTCTAGGGTTAAGGATATCAATGAAGAAATCGGATGTGAAACTATTGCAGAAAGATTGTTACATCAATTGCGATCACAAAAACAACGCACAAAAGCCGAAATTGTTGAAAAAGTTTTAAACGCTAGTCCTCTGAGAACAAAACAGATTATTAAGAGCATTCCAACTCCAAGCGATGAAAAACGGTTCTAAAATGAAGAGGCATTAGCATTATTTTTGGATTTGAAGTTAACAAAACACCAATATACACAGCTCAGGTTGCGGGCGATTAAAAAAGACTCAAATCTGTATCCATCATATCATCACATATTGCTGCTAAAAAGGACTGTTTGCCACCAACGGACACTATTAAAATCACATCGAGTTCGGCATTTAAGGCACATGATTCGAAGAAATATGGGAACTGCAAGTTCTCAGGCCTTCTTAGTCATGCCGGAGGGCTTCTCTACACATTACCTGTTCCTTTCCATTTAACATTGCGTGAGATTGGGAAGCAAGGCCTTCCTTTCCATTTCCCTGCAAGAAGGCCTTCATAGACACAGGCATAAGTCATGTCTGAAAAAATCAAGCCTTCAGGCAGGACTATGAAAGAAGGCCTGCTAAAGGCCAGATAAAATAAGGCATAAGTCTAGTCTGAAAAAATCAGGCCTTCAAGAAAGAAGAAAAAAGAATGTCTGCTGAAGGCCAGCTTAAAGAAAGCATAAATCCTGTCTGAAAAAAACAGGCCTTCTTCAGGGGCTTAATTCGAAGGCCTGCTAAAGGTATGAAGCCAGAGGCAACTTATAAGGTGTTCCCAAATGATAACATATTGCATGTCAGAAAATTGTACTAATATTAAAAATTATTTATTTTTATTTTAGTTTAAATGCTACAACACAAAGAAATAAATCAATTCCATGAATAATTTTAAAACTAAAGATGTAAAAATCTCTACTAATAGGCTGTATTTAGTATAACACATCACCAGAAACCACTTCAACTCACTTCAAAAACAGAACTTTTTCGCACATTATCTAATTGCAACTTCACACCCGAACGGATCATCGCTAGAACAGAAACTGATAACAACTGATAGCGTTTTATTAGAACTGGTTTTGGTTTTAAACACATGTTTTTTTGTAGGTACGCACCTACAGATGTCATTAAGCATCATTTGGTACCAATCGGAGATCTATCAGAGGAAGCCCAGGAAAAAAGAAATAAAGATTACAGGTTTTATAGAGAGCACAATACCAGAAAAATATCTCGTAATTGTACAAACGAAGATCTATTTAATATTTTGTTGGCAACGTCAGATCCCCTCATCACCAGCATTCGAAATCAGGGGAAAGTTGAACATCGGGACTTAGATGAAGATGCAAGAGGGCTGCTAGAGGACAGAAATAATACGGAACAAAATATGGAATATTTGCAGGACGAATACAAATTATAATTTACTGTTTTTGTTACATATATAAGTAACAAATAAATGCTTCCCCTTATCGAGGAAATTTTTTAGTCGAAAATTTTTTTTTTTTAGTATTACAAAATTTATTATTAAAATGGTTTATTTATCAATAATAAATAATTAATAAATAAAGAAGATGAAAACAAAACAAAACCCCACATTTCCATGCTAAATATTAAAAAAATTAAAAGTTCAACTTTGACCTTGAATTCCTCAATAACCAGGGTTACCATAACCTTTTTCGGAAAGGAGGACTTTTGTGTCAGAAAAGGAGGACAATTGTAACATTTACAAAGAGAGTTTGGAACTTTCGGAGGACATTTAAAAAACATGATTTCCAGTAATAATGATTTGTACAACAATTTGTGTTTTATAGCGCTTAGATGCCAAATCGGAGGACGATATCTAAATCTGAACAAATTTTCTTCAAATTTGGCAAGGTTTGTACTTGGGTGCTTAGGTTTAGGTTAGGGTGGCAGCCGTATTTTTTTTTTACAAGCTCACATAGACCAGTTTAGGTCCCTAGTGTTACCACGGGCTGAAATGCCCCTCATCGAAACCAACCTGTTTGATATATAAATTTATCGATAGTACGAATATCAGTACTGGAAAGATCTGTTAGGCTGCCTAAAAAGGCCGACCCCAGTATATCCAGTCGTCGTTTACTCAAAGCGGGACAGTCGCAAAGCAAGTGCTCAATGCTCTCCACTTCTTCCTCATCTCCACAGCTTCGGCAGAAGTCATTGGACTCAATACCCAATCTTTTGGCGTGTTCGCCGATCAAGCAGTGTCCCGTCAGAACCTGTACTAACGTAGACAATCGTTTCCTCTCTAGTGCGAGGAGATATTTTGACCTTCTCAGGTCATACCTTGGCCAGATTTGTCTAGCTACCCTGCAGGTGCCGATTTCTGTCCATCTATCGTTGGACTGCCTGATTGCCTCTTGCCTAAGCCAAAGCTTGCACGTGGATAGTGGCGCACCAATATATGCAAATTCTTCGAGAATTTGTAATGTCGTCCCTTTCCTAGCAAGTTCATCGGCTTTGCAGTTCCCCGGGATATCCCTATGCCCAGGCACCCATATGAGGTGTATATTAAACTGCTCAGCCATCTCGTTAAGAGATCTGCGGCAGTCGAGGGCTGTTTGTGAATTTAGGGATGTTGCCTCCAGAGAATTGATGGCAGCCTGGCTGTCCGAGTAAATGACAACGCCATTGTTGGTTACTATGTTGCGACTCAGCCACTTGGCGACTTCCCATATTGCCATTATTTCGGCTTGATAGACACTGCAGGTATCTGGTAGTCTGTGAGCTATATCCAGACTAAGTTCTTCACAGTGTACTCCGAAGCCAACCTTTTCATCAAGCTTCGAACCATCCGTGTAAAAGTGGAGATGGTTTATATTACCTGGTATTCTGCCGACCCATTCATCTCTGGCGGGAATCATAGTGATGTAATTTCTCTCGAAGGTGTACACTGTTGGTATATAGTCCACTCGGTCGGTTACCATAGCACTACACTTTGATATCCTCATGTGACCATAGTTCTTGTACCTCCACATTGATAGGCAGTTTAATCTTATTGCCGCTTTGGTTGCAACTTCTCTCGCCACAATATTAATCGGCAGTATATGGAGTAGGGCTTGTAGAGACTCGGTCGCTGTAGTCCTTAAGGCTCCGCTTATGCTCAGGCAGGCAGTTCTCTGAACCTTTGTTAGTAGGTTGGTAATGGTTAGTTTGTCAGTTGCCGTCCACCATACCACAATACCGTATAACAGTATTGGACGAACTACTGCTATATATATCCAGTGTACGATTTTAGGAGAGAGTCCCCACCGCGACCCTACAGCCTTTTTGCAGGAATATAAGGCGACGTTGGCCTTCCTTACACGTTCCAATACGTTAAGTCTAAATAATATTTTCCTATCTAGAATTATTCCTAAAAATTTTGCACTTTTAGAAAAGACTAGATCTGTTCCATTTATCCGAGGTGGAGGGTCCACATGTGGGATATTATTCATCCTAGTAAAGAGAACCAATTCTGTCTTGTTGGGGTTAACGCCCAAACCGCTGCTTCTGGCCCATCTAGCCAACTTGTTCAGAGCCACCTGTAGGATGTCTCTGAGGACGTTTACGAATTTGCCACTCACTGCGATTGCCACGTCGTCCGCATATGCCACGACCTTGCAGCCACAACGTTCTAGATCTAGCAGGATTTCATTCACCGCTAGGTTCCAAATTAGTGGAGACAGTACTCCTCCTTGCGGGGTCCCTCTGTTTACATACCTTGTTAGAGTTGTGGACCCTAGACATGCTGTTATGCGTCTTCTGGTGAGCAGACTTTGAATTAGTCTAATCAAACTAGTGTTAACTTTTAGATGTGAGAGTGCCGCAATTACCCCATCGGAGTGAATGTTGTTAAAAGCCCCTTCTATGTCAAGAAATGCCACCATGGTGAATTCCTTGAAGTGCAGGGACGATTCGATAGTGCTCACAAGTTCGTGCAGGGCTAATTCAGTAGACTTGCCCTTGTTGTAAGCATGTTGGTTCCCCGACAGGAGTTTTGTATCCAGGTTTTCCCTAATGAAATGATCTAAAAGTCTTTCCAGACCTTTCAATAGGAACGAGGATAGGCTAATTGGTCTGAAGTCTTTTGGCCTAGTGTGTGATATCTTTCCCGCTTTAGGTATGAATACCACTTTGGTATCCCTCCATCGATTCGGGACGTATGAAAGCCTGATACAGCCTACATAAATTTTCTCCAGCCAGGGGATAATGTACTTTAACATTTTCTGCATTTCTGCTGGAGTGATGCCATCTGGTCCAGGTGACTTGAAGGGCTCAAAGCTGTTAATAGCCCAGCTTATTCTGGATCTCTCAGTCAAGAAGCTAGCGACGCTCGCACTCTTGTTGGTCCTGCTGATCCTCGGGTTCTGTTACAGAGTTCCCCGGGAAATGTGTGTCGAGCAGTACATTGAGCGACTGCTCGCTGTTTTTGGTCCAGTTATTTGCCTCATCCTGTAAATATCCCACTGTACAGGGTGAAGCAGATAATATCTTCCTCAGTCTAGCGGTGTCGGAGACCTTTTCCACTTCACCACAGAAGGTATACCAAGAGCGCCTTTGCGCCTTTCTAAGCTCCTTCTTATAGATCTTGAGTTGCTCTTTATAGGCATCCCAATCATTAGCGACCCCAGTAGATTTAGCCTTATTGAATAGCTTGTTGCAGGTCTTTTTCATAGCCGTTAGCTCAGAAGTCCACCATTGGGGTTTAGTTTTACCCTTGTACCTTGTTTTTGGACAGGCTTCTTCAAGGGATCTATTGAATGATATGGTGATATGATCGACCAGATTATCCAGACCGGCTTTGTCATTCGGTTCGTACGGAAGTTTAGAGTTGAGGACTTTCTTGAAATTCTTCTCATACAGATGCCACTTTGTCTTCCTTACATTTCTGTGGACGGCGGGTTTAGGCGCTTTTTCCGCGAGTTTGAACTCAATATAATGGTGATCTGAGAATGAGTGGTCGTCCAGTACATTCCACCCAATAATTTTGTCTGACAGCCGGTCAGTAGCAAACGTTACGTCGAGTACTTCTTGTCTGTCTTTTATTGTGAAGGTCGGTTTATTACCTATGTTACAAATACTAAGATTGGTAGTTAGAATAAAGTCAAGAAGCGAATCACCCCTATTGTTTATATCCGTACTACCCCAGATAGTATGATGAGCGTTCGTGTCTGCGCCAATAATCAGCTCGAGCTCGTCAGACGTTGCTTCTTCTACTACTTCCCTGAATAGAGCAGTCGGTACTACAGATTCATAAGGCAAGTAGCTGGAGACCACCCAATATATGCGATTACCGATCTCCAGGCTAGCAGCTGTTTGGTCTTTACCACTTAAATTAGTCAGGAGAAAGATACTTAGATCTTTCCTGGCCAAAATGCAGGTTCTTGGAGTGCCTTCACAGTTGGCCACAAGCAGTTTAAAGTTGGGTGTCCTAATACCGCACACCCTTCCTCCCACTACGTAGGGCTCCTGTATCAGGACGATGTCTACTGCGCCTGTGGACAGGCGCAGCAATAGAGCCGCTGAGGCTGCTTTAGCGTGATGGAGGTTAATCTGTAGAATTCTTACCATCATTGGTAATTGACAGATTAACATCCACCCCGACAAGGGTGTTATCGAACTCTTCGTCCGTATCGTCGAGAAGCATGTCCCCGCCAGATGCGTCAAAGAGTCCGGAGACTCCCCTCAGCCCCTCTGTGTCAGAAGTAGAGCTTTCGTCCTCAGAGTAGGACGTTACAGATCTTCTGTTAGAGTTGGAGTCACCAGAAATAATAGGCGTGGCTACCTCCGCACTTACAGAAAGTGCCACGGTGGACGACTCACCTTCTGCAGTGGGAGCTATATCCTGCTTGTATATCTTCAAGACTATAGTCTCGAAGCCATATTGTAGGGTTGCACTCGCACTTTGTATATGGGAGGTGGATTCAGCGTTTAGGATAAGATTGACCTGTCGCTTTTTACCATCCGCCTCACCCACCTTGCTGATTCTCCAATTATGGGCCGGCAGACCAGGATTGGAATCTTTTATTATTTCTAAGATGTCAGCCGGGTTGGAGGGCTCTTCTGTAACCCAGGTGATGGCTCTAGGGTGACTAGGGATGTTGTTTTTTTCGACAACATCCAACTGGGCACCCGGCCACACCTCACCCGCTCGACTCAGAGCAGCCTTATAAAGGTCTACTGATCTGGCATCACCGAAATATAAGAGCTTTACTCTCCCCTGATGCCATCCTGCATCGTTGCAGATTGGTGGTTTGCCCGGCATTTCTCTACGGACATCGAGGTAATGAGCCATAATGGCTGATTGTACATGACTCCATTTGTCCTTGAGGATGGATCCATCCTCACTACTTCTGTCTATAACAGCCATCACTAGACTCTCCTTCGCCACTTCATTGAAGGGCTTGGTGAGTGTCCTGTTGATGGTGACATTAGGGCCTCTTGCCTTTTTCGAAGGCAGGGGTTCATCAGGTGATCTGATTCGTTTTACTTTATTAGCCGTTAACACAGCTGAATTTGTGGCTCTTTCAGCCGGTTGATTGGCCTTAGAAGCATCTATGACGCCTTTAGCCCAGGTAAGTGACTCTTTTTGTTTTTCGGTAAGAGCCGAAACCTCAACAGCCCCCAACTTCGTCAAACCTCTGAGCGCTACACGATGCTCATTGTGCTTCCGTTTTGACGGTCGGACATGACGTTTTCCCCTCACCGCACCACCTGTTGTGAGTACTTGGGGGAGATTTTCACCATTTTTGGTGTGGTCGGCTTTGGCCAAGACCAACGGACGGACAGTCGGACGATTGGGGAATCGCGCTCCATCGGAACACGAAGGCATCCCCGTCAAGAGAATTTATTTTAATTTTGTCTGTATTAGACCGTAATAGGTACTACGATGTAGGCCTTACAGACTTTGTACAGATTTTTGCTATTGCGTAATAGGTACTGGTAACTATCCGCTATGTGATAAACACGTCCGTTCACTGCGAATGATCAGCAACGAATTACTACTTGGGTGCTACATTTAAATGTGAACCGATTTACACCAAATTCGACAATGTCGGTCCTAGGATCAAGAAACCATCCATCCTGCTTAATTTCAAAGTGATTGGATATAAGAAAGCTTTTGTAGCGCTAAAAGGCTAATTCGGAAAGAAATTTTATATAGGGCCCATGTCTAAATCTTAAAAAAAAGTGAACAAGCTAAGGAGTTACATGTCGAACAAAAAAAAATTTCTTTCCAAAGATACAGAGTTTTGGGCAGTAAAAAAACGATTCTGAACCACTGTGCACCGTAGAGTTAACATTAGCATGTGTGAGTTTTCTTTGATTTAAAAACACTGCCAAAAATATGCTATAAATAGTCCCAATATGGCCACAATGAAATCCATTTCCATTTGTGTTATTAGTTGTGGTCCATCTCTTGTTGGGGCTCAAAAGCGGTATCAAATGGATCTTCATTAGTAACACCACTTGCTCTAGTTAAAAGATTATTTTCCTTCTGAAATCTTGTAGAAATTGTTTTTTCTGATTCATATGTGAAGAAATTCATTCAAATATTATATATATATACGAGGTTTGTTCAAAAAATTTTTATTTCCGCGGGCTACGTGTATTTGATTGTTGATATTTTTGTAGCGTTAGGTTGGTACTCATGTCCCTTACTTATGCTGACAAGGTCGGCCATTTTGAATGTTTAGTTAATTTTTGACAGCTGTTGTGCTTGGATGTGTTTTAACTTGTCTTCGATTTTAATCTATTTCAGAAAATGGATCACATTTTTTTCTGCATCAAATTTTGTGTGAAAAACAAAATAAAGTGCGCTGACGCATTCCGAATGTTGACTGTGGCATATGGTGAAGCTACCTTGGGCCAAAGCAAAGTTTATCGGTGGTACAAAATGTTCTTAGAGGGCCGAGAAGTTGCGAAGGTCGAACAGCGTGCCCGACGCCCTTTTTTTTTTGCTAACAGTTTTCTTTGATTGCAGGGGCGTGGTGCATTATAAGTTCGTGCCACAGGGTAGTACGGTCAATAACGGTTATTACCTACAATTTATGCGCAAATTGCGGGAAGCAATCCGCCAAAAACGCCCGGATTTGTGGAAGAACAAAAACTGTCTTTTGTACCATGATAACGCCCCTGCACACACATCGTTGCTTGTGTGCGAATATTTGGCCAAAAACAACACAGTAATGGTGCCGCAGCCACCGTATTTCCCTGACCTAGCCCCCTGTGACTATTTTTTGTTCCCAAAACTGAAAAGGCCCATGAAAAGACGACGCTACGTCACGATTGAGGAGATAAAGACGGCATCGAAGGAGGAGCTGAACAAGATCACAAAAAAGATTATTTGAAGTGCTTCGAGGATTGGAAAAAACTTTTGCCAGAAGAGTATTATATCCGAAGGGGACAAAATAGATATTCATGAATAAATAAATACTTTTTGAAAAAATACAAAATTCGCGATATTTTTTGAACATACCTCGTATATATTTATATATCATTATTATATTTGTGAATAAGTGTTTCATTGTGTAGCATACGTGTGGCGTTGTTCGCTAACAAACGTAGGTCGAAAAGTTTGTGCATAGAGAAGTTGGTATTAAATAATGCGTAACATTTGTTAAAGTGTTTAGCTAAAAAAAGATTACCGCCCACCCAAATTTGAACCCAATCCGTTAATCCTATCGAGAGTTATCGTGCGCATCAACTAGACAGATGGGCGGACTTTGCTCTAATGACTTCAAATGTCCTAAAACGGATTTTCCGTCGAACATTTTTTTGTCTCAGGTCACTTCTGCGGCGTGTTAGATTCGAAATTTCACTTTTATATGTATCGCCCGGATTTGTGGAAGAACAAAAACTGACTTTTGCACCATGATAACACCCCTGCACACACATCGTTGCTTGTGCGCGAATATTTGGCCAAAAACAACATAGTAACGGTGCCGCAGCCACCGCATTCCCCTGACCAAGCCCCCTGTGACTATTTTTTGTTCCCAAAACTGAAAAGGCCCATGAAATGACGACGCTACGCCACGATTGAGGAGATGAGGACGGCGTCGAAGGAGGAGCTGAACAAGATCACAAAAAATGATTATTTGAAGTGCTTCGAGGATTGGAAAAAACGTTGGCAGAAGTGTATTATATTCATGAATAAATAAATACTTTTCGAAAAAAATACAAAATTCGCGATATTTTTTGAACATACTACGTACATATCTCAAAGAGGATTCGAATTGGCCTCAAGGGAGGACTTTATGTCGGAAAATTTAGAATTGGCAACACAACCTCTTCGCGATTTTGGTCTTGATGGATTCATATAGGCCCCAGGAAGGGACACCATGGAGAACAATTTAGGAATGTTCAAGGCGGCGCGACACGGCCATCAATCTCATAGCTCAAGAATGGTCCTTCGATTTTCGCGATTTGGGCTTAATGGATTCGTATTAGCCCCAGGAGAGACACAATGGAGGAAAATGTAGGATTGTTCAAAACGACATGACACGGCCATCGCCGATCTTTCGATTTTCACGAGTGTGGTGCCTTTCACAAAAAAAATTTCGAGGTATATCGAATTTAAATCTGGAAAACCATTGCACCAATCGTCTTGAAGTTTTTTTAGTTTATACTTTTGAAGCATTGTAAAAAACTGATCATTAATCAAAACAATTGTGGGAGACCACCAAAATCACTCGGCAACTGTAGCGATAGATCTAAATGGCGGAAACTTAAGGATATCAATGAAGAAATCGGATGTGAAACTATTGCAGAAAGATTGTTACATCAATTGCGATCACAAAAACAACGCACAAAAGCCGAAATTGTTGAAAAAGTTTTAAACGCTAGTCCTCTGAGAACAAAACAGATTATTAAGAGCATTCCAACTCCAAGCGATGAAAAACGGTTCTAAAATGAAGAGGCATTAGCATTATTTTTGGATTTGAAGTTAACAAAACACCAATATACACAGCTCAGGTTGCGGGCGATTGAAAAATACTCAAATCTGTATCCATCATATCACCACATGTTGCTGCTAAAAAGGACTGTTTGCCACCAACGGACACTATTAAAATCACATCGAGTTCGGCATTTAAGGCACATGATTCGAAGAAATATGGGAACTGCAAGTTCTCAGGCCTTCTTAGTCATGCCGGAGGGCTTCTCTACACATTACCTGTTCCTTTCCATTTAACATTGCGTGAGATTGGGAAGCAAGGCCTTCCTTTCCATTTCCCTGCAAGAAGGCCTTCATAGACATAGGCATAAGTCATGTCTGAAAAAATCAAGCCTTCAGGCAGGACTATGAAAGAAGGCCTGCTAAAGGCCAGATAAAATAAGGCATAAGTCTAGTCTGAAAAAATCAGGCCTTCAAGAAAGAAGAAAAAAGAATGTCTGCTGAAGGCCAGCTTAAAGAAAGCATAAATCCTGTCTGAAAAAAACAGGCCTTCTTCAGGGGCTTAATTCGAAGGCCTGCTAAAGGTATGAAGCCAGAGGCAACTTATAAGGTGTTCCCAAATGATAACATATTGCATGTCAGAAAATTGTACTAATATTAAAAATTATTTATTTTTATTTTAGTTTAAATGCTACAACACAAAGAAATAAATCAATTCCATGAATAATTTTAAAACTAAAGATGTAAAAATCTCTACTAATAGGCTGTATTTAGTATAACACATCACCAGAAACCACTTCAACTCACTTCAAAAACAGAACTTTTTCGCACATTATCTAATTGCAACTTCACACCCGAACGGATCATCGCTAGAACAGAAACTGATAACAACTGATAGCGTTTTATTAGAACTGGTTTTGGTTTTAAACACATGTTTTTTTGTAGGTACGCACCTACAGATGTCATTAAGCATCATTTGGTACCAATCGGAGATCTATCAGAGGAAGCCCAGGAAAAAAGAAATAAAGATTACAGGTTTTATAGAGAGCACAATACCAGAAAAATATCTCGTAATTGTACAAACGAAGATCTATTTAATATTTTGTTGGCAACGTCAGATCCCCTCATCACCAGCATTCGAAATCAGGGGAAAGTTGAACATCGGGACTTAGATGAAGATGCAAGAGGGCTGCTAGAGGACAGAAATAATACGGAACAAAATATGGAATATTTGCAGGACGAATACAAATTATAATTTACTGTTTTTGTTACATATATAAGTAACAAATAAATGCTTCCCCCTTATCGAGGAAATTTTTTAGTCGAAAAAATTTTTTTTTTTTAGTATTACAAAATTTATTATTAAAATGGTTTATTTATCAATAATAAATAATTAATAAATAAAGAAGATGAAAACAAAACAAAACCCCACATTTCCATGCTAAATATTAAAAAAATTTAAAGTTCAACTTTGACCTTGAATTCCTCAATAACCAGGGTTACCATAACCTTTTTCGGAAAGGAGGACTTTTGTGTCAGAAAAGGAGGACAATTGTAACATTTACAAAGAGAGTTTGGAACTTTCGGAGGACATTTAAAAAACATGATTTCCAATAATAATGATTTGTACAACAATTTGTGTTTTATAGCGCTTAGATGCCAAATCGGAGGACGATATCTAAATCTGAACAAATTTTCTTCAAATTTGGCAAGGTTTGTACTTGGGTGCTACATTTAAATGTGAACCGATTTACACCAAATTCGACAATGTCGGTCCTAGGATCAAGAAACCATCCATCCTGCTTAATTTCAAAGTGATTGGATATAAGAAAGCTTTTGTAGCGCTAAAAGGCTAATTCGGAAAGAAATTTTATATAGGGCCCATGTCTAAATTTTAAAAAAAAGTGAACAAGCTAAGGAGTTACATGTCGAACAAAAAAAAATTTCTTTCCAAAGATACAGAGTTTTGGGCAGTAAAAAAACGATTCTGAACCACTGTGCACCGTAGAGTTAACCTTAGCATGTGTGAGTTTTCTTTGATTTAAAAACACTGCCAAAAATGTGCTATAAATAGTCCCAATATGGCCACAATGAAATCCATTTCCATTTGTGTTATTAGTTGTGGTCCATCTCTTCCTTGTTGGGGCTCAAAAGCGGTATCAAATGGATCTTCATTAGTAACACCACTTGCTCTAGTTAAAAGATTATTTTCCTTCTGAAATCTTGTAGAAATTGTTTTTTTCTGATTCATATGTGAAGAAATTCATTCAAATATTATATATATATATACGAGGTTTGTTCAAAAATATCGCGAATTTTTAATTTCCGCGGGCTACGTGTATTTGATTGTTGATATTTTTGTAGCGTTATGTTGGTACTCATGTCCCTTACATATGCTGACAAGGTCGGCCATTTTGAATGTTTAGTTAATTTTTGACAGCTGTTGTGCTTGGATGTGTTTTAACTTGTCTTCGATTTTAATCTATTTCTGAAAATGGATCACATTTTTTTCTGCATCAAATTTTGTGTGAAAAACAAAATAAAGTGCGCTGACGCATTCCGAATGTTGACTGTGGCATATGGTGAAGCTACCGTGGGCCAAAGCAACGTTTATCGGTGGTACAAAATGTTCTTAGAGGGCCGAGAAGTTGCGAAGGACGAACAGCGTGCCCGACGCATTTTTTTTTGCTAACAGTTTTCTTTGATTGCAGGGGCGTGGTGCATTATAAGTTCGTGCCACAGGGTAGTACGGTCAATAAAGGCTATTACCTACAATTTATGCGCAAATTGCGGGAAGCAATCCGCCAAAAACGCCCGGATTTGTGGAAGAACAAAAACTGTCTTTTGTACCATGATAACGCCCCTGCACACACATCGTTGCTTGTGTGCGAATATTTGGCCAAAAACAACACAGTAATGGTGCCGCAGCCACCGTATTTCCCTGACCTAGCCCCCTGTGACTATTTTTTGTTCCCAAAACTGAAAAGGCCCATGAAAAGACGACGCTACGTCACGATTGAGGAGATAAAGACGGCATCGAAGGAGGAGCTGAACAAGATCACAAAAAATATTATTTGAAGTGCTTCGAGGATTGGAAAAAACTTTTGCCAGAAGAGTATTATATCCGAGGGGAATTACTTTGAAGGGGACAAAATAGATATTCATGAATAAATAAATACTTTTTGAAAAAATACAAAATTCGCGATATTTTTTGAACATACCTCGTATATATTTATATATCATTATTATATTTGTGAATAAGTGTTTCATTGTGTAGCATACGTGTGGCGTTGTTCGCTAACAAACGTAGGTCGAAAAGTTTGTGCATAGAGAAGTTGGTATTAAATAATGCGTAACATTTGTTAAAGTGTTTAGCTACAAAAAGATTACCGCCCACCCAAATTTGAACCCAATCCGTTAATCCTATCGAGAGTTATCGTGCGCATCAACTAGACAGATGGGCGGACTTTGCTCTAATGACTTCAAATGTCCTAAAACGGATTTTCCGTCGAACATTTTTTTGTCTCAGGTCACTTCTGCGACGTGTTAGATTCGAAATTTCACTTTTATATGTACTTTTAAAGACTTGCGCGCCTACACGGGACAAAATCGCCTTTTTTTGTTATATTTGAATCAAAAAAAATATATTTGGAACACAATTTTTTAAATATTATTTATTTCATAGCAAATAAATTTAATTGAAAATCAATCAACAATTTCTCAAATAAAATATGTTTTTAAATACAAATAAAATTATTATGTATTTAGAATTTTTCCATATGTATTTTATTTAAAAAACGATTTCCAGAACTTTTGCTGACCTTTTCGAATTTCAGTTTCAATTTTTCCTTGGTTTCCAATTGTACCTACCAGTTATGATACCATATGCAGCATTAACTTCTGTTTTAAATCAATCCTTTCAAATTTCTGCATGGAGAAAAAAAACAGTAAACAAAATATTTTTGAGAGCAAAATTTAAATAAAATATTTTTTCGTGCAAATATTTGATATTTACATACCTAAAAATATGTTTGAATATCTCTTTTATCAACATTATGTTTTTCGGAGTTTCGGTGCAAATAATCTTGAAATACTTAAATAAGTTACATGAATTTTCTTCCGACTTATAAAAGAAAAAGTTAATAATATGTTTCCACCAAATATGACAGTAGCGATTTTTTTCTTACGGTGAGTATTCCAAGCCATCATTAGTTGTCAATCCTCTAAGTACTTTATATTGATCCAACATTATACGATTTCAATTATTATTATTTTTTCGAACATTAAAAATGTCTAAAAATTTAACTTTGAATTACTGAAAAATTTAACAAATTTATGTATTTTATGAATACTTAAATGCAAATAAATATTTGTTTCAGAAATAGCAGTCACATTGGGATGTAAACAAATTTTTGTTTAGAACAACATCTTCCCAAATACACAATTTTTGTGTGTACCAAATATTACATGTTTAGAGTGTACCCTAAACATATATATGTTCAAGCCGAATATGTTTGGGACAATATACTACAGAAGCGATTTTTTCAGCGTGTATGCATGTGGTCCACTGTGGGCCATAGGCACCAAGAGTTTTGCTGTTTTTGTAGCCAATCTCTCTTTCATCGATGGCTTGCATGTTTCTCCGCTTTGAATAAGGCAGAAAAGCATACAAAAGAAAGGAAAGGAAAAAAGAAACTGAGGAAGGTCAGTTACTTATAAGCTAGGTATATAAGAAATAATGTTTGAAGTACCTAAGAAAATAATGTATGTATCTTTCCATATGTTTTGATTTTGTAAATTGTATGACTTAATACTAAAAAAACAAAACATGTCAGATATAAAAAAGGTTTAATAGAAATGATGAAATAGTTTAATATCGTTCATCAAACATGGAGATTATTTTGACAACAGAGCCGATCTCAAAAACCAAAATTTTAGAAGGAAATCACATCGATGTAGTGAACTAAGAGACCCCAAGAAAATTTGGCGGAAATATGTTTTGGAACATTTTAAGTCATTTTAGCTATATCCGTAGCCAAATCATACAACACAGTGCGCAAAAACGCTTATAATTCGGCACAGTGCAATGTTTTTGAAGTATCTACTGTTCAGTGAAAAATAGGTGTATTTGTTAAACCCCTTCTGGTGTCTCCCATACAAATTGACAGAGAATATTTCATCACTCACAATGTGGGTATACCTAAGTCGGTTTACCCGACTGAAACTTTCTTACTTGTTGTTTTTTGTATTTATCACAATTAATTTATAAACCAAATGTTATTTGAATTTTAATTAGCGTAGGTTTAGATTTTAATTAGATAATTTTTTGGATTTGAAGGATTTTATTACGATATATTTTAGATTTTAATTAGTGTAAATTTAATTTAGCGCGAATATTTTTATTAGTTTTAGTATGTGTGTGTGCCCTTTATTGTTTTTGGTTCTAGTTTTGAAAATGTTAATTGTCAAACACATTTACGTTTAGTACATATATTTAAATTATGTATATTTTAAGTTTTTAGTTCAAATAATTTACTAAGTTAATTTAATTAAAGTCTTTAGATCACTTGTAGAATTTAGGTCACTGGCTTATTTTTACACTGTACGTTGCGTTGTGATTTTGTTGTAATTTCAAAATTTGTCTTATATGGGCGGGGCCTCACCCACTTGATATATCAAAATGCAAGAGAAGTTAGTATTAAAGAATGCATAACTTTTGTTAAAATGTTTAGCTACTAATACCACCGAATTCCATAGATATTTGTTATACGTTAGAAATAATAGATCCTAGGCTTCAAAATAAAATACCACATATCTCTTCGGTCGAAAAGTCAATATTAAGACAGGAATGGTCTTTTGTGGGAGGATGTACTAAGTGGAGTGGACCAATATGACACACCTTCAAAATTTGCCTGAGATAGAAAAAAAAATTCCGCTCCCCAAATTTGAATCAAATTCGTTGCTCCTATCGAGAGTTATCGTGCGCATCAACCAGACAGACGGACGGACTTTGCTCAAACGACTTAAAATGTCCTGAAACGGATTTTCCGTCCAACATTTTTTTGTCTCAGGTCACTTCTGCGACGTGTTAGATTCGAAATTTCACTTTTATATGTACATTTAAACTCTCTTGCGCGCCAGATTATGCTTTTGGTCCACTGTGGGCCATAGGCAGACGAGATTTTTGCTGGTTTTGTAGCCCCTCTCTCTTTCATCGATGGCTTGCATGTTTCTTCGCTTTGAATAAGGCAGAGAAGCATAAAAACGGAAGGAAAGAAAACAAGTAAAAGCGTTAAGCTCGGCCATGCCGAACCTTATGTATCCTCCACCATGGATGGCACGTGAATGGTTACGGGTACTAATAAACTCATGATACCAAATTTCAGTCCAATTCCTTGAAATTTGAGGTTTTTGTGGCGTTAAGAAGTCAAATCTAGAGGGACCTTTGCATGGGGGCTATATCAAAAGATGGACCTATGACTACCGTTGCTCATGTGAAGGATACCGGGTATAAATAAATCCAGTTACCAACTTTCAGGCCGATCAGTTGACATTTGTGGTATATATGACGTTAAGAAATCATATCGGGGAGATGACATATATGGGGGCTACATCCAAAATTGGACCGATATTGCCCATTTTCAATCACAACATACCTGCAGATATAAGAAGTATATGTACCAAATTGCAACCACCTAGCTCAAGTATTATAGATTAGAATTTTACGACGATTAAGAATATATATACTTTATGGGGTCTCAGATCAATATTTAGAGATGTTACAAACGGAGTGACAAAATTAATATACCCTATGGTGGAGCGTATAAAAAAACTGAGGAAGGTCAGTTACTTATAAGATAGGTATATAACAAAGAATGTATGAAGTACCTAAGAAAATAATGTATGTGTGGTTCCATATGTTTTGACTTTGTACATTTTATGACTTAATACTAAAAAAAGGTGTCAGATATAAAAACGGTTTAATAGAAATGATGAAATCGTTTAATGTCGTTCATCAAACGTGGAGATTAAATTCTGTAACATTCTGTAAAAGATCCGATCTCAAAAGCCAAAATTTTAGAAGGACGTAACGGACACTTTAATGGCTCCACGAGAACCTGGCAAGACACAAGTAATATCATTCTTCCAGCTATAGCGGTGAGAAAATTACCAAAAACTGTGATATAATTTTTGTAAAAAATAATGTTGTTTTGAGATCGGATGAATTGTCAAAATGCCGCAAAATTTAAGTTTGGGATCGAGTAGAAGCTTAGATCATTAAAACTTTTAATATTTTATAAAGTATAATTATGAATTACGTACATAGATCGTTTGCAGCATGGGATAACGAGAAAATTATTTTTTATATTTCTCTAAATTCAGTGACGCGATTGATATTACAACAAACCACCATTTTCTCAAAGTCATATTGCAAAGGCGGTGCAGAATCCCTAGTCTCAAATGATAGAAACAACTTAAAATCATCGGCATACATTAACAACCGTATTCATAAAAACTTAATACAACCAAACCCATTAACAACGTATTCATAAAAACTTTATCCTTTGTTAAAACTGTATTCATAAACGATTATTAGCTTAAAATTTTTCGTACTCCATTATTAAATGTTCCAATTTTAATATTGGTTCGACCCTACTTTAAACCTTTTTTAAAGCGACATTTGCTTTTTGTTCGTGTGGATTTGCTAAACATTTGTTTAAGATAAGATAGTTGTTTTTCATCTGTTTCTTCAAAACACTTCGTGTAAAATATTATATAAAGGGTTACTAAAAATCATATGTGAAGAAACAGAAGAAAAGTGTCCGAAATTGACCGACCAATAACTTTTACAAATATTGAGGCTCACAAAATATTCTTACTGTTTTGGATTTGAGAGAGTGCTACGAATATTCAGTGTTTGTTTGAAAAAAACGAAGGGGGAGCAACATTTTTTAAAAATATTTTTTTTCCCAAAAATTTACCCCTACGTTCTCTTTAAAACAAGGTAAATCTGCGCAAAAATCGGTTCAGCCGTTCGAGAGCAATTACAAATTTCGTAAAACACAAAAATTATTTTTTTCAAAATTTTAAATATGTTTCTTCAATCCTTGAACCGAATTTGATCCCGTTTGTTTTTTCTTTTTAAAATTAAAAATTTAACTTTTAATGAATTGTAAACATGCCAGTTAAAGTCAAAGTCATGTTAAAATTAGACAAATGTGTCTGGCAAACGTCCATTCAATTAAAGGCAGATAATTCTTAAAATTAACTAAGTTACAATTTTTAAAATTGAATTTAATAGATTTCCAGCGATGTGGCTTATTCAACGTTTTATTATTACCAAAGTCAATGGAAGCGCAAAGAGTTGGATGATAAGTACATTCTGAAAAGACGAAAAGATGTGTTCTAGCGATCGATATTTCCGATACATTACAAAATAGAAAATCCAACATTCTACAAAAACCCAGTGGTAAAAATTATGGAGTACTTTTAAAATCATAGATGACATCATAGGAAACATCCGAAGGTAATCAAAGCTCTTGTACAGTCGTAATGTACAGATTCAAGTACCTACGAACTCCCCTTAGGTCAGGTTAGGTTAAAGAGAGGAGACGTTTAAACGCCTCATGTCCATGAACATACACTTAAGCCAGTGATTCGGCCTGTTGTGCGCTTCTAATTTATGATGTTTTTATACCCCACGCGTTACAGAAAATCGGTACTAGACACGAATTTTCTTAGTATCTTCCAGTCATATCCTCTGAGATGAGTCAAGTCTGGCAATATGTCGGACCCGAAATATCGGCATCTTGCGTGAAAGCCGGGCAGTGACACAGAAAATGTTCCAATATTTCGATGTTTTCCCTGCATTCATAGTTTTCTGCTAGTCCTATGCGATGAAGATGTGCTTGTAAGCTTGGGTGTGCCGTTAGAAAACTCATCATCTTACTAATCTCGATATTGCTTAGTTTCAGAAAACTACTTGTTTTCTTCTCATTCGGGTCACCCCACAGTATCTTCGAAGTTGATCCTACTATTGCGCTATTCCACACAGTTTTGTGAGCCATCCCAGCCCAGTGCTTCAACACATCCTTCGTGGCTGAGTTTCCAATTTTCCAAGTTTTTTACTCGAAGTTCTCTGCCCTTTGAAGCCAAACTGTTTGCCCGTTCATTTCCAATCACTCCGTTGTGTCCAGGTAGTTGACCGCAGTTGACCATTAATCATTTATAGTTCTTTTACAGTCTAACACAGTTCTGGATTCGACCCTAGGAGGCAGAAGTAAAGTTCGACTTTTGGTTCATCTAGAAAAAGTCCTAGACCTGTCCTTCCTCCTAACCTGGACCCATCCGTGTAGCAGCTGGTTTCCACTGGCACATGAGCCAGTGTACCATTTTAGCAGGAGCATCTGCCTGGCACAAACGAATCACGGTCTGAGATTTCTGGAATTTGAGATTCTAAAATCTTCTGATGGTACGACTTATGGTCTCGATTTATCTATTCACCCATCACTTGCGACGTCTTGCTGTAAAGGCTGCCTCATACTTTATACGGATGTCTATTGGTTGAATGTGCAGTATATTCTCCAACGCTCTTGTTGGTGCTGTTCTTTTGCAAAGGTATTACGTTGCACTTCTTGGACATTAATGTCCACTACACTACACAGGCGTAGGTTATTATTGGTCTTATCACGCTCATGTAAAGCCAATGTGTCATATTTGGAAGAAGTCCCCTGGATTGCTTTGATCCTTGTTTGTGTCAACTTATGTATATGCTATGTTAAGTGCCTTCTCAGCTCTTCTGCATAATAGGTTTGGATGTATGCCCCTTAGAAATACTACATCGTCGACTGAATAACAGACTTGTTTAAGTCCTTCATTAGTGAGGGCTTTTAGGAGACTGTGTATCGCCGTAACCCATAGAAGAGCCGACAAAATGCCCCCTGAAGTATACCACGATTTACCTTGTCTCTAATTTTTACGTCATATGACCCACAAATAATCCAAATGGTTGATCCAGTTTTTCAGCGCCCGGTTAACCTGAAACTCGTCTAAAATGTGCCTTCAACGCCTGTGCAAGCTGCGAGTGTATACATTTATTTACTGAAGGCCTCTTCTATGTGGCGCACTACCTCATGCAGAGCTGTATCCACTGATCTTCCTTTGACATAGGCGTGTTGTTTGAATATTAGCATGTCTTCCGCTATTTTACTTTTTACCATGTCATCAATTATTCGCTCCATTTTTTTATCAGGAAAGAAGTTAGGCTAATGAGTCGATAAGACTTTGGGGTCGTATAACTCGCCTTCCCAGGCTTGGGTATGAACACCATTCTTGAGTCCTGCATGGCTCTTGGGGTGTATGCATGGCTTAGGCGTGCAGTGAATACTCCAGCCAGATGAGTTGATACCAGATCCACCTCATTCTGCAGAAGTGCTGGAAATATTCCATCCGGTCCCGCAGCCTTAAAGGGAGAGAAACTTTTTATCGCTTCTTTAACCATACCATCTGTTATATCCATAATAGGTACTTGATGCATCACATAATTGATCCTCTGTTGGTCCAGCATTAGCAGTCGGAAAATGAGTTTTCATCAATAGCCTTACGATATCATCTATAGTATCCATTCATGCAATAAATGTTCACTCTGTAACTGTTTCTCTGTTGGTCCAGCATTGTCAGTCGTGTTATCCACCAGTGTTTCGGTATGAATATGAGTTTTTGAGAGGAACTTCTTCATTGTAGACATGCTGTTAACGCTGTCTACCTGCTCACAGAAAAGCATCCAGGAGTAAAGTTTCGCCTATCTAATGATTTTATTGTATTCTTTGAGTCTTCTTTGGTAGTCGTCCCAATATATTCATTGTTTTTTACGTCGAGCTCTGTTGTAAAGTCAGCGGACATCCTTGCCAATCGAGCGAATTTGTCCTGTCATCCATGGTTTCTCACAGGCAGATTTCCTTTCTCGAAGTGGGAACTATCTTCGAAAGATTTTACAAGAGCCTCCGCTATCTTCTTACCAATGTCTTTTGTACTTCGTTATATCTAATATTTCTTCCCAAATTTTGTTAACAAAGGTTGCCTTGTTTCCCATGTTAAGAGTTATGAGGTCGTTTGTTTTCAAAAATTCTATAAGGCGTGACACCTTTTATTGGTGCTAGTACTACCCCAAGCGATTTCGTGGGATTTGGCGTCACAACCAGCTAATAACTCATTACTTTTGTGTTTGGATTCCCTCACCAGACGTTGTAATTCCGACGAAAGTGGCAATGTCGAACTCCCCTTACCAAATCATATTTCGTGTTCTTTATTTGCTTTACTGCATTACAAAACGTCCCTTCGCTCATAAGCAGGAACGAATGTGGTGATGCAAAATATATTGACATTGTTGTACAATGGTTTGATCGTAGAAAATTCGATGTTGTATTTTTGTCAACGCTAACCCCACAAAATGACAAATCCTTGCTGATTTTACGATAGCCAAAGTTTGAGCATGATTGGAGTATTTTAACACGTGCCGCCGGGGGCTCAAATATTATATGAAACTAGGGTGAACGTAAAAAATCGATGTTGTATTTTTGTCAACGGGAGCCTCACAAAATGATTGGTGTTTGCAGATTTTATGTTAGCCAAAGTTTGAGCACAATTGGAGTATGTTAACACGTATATAAGTAAATTTCCCTAAAATTAAGTAAATTTTCTTTATTTCAAGTAATTATTTTTAAGAATAGTACGTTTTTGTCGCCAAATGCTTAAAAATATGACAATATTTTGTTCACTGGAGTTTATGCAGCACCTTACTTGTTTTGGCTCCACCGTGCCACTTAAAGTGTGTATTTAAAAAAAAAACTGTTTATATTCGAATAACTACTTGCTCCCCCTGCAACTTTTGTAAACCTTTTTGTCCCACCGTACCATATTTAACGTATTTCATAGAAGACTGCGATGTGGCCACTTTTTACCGTTTACGCCCCACTGTACTATATTCAATCATTTTTGCTCCACTGTGCCTCTTAAGTACGAATTTCGAAAAGGGCTTCTTATATGCAATTTATGTTCCAAGAGCTACCCTTTCCCACATTTAACCATCTTGTCCTACTGTACCATATGTAACGGCTTTTTGCCCCACTGTGCCATATTTAACACTTTTCGGTCCACTGAACCATATGTAAACCTTTTGTACCACTCTTCCAATTAAATTCCATTTTGCCCTCACTGTACCATATATAACCATTTATCCCGATTGTTACATATCTAACACGTTTTGCTACACTGCGCCTCTAAATGATGAATTTAGAAAAATTGCTTCCTATATCCAAAGTATGTTCCAAGAACTACTACCTGAGACCATATTCAACCCTTTGTGCCATATTTAATACCCGTCTGCCCCATGGTACCACATTTAATACCATTTTCCCCATACTACCATATGTTCCTATATGCCCCACTTCACTATATTTAATCCTTTTTGAACCATATTTAACATATTTTGTCACACTGCATAATGTATATAAAAAACACTTTTTGCCCCCACTCTGCCATATATAACAACCCTTTGCCGCACTGCGGCAAAAAATGGGACAAAAGTGCCATTTTTACCACTTTTTGTCCCACTGCACAATTTTTAACAAGTTTTGACCCAATGAGTCATATATAACACCATCACTGTACCATATTTAAACAAGTTTACCACTGCACCATATTTAACCATTTTTGCCCAACTGTGCTCCTAAAATATACTTCGTATGCCAAGTCTATATAGACTGATTTTTGAAGAGCTTTCGGATTAGATCTAGAAAACAAATGCAATTTAGAGAAATGTATGAAATCTTTATATGAGACAATAGAACGGTCTATATACATCAATGTTTAAAGATGAAAAGACGAAAACAGCTGAGCTGCCAAAAACATTTTTGCCAAAAAAAAACAATTATTATTTTCAGAATTACTCACGCTTTGCACCATATTTACCACTCTGTGCCATATTTAACACTTTTTTCCTCACTGTGCCACGAAAAGAACTAATTTTTAAAAATAGCTTTCTATCCCGATTCTATGCCCTAAGGACAACCACGAAAATTTTTCATTTCAGTGGAGCCATAAAAATTGTTGCATAGTAAAAATTAGGGAACTTTCGATCGAATGAACGAATTAGCGCACCGTACGTAATATTTTCATTTGAAATATGTATATACCTATCTTTTTTTTATTTTTGGGGGGGGGGGGGGGTGGGTTGTTGGAAATAGCCGTGGAAGTGATACCTTAAGCGCACTTTTTAATATTTGAGAAATCGACCATTGAAGTAATTGGAAAATAAAACTATAAAGAAAATCGTGCTGTAATCCTTTCAATAGAGGATCTGTTCTAAAAAACTAAGAAAAGTGACTGGAAAGTGGAATACTAAATTCTCTATGTTGAAAAGTTCATATGTGATACCTGCCGAATTAAAATTTTCTCGAATGAAGTCATTATATCAATGTCTTCTGAAAGTGATTTATCTGATAGTGGAGGTAGCTTTTCTTTGCTTAGCATATCTAATGGCAAAAATTATATTTAAATAACATGTTTTTTCAGACGTATTTGTTATTGAAAGTTCAGTCTTAATCACTTATCAAAATGAGAACTACAAACTTGCAGCAGAAATCAAGACGGCTCTTTCAAAGATAGCCAAGTTAAGACCACTCCATCGCGTACCCGTCGGATGTAGCGGCAGCTATAATCGCCCTTACTCCAGTTGGCGTCGTCGACGTCGATTCTTAGTCGACACTGTTTAGATTGACGACTTCATAAATTTAGAAATTTTTTTAAATACTTTTAAGTTATAAAAAGTGTTTTTGTTATGTTGTGATGAGAAAGCTAGAACTTCATAGATATGACGAAAATGATGTGACGACGTCGACGACACCAACTGGAATAAGGGCGAATGTTTGTGTCTGCAAAATACACCAGAATTTAAAGTTGAAACTTCAACAAATTAGCAATATGCTAATTTGTGAAAATTTCCCAGGATTTTATGCAATGGACTTGCACAGACAGGTAAGATTCTTAAGAATCGTTAATTTTAAAAATCATATAATTCATATATAACATATATTTTTAGGGGCGAACTCAACCAAAAAATCGAGAATGTTGCTGATTTTCTAAATAATCTAGAAAAGGATCTGCAGATATATATAAAATGCAGTTTTATTGCAAAATCACAGTCACATCACTTGAGTTTCTTAAGCGATGCGTAAAATTGTATGAATGAGCCCAACAATCATATAATAATATACATTTTGAATAGTGCTCAAAAACTGAGCACAAAACGGAGGAGATGAGGTTACAAAACCGCTCTAGAAAGGCTAAAATGATTAAAGGCACTCGTAAATACCATAACATTAAACACATTAGAAATAAAAACTTATATTGTAAGGAATACTCAATGAGCAGCGATTTTTTACTACACAGATTATTATAAACATAAACTATTTAAATGAGACAAATTTAATCTATAATTACTTCAGAGTAGAACATTATTAATTCTTTGTTTATTGTTATATTTTATATTCATATAATATTTTTCTTTTCTGTTTATACCCTACACCACACTGTGGTACAGGGTATTATAACTTTGTGCATTTGTTTGTAACACCCAAAAGGAGAAGAAATCACTTTCTGAGTTGATTTAGCTATGTCCGTCTGTCTGTGCATGTATTCTTGTAATCATAGTACAGGTCGCAATTATGGCCCGATCTCGACGAAACTTTACACATATCTTTTCTTTGGTCCAAGGACGATCCCTATTGAATTTGGTTAAAATCGGTTCAAATTTAGATATAGCCCCGATTTAACATGTAAGCGCTGTAAAAACTTTATTTTATATGAGGTTTCCTATTATATGAATGAATACTTTTAAATTTGGAAGAAATTGGTTCAGATTTAGATATAGCCCCGTATATACGTTACCCTCGATTTGACATGTAAGTGCTGTAAAAATGATATTTTATCCGATCTGTGCGAAATTCGACAAAAAGAGGTTTCTTTCTACATGAAGGAATACTGCCAAATTCGAAAAAAATTGGTTCAGATTTAGATATAGCCCCCATATATATGTTTCCCCCGATTTGACATGTAAGCGCTGTATTTTATATCCGATCAGTACGAAATTCGAATCGGTTCAGATTTATATATTACCTTCATATATATGTTTCTCCTGATTTGGTATCATAGCGCTATAGAAGTTGTACTTTACTTCCGATCATTACAATTTTGCAGAAGATGTTCCTCAATTTAAGAAATATATTGCTTAATTTAGCGATTATCGGTTCAGAATTGGATAATATATTCTTACCCATTTACCAATTATTCCATATTTCGTAGGGTATTATATAGTCGACCCCGCCCGACTTTCTGCCTTTCCTTACTGGTTTTTGTTTTCTTTTATTTTTAAAATGTTACAAAACTGCAAGTTAATGCAAAAAAATTGAGTTTTAATTATTTTGTTACATTCGGAGTACATTCAGAAATGTGAGTAATTGTATAAAAAACAGTTAAAGGTTTGCAAATTTGCCGGTTTCGAAACGTTTTATATTATTCCCAAAAACCTTGGGTCGTTATTAAAAATGATGAATCATACATATTTGGACCAGATTGTAATGGACTTTATGCTACATATTGCTACCCTCTTTAAATTTGTTTTTGGACTGTTCAATGTCTACAATGATCAGTACAGTACTATTTTGCGCAAATTAATCTTTTGTCGAATATAGTTAATCTATTACAATCAATATTCTTTTGCGTATGCATTATTGATATCGATAATACTGTAATAGATTCAGTTATTGTTCAGTAGGCCTCAATTGAGATGACGAAGTTTTCTTTATAAAATTTCTCGAAAGCACGTTCCTTTCTATTTTACCATTCGAATCGCACATATCGATATTTCAAAAACATAGTAATAAAAATAAATCCTTATCCATTGGGTAACAAATAATTAGTGTTGCAACGTGTGAAACAGCAGATTAAACAAATCGCAGCATTGCTTCAACGAGGAAACCTATTTCCGTAGTCATAGACTGACTCCAGTCATTAAATAGCGCAACTTCCCAGAAAACCACGCTGTCCATGCTGATACTTCGACCTCAGTCCGTAGTCTACGACAAACTCATTAAAGATACCATAAGTGACAAGATTTCGCGAAAATACGCCTCGAAGTTACATTTGCATCGATCTTTTGGTCTGTGTGAACATTACTTTTGAAGTGGATTGAAATCTATTTATTCCCTTTCTGGAATCAACTCCAGTGAAATATTTATGACAATAGATAACAGACAATTAAACAACTATCAAGAAGAAGGTGCTTAATTCCTACACCCATATTTAATGCTGGGATACACCCAAAGCACCGAAGTTCATTGCAAAAACAAATTTTTGTAAGTCTGGATTATATGGAAAGAAACCTGTTCTATAGGTAGAACATGTGAATGGCAGAAAACATAAACCAAAAAATTACCATCCATTAATAGAAGCGCAAGATTACTTACAAAAATGAAAGCAAGCTAAACGGATTGGAGACGTGTCACAAGACCTCCCCACCATGAAATTAGAAATACAGAATAAGTAAAGATAAAATGTGAAGACAAAAATTAATATTAAGTGAAAGTTTGAGTAAGTTGTGAAATTTGGTTTATGGAAAACAAAATTAAATATTGTTAATCTGAATGCAAAAGTGAAGTGCAAAAAATATTTAAAACAGCGTAAACTAAAATTGTGAAATAGTAATACTTAAAGGAAACTGTTATTTTGCCATGAATCAAATCTCACTTATTTTATAAAATTACCAGAGTTCCTTAATTAATTAATTTAAAATTTATCACTAGAATTACCACACCAAAATCCCTAAACACCAATATCACAATACCACAAATGTCATCTTTATAAATTACCTTCACGTTTTCAACAGAGAATTCCTCGACATCACGCATCAAAGAAATTGAAAAGGCCTTCTCAATCTTCGCTGGGATGTATTGGTAAGTCATTAACAGACTGTGTTAATTATCATTAACATTGATATAATTAAATTCCGAATGGTATAGTGCAGAACTGTCAAAAGTGTAACAGAGAAATGTTAATAATGTAAGACCAGGTAAATGAGAATGTCGTTAACAACGTAACAGAGAATGTTTTTACATCAACCGAACTGCTTCTCAATTACATAATTCTAAAATTTCGCTTCTGTTTTGATAAAAAAAAACAAATTGATCGCTTTTAACAGTTCTTCCATTGCATCTTAGTTATTTTGTTGTTGTTTTGTTTTGGTGGTACGGTCATAACAAAATGACCAAGTGATATTGTGTTTTAGAGATGAATACCCTACGATTTCAGAGAATGCATGCACCTTAAGTTCATGTAGTTCTTTATACCCTCACTTTATTGTGGCGAGGGTATATATATCATTTGCTGCGAAAAAAAGTGTAACATATCGAAGGAGTGATCTAAGACCCTAAGTATGTTCGGCGGATATTCGTTTTGGATCATTTTAAGACGAATGAGCAATGTCCGTCCGTCTGTCTGTCTGTCTGTCTGTGTGTCTGTCTGTCTGCTGGCTGGTGCGCACGATAACTCTCGAAAGGAGTAACCGATTGACTTCAAATTTGGTACGTGGTAATATTTTTTTCTATCTCCGGCTAAGTTCGAATATGGGCCATATTGGTCCACTCCTTCTAGTACCTCTCTCACAAAGTGTTAAAATGTTGTGAAATATTGAATCTTTAATAACTGCTATACTACTTATTCCAATCTTCTGAAATTCCACACATAGCATTAGTTTATTAGTCGCTATCAACTCGAGAAAAATGGGCCATGTTGCTACGCCCCTTTTGGTACCTCCCACACAAATGCACCATTTTGCACAAAAAGTTAACAGCTTATAACATTAATACCAGTGCATAAAAATACTTGAAATTTTGTACAGTGTAATGCTTTCATAGTGCCTACAGTCCAGTGAAAAATGGGTGTCATATTCACGCCCCTTTTGGTACCTCTTACACAAAGGTACCATTTTGCACCAAAAGATAACAGCTTATAACATTAATACCAGTGTATAAAAATACTTGAAATTTTTTACAGTGTAATGCTTTTATAGTGTGTTTTGCACTGTGAAAAATGGACGCTATTTCCACGCCCCTTTTTGTACCTCCCACACAAAGGTACCATTTTGCACAAAAAGTTAAGAGCTCACAGCATGAGTACCAATGCACGAAAATGCAACAACATTTTGCACAGTGTAACGCTTTTGAAGTCCCTATAGCCCTGTAAAAAATGGCCGTTATCACCACGCCCCTTTTTGTACCTCCCACACAAAATGGCCAAATCATACCAAAATTTAATATTTCATAACGTTAATATACCAGTGCAAAAAACGTTTATAATTCGGCGCAGTGTAATGTATTTAAAGAATCTACTATTCAGCGAAAAATATGTGTATTTGTTAAAAACATTCTGGCACCTCCCATACAAATTGACAGAATAATTCGTTTAATATTCCATATTACATTACTCACAAAGTGAGGGTATACCTTAGTCGGTTTACCCGACTGAAACTTTCTTACTTGTTCATACTAAGTTTTAGAAGATCAAAATTTGTCCAATATACTAAACTATATATTTTTTTTGGTTATACCACTAAGTATGAATTTAATCACCTAAAATTTTATCAGATTTATCGAATCTTTAGAATATCTTGTATCTCTTCATTCCTTTATAAATAATGAGGATCTATTTCAATAAAAATGCTACTGATTTAAGTATGTATTACTAAGAATCATTAAGAGTTTTCTTACAACGACGATGAAGAGAAGGATTAGGTATCTTATTTAGTAAAAATTTGGGGTTCTAGTTAAGAGATGTTTATGCCACTAGAACATTGGCTAGGGAGGGTAATGAGGCATGTGCAATCCAAATCCATCTCGGATATGCCACAAATCTTGAGACCTTCAACCAATTCCATTCATTTCAATTTCATAAAACGGTTACTAAACTTAGGGCGGTTTATTTTAAAGTTTAGTGCCATTGGTCCATTAGTAAATTTAAATAAATAGGGAGTCTATACATTATTATTGTTATGTTTGACTGATTCTAGGAAGGAAAGGACCCGAACCCCCCAACCGACTGCTTTGCTAGCATATTGATGGCTCCCGCAGTCCTACTCCTGACTATTATTTGATCAAGAATTGAATACCTTTGTATTCAGTTCTATAAAACTCGATACTTTTTATTAAGTTATTCATCGATACAGAATGTTCATTACAATAATTGGCGCCCAACGTGGGGCAGAAAGGGATTAAATATTCCGTTTGCTCATTTTTATTCTTATGTAGATTTCAATTAAATTCTTCAAGTTAAAGAGATTTTAACGTTCACGAAATTTCCTGTGGAATATATGTCAATACTTTATAGGATTGCATCAGCTGCTTGAGGTTGTAAAAGATCGAGTATGCTGACCGTTTAGTTCCGGATATTTTTTCTATCGGTAATGTACTGACTTTAGGGTTTCTTTACTTTGATGCAGCTTTGTATAAAGATTGTATATTTTTGTCATATTTGCTGTGGTATCAGCCACTTATATATTTCTGGATATCAGTGATTTAGCTATTTGCAGTAATAGTCGAAAAGAGTAAGATAACGATTCAGCCGGTTTGTGGAAATGATATGAATATATTACTCTAGATACAGCTTAATAGACCAGTTTTAGTTTTACTTTGGTTGAATTTATTTCCCTAATTCTGACTCATCGTCATTCGTAAGAAAACTCGACTTATATATAATTATTTTAACTGTTAAAAATTTGCGCTGTGGATTTGCTTTCAAATACAGAATTTTAGATATACATCTTTGAGAAAATTATATTCTTCTCATTGTTATAACTTATTGCTACTATCAGCTAGATACATTTTTGGACAATGATATGGCTCTTGAACGTACACCAACGCGTGGTGGGACGCCAGCCTTACCATTAGGGAATGATCCGCTGAATTTTTGTTCTATTTGTTCTGAACAATTGACCGAAGTTTTGGAATGTCTGATAATAATAGAATATAATCACATTTTTCATCGATTTTGTATAGAAAATTCTTTAGACAAAAGTTCTGAGTGTCCCGTCTGTAAAAGACCATGTCAGCTTTCAGAACTTAAATTTTCTCTCCAGTCACGAACTGTTCCCACATTAGATACTGCGAGTTCAGTTTGTCGCGCAAATAACACCTCTAATTTGCAAATTGAAACAAATAATTTTGCAAGTGGGACAAATGGTGCATCCAATGTTTCGTTGGACCCATTGAATGCCATCATTAGTACAAATAATAGCACGAATGTTCAATTTCCTAAACCACCACCGAAAACGAAACCTCGAGGAGCTAGAGCTCATCAGTATAATACTAGAAGTCAAAACCGTTTACCTATACAAGACCCTTATACTTCACATAACTTTACCTTAGATAATTATGTCAATACACCAGATAGAAGTCAACGAGCATCCAATGAGGGGGAACATACTCCTCAACGAAGAATTTCTCGAAATAATATGAACGACCTCAATGTAGCCGTAGACTATGCTCAGATCAATCGCATGATTGAACAAAATCTAGCCAAACTGATAACTTCATTGCAAGAAGTTCTAATCTGGAACATAATAATGCAGGCAGTCAAGAAAATACCATGAATAGCGATGCTCAGAACGTGTTGCAACGACAAGATGAAAGAAATTTTTGTGGGAATAATCCCCCGAATCCCGTTTCGCCTATATCAGGTAATGTTCATCAAAATGGTAATAGATTTTCCAACATTTCTGTAACTAGTAGATTACCCTATACCGTTGATAAGATTACTTCAATCATCCAAAGTTGGAATTTGAAATTTGACGGTTCCCAAAATGGTTTAAATGTCGAATCATTTTTATACCGAGTTGAGTCTTTAACTCAAGACACTTTTAATGGCGATTTTACATTAATCTGTAAGAACTTGCAGATATTACTATCGGGTAAAGCAAGCGAATGGTATTGGCGTTACCACAAACAGGTATATTCTGTTGAGTGGTATCCCTTTTGTGAGGCCCTTCGTTCCCAATACCGGGACTATAAGACGTCTTATGACCTCAAGGAAAGAATAAGAAATCGAAAACAGAGAACTGGTGAATCTTTTGACGAGTTCTTAGATGCCATTTCATCTATTATGGATCGATTGCCCTCTCCGATACAGGAAAGTGAGTTAATAGAAATACTAACTCGAAATCTTCGACCAGAGATTCGACAGAAGATATTATATATACCAGTGCGTACACTTTCCCACTTACGAGAATTCGTTCAGAAACGCGAAAACTTTTTGAGCGATGAACATGTTCGACGCAACCTGACCGGACGAAATAATGGTTTTGCTGCCAAAAGACAGATAGCAGAACTTGACGTAGAAAACTATTTTGAGGAAACTGACGAGATATTACCCTTAGAATCATCCATTAATGCATTAACCCAATCAACACAACCATCGAGGTGTTGGAATTGCGAAAAGGTTGGACATCACTGGCTTGACTGTGAAGAAGATAGAAAAATTTTTTGCTACGACTGTGGTGCCAAAATGGTTTATAAGCCTAATTGTACTAAATGTAAAGGAACAAAACCAGCTTATTCAAAAAACTTCAAACAAACTGTTCCAACACAGGGACAGATGTAACTATTGATAAATCCCAGATAAATTAATTCAATGAAAATGCTCTGAATAGTAAAATATTTTCAGGAGAAGCGTCTTGTTGAAATATAATAAATGCCTTCTATCCCAAAACTATACTAAAGAGAACAAATACAGATAACGTAAAAAATATAGTTCAAGAAAACAATGAATTATATCCTCGTTTGCCATACCACAAAAGGTGGCAACAATATATTCAACGAAGAGATGCAATTTTTAACACCGATTCAATTAACATTTGTTCCCAAGTAAAATCAAAGCGTTCTACTTTACGCTTACGTCGGTACCATAAGTTAAAGAGAATCTCCCGAAAAATTGTAATTTCGGCTATAATCTCGAATCCCAACGATAAGCGATACTATGCTAAAGTTTCGTTTCTGAACTATCAAGCATTTGGATTGCTTGATACGGGAGCTAATATTAGCTGCGTGGGATCAGACTTGGCTCTAGAAAATCTCAGTAGTTTACCGAACTATACAAAGTTTAAAGCATTTGTTAAGACTGCAGACGGGCATACCCAAAACGTCTCAGGTTGGGTAGACGTTGATGTAACATTTAAAGAACATACCCATAAATTAAAATTGTTTATTATCCCAGCAATTTCGCAGAGACTAATTCTTGGAGTAGATTTTTGCAAAGCATTCAAACTGTCAGACATAATTGGATCTGTGGATATAATTAGTTTAAATAGCTTATCAGATGGTCCACCTAATCTTTCCAAATTGAGTGAGAGTGTCAGCTGTCCGTCCGATTTTAATCAAATGTCCAATTCGAATCACCAAAATAGTGAATCTTATTATCCTCTTTCACTTCTCGAACAGCAGCAATTAGATGCTGTAATTTTACTTTTCCCTAATTTTCTAAAACAAGGGCTTGGTAGAACTGACCTAATTAAGCATAGTATTGATGTGGGAAACGCAACCCCTATTAAACAGCGTTTCTACGCGGTCTCACCGGCCGTTGAAAGGCTAATGTTTGATGAAATCGACAGAATGATTTCATTAAGAGTGATAGAGCCTTCAAACTCACCATGGAGCTCTCCAATGAGACTCGTCATTAAACCCGGAAAAGTCCGGCTATGTCTAGATGCTCGTAAGGTAAATTTGGTAACGAAAAAGGTTGCATATCCGCTTCCTTCGATTGAGGGAATATTTGCACGATTGCCCAAAGCTAATTTTTTAGGTTTGAAAGACGCTTATTGGCAGATTGCCTTAGACGACTCTTCACAACAACTCACAGCGTTTACTGTGCCTGGTAAGCCGCTTTACCAGTTTGTGGTAATGCCATTCGGCCTATGCAACGCGCCGCTAACAATGTGTAGATTGATGGACCATATTATACCACCCGACCTGCGCCATAGCGTATTCGGTTACTTGGATGACCTGATTGTAGTTTCTGAAGACTTCCAAACACGTCTCGAAATTTTAGTTAGGATCGCTTCTCAATTTCGAAAAGCAAATCTAACACTCAACATATCTAAGAGCAAGTTTTGTGTGACGAAAGTCAATTACTTGGGATATGTAATCGGCGATGGAGGAATTTCTACCGACATCGAAAAAGTGAGCGCAATCCGCAATTGGCCTATGCCAAAAAATCTAAAACAAGTACGTGGTTTCTTAGGATTGGCAGGTTGGAACCGCCGCTTTATCGGACATTTTTCGACTGTAGTATTCCCCATCACCGAAGTGCTTTCAACGAAAAAACGTTTTGTCTGGACAAGGGGGCGCAAGCTGCCCTCGAACAAATTAAGGCCCTTCTCACGACAGCACCAGTTTTAATTAATCTTGACTTCAACAAAAAAATCTTTTTGCATTGTGACGCAAGCGACTTTGGGATTGGGGTATTAGTGCAGAAAGATGACGGGGAGGAGGAAAGACCTATAGCGTACATGAGTCGGAAATTGAATTCTTCGCAGAGAAATTATAGCGTAACCGAGCGTAAGTGTTTGGCTGCTGTTGAAGCTATAAAACGGTTTAGATGTTATATAGAAATGCAAGAATTCGAAGTAATAACCGACCATGCAAGCTTAGTTTGGCTTATGCGACAGCCTAACTTGACAGGGCGACTGGAACGATGGGTGTTACAACTACAGGCTTACAAAGGTAGCGATAATGTCGTACCTGACGCTCTCTCCAGAATCCCTGAAGGAGAAATTTCATCTTTGGATATAGCAGAGCCGAAAATAGATTTCAACTCACCTCATTTCCAGGACACAGATTATGAGGAGTTGAAAAGTAAGATTCGAGAGGACGAAACGAAATATCCTGACATTAAACTCGTAGATAATTATGTGTACATGCGTACCGAACACTACACTGGACAGGAATTACAGGAGCAGAATGCGTGGAAACTTTGGGTTCCATTGAATTTGAGGGAAAAAGTTATATCAAGGGCACACGATCCTCCAGTTGCTGCTCATGGCGGAATTTGTAAGACACTCGAATTATTGCGTAGGAACTTTTATTGGCCAGGGATGGTTAGGGACGTCTGGAAGTATTTAAAGGATTGTGAAGTGTGTAAAGCAACCAAAGCTCCGAATTTCATAATGAAACCGCCTATGGCAAATCTGATTTCAACAATACGTCCATTCCAGAGATTATTTATAGATATACTTGGTCCGTACCCCCGCAGCAAGTCTGGATATATAGGTTTATTGATTGTTCTGGATCACATTTCCAAATTTCATTGGATTTGTCCATTAAAAAAAATTACTGCTTCATCTATTAAGGAATTTTTGGAGAAGCAGATTTTTTATGTTTATGGTGTACCGGAAGTTGTTGTGAGTGACAACGGAAGTCAGTTCAAGGCAAACGACTTCAATGCTTTTCTGACTAGTTATGGAATAACACATATGTATACGGCCTATTACTCACCGCAATCTAATGCATCTGAACGGGTAAACAGATCATTAATTGCAGGCATTAGGGCATATTTTAAACAAAACCATAAACAATGGGACGAACAACTTAGTGCTATAAGTTGTGCTCTCAGAATCTCATACCATCAGGTTTTGCAGCTTTCCCCATATCGGACATTATTTGGCTTTAAAATGATCACCCATGGTACTTCATATGCATTATTGAAGAATTTGCAATTGTTAGACGAACCAGGGGCTATGCTTTCCAGAGATGATCAATTAAAAATTTTGCGACAGGATATTCGAAAACATATTCGCGATGCCTATGAGAAAAATAGAGTCCAATATAACTTACGATCTAAAATGTCAACTTTCAAAGTGGGTGAAGAAGTTTTCCGTCGAAATTTTGCGCAAAGTAGTCTAGAAAAGGGATTTAACGCAAAGCTAGCCCCAAAGTTCATCAAAGCTAGAATTCGAGAAAAGCTCGGAAGTAATTACTATATTTTGGAAGACGTAACTGGGAAAACTTGTTGGTACATTCCATGCAAAAGACATACGCTCTTAAGTCTTTCTCCGACTAATTCTGTAACTCAGAGAGTCAGAATTATTCGGTTTTGTAATGGACTTTATGCTACATATTGCTACCCTCTTTAAATTTGTTTTTGGACTGTTCAATGTCTACAATGTTCCCTTCAAAGGATTGTACAGTACTATTTTGCGCAAATGAATCTTTTGTCGAACATAGTTAATCTATTACAATCAATATTCTTTTGCGTATGCATTATTGATATCGATAAAACTGTAATAGATTCAGTTATTGTTCAGTAGGCCTCATTTGAGATGACGAAGTTTTCTTTATAAAATTTCTCGAAAGCACGTTCCATTCTATTTTACCATTCGAATCGCACATATCGATATTTCAAAAACATAGTAATAAAAATAAATCCTTATCCATTGGGTTACAAATAATTAGTGTTGCAACGTGTGAAACAGCAGATTAAACAAATCGCAGCATTGCTTCAACGAGGAAACCTATTTCCGTAGTCATAGACTGACTCCAGTCATTAAATAGCGCAACTTCCCAGAAAAAACGCTGTCCATGCGGCAGCTATAACCTCTGCGTTTTTGGGTCAAACCCTACTAAAGAACTTTCCCAGCATCACACCTAAATACTTCTGCTGATACTTCGACCTCAGTCCGTAGTCTACGACAGACTCATTAAAGATACCATAAGTGACAAGATTTCGCGAAAATACGCCTCGAAGTTACATTTGCATCGATCTTTTGGTCTGTGTGAACATTACTTTTAAAGTGGATTGAAATCTATTTATTCCCTTTCTGGAATCAACTCCAGTGAAATATTTATGACAATAGATAACAGACAATTAAACAACTATCAAGAGAAGGTGCTTAATTCATACATCCATATTTAATGCTGGGATACACCCAAAGCACCGAAGTTCATTGAAAAAACAAATTTTTGTAATTCTGGATTATATGGAAAGAAACCTGTTTTATAGGTAGAACATGTGAATGGCAGAAAACATAAACCAAAAAATTACCATCCATGAATAGAAACGCAAGATTACTTACAAAAATGAAAGCAAGCTAAACGGATTGGAGACGTGTCACAAGACCTCCCCCACCATGAAATTAGAAATACAGAATAAGTAAAGATAAAATGTGAAGACAAAAATTAATATTAAGTGAAAGTTTGAGTAAGTTGTGAAATTTGGTTTATGGAAAACAAAATTAAATATTGTTAATCTGAATGCAAAAGTGAAGTGCAAAAATATTTAAAACAGCGTAAACTAAAATTGTGAAATAGTAATACTTAAAGGAAACTGTTATTTTTCCATGAATCAAATCTTTGCTAGCATATTGATGGCTCCCGCAGTCCTACTCCTGACTATTATTTGATCAAGAATTGAATACATTTGTATTCAGTTCTATAAAACTCGATACTTTTTATTAAGTTATTCATCGATACAGAATGTTCATTACAAGATATGACAACTTTAATATACATACCATATCGGAGCGATCGGATATATTAATCAAATCTAGTAATAATATTTATAGTCCATGGTAAAAAAAACACTGGTTGCAAAAGGAATCATACATATGTGCAGAAACAGAAAAAACGTCAAAAATTGCCAGACCATAGTATTTCTTCCATAGCTTTTACAAATATTGAGTATCCAAAAATCCAATTACTGTTTTGGATTTGTGAGAGTCTGGCGCATATTCTGTGTGTTGTAAAAATTGTTTAAATCGTTTCAGCTGTTCGAGAGCAATTACAAATTTCGTGAAACGCCTTTAAAGAACGAATAAAGATGAGATTTTATTTCACCTATTTATAACTGTTTATAAACATTTTAGCCAAAAATGAACTACATAGGTCGATATTAAATATTCTGACCCCGTTTTGAGTTAGAATAGCGAAATTTGATGCGGTGGTTGTCCTTGGGGCGTAGAATCGGGATAGAAAGCTATTTTTAAAAATTAGTTCTTTTAGGTAACTGTGAGGAAAAAAGTGTTAAATATGGCACAGAGTGGTAAAACGAGTTAATCCTTTACTTTTACAAAGGGTACAACGTAGCAAAAATATGGTGCAAAGTAGCGTGGGTAACTCTTAAAATAATGGGTGATTTTTTGGCAGCTCAGTTGTTTTCGTGTTTTTATCTTTAAGCTTTGAGTTATTAAGCCGTTATATCGACTCATTTAAAGATTTCATACATTTCTCTAAATCTATATAAACTTGACATACGAAGTGTTTTTTTGGAGCCCAGTTGGGCAAAAATGGTTAAATATGGTGCAGTAGGATATAGGAAGCATTTTTTCTAAATTCATCGTTAAGAGGCAAAGTGTAGCAACACATGTTAAGGCCGGGTTAGGCATACGTAACCGTAATTTATCTTTACCGTTGCCGTAACGTTGCCCGTTTGAGCGATTAGCCAACGTTGAGAAAACGAGTCATATGTTCTGACAACAACAACACATAAGTAAACAAAAAAGCCGCAATTTATTTTTGTTTAGGTTTATTAAAAATGAAGTTAAAAAGAATGTTTATAAATTTGTATTTTTTAAATCTGTGCAGAAATTACAATAAAAGTAATCAAGAAAATATCGTCGGATAAGAAGATGGGGTGGACGTCGTATAAACAATGACTGGGCGAAAGCCGGACACTAGAATGCCTATGGCAGCTTTTAATTTGTTATTAACATTAATAAAATATGAGTTAACTACGCCAAAGCAACGGATTATACCGGCAGAGACTTCAATTTATTTATAATCTATTTTAATGCAAACTATTTCCATTTCTTAATTTAAATTAAATACAGCTATATAGCAGTACTCTCCGTTTGGCCAATCAGTTATTTTAGGTACAGTACCTGTACCTCCTAGTAAACCATTATCGTCAGCATCCTCTGAAGCCTTTCCTCATTTTTTTTTGGCGATGCGGCGTTTCCCCTGAGGAATACCCTTGGTCTAAGTCAACAACTTTTGACGATTCAGAGACAACATCCAACTCGAAATTGCCAACGTTCCGCTCGAAATGTGTCCAAGAGTGGTGGAAAATTGAGTCCAAAGAATAGATAGCTGTTGACGGGCTCGTGGTGATCATATGACCGAAATTAAATTGCATTCTTAAAATGTAACATTTGCACTACACCTGGAACAAATTTGATCTCTATATCTTAAATATTCTGTGAGTCAGCCGCGATCTTCATAAAACTCACCTGTAACGCCCAGCTCCTTGCCAATTTGCTTCTCGCTTTTTTCAGATATCCTATATGCTGGATTATATTTATTGTATAAATACTCGTGCGACTGCAGCAAAGAAATCAAATATTCGTCTTTCATGTTTATTTGCACTTTTAAACAACAAATAATTAATAAATTATTTTCTTTACTTTTCTCGGTGAACATACAATTGTAATTGTAAACAACATGTAGTATCAGCTCTTGTCAAATTGTACGTAAACAGAACGTCCAATTCTGATTTCAACAGATTAAGCCGCCCGTTTCCCTTGGCTAATCGTTTACACTAATTTCCATATGACAGATTGAATCAGCTGATTCGTTACGCTACGGGGGCGTTGCGGTTAAGTTTGCCTAACTGGGCCTTTAGATATGTTACAATCGGGATTAATGGTTACTCTTGGAACATAAGTTAGGGTGTCTCTTAAATACCAGTGAATGCGTCAGCGTCTGTCAAAAAAACGCATGATGGATAATTTTTAACGCGCGCTGTACCGAAATACGCAGTAAACAAAAAACAGCTGATTTATCATCCCCATTTCAGAAAAATTTTGTTTTTCTACATTTGGAGTGGATACTCAGAGCAATATCGATATTATGGATGATTTATATGTTTTGAAAATATTCTGGACAAACCACAAAGAAGAAGGAATAGAAATATATTCCAAAACCAGGAAGCATTCGAATTTTAAACATTTTCCGACAGCAATTCATTTTTCTTCGCCTTCTCAACTTTCTAACTAAGTTTTCGTAAGGAATGATTGTAGAAGCTGCACTGAAGCAATTTGATAGTTTGCATTCGAGCAGTATTATTGTGCATACACCCCAATGACACAACGTTTTTTAACTACAAAATTTAGCATTGTAGTTATATGTTTTAATTTGTTTGTTATGCAAGATGCTGTTTTTCATTAGAGAAGAACGGAAACATTGCTAATATATCGGGGAGTGTCTAAAGATGTTGGTTTTGTCCACCGAAGTCAAATTATGTTTCTTAAACTCTTTATTGGTTGTGCAAAATGTAAAGACCTGTAATTCTCCTCCTGACTTTGTAAACGCCAACCAAATCTATCGAAGCTGTCGGCACTTGCCATGTTGGAACTAAATTGAGTTTTATATCACGTGGCAGTGTCACTATTAAATCAAATTCTATCTTATAATCATGCTTCAAAGTAGAGAATTGTTTATTGGCCAGTTTCAATTGGTATTTCCAAATGTCCTCGTTGAACATGGAATTCAAATGCAGCATCGTAAAGCTATGGAAATAAAAACTATTCGGAACAAGCTCGTGTCACATGCTTCATTGTAGGAAGAACAAACACCTGGACTAACGACTTTCTTAGATTAGATCCGACCGGAATCACAATGTGTTCTTGAAAATGGATTCCTTGCGTCCAAGCAGCATGAATAGGTTCCCCACGTTTCTGTTGAATTAATAAACATTAATACAAAAATGCTGGTACATATTTAAAGTTTTGGAATTTACTTGGTGTTGACAACTTCAGAGAAATTGCTTGCAATGTGCTCTTCTTGATTTTTACACATTTGTGGAGAGGCTCCTTTGTATTCCTTAAGTGGGCAGTGTCCCAGCTATTTCAATCATTTCTTCGCTGTTAATCTGAAAAACACATTTTGATATAAATTATAACAGTAAAATATTAACTCGTTTGGCCAATCAGATATTTTAGGTACAGTACCTGTACCTCCTAGTAAACCATTATCGTCAGCATCCTCTGAAGCCTTTCCTCATTTTTTTTGGCGATGCGGCGTTTCCCCTGAGGAATACCCTTGGTCTATGTCAACAACTTTTGACGATTTAGAGACAACATCCAACTCGAAATTGCCAACGTTCCGCTCGAAATGTGTCCAAGAGTGGTGGAAAATTGGGTCCAAAGAATAGATCGCTGTTGACGGGCTCGTGGTGATCATATGACCGAAATTAAATTGCATTCTTAAAATGTAACATTTGCACTACACCTGGAACAAATTTGATCTCTATATCTTAAATATTCTGTGTTTTATTAATATATAAAATTATTATGCCCATAATGGAAAACCCTTTACTTATGTCTATTTCCATTGAAGAGGGACTCAGCCAAATCCAATCCAATCTCTGTCTATAAATAAGTCCACGTTCGTAGAGAGGCTTATATTGATGTCAAATTAACCCACAATGAAGAAGATTGGCGCAATTATTGTCTCGTACTGTCGTCAACAGAATCCTGAAGCAGATTATAAATTTAATTTTTAATGGAGTCAGCCGCGATCTTCATAAAACTCACCTGTAACGCCCAGCTCCTTACCAATTTGCTTCTCGATTTTTTCAGATATCCTATATGCTGGATTATATTTATTGTATAAATACTCGTGCGACTGCAGCAAAGAAATCAAATATTCGTCTTTCATGTTTATTTGCACTTTTAAACAACAAATAATTAATAAATTATTTTCTTTACTTTTCTCGGTGAACATACAATTGTAATTGTAAACTGATCATTCGCAGTGAACGGACGTGTTTATCACATAGCGGATAGTTACCAGTACCAATTACGCAATAGCAAAAATCTGTACAAAGTCTGTAAGGCCTACATCGTAGTACCTATTATGGTCTAATACAGACAAAATAAAAATAAATTCTCTTGACGGGGATGCCTTCGTGTTCCGATGGAGCGCGGTTCCCCAATCGTCCGACTGTCCGTCCGTTGGTCTTGGCAAAAGCCGACCACATCAAAAATGGTGAAAATCTCCCCCAAGTACTCACAACAGGTGGTGCGGTGAGGGGTAAACGTCATGTCCGACCGTCAAAACGGAAGCACAATGAGCATCGTGTAGCGCTCAGAGTTTTGACGAAGTTGGAGGCTGTTGAGGTTTCGGCTCTTACCGAAAAACAAAAAGAGTCACTTACCTGGGCTAAAGGCGTCATAGATGCTTCTAAGGCCAATGAGTCGGCTGAAAGAGCCACAAATTCAGCTGTGTTAACGGCTAATAAAGTAAAACCAATCAGATCACCAATCAGAACCCCTGCCTTCGAAAAAGGCAAGAGGCCCTAATGTCACCATCAACAGGACACTCACCAGGCCCTTCATTGAAGTGGCGAAGGAGAGTCTAGTGATGGATGTTACAGACAGAAGTAGTGAGGATGGATCCATCCTCAAGGACAAATGGAGTCATGTACAAACAGCCATTATGGCTCACTACCTCGATGTCCGTAGAGAAATGCCGGGCAAACCACCAATCTGCAACGATGCAGGATGGCATCAGGGGAGAGTAAAGCTCTTATATTTCGGTGATGCCAGATCAGTAGACCTGTATAAGGCTGCTCTGAGTCGAGCGGGTGAGGTGTGGCCGGGTGCCCAGTTGGATGTTGTCGAAAAAAACAACATCCCTAGTCACCCTAGAGCCATCACCTGGGTTACAGAAGAGCCCTCCAACCCGGCTGACATCTTAGAAATAATAAAAGATTCCAATCCTGGTCTGCCGGCCCATAATTGGAGAATCAGCAAGGTGGGTGAGGCGGATGGTAAAAAGCGGCAGGTCAATCTTATCCTAAACGCTGAATCCACCTCCCATATACAAGGTGCGAGTGCAACCCTACAATATGGCTTCGAGACTATAGTCTTGAAGATATACAAGCAGGATATAGCTCCCACTGCAGAAGGTGAGTCGTCCACCGTGGCACTTCCTGGAAGTGCGGAGGTACCCACGCCTATTATTTCTGGTGACTCCAACTCTAACAGAAGATCTGTAACGTCCTTCTCTGAGGACAAAAGCTCTACTTCGGACACAGAGAGGCTGAGGGGAGTCTCCGGACTCTTTGACGCATCTGGCGGGGACATGCTTCTCGACGACACGGACGAAGAGTTCGATAACACCCTTGTCGGGGTGGATGTTAATCTGTCAATTACCAATGATGGTAAGAATTCTACAGATTAACCTCCATCACGCTAAAGCAGCCTCAGCGGCTCTATTGCTGCGCCTGTCCACAGGCGCAGTAGATATCGTCCTGATACAGGAGCCCTACGTAGTGGGAGGAAGGGTGTGCGGTATTAGGACACCCAACTTTAAACTGCTTGTGGCCAACTGTGAAGGCACTCCAAGAACCTGCATTTTGGCCAGGAAAGATCTAAGTATCTTTCTCCTGACTACTTTAAGTGGTAAAGACCAAACAGCTGCTAGCCTGGAGATCGGTAATCGCATATATTGGGTGGTCTCCAGCTACTTGCCTTATGAATCTGTAGTACCGACTGCTCTATTCAGGGAAGTAGTAGAAGAAGCAACGTCTGACGAGATCGAGCTGATTATTGGCGCAGACACGAACGCTCATCATACTATCTGGGGTAGTACGGATATAAACAATAGGGGTGATTCGCTTCTTGACTTTATTCTAACTACCAACCTTAGTATTTGTAACATAGGTAATAAACCGACCTTTACAATTAAAGACAGACAGGATGTACTCGACGTAACGTTTGCTACTGACCGGCTGTCAGACAAAATTATTGGGAGGAATGTACTGGACGACCACTCATTCTCAGATCACCATTATATTGAGTTCAAACTCGCGGAGAAAGCGCCTAAACCTGCCGTCCACAGAAATGTAAGGAAGACAAAGTGGCACCTGTATTAGAAGAATTTCAAGAAAGTCCTCAACTCTAAACTTATGTACGAACCGAATGACAAAACCGGTCTGGATAATCTGGTCGATCATATCACCACATCATTCAATAGTTCCCTTGAAGAAGCCTGTCCGAAAACAAGGTACAAGGGTAAAACTAAACCTCAATGGTGGACTTCTGAGCTAACGGCTATGAAACAGACCTGCAACAAGCTATTCAATAAGGCTAAATCTACTAGGGTCGCTAATGATTGGGATGCCTATAAAGAGCAACTCAAGAAGGAGCTTAGAAAGGCGCAAAGGCGCTCTTTGTATACCTTCTGTGGTGAAGTGGAAAAGGTCTCCGACGCCGCTAGGCTGAGGAAGATATTATCTGCTTCACCCTGTACAGTGGGATATTTACAGGATGAGGCAAATAACTGGACCAAAAACAGCGATCAGTCGCTCAATGTACTGCTCGACACACATTTCCCGGGCAACTCTGTAACAGAACCCGAGGATCAGCAGGACCAACAAGAGCGCAAGTGGACTGCGAGCGTCGCTAGCTTCTTGACTGAGAGATCCAGAATAAGCTGGGCTATTAACAGCTTTGAGCCCTTCAAGTCACCTGGACCAGATGGCATCACTCCAGCAGAAATGCAGAAAATGTTAAAGTACATTATCCCCTGGCTGGAGAAAATTTATGTAGGCTGTATCAGGCTTTCATACGTCCCTAATCGGTGGAGGGATACCAAAGTGGTATTCATACCTAAAGCGGGAAAGATATCACACACTAGGCCAAAAGACTTCAGACCAATTAGCCTATCCTCCTTCCTATTGAAAGGTCTGGAAAGACTTTTAGATCATTTCATTAGGGAAAACCTGGATACAAAACTCCTGTCGGGGAACCAACATGCCTACAATAAGGGCAAGTCTACAGAATCAGCCCTGCACGAACTTGTGAGCACTATCGAATCGTCCCTGCATTTCAAGGAATTCACCATGGTGGCATTTCTTGACATAGAAGGGGCTTTTAACAACATTCACTCAGATGCGGTAATTGCGGCACTCTCACATCTAAAAGTTAACAATAGTTTGATTAGACTAATTCAAAGTCTGCTCACCAGAAGACGCATAACAGCATGTCTAGGGTCCACAACTCTAACAAGGTATGTAAACAGAGGGACCCCGCAAGGAGGAGTACTGTCTCCACTAATTTGGAACCTAGCGGTGAATGAAATCCTGCTAGATCTAGAACGTTGTGGCTGCAAGGTCGTGGCATATGCGGACGACGTGACAATCGCAGTGAGTGGCAAATTCGTAAACGTCCTCAGAGACATCCTACAGGTGGCTCTGAACAAGTTGGTTAGATGGGCCAGAAGCAGCGGTTTGGGCGTTAACCCCAACAAGACAGACTTGGTTATCTTTACTAGGATGAATAATGTCCCACATGTGGACCCTCCACCTCGGATAAATGGAACAGATCTAGCTTTTTCTGAAAGTGCAAAATTTTTAGGAATAATTCTAGATAGGAAAATGTTATTTAGACTTAACGTATTGGAACGTGTAAGGAAGGCCAACGTCGCCTTATATTCCTGCAAAAAGGCTGTAGGGTCGCGGTGGGGACTCTCTCCTAAAATCGTCCACTGGATATATATAGCAGTAGTTCGTCCAATACTGTTATACGGTATTGTGGTATGGTGGACGGCAACTGACAAACTAACCATTACAAACCTACTAACAAAGGTTCAGAGAACTGCCTGCCTGAGCATAAGCGGAGCCTTAAGGACTACAGCTTCCGAGTCTCTACAAGCCCTACTCCATATACTGCCGATTAATATTGTGGCGAGAGAAGTTGCAACCAAAGCGGCAATAAGATTAAACTGCCTATCACTGTGGAGGTACAAGAACTATGGTCACATGAGGATATCAAAGTGTAGTGCTATGGTAACCGACCGAGTGGACTATATACCAACTGTGTACACCTTCGAGAGAAATTACATCACTATGATTCCCGCCAGAGACGAATGGGTCGGCAGAATACCAGGTAATAGAAACCATCTCCACTTTTACACGGATGGTTCGAAGCTTGATGAAAAGGTTGGCTTCGGAGTACACTGTGAAGAACTTAGTCTGGATATAGCTCACAGACTACCAGATACCTGCAGTGTCTATTAAGCCGAAATAATGGCAATATGGGAAGTCGCCAAGTGGCTGAGTCGCAACATAGTAACCAACACTGGCGTTGTCATTTACTCGGACAGCCAGGCTGCCATCAATTCTCTGGAGGCAACATCCCTAAATTCACAAACAGCCCTCGACTGCCGCAGATCTCTTAACGAGATGGCTGAGCAGTTTAATATACACCTCATATGGGTGCCTGGGCATAGGGATATCCCGGGGAACTGCAAAGCCGATGAACTTACTAGGAAAGGGACGACATTACAAATTCTCGAAGAATTTGCATATATTGGTGCGCCACTATCCACGTGCAAGCTTTGGCTTAGGCAAGAGGCAATCAGGCAGTCCAACGAAAGATGGACAGAAATCGGCACCTGCAGGGTAGCTAGACAAATCTGGCCAAGGTATGACCTGAGAAGGTCAAAATATCTTCTCGCACTAGAGAGGAAACGATTGTCTACGTTAGTACAGGTTCTGACGGGACACTGCTTGATTGGCGAACACGCCAAAAGTTTGGGTATTGACTCCAATGACTTCTGCCGAAGCTGTGGAGATGAGGAAGAAGTGGAGAGCATTGAGCACTTGCTTTGCGACTGTCCCGCTTTGAGTAAACGACGACTGGACATACTGGGGTCGGCCTTTTTAGGCAGCCTAACAGATCTTTCTAGTACTGATATTCGTTCTATCGATAAATTTATATATCAAACAGGTTGGTTTCGATGAGGGGAATTTCAGCCCGTGGTAACACTAGGGACCTAAACTGGTCTATGTGTGCTTGTAAAAAAATACGGCTGCCACCCTAACCTAAACCTAAACCAAAAATTGTAAACAACATGTAGTATCAGCTGTTGTCAAATTGTACGTAAACAGAACGTCCAATTCTGATTTCAACAGATTCAGCCGCCCGTTTCCGTTGGCTAATCGTTTACACTGATTTCCATATGACAGATTGAATCAGCTGATTCGTTACGCTACGGGGGCGTTGCGGTTAAGTTTGCCTAACTGGGCCTTTAGATATGTTACAATCGGGATTAATGGTTACTCTTGGAACATAAGTTAGGGTGTTTCTTAAATACCAGTGAATGCGTCAGCGTCTGTCAAAAAACGCATGATGGATAATTTTTAACGCGCGCTGTACCGAAATACGCAGTAAACAAAAAACAATTGATTTATCATCCCCATTTCAGAAAAATTTTGTTTTTCTACATTTGGAGTGGATACTCAGAGCAATATCGATATTATGGATGATTTATATGTTTTGAAGATATTCTGGACAAACCACAAAGAAGAAGGAATAGAAATATATTCCAAAACCAGGAAGCATTCGAATTTTAAACATTTTCCGACAGCAATTCATTTTTCTTCGCCTTCTCAACTTTCTAACTAAGTTTTCGTAAGGAATGATTCTAGAAGCTGCACTGAAGCAATTTGATAGTTTGCATTCGAGCAGTATTATTGTGCATACACCCCAATGACACAACGTTTTTTAACTACAAAATTTAGCATTGTAGTTATATGTTTTAATTTGTTTGTTATGCAAGATGCTGTTTTTCATTAGAGAAGAACGGAAACATTGCTAATATATCGGGGAGTGTCTAAAGATGTTGGTTTTGTCCACCGAAGTCAAATTATGTTTCTTAAACTTTTTATTGGTTGTGCAAAATGTAAAGACCTGTAATTCTCCTCCTGACTTTGTAAACGCCAACCAAATCTATCGAAGCTGTCGGCACTTGCCATGTTGGAACTAAATTGAGTTTTATATCACGTGGCAGTGTCACTATTAAATCAAGTTCTATCTTATAATCATGCTTCAAAGTAGAGAATTGTTTATTGGCCAGTTTCAATTGGTATTTCCAAATGTCCTCGTTGAACATGGAATTCAAATGCAGCATCGTAAAGCTATGGAAATAAAAACTATTCGGAACAAGCTCGTGTCACATGCTTCATTGTAGGAAGAACAAACACCTGGACTAACGACTTTCTTAGATTAGATCCGACCGGAATCACAATGTGTTCTTGAAAATGGATTCCTTGCGTCCAAGCAGCATGAATAGGTTCCCCACGTTTCTGTTGAATTAATAAACATTAATACAAAAATGCTGGTACATATTTAAAGTTTTGGAATTTACTTGGTGTTGACAACTTCAGAGAAATTGCTTGCAATGTGCTCTTCTTGATTTTTACACATTTGTGGAGAGGCTCCTTTGTATTCCATAAGTGGGCAGTGTCCCAGCTATTTCAATCATTTCTTCGCTGTTAATCTGAAAAACACATTTTGATATAAATTATAACAGTAAAATATTAACTCGTTTGGCCAATCAGTTATTTTAGGTACAGTACCTGTACCTCCTAGTAAACCATTATCGTCAGCATCCTCTGAAGCCTTTCCTCATTTGGGTCCAAAGAATAGATCGCTGTTGACGGGCTCGTGGTGATCATATGACCGAAATTAAATTGCATTCTTAAAATGTAACATTTGCACTACACCTGGAACAAATTTGATCTCTATATCTTAAATATTCTGTGTTTTATTAATATATAAAATTATTATGCCCATAATGGAAAACCCTTTACTTATGTCTATTTCCATTGAAGAGGGACTCAGCCAAATCCAATCCAATCTCTGTCTATAAATAAGTCCACGTTCGTAGAGAGGCTTATATTGATGTCAAATTAACCCACAATGAAGAAGATTGGCGCAATTATTGTCTCGTACTGTCGTCAACAGAATCCTGAAGCAGATTATAAATTTAATTTTTAATGGAGTCAGCCGCGATCTTCATAAAACTCACCTGTAACGCCCAGCTCCTTACCAATTTGCTTCTCGATTTTTTCAGATATCCTATATGCTGGATTATATTTATTGCATAAATACTCGTGCGACTGCAGCAAAGAAATCAAATATTCGTCTTTCATGTTTATTTGCACTTTTAAACAACAAATAATTAATAAATTATTTTCTTTACTTTTCTCGGTGAACATACAATTGTAATTGTAAACTGATCATTCGCAGTGTTTATCACATAGCGGATAGTTACCAGTACCAATTACGCAATAGCAAAAATCTGTACAAAGTCTGTAAGGCCTACATCGTAGTACCTATTATGGTCTAATACAGACAAAATAAAAATAAATTCTCTTGACGGGGATGCCTTCGTGTTCCGATGGAGCGCGGTTCCCCAATCGTCCGACTGTCCGTCCGTTGGTCTTGGCAAAAGCCGACCACACCAAAAATGGTGAAAATCTCCCCCAAGTACTCACAACAGGTGGTGCGGTGAGGGGTAAACGTCATGTCCGACCGTCAAAACGGAAGCACAATGAGCATCGTGTAGCGCTCAGAGTTTTGACGAAGTTGGAGGCTGTTGAGGTTTCGGCTCTTACCGAAAAACAAAAAGAGTCACTTACCTGGGCTAAAGGCGTCATAGATGCTTCTAAGGCCAATCAACCGGCTGAAAGAGCCACAAATTCAGCTGTGTTAACGGCTAATAAAGTAAAACGAATCAGATCACCTGATGAACCCCTGCCTTCGAAAAAGGCAAGAGGCCCTAATGTCACCATCAACAGGACACTCACCAAGCCTTTCAATGAAGTGGCGAAGGAGAGTCTAGTGATGGATGTTATAGACAGAAGTAGTGAGGATGGATCCATCCTCAAGGACAAATGGAGTCATGTACAATCAGCCATTATGGCGCACTACCTCGATGTCCGTAGAGAAATGCCGGGCAAACCACCAATCTGCAACGATGCAGGATGGCATCAGGGGATAGTAAAGCTCTTATATTTCGGTGATGCCAGATCAGTAGACCTGTATAAGGCTGCTCTGAGTCGAGCGGGTGAGGTGTGGCCGGGTGCCCAGTTGGATGTTGTCGAAAAAAACAACATCCCTAGTCACCCTAGAGCCATCACCTCGGTTACAGAAGAGCCCTCCAACCCGGCTGACATCTTAGAAATAATAAAAGATTCCAATCCTGGTCTGCCGGCCCATAATTGGAGAATCAGCAAGGTGGGTGAGGCGGATGGTAAAAAGCGGCAGGTCAATCTTATCCTAAACGCTGAATCCACCTCCCATATACAAGGTGCGAGTGCAACCCTACAATATGGCTTCGAGACTATAGTCTTGAAGATATACAAGCAGGATATAGCTCCCACTGCAGAAGGTGAGTCGTCCACCGTGGCACTTCCTGGAAGTGCGGAGGTACCCACGCCTATTATTTGTGGTGACTCCAACTCTAACAGAAGATCTGTAACGTCCTTCTCTGAGGACAAAAGCTCTACTTCGGACACAGAGAGGCTGAGGGGAGTCTCCGGCCTCTTTGACGCATCTGGCGGGGACATGCTTCTCGACGACACGGACGAAGAGTTCGATAACACCCTTGCCGGGGTGGATGTTAATCTGTCAATTACCAATGATAGTAATAATTCTACAGATTAACCTCCATCACGCTAAAGCAGCCTCAGCGGCTCTATTGCTGCGCCTGTCCACAGGCGCAGTAGATATCGTCCTGATACAGGAGCCCTACGTAGTGGGAGGAAGGGTGTGCGGTATTAGGACCCCCAACTTTAAACTGCTTGTGGCCAACTGTGAAGGCACTCCAAGAACCTGCATTTTGGCCAGGAAAGATCTAAGTATCTTTCTCCTGACTACTTTAAGTGGTAAAGACCAAACAGCTGCTAGCCTGGAGATCGGTAATCGCATATATTGGGTGGTCTCCAGCTACTTGCCTTATGAATCTGTAGTACCGACTGCTCTATTCAGGGAAGTAGTAGAAGAAGCAACGTCTGACGAGATCGAGCTGATTATTGGCGCAGACACGAACGCTCATCATACTATCTGGGGTAGTACGGATATAAACAATAGGGGTGATTCGCTTCTTGACTTTATTCTAACTACCAACCTTAGTATTTGTAACATAGGTAATAAACCGACCTTTACAATTAAAGACAGACAGGATGTACTCGACGTAACGTTTGCTACTGACCGGCTGTCAGACAAAATTATTGGGAGGAATGTACTGGACGACCACTCATTCTCAGATCACCATTATATTGAGTTCAAACTCGCGGAGAAAGCGCCTAAACCTGCCGTCCACAGAAATGTAAGGAAGACAAAGTGGCACCTGTATTAGAAGAATTTCAAGAAAGTCCTCAACTCTAAACTTCTGTACGAACCGAATGACAAAACCGGTCTGGATAATCTGGTCGATCATATCACCACATCATTCAATAGTTCCCTTGAAGAAGCCTGTCCGAAAACAAGGTACAAGGGTAAAACTAAACCCCAATGGTGAACTTCTGAGCTAACGGCTATGAAAAAGACCTGCAACAAGCTATTCAATAAGGCTAAATCTACTGGGGTCGCCAATGATTGGGATGCCTATAAAGAGCAACTCATGATCTATAAGAAGGAGCTTAGAAATGCGCAAAGGCGCTCTTGGTATACCTTCTGTGGTGAAGTGGAAAAGGTCTCCGACGCCGCTAGGCTGAGGAAGATATTATCTGCTTCACCCTGTACAGTGGGATATTTACAGGATGAGGCAAATAACTGGACCAAAAACAGCGAGCAGTCGCTCAATGTACTGCTCGACACACATTTCCCGGGCAACTCTGTAACAGAACCCGAGGATCAGCAGGACCAACAAGAGTGCGAGTGGACTGCGAGCGTCGCTAGCTTCTTGACTGAGAGATCCAGAATAAGCTGGGCTATTAACAGCTTTGAGCCCTTCAAGTCACCTGGACCAGATGGCATCACTCCAGCAGAAATGCAGAAAATGTTAAAGTACATTATCCCCTGGCTGGAGAAAATTTATGTAGGCTGTATCAGGCTTTCATACGTCCCTAATCGGTGGAGGGATACCAAAGTGGTATTCATACCTAAAGCGGGAAAGATATCACACACTAGGCCAAAAGACTTCAGACCAATTAGCCTATCCTCCTTCCTATTGAAAGGTCTGGAAAGACTTTTAGATCATTTCATTAGGGAAAACCTGGATACAAAACTCCTGTCGGGGAACCAACATGCCTACAATAAGGGCAAGTCTACAGAATCAGCCCTGCACGAACTTGTGAGCACTATCGAATCGTCCCTGCATTTCAAGGAATTCACCATGGTGGCATTTCTTGACATAGAAGGGGCTTTTAACAACATTCACTCAGATGCGGTAATTGCGGCACTCTCACATCTAAAAGTTAACAATAGTTTGATTAGACTAATTCAAAGTCTGCTCACCAGAAGACGCATAACAGCATGTCTAGGGTCCACAACTCTAACAAGGTATGTAAACAGAGGGACCTCGCAAGGAGGAGTACTGTCTCCACTAATTTGGAACCTAGCGGTGAATGAAATCCTGCTAGATCTAGAACGTTATGGCTGCAAGGTCGTGGCATATGCGGACGACGTGGCAATCGCAGTGAGTGGCAAATTCGTAAACGTCCTCAGAGACATCCTACAGGTGGCTCTGAACAAGTTGGTTAGATGGGCCAGAAGCAGCGGTTTGGGCGTTAACCCCAACAAGACAGAATTGGTTCTCTTTACTAGGATGAATAATGTCCCACATGTGGACCCTCCATGGAACAGATCTAGTCTTTTCTGAAAGTGCAAAATTTTTAGGAATAATTCTAGATAGGAAAATGTTATTTAGACTTAACGTATTGGAACGTGTAAGGAAGGCCAACGTCGCCATATATTCCTGCAAAAAGGCTGTAGGGTCGCGGTGGGGACTCTCTCCTAAAATCGTCCACTGGATATATATAGCAGTAGTTCGTCCAATACTGTTATACGGTATTGTGGTATGGTGGACGGCAACTGACAAACTAACCATTACCAACCTACTAACAAAGGTTCAGAGAACTGCCTGCCTGAGCATAAGCGGAGCCTTAAGGACTACAGCGACCGAGTCTCTACAAGCCCTACTCCATATACTGCCGATTAATATTGTGGCGAGAGAAGTTGCAACCAAAGCGGCAGTAAGATTAAACTGCCTATCACTGTGGAGGTACAAGAACTATGGTCACATGAGGATATCAAAGTGTAGTGCTATGGTAACCGACCGAGTGGACTATATACCAACTGTGTACACCTTCGAGAGAAATTACATCACTATGATTCCCGCCAGAGACGAATGGGTCGGCAGAATACCAGGTAATAGAAACCATCTCCACTTTTACACGGATGGTTCGAAGCTTGATGAAAAGGTTGGCTTCGGAGTACACTGTGAAGAACTTAGTCTGGATATAGCTCACAGACTACCAGATATCTGCAGTGTCTATTAAGCCGAAATAATGGCAATATGGGAAGTCGCCAAGTGGCTGAGTCGCAACATAGTAACCAACACTGGAGTTGTCATTTACTCGGACAGCCAGGCTGCCATCAATTCTCTGGAGGCAACATCCCTAAATTCACTAACAGCCCTCGACTGCCGCAGATCTCTTAACGAGATGGCTGAGCAGTTTAATATACACCTCATATGGGTGCCTGGGCATAGGGATCTCCCGGGGAACTGCAAAGCCGATGAACTTGCTAGGAAAGGGACGACATTACAAATTCTCGAAGAATTTGCATATATGGTGCGCCACTATCCACGTGCAAGTTTTGGCTTAGGCAAGATGCAATCAGGCAGTCCAACGAAAGATGGACGGAGATCGGCACCTACAGGTTAGCTAGACAAATCTGGCCAAGGTATGACCTGAGAAGGTCAAAATATCTCCTCGCACTAGAGACGAAACGATTGTCGATGAGGGGCATTTCAGCCCGTGGTAACACTAGGGACCTAAACTGGTCTATGTGAGCTTGTAAAAAAAATACGGCTGCGACCCTAACCTAATTCCAAAACCGAGATAAAATTAGTTATCTCCCTTTGAAGCTTTTTGAGGCAATTCGCAGATTCTTGGATACATGGAGGCAAATTAAACAAAGTCCTCAACTGACTATTTATGAGAATCCTTTTATTCTCGTACTGATTTTTTAAAACCGTCTGCAGTAAGAGGAATGTTTCTGTTTATCTCTCTTGCTTCCCCACTTGTTTTTTGAAACAAGTGGTACAATTTTTCTACCGAGCTAAGCTTCTTACAGTTTACTTAAATGGCCGTAAACAAGTCTCTAAAACTGGGCCAAGATATGTAGTCCACGTGGAACACCTCCGTATCGCACGGTGGGACAGAAATTGAAGTACTTGATTTTGCACTGGGGGTGCAGAGACTGAAGCTAGTTGTTCCCTCCATTCTCCTATCATGGACATGCAACTAATATAACTTGCATGAGTAACTTTCTTTTTATTTCTAATAACCTCCTTGTTTTTTTTGTTGCATTCGGGGTCGGCGAGAAAATTTTAATATATTTCCCTCCATTCTGTCCATAAAGTTTGGACTTCTTTTTGTTCTGCTTCAACGGCACACTAATTGAGCTTAGCACTTGCAGATTCTTTTAATTGTTGCTCATGTGCAACTATCTCATCACACTGAGTCAAATAGTCTTCTAAGAGAGACATATTATTTCCAATAAAACGGATTTAAGTTACCACAAGAATCTATTCAGGCTTATGGAAATACCAATTGACTGCACCTCTCTGTAAGTCTTCAAAAATGTCCACACAAAATTCCAAAAAATGAGGCAAAATAAATTTATTTTCACCACTACGTAATAATACAAAAATGTCGACCCAGTATTTCAAATGAAAAATGAGACAATGAAAAAAATAAGACCAATTGTCGATCGATGTGATTTTGATCGAAGGTACAGAAATCAAGTTGAAGAAAATACCACAGACTTAAATGTTTCCTTTGAGACAAATCCACGACGTTCCACAAAATGTGTTTCAAGTAATTTCACTTCCAAAGCTTTTTGCCAGAAAATTTTATCTAGCTACATTTTAATAAGCCAGGTTGACCTCTCAACTACACTTTTATATGCCCATTAATTCCAAATGTTAGACATTGAAACTGTATATCAACAGTTAAATGCAGTACTAATATTACGACGAACAACGAATGTTCGTTAAACAAAAATGCCAAAAATATCAATTTTTTGCCTTCTGCCTTTCAAAGGGCTGCAGCAAATATTCCAATTGAAAGCAAACATTTTTTGTTGTTCTTTTTTTCATTAAAAAAAGCTTACTACAAAAAAATCCACTTTTATTACGCTTTGGACCACTGTGCTCGAAGCACCCTGCTAAAAAGGAGACAATTTTCCTATTTCCAAAAAATAGACCTTAATTAAAAAATTGGTTGGGGTCACTGTGATAGTTTATTCTTCCAAATGATACGAACACGGGAGCACCATTATAGTTTTCATATGTTTTCGTGTACATATGCATGTATGGAGACAAATAATTTTATAATTATTTTTTTAATAACATTATTACGAAAAAAATTCTTTTGAAACAATGTGCCTCGACTTCATTCAAACCACTGTATGTGTTTTCGTATTTCCATATTCTATCATCTTCGCCCCATAAGTCGTGTTAACATTCTTAAAATCTGCGACTATTGCATTGCACCGACGCCGTTGTCCAAATACTCTGCTGCTGCGTTCGAGACAAAGTTAACCAAAAATTCTTCGAAACAGCAAATATAGATTCATAATGCTCTGTGTTTCAGAGATGGAAACAGAGACAATGAAACAATTTCAATGAAAATCGAGGCAAATGTTGAAGAGGAGTTGTTTTAATAAATGTATGTATATACATATGTACTAATGCAGCGAGTAACGGAACAATTTTTGTTGAGACATTTAAATAAATGTTATGCAACCACCGTTTCGAGACTTTGTTAATGTTTATCAACTTTTATTAATTGTTTTTGAAACTCGAGCCAATCTCTTTCGCAGCGAAATACACTATTGTCACATTAACATACCTTGATACCTTCTTGGTACTGTGGGTTTTGAGCAACTGCTTCCTTAGGTTTCTGGATCTTCTTTCCAGGTTGCGAATGAACCAAATGTTGACGTCTAAGTCACCAGGTGTTGCTACCCACTACAGATCTCGTCAAGAATCACCACGGAGACAATGTTGAGCGTTTTCCACTTCTACGTGCAATTGGATAGTCCCAACTCTGACGTTTTGCCGACGGCAAACCTTCTGGTACGGTGATGGGGTTACGTTCTTTGCTCTCAGCACACACCAACAGACAAACCTTTAAGCGGTGGTTGCTTTCCTTGATTGCCTCAATAAAAACTCGAATGGGTCTTCAAATACTATTATATTATTTATTATTTATGCCTCGCTGGGCTATGCAAAAAAAACTATAAGTAAACGAATTCAAACTTCAGTGTGTAAAGTCGGTAGGCAACTGACCCTCGGTGCTGTGTCACAAAAAACAACAGCATCAACTCGTATAGCGGTAAAAGAAGAGAAGAAAGGCAAGAATAAAGCAACAGCCTCGAATTCAAAGGAGGCAAAGAAAATGAAGAATAAGGTGACGGTCGTTCGGACCGCTCGCGTAGTTACGGCCGGCAATATTCCAATATAAGTGCGGGCACAACCTTAGGCGCGTTCCTACGCGAACACGATCAATTTTGCAAAAATTCGTTCATCCGTTCAAGAGCAATTACAAAATTTTTTGAAACGCAAAAACTCATTTTTTTAAATCAAAATACCCATCAAATTTAAAAAAAATTCAAAAAATTAATGCGAGATCTTATTTTACCTATTTATAGCAGTATATAAACATTTTAGCCAAAAATGAACTACATAGGTCGATATTAATTATGCTGACCCAACCTTGAAATTGGCAATTGTGACATATTTATCCTTTTTGTCCCACTATGCGCCTAAAATTGTCAAAGAAATCTCTCTCGCACCAAATTTCACTACTTTAGCTCTTGCCAGTTGGATGTGGCTGTGGCAGATTTATACCCTTTTGCCCCACTGTGCGTGTAAATTGTAAAATTTCAAAAAATCTCGTTTTCTGTGACTGCCTTAAGGGCTACCTTAGGTTTTTTAGGTTAGGTTGGCAGCCGTATTTTTTTTTACAAGCTCACATAGACCACTTTAGGTCCCTAGTGTTACCACGGGCTGAAATGCCCCTCATCGAAACCTACCTGTTTGATATATAAATTTATCGGTAGTACGAATATCAGTACTGGAAAGATCTGTTAGGCTGCCTAAAAAGGCCGACCCCAGTATGTCCAGTCGTCGTTTACTCACAGCGGGACAGTCGCAAAGCAAGTGCTCAATGCTCTCCACTTCTCCCTCATTTCCACAGCTTCGGCAGAAGTCATTGGAGTCAATACCCAATCTTTTGGCGTGTTCGCCGATCAAGCAGTGTCCCGTCAGAACATGTACTAACGTAGACAATCGTTTCCTTTCTAGTGGGAGGAGATATTTTGACCTTCTCAGGTCATACCTTGGCCAGATTTGTCTAGCTTCCCTGCAGGTGCCGATTTCTGTCCATCTTTCGTTGGACTGCCTAAGCCAAAGCTTGCAAAGCTTGTGGATAGTGGCGCACCAAGATATGTGTAACGTTTCGTCGAGATCGGACCATAATTGCGACCTGTACTTTGATTACAATAATACATGCACAGACAGACGGACATAGCTAAATCAACTCAGAAAGTGATTCTGAGTCGATCGGTATAATAAACGATGGGTCTATTTCTTCTCGTTTTGGGTGCACAAAGTTATAATACCCTGTACCACATTGTGGTGTAGGGTATACAAATTAGTTCAAAAAAGCAAAAATGCAAAAAATCATTAAGATTTTTGTGAAATTTTAGCTATTGTCCAATGTAACTCTGTCATTTCTTGACCAATTTTTACAAGGTTAGGTTAGGTTGAAGAGAGGAGACGTTTAAACGTCTCATGTCCATGGACATACACTTAAGCCAGTGGTTCGGCCTGTTGTGCGCTCCTTATTTATGATCTTTTTATACCTCACGAGTTACAGAAAATCGGTACTAGACACGAATTTTCTCAGTATCTTCCAGTCATATTCTCTGAGATGAGTCAAGTCTGGTAATATGTCGGACCCGAAAAGTTGGGATCTTGCATGTGTGAAAGCCGGGCAGTGACACAGAAAATGTTCCATCGTTTCGATGTTTTCTCTGCATGCCATGCATTCGTCGTTTCCTGCTAGTCCTATGCGATGAAGATGTTACAAATACTAAGGTTGGTAGTTAGAATAAAGTCAGGAAGCGAATCACCCCTATTGTTTATATCCGTACTACCCCAGATAGTATGATGAGCGTTCGTGTCTGCGCCAATAATCAGCTCGAGCTCGTCAGACGTTGCTTCTTCTACTACTTCCCTCAAGAGAGCTGTCGGTATTGGAGCTTCATAAGGCAAGTAGCTGGAGACCACCCAATATATGCGCCTGTGGACAGGCGCAGCAATAGAGCCGCTGAGGCTGCTTTAGCGTGATGGAGGTTAATCTGTAGAATTATTACCATCATTGGTAATTGACAGATTAACATCCACCCCGACAAGGGTGTTATCGAACTCTTCGTCCGTATCGTCGAGAAGCATGTCCCCGCCAGATGCGTCAAAGAGTCCGGAGACTCCCCTCAGCCTCTCTGTATCCGAAGTAGAGCCTTTGTCCTCAGAGATCTTCTGTTAGAGTTGGAGTCACCTGAAATAATAGGCGTGTGTACCTCCGCACCCGCAGAAAGTGCCACGGTGGACGACTCACCTTCTGCAGTGGGAGCTATATCCTGCTTGTATATCTTCAAGACTATAGTCTCGAGCCATATTTTAGGGTTGCACTCGCACTTTGTATATGGGAGGTGGATTCAGCGTTTAGGATAAGATTGACCTGCCGCTTTTTACCATCCGCCTCACCCACCTTGCTGATTCTCCAATTATGGGCCGGCAGACCAGGATTGGAATCTTTTATTATTTCTAAGATGTCAGCCGGGTTGGAGGGCTCTTCTCCCCTGATGCCATCCTGCATCGTTGCAGATTGGTGGTTTGCCCGGCATTTATCTACAAACATCGAGGTAATGAGCCATAATGGCTGATTGTACATGACTCCAGTTATCCTTGAGGATGGATCCATCCTCACTACTTCTGTCTATAACAGCCATCACTAGACTCCCCTTCGCCACTTCATTGAAGGGCTTGGTGAGTGTCCTGTTGATGGTGACATTAGGGCCTCTTGCCTTTTTCGAAGGCAGGGGTTCATCGGATGATCTGATTCGTTTTACTTTATTAGTCGTTAACACAGCTGAATTTGTGGCTCTTTCAGCCGACTCATTGGCCTTAGAAGCATATATGACGCATTTAGCCCAGGTAAGTGTCTCTTTTTGTTTTTCGGTAAGAGCCGAAACCTCAACAGCCTCCAACTTCGTCAAAACTCTGAGCGCTACACGACGCTCATTGTGCTTCCGTTTTGACAGTCGGACATGACGTTTTCCCCTCACCGCACCACCTGTTATGAGTACTTGGGGGAGATTTTCACCATTTTTGGTGTGGTCGGCTTTGGCCAAGACCAACGGACGGGCAGTCGGACGATTGGGGAACCGCGCTCCATCGGAACACGAAGGCATACCCGTCAAGAGAATTTATATTTTATTTTGTCTGTATTAGACCGTAATAGGTACTACGATGTAGGCCTTACGGACTTTGTACAGATTTTTGCTATTGCGTAATAGGTACTGGTAACTATCCGCTATGTGATAAACACGTCCGTTCACTGCGAATGATCAGCAACGATTCAAGGGCTACCCTCACTTCTAGCTCATTCCGTTTAGATTTGGCGGTGGTACCATATTAATCCTTTTTTTGCCATATTTACCATTTTTTGTCCCACTGTAGTATTTTTAACTTTTGACCCAATGACCCATATATAACACCATCACTGTACCATATTTAAACATTTTTCTACTGCACCATATTTAACCATTTTTGCCAAACTGTGCTCCTTAAAAACACCTCGTACGAGTATGTCATCTTTATGTAGACTGATTTTTGATTTTTAATAGCTAAGATTTCTGCCTGGTAAACACTACAGTGATCAGGCCGGGGTTACCATACGTGCTCCTTTCGGAGGACATGTCCTCATTTTTAAACAGTGTCCTCCCGTCCTCCTCCTTTTTCAAAAATGTTGGATTTGTCTTCCTTTTATTACAAATATAATTTTTTTTCTTAAACAATAAATATTAATTCTACCAGAAACTAAATTTTGTACAAAGTCAGTGAGTTTAATACTTTGGGGGTATATGAATTATGTCAGTCCCTTTGTAAGATCTATAAATATTGATCTGAGAACCCATAAAGTGTATATATTTTTAATCGTCTTAAAAGTCTTAGACGATTTAACCATGGCAGTCTGTCTGTTATAATCTCGCTACAATCTACAATAACTGAGCTAGATAACTGAAATTTGATACAGATACTTCTAATAGCTGCAGGTGTTTAAGTTCACAAGTGTCGTTCAGTTATGTGGATCGATTTATCTATCGATCTGCACCCTTGCTAATTGTGCGTTACAAACAATCTACTACACACCAATGCGACATTGTGCGAATATGCGCGCAAGAAGGTGCCAATCGGTTCTATTGAGGTTTTATAGGTTGATGGTGGTAACGAAGTTTACCTTGAATACAAAATGGTATAGCGAGATGTACTTAATCGAGCGATGTTAAGAGAGCGATTAAAATTAAGAATTATGTTAAGATAGAGAAAGGTGGCGGCGTCGGCGCAAAAACTACTAGTTATTCGGACTAATTGGGAGCCAACATATTTTAACGAGTATATTGGTACGAAAATCAGGACATTGCGTACACCGAGAGAAATTAAAGGGACAATTCATGTTTGTACTTAAACAAAGTTCTTTAGAGGTTCACACTACTGTATCCACAATTCCGGTCGTGAAAGCCATCTAATTAAAGCATATTTAAAAACTACATGAGTATTCCTGAAATCTAATTAACTTTTTTCTTCGATTGGAGTTGTTGCAAAAATAGGAATTAACTTAATTTATGAATTTTTCGATATTTGTTGGCCTACAAGAATATGCTGAACTTGAAACTATGTTTAAAATATGGCACACACAACTGTTTACAAAAAATTTTGGTACCAACAGCTTTAATCTCGCCTGTACTCCACTTATAAGACCCATCATTACGTTACAATTGTCAGCTGCCTAAAGCCAATCATATTTTTTAACGGTATATCGTTAGCGCTCAATACTCTTACCATAGTATCGCATATTGTTTCTGCTGTATAATAAGGTAATGGTTCTAGCGATAAAAATCTGTCCCGGCACTTCCCACCAAAAATTATAATAATTATTGCTAAATTCGTTGATTCATCAGTAATACGTTTTTTTTATTGAATTTCGATATTTCTCTTGCATTTACTGGGCCGGTCACAGAAGTTACAATCTTTTGGGATTTCGGTCCGGTATGCCACTTTTAATCATTTTAATTATTAGCATGGCGCTCAATATTTGTTACTCCACCAATAATGCCAACGTTACATACTGTGAATTTTTTTCCATTGGTGTCGCTGACAAGCCATGGATATTCCTCAGCCCATTCTTCGCGATATGATTCTGTTATACACTTTAGGTTTCCTAGTGTAAAATCCATGTGTGAATAAAGAAGATACTTCACAGTTTATAAACGTTTGATTTTACCCCTTTTCACCGTTCGAATTTCTACTCGCATTAATTTGTTCCGATTGTCTTATTTTGTAACCATAATATACAAAATGTTTATACGCAAATAAATTAGGCATGTTTTCGTTACAAGCTAGCAATTTTAGTTTAACTCTTTGCAACGAAAACAACTGACTTCCACTAACTGGCACATAAGCAATAAGTGGCGGATTTTTACTATCTGGTAGCAATGGTGTCATGAGTTGCGAAGAAAGAACAGTGCGAAACAGACAAAAAATTCGTGAAAAGTATTTTTAAAACATATATTTACCATTCTATGTTCAATTGTTTAGTCCAGATTCACACTTGCAATTTTTTTCTGCAATTCTCTTTTGAAATTGCATTTGCGTTCAGACAATGTATTCTGTTTCGACAATTTTTTATTTTCACCGTTCATTAAAAATCATTAAATTTTATTAAAATGTATGTCGCACAAATTTACATATGTTGAACCGAGCACAAAACAACGAATATTAAATGAAAAGCAGTGTGGAAATGTCGAAAAACTTGACAGCGAAAGAAAACGCAAAACGCATTGCAAAACCAGTAAGGGAAGACAGAAAGTCGGGCGGGACCGACTATATAATACCCTACACCTACCTACCAATGCGAAAATGGGCATTGCGATAAGAATTTGGCAGTGTTCATACATGTAATAAGCAAACTCTCTCTGCCGATTTTCGTACTAATCGGACATAAAACACGGTTTCTACAGCGCTTACATGTCAAATCGGGTGTAACATATATATTGGGACTATGTTAAAATCTGAACCGATTTTTCCCGAATTTGGCAGTGTTCATACATGTAATAAGAAAACTCTCTCTGTTAAATTTCGTACAGATCGGATATAAAACATGATTTCTACAGCGCTTAAATGTTAAATCGGGTGAAACATATATATGGGGGCTATATCTAAATCTGAACCGATTTTCCCCGAATTTAACAGTGTTTATTCATGTAATAAGAGAACTCTCTCTGTTAAATTTCGTACTGATCGGATATAAAACACGGTTTCTACAGCGCTTAAATGTTAAATCGGGTGAAACATATATATGGTGGCTATATCTAAATCTGAACCGATTTTCCCCGAATTTGGCAGTGTTTATTCATGTAATAAGAGAACTCTCTCTGTTAAATTTCGTACTGATCTGATTTAAAATACAGTTCCTACAGCGCTTACATGCCAAAACGGTGAAACATATATATGGGGGCTATATCTAAATCTAATCGGATTTTCTCCGAATTTGGTAGTGTTCATTCACGTAATAATAAAACTCTCTCTGCCGAATTTCATAAAGATCGGATGTAAAATGTGGTTTCTACGGCGCTTGGATGTAAAATCGGGTGAAACATATATATGGGGACTATATCCAAATCTGAACCGATTTTAGCCAATTTCAATAGGGATCGTCCTTGGGCCAAAAAAGAACACTATGCTAAATTTCATCACAATCGGACCATAAATACGACCTGCACTTTGATTACAAGAATACATGGACAGACGGACAGACAGACAGACGGACATGGCTAAATCGACTCAGAAAGTGATTCTGAGTCGATCGGTATAATAAACAATGGGTCTATCTCTTCTCCTTTTAGGTGTTACAAACAAATGCACAAAGTCATAATACCCTGTACCACAGTGTGGTGTAGGGTATAAAAATTGCGAGTACGGAAGATTTTTTTCTCCCCCCTTACCGACTTTGTCCCTCTCCCACAAACACTGCAATTCAGCACAAAAAAATTGCAAGTGTGAATCTGGACTTACACTCTTTTTGCAAATATTAAAATAATTTCGGATTGTTTATTATGTATTTTTCGACCTGTATTATTTAATTTTTAAATTAATGATTAATCGAGCTCGAGGTCTTAGGTTTATTTTGTTGTTTTTATTTAGTTATTTTTGCCAATATTTCGCAATTCTTTGAGTTGCATCTTCAGGGCAGATCTACAATTAAACAATACATAGTACTTTTATTAGAATCACAGCTTTCTTATTTCTAACATTCAAACAAATATTCGTATCTAACACAAAAACAAAAAGATCGCTTACATGTAAACAAACTTCTTAACAATAACTTAAAAACTAGCGTAGTTTCACCACCATCGTCAGTTGTTTTTATTGCACTGAATATTTATTTACATATTGCACGATCTCCCCTTTCGCGTTAGATGTCTGTAGCAACATGCGGTATTCTCAGTGTCAGTTTTGTGGTTTATTCTCTTGTTTGTAGGTAAGCTGTTGATGTGGAGCATCTCTAATGTTAGTCTTCTGTTGTAGTTTCTCTCTGTTTGTAGCACACGTGTATTGTCAAAATTGGGAAGGTGGTTGTTGTTTTTACAGTGGTCTGCAAGCGCCGTTTTTTGTGTTATATTTTGGTGCCTTAATTTGATGTCTGATTTATGGGCAGATAGTCTGGTTTTTAATTTATTTTTGGTTGTACCTACATATAGTTTACCACATTTTTCGTCCTCATTTCCATCACATTCTATTTGATATATAACGTTTTGTTGTTCTATTGTTGGTATTTTACTTTTTGTATTTGTGAATAAACGTTTAAGAGTATTGTATGTTTTATGTGCTATGGTATATTTTTTGTTATATAGGTCTGATTTTTGAAATCTTTCTGATATATTTGGTAAATATATTAGCGATTTGTATGTTTTTTCTATGTCCTCGTTTGTTCGTGATTTTTCTCCTGACGGTTGTTGTTGTTTGTAGTTATTTATTAGATTATGTATTAAGTTTTTTGGGAAATCGTTATTCTGTAATATTTTTCGTATTTTTGCTTTATTGTTTTTGTGGAATTGTACGTCGCTATTGTTAAGAACTCTATTAACCAAGTTCATTGCTGTGTTTATTATCATGCGTTTTGGGTGTTTTGAGTTAAAATTTATTATTCGGCCAGAGGACGTTTTCTTCTGGTACCAATCTATTTCAATTCTTCCATTTTCCTTCTTGACTAGGGTATCCAGGTATGGGATGGAGTTATTGTTTTCTTCTTCTATGGTGAATTTTATATTGTGATTAAAGCTATTAAATTTCGTCAGTGTATCAATTATTGCATCTTCCCTTATTATCACGAACAAGTCATCCACGTATTTCGTCAATATAGTTGGTTTTATCGTCATTGTTTCTATACAAGTGTCAAGTAATTTTTCCATCACTAAGTCCGCAACTATGGGTGATGCTGGTGAACCCATTGGAAGTCCTCTTTTCTGTTTATATATTCTGTCTTCATATTTGAAGTATCGATTATCTTTTATACAGAAAGTTAGAATCTTAAAAAATAGATTTTGTGGTATATTTGTGTACTTTTTTATGTCATCCCATCTCTCTTCAATTATCTTTAGTCCCAATTCTACCGGGATACTCGGAAATAATGAAACAACATCAAATGACACCATTTTTTCATTATTTTGAATCGTCAAGTTTTTTATCTTATTTTTAAATTGCACCGAGTCTTTTACATTATATTTTGAATCTTTCGTCAAGTTTTTAAGAATATTTACCATAAATTTGCATAGTTGTATGGATGGAGAGTTGATTGACGAGCATATTGGTCGTAATGGGTAATTTTCTTTATGGATTTTTGGTTGTCCATAAATTCTTGGTGCTATGGCCGCGTCTGTTCTCATTTTCTTCCTTTCTATAGATGAAATTATGTTGTTTTTAAATAATTCTTCCACAAGGTCGTTGTTTCTCTTCTGTAAATTCGTTGTAGGATCCTTGTTTAAGCGTTGGTACGTCATCATATCTCCTATTATATTTAGAATGATAAATATAATAGGAGATATGATGACGTACCAACGCTTAAACAAGGATCCTACAACGAATTTACAGAAGAGAAACAACGACCTTGTGGAAGAATTATTTAAAAACAACATAATTTCATCTATAGAAAGGAAGAAAATGAGAACAGACGCGGCCATAGCACCAAGAATTTATGGACAACCAAAAATCCATAAAGAAAATTACCCATTACGACCAATATGCTCGTCAATCAACTCTCCATCCATACAACTATGCAAATTTATGGTAAATATTCTTAAAAACTTGACGAAAGATTCAAAATATAATGTAAAAGACTCGGTGCAATTTAAAAATAAGATAAAAAACTTGACGATTCAAAATAATGAAAAAATGGTGTCATTTGATGTTGTTTCATTATTTCCGAGTATCCCGGTAGAATTGGGACTAAAGATAATTGAAGAGAGATGGGATGACATAAAAAAGTACACAAATATACCACAAAATCTATTTTTTAAGATTCTAACTTTCTGTATAAAAGATAATCGATACTTCAAATATGAAGACAGAATATATAAACAGAAAAGAGGACTTCCAATGGGTTCACCAGCATCACCCATAGTTGCGGACTTAGTGATGGAAAAATTACTTGACACTTGTATAGAAACAATGACGATAAAACCAACTATATTGACGAAATACGTGGATGACTTGTTCGTGATAATAAGGGAAGATGCAATAATTGATACACTGACGAAATTTAATAGCTTTAATCACAATATAAAATTCACCATAGAAGAAGAAAACAATAACTCCATCCCATACCTGGATACCCTAGTCAAGAAGGAAAATGGAAGAATTGAAATAGATTGGTACCAGAAGAAAACGTCCTCTGGCCGAATAATAAATTTTAACTCAAAACACCCAAAACGCATGATAATAAACACAGCAATGAACTTGGTTAATAGAGTTCTTAACAATAGCGACGTACAATTCCACAAAAACAATAAAGCAAAAATACGAAAAATATTACAGAATAACGATTTCCCAAAAAACTTAATACATAATCTAATAAATAACTACAAACAACAACAACCGTCAGGAGAAAAATCACGAACAAACGAGGACATAGAAAAAACATACAAATCGCTAATATATTTACCAAATATATCAGAAAGATTTCAAAAATCAGACCTATATAACAAAAAATATACCATAGCACATAAAACATACAATACTCTTAAACGTTTATTCACAAATACAAAAAGTAAAATACCAACAATAGAACAACAAAACGTTATATATCAAATAGAATGTGATGGAAATGAGGACGAAAAATGTGGTAAACTATATGTAGGTACAACCAAAAATAAATTAAAAACCAGACTATCTGCCCATAAATCAGACATCAAATTAAGGCACCAAAATATAACACAAAAAACGGCGCTTGCAGACCACTGTAAAAACAACAACCACCTTCCCAATTTTGACAATACACGTGTGCTACAAACAGAGAGAAACTACAACAGAAGACTAACATTAGAGATGCTCCACATCAACAGCTTACCTACAAACAAGAGAATAAACCACAAAACTGACACTGAGAATACCGCATGTTGCTACAGACATCTAACGCGAAAGGGGAGATCGTGCAATATGTAAATAAATATTCAGTGCAATAAAAACAACTGACGATGGTGGTGAAACTACGCTAGTTTTTAAGTTATTGTTAAGAAGTTTGTTTACATATAAGCGATCTTTTTGTTTTTGTGTTAGATACGAATATTTGTTTGAATGTTAGAAATAAGAAAGCTGTGATTCTAATAAAAGTACTATGTATTGTTTAATTGTAGATCTGCCCTGAAGATGCAACTCAAAGAATTGCGAAATATTGGCAAAAATAACTAAATAAAAACAACAAAATAAACCTAAGACCTCGAGCTCGATTAATCATTAATTTAAAAATTAAAATAATTTCCCATTTTTTTCTTCTTCTTCCCGTTTATTCACAATAATTGATAACAATCTCTCGAAAAATGGGATTCCATATTGCTAAATATAGGGTGCCCGATCTGGCAACATCATACTCGATTAAGACAGGAACACAAGCACCACACTTCATCGGGAACTAATAGTGCTTAGCTCCCCATACAAATTAAGCACTTATGGTGTAACGAAAACACGCTTATTGTAACTAAAGGCGCCACTACATAAGGGCAGGAGCCAAATCACGGCATTCGATAACGAGAACTTATCGATCGAAAACACTTTATAGTTTTTGTTAATAAGACAAGTAAGAAAGTTTCAGTCGGGTAAACCGACTAAGGTATACCCCCACTTTGTGAGTAATGTAATTCAATATTACACGAATTATTCTGTCAATTTCTGTGGGAGGTACCAGAAGGGGTTTAACAAATACACCTATTTTTCGCTGAACATTAGATACTTTAAATTCATTGCACTGTGCCGAAGCGTTTATGTTCACTGGAATAAACGTTATGAGATATTAAATTGTGGTATGATTTGGCCATTTTGTGTGGGAGGTACAAAAAGGGGCGTGGCAATAACGCCCATTTTTCACAGGGCAATAGGCACTATAAAAACATTACACTGTACAAAATTTCAAGTATTTGTATACACTGGTATTAAAGTTATAAGATGTTAACTTTTGGTGCAAAATGGTACCTTTGTGTGGGAGGTGCCAAAAGGGGCGTGGCCACAGCGCCCATTTTTCCCTGGACTGTAGGCAATATAAAAGCATAAGACTGTACAAAATTTCAAGTATTTTTATACACTGTTATTAATGTTATAAGCTGTTAAGTTTTGGTGCAAAACGGTGTATTTGTGTGGGAGGTACCAAAAGGGCCGTGGCAACTTCGCCCATTTTTCTCGAGTTGATAGTGACTAATAAACTAATACTATGTGTGAAATTTCAGAAGATTCGAATAAGTTATTAAATAATCAATATTTCATTTTAACCCTTTGTGGGGGAGGTACCAGAAGGAGTGGACCAATATGGCCCATCTTCGAACTTAGCCGGAGATAGAACAAAATATTACCACATACCAAATTTTAAGTCAATCGGTTCCTCCTTTCGAGAGTTATCGTGCGCACCAGCCAGCAGACAGACAGACAGACGGACGGACATTGCTCATTCGACTTAAAATGATTAAAAACGGATTTCCTCCGAACATACTTGGGGTCTTAGGTCACTCCTTCGATGTGTTACGCTTTTTTCCGTAGCAAATGATATATACCCTCGTCACACTAAAGTGAGGGTATAAAAAAGTGAACATTGGAATTAATCAAAAACTATCCAGATAAGCTTATACTCGTTTAACGATAATAATATACAGATTTCGATAGTAAAGTACTCGATATCGAACGCTGTGATTTTCCCCCAGTTTTGCTTAAAATTTTAAATGCGCCTTGGAGTCTAAACAGAATCAGAAACACTGGCGGCGCTACAAAATTTTCAGTGGGGGTACTGAAGTATTTTTAGAGATGAAAAAGATTTACATAAACTTTTTCGGCAAATAATGTTGGATTTGGGACCACTGTTAAGTGTACACCATAAATTTTAACAAACGATCTGACTTTACAATGTTATTTTTTCAGTTGCTACTCACTGTAAACATTTACCATTCCTGTTCACGTTTTGGTGTAAACCGCATATGAAAGTCGCAGACAAATGTTACTTCTTCCCCGTGTAGGAGCAACGCTTTTTAGCTGATGATCCCGGAATTTAGAAATTTGTATATACTATATTTAACCTGCAACAATTCATAGCAATAATGGTTTGATATATCAGAGGGCAGAGATCATCGCCCATATAAACAAACACCTAATAAGAAGAACGAGTCCACGAGAGGCCACCGATCATAGTGCAATATTAGTATAATAACCAGTGCAATATTTACAACTGACGAAAGTAGTCACACTACAGTAGCCCAATAGGTTTTTTTGGCCTTTGATGACATTGTCGTCAATGATCATGTCATGCAGGACCAAAATCACATAAACATTTCTTCAATGACAACATAGGGGAAAATGTCATTCATGACCTTTTGCAAGGCAAGTTCCATGAAAAAATGGTGCATAGAACATGTTGAAGACACACTGCAAGACAAAGTTCAAGATTGTCGGGCATGACAATCTCTTTTGCGACAAGTTCGGTGACAGAACCGTGCATCTGTTCCTTAGTGAGAATATAAGACGTCAGTAAGCGCAATGTTCTAGCATCGCCGACGTAGCATAGTGGAAGCACGCGGGATTTACAATTCGATGGTTCGAGTTGGAGGACAGATCAAGACATTTCCAAATTATAACAGCGTAAATTAAAAAAAATCAAATTAACATATGAGAATTAGGAGAGACAATGGCTTATTATAAGATTTGTGACATTAAACATTGGCCCATGTGATGACAATCGCGTGAGTTGAAATCACAAAACGCCTAATTAGTTCCTTCAATTTTAAGGGTCTTTGAAATTTAATTAAATGAAATAATTAATAATTTGAATCTTATAATTCCAAAATGTTTTTCTCCAAAAAAGTTCTGCTGATTTATTTTGCGTTTTCAAAACGTAATCGCCAATTTTAAGCGAAATGCGATTGCCATCACATGGGCGGTTGTCATCAGTCTGAAGCAAATATTTTTTGCAATATTTTAATTCATTAATTCATCGTCAATGATTTGCTGCAAGGCAGTGCCCTTTAATTGATCGTCAATGATTTCCTACAACACAGTGTCTTGCATGACATTTATGGCACTTGTGTGAAAGTGTTGTCGATGATTCTCGTTGCCTGTCCTCTAAGTGTCTTCAACGATTTATAAAGGGTCTTGCGCCCGTTTCAGGGATGTCTTTAAGACATTATCTACCGGGAGTTTTTAAGTATTGTTTGTTCTTGTATTTTACATTTACACGTAATTGGTCGATAGATACCTTTCTGTATTTCCTGCTGGGAGTGAAATTATGATTATAATTGTTTTGCTATATTTATTACTAGCTGTACCCGGTCCCCTTCGTTGCCCCAGATTTCAGATTTCTGATCCCGTTCATTTTTGGACTAATAACGTAGACTGCCGCCAAATACAAAAAACTCAGCAATCTCTCTAACAAATTTCTCAAGATATATCAATTTCAAAGCATGGCACATGTGGGCGGGGTCACTACCATTGGTCAAATCCCTCCAATTTGTTTACCAATCACGTAGCCTGTCACCAGAAAAATTACAGCAATCTCGCTAACAAATTGTGCTAGATATCTCAATTTAAAAATTTTACCTATATAGGCGGGGCCAAGACCATTGGTGCGAACTCGCCCATTTTTCGATCCCGTCCATTCTTCGACAAATAACCTAAACTGCCACCAGATACATATACACAAAATTACAGCACTCTCGCTAACAAATTGTGCAAGATACATCAATTTAAAATATTGGCTTATACGGGCTGGGCTACACACCCTGGTCCTATTCCGCCAATTTTTGTGTCAATCACTTAGGCAGCCTCCAGACACATACATATACACAAAATTACAGCTCTATCGCTTATAAATTGTGCAAGATATCTCAATGTGGACAGGGCCACGCCCATTGGTCCGATCCCGCCCATTTTTCTACCAATCACGTAGACTGTCACCAGATACATATATATACGCAAAATGTCAGCACTCTTGCTAACAAATTGTGTAATATATCTCAATTTCAAAATTTGGCCTATATGGGCGGGACCAAGCCCATTGATCCGATCCCACCAATTTTTGGACCAATCACGTAGACTGTCAGCAGATACTTATACACAAAATTACAGCACTATCGCTAAAAAATTGCTCAAGATATCTCAATTCCAAAATTAGCCTTATATGGGCGGGGCCACGCCCATTTTTGGACCAGTCACGTAGACTGCCACCAGATATATATAAACTAAATTGTAGCAAATAAGCCTTATATGGGCGGGGCCACGCCCATTTGTGCGATCCCGCCCAGTCACGTAGACTGCCAGCAGATATATATACACAAAATTGCAGCACTCTCGCTAAAAAATTGCTCAAGATATCTCAATTCCAAAATTTGCCTTATATGGGCGGGGCCACGCCCATTTTTGGACCAATCACGTAGAATTCCACCAGATACATATACACAAAATTACAGCACTCTCGCTAATAAATTGTGCAAGATATCTCAATTTTAAAATTTTGCTTATATGGGCGGGGCCACCCCCATTGGACCGATCCCGCCCATTTTTGGACCAATTACGCAGTCTTGTACCAGATACATATACGCAAAATTTCAGCGCTCTCTTTTACAAATTGTGTAAGATATCTCGATTTCAATATTTGGCTTATATAGACGGGACCACGCCCATTGCTCCGATCGCGCCCTGTTTTAGACCAAACACGTGGACTGCTACCAGATACATGTAAACAAAATTAAACGCTCTTGCTAAAAATTGTGCAAGATATCTCAATTTAAAATGTTGTCTTACATGGGCGGGGCCACGCCCATTGGTCCGATTCCGCCCACTTTTGGTCCAGTCCCGTAGACTGCCACCAGATACATATGCACAAAATTACAGTACTCTCGCTAACATATTGTGGAAGATATCTCCATTTCAAAATTCGGGCGAGGCCACGCCCATTGGTCCGATCCCGCCCACTTTTGGACCAATCACGTAGACTACCACCAGATACATATGCACCAAATTACAGCACTCTCGCTAACAAATTGTGTAAGATATCGCAATTTAAAAATTTGTCTTATGTGGGCGTGGCCACGCCCATTGGTCCAATCCCGCCCTTTTTTGGACCAATCCCGTAGACTACCACCAGATACATATGCACCAAAGTAAAACACTCTCGCTAACAAATTGTGTAAGATATCTCAATTCCATAATTTGGCTTATATGGGCGGGGCCACGCCCCTTGGTCCGATCACGCCCATTTTTGGACCAATCACGTAGACTGCCACCAGATACATATGTACAAAATTACAGCACTCTCCCTAACAAATTGTGCAAGATATCTCAATTTTAAAATTTGTCTTATGCGGGCGGGCCACGCCCACTTGATATATCGAAAATTCAAGTACCCTATTTTCACCACGCCCCACATATGTACATTCTGTGAAAATTTCAAGAAGATCGGTCCAGCCGTTGAGACGTCTATTCGGTACAAACAAACAAACAAACACACATTCTGCTTTATATATATAGATTATTGTTTAATTAATTAATATATATTTGTTTAATTATTATTGTAGAACATTCATCCCTGATGAAGGAATTCAATGATAATTCCGAAATATTGAAAAATAATTAAATATTGAAAACCCAGACCTCGAGCTTGAAATAATTGAAATAAAAATTAGTAAGGAAAACGTCGAATAAAACAAAAAACATTAATGTAAAAATATTTAAAAATGCCCTTTTTGACAAAATGTATGACCTTGGATCAACATAACTTATTTCCTTTGAAAGCTTTTGAGGAATATAATACATATTTAGAAAGGTTGATTGGTTCCCCGTTTTTGCAGGGTAACTTTTGCCTGCACTAATCTGCACCCTTAAAAGATAGGATATATTTAGAACAGAAAGTCTAATTTTTTAGTTCCAAAAAGCGAATTATTAATTTTTTCACATTAAGTTTTAAAAGTGGGTACGCATCTAAAAATCCGAGAAAATATCCTTTATCCTCAACCTAAATATTATGCCAATCGGGGTTCATTTGCCATTACTATGCCCAAAACACCCCTAATAATACCTGATTTTACAGACAAATCGAATTACTGTACAGAACAGTATACAGGTAGTATTAGAATTCATTTAGGAGTAGACATTGGCTATGTTTTACTGTTCGTATACCTGAATATCGATTAATTTAACCTCAGTGGTTTTCTCTTGTGGATTTTCCGCACTATTACATTTAATACAAATTTCAATTATGAACATTACTTAGAAAGTCAATATATACTTATGAAAGAGTTAAAGTAGAACTAGTTTTGTGTTTCTTGAAAGATTTCATTTAAATATTCTTCTTTAGAATAACCGTCCTGTAATAGTTCTGTTGCCTCTGCAGATTCCAGATGTGGCGATTTCTATTGGTGTCGAATGCATGAGAGAAATGGGTCAGATGTTGCCAAGAGGATATTAAACAAATCTTCGTTCGAACATTCTCTACTAATTATTCTGGTATTATGCTCTCTGAAATACCTATAATCTTTGATCGTCTTTTCTTGAGCTTCTTCCGAAAGATACCCCATTGGTAGTAAATTGCTTTGGATGATCAGTTTGGCAAGCCTTGTTGAAGTCAGTCGTGCTTGCATTCGCTGTTCAATGTGTCTTTAAATAAAAATATTAATTTCTATCGATTTAACAAGTTTTTTTATCTTGAAAAGTGTATAAACATATCGAGTCCTAACCGCCAAAAAAACTTAACCGACAAAAAGCAAATTTTCCAGGAGAAGGTTTTTTAGTGTTCTTGCACTCACTGCAGGTATTGACATGAATCTTTGAAGTTAAGCTTTTTTGAGTAGTTAATTGAGTATTAATCATTGCATTACTCTTTTTTGAAATAAGTATGATTTTGGTGACTTGAGTTTTTTTCGCTGTCATTATAGCAAGCTGATGCGATGTATTTTTGTCGGTTAAGTTAAAAAACATAAGCTTAGAAATATACAGCATATTTTTTTTAAATTTCAACAACTCAAAACAAAGAAAATTCATTAACATAAAATATAATAAAACCAGTAAGGAGAGGCTAAAGTCGGGCAGGACCGACAATATGATACCCTACACCACTTTCTTAGCAGAATAATTATACTACGAATCAAATTCACAACATTGAAAGATATATTTTACATATGTGGTCCGTATCTAATCTACACTCTGCTAAATTTCATAACGATCGGATGTTAAATACAGCTTCTATAGTATTTACTTTGATACCAATTTGGAACGAATAAAAATAATAAATAATAATACACGCTGAAAAAAAATCGTTTCTGTAGTATATTGTCCCAAACATATTCGGCTTGAATTATACATATGTTTAGGGTACACTCCAAATATATAATATTTGACATACCCAAATATTATATGTTTGGGAGGATATTGTTCTAAACAAAAATATGTTCCCATTATAATATTTTTTTATTTGGAACTAGTATTTTGTATTTATGTATTTTGGCAATGTATCAATGCCTTAATTTAAAGACAAGTTTTCTGTTGTTCAGATGTTTAAAGAGCATTTTTTATAAATTTTATATGTTTGTAAAATTTAATTAAAACTTAAATCGTATAATCTTTCGCAAATATAAATTGCATTGATGCATTGACAAATAGTGATGAATTGGAATACTTACAAATTAAAATTTATTGATTTAAAACAACAGCTAATGCTGTTAAAGACATTTTTAACTATAATCTAGGAAAAACTAACTCAAATTCGAAAAATTTAGCAAATTTAAGAAATCATTTTTAAATAAAATATATTTGGAAATCATCTTAAACAATAACTTTGTTTGTGGGTAAATACATATTTTATACAATACAATGCGCAAATATAGATTGTTCTAATATATTAATATATCGAGAGCTTATATTCAAAACCCTCTATCTTCAATTTTTGCAAAAATGAGATTTTTATGTTAAAATATTCGGTAAAATAAGGCGCATCTATTGTACTTATTTGGAAATAAAAAAAAAACAAAAATTGAGATTTTATGGTCATTTTTGTAATTTCTCTATCTTACACACTTATTTTTTCTGAATGCAATACCCTCTATCTCTTCATATAATTTGGGACTATTTTTTTTGTTTTTTTTTTTCTTCAAAAAGATGGTTCTTTGGTGAAAAGAGTATGCTAAACCCGAATTTGGTTAAATTTTTTTAGTCGAAGCTTTAGTTTTCAAATTATGACTATTTTTATATCTAACCTGTGATTCAACATGAATACCATTTTTTCTATGACAATTTTAAAATGGATTCAAAAATTAACCCCAAGAAATAGATAATACTTAAATAAAAAATTAATCATTAATTCATTGTTATTATTATTTATTATTTTTATTATAATATGTATAATTATATATAAAAAAAAATTGTGGAATTCATAAATAATATTTTTTTTTACTATGCAAAACCCTCTATCTTTTTTATACATGAAGAATTTTTGAATAGCAATACCCTCTATGTTCCATAAAATGGCTCGTGGTGCAAATATTGAAAAAAATATTATTTAGTAGTTCACGTAGTTAGGTGTAATAAACATTGTAGAACAAACAATTTAAATTTTCTTTAAAATTAGGTATTTAAACGGTTTTTTGGCTCTACTGAACAATTGTGTTTTTTAAGATAGAGGATATTGAATATAAACTGTCGATATGCGTTCCAAACAAAGTTTCGTGATTTTCAAATAAAATTTGTTTGTTAACAAATATATAATATTTAAAAAATTCGTTTCCAAATATATTTTCTTTCAATTCAAACATATCAAAAATGCCGATTTTCCTCCGTGTATGGGGGCTTATGTAAATCTCAACAAATTTTTATCAAACTTAGATATCTTTATTTCTGTGTCAAGAAACTTCTTTCTATCTGCCTAATTTTATAATGGGCGGATGTAAAATAAAGCTTCTCTGACACGTTGATACCAAATCGGAGGAAAGTATATGTGGGGGCTATATCTAAATCTGAACCTATTTCTTTCAAATTTAAAATTGTTTCTTGAACTCCTTTATGCCAAATTTGGCAATGATCAGATGTAAACTCCGATTTATATAGCGCTTAGATGCCAAATCGGAGGTAAAAATATGTGGGGCCTATATCTAAAACTGAACCGATATTCACCAGATTCGATTAGGATCATCCTTGGGACAAAAAGGCCACTGTGCTAAATTTCATCACGACCGGACCACAAATACGACCAGCACTTTTATTACAACGGTACACAAATTATTACACTAAAATCACATTTAGGCGTTTGTTTCTTATTAGACACATCACTAAAATGTTTATTGCAAATCTAGTCAAACTCGACGAAATTTCCATAATCAACAAAAACATAATTACCTATCTTTCACCAGATGCCATTTTAATAAATATTAGGTTAGGTTAGGTTGAGTGAGAATGGCACTTGGCGAGTGAGACCAAGCGCCCACTGAGACCATGCATGATCCATTGTGATTCCTCATAGTTCCTCTTTTCCAGTCCCTCAGTTAAGTCTTGCGTTGCGATCTGATGCCTTGCAGAATTTTAGAAGTTTAAGCGGATCCAATCCTTTTAATTCGTCAAGTGTCTGAAAGAAAAATGAACCGAGTATCTTGCTTCTTCTAAATGATAACATTGGACATTGGCATAGGAAATGAGGCGTATCTTCGACAGCGTCAGGATCCTGACACCAACGACACATAACATCACTTCGTAAGCCAATTCTAAACATATGCTACCAAGACTATTATGTCCTGTTATGAGGCCAACAATCAAACGTACTTGTACTTTGTCCAAGCTTAGCAGCATCTCTGTATTCTTTATTGACCCTTCATCCCATAGCGATTTTGTTTGCTCACATCCGGCTGCTGAAAACCATCTCTGATGCCAGAAGTTCTTGTATTTTGTTTTTATACCATAATAAGCCAACGAGTGGGGCGGGTATGCATCCGCCTCAACAATCCTCGAGGACACGGCCCCTACTTTTGCGAGCTTATCAGCTGCTTCGTTTCCGAATATATCTTTGTGGCCAGGTACCCAACACAGGGTTAAATTATGCTGTTCCTCGAGAACCCTAAGCTCTCTGCGACAGCGGCTGACTACCTTTGACCTTAAATTCGTGCTTAGTAGAGCCTTTAAAGCGGCCTGGCTATCGATGAAAAAGCAAATATCGCTTGTGTATATTTGCCTCAACGAAATAAGTTCAGCCGCCTTTGAAATTGCATATATCTCCACCTGAAAGATGCTGCATTCGCTACGTAGTCGAAGAGAGACCTCCAGGTCAAGCTCACGGCAGAATATACCACAGCCCGTACCCTCCTCCAGTTTGGAGCCATCCGTAAACACATTGATGTCGTGGAACCTTACGTTTTCATTCAACCACTCTTCCAGAGTGGGGAATTTAATTTTTACCCCTTTACCTACAACATCGTGGCTAGTCATGTAGTCAGTCTCGGAATAACCTAGGGAACGGTCAACCAACCCAGTATGTCTAGAAGTCGTACCTAACAAAAGGTTCTGCTGAGCTAGCCGTATCATTGTAAGTTCCGCAAACTCTTTTATAAATATATCAATTGGTTGAATACCCGTTATTATTTCTAATGATCTTACTGCGGTGGATTTCATCGCACCCGTCAGGTAGCCAAGTGCGACTCTATTTACTCTACTTAGAGATTTAACATGTGTATCATACCCTGTAATTGTCCACCAAGTACGACAGCCATAAGCCTGACCACATCTGAGTAAAGCCAGTGGATAAGCCTAGGTTTTAACCCCCATCTAGGGCCTATGAACTTTTGGCATGAGTATAAGGCAGCGAAGGCTTTCCTTATACGGGCCTCTTTATTTGCTATCCAGTTTAATTTACGATCTAGTATGACCCCTAAAAATTTTGCAGAGTTCGACAGCTGAATTGTAATTCCTTGACACAACCTCTTGCCCAGTTTGATATTTCTCCTAGAGAGCCCTCTAAGAATTCGGACGCCGTTGGTAGAAATTTACTTATGGATAATACAACGATATCATCGGCATAGGCACATACCCCAATACCCGATTAGTCCAATTTGGATAAGATTTTGTTCACTACTAGGATCCATAAAAGTGGTGAAATAAAACCCCCTTGGGGGTTCCCCTAGTCGCTCTCCTCATCACGCAGGTAGTTGCGAAGCAGGCCGTTATATCCCTAAAATTTAGCATTGTCATAATCCAGCTTAACACAGCTTCGTCTGTACCTGTTTCCCTTAGCACCGTCTCAATAGCAGAGGGGAGGACATTATTGAAAGCACCTTCTATATCGAGGAAAGCTGCGAGCGTGAACTCTTTGAAGTCCAAGGCTCGCTCAATATAATGGACAGCGCAGTGTAGAGCTGAGTCTACTGATCTGCCTCTGATGTATGCATGTTGGCTGCTCGAGAAGAAGTCAGTGCCAATATTGTTCCTAATATAATTATCCAGAATTCTTTCCAATGTCTTGACAAAGAATGATGAGAGGCTGATTGGCCTGAAGTCTTTCGCTGAGCAATAATTTAATCTCCCCGCTTTCGGTATAAAAACAACGTTAACCCTCCTCCAGGAATTGGGAACATAAGTTAGTTTTAAGCAAGTCCTAAATAATTCGACTAGATAACCTGAAATCACCAAAAGATTCCTGTAACATAATAGGAAAAATTCCGTCAAAGCCAGGAGATTTAAAAGGTCTAAAGGTGTGACTTGCCCATTTCACACTATGATGAGTTATCATGTTATCGACCACGTGAGTATTTACAACTTCTACATTAGACTGGTATCCATGGGAATCTTGGTCTACATTACAACCAGGAAAATGTACTCTCAGTAGACACGCCAGAGTATCACCTGGGCATGAAGTCCAAGCACCTGATTCATCTTGGATACTACCTACAAAGTGTGGTTCTATAGCCATCATTTTCCGGATTCTGGAAGTATCCTTAATACTGGCCAGTTCCTCAATAAGATTACAAAAATGTTCTCTTTCTGATTTCCTCAGTTATTTCTTATAAACCCGTAGATGGTCCTTATATACCACCCAAGATTGTTCACTACCACTTTTTCTTGCTGCATTAAAAGCCTTCCTAGCTTGCTGTTTTAGAGCCTTAAGATTCTGGTTCCACCATCTTTTATTCTTAGAGTTACTCCGCCTACTAATTGGGCATGATTTTAAATAAGCCCTTTTCAATTGGTCCTCTAGTATGTTAACCGAACTATCTAAGTCTGCCGTGCCCACCAAGGGTCCTTCAAATACGACCGATTTACGCAATAAACTTCTAAATTTATCCCATTTGGCCCTTCTTGGGTTTCTAAAGGAGACCTTATCATTCCCTGGAGACATTCCAATCGTCCACAATATAATTATACCCAGTGCTTATTGTCAGGTCTAAGACTTCCTTCCTATTTCTAGTCTCAAAAGTTGGGTCTGAACCTCTATTCTCAATAAATATTAGCTAACAATAAAATTAAAAATGTTAACTTTTCTAACGCCGTTCAAAAAAATTTTAAAATGAAAATTGAAATTAAGCGACACTACGCGGTCAGGAAATTTGTAAACAATTATTTTCTTCCAGTGTGTTTTCGTATATCATCGAAACTCGTGAGTGTAATTGTGATTTATTCATCTTGCCGCCGTCGTTGTTTGACATTTCATTCCACCTTGCTTATTGTTCGTGTTTATTTCTCGTGCTCTTATTTATTTCTTTTCTTAGTTCTAAAGTTAAAATATTATAGTACAGATTTAGGATCATCGCTATTTAGTGCTTCTTCATTTAGTACTAAATAACTCTATTCATTTTATTGCATACCTTTAGTATCTTCTATTTATCATGTAATGTGTGTTCGAAAAATGCACTATGGTGGATGATGCCCGTTTCATCACTTTTTGGCTGTGCAATATGTAGTACTGCTCATTTGTAGTGTGCTGGTCTTAATGAGAGTCATTATGATAAAGTGCTCGATTATTCTTGCTGTCTTCGTTGGTCTTGTCTTAATTGTAGAAAGATTGATGTCGATTTTTATAGATTATCCAAAGATGCAAAGAAAGAGATTTCCGAAAGAAATATTGTTTTTAAATCTGAAATGACCTGGAAATGTAATGGCTTCCCCAAGTTCAAAAAGGAAGAAACCCTCATCTTCCAATAATTCTGTTAAAACATATTCTCTTGACTCTCGTGATTTGCTAGGTTCTTTTTTTTCACTTTCTTCTAATGTTCATGACCTTATGGTTTCTCAATGTACACTTAATCAGGTCGTAGAAAGTTCATTGTCAAGCTCTCTCGATATACCTGTAATTTCGAATTCTTCAATAGCTAATGGCAACAATGCCTTGAATATTGTTTCTATGCCTGACATACAAACCTCTGTTACTCCGCCCTCTCATATTGAATCCAACTGCATTAATTCACTTGATCCAAATGTATATGAATTAACTGTCGTTCCGCCCCGTAAAACTTTGTTTATATCTAGGGTGTCTCCTGAAACTGCCGAATTTAATGAAAACGATAGAAATATTTTCAAATTTAATAATTCTCAGCCTAGAGATATTTCATCTTTGAAATTATTGTCCCACTTAGAATATTTGATATTGTTGTTAATGAATCATTCTGGCCTCCTGGTGTCTTAGTGAAAGAATTTTTGCCTAGGATGAGAATAAGACGTGGCGTTAATATTCGCTCTATTTCTGATAACCAATTTCCGTCAAAATACTGATTTCTTCTACTACAATCCTTTATGATTTTCGCTCGATACGGAAAGGCGGTGGTATTTTGATTGTAGTTCATTTCTCTTTCCCCTCATCATTAATTGAAATTCCGTGTAATTGTGATAATGAGATCATATGTGTTATTACTGATACAACTAACATTTTTTAAGTTGCTCGTACATTCCTCCAGATTCAGAAGTAGAATTAAACATGCAAGTTGCTAATATTCTAAATTTTGTCAATAGTTTAGCATCATTTTACGATGTTATTATTGTTCTTGGCGATTTCAATCTACCTAAAGTGACATGGTTCCCCAGTGCAGATTCTAATACTGTCTTTCCTTCGTATTTTGATCGTTTTGATTGTTTCTTTGATGTCTTGTCAGATCTTTCTCTTCCACAAATAATATACGTATATGATGATTTTTGTATAATGTTAGCTTTGGTATTTTTTAATGTATCGGAAATATCGATTTCTAATTTTAATTAGTTTTTTTTTGTTACGTACGTAGGATAGTACTTGTTTACTTACGCACTTTGGGGTTTGCCTTTCAGAATAGAAAACTTAATTGTATCAAGTTCAAATTATTCGGTTTTATTGTTAGCAAAAAAATAGGGTAAGATAAAGGTAAGTATGTACACGTTAGTTCAATGGTAAGTGGCAATTTCTAGGTAAGTAAGTGGTAAGTGGTGTTTCAATTTGTGTGTCTTAAACTTATTTTATTTTATTTTACAATTCAATATATTTTTCTTATCTTTTGGTTGTTCATTTATGTACAGAGTTTATTTAGACAAAATTAAATGTTTATTATTTTGTACAATTCTAGTTAATTCACTGTTCTATGTTCAATTTTAACTTAATGTTTTATAGTTTTATGGGTCTTCACTTTAATGTTTGGGTCTGCGTTTCTGTAATTGCAGATGAAAAAATACTTTACACTATACACTTTAACTTTAAACTTATTCACTTTTTAATCACGGGAGAGAGGCGCACGGTTTAAAGAGTTGTTGAAACTAGACTGATTTTTGCTGTTTGCCGGTCAGAGCTCCAAACTTAGTCGAAGCCCTTGACTTTGATGGCGACAAAACAACATAAGCAAAAAAAAATGAACGAAGAAACGCACTCGCACTGCTATGTGTACATGAATGCATTGGAATGCGCGTGAGTATATACATACTCACCCCCACATTCATGTATACAAAGCTGCGCCGCAGTCACCGTTTTACACTGGTGTTCAAAAGAGCGGGTCACCTTTGAACATTCTCCCCCCCCCCGTGATTCAGTGATTACAATTAATACCTGTTTTAATGGGTCTACTCGTTGTGATGGGTGGCGCTAACGACGGGTCCTGCGAAGACGAAGCCTAAAGACGTTTGGAATGCGCTCACCGCTCCCAGTCCTGTGGCACGCACTTCTTCCTCCCGTATGTAGGCATATGCATCCCCTCCAATCTCAACGTCGACGGGATCATTTCCCCGTGGGTCCACATCGGCCAGGGAAGTCCGTCTGAATTCTGTTGTGGGGTCTTCCAGAATTGGTTCCGAGTAGGGTCGCTTCGGCAGCTCGCTGGTAACAAGGGCGCTCGTTCGAATCATTGGTGAAGGACGGTTGTGGTACGGCTTGATGGTGATTTTGGCAAAGACGTACCCGTGGCGCTGCCTCGTCTCCAATCCCAACCTCCCTACCGTGGTGGCCGCAATTCTTGATATGGTCGAGGATTGGCATAGAAGGGCCCGTACCACCTTAAAGTCCTCTCCTTGTGTCAGGATCTTAATGGTGGCCGTGTGGACGAAAACGCTTGCCCGTCGAAACGCTGGCTCCGGAGGCATGACCCCCAGTTGGTCCTTCAGTTGAGGGGCATGATGAAGCATTGTGTGATGCCGATAGTCACACTCGCGACAGGTGGTTAATGCTGGGCAGTCTGGCGCCAGGTGACTCCTGGCGAGGCAATTTCGGCAGTAACCCCGTCGTTCCACTGCCTCATACCTCTGGTATGGGGTAAAACGCCGGAACATGGGACAGGTCCTAATGGCGTGATCCGCTTGACACAAGCCGCATGAATATTGCCACGAAGATGGGCGAGGGCGCGAGACTCGACTTCGATTGGCGTGGTTGGGTCGACGGTCGGGAGAGGGGTCACGACTTGATGCTGGAGTAGGTAGTCGCGCAGCCATATCTGGAATAAAAGAGATGCGAGTACCAACTTCTTTTACAAATAAATAGAGTGTTAGTCAATCTGAAAATAATTTGACGATTTTCGTTATCGGTCGACTAATTACACCGTTAGCAGTCCGAATGTCAACGACCCTAATGTTGTTATCAGTTCCTCGGTAAGTTTTTTCTATACGGCCTATTTTCCATTCAGTCGGGGCCAATCTCTCATCCTTAATTACAATCAAATCATCCTCTTTCAAATTTTCTGTTTGGTACTTCCACTTATATCGACGATGTAGCTCATTCAAATATTCAGTTTTCCATCTTTGGCAAAAATATTGAGAAATAATTTTTAATCGCTTCCATCTGTTGGCAAGGGTGATGTTGTCGTCTGAAACATCGGGTTCAGTTGGGGTCAAAATTGAAGTACCAATCAGAAAATGAGCTGGGGTGAGAGGATGTAAGTCGGAAGGGTCATCGCTGGCCGGACTTAGGGGTCGAGAGTTAAGACAGGCTTCAATTCGCGCTAAAATGGTCGAGAATTCTTCAAAGGTAAAATTCATTTGCGGTATAAACTTTCGTAGATGTGTTTTGAATGATTTAACTTCCGCCTCCCATAAGCCTCCCATATGAGGGGCACCGGGAGGAATAAAACTCCATTCTAAATTTTGATAAACATTGTTCTGGGTGGCGTCCTTTTGCAGATTCTTCATAAACTCTAGCCTATCTTTTTTTATTAACTCTGCTGCTCCTACAAAATTAATCCCATTATCTGAGTAGATCCTGGCTGGGCTTCCTCGTCGCCCAATAAAGCGAGATAAAGCGGCTAAAAAAGATTGAGTTGATAGATCACTAGTGGGTTCTAAGTGAATTGCTTTTGTGGAAAAGCAAACGAAGACGCAAACATAACCCTTTGTTATTAAACAAGCTCTTCCTGTAAAATTCTTTATGTTGAAGGGTCCTGCAAAATCTACTCCTGTATTGGTAAAAGGTCGAGTCAGCATAGTTCGCTGGGGCGGAAGTGAGGCCATAATTTGCGTTTGAGTCTGGTGTTTATACAAAACACACGTTCGACAATTATGAATTACCTTCTTGATTAAGGGCTTCAATTTAAATATCCAGAATTCAGACCTGATTACTCGAGTCATGAGTTGATTTCCGCCATGCATCGTAATTTTGTGAACAAATTCTACTAACAAAAGGGCTAATCTCGATTCGTATGGGATAAGAATGGGATGGCGCTCGTTATATGTAAGTGCTGGGGACTGAACAAGGCGGCCATTTGCCCTAATGATTCCTTTTGAATCAATGAATGGATTGAGAGATAAAAGACTGCTGCCAGATGAGAGTCTTCTCTTTTGGGTTAACACTAAATACTCCTCTGCGAAATAATGTTTTTGTGTTAAAACAATAAGACGATCTTTGATATCTTGTATTTCACCATGGGTGATTTCTGTTGAAGAAATTCTAAGTCGGGTCCGATTGACGCTGGTATTTCTCCAAAAACGAATCGCAAATGCTAAGACTTTATATGCTCTAGAGAGAGATGAGAATCTATTTAAGGGATCTTCAAAAATCGTGGTCGAGAAAACTTTAACTGCTTTTGCTTCTAACTCTGTGTCGCACATAATGTCGTGTCTAGGCCATCGGTCTTTTGGAAACTTCAACCATTGGGGTCCAGTCCACCACAAATGATGTGACTGCAAATCATTTGGCGAACATCCTCGACTGGCTACATCAGCTGGGTTGCTTTCTGAATCTATGTGCTTCCAATTTTCGTTGCCTACATTATCTAAAATATCTGAAATTCTATTTCCTACAAAGGCACTCCATGAACAAGGGGGTTTTTTGAGCCATGCTAACACAATTGTTGAGTCAGTCCAAAAGTGAGTTGAAATATTTTCAATTTGTAAGTTGGGAACCACCGCTGTGGTTAATTTTGCTAAGAGAACGGCTCCGCATAATTCTAATCTAGGCAGAGATATTTTTTTGATGGGTGCTACTCGAGTTTTCGCTGCCAAAAGAAACGTGTCGACTGTTTGATCTAAATGTTCTACTCTAACATAAAGAGTCGCGGCGTAAGCGCTTTCTGAAGCGTCACAAAAACCATGTACTTCAATTTTGCTTGAGGGTTTGAATCTGATCCACCTAGGTACTGAAACTGAATCTATTGAGGGACAATTTTTAATGAAATTCTTCCAATTCATTCGAGTTATGGGCTTCAACGCGTCGTCCCAATCTACTTTATCCAGCCAGACTTGCTGCATGATAAGTTTCGCTACGATGATTACTGGAGCCAGCCATCCACATGGGTCGAAAAATTTGGCAATTGTTGAAAGGACTTCTCGTTTGGTGCATAATTCCCTTTCTTCCGTGGGTGGTGATGTGAACGTAAAGTTATCAGCCGAAATGTTCCATCGGATACCTAGAGTCTTCGTTGAAGTTCCTTCCGAAATATCCAACCAATTGACCGGCAAGAGTGAGTCAGGTGGCAGATCGCGAAGTAGATTGGGGTCGTTTGAGCTCCATTTTCTCAATTCAAAACCTGCTGAGTCCATGGCTGCTACTAATTCTTTCATAGACTTAAGGGATTCTTCTACAGTGTGACCTCCAGCTAAAACGTCGTCGACATATAAATTTTGTTTTATAATTTCCGAACCTAATGGGTATGTTTCTTTAACATCTTCTGCCAATTGAATTAGGGTCCTAAGAGCGAGAAATGGGGCGCAATTAATTCCGAAAGTGACTGTCGAAAGTTCAAAGTCTTCAACTGGGTCATTTGCTGATTTTCTAAAAAGAATTCTTTGAAATGGGGCCTGACTTGGGTCGATTTGTATTTGACGATACATTTTGGCAACGTCCGCGTTGAATACATATCTAAAAAACCTCCATTTTAAAATCTGCAATACTAAATCCTGTTGAAGAATTGGCCCTGGATGTAAAATGTCATTAAGACTTTTCCTATTTGATGTGGGACTTGACGCATTGAAAACTACCCTAAGTTTAGTAGTAACCCTATCTGGTTTAATAACTGCATGATGCGGCAAATAGTAGTGAGGGGTCTTCTCGATTTCCTGGGGTCTCAGTTTCCGCATGTGTCCAAGTTCCAAATATTCCATTATCGCTGCGTCGTATTGAGATTTAATTTCGGGCGTTTTTTGCAACTTTCTTTCCATTCGATAGAATTGCGCCATTGCGATATTTCGAGATGCTCCAAGTTCAGCACAAGATTTGAACGGCATCGTGACAATATATCGTCCATCTTCATTTCTTCGCGTTGTATTTTTGAAATTTGTTTCGCAAAAGGTGTCTTCTGCTGACCTCAAAACTTTTTTTGGGGTCTCCTCCACCTCCCAAAAACGTGTGAGAATTTTCTCCATCGAAACTGTATTGTAAAGTGAAATTTTCCTATCATTTGTGTTTGATTTTTCAAGGGGTCCGCCCACTATCCAGCCAAAAACGGTGCTTTGCGCTAGTAAAGATCCTATAGATTTCATTGGAGCTCCTACTGAGTAAATTAAGGGTCCTATGTCTAAACCTATCAGAAGATCTATGGGTCGGCTTTCGTAAAAACGAGGATCTGCTAACTCGAGTTGAGTTGTTTCTCTATGTTGATTTTTATCTAGGGTGCGCGACGGCAAATTAGAAGGAAGGGACTTCAAAACGGGAGCCCAAACTTCTAATTCAAAACTAGGGTTTGTACGAGAACAAAGGTTAAAAAGACAAGCTTTTGTTGAAGTTTCTGAAACGGTTTCACTTAAACCGGTAACATGAACAAGATTCTTCCTAGTTGGAAGCTTCAATTGGTTTGTAATCTTCTCCGAAATAAATGTTGATTGAGATCCAGGGTCGATAATCGCTCGTGCGTCATATCGCTGCCCTCTAGATTCAATTTGAACAATCGCTGTGAAGAGTAGTGTTTCTTTCGATTGCTGCTGGCTAGGTTGTGAATTTTCCTTGAGAGTTAGAGTCGTTATACTAGGAGTTTGAAAACTAGGTGTGGACTGTAAACTAGGAGTGGATTGTACTAGGGTGGTTAGAGCTGCCGCACTGGTACTAGGTCGTACGTCATCTCTAACCGGTTGTGAATTTGTAGGTCGGGCCTCGTTACCCTTATGTAATAAAGTGTGATGTCTTTGATTACATTCCCTACACGTGAAACGACTCTTACAATCTCTTACACCATGATCCGAAGTGATGCAGTTGTAACAAAGATTGTGAAGTTTTACTAAGTGAATGCGATCATTCACGTTTTTCTCAAGGAATAGAGGACAATTTCGTAACAAATGGTTTGCCTTGCAAATTTGGCAACTCGGTCCATTTGTACGACTACTAGGTTGCGTAGATGTGCTAAATCTGTTGCTATTGTTGAATCTTCTTTGCGAACTTTGAGTCTGTTGCGCAACATTAGTTTGAAATGACTTAACCCTATTTTCCTTCCTACTATAATCGGGTCTAGGCTGATTATTTTTGGAGAAATGGGGCTTAATATTTCCTACAGATTCTAAAGTTTTGAACTTGTGTGTCAAAAATTCATTCAAATCTTTCCAAGACGGTAGTGTGGAACAGTCTTCCAAACCGTTTTCAAATTCTTCTAAGAAATTTCTCGGCAGTTTCGTAGAAGTAAGGTAAACTAAAATTGGGTCCCACCCCTTTACATCTACCTTGAGTGTTTCTAGTGTCTGAACGCAACCATCTATAGTGCGTTGAAGTTTTTGGATCGAAGATCCTGAATCTGCCGAAACTTGTGGTAAACTAAGTAGAGTCTTTAGTTGTTCATTAACTTGCATTCGTTTATTCTCGTATCTGTTTTCTAAGTTTTTCCATGCTAGATCAAAACCTTCATTTGTTAGTGGTACGTTACTAATAATTTCCCGTGCCTCCCCCGCGGTTTTTTTGTTTTAGATGGAAAAGTTTTTCTACTTTACTAAGTCTAGAATTATTTCTCTACAAGGCCGAAAACAAATCCCGAAAAGTAGGCCAAGCGTTGTATCCTCCATGAAATGTGTCGGTGTCGCATGGTGGTAAACGTAACGATAGATGGTTGTTTGGCTCAACTGTTTCCTTTTTTCGGGTCTCCGATTCTCGTTCGAACTTTTCCTGCTGCCTTTCGTCGGTTAGTGCTAAAATTTCTCCATTTACTGCGCTTAAACATCGTTTGTATGTCTCTAATGCCTCTTTATAATGGGTCCTCAACTTTGATTTATCGATTGGGGCCTCATCTTTTTCGGGAACACGGTCTCTACAATCTAAATAGGCCCTTTTCACTTGATCCCAAACAGAGTTCAATTCTACACGTGTCACTTCTAATGAGTGAATATTATCATCGGTGCTAGTAGCAGAGTAACCACTATCAAAGTCTATCAGATCATTTACGCAATTTACAAATTTATCACGTAAAACTTTATCCATATTTCCTCCTTCTTAAATATTTTCTTTATCAAATTTTAAACTGGCTAAAATTTTAAGAAACCTTTAAAATTGAGATTTTCTTTTAACAATTTCTGTAAAAAATTACTTTGCCAATATTTGCAAAATAATTTCAGAAAAACGCTAAATATTTGTTGAATGGGGTCAATCTTATACGGTCCGACTTTGCTTTTTTCCACGAATAGATATAAATAATGGCAGTTTATTTTGAACTTGTGTCGTTTGTGCGAAAAGTAAGAAATTTTAGCGATAATAATTTTTATAGACCTGGGTCTTTTGGAAAAAAAAAATTATATAAATAAAAATTTGGACGAAAGTAATTCTTTGTCGGCTAGTGTACTCTCAAAAAAAATTATCAATCAACTCTTCTTTGACAAAACAAAAAAAAAATAAAAAAAAGCGTAGGAAAGTGATTTTTCTATCAGAAAAAATTCAATCAAATCAAAAAACAAATTTTGTAAGAAAGTGTTTTTTGCAAATTTATAACAAACAAAAAAAAACAAACTTTGTAGGAACGTGTTTTTTCAAAAAAAAAAAAAAATACTCAAACTTTGTAGGAAGGTGTTTCACTTAATAGATTTTTCGAGCAAATTTATTTTTCGTAGTAAAGTGTAATTTCCAAAAATTAGCACTTAATAAATTTTTGAGCAAATTTATTTTTCGTAGCAAAGTGTAATTTCCAAAAATTAGCACTTAATAAATTTCTGAGCAAATTTATTTTTCGTAGCAAAGTGTAATTTCCAAAAATTAGCACTTAATAAATTTTTCGAGCAAATTTATTTTTCGTAGTAAAGTGTAATTTCCAAAAAATTAGCACTTAATAAATTTCTGAACAAATTTATTTTTCGTAGTAAAGTGTAATTTCCAAAAATTAGCACTTAATACATTTTTCGAGCAAATTTATTTTTCGTAGTAAAGTGTAATTTCCAAAAATTAGCACTTAATAAATTTCTGAGCAAATTTATTTTTCGTTGTAAAGTGTAATTTGCAAAAATAAAAATAAATTTCAATAAATGTAAATTATTGTGTTAGTTCTGTTTAGCTTTTGCCGAAATGTCCGTCCGATCCCATCAACCATCAAACCATATGTTCTTTCATTCCTTTCTTTACGGCTGAAATTATGTTTTCCTACTTCTCCCTTTTTTTCTATTTCACAAAAAAATCCAGTGGTACATTAACCTTTGGGTTCCCTAATCAAGGCAAGAAGTGAAAACGAATGAAAAGACAACGAGAAACCAACGAAAAAAAATCCGCTACCTATGGTCTCATATGCATCGATGTACATAGACTGGTGTTGTTGTTGTTTTAATGGGTACGAGGGGTCGAGTTGAAAGTGTCGGCACAGGAACTTTTTTATCAAATATATCAAGATTTTCGCGTTAAATCGGTTGGAAACTACAGTAATGCTGATTTGTAGCACAAACCACACATATTAATGGCAATAGAGATTAAAAAATCGTAAATTTTTTGACATTTTTCAAAAGGGTTTTTCTATTGAATCTAAAGCAATACGAGGGTCGTTCAAAAAGTTGGAACACGTATTTTCTAAAGCAAAAAAAATAAATTTATTTTTTCTTTTTAATTTATTGATTGGGATTGATTTTAGCGTCTCCAAAGCATCAGCTAATATCATACGGTCGATTTCTCCCTCAGAAAATCGCATATAAAGAAGGCAAAAAAAAATATTTTTTTTTCTAAGTTGCAAACTTGATGTTTAAAGTACCCAAAAATCACGAAGTAATTTGTAGGGTTCTCAAGCCAGTCAGCGGATGAGTCGAGCCAATAAAAAGCTTTCCTTTTTTTCCTTTTAAGCAGCTAATAATAATAGTAATAAGAATAAAAGTAAGCTTAATAAATATAACCGCGATTAAAGCAGCCGAAAAAATTCAAGAAATTTTCGCTCTTTTGTTTCGCAAGAAAGTTGTCCGTCCACGCGTTATTCAGCACAAAATTATCTGGAATTCTTGCTGAGGTTTTCGGAATAAGTCAATGGGTGTCCGTCCGCGCGTCCGAAATCTTAATAAACTTATCTTAATAATCGTATCTTAATACTCTTATCTTAATATTCTTATCTTAAAAATAACTTGATGGCATAAATCGACTCGACTAGCCGCTGGCTTTCAGAAAAATTCATCAGAATGCGTAATAAATTATTTGAACAAATTATCGAAGGGTTTTCAAAAAGGTTGGGTCGCTATTTTCCTAAAGTTTCGAAAACTAGAAAACAGTAAAGTCGCGCGTTGTTACCGAAAAAATCGTCAAAAAACTTTCATAGGTTAGAATGCATGTAGGTTATGCAATAGGTTAGTATATATGTAAAGGGTATATATGTGTAGCAATGTGTAGGTATGTAACTGCAAGCTAACTGCACTTATGTAAGTATGTATATCAAAGTAAATAAGTGTATGTATATAAGTGCAAGCTAACTGCAGTTAAGTGTTCAGTACATAGGGCCAGACCCGCCAAAATCTCCTTCATATAGCAATATGGCGGAGTTCGAAAAAAAATGGTTTTGGCACCCTATGTAACAACGCTACCTGCACAAATTTTGGGTACTCACTTTGATCCTGTAATAAGTGTCTTATATGGCTTCCTTCGGTCTCGATGTTGCTGGCTTGGGTCGCTGGCTCTTCCTTCTAGGGTCTTTTGGCGGGGTCCTTTTTCGGTGTCGTGCTGGGTCTTTTGGTTGTTGTGTCGAGTCTTTTTGTTTCACTTTTTTCACTTCAATGTCACTTTTTAACTGTTTTGTTTCAATTTTGTTGTTGTTGCAAATTATATTTTTAGTTTTTTCCCGTACCGCACCGAAATTTTGTTAAATTTATTTAAAATTTACCGCCAAAAAAAAATAAAAAGTAAGTTTAAACACAACTTTGAAATTGAAACAACACATCCACTTTTTGTTTTTTAGTTATTTAAAAAAACACACCTTTGATCCGGTTCGCAGGGCCAAAATGTTTACTTACGCACTTTGGGGTTTGCCTTTCAGAGTAGAAAACTTAATTGTATCAAGTTCAAATTATTCGGTTTTATTGTTAGCAAAAAAATAGGGTAAGATAAAGGTAAGTATGTACACGTTAGTTCAATGGTAAGTGGCAATTTCTAGGTAAGTAAGTGGTAAGTGGTGTTTCAATTTGTGTGTCTTAAACTTATTTTATTTTATTTTACAATTCAATATATTTTTCTTATCTTTTGGTTGTTCATTTATGTACAGAGTTTATTTAGACAAAATTAAATGTTTATTATTTTGTACAATTCTAGTTAATTCACTGTTCTATGTTCAATTTTAACTTAATGTTTTATAGTTTTATGGGTCTTCACTTTAATGTTTGGGTCTGCGTTTCTGTAATTGCAGATGAAAAAATACTTTACACTATACACTTTAACTTTAAACTTATTCACTTTTTAATCACGGGAGAGAGGCGCACGGTTTAAAGAGTTGTTGAAACTAGACTGATTTTTGCTGTTTGCCGGTCAGAGCTCCAAACTTAGTCGAAGCCCTTGACTTTGATGGCGACAAAACAACATAAGCAAAAAAAAAATGAACGAAGAAACGCACTCGCACTGCTATGTGTACATGAATGCATTGGAATGCGCGTGAGTATATACATACTCACCCCCACATTCATGTATACAAAGCTGCGCCGCAGTCACCGTTTTACACTGGTGTTCAAAAGAGCGGGTCACCTTTGAACAGTACTCTTTGAGACATTGCCAAAAGTATTACCGCACTGTTTACACGTGGTTTGTTATAACATATTTCCACAGGTACTATATTTTTGTCAAATTGGAATTTTAGTGGAATGAAACTTTTTAGCGCCAAGAAACTTCTTCTGGTACCAGAAGAAAGGTGAAAGTGTCCTCTCTAAGCCTATAGTGAATAAGTTGAACCGACAGAACCTATTACGGGATGAGCCTGACAATTCTACCTCCAACACAAACATGGAGGCCGCTAAAAGCGTCAGGTCTCCCGAAGAACATAGCGCTGTGAAAGTGACTAAGAAGAAAAAGGGCTCGCCGTCTTCCAGTAATTCGGATAAGCCTGACGTAACCACACAAAAAGAGGTCTCTAGTCTGGGCGGTAAAGTTGACCCAGTGACGCAGGTCAAGTCAACCAAATCATAGGTTAAGGATGAGGCTTTAAACAAAAAGACTCTACAGACACGGAAAAATCAATTGGCCATAGAGAAGGGTAAGAAGCCACCATCTTATTCTAATATAGCTAAACAACATTTTCGAGACGATCTATGCTACGCCATAATTGATAGCAGTAGTGCATCTGGCAGAATCCCCGAAGACCAAAAGAGTAACTTCGAAGATTTGGTCTATACGAGGGTAGCGGAATACGTCTTCGCATCAAAGGATGAACCACCAATCGAAGTAATGAGTTGCAAGTTTGAGAGGGGTGTTTTGATGCTAAGGCTGGCATCACAACGCTGGTGTCCTCGTAAAACTTGTGGATAGCTTCCCCTCACCTTGAGACGGCGCAAAGCTAAAATTGGTAAGGAAAAGCGACATTGCTGAACTCATAAAAACGACCCTATATGTTAAGGGATGTCCCAGTAAGTTCTCATCAGAGTACATACTCGACATCATTGGCAAACAGAACTCAAAACTTTCCGTGAGAAAGTTCATCATCATTCTATAGGAAGGATGATACCGAGGGTACTCTCCTCGTGTTGGGCGTAGACCCAGAATCCAAGAACAATCTTGTCATGGCGAAGGGCATGGCGTACTTCTTGATCTGGGCAGTCTTTTTCAAAATTGGAAAGGTCCCGATTGGCAGGACAGATGAATCGAGTCCAAATATACTGTCTGAAGAGGCAAACACTGGTATTGAACGGATGGAGATAAGTGAGACACTGCCAAAAACTGATGTGGAAGTAGTCAATAACACCACCAGTTCACCAATAGTACCGCCACTTTTGCAGGAAGTTCCCAGCAAAGGTTGTGATCAAAATAAAACGATTCAAAACAATGAGGGAGCGACAAAAAATAACACCGCCTCCCAAATTTGTCGACTGGAAGATGGTGTAATAGGTAGTGAACGAAAGGAGGAGAATGACCTACTACCAAATAATGAGGGGGGGCCACCAGATAGGATAGACTCCCAAAAGAAACTTTTACTGGAAGGACAAAGTTTGAGGCCATCCAGATAAACCTCCACCGGAGCTAGGCAGCATCCAACGCTCTGATGGACATCATAAATAAAGGCAGGGTTCATATTGCTTTGATCCAGGAACCATGGACAAGTAGCAACAAGATTGCTGGATTAAACCATGTGAACTATAACCTTTTCTACGCTAACACAGGTACTCGTCCAAGGACTTGTATTCTGTGCCATAAAAACTTATGTTTTATTTTCTCTCCAGAGTTGTCAACATCCGACGCAACGGTGCTGTGGCAAGGTAATGGAAATATGTACCTGGCGTCCAGAGAACGAAGCCAGCCAGGTTTTAGCCGATAAGCCGCCGAAGGCGATTTTTTTTATTGAGCCACGCCGCCGCCGCTAGGTCGGCTAAAATTGGCTTTAAATCGCAGCCGTTCTCGTCGGCTCACGCCGGCTTAAAAACGCCGCCGTTGTAATTTTTTAATTATGCCTTTCATTTATATGCGACGAAACTCGTACATGTTTGTGTATATACATATGTATTACAATTTTATGTGTGCATGTATATGGTGTAGTTTTATGTAAAAAGTTTCACTTGTTTAAACTTCTTTACACATTTTACATTACACATTCGACACGTATAATACGTATATAAATATATATGTACATAGATATATCGTTTAAAATACTATCAGGTATTTCCCAATTACAACTCGAATTAAAATTTTAAACGTTTAACGGCCGTTTTCAGGTAGCTCCGTTAAATGTTAACTGGTATTTTAACAACCCGTTAAGAAAAACTGGCTTTCAAGAAGCTCCGTTAAAGTTTAACTGACAGTTTTAACTGAAAATAAGTCGTTAAATGTAACTGGAATATTTTCACCAGTTAATTGCTTTAACCGGGGGAAAAATATGAATTGTCAAAAAAATAAATAAAAATTTTCGAAAAATGCTATCAAAAATATCAGTCGGGTAAACCGACTATGTGTACCTTCTCTCTGTGAGTAGCGTAATTTAGAATATGTTACTTTGTGGGAGCCAGCAAGGTCAATAGGCATTGCATAGATGCCTAAGATATGGAGTATGCGATTGTTTAGATGCTTCAGTGGGTAATTGTTTTCGAACTCATCTGTCAATTTGTGTGGCGGTACCAGAAGGGTAAAAGAAGAAATGTGGGTTCTTCCAAGTCAATGCACTATACCGAATTTTAAGTGTTTATATGTAGTGATATTCTAGTTACGAGCTTTTAAATGTTGGAGTGATTTGGTCATATTGTGTGGAAAGTAGCAAAAGGTCGTTGAAATAAATCAAGTTTTTCGCTGGGCAAAAAATATTACACTGAACACACTCTCAAGTATTTGTATGTACTGGTGTTAAAGCTGTGAACTCTAGGTAAACATGGTCACTTTGTGTGGGAATCATCTCAGATGGCTACAGAGAAGCTATTACAATGTTTGGACTTACGGAAGATTCGGATAGTTAGTATTGGAACTATTAAATAATCAGTATTTCACTAAATTGTAACGGGCGGTAAGTTCTAGAAGGAGTGGACCGATAGCGCACGTCTTTGAACTGAGATAATTAAATTGTAGTGTTATCCACATACAGGTATCAAATTTGAAGTCAATCGGTTGCTCTTTTCGAAAGTTAAATTGCGCATCAGCCAGACAGACAGACCTTCCGTCTTGGGCACTGTTCAAATGAATTAAAATGTCCTAAAAAGTATTTTCGTCTATACCTACGTCATTCCTTCGATGAGTTATTCTGTTGTTCCATGGCATACGAAATACTCGTATCCTCCTCCACTAAAATCCATTACCAGAGAAATGTTCGAAATGGCCTTGTCCCTTCTGGTACCTTCCACACAAAGGAGTCAAATCATATTGCAACTGAATAACTCATATATCGATTGCAATTGCATGTTTTCTTAAAATTTTTAACACAACTATTCTGCACGATTTTCAAAAATTAAAAAATAAAAACAACAAAAAAATGTCAAAATATTTTAGGAGCTATTCACAATAGTAATTAACATCAAGTTATCTAACGGAACCTTCCTGAAAACGAAATTTTTAACGGACCGTTTAAAATGTTCGTTAAACTAACCGTCTGTTAGCTAACTTTTTCAATAAAAATTACTAACGGAGCTACCTGAAAAAGGCCGTAAAAGAGACTAAAAAAAGTTGCATGTTTTGTATGCATCATTGTGATATTTTTTATACATTGTGATATTTATGTATACAAATAATATACATACATTTAATAACAAAATGTTAAATACACTCAATTTAATACACTCAATTTCTATAACGTTTTTTATGTATTTATGTAAGATGTTGATTAGTTACGACAAGTAAATTTCGAGTAAAACAGTGAAAACTGAAATAACACCGGTCGACAAAAACTAATTTTTCCTTGGGTTTAAAGTTAAAACCTTACTAAATTAGCTACAACTTTTTAAATAATGCATCGATTTTCTTCGAAATGGTCTCATTTTATTTATGACCGATCAGAATTAACGATAAAGTCATAAAAAGGTAATATTATTAAAATGTTCTTCAAAAATATTTTGTAGGATATCGTCGAAAAGGCCGAACGGATGGAAAATGCAATGGGAGAACACTTTCCTGAACCAATTCGGAAAAATCAATTGGCCATAGAGAAGGGTAAGAAGCCACCATCTTATTCTAATATAGCTAAACAACATTTTCGAGACGATCTATGCTACGCCATAATTGATAGCAGTAGTGCATCTGGCAGAATCCCCGAAGACCAAAAGAGTAACTTCGAAGATTTGGTCTATACGAGGGTAGCGGAATACGTCCTCGAATCAAAGGATGAACCACCAATCGAAGTAATGAGTTGCAAGTTTGAGAGGGGTGTTTTGATGCTAAGGCTGGCATCACAACTGCGCTGGTGTCCTCGTAAAACTTGTGGATAGCTTCCCCTCACCTTGAGACGGCGCAAAGCTAAAATTGGTAAGGAAAAGCGACATTCCTGAACTCATAAAAACGACCCTATATGTTAAGGGATGTCCCAGTAAGTTCTCATCAGAGTACATACTCGACATCATTGGCAAACAGAATTCAAAACTTTCCGTGAAAAAGTTCATCATCCTTCTATAGGAAGGATGATACCGAGGGTACTCTCCTCGTGTTGGGCGTAGACCCAGAATCCAAGAACAATCTTGTCATGGCGAAGGGCATGGCGTACTTCTCTATCTGGGCAGTCTTTTTCAAAATTGGAAAGGTCCCGATTGGCAGGACAGATGAATCGAGTCCAAATATACTGTCTGAAGAGGCAAACACTGGTATTGAACGGATGGAGATAAGTGCGACACTGCCAAAAACTGATGTGGAAGTAGTCAATAACACCACCAGTTCACCAATAGTACCGCCACTTTTGCAGGAAGTTCCCAGCAAAGGTGGTGATCAAAATAAAACGATTCAAAACAATGAGGGAGCGACAAAAAATAACACCGCCTCCCAAAATTGTCGACTGGAAGATGGTGTAATAGGTAGTGAACGAAAGGAGGAGAATGACCTACTACCAAATAATGAGGGGGTGCCACCAGATAGGATAGACTCCCAAAAGAAGCTTTTACTGGAAGGACAAAGTTTGAGGTCATCCAGCTAAACCTCCACCGGAGCGAGGCAGCATCCAACGCTCTGATGGACATCATAAATAAAGGCAGGGTTCATATTGCTTTGATCCAGGAACCATGGACAAGTAGCAACAAGATTGCTGGATTACACCATGTGAACTATAACCTTTTCTACGCTAACACAGGTACTCGTCCAAGGACTTGTATTCTGTGCCATAAAAACTTATGTTTTATTTTCTCTCCAGAGTTGTCAACATCCGACGCAACGGTGCTGAGGCAAGGTAATGGAAATATGTACCTGGCGTCCAGAGAACGAAGCCAGCCAGTTTTTAGCCGATAAGCCGCCGAAGGCGATTTTTTTTATTGAGCCACGCCGCCGCCGCTAGGTCGGCTAAAATTGGCTTTAAATCGCCGCCGTTCTCGTCGGCTCACACCGGCTTAAAAACGCCGCCGTTGTAATTTTTTAATTATGCCTTTCATTTATATGCGACGAAACTCGTACACGTTTGTGTATATACATATGTATTACAATTTTATGTGTGCATGTATATGGTGTATTTTTATGTAAAAAGTTTCATTTGCTTATACTTCTTTACACATTCTACATTACACATTCGACACGTATAATACGTATATAAATATATATGTACATAGATATATCGTTTAAAATACTATCAGGTATTTCCCAATTACAACTCGAATTAAAATTTTAAACGTTTAACGGCCGTTTTCAGGTAGCTCCGTTAAATGTTAACTGGTATTTTAACAACCCGTTAAGAAAAACTGGCTTTCAAGAAGCTCCGTTAAAGTTTATCTGACAGTTTTAACTGAAAATAAGTCGTTAAATGTAACTGGAATATTTTCACCAGTTAATTGCTTTAACCGGGGGAAAAATATGAATTGTCAAAAAAATAAATAAAAATTTTCGAAAAATGCTATCAAAAATATCAGTCGGGTAAACCGACTATGTGTACCTTCTCTCTGTGAGTAGCGTATTTTAGAATATGGTACTTTGTGGGAGCCAGCAAGGTCAATAGGCATTGCATAGATGCCTAAAATATGGAGTATGCGATTGTTTAGATGCTTCAGTGGGTAATTGTTTTCGAACTCATCTGTCAATTTGTGTGGGGGTACCAGAAGGGTAAAAGAAGAAATGTGGGTTCTTCCAAGTCAATGCACTATACCGAATTTTAAGTGTTTATATGTAGTGATATTCAAGTTACGAGCTTTTAAATGTTGGAGTGATTTGGTCATATTGTGTGGAAAGTAGCAAAAGGTCGTTGAAATAAATCAAGTTTTTCGCTGGGCAAAACATATTACACTGAACACACTCTCAAGTATTTGTATGTACTGGTGTTAAAGCTATGAACTCTAGGTAAACATGGTCACTTTGTGTGGGAATCATCTCAGATGGCTACAGAGAAGCTATTACAATGTTTGGACTTACGGAAGATTCGGATAGTTAGTATTGGAACTATTAGATAATCAGTATTTCACTAAATTGCAACGGGCGGTAAGTTGTAGAAGGAGTGGACCAATAGCGCACGTCTTTGAACTGAGATAATTAAATTGTAGTATTATCCACATACAGGTATCAAATTTGAGGTCAATCGGTTGCTCTTTTCGAAAGTAAAATTGCGCATCAGCCAGACAGACAGACCTTCCGTCTTGGGCACTGTTCAAATGAATTAAAATGTCCTAAAAAGTATTTACGTCTGTACCTACGTCATTCCTTCGATGAGTTATTCTGTTGTTCCATGGCATACGAAATACTCGTATCCTCCTCCACTAAAATCCATTACCAGAGAAATGTTCGAAATGGCCTTGTCCCTTCTGGTACCTTCCACACAAAGGAGTCAAATCATATTGCAACTGAATAACTCATATATCGATTGCACGATTTTCAAAAATTAAAAAATAAAAACAAAAAAAATGTCAAAATATTTTAGGAGCTATTCACAACGGACATCATCTAACGGTTATCTAACGGAACAAGTTATCTAACGGAACCTTCCTGAAAACGAAATTTTTAACGGACCGTTTAAAATGTTCGTTAAACTAACCGTCTGTTAGCTAACTTTTTCAATAAAAATTACTAACGGAGCTACCTGAAAAAGGCCGTAAAAGAGACTAAAAAAAGTTGCATGTTTTGTATGCATCATTGTGATATTTTTTATACATTGTGATATTTATGTATACAACTAATATACATACATTTAATAACAAAATGTTAAATACACTCAATTTAACGTAAGTGGTGCGTTCTATAACGTTTTTTATGTATTTATGTAAGATGTTGATTAGTTACGACAAGTAAATTTCGAGTAAAACAGTGAAAACTGAAATAACACCGGTCGACAAAAACTAATTTTTCCTTGGGTTTAAAGTTAAAACCTTACTAAATTAGCTACAACTTTTTAAATAATGCATCGATTTTCTTCGAAATGGTCTCATTTTATTTATGACCGATCAGAATTAACGATAAAATCATAAAAAGGTAATATTATTAAAATGTTCTTCAAAAATAGGATATATCACAATATTTTGTAGGATATCGTCGAAAAGGCCGAACGGATGGAAAATGCAATGGAAGAACGCTTTCCTGAACCAATTCGGATCATTATTTCAATATCACGATTTATCGCGAGAAATCTATTAAGTAATCCTTTAGGCTAAGAAAGAAAAGAGGTTGAACCACATATTATGGCATAACTATAGAACCATTTCTCCTAATTGGTTCCGGAAAAAAATCAAATAAAGTATTCAACTTCCTACAATACAATTTTCTATCCGTTCAGCGGTTTCCACAATATCTTACAAAATATTGCGAAAAAATCCTATTTTTTTTGAAAATTTTAATAATTTTTAAATAAAGGCCTCATAAAAACGCACTACTTATATGTTATATTTTTATCATTTTATAGTAAAGTCTGAGCGGTAATGAATAAAATGAGACCATGTTGTAGCGAGGAAAACAATTCCATTTTCTTGAAATTCGAAAATTTGCTATAATTTCTACAAAATAGATTTTAGCAAACAAAACATTTTTTCCCTTTACTAGTAACAAAAAAGAAACCAACATTTTACACTGAGCCAAATCCCAAAATCGTGTCGACCGATGGAATTGAAAATAATCGGTATTTACAAAAATTTACAAATATAAATTTAACAATGTGTGTTATACAATATGTGTATATCAGCATTAAGCTTTGTGTTCAAAATGTGTTCAAGTTTTACTATAACAAAAAATAAATATTTTTATAAAAAAGAAAAAATTTAGAAAACTAATTTAACTTTGTGTTTACTTTTTTCGATCAATGAACTAGTAAAAGTATTATGCAAATTTAAGAGAGAATTTACAAAATGTCTTTTCCTTTACCAGTTTTTACTCGACGAGTCAAAGTAGTAACATTCAAAATATTTTGGAAGGCATATAAAATAAACTTCAAATAGAAGAAGTCTTTCAGATCTTTCTAGATTTGTCAGATATACTTTTGTACAGCAAACATGTTTAATTTCAGAAAATTTTTTAATTATTTCTCTTTTGCTCGATTTAATTTTTAAGGGAAAAATCTATTTTTACACTGTGCTCATACTTCCAACTAAATTGTACAATAAATGTGTATTTGTTATGTTGCACAATAAATCGTAAGCCGAAAAGCCGCCGCCGAATCATTTTTGGACAAGCCGCCGCCGCCGACAACTTTGCCTCGGCTTCGTTCTCTGCTGGCGTCAATATATCTGCCATTCGATGCGCTGACATTGCCACCTACGTCGGAATTACAACGTTTGGTGAGGGAATCCAAACACACAAGTAATGAGTTATTAGCTGGATGTGACGCCAACTCCCATCATATCGCTTGGGGTAGTACTAACACCAATAAAAGTGGACACGTCCTTATCGAATATTTGAATACAAATGACCTCATAACTCTTAACATAGGAAACACTGCAACCTTTGTTAACAAAATTAGGGAAGAAGTATTAGATATAACGATATGTTCAGAAAATCTTGTTGATGAGATTCATGAGTTAAAATTGCACGGCCACCGCCAAACCCCATAAGTTTCCGTAAGGCTAAGACCGACTGGACTAAATTCAGAAAACTACTTAGAAATCGATTGGGGCAGCCTACACGCGATTATCTATGTGCAGAAGACATTGATATCAATGTGAAGAAGATTACCGAGGCTCTTGTAAAATCATTCGAAGATAGTTGCCCACTTTGAGAAAGGAAATCTGCCTTTGAGAAACCCTGGATGACAGGACAAATTCGCTCGATTGGCAAAGATGTCCGCAGACTTTACAACAGAGCTCGACGAAAAAAACAATCAGTATATTGGGACGACTACCACAGAAGACTCAAAGAATACAATAAAATCATTAGATCGGCGAAACGTAACTCCTGGATGCTTTTCTGTGAACAGGTAGAGAGCGTTAACAGCATGTCTAAAATGAAAAAGTTCCTCTCAAAACTCATGTCCAAACGGAAACACTGGTGGATGAAACGGGTAAAAGTATGGAAACTATAGAGGATACCGTAAGGCTCTTGATGAAAACTCATTTTCCGACTGGTAATGCTGGACCAACAGAGGAACAGTTACAGAATGAAAATGTATTGCATCAAGTACCTATTACGGATATAACAGATGGTATGGTTGAAGAAGCGATAAAAAGTTTCTCTCCCTTTAAGGCTGCGAGACCGGATGGAATATTTCCAGCACTTCTGCAGAATGAGGTGGATCTGGTATCAACTCATCTGGCTGGTATCAACTTCACTGCATGCCTAACCCATTCGTATACCCCAAAAAACTGGCAGGAATCAAGGGTGGTCTTCATACCAAAGCCTGGCAAGGCGAGTTATACGACCCCAAAGGCTTATCGACCCATTAGCCTCATTTCTTTCCTGTTAAAAACAATGGAGAGAATAATTGATAACATGGTCAAAGGTAAAATAGCGGATGACAGGCTAAAATTCAAACAACACGCCTATGTCAAAGGAAGATCAGTGGAAACAGGTCTGCATGAGGTAGTGCACCACACTGAGTCCTTCAGTAAAGGAATGTATACACTTGCTGTTTGCATAGACATTGATGGCGCATTTAACAATGTACAGACCGATACCCCTATCCAGTCCTTAGACGAGTTTCAGGTTGACCGGGCGCTGAAAAACTGGATCAACAATATGCTAAGGAATAGGTGAATTATTTGTGGGTCATATGACGTAAAAATTAGAGACAAGGTAAATCGTGGTATACCTCAGGGGGCATTTTATCGCCTCTTCTATGGGTTACGACGATACACAGTCTCCTAAAAGCCCTCACCAATGAAGGACTTAAACCAGTCTGTTATGCAGACGACGTTGTAATACTTCTAAGGGGCTTTCATCCAAATCTATTATGCAGAAGAGCTGAAGAGGCACTTAACATAGCATATAACTGGGCACAACCAAGGGGATTAAATGTTAACCCAGACAAAACAGAAATATGTCTATTTACAAGGAAAACGAAGATCCCACGTTTTACCCGGCCTCGATTCCTGAATAAGACAACTGCTATAACTAAAAAGTTAAAATACCTGGGAGTAATCTTGGATCAGAAACTGTACTGGAAAGATCATCTTGAAGAAAGAGTTACAAAGGCCCACAGATGTTGGTCGTTGTGCAGAAGAGCTATAGGTTCAAAATGGGGACTACGTCCAAATATGACTCACTGGCTTTACATGAGCGTGATTAGACCAATAATCACCTACGCCTGTGTAGTGTTGTGGACATCAATGGACAAGAAGTGCAACGTAATACCTTTGCAAAAAATTCAACGTATGTGCTGTCTAGGCATAAGCGGGGCATTTAGAACTGCACCAACAAAAGCGTTGGAGACTATACTGCACATCCAACCAATAGACATCCTTATAAAGTATGAGGCAGCCCTCACAGCAAGACGTCTACAAGTGATGCGTGAATGGATAAATCGAGACCACAAGTCGTACCATCAGAAGATTTTACAATATCTAGTTGGTCACATTCAAACGCCAGAAATCTCGGACCGCAGTCCTGAAGTGCGGCTTACAGCTACCTGTGATACGTTTGTGCCAGACAGACGCTCCTGGGAAAATGGAACTTTGGCCCATGTGCCAGTGGGAACCAGCTGCTACACGGATGGGCCCAAGCGAGGAGTAAGGACGAGTCTGGGACTTTTTATTGATGAACCAGAATTCGAACTTCAATTCCGCCTCCTTGACCATAACACGGTATTTCAAGCAGAATTTCGAGCAATCACGGAGTGTGTGAACTGGCTCAGTAACTCCGCAAAGCCTAAATATGCCAACATCTTCACAGATAGTCAAATGGCGATTAAAGCAATAACATCGGAAAGGGTCAAATCCAGAACTGTGTTGGACTGTAAAAGAACGATAAATGATTACTCAGCCAATGGTCAATTGCGTATTTGCTGGGTACCAGGACACAACGGAGTGATTGGAAATGAACGGGCAAACAGCTTGGCTTCAAAGGGCAGATAACTTCGAGTAATAAACTTGGAAAATTGGAAATCTTTTGAAGCCACGAAAAATGAGTTGAAGCACTGGGCAGTGATGGCTCACAAAACTGTTTGGAATAGCGCAACAGTAGGAGCAACTGCAAAGATACTGTGCGGTGACCCAAATGAAAAGCAAACAAGAAGTCTTCTGAAACTAAACAAAATCGATATTAGTAAGATGATGAGTGTTCTAACTGGACACTCAAGCTTACAAGCACATCTTCAGCGCATAGGACTAGCAGGAAACGACGAATGCAGGGCATGCAGGGAAAACATCGAAACGATGGAACATTGGCTGTGTCACTGCCCGGCTTTCACACATGCAAGATCCCAACATTTCGGGTCCGACATATTACCAGACTTGACTAATCTCAGAGAATATGACTGGAAGACACTGAGAAAATTCGTGCCTAGTACCGATTTTCTGTAACTCCTGAGGTATAAAAAGATCATAAATACGGAGCGCACAACAGGCCGAACCACTGGCTTAAGTGTATGTCCATGAGACGTTTAAACGTCTCCTCTCTTCAACCTAACCTAACCTAAGCCTACATGTATATACTTTTGTACCTGCCTCGACCAGCCTGTAGAACATTTTTCAATTTCAATGAAGTTACTCGGGAAAAAATTTATTGTTCTTTTTATTTTACCTGTTCATATGACTACATATGTTGTAGGTACACCAAGCTAAATTGTGTGTGTTTTATGACACATTTACCATATTTATGTCATCTTAACCGTTTTTTGGGTCGTTTTTTATTTTACCTATGTTTATGCTACTTATGAACAGAGTATGCATGTAAGAAAAGGATAAAATCCAGTGGTATTCGAATACAAACTCAGTTGCAAATTATATCCAAGCAGAAACAATCAAATCTTAGAATATTAAAAAAATTGAGAACTTCAGCTATAAAGAATTATCCGAATAGTATTTTAGAAACAAAAATAAGGAAGATGTTTTAAGTTACGTTCAATGCAAAGTCAATTACCCAAGCATCGAAATACATTTGGAACTGAAAAATAAAGTAAATATTTTCACCAACAACTTAACTAAGCGCTACAAACAAGTTGGATGGAATAAACATAAATTGTATAAGACCTTTGCAATATGGTTAGAGGGCGAACTTGCTGTCCAGTATCTTCAGAAAGTAAAACTCAAAACAATTTTGGGAGACCACCAAAGTCACTCGGCAACTGTAGCGATAGATCTAAAAGGAGGAAACTTAAGGATATCAATGAAGACATCGGATGTGAAACTATTGCAGAAAGCTTGTTACATCAATTGCAATCACAAAAACAACGCAAAAATGCCGAAATTGTTGAAAAAGTTTTAAACGCTAGTCCTCTGAGAACAAAACGGATTATTAAGAGTATTCCATCATCACATACTTGCTGTTTAAAAGGACTGTTTGCCATCAACGGACACTATTAAAATCACATCGAGTTTGGCGGAGGTAAAACTTCAAGACCTACTTAATCATACAGGTCAACGCTTGCTACAATCATTTAAAGGACATGATTTGAAGAAATGTGCGAACCACAAGTTAACTCTCTTTTGCAAATGGGGATGTGATGGTTCTTCTGCACAAAAACAATTCAAGCAATCTGTATGTGAAAATACTTCAGACGCAGATATGTTCATGGTGTCATTTGTGCAATTTCGATTGCTAAAGAATTTGGAAGACTCGGAACCTTCGACCAGTACGATGTAGACAAAGGATATTTGGAAAAATCAAACACCATATTCTATGAAATACTGCAGCCCAATCAAATTTGAATTTAAAAAAGAAACTCATGATACCATTAAAAAATAAGTCAATGATATAAGAACCCAAATTACAAGACTGCAGCCATTAGAAGTAGAAATTGAAGGCCAGACAATTGAAGTTAACTACCAATTAGTGCTAACGATGATAGATGGAAAAATTGGCCATTCTTTGACTGACACAAAGGATTCATCCAGCTGCATTATATGCCAATCTACATCAAGCAAATTAAACCAAGTCCCGGAAAAATCAATACTGATGTATATGAGTTAGGATCATCTCCACTACATACAAGAATACGATTTATGGAGCACATACTTAAAATCAGTTATGATTTGGATTTTGGACCTACAGGATCAATAAGAAACAATGACACCAACAAGGATTTAAGAAATTTAAAAAAGAAACATGTTCAGGATGCATTTCTCAAATGAGGGTTGATTATAGACCAACCAAAACAAGGATCAGGCAATACAAATGATGGGAATACAGCAAGAAGGTTCTTTTCTGATCCCTAAAAAGCATCTGAAATAACTGGTGTTGATATAAACCTCATTTCAAGATTTAAAACAATTACACTACGCAACAAAAAAATTTTTTTTGTGTCCTAGACCTAAAATTTTTTTTTGTATAGATTGTGGCATACTGTTATATAAAATCAAAACCAAAATTTTTTTTTAAAAAAATTTTTTTTTAGAAATACTAATATCGTCGAAGGTACCCTTAGTAATAATTAATAATTTTTGGAGTATATGCCCGATCAGTCGACTTATACGTTAAATTTAAGCTATTAATGTGGGCTACCAATGTTGGAAATATCTCTTTCACTTAAAAACAGTGGTTTAGTAACAGTCAGTAAACAAATTGGAAAAAGGAGATTTTTTCAAAAAAATAATAATTTCCTGGGAAAAAAAATATTTTATTCCATTTTTTAAAAGTTTGCATCTTAGCGAAGAAAATAATGCCTATTTGATCTATGGATAAATGCAGAAATTATAGCCTTTCTGTTTAAATAGCGGTTTTATTTGTTAATTTTATTTATATTATGTGCATTTGAGTTTATTTACATGTACATGTTCCATTAGAAGTAATTGTGAGTTCTTTGTTGACGTTTGTAGATTTCGGAATCGGTTTCTTTAATGAGGAACCAAATATAATCTCCCATCACTCTTTCATCCCAGTGCCCTTGGTAACGCCGCTCGATGGACTTCAATTCTTGGTGAAACCTTTCGCCATGTTCGTCACTAACGCCGCCAAGATTCTCGGGGGAAAAGTTTAAATGAGAATGCAAGAAATGAATTTTGAGGGACATATTTACACCTATTGGAAAACATAAAGCGAAAAATAAGTTGGAAGAATACATACATATGAGTTATATACATAAATATAGAAAAATATATTTCTTACCAATTTTTTCATTTTTTAACAAATCATTAATCATTGCTTCATATTACGGGCTTTTATTGGATCCAAGAAAACTACAAGCTTAAACGACCTCCATGCTGCAATTTCATCCGACGTCAAATAGGATTCGAAATTTACATCTTTCATAAGTTTCCTTATTTTAGGCCCATCAAAAACGTCTTCTTCGATGTTTTGAAAAGAAAGACTTTTAAATAAAATTTTTAAATATGGGAGTGAATTGCCATCTTTCCTTAAGGCTTTTACAAAATTTTTAAAGAGCCCCAGCTTAATATGCAGTGGTGGCAAAATAATGTTTTCTTTTTGGAAGAGAGGTGTGTATTTTATGTTGTTTTCACCCAATGTAATGTCTTTTCTTGTTGACCATTTCTTTCTTCTGAAGAGGCATACAAAACAGCAATATTTTGTATATCCACATTGCATTCCACATAACATCCCAACTACTCTTAAATCGCAACAAATTTTCCAGTCATGTTATTCATATTTTATGTATTTTATCAATTAAGCCATTGTTTCGTATGATTCCTTAGTGTTGACGGCATGAGCAATGGGAATCGACGGTTTCTGATTTCCGTTGTGCATAAGTACTGCTTTTAAACTTTCTTTACTGCTGTCAACAAATAACCGTCATTCAATTGTATGTTTGATTAATTCCTCGAGGTGGGTGAGGCGGATGGTAAAAAGCGACAGGTCAATTTGATCCTTAACGCTGAATCCACCTCCCGTGTACAAAGTGCAAGTGCAACACTGCAATATGGTTTCGAGATTATAGTCTTGAAGGTATACAAGCAGGATATACATAGCTCCCACTGCGGAAGGCGAGTCGTCGACCGTGTTTGATACAAGGCTTTCTGGAAGTGCGGAGGTCCACACGACCATTATTTCTGGTGACTCTAACTTTAACAGAAGATCTGTAACGTCATTCTCTGAGGATGAAAACACTACTTCGGATACTGAGGGGCTGAGGGAAGTCTCCGGACTCTTTGACGCATCTGGCGGGGACGCGCTTCTCGATGATACGGACGAAGAGTTCGATAACACCCTTATCGGGGTGGATGTAGGGTGTCCAAAACCGGGACCAGTTATCCGGTTAACCGGTTTTGCAAACCAAACCCGTAACCGGTTTCTTAAAAAATGTCATTTTCGGTTAACCGAGAAAGCCGGTTTTTTCTTGCCATAAAAACTTAAAATCCAAGTCCTACTACTTTATTCTAACTACCAACCTAACTATTTGTAACATTGGCAATAAACAGACCTTTACAATTAAAGACAGACAAGAAGTACTAGACGTAACGTTTGCTACTGACCGGGTGTCAGACAAAATTAGTGGGTGGAATGTACTGGACGACCACTCTTTCTAGGATCACCATTATATAGAGTTCAAACTCACCGAAAAAATGCCTAAACCTGCTGTCCACAGAAATGTGAGGAAGACAAAGTGGCACCTGTATGAGAAGAATTTTAAAAAGGTCCTCAACTGTAAACTTCTTTATGAACCGAATGACACAGACGGTAAGGATAATCTCGTCGAGCATATCACCACATCATTCAACAGTTCACTTGAAGAAGCCTGTCCAAAAACAAGGTACAAGGGTAAAACTAAACTCCATGGTGGACTTCGGAGCTAATGGCAAGGAAAAAGACCTGCAACAAGCTATTCAACAAGGCGAAATCTACTGGAGCCTTTAATGATTGGGATGCATATAAAGGGCAACTCAAGATCTATAAGAAGGAGCTTAGGAAGGCGCAAAGACGCTCTTGGTATTCATTCTGTGGCGAAGTGGAAAAGGTCTCCGACGCCGCAAGGCTGAGGAAGGTACTATCCGCGTCTCCTTGTACAATGGGGTATTTGCAGGATGAGGCAAACAACTGGACAAAAAACAGCGAGCACTCGCTGCATATACTGCTCGACACACACTTCCCGGGGAACTCATCAACAGAGCCCGAGGATCAACAGGACCAACAAGAGTGCGAGTGGACTGCGAGCGTCGCTAGCTTGTTGACTGAGAGATCTAGAATAAGCTGGGCTATAAACAGCTTTGAGCCCTTCAAGTCACCTGGACCCGACGGCATCACTCTTGCAGAAATGCAGAAAATGTTAAAGTACATTATCCCCTGGCTGCAGAAAATTTATGTAGGCTGTATTAGGCTTTCATACATCCCGAATCGATGGAGGGATACCAAAGTGGTATTCATACCCTAAGCGGGGAAAATATCACACACTAGGCCAAAAGACTTAAGACCAATTAGCCTATCCTCTTTCATATTGAAAAGTCTGGAAAGACTTTTCGATTATTTCATTAGGCAAAACCTGGATACAAAACTCCTGTCGGGGAACCAACATGCTTACAATAAGGGAAAGTCTACAGAATCAGCCCTGCACGAACTTGTGTGCACTATCGAATCGTCCCTACATTTCAAAGAATTCACCATGGTGGCGTTTCTTGACATAGAAGGGGCTTTTAACAACATACACCCAGATGCGGTAATCGCGGCATTGTCACATCTAAAGGTGAACGCTAGCTTGATTAGACTAATTCAAAGACTATTCAACAGAAGACGCATAACAGCATGTCTAGGGTCCACAACCCTAACAATGTTTGTAAACAGAGGGACCCCACAAGGAGGAGTACTGTCTCCACTAATTTGGAACCTAGCGGTGAATGAAATCCTGCTAGATCTAGAACGTTGTGGCTGCAAGGTCGTGGCATATGCGGACTGGCAATCGCAGTGAGTGGAAAATTCGAAAACATCCTCCGAGATATTCTACAGGTGGCTCTGAACAAGTTGGCTAGATGGGCCAGAAGCAGCGGTTTGGGTGTTAACCCAAACAAGACAGAATTAGTTTTCTTTACTAGGATGAATAATGTGGACCCTCCTCCTCGGATAAATGGAACAGATCTAGTCTTTTCTGAAAGTGAAAAATTTTTAGGAATAATTTTGGATAGGAAACTGTCATTCAGACTAAACGTACTGGAACGTGTAAAAAAGGCCAACATCGCCCTATATTCCTACTGGAAGGCTGTAGGGTCGCGACAGGGCCTCTCTCCTAAAATTGTCCATTGGATATATATAGCAGTGGTTCGTCCAATACTGTTGTACGGCATTGTGGTATGGTGGACGGCATGACAAACTAACCATCACAAACCTGCTATCAAGGGTTCAGAGAACTGCCTGCCTGTGCATAAGCGGAGCGTTAAGGACTACAGCGACTGAGTCTCTACAAGCCCTTCTCCATATACTGCCGATTAATGTTGTGGCGAGAGAAGTTCCAACCAAAGCGGCACTAAGATTAAACTGCCTATCAATGAGGAGGTACAAGAACTACGGTCACATGAGGATATCAAAGTGTAGTGCTATGGTAACCGACCGAGTGGACTATATATCAACGGTGCACACCTTTGAGAGGAACTACATCACTATGATACCAGCCAGGGATGAATGGGATGGCAGAATACCCGGAAATAGAAACCATCTCCACTTCTATACGGATGGTTCGAAGCTTGATGAAAAGGTTGGCTTCGGAGTACACTGTGAAGAACTTAATTTGGATATAGCTCACAGACTACGAGATACCTGCAGTGTCTATCAAGCCGAAATAATGGCTATATGGGAAGTCGCCAAGTGGCTGAGTAAGAACATAGTAACCAACACTGGCGTTGTCATTTACTCGGAGAGCCAGGCTGCCATCAATTCTCTGGAGGCCACATCCCTAAATTCACAAATAGCCCTTGACTGCCGCAGATCTCTTAACGAGATGGCTGAGCAGTTTAATAGGTAGCGTTTTCTGCGGATGTGGTCCTGAATTCACCCTCAAGGTGTTCCTGGTACTGCCTGCGAGCATATACTGTAATTTTTTTACCTTATAGGCCGTCGATGGTACTCTTGGGTGGTAAATCCGACTTTGCTCAGTCTCGTGGGACGTTTGGCCTATGATAAAACCGTCACCGCTACAATAAAACAACTAAGTACCATCTCAAAGTTGATCCAGCTCACTATTATCGTCGAATGGTGTCAGGGATTCTGATGTCATTGAACCCCTTTTTCCCTCCCTTTGGACTGTCCCTTCAGGACATTCCCCTGCGGATCAATTCCCGCGGTGCGAAACCCTAAACCACATGACTGGCTTACCGTCCTTTTCTTTACCTTGTTAATATAACTAACACATGCCTATTAACTTGGTTATATAATTTCATTTAAGTTTATTCCTTTTAGTTTCTATATTCATAGGCTTATGCTTATGAATAGGCTCGCGCATAGGGGATCTTATTTCTATCTAATACATTTATATTCTTACAAGATTAAAGAAGCTCTTAACTCTAAATTTAAAGACTTATGTTAAATACTTAATAAATGTCCTCAGGGCCCCTGAAGAAGTTCATTAACTAAGTTTTTCAGATTGTCATTCCTAAAACCCTAAGATCGAGCTCGATATTATGGTCATACTTTAAAGGAGCACTAATGACTCCACTGTTCCGAACCATTTCAGAACCCCCTATCCGACACTCACTATCCACTTAATCTTTAATAAAAAATGCAATTATATTAATCATTAGGTATTTAGGTGTACACAGAACACTGTGTCTGTCAACTGCGTTGATTTTCGTATGATTTCGCTCTTATTTAACGATAATTCTTTCTTTTAACGATAATTCTTTAATAATATAGTATAGTCGAATGTAATACTAGCAAATAATTGTAAAGGGCAAATAATTGACTTTGTATAATTCTTTTGCGTAAACTAATACTAAGGGCATGCAAACAATGTTAATCTGACATTTGCGGCAATAAACACCTTCTCTTCAAACCTCTCCCGAAGCCAATTGCATATATATTTGTGAACTCATTTTAATTTGGCAAACACAATATGACTCTTTACGTCTCTTTTTTCTTATTTTCCTTTTTTGCTGTTTAACGCACCCGAGTGCCTTCTCTTGTGTCGGAATTTAGGAAATACATATACATAAGTCTCTATATTGGAATTACTCGCTACTTTTGTTTTATTTTGCTACGGTGTTAGACTAAGATGAACTTATCTGTTTTGGAGATGTACTCGTTAGTTCTTCATTCTGCTGTTGCGGGTTGTTGATATCGCCCGTTTACCAGTTATCGCAAACTTGCCTTCACACCTCTTCGTTGTTGCGGGGTGAGGTATCACGCTGTAGTAAGTGTTAGCGCACACCCTCCTTCGCTCCTCTTGTCAGAGTCGCAGGTAACCGTTGGCTTAGAGATCAATTTATTGCTGTGTCTTCACAAACGCAGGTTTTATCACCTGATGATCCCGTTGTGCAAACTGACACGTTTTTGTCTTGGCTGATGAAGAATGGGTAGCCGAAATCTCTAGCTCTTGTTTGCTAACCTGAAATCTCTCGGGTGAGCTTTCGCGCCTTCCGCCTGGAGAATATATAGAGTAGGTATTATGACCACGCAGGACCGCCAAAACTTCTGGCGGTCAAGAAAAGGTCGTCATTCTCCGATAAACGGGACGTTACAACATGTGCAATGTGGGACTCGCGTGGTTTCTAACTTTTCCGATTAGCACTGGGCTCAGAGTTAGGAGCCGAGGCGGCGCAAATCGGCGGCGCGCCGCCTCCACTTATTTTTTTAATCATTGCGCCGCCGCCGATACAACTGGCTCAAATCGGCTTGAACTTAGCCGCCGATAAAAACCATACTCTAATCGACAAAGAATTTTCTCCCAATTACCGAAATCGATATCACTCGCTTGGACTCTTAAAGAACCGTTAGAATTCTCTGAAATACTACATTTTATTTTCTGTAAGAATGACGCAAAAAAGCATTACCAGTTTTTTCACGAAGAATAATGATTTAGAGACTTCTGATTTGGAAGAAACTACAACTGATGACACGCGTGATGTAGTGGATACACGCAGTTTTAATATTTAAAATGTTTATTGACTGAAGTACAAAAATGGAATAAAATTGTCAACAAACTTCAAAGACGAACAATACAGAAAATTGATATGTGTACTATATAAAATTAAAATATTATTGCAAAGTATCAAATATGTAGTATACCTACATTACTCCCCCTTCTGAAGTATTTATATTTAATAAATTGAAAGTTACCTTCTTAGGACTATTTAAATTATTGGAAGTGTTACGATATTCATTTTCTGACGCCTCGACGAAAGCCGGTTTAAGTCGGTCAATTGATATGGTTCTAATATCTCCGTTCATTTCAACCTTGAAGTATTTTTCATTTTTCTCGATTACTTTATAGGGACCCTCATATGGAGGTTGCAACGATCGCTTACGTTCAACTCGTAGAAATACATATTTGCAACCAGCGAGGTCTTTGGGAACATACCCTGCCCTATTAGTGTTCCTATGATGAGATAAGCCTGACCGAACATTTTTAAAATATTCTTTTAATCTATCTAAAAAGTCAGACGAAAATGCGTCTGAACTAGGGACGACCATCTCTCCAGGTAAACGTACATCCTGTCCATAAACCATCTGCGCAGGTGTTGAATCTAAGTCTTCCTTAAAAAGACACCTGAGCCCCAATAAGACCATTGGAAGACCATCGTACCAATTTTCCGAATAATCACTTGTCCCAAGTGCAGCCTTAAGTTGGCGATGAAACCTTTCAACCATACCATTCGCTTGTGGATGATATGCTGTGGTACTAATTCTATGGCTACCAAGTAATCTGGTCAACTCCGAGAACATTGTCGATGTAAACTGCGTCCCCCTGTCCGTGGTAATTGTGAGTGATACACCAAATCGACTAATATAATTAGAAAAAAATGTTCGAGCAATGGTTTCCGCCGAAATATCTTTAAGTGGGTAGACCTCCGGCCAACGGGTGAACCTGTCAATAATTGTCAATAAGTAGCGATGGTTACGAGACGGTGGTAAAGGCCCTACTATATCCATATGGATATGTTCGAATATACCCTTTGGTATATCTATCCTGACCACTGGTGATCTCGTATGCCGTGTAACTTTAGATTTCTGACAGCTAATACAACTTCTTGACCAATCATTAATTTCTTTACTCACATCCGGCCAATAGTATCGTCGAGAAATCAGACGTCGAGTGGGTCTAATACCTGGATGTGAGATGTTATGTAGCTTTTCGAAAACTATTCTGCGCAGCCCTACAGGTACAAATGGGCGCGGTGCATCATTAGAGACTTCACACCATAAATTGACATTAAATAAAGGAATAGGAATTAATTTCAAGTTAAGGTGTTTACCCCCACTTTCCAATATTTCTCCCAATTGTTTATCCTTCAGCTGTTCGGAACATAATAATTTCAAATTAAAATCGGAGTTTTGGACCGCATCTAACTCGAAAGACCTGGATAGCGTGTCAGCCACTACATTAGAATTCCCATTCACATGCTGAATATCAGTAGAAAATTGTGATATATACTCTAGGTGTCTAATCTGTCTTGGGCTCCTCTCTGTTTTTGAATCCATAGCGTGTATTAAAGGCTTATGGTCTGTATAAATCGTGAAACATCTTCCCTCAAGCATGTAACGAAAATGTCTAATATTCGAATAAATTGCAAGTAACTCCCTATCAAAAGCACTGTATTTCCTTTCTGACTCAGTCAATTTCCTTGAAAAAAATGCCAATGGTTCACTGACATTATCACGGCTCTGTTGTAAAACCCCACCTATTGCAATGCCAGACGCATCTACAGTCAATGTCAATTTCGCCTTTTGGTCAAAGTGATTCAACAAGACCCGTGTAGCGAACGCCGTTTTAATACTGTCAAAAGCATTTATCGACTTTTCGTCCCATGTCAGAAGTTTTCCTTTGGACTTCAGTGCACTGTGAATGCTATCATGCAAAGGACTGCAGAGTTCCGCCAGCCTAGGTATATATTTATGATAATAGTTTACCATACCTACGAATTTCTGCATCAGTTTCACAGTAGCAGGCTTTTCGAACCCATTAATCGCCGCAACCTTCTCCTTGGATGGCTTAATACCATGTTCCGATATATTGTGTCCCAGGAAATCTATATCCGGAACCCCAAATATACATTTTCCTGGCTTAATGTTCAGACCATACTCATCTAACCGTTTGAATATCACATCCAAATGTCGTAAGTGTTCCTCCTCATTCTCGCTAAAAACCAACACGTCATCAATATAAACAAAAACAAAATCTAGTCCCCTAAATACCTCATTTATAAATCTTTGAAAAGTCTGTGCTGAATTCCTTAAGCCGAATGGCATCCGTAAAAACTCAAACATTCCAAATGATGTTGTGATTGCCGTTTTGTATATATCTTCTGTCGCCATAGGGATCTGATGATATGCTCGAACTAAATCTAACTTCGAAAAAATCCGTTTGTTTCGCATATTCATATTCAAGTCCTGTATATGAGGCAATGGGTACCTATCAGGGACCGTAACTGAGTTCAAACGTCTAAAGTCGCCGCACGGCCGCCAATCATCAGGGTCCTTTTTAGGAACTAAATGCAAAGCAGAAGCAGTGCAAGAGTTAGAAGGCCTGCAGATTCCTGCCTTGACTAGGAAATCGAATTCCGTCTTGGCGGCCTTATACTTAACAGGATCCAGCCGTCTCGGTTTCGAATATGGTAAAGGTCCATTAGTCACAATTCTATGCACGGTTGAGTGTTTAACGGGTTTAGAGTAATCCGGTTCCGATGTAAGTGAAGGAAACCTCTTCAGCAAATTCGTGTACTGATTGTCACAAGAAAATATTCTTGGCAGCTGAACCGCACAAAGATGCGAAAATGCTCCAATGGACAGCTTTGTAAGGGGATCAATCAATGTCTTGTTTCTGATATCTATCAGAAGCCCGTATCTGTGTAAGAAATCAGCACCTATAATAGGTTTATCTATCTTAGCTATAGTAAATATAAAAGGGAACTCGCGACGTAATCCCAAATTCACATTTAACATCTTCTTTCCATATGTGTGAATCTCCGATCCGTTAGCCGCCGTCAGTACTACATCCGAGTGTCTTTTGTCAGTCCTAAACTTCGCCACAGGTAAAACTGATATATCAGCTCCGCTATCCACTAAAAATCTTAATCAGTTTGTCTTATCATAAAGAAAAAGGCGACGTGTAGATAAGTGTATGTTCCCATTGTCAGTCGCCCCTACAATGGGTCTAATTAGTTTGTTGAATTTGTTCTATCAACATAAGAACATGGCTGTTCGCATTTCCTTGCATCCTTACCGTACCTATAGTGGAATCTACATAACCAATTCCTTTCCTTTGACCTATTTCTGGACCGTGACCTTCCTCTACCAAAATTCTCACTTGATTCTTCAAATTGTTTCTTATAGCAGATACATCCAATGAGAGATTTCTGAATCCCTCGCATAAGTTAGTCGTGGCCTGAACTAAACCTTCAACTACCTTCCCTATGTCTGGCACTCGTCCAGATGCGGGTATACCTACAACGGCCAATTCATCTCTTTGCAAAACATCCCAGATATTGTCCGCTAACTGCAGAAGTTTGTCCACATCGGTTATGTTCGATCCTGTCAATGCCACATTCAGGCCTTTCGGCAATTTCCTCACCCAAAGTCTTATCAACACATCCTGGCTTATACCCTTGCCTGCCAGCAATGCCATCGATCGATAGAATTCCGATGGTTTTCGGTCTCCGATCTCGGAATCCGATAAAATCTTGTCCAGGCGTCTAGCCTCGCTAATAGTATGTCGACTAATCAAAACGTCCTTCAAATTCCCATACCTATTCTCATCAGGAGGATTCTGGATCACATCGATGACTGTCATAACCACCTCTTGAGGTAAAGCAGTCACAACATACTCATATTTAGTCTTATCCTGCAAGATCCCCCTGGTTGCAAATTGCATCTCGGTATGAATAAACCAAGCCTCAGGGCAATTTTCCCAGAACTGCGGAAGTTTTATCGATGCCGCGGAAATTTCAATGTCAGGCGAAGATGTTTGTGAGATGTTAGAACGATTAGAAGTTCCTGCAGTGACCATAACTGTTTCAGCTGAAGTCGAATTGTCATCGTTAAGACTTTGTCCGTTGTTATGCTGTGGCGTTCGCAACATGATATAACTTCAAAGAGGGAGTTTACATAAAAAAAATTGAATGTAATTGTAAATACGAGTAAAATCTAAGACTTAATACTAGATTGTAAATATTGTATACGATCTTAAACTTATAGGGTTATGAATAATTATATTAATTATCTTCCAGTGACTGCCAGATATTCGTTTTCCGTAATTCTTCTTAATAAATTGCTTTCTATTTGATTTTTCGCAGAGTTTCGTATAATATGAAGTTCTTCAATATATTAAATACCTCCTTAAAACTGTTTTAAAAATCTCCCAATTTATATTTAGCTTTATGACTGAATCATAGTCCAGACTGAAATTGCTCAAATTCAATTACACCAGCATAAGATGATCGGGCATTGCTGGCTCTTGAAGTTCCAGCATTATCGGAATTGTTTTTTTTTTGTTTTTTTAAAAAAAATCTCGTAAAATATTTCTTATCGACCTTGAAATTGAAGTCAATATACATAAAGGAATCTTGTTTAGGTGAGACTTAATCCATTTGCTGATTGAGACCTTTAAGCTTCCTTGGCATTCGTTTTTGATTTTGCTGCTGTGAATCCGAATGGAAATTATGTTGTGAAATATTGTATTTAGTGCTACGAATATTATTTTATCGGCCAAATTATTAATGTCCTTTGCGCAAATCTGCATATGTAATCTTGAGCTTCACGATAAATCTGGCAGGATCGCCAATTGTAGTGGATACACGCAGTTTTAATATTTAAAATGTTTATTGACTGAAGTACAAAAATGGAATAAAATTTTCAACAAACTTCAAAGACGAACAATACAGAAAATTGATATGTGTACTATATAAAATTAAAATATTATTGCAAAGTATCAAATATGTAGTATACCTACACGTGACATAGATTACTACCAAGGTTTATTGTCCAAGAAAAATCTGGCTATTGATGCAGCTAAAATAGATATTTCTTGCGGCACTGGGAACGAATGCTGGAAATACTTTGGACATTTCCGACAAAATGGTGTTGGAAAAGTACAAATTTTGCAATTTATGTTTCCAAACGGAAAATAGAATTTTGAAGGGGTAAGAAAATCAATGAAAATATTGAAGAGAGTTAAATTCATAGATTATAATACTATACTACACAGATTTAAATTGGCGACTTCCACGGGCAATCACATAACCCATTTAAAATCATTTCACGAATTAGATGTCAAAAGCCAAAATTATAAAAAAAATAGGAGGCTCTGTCCATGTCAGGAAAAAACAGCACTTTTAACCACGCAAGGCAGATCGCTGAAATGTGTTGTGTGGATTTGGTGGCTTCCAACATCGTAGAAAGGAATGGTTTTCGAAAATACATTTCAAGAAACAATGCAAATGTAAAGTTGCCATGTACAAAAACAGTATCCACCACAGCGCTGAATGATGTCTATGAAGTTTACTTGGAAACTGTGAAGAATGTTGTTACTAGTTGTCCAAAAAACATTTCTTTAGTTTTGGATACGTGGACGGATAATTTCAAAAGATTGTCCTATATTAATATAAAAATTCACTTTTGTATTAATGCGGAAATCAAGTGTGTAGGAAATGCGGAAATCAAGTGTAGATTAAATTCACTTTTATATAATATGCAGAATCTCACTATGCCGTCGTGGGTCTGAAAGTGTTTGGCAATTGTAGGCAATACTCGTGGGATACTACCAAAATATCCATGAAGACAGAAGGAACTTCAGCAGTCAGTGGAAAAAGTTGAGCTTAATAGATATTGTGAACCTTACATAAAATCACATAAAGTATCGCTTCCGCTATATTTATCTTTCGTTTCATCAATCCGCCTCTTTTCCAATTTTTGGGCTATCCATGGTAGTGATTATTAAAGTGTATTAAATCCACATATTCTTCCCAACGTATTACGAAATTTCAACAGTTAGCAGTCCTTCTACGTTTCTGAGAGCTACAAATACAATTTATATGCTCTCTCACTGACTTGGCCATTGTTAGTTTATGTACAGGACAGATACCAGGATTTCATCCGCATCCGAGCCACTGTTATTAAGAATCGGATAGTTCGTAATTTTTAATTTTTAATATTTTTTTCCTAGCCGCTGTTTTCAAATATAATGACATTTCAAATAGAAAAATGTATTTGTTGACAATTCTTAGTCAGCTGTTCGAATTGACATGTGTAGCAGAAAATCAGAATTACAAAAACCACATTCTAGCGCCGCCGTTCTAGCTGTGTTTGGTCAGCTTAGCCGATCGCCGCCGATAGCCAAAAAAATTGCGCCGCCGCCGCCGATGATTTTGCCTCGGCTCCAAACTCTGACTGGGCTCACTTGTACACCTTAAAAGAATCATTCAAATACATCTGTATACACACACAGGTCCATACCTATATATTGAATTTGAAATGTTCACACTAGCACTCACCCTTCTTAAACTGTTGTAATAAAATAATGAAACATGGAAAAATTCCAATAAAATGGAATTTAGATAACCTTTCTGTAGCCGCGGTTTTATGGAAAAGGAGGATTATTCTTCATACAACTTGGCTTGTCACTTCTCGATAGGCGAAGTTGCCACTTTTCAGAGGTATAAGAAATGCATTAAGTGCCAGATTGTAGGAATTACATTGCTGTGCCAGATTGTGGAAATTACAATATTGTGCCATTTCACAGGATGACAGCACAAACCCGATCCGTTGTCCGAGTCCTGACGGGAGGCAACTGAATCGGGAAGTCGGCCTGGGATGTGGGGAAGAGCTACGACCCTGAGATATCTATATTCCGGTTCCGTGATAATCGTTTCCGCTACTTTCCGGGAGAGATATGTTGAAGGTCCTTTGCATGATAGGTTCCAATCCTCCTACCACTCAAGTCCTCCAACTCATACATACTACGACCAACCTGACGTAAAACATTTCACAAACTTTTTACACAATTTTGAGTTGATGTGCTTAGATTCATCACTAAGGGTGAAGTCTCTCCGAAGAATCTCTTAAGCGCAGGTTATACCTCGTCGCATTCTTTTCATATGCGTGGTGCATATTCTCCCTAATAGTGTGTCTTACCATTTCTAATAGGTTATTCTTCGGTATGATGTCTATATCGCCCACCTCCAGATTTTCCAGCTTTTGGGACAGGGAATATGTACTAGCATGGGTTATAATAGTTAACCCAAAAAGACCGGTGTTGGTCCCAGTTTTGTTGGTTATCGGAAACGTTGGATATTATTGCTGAAATAATAGATTGATTGACCCGTTCGGAAGCGTTGGCTTGGGGCGAGTAGACGGCATTTCTAATGTTGGTGGAACCATATTTGGACAGGAATGTCGCAAAATCAGAAGAGACGAACTGTTTCCCATTGTCCGAGTGGACATATTGGGGAACACCGAACTTATGAAACACTTCACTTTCTAGGAATTTCACGACAATGGCGGTAGTCGCCCTGCCCATAGCCTTGAGCAGAACAAATCTTGTATTGTGGTCCAATACAATAAATATAAAGGCATTCCCTGCCTTAGATCTTGGGAAGGGCCCAAGCAAATCAATATAAATTTTCTACCAAGGTCTAAATGTAACCGTTTCAGCCCCCATCTGGGGACGCAAAATTTTGTTGGGGGCCTTGGTCTCCTTGCACAGAACGCAGCGGTTGATGTAGTCTCTCACCTCAACCGCCATTTTTGGCCAGTACAAATATTGTCTCAAGGAGGCAACAGTTTTACCTATCCCGCAATGGGATTTGACAGTTTGTTCGTGTGCGTTGGCGATAAGTCCATAGGTGAGCGCGGAGGGCACCCAAAGCTTCCATATCAATCGCTCATGAATGTCACATCCGTCTGAAGGCAGAGTCTTTTTTATAGACGTAGGCATCTTCAACCTTCAAATCAGGTAACTGGTCCTGATGATAAATTATGTGGGCTCTTAGTTGCGCGTACTCTTCTCCCTGAAAATCCGGCGAATTCATGTCTATTATAGGTTGTTCCTCAACAAACATATTAGCCTCATCGAGTTGTAGTCGAGACAGAGTGTCGGCAACCACATTTTGGCTACCTTTTCTATGCACTATGTCGAATTGGTACCCCTAGAGCTTGAGGCTCCATCGTGCTAGACGGACACTTAAATCACTCTGGCCCATCAACCATTTCAGCGCACTGTGGTCGGTCACCACAGTGAACGGCATTAATTCGATGAACGGGCGGAATTTTTTGATGGCACTGATGACCGCCAAACATTCTCGCTCCGTTACTGTATAATTGCGCTGGGCGCTGGTTAATTGGGCCGAATGGAACGCTATCGGGTGCTCAAGACCATCTTCGTCAAGTTGGTATAGGATCGCCCCTATCCCTAGGTTAGAGGCGTCACATTGGACAAAAAAGCGTCTCCCGAAATTTGGATGCGTTAGCACTGGACTGGTCGTGAGAGCTATTTTTGGTCGTGAGAGCTATTTTGGTCGTGAGAGCTATTTTTATGAGAGCTTTTGAGATCAAATCGCCAACCTGGCGCAACAACGACATATGGGATTCAAAGGTGGAAGAGACAATCAGCAAGTCATCGAGGTATATGAAGACCCTTTGCCGTGGTTCCGGGGGGATCACCTTATCCAGTAACCGACATAACCGTTGGACTGCATTGCACAGCCCAAACGGCATGACGGTGAAATGATAATGTGGCCGCCCTGGAACGGTATCGAGTTCTGTTCGTCCGTTAGATCGTGAACATCGGGATCACACAGTTTTCCTGAGATTTGAAGACTGCTGACCAAATTCGGGGCTACTCCGAAAACCCTCCAGAAGTCGACCCCGCAATACATGGTGTTTTCTAAGTCGGGTACTATGTATACATCCATAGTGTGTGTTTTCCCCTCGTAGCTAAGTTCGGCACTAACCCTTTCAATACACGCAACTTCCTCGCCATTCGCCGTACCCATATTGCATTTGTAAATGGGTTGTACTATCAAACCTAGTTTTTCCACCAATGACTCCCCGTTCTTACCGAAGCATGTGACTGTGGCCCCACTGTCAAAAAGTGCTAAAACATCGGCGCCTTGGACTAGAACTTTACGAAAAGGACGGGGATCTGACGTTTAAATACCCGACGATGAAATCGAAAGGTGTGTCCAGACTCCCTGCAATTCCAGAATCTGGAAGGTTCGGCGGGTGGAAGTTTCCTAATATTATTTCTGAAACGGACTTCTTCTACAGAGGTACAATCATCGACTGGGTTTGGTTCGTATAATTCGTTGTCGGTACGGCCTGGAATACCCAAACGGGATTTTTGTTGGTATTCTCTGTCCAAAAGTTCATCGGCCCTTCTACACTCGTTTCGAAGATGCTCCACAGAGTACATATATTTGGGTTCCGAATATAAGATGAGCTCAGCTTTTATAATGTCAACAACTTCATAATCCTGAAGTGGCTCTCTAAGCTGCGTTCTTAGGCTGTTAATGGAATCTATAAAGTGTGTGGCCTTCTCATCCCTACCCTGGCGCCTATCCATAATTTGTCTCAAAACATCGACGTTCGTCTGGTATCGTTGAAACTCACGAACAATGTCGATGCGCAAATTCTTTAGGTTGAAATAAGGGTGCAACTGGATACGATCCCAATACCATTGGTTCGCTCTTCCTTCTAGTAGATGATGAAAACCATCTACTAGTTCCTGATCAGGACATCCATAGCTCCTCTGTAACCTATTCACTCTGAATATGAAGTCTTCCACTAAGGGTGTTTTAGATATACCATCAAATTTGATACCCCATTTGCTTAAAAATGGATATTTCGGTCTTACGTTGGCCTCAGTGGAAGGTAGTAATGATCTGGTCGTAGGTCCGGTGGTATTCCCCCGTATAGTCCGATTCGGATCATCTTCGGATTGACGTGGTGGTAAGGAATGTGGCCAGTCTATACCCTGTATCACATTGGCTAAGTTACCTAGTTGTGAGGACGTGTTAGAGAGGGCAACTTTCACAGCCTCGGTTGCCGCTAACTGCACCTCTCTACGCAGAACCTGCAACGTGTTAGCGTCCATTGTCGGGAACATCTCAGTACTATTCAGGTTATCCCCTGGAATCGTCAACAGGCTGAAGGGAGGCGGAGTTATGGTCTCAGTCTGTCCACCACTTGCCTGCTCAGTGCCTTGATTCTCTTGTGCTTCCGCGTTGTTGCCTTGAGCCAAATCATGGCCTATTCGCACTACGAGTCGTCATGGTATGTACCTTACCAGAGGCTGAAGCCCCAGGTTGATCAGGCATTGTAAACGGAAGCTTAGATACTCGATAAAAAAGGGGCAGTTTCTCCACCAAAATTTAATTTAATTGTAAATTAATTTTGTTACAGGTAAGGATTTAACGATTGTTGTCAAGTTTTGGAATCTTCAACATATAAAAATTTTAAATCCTATAGTGGATTTCGTCGTCCTTACGTGATTGTTAACCAGTCTTATTTATGTGAATGCCAAGCATATAATTTCGCATAGTTTGGTATAGTCTAAAATATTACGTTTAAATTAGGCTAAGCTCGTTATGATACAAGACGGTCACTGTCTCAACTAGACTTTCCCTGTCTCGACACGGTTTATACCGTGAATAAAAAATAATAAACTTACTCTTATTCTTAAGAAATAGCTAAATAATTGAAGTAAAATGTGATGGATATTCAAGATTAAGGTAAATGTAAAGGAACGGCATTTCAGCCATATTCATGCATTCAAGATACTCAAGGTCTGCTGGAAAACTTGCGTTGTCTTTCGATTAGCGTCGCTAAAGTAGTGTCAATGAAGTAACCCTAGCTCGACCTACGCTAATCAAAAAACAAAATTATCACTGGAATAGCAGTGCCGCTCGTGTGATTGCCATGGGAGCAAAACAAAGGACGACAGTAGCTAAACCGCGGGTATGAACAGAAGTAACGACGATGAGCTCAGTCGCTGTTGGTAAAGCCATAAAAACTTAAAATCCAAGTCCTACTACTTTATTCTAACTACCAACCTAACTATTTGTAACATTGGCAATAAACAGACCTTTACAATTAAAGACAGACAAGAAGTACTAGACGTAACGTTTGCTACTGACCGGGTGTCAGACAAAATTAGTGGGTGGAATGTACTGGACGACCACTCTTTCTAGGATCACCATTATATAGAGTTCAAACTCACCGAAAAAATGCCTAAACCTGCTGTCCACAGAAATGTGAGGAAGACAAAGTGGCACCTGTATGAGAAGAATTTTAAAAGGTCCTCAACTCTAAACTTCTTTATGAACCGAATGACAAAGCCGGTCTGGATAATCTGGTCGAGCATATCACCACATCATTCAATAGTTCCCTTGAAGAAGCCTGTCCAAAAACAAGGTACAAGGGTAAAACTAAACCCCAATGGTGGACTTCTGAGCTAACGGCAAGGAAAAAGACCTGCAACAAGCTATTCAACAAGGCGAAATCTACAGGAGCCTTTAATGATTGGTATTCCTTCTAAACGGATACAATATTTTGGTGGTTATATTAATTTTATTTATGGTGTACGACACGTGTTCATTGAAAATCATTTTCTTATCAAGAATTACACCAAGGTATCTAACTTTCATCTCCCAGCTGACTTCAGTGTCACCCACTTTAATGTTCCTTTGTGGTAAGTATATGGATTTTCTTTTCCGAGTAAAAAAGATTGCATTGGTTTTGGTTGGATTAACAAGAATGTTCCATTTGCTAAAGTAGCTAATAACTATGTTAATTGATTCTTGTAAGTTCAATAAAATATCAGCAGCAATGATACCAGAGCTTAAAATTGCTGTATCATCGGCAAAAATTGAAGGTACGCATCCCGGAAGGGAAGGAAAATCATAAGTAAATATATTATATAAAATTGGAGACAGACATGATCCCTGTGGGCAACCGGCTGGAATATGGTACTCGTTAGAGTGTTTGTCACCAACATGAACTCTAAAGGATCGCTGTGACAAATAACTTTTTATAATTCTTACCATATAATGGTCAAGTCCTATATACATCAACTTATGTATCAGTGCATCATGCCAGACTGAATCAAAGGCTGATTTAATGTCCAACAAGACCATAGCAGTGGACTTGCCCTGACTAAAAGCATTTTTTACTATTTTCTTTATCCTTACTAATGGTTGAATTGTATTGTGCTCAGCCCTGAAACCGAACTGTTGTTGAGGAAGAATGTCATTGTCTTCTATAAAATTCAAAATGCGTTCTTTTATTACTTTTTCAAAAATCTTACTTAACGAACTCAGAAGACTAATGGGACGATACGAATCTGGACACATTTCTTTTTTACCCGGTTTAGGAATTGCTACAACTTTTGATGATTTCCACGATTTTGGAAAGAAGCCCAATTTAAAACAAGCGTTGAAAATTTGTGTTAAAAATGATATTCCAATAGATGGTATTTTTTTCAATACATTGTTTGTAATGCCGTCTATCCCAGGGGATTTCTTATTTTTTAACCTTTTTAATACATTCTTAATGGAATTTTCAGTTATAGCTATATAATTTTGTTCTGAATTACATAAACGGAGTAGAGATTCCGATACGACTTGTTTTGTGTTTCGATCGCTTAAATTTGAAGAAATTTAATGATTGGCGTGAAATTCGCAAAAACAAAAGTAGCGAGTAATTCCAATATAGAGACTTATGTATATGTATTTCCTAAATTCCGACACAAGAGAAGGCACTCGGGTGCGTTAAAAAGCAAAAAAGGAAAATAAGAAAAAAGAGACGTAAAGAGTCATATTGTGTTTGCCAAATTAAAATGAGTTCACAAATATATATGTAATTGGCTTCGGGAGAGGTTTGAAGAGAAGGTGTTTATTGCCGCAAATGTCAGATTAACATTGTTTGCATGCCCTTAGTATTAGTTTACGCAAAAGAATTATACAAAGTCAATTATTTGCCCTTTACAATTATTTGCTAGTATTACATTCGACTATACCATATTATTAAATAATTATCGTTAAAAGAAAGAATTATCGTTAAACATCCAATGTAGCTCTCACATTGCATATCATGTTTTATGAAGGGTAACAAACGGCCATAAAACCTCGTCCTCTCTATAATTTTATAATGTCTGACATCAATCCTCATAAAATAGAATGCAAGTGCAATGTCTCTTATATGTCTCTCTCACATATGGCGAATTCAATATAAGCAGAAACATCTTTTAAAAACGAAAAAATATGAAAGAAGATTTTTTGAATTTCCCTAACATTTACAAAATGGCTTATAACTTTTACATCTATCCATAGATAGACAGTGTTTTCTTCGTTAGCATGCTAGCTTTTTAAAAATGTGATAAAATAATTTTTTCGAATATTTCCAATATATGAAGGCCTCATAATTCCCTTTAATTTGAGTCAATCAGGCTTATACTTGAAAAATTATGGTCCAAGTACTGAATGTAATTTCCATGAAAGTACTGTAATGAATATACCAAGGAAACTGCACAGTTCACAAAATTCTTTATCATGGAGGAGATGTCATTAAGCATCAATTGGTACCAATCGGAGATCTATCAGAGGAAGCCCAGGAAAGAAGTAATTATTACAGGTTTTATAGAGAGCATAATACCAGAAAATATCTCGAAATTGTACAAACGAAGGTCTATTTAATGCTTTGTTGGCAACGTCTGATCCCCTCATCTCCAGAATTCGAAATCGATGGAAAGTAGAACATCGGGACTTGATTAAAATGCAAGAGGGCTGCTAGACGACAGAAGTAATACGAAACAAAATATGGAATATTTGAATGCAATTTTTCAACCGAACGAATAAAAATTATAATTTACTGTTTTTGTTACATATACAAGGTGGCGCAAAAGTAACCTTTCGATGTTTTTTTGGCTGTAATTTAAAAAAAATTAAAAACTTTGATTCTTCTTGTGGATTATTTTTATTTTTTTCCTTCAGCATATCGGTTGTGGCACGTGCAGTGTGTGCCGTTGCACCGTCCTGTTGGAACCACATGTTTTCCAATCCCAATTCATCAAGTTGCGGCAAAAAGAACTCGTTGATCATTGCTCTGTAGCGCTCACCATTCTCAGTAACCGTTTGGCCCGCGACGTCTTCGAAGAAAAAAGGTCCGATGACTCCTCCAGCGAAAACAGCACACCATACAGTGACTTTGAGCGGGTGTAATGGCTCTTCGTGGGTTACACGCAGATTTTCAGTGCCCCAGAAGCGTAAATTTTGCTTATTTACGTACCCGCTAAGATGGAAATGGGCCTCATCACTCATGATTATTTTTGATGAAAAATCATCTTCCTCTTGGTGGTGATACCCATTTGCGTGGCACGTCGTCTGGTCGATGTCGACGGCGCTTCCATGACATCCTCGGCTACAGCAGCAATATTCTCTGCAGAACGGCTACTCCGGGGTTTGCCACGCCTGGCAGCATCTCGTGTTGTGCCAGTCTCTTCGAGGCGATCGGCTAAACGTCGCAGTGTTTCACCAGTAGGCGTTGGACGGCCACGAAATCTGCGACGAAATTCACGTTGTGCCAAAGTCACCGACCGATTATTGGTCAAATAAATAGTCAGCAATATTCCGCGTTCTGGAGCAGTGTAGCGTAACATTGTTTATTAACATGTATTTCGCATGTGTTTACTACACAAATGTCAAAACAGAACTGACATTAGGGGCCAATCGCAAAATGTATAGCATTTTCTGATAGGAGGATTACTTTTGCGCCACATTGTATAAGTAAAAAATAAATGCTTTCCCTTAATGTTGTTCAAATACAAAATATAAAAAAAGTTTGCTATGCAAGGTGTTTTTAAATATCGAGGAAATGTTTCTGTCGAAAAAAATGTTTTTTTAGTTTTAAAAAATGTATTATTAAAATGGTTTATTTATCAACGTATGACATTCTTTTAATAAATAAAGAAAATGAAAACAAAACAAAACCCCACATTTCCATGCTAAATATTAAAAAAATTCAAAAGTCAATTTTGACCTTGAATTCCTCCATAACTGCTGACCCGATTTTATTGAAATAAAAACTGGCGAAAAGCGAAACAAATTACTACCACCATTCATTGTAGAATTTAAAAACAAATTAATAAACACACACAAAACAAATATAGGTTTATTGGGTTTATTATTGGGAATCTAGTGGAGTAGAAAATCGCCTCCATTGTTTAGCGTTCTTCCGCCGGACTAGGCTTCCTTATCCATAGTGGGCAAATCCAATCCTCAAACAGCTGCAGACATTCCCGAATAATCGGCCTGCCGATGATTTTGCTGTTGAGGACACGTATTCACATTATTAAACATAAATTAAACATTCACATATAATAAACAAATGGAGGACAGAAATAACAAAATTATATGTTTTTTGGAAACAAATGTTATAACACCTAAAAATACTGGAGCTAGACCCACTTTAAAGTATAACTATCGATTAAGTATCGCTAGACGAGTCGTTTTATCCATTCAAAGTTGTTCGTTAGGTACGGGTCACATTTTCATTCAGAATTCATTGCTGAAATTTGCCAATAAAGAAGAAATTGGAATTGGAAATTGGTCCCATATAAGTTAATAATAAGCCGATGGACGTTGTATAAAGTTTATGAGTTTATTCAGAACTGATTCTATAAAATCTAAAAGATACAAAGAATACTTAAATCTATCAATAAAATTGCTGACACCATGTGAAGTACAATCATAGATGATCCATTTATTTACATAGCGGGAATATGATGCCGCAACGAATGCATCCATTCCGTTCCCAGCCCTTTGTACGTATCTGAATGCCTTGCAAATAGCAAACAGTAAGGTGGTTCACGTTTAATGGATGCAAAATGTGATGATGGTTTTATTCACCATCGTTAACTGCCCCCTTTCCCAAGTGAAGGCCGTCCTCGGTCTTCGTTAGGACAGTTTCTTTTGAAATATCGTTTCGTAAGGAAAATCGCACCATAGCAAAGAACGAGTAAAGAAATTGCAACAATCCAGGACAGCAGAGTCTGAGTTTTTGTTTCTTTTCTTATCCGGCCAAAGTGATTCAAATTATCCAGATTCATTTCGTGCAACATTGGCAAACTCAAGGTTCTTTGATGTTCAGTTATATTTATTGTAGGAAACGTTGGCGTACCTGGCTTTCTTTTAAGAATATTGTTTCGGTTTACATACAACGTTCCATTGATACGGATGGTGTTATCAAAGGTTAACAAATATGTTCCTTTGATTTTCTTCTCTATATCGTCCGCTTCTTTAATGTTAGCAGTTGCATCATTAATAATAATTAGTCCATCATCAACGACCACTATTGTGTTTTGCAGTGTGCCATAGAACCAGATACCAATTGTTTAGCACAGGTTGTTTTATTTGTTATTTTGCAAAACATTGTTGAAGGACTGCATGCGGTAACTGCATATGTCTCGTCTTTGCATTCGGTCACCGTATTCTCGTCAGCGAAGTTTATTATTTTGCCAGAGTGAGGGACGGGGAAAACAGTTATTCTCTTACATGGGGTCTCGCAAATAGGATATTTTATTATAAAGTATATTAAATTCTTATTTTGTAAGACCTTAAGGCTAGATATGGTTAATATTTCAGATATACTTATATTGGTGGAGTGCAAGTTGTTCACGATTAGTTCTATATCAACATCATCCAGAATCAGCGGATTAGTAATGTTAGCCTTAGCCAAAGTTATCGACAACATTAAATATTGAAGGTCAAATATCAGCATTCTATTTCGAGACAATATAATTTTAAATAAGTTCCCAATGTCAAGTTGACGCCTCCTGTCGGCTCCTAACATAGCATTTACAGCTGCTGTTAGTTTTTCTATCTGAATTTTAATTCTAGTGTTTATTTGGATTTGCTTATCGTTTGACGCTATTAGCTGTTCTAGCTTTAAACGGGATTCTTGAAAATCATCAAAGTCTGAGGTACCTGCAATAATTTTTAGTGCCGTACCAATGAAATTTAGGCTCCTAGCATGTCTGTGATGGATATTCACTGCCAAAAGAAGATTGTCGATATGTTCAGTGTCAGATATTAATATCTTCTTCATGTGAGATTGAAGAAATAGATCAGTAAGCTTCCTGGTTTCATCGACAATGTCGTAATATGTGGTGAGGTTCGTGGTGTATCTAAGATATCCAAATTCTCTATATATCGTCACGTCGCCGTCTAATACCGGGATATATTGCGTGCGGGAATAGTCGATCAATCTCGAACTCACGGATGATGCAAAAATTAGTAGAAGCAATGCTGACCTACAAAGAAATGATATCATAAGGGTTCTATTCTATCTCAAATTGTCCTTATGGACCACACACTGTACAGTCGTTCCCATATCGGCCTCTACGGCAGCCTCCTCATACAATGGGGTAAGCTTATTTACCAATCGTCTGTTATTTCTGATAAATACTTTTTCTCCGACTTGGAACATTCTGTTCTGCCTCGATTTGTTAAAACGTTCTAGGGCCTGAGCTTCCTGAATTTTTTTCCTTATCTCCTCTTTTAATTCCAATGGCGCAGAATGAATGATGTCGATGGGTCTCCTACCAGTTGTAGAGTAAACAGTTATATTGTATTCGACAGTCGATTGAAGTATCAATTCGATAGTGTCCTCTATACTTCTTTCAATCCTCATACATCTGGCAATTTCTGCTAGAGTGCTGTGGAAACGCTCCACCTGTCCATTAGAGGTACTGTGTAATGGAGGTGCATTTGCTATCTCGACAGTAAAACGATCTCTCAGAATTGATTTAATCGTCTCAGAATTTAGAGATTTCTCATTGTCGCAAAAAATTGTCTTCGTTTGGGGAAAAATATTCATTAACTGAATGATTGGTAGTTTCACGTCATTTATACGTATCTTTGTACGTATCTGAATGCCTTGCAAATAGCAAACAATAAGGTGGTTCACGTTTAATGGATGCAAAATGTGATGATGGTTTTATTCACCATCGTTAACTGCCCCCTTTCCCAAGTGAAGGCCGTCCTCGGTCTTCGTTAGGACAGTTTCTATGGCTGAATTCATCTTTGCCACATTTCGCTTTTTGAAATATCGTTTCGTAAGTCGATTGAAGTATCAATTCGATAGTGTCCTCTATACTTCTTTCAATCCTCATACATATGGCAATTTCTGCTAGAGTGCTGTGGAAACGCTCCACCTGTCCATTAGAAGTACTGTGTAATGGAGGTGCATTTGCTATCTCGACAGTAAAACGATCTCTCAGAATTGATTTAATGGTCTCAGAATTTAGAGATTTCTCATTGTCGCAAAAAATTGTCTTCGTTTGGGGAAAAATATTCATTAACTGAATGATTGGTAGTTTCACGTCATTTATAGTCCGTGATTGTATCGGTTGGACCTCCGCGAATTTCGAAAATTTGTCTAAACACGTTAGGAAATACTTACTATCTGTGGAGTAGATATCTATATGAAGTATTTCCCCTGCGTAAGATGGAATCATTGTCTCAGATATAACATGCCTTTTTTGATGTCTTTGGTATTTGGCCTTCGAGCATGTTCCACAATTACTGACCACTTCATTTGCTATTTTGGTCATTTTGGGGAAATAATAATCCTCCAATATCTGTTTGACATTCTCCTGAGCAGCTCTATGAGCTCGATTGTGCTCTGTAACCACAATTTCCCTTTGTTCATTACGGTCGAAGATGTCGATCACGTATTTTCTCGTATAACGAAATCGAGTCGAGGGGAAGAGCTCAATTAACCTATGTTGTATGTGGGCCAGTATTGGCAGATCACATTTTATAACGTTCACCACGCTCGGGTTGACTACATCCCCAATTTTTTCAATAAGATGTTCCTTATCTTGGAAATGAATAATATGTCGGGTGTTTCCCCCGAAAAGTATGAACCGTCGAGTTGACGAGTTTTCAGATTCTTGAAGAATTATTTGGTTCCTGAAACAATTTACTGGCTTAACTGTGGCTCCTATGGTATAGGACAGCGATTGCTCTCTGTGGACCGTCGCAGCATCGGAAAAATTATCATTTTGCAATGCATGGATTTGTTGCCTCGAAAGTGCATCTGCTACACAGTTTTCTTTCCCTGGCTTGTAAAAAAGGTTAGAATTATGCTCGTCAATAAATGCCTTCCAACGTTTAATTTTGGCATTTGGATTTCTGTCGGAAACCGCAAATGTTAAAGGCTGATGGTCCGTAAAAATATTAAGTGTCCTGACACCATAAAGATAGTTCCGAAGATTCTTCAGAGCCCAAACTATTGCCAAGAGTTCCCTTTCATTTATCGCAAGGTGAATCTCATTGTCCCTTAATGTCCTTGAGATCATGGTAATAGGCTTTTCGCCTTGTGAAAGGACGGCGCCAAGTCCATGTGAAGAAGCATCTGTCGTGAGATCAAATGCCTTTCGAAAATCTGGGTACATCGGCATGACGTCCCTTCGTTCAGAGCAAGTTGCATTCTTTTTGATTGGGTGGCGCGAATTTTGCCGTTCTCACCCTTGAGAATGTCTGTTAGGGGTCTAGCTATCGTAGCATAGTCCTTTATAAAACAACGGTAGTAACTGGCCATTCCGAGGAATGACCTTAAAGCAAATAATGTGGTGGGTACTGGGTAGTTCTTAATGGCAACTACCTTTTCCGGAGAGGTTTTTATGCCTCCCCTTGACACTATAAAACCACGGTATTCTAATTCTGTTTTAAAGAAAATAGACTTCTCTATTGACACCCTCATATTGGCTTCGTATAGACTTTTGAGTACCCAGTCAACATGTTTGACGTGATCCTCTGCAGTCTCCGAAAAAATAATAACGTCATCAACATAGACGAAGCATGTTTTCTCAATCTCATCTCTAAGGATATCATCAATAGCCCTTTGAAAAATGCTTGACGCATTTTTTAAGCCAAATGGAAGTCTGCAGAATTCATATTTTCCGTTATTAACGGAAAATGCTGTTTTTTCCCTGTCCCTTTCGCAAAGCTCTATTTGATGGAACCCCGATTTTAGATCAGTTAGCTTTGCGTAGATTCGATAGTATCATCGGTATGTTAGGCATGGGGTACTTATCGTCAATAGTCTTTGCGTTTAGCTTTCGTAAGTCTATTACAAGACGTTTCTTTCTTTTCCCCATCTCAGCAACTCCCTTTTTGTCAACAACCCAAACAGGGCATTTGTGGGGTGATCTTTAGGGTCCAATAATAACATTAGCAAGTAGTTCTTTTATTTCGCAATTTACGAAATCCGCTACACCCATTGGATATGGATATAGTTTGGAATAGACTGGTTCATTGTCCTGGGTGCGAATGGTAGCGACAATATTCGTGTTGTATGGTAACGATTCGTTAGGGTTTGCGAAAGCCCTTTGACGATTCTTTAGCATTTTCAGAAATGTATCTTTTATTCGAAGAGGGACGTCAATGTTATTCACCTTCATAAAGTTTACGTCCCTACACTCCATGAATATAATGTCCTCCGTTCCATAATCGTGGTGTATTTTCGAGGCCAATAATCCCCTCAAATGTTGGTATATCTTTTAGTATAAAAAAGGTTGAGTTTACACCAAAAATATTCATGACACATTTCTGTTTTATGTCACCCTGACCATGTACCGAACGAATTGTAAACGATTCATTTACCGGTACTATCCCCTTTAAAACCTGTAAGGGTCTGATATAGTTTTTGGGTGCACCTGTGTCTATTAGAAGACGTTTACTCCTCCCTGCTGTGCTCGGTTCTATGAACGGCAGCAGGGACTTTCCGCTAACAAATTAATAAATTGGACAGATTCCGAATCTTCATCTTCGACATCCTGAGCCTCAGTATCAGCCGCGGACTGGTATTCATTCAGTACCTCGTTCTGGGCTGCTGAACATTCATGGGCTATCTGAGTCACCCTCTGGATCTTTGGTCCAGTGCTCCTATCAGAGCCTGTCTGTCGCTTAAAATTTTGTTTCCTATTCGAGTTCTCAAAATTACGTGTCCTAAATCGGGAAGAAGAAGGGTCCACGTCCATTGGTTCAGGGTGGTTTTGCCTTTCTATTGGAATATCCTCTTTGCTTCTATTTCCCTTATAGTTAGAATTCTTTCTTCGGAATGTATCTATTCGTGTTTCAGCATGTGTTTTCCTGATATCATTTGTGTTTTCCTGATATCATTTCTGTTGGCGAATGCGGTTGCGAAAACATATCTATCGTGGTTGGATTCAACCTCATGAGCTAGCGCTAATGCTGTTGGCAAGTCAGCAGTACGTGCAGCAAACAGTATGTCACAAAGAGGTTTTTTCAACCCCGATACAAATACCCGAAGAGCGTCCCTTCTATATTTCTCATTAATCGTTAACGCAATTTCATCATCATAGGACATCATGGTTTTATTTGTAAGTAATGTGAGCTTTTGCTCCACTAAATCATAGAAGTCTGTAACCGAGTTAGATCCCTGTCTCAGAGTACTCAATTCTTGCTCATTTAGGTGTATGGGACGTTTGTCCGCATAACTACTATCTAGTCTAGCGATAATCGCTGAAAAGTTTAAGACAGTGTTAAAGGACGATAGGACTGCATCGGCAGGACCTTTAATTTTGTTTCTGATAATGGCGACAGCCTGGTAGTGTTTTGAACTACCGTCATATTTCGCAAATACTTTGTATGCTGTATGGGCAGCCTGTCGCCAGGAAACATAAGTTTCCAATTTACCCTCAAATTCAGGTATGGACTTTACAACATCCAGAGATTCAGAACAAGTTATTGTGTCTAAAATCTTGGCCTCTTCATATTTTTCAACCGTAACACTCTGCGTAGCGAACGAATCAATCCTATTGGTCAACTCTTCTAGTTTTTTACCGAACTCAATTTGTTGTGCCTCTGTTGCTGCACGCACTGCAGCCTCCAGCAATGATTTCACCTGATCCGCATTCATAATGTTTTCGTAAGACTCGCGATTTATAGAGAGATTCTCGAATGATTCTTCTAATTCACTAACACTCATAAATATAATCTAACCACGACCTAGCCGATTTGTTTGAACTTCAAGCCTTAAAAAAATATCGAAAGTAATTTTTTTATATCTTCACAACAAAACTTTGTAATATGTAATATTCAGGCAATGAAGCCGACCAAAATTATCGGCGGCGGCGGCGCATGGAAAAATACCGATCGGCGGCGGCGGCTGATCGGCTGAGCCGATCAAATTTTAACAATCGGCTGAGATGATAAAGTTCCAACAAACGATGACGCACGAATGTCATTCTCTAGCAAAGATGGCGCTTTAAGATATTTACAATTACACGCTGCAAAATAATCGCTTCTGTAGTATATTGTCCCAAACATATTCGGCTTGAAACATATATATGTTTAAAGTACACTCTAGACATACATTATTTGGTACATAAAAAAATTATATATTTGAGAATATGTTGTTGTAAATAAATCATTGTTTAAATCCCAATATGTTTTTATTTGGGACTATTATTTCCGAAACCAATATTTATTTGCGTTTATTTTATTTGGGACTATTATTTCCGAAACAAATATTTATTTGCGTTTAAGAATTTAGAAAATACGTTAATTGTGAGAAATTTTTTTTTAATTCAAGGTTATTTTTTAGAAATTTTGAATGTTCGTAAAAATAATAAATAATAATGATTAAAATCGTATAATTTTGGACTAAAATAAATTACTTGGAGGATTGACAAGAAATGATTACTTGGAATACTCAGAAACTTTAAATAATTGATTTAAACAGAAGTTAAAGCTGCATATGGTATTGTAACTGGGGAGGTACAATTTGAAACCAACGAAAAGTCAGCAACAATTTTGAAAATCTCTTTTAAATAAAATATATTTGGAGAAATTCCTAAATTATAATTTTATTTGTATTTAAACACATATTTTATTTGGGCAATTTAGTTTGAAAATATATTTTTGTGTAATATATTAATATATGCGTTCCAAATATATTTTATTGATTTTCAAATAATATTTATTTGCTCAGAAATATATAATATTTATTTTCCTTCGATTAAAACATATCCAAAAAGGGGATTTTGCCCCGTGTAGATCAAAAAACTTAAAATTAACATAAACATTTAAGAAAAGTTATATCTACATATTAGTCTTTGTTGTGAAAGAGAATTTATTTTTTAATTATGTAAAACGATGTAGACTTTGTAAAAATTTGGTTCGGCACCCCAAGAGCTATTGTAGTTTCCGTAGCTGATGGCAAAAACGCATTTTTCAATTTCAAACCCAAAATTTTTTTCGATTTTTTTTGAATAAATGATAGCGAGACCCATTTAGAATTTTTTTATGCAAACATGGACTTTATTAAAAATTCTGACCCTTTTGTATTACTTTAAAGTTCGGCGGCTGAGTTTCAGCCGATGTGAGCCGCTAAAATCGGCGGCGGCGCCGGCTGGAAAAAAATGGCCGGCTACGGCGCGCCGCCGAGTCGCGCCGCGTCGGCTTCATAGCCTGCTTGCTACCTTGCTGGTTTCCTTGGTTGTTTGTTTGTTTTCTGCTTTATTGGGTGGTTTTTGCCTTACGTTTGGGCGCCAGTTAATAATAAGCCGATGGACGTTGTATAAAGTTTATGAGTTTATTCAGAACTGATTCTATAAAATCTAAAAGATACAAAGAATACTTAAATCTATCAATAAAATTGCTGACACCATGTGAAGTACAATCATAGATGATCCATTTCTTTACATAGCGGGAATATGATGCCGCAACGAATGCATCCATTCCGTTCCCAGCCCTTTGTACGTATCTGAATGCCTTGCAAATAGCAAACAGTAAGGTGGTTCACGTTTAATGGATGCAAAATGTGATGATGGTTTTGTTCACCATCGTTAACTTATATATTTTCTTTTCGAATTGGTATTTTAGCGTTACAGAAGCTGGCTGGAGTTTCTCGATCCAAGAACCCACAGTGTCGAATATGATGAAAATGGGTTAAGATTTAAATGTAGCACCCATGTAAAAACCTCGACAAATTTGAATAAAATACGTTCAGATTTAGAAATAGCCCTCATATGTACCTCCGATTTGGCATCAAATACATAAAATACAAATTGTACAAATCGTTATCATTAGAAAAATAACATTTATAAAACTTGAGAATATTTCTTCATATTCTTCTCTGTCCGACTTTAGACCTTCCTTACGGGTTTAAAGTTTAATTGTTGATCATAGTAGAATGTCCATCCTTTCCAATTATTATATTCTTTAGATGTCCTCCGAAAGTTCCTAACACTCTTTGTCAATGTCACAAATGTACTCCCTTTCTGGCAAAAAAGTCCTTCTTTTGCGCAAAACGTTTAGGGTAAGCCTGGAACAGGCAGTCTATTTGCAAGTGATAGTCAAGTTCCTGAAAGTTATTGAGTTTTGAATAGAAATTAACGAATCTCCTCTGTTCTGGGTATACGAGTGATATAATTCTTGTCAAAGACAGTAACCAAACGTGCCCGGAAGGTCAGGTATTCTGTCTAGAATGACTGTAAGTCCGTAGCCATTTCCTGACAATAGTGACAGTTCCGTGAGGCTAATGCAGTTCATGCGGTATATTGCACTGCTGTTATATCTAGCGGCCTTAAATTTAGTATAACATTTAGTGCCGAGTTGCTGTCGTTCTCAGCGCACAGTAAACCTCCACTTGAATTATACTCGGTATATAAGATTCGGCATGGCCGAACTTAATGCCGCCTTCACTTGCTTATTATAATTAACACATAAAAATACAGGAGCTAGGCCCACTTTATAGTATACCGATCGACTCAGTATCGCTTTATTAGTCGATTTAACCATCTCCGTCCGTCTGTCTGCCCATTTGCAGACAGACGTACAGGTCGCATTTTCATTCCGATCTTGCTGAAATTTGGCAATAAGTCCTATTTTACACCTGGTAAGAGATTGGTCAAAATCGTTTCAGATTTAGATATATGCCTCATATGCATTTTTTCCTAATTGCCCTTTAGTGCTACAGAAGTTTTTTTCTATCCAATCACTTTGAAATTAAGCAGGATGGAATTTCCTCATCCAAGGTCTCACATTGTCGAATTTTGTGTGAATCGGTTCAGATTTAAATGTAGCACCCAAGTACAAACCTTGCCAAATTTGAAGAAAATTTGTTAGCCCTCATATATATGTTCCTCCGATTTGGCAGGGCCATAAAATACGAATTGTTGGACAAATCATTATAAAAATGATATTTATAAAACTTGATAATCTGCTTCGACAGGGTGATGTACGGTATCACATCGTCGACTCTGTCCGACTTTAGACATTCCTTACGAATTCCCTGCTCTACCAGCTATTGTCACGTCATCTGCATAGGCAACAACTCTTACACCCATCATCTCCAGAGAAAGCAAAATATTGGAGCAATTGTATCAACCACTGCCTGTAGCTCTCCCGACGAGACTTTGTCTGGTCCTGGCGACTTTTAAGTTTGAGGCTGTTGATAACACAAAGAATTCTAGGTTCGGTTACAATCGCGCTGGCAACCTCTGATGGTTGCACTTCAAGGTTGCCCGGGAAATGTGTTTCCAGGAGCACTCCCAGTCCAATAACTATCATCTTTCTTGATGAACCCAGTAGTACAAGGTGTTGAAGCTAAAATTTTCCGTAAACTTGAGGCTTCGGATGAGCTTTCTACGCCACTACATAAATCTATATGGAGCCTTTCTCAACTCTTTTTTGTACAGTTTGAGGTCTTCCTTGTATGTATTCAGTCCTATGGGGCTCTTGTGGTCTTTGCCCTACTGAAGATCTTCCTACAGCACTTCCTCAGAATAACTAGTTGAGACGACCACCACCGTTGTTTGCCCCTTGGTTTCTGTTTGGGACCTGAGGATTGTAACGAGTCGTTAAGAGTTGCAGTGGCTCGCTCCACCGTTTCTTATATATATATATATATCCCGGATAGTGTTCGTTTTCATTTCAGGACTTTTTGGAAAAGACCTGTTGCCTAAATTTTTCCCAGTTAGCCTTCGTATTCATGCAGAAGCTAAGATATCTGTTGTCGGAAAAGCTATGAGTGTGCAAAACTTTCCAATCAGAAATTCTTCCACTTAATTTCTAGACAAAGGTCACCTCCTGTCTGCTTCTAGTAATGAAGGTTGGTTCATGCCCTCTACTCCACATATGATGGTGAGTATTGTGATTTGTGACTAGTGATATCAATGCAAAGGGTGGCATCTCTAGGTTCCCTACTTTTTTAAAGAAAAAAACACAGAAAATTCATTTTCGATGACTTGATTATGTTGACCATAAGTTGAGCGAAGCGCACGAAACACATTCCTCACAGAACGTGAATTTTCGTAATAAAGTTGAACGATTTGTAAACGTTGTGCAGGCGTAAGTCTTTCCATGATGAAATGCCAAACAATACTTAACAAAAATAACATGACAGCATGACACGACTCACACGAGATCGTAAGACCCGATTATGTTGACCATAAGTTGAGCGAAGTGCACGAAACACATTTCTCACAGAACGTGAATTTTCGTAATAAAGTTGAACGATTTGTAAACGTTGTGCAGGCGTAAGTCTTTCCATGATGAAATGCCAAACAATACTTAACAAAAATAACATGACACGACTCACACGTGATCTGTCAAAAAAGGCTATTGAATATCTCTACTTGGATCACCCGTTATATAGGCATTTCATCATGGAAAGACTTACGCCTGAACAACGTTTTGACAACAAATTGACAGCTTAATTAGTGTAACGTTATAACGGGTGATCCAAGTCGAGATACTTTTTTTTACTAGCCTTTTTTTGACAGATCACGTGTGATTCCTGTCACGCTGTCGTGTTATTTTTGTTAAGTATTGTTTGGCATTTCATCATGGAAAGACATAAGCCTGAGCAGCGTTTACGCCTGTCATTCGTCAGTTACCAGTCGAAATGCTCGAACGAGTCATCGAAAATTTGACTCAACGGATGGACCATCTGAGACGCAGCCGCGGAAAACATTTGATAGACATAATCTTCAAAAAATAAATGCCAAAGAATGTTGTTTCAAATGATAACACACATTCCCCATTCAATTTGAACTTTCTGTGTTTTTTCTTTAAAAAAGTAGGGAACCTCGAAATGGATCACGCTATATAACGAATAATGTGTGTTTGTTTGTCTGTACCGTATAAGCGTCTAAACGGCTGGACCGATCTTCTTGAAATTTTCAGAGAATGTACATGTGGGGAGAATGTACATGTGAAAATAAGGTACTTGCATTTTCGATTTACCCAGTGGGCGTGGCCCCGCCCATATAAGCCAAATTTTGAAATTGATATATCTTGCACAATTTGTTAGCTAGAGTGTAATGTTGTACATATGTATCTGGTGGCAGTCTACGTGACTGGTCCAAAAATGGGCGGGATCGGACCAGTGGGGGTGGAACCGCCCATATAAGCCAAATTTTAAAAATGTTATATCTTGCATAATTTGTTAGCGAGAGAGCTGGAATTTTGTGTATATCTATCTGGTAGTAGTCTTCGTGACTGCTCCAAAAATGGTCGGGATCGAACCAATGGGCGTGGCCCCGCCCATAAAAGCCAAATTTTGAAATTGAGATATCTTGCACAATTTATTAGTGGCAGTCTACGTGATTGGTCCAAAAATGGGCGGGATCGGACCAATGGGCGTGGTCCGTGACAAGTTTTGAAATTTTTTGACATCTTGCACAATTTGTTAGAGAGAGTGCGGTAATTTTGTGTATGTGTATCTGGTGACAGTCTACGTGATTTGTTCAAAAATGTGCGGAATCGGACCAATGTTAGCGATAGTGCTGTATGTTTGTTTATATATATCTGGGATCGGACCAATGGGAGTAGCCCCGCCAATGTAAGCCAAATTTTGAATTTGAGATATCTTGCAAAATTTGTTAGCGAGAGTGCTGAAAGTTTGCGTATATGTAAATGGTAGCAGTCTACATGATTGGGCCTAAATGCCAATGGCCGTGGCACCACCCATATAAGCCAAATATTGAAATAGAGATATCTTGCAAAATTTGTTAGCCAGAGTGCTGACATTTTGCGTACATATATCTGGTAGATATATGTAAATGGTCCAAAATTGAGCGGGTTCGGCCAATATTTTAAATTGATATATCTTGCACAATTTGTTAGCGAGAATGCTGTAATTTTGTGTTTGATATATCTTAAGCGATTTGTTAGAGAGATTTCTGTAATTTTGTGTACATTTATTTGGTGACAGTCTACGTGATTAGTCCAAAAATGGACGTGATCGGAAATCTGATGTCTGGGGCAACGAAGTGGACCGGGTCCAGCTAGTCTATATATATAAAGAAGAATGTGTTTATGTTTGTTTGTTCCGTATAGAAGCCTAAACGTCTGGACCGATCTTCTTGAAATTTTCACAGAATGTACATGTGTAGGGGGTGTTTAAATCGGTTACATGAACTTTCAAGTGTGAGTGGACCCGCCCATATGAGCACAGTTTTTATATTGAGAAAAATGTGTAGCTGTAGAAAAAACATCATCACGATTATTTTTCCGTCAAAAGTCAGCTAACGTACGAAATGATTCTTCTGATGAATTTGTTCGTCATCATGACGAATTTCTGTTTCTAAAAACTTTCGTCCTCAGAATGATTACTTTTCATCCCTATGATGAATCGAGTTCATTACTACGACGAATCCCATTCATTCATCCCTACGATGAATCGAGTTCATCACCACGACGAATCCCATTCATCACCATGATGAATACCTTTCGTCACCACGATGAATCGCATTCGACGAACTCATGCCCCCGACTATTTAAATTTAAAAAAATATCAATAAATATTCTTCTGGTTTAAGACCATTAAAAACGGTATGGAAAATGAGATCACTTGACTGCTTTGCCAGGTTCAGTTGTGATTATTCGGTTCGAAACGAAGTTCTTATCAGGAATGGCTTACAGCAATCGAACGAGAAGTATTCAATACTTCTGATATTTTAAATCAAAAATAATCACATCATGTAATGTATTTGCCAACAGACCGCTTGCACACTTATACAGCTCGTCGAGCTGCATTTATGCATGTGTTTGATGTTTTGTTAAACCCAACATCAGTTGCGCCGTGCCACTGCGATTTGTTTTAACCAATCGGTGGAACACACCCATGGACGAACATAACAACGTCGCATGGCTTACTTTGTTTTACTGCAGACGTTGACGTTGCCGTAAAGGGTGAATAAGTCGATCATTCTCATGATGAATGGATAATCTTATTGACGAACGGTGTTCGTCATTAACTATTAGATATTTTTAATTAACATTTTACAACAAATTATTTAACTATAGTAATCAGATCGCATATAGAACCCCTATGGGAAATTGGACCGGTATAAAATACGTCACGCTATAGGTCCTTTAAGGATAGTGATCGGTCCTCAGACTACCCCTTTATATCGAAAGAACCCTTAATTTTAACATGACTTTGTCATTGGAGGTGACGAATTGACACGCTGTGACGTATCACGGTACTGATCCAAAGTAATACGTCCAGTACCTACCACTACAGATAAATCTCATTGTAACCCGTCGAACAATATGTCACAATTGAATCCGTCACCCAATAAATCACTTTAAACCAAATATGTCCAAAATTTGCCCATTACACAAACGCCTCTATTTGTAATAATTTATTGAAGGTTTGTATATGTTAATATTAATCATATTATAATATATGTTAATATTACAATATTTATACACCAGTGTTTATGAGATTTTTTAGTTGATAGTATTATTAACAAAACCAAAATTTAAATTACACAAGAGTACAAGAGTTCTTTTAAAGTATGATCATTATTAAAAATTCAATTGTTTTAAAATTGGAGTAAAGTAAAAATACCTCTTTTTAATCTAATGCTGATTTCGATTCGGAAAATGTTGCCCCGTCGCCGCGAAATTCTGAAGAAACGAAATCCGCATAAGTATTGCAAGTATATAAATTTACTTAATCATCACCATTGATTTAATTTTTGCGAATTTCACCATTACCGCTTTTGTTCTGTAGTATCTTTTTTATATGACGTTCCTTGCCTACAAATGTTGCCTTTCAAATTGTGTTTTCAATATATTGTACATCAGGGTTTGCACCTACAGCTTCTGATAATATAAAATGTCGAAAATATATTAGCAAAATTATTACAAACGAAAATTTCATGAAACATATGAAGATACCTTTTACTGAGTCATAAAAAATTTTAAATCCATCATTATCTTTTTACCGTTGGTACCATCGATATTGCATTTGTAAATACATTCGTCAGATTGAAGTTCGGATTAACAGCATGTTTCTCTATTTCGCACGAAATACTAACTGGCATCAGCCATTATGTTTGCAGTCACTTTGTCGTTCTGATACCTTTTAGTAGGTCTAAAATCAGCTGTTCTTCGTTCGCATCGCTTGGGTACCTAAGAAAAATAGGAATTGTCTGTATTACAACGGAAACAGAAAATCTAATTTATAATTGTGAGTACATCGTGAATACCAATGCATATGCATATCCTGAATACCAATGCATATAAATACTAAAAATGTTTGCACACTGTTTACATATACTAACTTAGAGATTGAGCTGGTAGTGACCGACCAATGCAGGTTTCAAGTATGATTGCTGCTGCATTTGAAACTAATATATTCTAATGGGTACTGATTGGTGATATGTCCTGGCTTTGCCAGTCCTATTATCGGTAAATTCATATTAATTGACACTGCTTTTCCCGTAGGGACCGTACAATTAAGAACAAACTATAAATCATATTTTCAGCTAAATAGTAAAATAAATCTTTTCGTCGTGGGAATGAAACCTTATCGTTCCCTTGACGAATTTCGAAATCCTCGAAAACATGGGTTGATGATCGTGTTCGTTCTATTGACGTAAAAAACGTCGCATGTACGAAACTTTTCGTCACCAGAACGAAGATATATTGACGAAACTGATTCGTCATGGTGAAGAACGGTTTTTCTATCTTCTTCGCAACGACTTATTCAACATACATTTATGATCAATCTAACTCTTATCCGTATCACTTATTGGAACATAGTCCTATTAATATACCATTCTTGTTTTGGAGACCATGAAGAAGTTGAAAACGTCATTTAACCCTGGCCCTGATGGAATTCCTAGCAGTATCCTAAAAAATTGCGCTGATAGCTTATCTATTGCTTTAACATCACTATTTAATAAATCATTGCTAATTGGTTGTTTACCTCAACTGTGGAAGAATCATACGTAATACCTCTCTTTAAATCTGGCAGTAAAACTGAAGTTTCAAACTACAGAGGAATTGCTAAACTGAGTGCAATTCCTAAACATTTTGAGAAAATAGTATCTGATATACTTGCACATCAAGTTTCTACTTTACTATCATCTTACCAACATGTATTCCGTAAATGCCGGTCAACTGTTACGAATGTTCATGAACTTACATCCGTGCTAAATGATGGTTTTCGGAACCGAATGCAAACTGATGTCATTTACACAGGTTTCAGCAAAACATTTGATAAAGTTAATCTTGCACTACTGTTACATAAACTGGATTGTACAGGTTTTAGTAAGAATCTGTTAATTTGGTTAAAAAGCTATTTATTCAACCGGACTCATTGTGTTAAATTTGGTAATTATCTATCAGAAACTATTGCTGTTACATCTGGCGTCTCTCAAGGTAGTCACCTTGGACCAATACTGTTTTCTTTATTTATAAACGATTTACCCTCTGCTGTCCACTTTTCTAAAGTTCTTATGTATGCGGATGACGTCAAAATTATTAAAACTGTTAATGATCAAGATGAACAGTCAATGCTTCAGTCTGATCTTGATAGTTTTCATAACTGGTGCCTGGTCAACTTAATGGAACTTAATATAAAAAAATGTAAACATATTTCTTTCTCTAGAAATGTCAATCTCCAATCCAATTATTATATAAATGACGTTATGCTGGAATCTGTTGAAACCTTTATGGATCTTGGTATTCTCTTGGATCGTCGAATGAATTTCAGATCACATATATCGTTAACTACTAATAAGGCTTATGGTGCTCTCGAATTTGTGAAGCGTTGGAGTAAACAGTTTACTGATCCTTCTGTTACCAGAAATTTATATACTTCGCAGGTGCGACCTATTCTTGAATATGGATCCGTAATATGGGATCCTTGTTATACAATTCACTACAATCGCATAGAATCTGTTCAGAAACAATTCCTACTATTCTGTCTACGTCGAAATGGTTGGTCTCAACAAAATCTGCCTTCGCATGAGTACATACTGAATCTTATAAAGTTACCTTCGTTAAAGAGCAGACGCGTTATGCTGAATAATTGTTTTGTATTAAATATATTAAAAGGAAATATTACCTCTGAATTCCTGATTAATAAAATTAAACTGAATGTTCCATCTAGACCAACTAGAAACTTTGAACTGCTACACCTGAACTACTTCAGAACTAATAATAATCCATATCGTCGCCTGTATGTTATCTTCAACAAATACTACCACTTAATAGAACTGTGTGAGAGTAAATCTACTTTAAAAAAAATATAACCATAATTTTGAATTTTTAGTTCCTTGCAATGTATATAAACTCCTTAATGAAATCATCATAACATAATTTAAGCTAAAATGGATTTAAATAGAATAGTGTATATATTGTAAATAGTCTGTAAGGATATAAGTCTATAGACTAATAATAAAAAAAAACCCACTTATTGTTAAGGAAAATCAAGCTTTTTATTTAATGTGAAGTACAATCGATACAATTAAGTTCTAAATAAAATGTCATTCAAATGGCCTCCACGACTTCTTCTGCACTTTTTTTCGAGCACTTTTTCCACTAAATCAAGTCGTATGTTGTAGTGTTTGCTTCAGTAATAAAATTTTAAAACATTTCCGATATGGCAACTCGACTTGGTAACGATAATTCTTTCGATATCAACCGTATGTCGAACATGAGTAACATCTCTGTTTTTACAGTCGTCTTGTGTTCGAAAGCACATTTCACACTTACAGAACTTTCCATTATTCTAGAAGATTGGCCTAACTTCCTTTTTTCGCCAACTAATCAACCTGCAAAGACGTCCGACTAAGTACAAAAGCAGAAATAATTGTCAATTCAATTTAATTTGATCATTGCGATTTTATTTAAACTAAAAAAAAAATTATATCCAAAATCCGATTTTATTTAAACTAAAAAAAAATTATATCCAAATTTTTTTCGGATAAAGGCCCTTAGGCATTAAATTGTCAGTGATAGTGTCTGATTTGTCAATACCCAAGACTTCACCTTCGCATTGGATAGCTTCGCCAGTTCCCCATTTACTCATATATTCTTGGCCGAACTGATTCCATGCGGAGGGAGTACATTTTGTGAAGCACCATACTCGTATCCAGCAGAAAAATAAGGTCGGAGTCAGTCATCTTCATCATCAACCAGACCACTCCCTCGCCTCAGTACAGTCGCCATAACTGTTCACATACGTCACGTGTCTGGCGGTACAGTATGCTACCGAAAGTTGGGAGATCCCTGAGGAATTGACGCCAATCATCTTAGGCGGCCCAATGTTTTGGATAAGTTAAAATTATGTTAAAATATGCACTCCAAATGACATTCACTTTCAAAGCCTTTTGCAAATTTTGAGCTTAGGGAAAAATTTCCCCATTATACTCTTTTCCTTAAAAATTTTTCGTAAAATTTTGATAAAAGACTCCAGTCTAATCTATACACTTATGTTCATAAAATTTATTAAATAGCTAAATCTTAACCTCACAAAAATTAAACCTTGCAGGTTTAACTAAAAACAAGATAACCTAAAAAAAATATTTTAGTTATAGTCATGCAAGGTTATGTTAAAAGTTACATGCATGGAAATTTCAACATTGAATCTTAATAATTAATTTTACTTCTTATAATATAATTATGACAACTTTATAAAACTGAAACGAATTCTATACATACATTTTAACAATGAAAGTGCATATCATTATTATTCTGATAATCATATTAATATTACTTGTATAAAACATCGCTAATGTATAAATTCTCACTGATAGAAAAGCACCAAAAAATCAAATGCGCAAAATACAGCACAGAGATAATGACGTTTACTTAAGACAATCTTCATTATCGCCTCTTGCTTCGCATCGAACATCATTATTTGTTTAAAGCATCACACTATTACAACAAACATCATCATTATCACTTATTATTCGCATCGAGCTTCATTAGTTTAAAGCATCGAACGATTACAACCAACATCATCATTAGCATGATTACAACATACAACGAATTTGCTGAAGGCCTTCATCAAACATCGACATACATACCTACATAAGTACTTGGTGAGTAATAATGATCATTAAAAGTAAATACAGATGTTCTTAGATGTTTTTTTTTGCGTGGTATATTGATGCATTTGAATTGTTTTGGAAATATTTGCGTAGGTGGTTTTTTGAGTTTTAGGATTTGCACTTCCATCGACTTTATTTGTAGAATTATTTCTAATAAAAATAATGTTTAGAAAATATTCATAATCTAAGGTTTTCCTAAAAGAAATTTAAATATTGTGTAAACTTAACTACGTAGTGTCACAATGGATTGAATAAATATGAACAAGATTTAAGTATGGATTGCTAGAACATCTTAAGTGTTTTCTATTAAGCATGTGGTAATGTAAGTTAGGATCATTTGATTAGGGGTTCTGTAAAAAAATGCGCACAATCAGAACATTGGTTTGGGAGGGTATAAATGCGCCAATCTCTCATGTCATCGGAGAGATAATAATGAAGAAATAGAATTGAATGTAAGATTTTTAATTTTAATTTGAGACTACAATCGGGTACTTTTTGTTTGCAGTAGTCTCTCGGTCCATAACTTCGATATAATTGTTCATTCACTTTTTACAAAATAGGGAGTCTATAATAAAATTTTGTAATTGACTAATTTTGTCAGAAAAGGACCCGAACCCCCCACCCGACTGAAGCTAGTTATAAAAGGCTCCCGTAGTCCTCCTTCTGATGAAATATTAATGGTAACGACACCCTACCATAGGTATTAAAAATCTTAGTTGAAATCAATATCTTATTCAACTTCTCCTGAAAGGTAGTAATAAAATAATGTCTGATCATTTTAGACAGTATTACGTTACAAATGGCGCCCAACGTGGGGCAATAAAGTACACACCTGTTGAACTTTTTACGCCCTAGATAATTTTATAAAATAACTTTCAATTCTCCAATATGTCCTTCGTGCGATTTTTATACTTCGAATTAGTTCATTGAATACATTACAATCCCTTTAAGGAATTTTCAATTATCTGAGGTTCGGGTACATTGACCGATTGGGATCTGTAGTGATTTTCTATGTGTTAATAAAGATTACGATTTTTGCATAAAACATATTGTTATTTGTTTGTCAGACAAATCTATTCGTAGATTTTGAGACTGAGGTATCGAAACTTGACATTGACTTGGAATACATTTTTGCTGCTGTTTGCACTAAAATGTCCAGCCAATATCAAGAGAGAATAGTATATGACTCCAATTCGGTTTGTCCAAAATCTATGGTACTTTGAGTTGTACATACAATTCCATAGCCCCATCTTTTTCCTTCTACATTCAATTCTATGATTTAAAATCCTAACTAACAACCACTGCTTAAGAAAACACACACATTGAATATTTTATAGAAGATTGTATAAACAAGTATTCGTCGGTAAAGATAATTGCAAAAAGGTAGCATAATAATAATTGAAGTTCGAAATGTCGATACCAAGATCACCGATAGTCCAATCTGAGGCTTTAAATACAGTTGCAGATTTAAATTGTGCCCTCTGTTCAGAGACTATGTCCGAGGGACAAGAATGTATCATTCTATCGCAATGTAATCACAGTTTTCATCGAAATTGCATAGAAAACTCGCTTTCCCAATCAGCTATATGTCCGACTTGTAAACGCCCATGCGAATTATCGGAATTACGAACAATGCCTACACAGGCTCAATTTGCCTCAGCTTTGCCAAATGAGGCAGATAAATCAGCAGAGACCTCTTCATATCAGAATGCAAAACAGTTTAAACCACCAGTTCGTGGCAAAGGTCGAGGTGCATTCGCGAAACAATATAACACCCGAAGTGCAAGTAGGAATCTTTTTCAAGATCCAAATCAGCTTAATGACTTTCAAAATAATTCAAATATAGGACAACAATTAGAAGATGTAAATTCTGCGACTACTTTAAGAATTCAAAACCAAATACAAAATTCTAATAACACTCCAAGAAGGTCCAATAATAACAATATCGATTATACTATACTAACTCAATTGGTCGAAAATACCGTTACTCGTATTTTTAGTAATTTAAATATAAATCCTAACTATACAACTGATTCAAATGGGAACTCCAACAGACTTAACGTTCCAACTCAGCCTTGTAATAACACGAAAGGAAACAACTATACCAGTTGTTATCCACCCCCACAACCAACTCCTTTGCCACAACTTCAACCACCGTTTGTAAATAATACAAATGTGCATATAAATGCTGGAAATCATACCCCGGTTAGCCAAGATAGCTTTTCTCTGAGGGCAGACAAAATTACTTCAATAATTAAAAACTGGAACCTTAGGTTTGATGGTTCAGCTCAGGGTTTAAGCGTAGATGAGTTTTTATATAGAGTTAGGTCTCTTACAGCCGATAATTTTGATAACGATTCTTCATTCATATGCAAGAACATTACAATTCTTTTAACGGGAAAAGCACAGGCCTGGTTTTGGAGGTACCACATGCAGGTAGATACTGTTGTGTGGGATGATTTTTGTGTGGCACTACGATACCAATTTAAAGATTTTAAAACAGATTTTGATATTCGTGAGGAACTTCGCAACAGAAAACAAAAACCAAGCGAGAATTTCGAATTATTCTATGAATCTGTGTCAGCTACGATAGATCGTCTTAGTACTCCCATATCAGAACAGGACCTGATTGAGATTCTCACCAGGAATCTACGTCCTGAGATCAGGCACGAACTTTTATACGTCCCCATCTTATCTATTGCTCACCTTCGTAAATTGGTGCAGATGAGGGAGAATTTGTTTAATGATGAGTATTCCCGGTGAACACTTAACAACAAATCCTTGAATTCATTTCCGCGAAGAAATATATCAGAGCTTGAGCACTGTGATGAAGCTAAATCAGATATCGTAGAGGTAGAAAACCTTACTGTAGATGCAATTAATCATAATCATACTCCACTTAAATGCTGGAATTGTAGTGAAACTGGTCACTTCTGGGAAGACTGTTTGAAAGACAGAACCATATTTTGCTACGGCTGCGGAGCTAAAAATACCTATAAACCAAATTGTTTGAAATGCACTACGAAAAGAATTTCCAGTTCAAAATCTTTCAATTTAGTCAACACTACAAAAAACCAATAGAAGCTCAAAATTTGAATAAAGACACTGTTAATTTACGAAGTGAATGCCAATCTGAAAATCAAACTAATATTGAAGAATTATGTAAAGAAAATACTGTAAGTTTCAGTAACAAACAAATCACTATTCTACAACGAGAAAATGACATTACAAAGAACTCCAAACAACTTTACCCTATCTTACCATATCATCAACGATGGGCACAATATCTTGCTAAGAGAAAAACAATTTTTGATGTTGCTTCCATATCTCTACGAAAATACAGACCGAAAAGATCGACAATTAGACTTCGCCAATATTATAAGTATAGGAAAATATCGTCTAGGTATATCATTTCATCGATAGTAAATGATCCGCAAGATCATAGGTATTACGCTCGAGTAAAATTTTTGGATTTTTCTGAACATGGTCTCCTTGATACGGGTGCAAATGTAAGTTGCATAGGTGCAGACTTAGCGATGCACGACTTTTCAAAATGTCACGATTTTCATATATGGAAATCATCAGTGAAAACTGCTGACGGAAAAATTCAAAAAGTCTTAGGATACTTAGATGTTGATATTACCTTTAAAAATCAGGTCAAGCGACTAAAAATATTAATCGTTCCAACTTTATCTCAGCGTCTGATTTTGGGTTTAGATTTTTGGAAGGAATTCGAATTAGCCCCTGACATTTTTGAGTCAGTTACGCTCTCATGTCCGTCTGTTAAAAAAGTAACGTCCAACGTCCTGTCCGATTTGTCCGCTTTTGATAAGTCCGTAGAATCGTCCGATTTTGATAAGTCTATAATGCCGTCCGAAATTAATAAAAATATAGAATCGAATTATTCTATCAATATGCAATATCCACTAACTACAAGTCAATTTCACCAGTTAGAAACCGTAAAATCATTATTTCCAAATTTTGAAATACAAGGATTGGGAAGAACCTGCCTTATGAAACACGAGATTGACGTTGGCGATGCTAAGCCCGTCAAACAACGGTTTTATCCAGTTTCTCCTGCTGTGGAGAAACTGATGTTTGAAGAGATCGACCGAATGTTGACACTGGGAGTTATAGAACCATCTACTTCGGCATGGAGTTCTCCCATGCGTCTGGTTATTAAACAAAACAAAGTCCGTCTGTGTCTTGATGCAAGGAAGTTAAATGCAGTCACAAAAAAAGACGCATATCCTTTGCCCAGTATTGAGGGAATATTCATCCATTGTGATGCGAGCGACTACGGGATCGGAGCTGTGTTGGTGCAGATGGACGAAAATGACATAGAAAGACCTATAGCCTATATGTCAAAAAAATTGAACTCTGCACAAAGAAACTATAGTGTGACAGAACGGGAATGTTTAGCCGCAGTAGAAGCTGTCAAGCGATTCCGTTGCTATATTGAGCTCCAAGAATTTGAAATAATAACTGACCATTCGAGCCTTGTATGGTTGATGGGACAATCTGATTTAACCGGAAGACTGGCCCGATGGGTTTTCAAGTTGCAAAGCTACAAATTTTCAGTTAGCCATCGGAAGGGTAAAGAAAATGTAGTCCCCGACGCTCTGTCACGAATTCATTGCGATGCTATCTCTTCTATAGAATTCACCGAGCCAGAGGTGGACCTAAACTCTCCACATTTCTTTGACCCCGACTACATTGCCCTGAAGCAGAAAATATCTTTGATTCCTTCTCTATATCCGGATATAAAATCAGTGGATAATTTCGTTTATATTAGGACAGCTCATTATACTGGAGACCCAGAACAAGAAACTAGAGCGTGGAAACTATGGATTCCTCATGAACTGCGAAATGAAATAATTTCAAGGTTTCATGATTCTTCAACCGCTTGTCATGGAGGTATGGCAAAGACAGCAGAACTAGTTCGCAGGAATTTTTATTGGCCAGGTATGATAGGTGATGTACGCGAATATATTCGTGCATGCGATATATGCAAAACGACAAAAGCTCCTAATCACGTTTTGAAATCTGAAATGGGGAAGGCTGCTGTCTCTGAACGTCCCTTTCAAAGGATATATGTTGATATCCTTGGACCTTACCCAAGGAGTAAGAACGGAAACATTGGTATTTTGATAGTCTTGGACCATCTATCAAAGTTTCACTGGCTTTGTCCATTAAGGAAATTCACGTCTTCCGTTATACAGGAATTCCTCTTGAAACAAATATTCCATGTATACGGAGTGCCAGAAACTTTGATAAGTGATAATGGGTCGCAATTCAAAGCCAATGACTTTAATGCGTTCCTTACTTCCTTAGGCATAACTCACACCTATACCGCCCTATATTCACCGCAATCGAATGCTTCGGAGCGTGTGAATCGTTCTATAATAGCGGGGATTCGGTCTTTCTTAAAAGGTGATCATAAGAAATGGGATGAAAATTTAAGCACAATCAGCTGTGCCCTTAGAAACTCACTGCACCAAGCTACAAATTGCTCACCATATCACGTTCTATTTGGATTCGATATGATTACGCATGGAGCTTCATATCATCTACTGCGAAAAGTCCATCTGTTAGACGAACCATCCTATACACTGGCGCGAGACGATCATTTGAAACTTCTACGGAATAATATTCGGAAACATATTGATGAAGCCTATAAAAAGAATCAGCATCAGTATAATTTGAGGGCCAGACCAATTTCATTTGATGTAGGCCAAGAAGTGTTTAGAAGGAATTTTGCACAAAACAGTGCCGAAAAAAACTTTAATGCCAAATTAGCACCACTCTTCTTAAAATCCAGAATAAAGGAACAAGTTGGCAACAATTATTATGTTCTGGAAGATATGGATGGAAAGGTCATAGGTACATTTCATGGAAAAGATATCCGGTCATAATCATAAATTTTCCAATTAATATTGTTACCAATTGGTCAATATTACTTGGTTTTGTAGTGTTTGCTTCAGTAATAAAATTTTAAAACATTTCCGATATGGCAACTCGACTTGGTAACGATAATTCTTTCGATATCAACCGTATGTCGAACATGAGTAACATCTCTGTTTTTACAGTCGTCTTGTGTTCGAAAGCACATTTCACACTTACAGAACTTTCCATTATTCTAGAAGATTGGCCTAACTTCCTTTTTTCGCCAACTAATCAACCTGCAAAGACGTCCGACTAAGTACAAAAGCAGAAATAATTGTCAATTCAATTTAATTTGATCATTGCGATTTTTTTAAACTAAAAAAAAAATTATATCCAAAATCCGATTTTATTTAAACTAAAAAAAAAGTATATCCAAATTTTTTCGGATAAAGGCCCTTAGGCATTAAATTGTCAGTGATAGTGTCTGATTTGTCAATACCCAAGACTTCACCTTCGCATTGGATAGCTTCGCCAGTTCCCCATTTACTCATATATTCTTGGCCGAACTGATTCCATGCGGAGGGAGTACATTTTGTGAAGCACCATACTCGTATCCAGCAGAAAAATAAGGTCGGAGTCAGTCATCTTCATCATCAACCAGACCACTCCCTCGCCTCAGTACAGTCGCCATAACTGTTCACATACGTCACGTGTCTGGCGGTACAGTATGCTACCGAAAGTTGGGAGATCCCTGAGGAATTGACGCCAATCATCTTAGGCGGCCCAATGTTTTGGATAAGTTAAAATTATGTTAAAATATGCACTCCAAATGACATTCACTTTCAAAGCCTTTTGCAAATTTTGAGCTTAGGGAAAAATTTCCCCATTATACTCTTTTCCTTAAAAATTTTTCGTAAAATTTAGATAAAAGACTCCAGTCTAATCTATACACTTATGTTCATAAAATTTATTAAATAGCTAAATCTTAACCTCACAAAAATTAAACCTTGCAGGTTTAACTAAAAACAAGATAACCTAAAAAAAATATTTTAGTTATAGTCATGCAAGGTTATGTTAAAAGTTACATGCATGGAAATTTCAACATTGAATCTTAATAATTAATTTTACTTCTTATAATATAATTATGACAACTTTATAAAACTGAAACGAATTCTATACATACATTTTAACAATGAAAGTGCATATCATTATTATTCTGATAATCATATTAATATTACTTGTATAAAACATCGCTAATGTATAAATTCTCACTGATAGAAAAGCACCAAAAAATCAAATGCGCAAAATACAGCACAGAGATAATGACGTTTACTTAAGACAATCTTCATTATCGCCTCTTGCTTCGCATCGAACATCATTATTTGTTTAAAGCATCACACTATTACAACAAACATCATCATTATCACTTATTATTCGCATCGAGCTTCATTAGTTTAAAGCATCGAACGATTACAACCAACATCATCATTAGCATGATTACAACATACAACGAATTTGCTGAAGGCCTTCATCAAACATCGACATACATACCTACATAAGTACTTGGTGAGTAATAATGATCATTAAAAGTAAATACAGATGTTCTTAGATGTTTTTTTTGCGTGGTATATTGATGCATTTGAATTGTTTTGGAAATATTTGCGTAGGTGGTTTTTTGAGTTTTAGGATTTGCACTTCCATCGACTTTATTTGTAGAATTATTTCTAATAAAAATAATGTTTAGAAAATATTCATAATCTAAGGTTTTCCTAAAAGAAATTTAAATATTGTGTAAACTTAACTACGTAGTGTCACAATGGATTGAATAAATATGAACAAGATTTAAGTATGGATTGCTAGAACATCTTAAGTGTTTTCTATTAAGCATGTGGTAATGTAAGTTAGGATCATTTGATTAGGGGTTCTGTAAAAAAATGCGCACAATCAGAACATTGGTTTGGGAGGGTATAAATGCGCCAATCTCTCATGTCATCGGAGAGATAATAATGAAGAAATAGAATTGAATGTAAGATTTTGAATTTTAATTTGAGACTACAATCGGGTACTTTTTGTTTGCAGTAGTCTCTCGGTCCATAACTTCGATATAATTGTTCATTCACTTTTTACAAAATAGGGAGTCTATAATAAAATTTTGTAATTGACTAATTTTGTCAGAAAAGGACCCGAACCCCCCACCCGACTGAAGCTAGTTATAAAAGGCTCCCGTAGTCCTCCTTCTGATGAAATATTAATGGTAACGACACCCTACCATAGGTATTAAAAATCTTAGTTGAAATCAATATCTTATTCAACTTCTCCTGAAAGGTAGTAATAAAATAATGCCTGATCATTTTAGACAGTATTACGTTACAATGTCATGAATGGCACGTTCAATATTGACTTGTAAAGCTTGAAGAGAGTCTGGTTTATTTCGAAAGACCAATGATTTCAAATAACCACACAAGAAATAGTCTAATAATGTTAAATCACAGCTTCTTGGAGGCCATTCAATATCACAATTTCTTGAAATAATCGAATCTCCAAACTTTTCTCACAACAATTCAATTGTTTCATTTGCTGTGTGGCACGTAGCCCCGTCTTGTTGGAACCAAATGTTGCCAAGATCAATTTCGGCCATAAAAAGTTGTTTATGATCGATCTATACCGCTCTCCATTTACAGTACGGTGTTACCAGCTTCATTTCGAAAGAAGTACGGACCGATGATTCCACCTGACCAAAAAGCAGACCAAACTGTGAATTTAGGTGAATGTAATATGGTTTTTCATGAATAATTTGTGGATTTTCTTCGCACCAGAATCGACAGTTTTGTTTATTTACCGCACCACTCAAATGAAAGTGAGCCTCATCGGAGAAGATGATTTTCTTAAAAAAGTCGTTATCGTTTGTAACGGCGAGATTCCTCCGATTGCTGGGGTATCGCTCACGGGGGAAGGGTTCTTCACAGAAATTTGTAATTCACAGTGACAGAGAGTCAAGAGAGAAGACGTTTTGTTTAATGTTTTCAATGTTAATTCAATTTTATTGACTGGTTCCGGGGTACAATGTGACCTTAACCTAACTTAAAACTATCGGAATATTAAATTCGGCCGTCTGACCTGGCGGTATTGATGGCAAATGTCACCTCCGGCAGACAATCATCCCATTTGTTATGGCTATTCTTACAGATCTGAGCTATCATGGTTTTGATGGTCGATTCGCGCGCTCCGTCGGGTTCTCCTGCGGACAATAAGGCGCCGTATACTGGTGATGGACACCGATTCCCGCCAGATACCGTTTCAAAAGTTTACTCGTGAACTGACTGCCGTTGTCGCTAATTAGAAGCTTAGGCGTTCCGAACCGGGGTAGTATTCTCTCTCGGAATGCCCTGACGACCCCTTCTGCCGTGGCTTTTCGGAGGGGTCTCAACTCCACCCATTTAGAAAACCGGTCCACCAGTACCAACAGCATCGCATTACCATGCTTGCTCCTCGGCAATGGCCCGACAAAGTCCGCACATACTGTGGCCCTCGGCTCCTCTGGCACTGTTACCAACATCTCTCCGGCGCCCGCGTTCTGGTTAGGCTTATACCGCCGGCAGGACTCAGAGCTGCGCACGAACCTCGGAACGTCCCGAGTCATCCCCGGCCAGTAGTACCGATTGCAAACCCGGTTTAAAGTTTTCCGGACGCCCAGATCTCGATCAGGTGTCGCGACGCACAACTTCCAGGGCGTACTATCGTCGTCCCGGGGTATTTGGGTACATGCCTGAAAACCTGGCCATCGATTATCACATAATCCGCGTATTTTCTCGGATTCCGTTTAACATCGTCGACTCTCTTTCGCAGCCAGGAGCAGTCATCCGCATAGACGGTCGTTCGATTTAGTGTTTCTAAGGGTTGGCGAGGCAGAGCATCCCCAACCACATTGCTGCTACCCTTTCTATACTGGATGGTGAAGGTATATTGCTGCAGCTCCAGAGCCCAGCGGGCGGGTCGTCCTGGGGCATTCAGCCATTTTAAGGCGAGATGGTCTGTCAAAACCTTAAACTTATAACCCTCTATATACTGCCGCATTTTCCTGATGTCCCACACGATTGCCAGGCACTCCCTTTCTGTTTGTTGCTCCTCGGTCCATCGACAATGTTTGCCCTTCTTCAGCAACGATGTTAGCGGCAGCGCTACCGTGGCAAATTCTGGCACGAAGCGTCTATACCACGATACCACTCCCAGAAATCGGCGTAGCTCCTTCAACGACGAGGGCGCGGAAATCTCCAAGATCGCTGCGACTTTGTCGGGGTCTGTGTGACGACGTGTCCGAGGTACTTCGTTTCTTTCTTAAAGAATTCGCATTTTTCTCTGTTGATCTTTAAGTTCGCCGCACGCAGCCTCCGGACACTTCCTTCAGATTGGCAAGGTGTTCCTTTAAAGTTTTGCCGATGACTATGATGTCATCTAGGTATGCGAAGGCGTGCGGCTCCATGTCTGGTCCTATAACACTTGCCTCCTCGAGGGCAAGCAGGATATTCAAATCCAAGCTACAGACGTAATTGGCCTCCAGTAAACATTTCAGGATTGTCGAGATGCGGGGCAATGGATAGGTGTCGGGGTCCGATTTACCGTTCAGGTGTCGGAAGTCCATCGCAGCCGCCGCGTACCTTTCTTCTTCTGGGCCAAAGTGATGGGAGAGCTGTAAAGGATCCGGGAGGGTTCGATACAGCCCTTCGCTAACAGTTCATTAATATTCTCATCGATGATGGCTTGCATGGCGGGATTGCGGGCCGCGTAACGCAATTTAAAAGGCCTCTCGTCCATCACGACAATTCGGTGACTAGCGGCCGACGAGACCCCCCGTAAATCTTGAAATTTCCGGAGTTCCTCCTGGAGGAATGTGTCAATGATAATCTGTTCTTCAGTTCTTTGTTCACTTACCACAGCAAACCCCGGTGAGTCTTCCGGCCTTCCTGGCACCTGATTTGGGCCGTCCGTAGTTTTAGGCATGGTATTGGTGTTGCTTAGGAGGAAACGGTCACCCGAGCTTTGAGGTATGGGTATACTGGTTGAGGTCGTTGACTCACAGCTTAATCCTGTGCAGGTGATGCGGGTCTCACAGGCCCTCAAAAAGTCGATCCCGAGGATTATTTCCTCGGAGGCATCCGGCATGACAAGAAACTCCCACTCCAGCAGGCGATCCCCAAAGTGGACCGGTGTGGTAATCGTCGTGTTTACATGGCGGCGCGTTCCGCGGCAAGATTAATACCGATTTCTTGCCCTCGTGTCTCCTTTCCTCCCTCGAGCGTTTGGGCGAACCCAGGGCTGACGAAGCAGCGGGTGGCCCCAGTGTCTACGGTTGCTGTTATGAGCCTTCCGCCAAGTCGTATTGTGGCCGCCAGCCGTGAGGCTTCTAAATGGAGCTCGGTTCCTACGTTAGGGGTGTTTTCAGTTGGGGACCCGCACCACCAAGGTCTATGCGGGCCCTCTCTCGTTTCCCGACCGGCGTCGACAGCACTGGACACACAGTCCCAGCAGAATAGTACTTGTTCATTCCGGCAAAGTGCCCTTCCTGGCCGCAACCACGACACGCAGTGGCAGGGTTAAACGGCCGGAACGCTTGCTGGTGCTCTTCGACGGGATCCACTCGTCGGTGGTGCTCCCGGATCGTCGGTGGTGGGGTCGGAATACCCTCCAAGTCCCCGGCCATCTCTAGCAGATCTTGCAACGTCAGAAAATCTCTGCGACGAATGTACCATTCGTACTCCGGTAACCCGTTCCTGAAAATTCGCTCCAGCTTCTGACCCTCCGTATAGTTACCATGACGCATTAACTCCTGCATGGCTAACGTGTAATCCTTAAATGGCTCCCGCGGTTTCTGTCGGCGTCTCCATACTTCGTCATCCAGATTCTCCAGAAACCGTGGGGGCAAGAAGAACTTCAGGAAGTCTTGCTTGAACGTCATCCAAACTCCCCACGGCCGACGATTGTTTCTATACCACGCTAAGACCCGTCCATTGAGGACTTCGGGCATGATACTGGGAAGTTGGTCGACCGATACGCCATACATTTCAGCTCGCTCCTCCAGGCTTTCCACAAACTCCCAGGGTTTGTTCTCTCCGCTGAAATGCAGACCCCATTTCCGTACCTGGTCCACTATCCCCTTGACTTCCAGTACTTTCCTCTGGTGGTTACTTGGGATATCTACACGCGTGACTTGATCAGGTGGGCCATGTCCTCCCCATTCGGGAACAAAAAACAGCGACGGTGCGGGCGACTTCAAATCCTGTGCATCGCTCTGTGTATGTGCGTCCTTCCTTGGCGTTAGGGTCTTGGACTCGGGGTTCGCCCGTTCGTGTAGCGCCTGTAGCTCGAGCACTCGTGTGAGCCGTTCACCTTTGTGATATGTGGCCAAAAACCTCGCCAGACGTTTCCTCTGCTCATCGACCGTACCTTCTACCTCACAAAGAAATTCCTCCAGATATTTATTTAATTCTTCCGTCTTGAGGGCATATACCCAGGTGACCCGTATGGATGACGCCATATCTCACGTTTTCTTGCTGCTACCGGTCTTGAGATTAGATGATGCCTCTGCAAAATAATAGACCATCAATGTACCAACGGATTCCAGTCAAACCTTCCTTGGTCTCTGTCCCTGATTGGGCGCCACTGTAAAGACGAGATTCCTCCGATTGCTGGGGTAATGCTCTCGGGGGAAGGGTTCTTCACAGAAATTTGTAATTCACAGTGACAGAGAGTCAAGAGAGAAGACGTTTTGTTTAATGTTTTCAATGTTAATTCAATTTTATTGACTGGTTCCGGGGTACAATGTGACCTTAACCTAACTTTAAACTATCGGAATATTAAATTCGGCCGTCTGAAGTCGTCGCACGAGTATCCGGGCTTATATCCTGACGGTAGCGATTTTCCCTTCGAGGAGACTTGGTACAGTCCTCCCAAGATGCTTCTGACGCCGTCTTCGGGAGACCTGACTCGGTACTCCCAACTCCTCCGGTACTATTTTCGGAGAGACCGAGGACGGTACTCTCAGTACCCTATACGTGATTGCGGCGGTAAGACCTGGGACAGTACTCCGTGGTGGGGCCGGCCTACGTGTACAGACCGGGTAGCGGTGCTGACGCGTCACTTCTCCGGACCTTCGATTGGACAGACCGGAAGGCGGCAGAGAACCAGTACTCTGGGTACGCGATTGGGCAGGCCTGGTAACGTCAGAGACCTGCGACAGTACTCCGGGCACGCGATTGGGCAGACCTGGAAACGTCAGAGACCTGCGGCAGTACTCTGGGCACGCGTTTGGACGGACCTGTAAACGTAAGAGACCTGCGACAGTACTCCGGGCACGCGATTGGACGGACCTGGAAACGTCAGAGACCTGTGGCAATACTCTGGCCACGCGATTGGATAGACCTGGAAACGTCAGAGACCTGCGGCAGTACTCTGGGCACTCGATTGGACGGACCTGTAAACGTCAGAGACCTGCGACAGTAGTCTAGGTCCGCGATTGGACGGATCTGTAAACGTCAGAGACCGGCGGCAGTACCCTGGACACGCGATTGGATAGACCTGGAAACGCCAGAGACTTGCGACAGTACTCCGAGCACGCGATTGGACAAACCTGGAAACGCTAGAGACCTGCGACAGTACTCCGGGCACGCGGTTGGGCAGATCAGGAAACTCCAGAGACCTGCGACAGTACTACGGGCACGCGATTGGGCAGACCTGGAAACGCTAGAGACCTGCGACAGTACTCCGGGCACGCGATTGGGCAGATCCGGAAACGCCAGAGACCTGCGACAGTACTCCGGGCACGCGGTTGGGCAGATCAGGAGACGCCAGAGAACTGCGACGGTACTCCGGGCACGCGACTGGGCACAAGAGTGACGGCAGGGACCTAAGTATTTCCTTTGACCTAGTTAGTCTTTCCACTTGGCACTCTACTCACCTGATATATTTCGTTGAACCGTACTGATGTTCACTGGCTGACCGACTGACCTCGATTTGAAGTCACGTGCCCCTTTCATAGCCAGCCTCCACCAGCAACCCATGCCAACCTCGCTGTCGAACCTCCAGACAACCACGACGATGATATACTCATGTCCTAAGTGCTGCCATTTGCTTGAACCCAACATTGTTCGTTTGTCTGTTCGCCTTGTTTTCGAATTATTTTCCGTTGTTTTCGAACTACTTGGTGTTGTTGACGAACATTGCTGCTTTCCCGTTGGTTTGAATATCCAACACGTGCGCCTGTCTTGTTTTGTTATTGTTTCAATGCATCGCCACTGACTACCATGCGTGTTTATTCGATGTTGTTATTGTTTCTCCATGTCTGGTTGGCTCGTCTGAATATAAGCAACACGTGCGTCTGCCTGTTGTTGTTATTGTTGCACGCATCGCCACTGACTACAATATACATTCATTCGTTTGCATACCATCAAAACAAGTATGAGGGAGAGAAAGCCCGGGCGGGAAATAGACAGACGACGGAGACAACATAATTATCCGCAATTCAATTTATTACAAAATATATTATAATAACACATAATATTAGACTATTATATACAAATTCATTATAAGGCTTATAACTAGGTGTGACCGAAAACAAATTCATGACTTTCGTCATCACACGTTTTCATGTTAAAACTGAATAATTTGTAAACGTTGTTCTTGCGTATATCTCTCCATGCTGAAATTGCAAACACTACTGAATACAATGAAAAACAAATGACAGATCATGACATATTACAAATGGCCAAACGTCACTTCAAAATCATATCATCCCTATTGGAAACACCGTTATATAAGTCTAAATTGTTAAAATTATTTAATGATGTGTCCAACATTTTTGTTCGGAGTATCTTAACATACAATTTAATGGCGATTTCTTTTCTGCAAAAAACTGCAATATTTCCGTTGCCCTTTTTGAAATTTTGGAATTTTGAAATATGAGCTAAGTTTATTTCGAGGGACTGCATATGTTTCACCCAAAAAGGGCAAAAACATTTTTTTCATAATCGAAATCACCGTAAGTTAAACATTAATTTTCGGAAGTAAATTTTGTACTCAAAAACAAACACCTGTACGAAGATGTATTGACGAAACTGATTCGTCATGGTGACGAACGGTTTTTCTATCAGTGTCACATATGGTTCCCATTTTGGTTTCACATATGGTACCCATTTTTTCTATTGGAAATCGATGGTTGACATGTTTAATCGATGGTTGACATATTTATAGTCATTGACATTGAAAAATACTTAGGTAATATTTCAATAAGAATTATTCAATGACAAAACTATAGTGTCTACCCTGTGTGTTGTTGAGTACAAAATTTACTTCCGAAAATTAATGTTTAACTTATGGTGATTTCGATTATGAAAAAAAAGTTGCCCCGTCGACTCAAAATTCTGAGAAATACATATTTGCCCTTTTTGGGTGAAACATATGCAGTCCCTCGAAATAAACTTAGCTCATATTTCAAAATTCCAAAATATGGTATAAAACTCCAGATTTCGAGAAAAGGGCAACGGAAATATTTCACTTTTTTACAGAAAAGAAATAGACATTAAATTGTATGTTAAGACTCCGAACAAAAATGTCGAATACGTCTTTAAATAATTTTAATGTTGTAGCAGACTCAATTTACACTTATATAACGGGATTTCCAATAGGGATGATATGATTTTGAAGTGACGTTTCGGCCATTTGTAATATGTCCTGATCTGTCATTTGTTATACCCTCACTTTAGTGTGACGAGGGTATATATCATTTGCTACGGAAAAAAGTGTAACACATCGAAGGAGTGGCCTAAGACCCCAAGTATGTTCGGCGGAAATCCGTTTTGGGTCATTTTAAGTCGAATGAGCAATGTCCGCCCGTCTGTCTGTCTGTCTGTCTGTGTGTCTGCTGGCTGGTGCGCACGATAACTCTCGAAAGGAGTAACCGATTGACTTCAAATTTCGTATGTGGTAATATTTTTTTCTATCTCCGGCTAAGTTCGAAGATGGGCCATATTGATCCACTCCTTCTGGTACCTCCCCCACAAAGGGTTAAAATGTTGTGAAATATTGATTATTTAATAACTGCTATTATACGTATTCGAATCTTCTGAAATTCCACACATAGTATTAGTTTATTAGTCGCTATCAGCTCGAGGAAAATGGGCGAAATTGCCACGCCCCTTTTGGTACCTCCCACACAAATGCACCATTTTGCACTAAAAGTTAAAAGCTTATAACATTAATACCAGTGTTTAGAAATACTTGAAATTTTGTACAGTGTAATGCTTTTATAGTGCCTACAGTCCAGTGAAAAATGGGCGTTATTGCCGCGCCCCTTTTGGTACCTCCCACACAAATGCACCATTTTGCACCAAAAGTTAACAGCTTATAACATTAATACCAGTGTAATGTTTTATATAGTGCCTACAGTCCATTGAACAATTGGCGTTATTGTCACGCCCCTTTTGGTACCTCTCCCACAAAGGTACCATTTTGCACCAAAGGTTAACAGTTTATAACATTAATATCTGTGTATACAATTACTTGAAATTTTGTACAGTGTAATGCTTTTATAATGCCTATAGTCCAGTGAAAAATGAGCGTTATCACCACGCCCCTTTTTGTACCTCCCACACAAACTGGCCAAATTATACCACAATTTAATATCTCAACGTTAATATACCACTCCATATAAACGGTTACAATTCGGCACAGTGCAATGTATTTAAAGTATCTACTGTTCAGCGAAATATAGGTGTATTTCTTAAACCCCTTCTGGTACATCCCACAAAAATTGACAGAATAATTTGTATAATATTCAATATTACATTACTCACAAGGTGAGGGTATACCTTAGTCGGTTTACCCGACTGAAACTTTCTTGCTTTTTTTTCATTGTATTCAGTAGTGTTTACAATTTCATCATAGAGAGATATACGCAAGAACAACGTTTACAAATTATTCAGTTTTAACTTGAAAACGATAACGACTTTTTTAAGAAAATCATCTTATCCGATGAGGCTCACTTTCATTTGAGTGGTGCGGTAAATAAACAAAACTGTCGATTCTGGTGCGAAGAAAATCCACAAATTATTCATGAAAAACCATTACATTCACCTAAATTGCAGTTTTGTCTGCTTTTTGGTCAGGTGGAATTATCGGTCCGTACTTCTTTCGAAATGAAGCTGGTAACACCGTACTGTAAATAGAGAGCGGTATAGATCGATGATAACCAACTTTTTATGGCCGAAATTGATCTTGGCAACATTTGGTTCCAACAAGATGTGCCACACAGCAAATGAAACAATTGAATTGTTGCGAGAAAAGTTTGGAGATTCGATTATTTCAAGAAATTGTGATGTTGAATGGCCTCCGAGAAGTTGTGATTTAACACTATTAGACTATTTCTTGTGGAGTTATTTGAAGTCATTGGTCTTTCGAAATAAATCAGACTCTCTTCAAGCTTTACAAGTCAATATTGAACGTGCCATTCATGTCATACGACGTGATTTAGTGGAAAAAGTGCTCGAAAATTGGTTTCATCGTTCCTGCAGAAGAAATCGTGGAGGCCATTTGAAGACGTTTTATTTAGAACTTAATTGTATCGATTGTACTTCACATTATATAAAAGACTTGAATTTCCTTAACAATAAATGCGTTTTTTATTATTATTAGTCTATAGACTTATATTCTTACAGAATGTTTACAATATATACACTATTCTATTTAAATCTATTTTAGCTTAAAAATATGTTATGATGATTTCATTAAGGAGTTTATATACATTGCAAGGAACTAAGAATTCAAAAGTATGGTTATATTTTTTTTAATTAGATTTACTCTCACACAGTTCTATTAAGTGGTAGTATTTGTTGAAGGTAACACACAGGCGATGATATGGATCATTACTAGTTCTGAAGTAGTTCAGGTGTAGCAGTTTAAAGTTTCTAGTTGGTCTAGATGGAACATTCAGTTTAATTTTATTAATCAGGAATTCAGAGGTAATATTTCCTTTTAATATATTTAATACAAAACAATTATTCAGCATAACGCGTCTGCCCTTTAACGAAGGTAGCTTTATAAGATCCAGTCTGTACTCATACGAAGGCAGATTTTGTTGAGACCAAACATTTCGACGTAGGCAGAATAGTAGGAATTGTTTCTGAACAGATTCTATGCGATTGTATAACACGTATCCCATACTACGGATCCATATTCAAGAATAGGCGAAGTATATAAATTTATGGTAACAGAAGGATCAGTAAACTCTTTACTCCAACGCTTCACAAATCCGAGAGCACCATAAGCCTTATTAGTTGTTAACGATATATGTGATCTGAAATTCATTCGACTATCCAACAGAATACCAAGATCCATAAAGTATTCAACAGATTCCAGCATAACGTCATTTATATAATATACTTATAATGGTATATTAATAGGACTATGTTCCAATAAGTGATAAGTTTTACTCGTAGTTTTAAAACCATTGTAAATTATAACGAAACTACTGATTACCCTAAAATCTTATTGTGAATTACAAAATAAGTATCTCAAATACATCTTTTAAAACTTCTTGGCGGGTTGGCGAACTTCAACTCGTCCACTTTTCCAGCACCCTTCAACTGGTGAGCACTCTCTACGAAAATAAAACTCAATTCTTCTAAAACTAACCCTTTTGGTATTTGTTCATATTTTCCTTATAATTAATTACTCTCGAACTCTCATATTTCGAGAATTCCTGTCGAGCGATTAATTAACCTATCTGTGTAGTGTTGATCCCCACTGTGGTCTCCCCAACCTACAAGTGAAATACAGTCCACTCCATCCACCCCACTCTCTTCGTATTGGCGAAGTTACTGCCCTCCGATCTCTCCACACTAAGATTCAGCAGCATTCATCACCTGTACCAACGCAAATTTCTCCATGGTCCATCCGAGAAGAGATAGCTCGAGCCAGCGGAGATCACAATCTCACAATAGCAGAGAAAACATGAGGTAAATGAGAACATACAAAAATATATCAAACCAGTTCTTTTGTGACGTCGCTTAGAACAGACCGAGTACAAAACGGCATAGAAAATTTATGTTTCAATTGCACAAAGTTATGTAAAAAATTTACAAAATAAATCTAAGGTTGTGTTAATCGAAAAAAATACAAAAAACTTTACACGCAAATCGGTGCTCTTCGTTAAAAGTACAGAAAGTTAAAATTATATATAGAAGTGAAGGAAAAATAAAAGCAGGCAAAAAGTGCGCTTAAACGAATTATAAAAAAATCCAAAAACCCAAGAAGGAAGGAATAATAAATACACCTGCAAACATCAATCCAACAAGGATGCGAAGTAATAACTAGTTCACAAGACCCCGTTAAAAGAAAGGTACAATATTCTGCGTAAATTTTAAATTCATCAATTCTCCCTAACCCTACTATTCACATCGTTCAAACTCCTCGCCTCTCCTAACCATCTTCCTTAATTGCCAGTTCTATATTTTGCTTGAAGTTATCATTCTGCTACCTTCTGTAATTCGTTTGGTGGATTATAGCGGCATTCCATCCATACTCCTCACCTCTCCTCAACCTCTTCCTTAAGTGTCAATTCTTTCTTGTGGAAATTATCAATCTTCCTTCCTATTGTCATTCTTAGTTGTGGATTCCAACTGCATTAAATAAGTGTAACAGAATGAGAAAAAGATAATCACTCAATAATACACTCATTAGAAGAGCGTGATAAATACAAATTAAGTGAGGCTGTCAAGTGTTGTGGAACCCAATAACTCAAGTATTTCTCAAAGCGGAATGTACCAAAACAATATAAACTAATAAAGAAAAATCAAATCTTTTCTAGGACAGAATCGACAATGAGTCAATGTGTCTCAGTATAACTAATAAAATTAGCCACATTGTGTTAAAAAAAGGATAAAATAAAGATATAAAAAAAAGTTTGAAGGAAAAATACGAATAAAAATAATAAAAAATCATTTTTGCTCATACAAAGCGTAATCGTACAGATATTTATCTCAATCAATTATATATATGACAACCACTATTTGCAAAGAGAAGAAGCAATCACCGAACATTAAAGAGAAGCTCTGTCTCCCTAACAATTTGAAGAGTAAGCAAAGCGATGAGGTGCTCTTAAGACTCTTAATAGTACAATTTTATTGGAATAACACACTGTAAAAAATAACACACCGTAACTCTCCCAACTTGGTCTCTTAATTCTCACAACATTACTGTATCATTGCAAGATACAATTACTTAGAAATACTATATCTTCAGGATTTCCAGTTTAAACCTTTGTGGGTACATATATATCCATGCACGTAGACGAATAAAAAATTATGTTAAAATTTAAAAGCAAATGATCACACTAAAATTAAATACAAAATAAATAATGGTTTATTTATTTGAAAAATTCAAAATATACGCTTTTACCCAGTTTATGACTGCTAACATTTTATGAATAAAATATTTATAACCTAACACATTTCCGAAGCAAGGAAATTCATTTGGGGAAAGGTACAGATATTGTAATTCTATTATTTATTAAACGCTGAAATTTGCGGAAAAAATCTACAATCAAACCGAAAGTAGTATTTTTTTTTCATAAAAAACTAATTTACAAAATCTCACAATCTGTTAATAATTTTCTATACTCAATCTTATAATTAAAAAGTTAAGACATCAACCGAAGATTTCAAACTGGTTTACAAATAACCGTTAAGCTATGACTATCTACAGTACATAGTAAATCTCCGCAGTTTAACTAAAAATAAAAGTTTACAATTAACTTAATTCTGTAACTCCTTCAAAGTTATAGTGTCTATCATTCACATAAAATTAGATTCTTATAATCGGCGATTTTGTTTCGTAAAAAATCTTCGTTTCTCCAAACCAAAATTGAAATCCAAGTTTACAATTAACATAAGTCTGTAACTCCTTTGAAGTTATAGAGTGTATCATACATATAAAACTTTTTCCTTCGGAATAATAGACGAATTGTTTCGTCAAAGTTCTTCGATTTTCTCACACCAAAATTTAAACCCAAATTTCTAATTCACGCTGTTTAGCATTCAAAATTAGAAGAGTTGGGAACAGCTTTGTAAACCTCTAAAGATTTTTTGGTCCCGTCAAATTACACTGCAATAAAATGTCTGACCCACCGTCCCAACCCCAGTCTAACCAAGGTACTTCTGTTGTTACGACTTCTCCAATTCACGACAAATTTTTATTTGATTGTGATCATCTGGTCAGTTTTTGCACAACGTTTGAAAAAGTTGATATTACTGACCAGACAGATTCTTTACTCGAAGTAAAGTTAGATGATTTAGAAGCCAGATGGAATAAAATACAACTTAGTTATGAAAATTTAATTCTGTCTCCCGAATCATCTAACACAAAAGACTTCAAAGAGAATGCGAAAGTCAACTTTAATGTTTGTTCCGAAGCCTATTATGAAACACGTTCTCAGATTTTAGATATTCTTAGGATATCACGAGGCACAAATCCTGGACTCACTACAGCAAGACATAGTCTGCTTCCCGCAAACCCGTCTGAGAACAACAATAACTCACAGATATCAGATAATTCTGCCATTTGCATAAAAGTCTCGCCGTGTGATACAGACGTATTCAAAGGCAGTTAGGAGGAATGGCCATCTTTTCGTGACATGTTCACAGCCGTTTACGTAAATCACCCGAAACTTACTCAAGCCCAAAAACTCTATCACTTGAGAAATAAAACCAAGGGCAGTGCGGGCGCAATTGTAAAAAGATATACCCTTTGTGACGACAATTTTGTTCTCGCGTGGAACGCCTTAAAGACACGGTATGAAAATAAACGTGTTCTGGTGGATAACCAACTTAAAATATTATTCAATATTCCCGTAGCGGCTGGAGAAAGTAGTGAATCTTTACAACAGATTCACTCCACTGTTAACGATTGTCTATGCATCCTAAAATCACTGGATGTAAGAATAGAGAGCTGGGATCCCATTTTGATATATTTAATATCCACCAAGTTACCAGATGAGACAATTTCTCTTTGGGAACAATCACTTACATCCCATCGCGAGCTACCAAGTTGGTCCCAAATGGATGATTTCCTCACAAATCGATTTGAAGTTCTGGAACGAATATCAAGTTTTAAGTTCACTAGAGATCGTCGCAGTGTATCTGCTGGAAACTCATTCCAACGTAATAATAAAATACAGACGTACACATCTCAGGAGAAACTAGATCCTTCTTGTCCATTATGTGAAGGTAATCACAGCGTAAGAATCTGTCCAGAGTTTCGACGGTTCTCTCCACAAGAACGAATAGACTTCGTTTTTCAGCACAAAATGTGTAACAATTGCCTACCTGCAGCGCATACAAAAGTGAAATGTAAAAGTAAGCATACTTGCTTTTCGTGTAAGAAACGTCATCATACACTTTTACATATAGATCAGGCATCTGTTCCAAAAACTGAAGACCAGCATTCGCAAACCATATCATATGCAAAGAAACCACCCGCAGCTGACGATAACTCTAAATACTTATAGAACATTTCGTCACCTTCAACCCCAAAACAAGCGTATGCGCAAGTTCAGGCCAACTTCTCTTCCAACAGTGAAACCATACTACTTAGAACTGCCTTGATTCAAATTGAACACAACAAGGAGTTGTTCACAATCCGAGCACTCATTGACCCGGGTTCCCAAAGGACGTTCTTGTCTGAGAGGATTAGAAATCTTTTACACATTCCTTATCGGAAATCATGCTTCGACATTGTTGGTATAGGAGGAAAATCCCAAAAGGCTGACAAAGAATGCGAATTTGTGATTTTTTCTCAAAAACACAATTTTCGATTCAATGTCAACGCCATCATTTTGCCAAAGGTAGGCTTGCCTTCTGTCTCTTTTGAGATACGCAATTCACCAGAACTCCAGAATCTCGATTTGGCCGATCCAAATTTCAACAAAGCGACAAACGTGGACCTAATACTTGGTAATGACTCTGAACATTTTATTAATATCGAAGGAATCAAAAAGAACATATGTGGCCAAGTTTCTGCATAGAATACCATATTTGGTTTGGTTCTCAGTGGACCAATAAGAAATCAGACAGTTCATTCCTTCACAACCAAGGTGATTCCAACGGATAACGATTTTCTAAGCCAAATTCTTCGAAAATTTTGGGAAATAGAGGAAATTCCTTCTTTTCCGCCCAAGTCTGATTCAGACAAGTTCTGTGAAGAATATTATTCAAAAACTACTGAACGTCGGGCAGACGGCAGATATGTCGTAAGACTCCCCTTTAAACAAAACTACCCCGAATCTGTATTTCTTGGCTCTTCACGATTTACCGCTCTGGGCCAATTAACAAGAATGGAAAACTCTTTATCTAAAGATCCAGATCTTAAAAAGGATTACAATGCAGTCCTAAATGAGTACATCTCTTTAAACCACATGGAGGAAACTTCATCCCAAGAGATGTGATCTCAAGGTAAATTTTACTCATTTTACCTCCCGCACCATGCTATAGTACGCCCTGAACACAAATCTACAAAAGTAAGGGTTGTCTTTAATGCATCAAAAAAAAAATAAATCTGGTTTTTCACTAAATGACGTGCTCTATATCGGCCCACTCTACAAAGGGATTTAATATCCACCATTATCAATTGGAGAAAATATAAATATGTCTTCAGTGGAGATATACAAAAAATGTACCGTCAAATAATGGTACATCCCACGGATAGAGCATTCCAAAGGATTTTGTTTCAACAAGATCCGACAGAACCAATAAAAGATTACCAATTGAATACGGTCACTTTCGGAGTAAATTGTGCACCCTTTCTGGCCATACGAACTCTGTTACAACTCGCATCTGATTCTGAACAACAATTCCCTCGAGTGGCTTCGATTTTACGAAATGAAACATATGTGGACGACATTTTGTCGGGTGGATTTTCGATTGAAGAAACCATTGAGTCTCAAAATAATCTAATTTCAGTTCTAAATTCGGCAGGATTCCCATTAAAAAAAATGACTGCCAACCATTCTCGACTACTTGCCCAATTAGCCCCAGATGATTTATATGATTTGAATATGCTGAGACTTTATGAGAACAGCTCTACAAAAACTCTGGGTATAAAATGGAACGCCTATAATGACACATTTTCGTATTCTCCCGTTGACATACAAAATCAGTCACATGTAACAAAACGCCAGGTTCTTTCGTCCGTAGCCCAATTGTTTGACCCAGCAGGTTGGGTAACACCGGTAATTATAACTGCAAAAATGCTAATGCAACAACTTTGGTTGGAAGGTTGTAACTGGGATGAACCCATTAGTTCAGATTCGTTCTGCACCTGGCAAAATTTCTTGTCTGACTTTCCCCACATTGAAAAAATCACAATACCAAGGTGGATACAATACATGCCCAACGACCGCTTAAATATCCACGGATTTTGTGATGCATCTAAGGCCGCATATTGCTCATGCGTTTACTTACTTAAATGTTTTTACAAACTTACTCGTGGCTAAAAGTAAAGTCGCACCAATTAAAACAGTATCGTTACCTAAGTTGGAACTTAGCGGTGCTTTGCTTCTTGCCAAACTTATTAATTATGTTCTAACGGTATTCAAACTCGATGCCAGTTCAATAAATTTATGGACAGATGCGTCTATAGTACTTGAGTGGCTTTCCAAGCCACCAATGTCTTGGGAAACCTATGTGGCGAACCGCACATCCCAAATTCATGAACTTGCTCCAAGCGCAAGGTGGAGATATGTGCCCACGCATGACAATCCTGCAGATGTAGGCACACGAGGTTGTAAACCTCAAGATTTAATCAATAATTTATTATGGTGGAAGGGTCCATCTTGGCTAACCACCCCCGAAGAAAATTGGCCGAAGAAAAACCCATTGGAATTTGTTGCCAAAAAACAAATTATTGAAACATTTCACAGCTCCACTCAGCAAGGTGATATATTGCTTAGGTTTTCTTCATATAACAAAGCCTTAAGAGTTCTCGCATACGTTTTTAGGTTATTCTTTAATAGCCACAGTCGCTTCAAAAATTCTCAGAAATGTCATTCCATAGATCTAAATTTTAGGGAAATACAATTCGTTAAAGCCCGATTGATAACTCTTTCCCAGCAACGATTTTATGAAACTGAGTACAACAATCGTTTGAACTCTAAACCCATTTCTAATAAGAGCGATCTGTCTACACTAAATCCATTCTTAGATACTGACAGAGTTATGCGAGTAAATGGCAGACTTTCAGACTCATTGCTCCCATATCGAGAACGATATCCTATAATATTGCCCGGAAATTCAAGACTTTGCCACCTTTACTTACATCATTTGCATACGTTTGTGGCTCATGCAGAATGTAACCAAATGTGTAGGTTTGTGCAAACTGAATTTTATGTATCACGACTAAAACCCAGAGTGAAAAATATCATTCATAAATGCAAAGTATGCATTTTACACAAACATAAACCAAATGGCCAAATCATGGCCCCACTACCCCCTGAGCGATGTACATTCTCACCCCCATTTCACATAACCGGTGTGGACTTTGCCGGTCCTTTTGACCTTAAAAGTTCTACTTTACGAAAATCTCCCATTCTGAACGGATATGTCTGTGTATTTGTTTGCTTCGCAACGAAAGCGATCCACTTGGAAGCATGTTCAGACTTATCAGCTGCCGCCTTTGAAGCAGCATTTTCTCGCTTCGTTGGGAGGCGGGGGACTCCCTCATCGGATAGTTTCGGATAATGGGCGTAATTTTGTTGGTGCTAGCAGGAAATTATTAAGGGAATTTTCGCAATTTCTGAAATCGGCATCAGATGACATATCTCAAAAATACGCGATTAATGGATTTGACTGGAAATTCATTCCTCCCCACGCACCTCACATGGGCGGCCTTTGGGAAGCCGCAGTTAAAAGTTTTAAAACCCATTTTAAAAAAATCGCTGGGTCTCATAGGTTCACGTTTGAACAGTTCTCCACCATATTAGCTCGAATAGAGGGTGTTTTAAACTCGCGTCCCATTAGTGCAATATCACAAGATCCGACAGATCTAAAAGCCTTGACGCCCGGTCACTTTTTAAAAGGATCGCCGATATTGTCATTCCCGGAGCCATACTCCACGAATATTTCTCTAATAAATAGATGGTTGAAGGTAAAAGCTTTGCATCAGCAATTCTCAGTGAGATGGAAAGACGATTATCTTAAGGCCTTAATCGAGCGATATAAGTGGAAATCTCCCACTCCCGATTTAAAAATAGGTGACTTAGTAATTGTGATGGATGACTTGCTTCCTCCAAGCGAATGGCGCTTGGGAAGAATTACTAAAACGTACCTTGGCTCAGATAATCACGTGCGTATTGCCGATATACGTACTGCCAATGGAATCATTAATCGAGCCATAACTAAGCTTTGTTATTTGCCATACTCAAACACAGCAGATTCCGATTAAACTTGTTAATTCCCCAAAACATACCTTATGCGCATTCTTCACTTTTGTGAAGGATGTGCCTCACGTTAATCGCTCTATGTATTTACACTTACAGATCGCCTTCAAGGTATCAATCCCATAAACCAGATGTATACAAGTGTAAATTGTGCAACCAATTTCATACTCTCAAAGTATGCCCAAAGTTTTTAAGAATGAAACCACAGGAACGCACGGCAATGGTTTTAAAGGAAACGTATTGCGTCAACTGCTTGGCCAGAAGCCATCGATTCCGGGACTGCAAATCGGAGAATATGTGGCGAAAATGTGATAGGCCCCATCACATCACCCCAGAATCGCCGGCAATCTACGCCCCAACACAGCGACAGAAACCATCAAAACAACAATATCCGTTACAACAACAGCAAGACAAAGAACGACAACTCCAAGAAATCGAACAATAGCAACAAAAGGAACCAAAACAAGCCGAAGGATACCAACAATAACAACAATAGCAATGCGCCATCAGCTCCAAATCAACTAATATTGTCTGAAGCAATTCGTGCGCTTGCTTCAGATCTTTGCTCTTCACAACCATAATCTGGCCAGGCGGCATGTCTAAACTGAACGGTTTAGACTTAATTAAGTTTAATTTGTATGAATTTTAATTTGAACTTTGTTATAAAACTATTTCTGAATTCTATATACTCGTAGTTTTAAAACCATTGTAAATTATAACGAAGCTACTGATTACCCTAAAATCTTATTGTGAATTACAAAATAAGTATCTCAAATACATCTTTTAAAACTTCTTGGCGGATTGGCGAACTTCAACTCGTCCACTTTTCCAGCACCCTTCAACTGGTGAGCACTCTCTACGAAAATAAAACTCAATTCTTCTAAAACTAACCCTATTGGTATTTGTTCATATTTTCCTTATAATTAATTACTCTCGAACTCTTATATTTCGAGAATTCCTGTCGAGCGATTAATTAACCTATCTGTGTTAGTGTTGATCCCCACTGTGGTCTCCCCAACCTACAAGTGAAATACAGTCCACTCCATCCACTCCACTCTCTTCGTATTGGCGAAGTTACTGCCCTCCGATATCTCCACACTAAGATTCAGCAGCATTCATCACCAGTACCAACGCAAATTTCTCCAATATTACTTAATGATAGGCCATTATTTGCTGTAACAGATCCATATTTTAAGGAATTCGGTAAGGCATAAGATCTTCGTTTCGAGCTAACAAATTTATAAAATGATTTGGGATTCTCCCTCAGCCGATTTTTTATATTTATCAAGTAATTGCTATATGATCTTTTATTGATTATATTATATTCCGATCTTGCAATGCAGTATTTACTGTAATCACTAGAGGATCCATATTTTTTAAACTTCTTATATAGTTTTTTTTATTCTTTTTTTTGATAATTGACTATTATTCCAAGGAGGGCCAATGGGACTCACCTTCAGAACCAGAGGGACTGACTTATGAATACAATCATTCAGTATATTGTAAAGTACTTTTATTGATTCATTAATAAAGTAATACAAATTATCGATTTGATATACAAATTTATCGATAGCACGAATATCGGTATTGGAAAGATCTGTTAGGCTGCCTAGAAAGGCCGACCCTAGTATGTCCAGTCGTCCTTTACTCAGAGCGGGGCAGTCGCATAGCAAGTGCTCAATGCTCTCCACTTCTTCCTCATCTCCACAGCTTCTGCAGAAGTCATTAGAGTTAACACCCAATCTTTTGGCGTGTTCGCCCATAAAGCAGTGTCCCGTCTGAACTGATACTAACGTAGACAATCCATTATTCTCTAGTGCGAGGAGATATTTTGATCTTCTCAGGTCATACCTTGGCCAGATTTGTCTAGCTACCCTGCAGGTGCCGATTTCTGGGCTGCCTAATAGCCTCTTGCCTAAGCCAAAGCTTGCACGTGGATAGTGGCGCCCCAATATATGCAAATTCTTCGAGAATTTGTAAATTCGTCCCTTTCTTAGCAAGTTCATCGGCTTTGCAGTTCTCCGGGATATCCCTATGCCCAGGCACCCATATGAGGTGTATATTAATCTGCTCAGCGATCTCGTTAAGAAATCTGCGGCTGTCGAGGGCTGTTTGTGAATTTAGGGATGTTGCCTCCAGAGAATTGATGGCAGCCTGGCTATCCGAGTAAATGCCAACGCCAGTGTTAGTTACTATGTTGCGACTCAGCCACTTGGCTACTTCCCATATTGCCATTATTTCGACTTGATAGACACTGCAGGTATCTGGTAGTCTGTGAGCTATATACAAACTAAGCTCTGCGCAATGTACTCCGAAGCCAACCTTTTCATCAAGCTTCGAACCATCCGTGTGAACGTAGAGATGGTTTCTATGGTTTCTTCCAATCCATTCATCTCTGGCGGGAATCATAGTAATGTAATTTCTCTCGAAGGTGTACACAGTTGGTATATAGTACCTCCACATTGAAAGGCAGCAACTTCTCTCGCCACAATATTAATCGGCACTATATGGAGAAGGACTTGTAGAGACTCGGTCGCTGTAGTCCTTAAGGCTCCGCTTATGCTCAGGCACGCTGTTCTCTGAACCTTTGTTAGTAGGTTGGTGATGGTTAGTTCGTCAGTTGCCGTCCACCATACCACAATGCCGTATAACAGTATAGGACGAACTACTGCTATATATATCCAGTGGATAATTTTAGAAGAGAGGCCCCACCGCGACCCTACAGCCTTTTTGCAGGAATATAAGGCGACGTTGGCCTTCCTTACACGTTCCAATACGTTAAGTCTAAATAACAGTTTTCTATCTAGAATTATTCCTAAAAATTTTGCAATTTCAGAAAAGACTAGATCTGTTCCGTTTATCCCAGGTGGAGGATCCACATGTGGGGTTTTATTCATCTTAGTAAAGAGAATCAATTCTGTCTCGTTGGGTTTACGCCCAAACCGCTGCTTCTGGCCCATCTAGGCAATTTGTTCAGAGCCACCTGTAGAATGTCTCGGAGGACGTTTTCGAATTTGCCACTGACTGCGATTGCCACGTCGTCCGTATATGCCACGACCTTGCAGCCACAACGTTCTAGATCTAGCAGGATTTCATTCACCGCTAAGTTCCAAATTAGTAGAGACAGTAATCCTCCTTGTGGGGTCCCTGTTTACAAACCTTGTTAGAGTTGTGGACCCAAGACATGCTGTTATGCGTCTTCTGTTGGTGAATTCCTTGAAATGCAGGAACGCATTAGTGCTCACAAGTTCGTGCAGGGCTGATTCTGTAGACTTCCCCTTGTTGTAAGCATATTGGTTCACCGACAGGAGTTTTGTATTCAGGTTTTCCCTGATGAAATAATCTAAAAGTCTTTCCAGACCTTTCAATAGGAAGGAGGATAGGCTAAATAGTTTGAAGTCTTTTGGCTTAGTGTGTGATATCTTCCCCACTTTAGGTATGAATACCACTTTGGTATCCCTCCATTGGTTCGGGATGTATGAAAGCCTGATACAGCCTACATAAATTTTCTCCAGCCAGGGGATAATGTTCTTTAACATTTTCTGCATTTCTGCTGGAGTGATGCCATCTGGTCCAGGTGACTTGAAGAGCTCAAAGCTGTTAATAGCCCGGCTTATTCTGGATCTCTCAGTCAACAAGCTAGCAACGCTTGCAGTCCACTCGCATTCTTGTTGATCTTCGGGTTCTGTTGGTGAGTTCCCCGGGCAATGTGTGTCGAGCAGTATATGCGGCGACTACTCGTTGTTTTTGGTCCAGTTATTTGCCTCATCCTGCAAGTAACCCACTGTACAGAGTGAAGTTGATAGTATTTTCCTCAGTCTTGCGGCGTCGGAGACATTTTCCACTAGTAGCATATTAAGTTTTGAATAATCGGTTCAGTATCTTTTGAGATTTGTTTTTGACTTATCAGTATTGGAATGTGATTTTGCAGGTAAAAGAATCTTCAAACCTATTGTTGGATGATAACGGTCCTCAGGATACGTAACAGCATTCGAAGGACACAATGATACATCAAGTCTAATAATTTTCCAAATGAATTGTATATATGATTGATTTGAAAAAGTCCTGATTTCAATACAGATTCGATAAATTCCACAGAATGTCCACTAGAGACAAAAGGATTTAAATGATCTACGTCAGGTGAATGATTCCATATATCTGTGGGCAAGTTAAAGTCACCAAAAACAGCAAAAATATCAAAAGCTTTACAGGTATGAAATATAGACTCAATAACAGTTAAATGCGATTGATATATTTCCGCAGGAGAACCAGGAGGAATGTAGGAGCAGGAAATAATTAAATATTTATCTCTAATACGAATTTTTACAGAAACAAATTCGATATCAGGATTTGAACAGGAAACAAGCATATCTGAGGATAGTTCAGTAGAAATTGCTATAAGCACACCACCACCAGTTTTTTACATCCAATCTTGCGATTACAATTACATATTTAATAATTTATCACATAATATTTCGGAATAATGAATAGTATCATGAAGCCAGGTTTCAGTCACTACAATGACATCGTAGTTAAACCCAAAACTGTCAGCATAGAGAGACGATAATTTTGTATTTAATCCCCTCACATTCTGATAAATGATATGTAATACCATATCAGATGGGGAGATAATCAGTTTTTTGAAGAATTTTCATTTCGAGTAGGCAAATGTAGATTATCCGTAGGTTCATTATTCTTATAAACATGCTCGTGAATAATTGCATTCGGGAGATAAAATGAAGGATTAACAACATCATTAAAATTATCTACAGGAACAATAATATTATATAATGATTTGCTTCTTTTCACAGAGTATTTAAATTTATATATTTTCAGATCAATGTCAGTTTTTAACTTTGTTTTAATGTAATGAGAAATATCCTCAACGGTTGTATTTGCAGCGAAACGGGCAGCAAAAACAGTTTTCATGGGTGCCACAACTTTCAGTTCTTTTGGAGCATTAACAGGTTTACCATTATTCATAGTAGAATTTTTTACAAATGGAGAACTTGACGGAGAATAGAACTTATTCGATCCAGATGGGGTTAAGTCCAAAGTAGGTGTAGCTGCAGATAACATTCTATTATCAGATGGTTTAAACACCGTATTTTGATTCGTAGAAGAAGCGTATTGGATTTCAGGTTTATCAACATATACAGAGATAGAAGACTTCGGGACAGAAACATGATTCTCCCCAACTTTTTCCAAAGAAATCATATCACTCTTATTGGAAAACCCTGTACTAGTTATTATTAATATTCATTCATATCCATTTCATTAACTTTTAATAACTGCTACTGCATGTAATTATTGACTTCATGCTTGCTTATGTTTGTATAGAGCTACCCTATTACTTTGCATCATTCGGGTTTGTCGCTATGAGAGCATTAAAGTACAGTAGAGTTTAAATCAGGAATTGCCAAATTTTTTTTGCATGGGTATTAGTAATGTTAGTAACAGACACCATTCTGATATTCATACAAAATAAAGAAAATGATAATCAAATACATCTGGTTAGAAATGGTTTAAATTTAAACCTTTTCTAACCAGGTGTATTTGACAGCCATTTCTTTGCACTGTTACGCGCCGATATTTGTCTTAGAAATCAAAACATAAATAAAAAGGTCGAAATCTCAAAAGAAAATACTAAGTCAGTTTGGCATGGTAAGATGAAGTCAGCCAGGCTAGCTCTGTCAGGTTGGTAAGTCCTTGTCCCGTATTTTCAGCGCATAAACATATTTAATAAACACTCCATGCCACGGAAACCAAAATGTTTATATAAAAAAATATAAAGCTAGAGTAACTGTTGAATTATGTATATTCCAGAAGGAAAAAAACTAAGGTTATGTTCGAAATCAGTGTAGTATTATCGATCTGTAACGAAATGTGGCATGACAAGATGTCACGTCATGCCGAGGTACACTTCCCCCACCCATATGCCTTGACAGTGCAAGTACCTGTATTTTACTCTGTCCCTATTATGACCACCTTCCAACCCTAAAGCTTGTGTTTACTCAACATCCCTCCAATTGAAAGAATTTAGCAAATCATATTTTGAATATGATACATTCCATTTTCTTTTATTTAGTAACGAGCCAAAATAGAAAAAAATATATATATAATTATGACTTAGATCATTATTTACTTGGTTTAATTATTCTTTAGGGAAACTAACCAAGGTCGATTAAGGTCAAACTGGTTCTGTGCAACTGCACCGAACCAAAACAAAAATCCAACACAAAACAAAAAGATAAAAGAAGAAATTGCCGCTTAAATGTTAACTGAATCAAGAACAGGAGATCAAAATAATATATGTATACACAGGAATATGAATATGTATTTGTGCATGTAAGTTTTTGTATAAGTATAATCCCTGCAGCTAAAATCATTTCTAGTTGCGTATTGAACCAGTCATAAGCTAGTTGCAATGTGACCTATGCAAACCCATTCGCATCTCTGCCAGCAAAAACGATTATCTGAGCTGCTTTTCAGTACTTGCATGGTACCTAAGTACATGGTGGTTGCAGATCGACACGTTCGTCTCTCTGTCGTCAGCAGCAGAGAAATACGCAAAAACGATTGTCTGAACTGCTTACGAGCAAGTACTCGCTTGGTGGTGGCAGAGTAAATGTGTCTCTCTCCCACCACCGTTCTCTTGTACTCTCTTATTCACTAATATAGTAATAACTGAACTAGATATTAACTAGTGCTGAATTGTAAACAAATGAACTGGATGGGTGCCTATGACAAGCCAATGTTAAAATCGATAGTTCCTTATATGAAAAAAGGACAGATATGTTACTATTTTGAAGTAAAAAGCAACTAGTTTATTTCTATATACAAACTTGTCATTTTGGCTGTAAATCAGCTGATTTACGAGCAAGTACTTGCTTGGTACTACTTGGTGGGAGAGTGGCACGTGTCGGGAGAGCGACACGTATCGCTCTCCCACCACACAATGAGCGAGACTCACCCTCTTCTGATTGTTTGTTAGAACAAAAACAAAAATTTCCCGTTGATTTTGCAGTCGATTGCTGAGTTGAAAAACTGTGATTTTTTCTTTTTTCATGCATTGTGTGTTTTTTGTTAGAAGTGGATGTGTGTTCTTTGTCGGATAAAAAATTGAAGCTGTCTCTAAAAAAAATATACAAAGCTTTAATTGGTAATAATGCGTTGTTAAGGTCAAATTTCGTGTCAGTAAAAAAATTAAAAAACATTTTTTCAGATTCCATCATAGCCCAACCATCCCTAGGAGAAAAGGATCCAGAACAATTACTACGCCAGGTGATGCTGTTGTCAAAAAAGAAACAGTTCCGGCAAAATGCTGCCAGTAAAAACCCACATCTACCAAGTAGTGACAATAGCTGCAACAATGAAATTTTTTAAAATTAAGTAAAACATATTTATGATATTTTTTAATATTGAATTTTATAAGTACATACCATTTTTTATAAATTATTTTTTTTAAGAGTTACAAAAAAGAGTTAAGATTGAATTTTATACTTTTAAGTTCCTTATTTTTTTAATAATGTTTATTTTTTAATAAATTAAAAGAACAATGAAATAGGTGGTTTTAATAAACTGGTATACAATCATGAAAGATGCATCTAGAGCGCAACTGGTATCGATTGAAGTAGTATATAACTATAAAGTTTAAAAGTAGTATGAAACTACTATCGAATTGACTAGAAAAAAACTATAAATAACAAACTAGAATGCGATTAGTTAACCGAGAACTGGTCCAAATACAGTAATAACTGAACTAGATATTAACTAATTTAGATAACAACTAGTGATACAACTAGTACTGAATTGTTAAAAAATGAACTAGTTGCGTCCCTATGACAAGCCAATGTTAAAATCGATAGTTCGTTATATGGACAAAAGACATATGTTACTAGTTTGAAGCTAGAACCAACTAGTAAATTTCTATATACAAACTAGTAACTTTGGCTGCAGGGATTATATGTATAAGTATTTGTACATGTATAGGTATGATTATATGTATCCCAGTGGTATAACATGAAGCCATCGCCACAAAGGACGGGTGCAGGGGTTAGCTCTTATTTGTTATTTCTATAAATCGCTATGGATGTGACATGTAAAAAAGACAAACCGCCTTCACCAGGAACTAAAACCCTATGTTCTTATACTAAGCGGTGCCCACTATTCGCCACCGTATTCCATAGCCCTAAGTAATGCACATATCTGGTTTTTTTCTACGACACATTTTTCATCGTCATTAAAAAAATCCCGTTAAACAAAATCAACCACCACCCGCAGTTCCTTGTTAAAAAAGAAAAATACAGATCTTCAGTTGTTTCTTATTGGGCAGGGTGAACAGAAGAAATTATAAGGTGATAATGAGTATTTACTTATATTTTAGATGAACATAAAAAACGGAATAAACATATTCAAGGTAAAGTATTTTTATAATGGAACAAATTTAATTGTTTTGAATTATATTTTCTAGATCAACTTAAATTCCTGGCAGAAGCTACAACAAAACAAAATGTGCTTCTAAACGCCCTGCACAGAAATCAAACCGAAGCACAATGGTTTAGAATAAAAATCGATCGGCCAAAATTTAATAACTTTTATTCTAGTAAACATTTTTGAGTTCAAGGACCCAAGGATTATTTTGAGATATTAACATTGAAAATCGGGCTATCGGCTATATTTTTGAAATTGGGCTAAAGTTGACTACTTTTCTTATTTTTGGATTTAAACGATAAGTAATATTTCTATTTTTGTTTTATAAGAATCATATTACATACCCATTTATAAAATGTATTTAAGATATGACTAAAAATAAAACTGTTCTTACTGAAAGGGTATGTCACAATGAGCTCGCCATATAACCACTAAGATAGGAGTGTCGAATTGGGTGGTTAATTGGCGTTAGGGGAGATGGTTCCACCTACGAGGGACCGGCACTGCCACCCGTCCATTGTAGGCGGTGTGGTTTCTAGGTAAAATGTGCTAGCGCTTTTGGTGTCGAAAGGTTATGCAGCGAGGGGTCAATAACCCCCTTCGTAGGACATGCCTATGTTAAATTCACCAGGTAAAAGCATGGCAAGTAGATTGTGAGGGACTAGCGGTAGTTCTTTAAGGCCTAGCGAATATAGACGTGCGGCACTAGTCCCCTATACCACTGGGATAAGTATTTGTACATGGATCCCAGTGGTATAGGGGACTAGCGCCGCACGTCTATATTCGCTAGGCCTTAAAGAACTACCGCTAGTCCCTCACAATCTACTTGCCATGCTTTTACCTGGTGAATTTGTATTTAAGGGATAAAAACAATATGATTTTATAAAGAAAGTAAAAACAATTTTATTTTTAGTCATATCTTAAATACTTATACATATTAAAAATGCATGTGTAAAAAATGCATGTGTAATAATTCTTATAGAATATAATCTAAATAAAATAAAAAAATACTTCAAATTTTCTTGTAAGGTTACCATAAAAAACATATAAATTTTACTTTTCGTTTAAATCAAAAAATAAGAAAAGTAGTCAACTTTGGTCCAATTTCTCAAATATACCCCATAGCCTGATTTTCATTGTTAAAATCTCAAAATAATCCTTGGGTCCTTGAACTCAAAAATGTTTACTAGAACAAAAGTTACTGAATTTTGGCCGATTATTCTGAACCACTGTGCGTCGGTTTGTTTGCTATGCAGGGCGTTTAGAAGCACATTTTGTTTTACTGTAGGATTTTAGTTTATCTAAAAAACATAATTCGAAACAATTAAATTAGTTACATTATAAAAATACTTTACCTTGAACCGCTTAGTATAAGAAACATAGAACATTATTTCCTGGAGAAGGCGATGTGTCTTTTTTACATGTCACATGCATAACGATTTATAGAAATAGCAAATAAGAGCTAACCCCTGCACCCGCCCTTTGTGGCGATGGCTTCATGTTATACCACTGGGATAGGTATGATTATATGTATAAGTATACATATATGTGTGGGTGTATGTGTATGTATATGTATAAATTTAAGTATATGTATGTATATGTACAAGTTAATTATAATTATAAGAGTGTGTATGTATGTACTTTTAAATTCTATGTATAAACCCTGTAGGAAATGCCATTAGTAAAATTGTAGTGATTTACTTGTGACATTGTCAGTAGTACTACAGACAAAATGTGCCCCTGCCCATGTAATCTCCTATAGACATTTAACATTAGCTGTCATTGAAAAACCACCAGTAGACATTTAATCCAAAGATTCAGTAGTAAATGTTAAATGTCAAAGTAATTCATATAGAGACATTTGAACCAAAGATTCAGTAGTAAACTTTAGTGACCCTGGTCTACATCTTTATAAAGGTGGGCGCAGTACACTAAAACACATATATTTATATGCTCACTTTCTTCGAGGCTGGCTAAACCTTTTATTCATTTAATTAACAAAAAATAATAAATACTGGAATGTACATACAATTAAATTCATTTAATATTGACAATAGTTTCTCCAAACACTTCCTAGAAGGAGTTGTTTCTATGTACCACTGCTTTAACTTCTCCCTCAACGTAAATTTCGGAACGCCAAAATCTTCCGAATTCTCCACAAAATCTTCACTTTCTTCCACAATCTTCATTTCGCTGTTTTCTTGCTCACATTGCAAACTTCTATTTTTAAATGATATTGTTTGTTTTTTACAAGTCTTTTATAATTTCTTTTACTCATTTTTTTATTTTTATAAAATAATTGTAATCATCCTTTTAACACATAAAAATTATTTTCACAAAACGAACGCGTGCTTCCTTGACAGAAGAAAATAAGGGAATGAAAAAAGAACAGTTGTCAAAAAATCTCTACCTGCTGACTGCGCAGCTGCGCATTCTGCAGGCAGCTATTATAATGCGCAGTCAAACAAAAAAGACAAGCAATGACAATGTCGCCATAAATACTGTACAACAGTTGTCTGTAAAGTATTTCTACTCGCGCATAAAAGGAAAGTTGTAGACTTTTTACCTTGTTCAATTGTCACTATAGAACAAGTGGTGACATAGAGACATATGGTGCCTGGCTGACTGCAGGGAACTTAACTATAAATATGTGTGAGTATTTGTGAAATCGTATGTACAATAAAGTGTATTATTTACACTTGATCATGTGGTACATACTAAAATGAATTTACATATGCAAACACATTTAGGTTATAGGCTCGCTCTGGCAGTTAACAAATTGATAACTATTTGTTAATATTTAAATAATTATAAATTAATAATATTGCGATGATAATATTATAAACACAATACTCAAAATTTTATCGTATGTTTACATCACCGATCGTTAACGATGCAATCCTTTGGAGTTGGAACCTTTTAAGGGCGTACTGGTCGCCGCAACTTCCAGTACGACTTTATAACGATATGTCGAGAAAAATATAAAACGTTGGGAAAACTTCCGTGTCTGCCGGAATGCTGGTGGTCAGTGGTCTAGCGCAGGCTGTCGTTGATCTGCCGTGATGCTGCCTTGGATTTGCGCAAGCAGACGACAACTGCCTGAGGATGCCGTGGTCTGACGCTGAAATGCTGACGGTGGCTGTCGAAGTTTGGTAACGCTGGAGTTGTCCTCGAGTTTTGTGACGCTGATGTTGGCCTCGCGCTCCCACCGCGCCGTGGTTGATACCCTTTTGGGATTTCCAACGTCAGTTGAGGTTAGCTTCACCGTTGATTAGTGCCGACCGCTTTAATGCACGTTGTATCCTAATAAATTTTAATTTTGTTTGAAACGACACTCAGCCAGATTTGTCTAGCTACCCTACAGGTGCCGATTTGTGTCCATCTGTCGTTGGACTGCCTGATTTCCTCTTGCATTATCCAAAGCTTGCACGTGGATAGTGGCGCACCAATATATGCAAATTCTTCGAAAATTTGTAAAGTCGTCCCTTTCCTAGCAAGTTCATCGGCTTTGCAGTTCCCCTGGATATCCCTATGCCCAGGCACCCATATGAGGTGTATATTAAACTGCTCAGCCATCTCGTTAAGAGATCTGCGGCAGTCGAGGGCTATTTGTGAATTTAGGGATGTGGCCTCCAGAGAATTGATGGCAGCCTGGCTGTCCGAGTAAATGACAACGCCAGTGTTGGTTACTATGTTCCGACTCAGCCACTTGGCGACTTCCCATATTGCCATTATTTCGGCTTGATAGACAATGCAGGTATCTGGTAGTCTGTGAGCTATATCCAAATTAAGTTCTTCACAGTGTACTCCGAAGCCAACCTTTTCATCAAGCTTCGAACCATCCGTATAGAAGTGGAGATGGTTTCTATTTCCGGGTATTCTGCCATCCCATTCATCCCTGGCTGGTATCATAGTGATGTAGTTCTTCTCAAAGGTGCGCACCGTTAATATATAGTCCACTCGGTCGGTTACCATAGCACTACACTTTGATATCCTCATGTGACCGTAGTTCTTGTACCTCCACATTGATAGGAAGTTTAATCTTAGTGCCGCTTTGGTTGCAACTTCTCTCGCCACAACATTAATCGGCAGTATATGGAGAAGGGCTTGTAGAGACTCAGTCGCTGTAGTCATTAACGCTCCGCTTATGCACAGGCAGGCAGTTCTCTGAACCCGTGATAGCAGGTTTGTGATGGTTAGTTTGCCAGTTGCCGTCCACCATACCACAATGCCGTATAACAGTATTGGACGAACCACTGATATATATATCCAATGGACAATTTTAGGAGAGAGGCCCCACCGCGACCCTACAGCCTTCCTGCAGGAACATAGGGCTATGTTGGCCTTCTTTACACGTTCCAGTACGTTTTGTCTGAATGACCGTTTCCTATCCAAAATTATTCCTAAAAATTTTGCACTTTCAGAAAAGACTAGATCTGTTCCATTTATACGAGGAGGAGGGTCCACATGAGGGACATTATTCATCTTAGTAAAGAGAACCAATTCTGTCTTGTTTGGGTTAACACCCAAACCGCTGCTTCTGGCTCATCTAGCCAACTTGTTCAGAGCCACCTGTAGAATATCTCGGAGGATGTTTTCGAATTTGCCACTCACTGCGATTGCCAGGTCGTCCGCATATGCCACGACCTTGCAGCCACAACGTTCTATATCTAGCAGGATTTCATTCACCGCTAGGTTCTAAATTAGTGGAGACAGTACTCCTCCTTGTGGGGTCCCTCTGTTTACAAATCTTGTTAGAGTTGTGGACCCTAGACATGCTGTTATACGTCTTCTGTTGAGTAGTCTTTGAATTAGTCGAATCAAGCTAGAGTTCACCTTTAAATGTGACAATGCCGCGATTACTTCATATGGGTGTATGTTGTTAAAAGCCCCTTCTATGTCAAGAAATGCCACCATGGTGAATTCTTTGAAATGTAGGGACGATTCGATAGTGCTCACAAGATCGTGCAGGGCCGATTCCGTAGACTTTCCCTTATTGTAAGCATGTTGGTTCCCCGACAGGAGTTTTGTATCCAGGTTTTTCCTAATGAAATAATCTAAAAGTCTTTCCAGACTTTTCAATAGGAAAGAGGATAGGCTAATTGGTCTGAAGTCTTTTGGCATAGTGTGCGATATCTTCCCCGCTTTGGGTATGAATACCACTTTGGTATCCCTCCATCAATTCGGGATGTCTGAAAGCCTAATACAGCCTACATAAATTGCCTGCAGCCAGGGGATAATGTACTTTAACATTTTCTGCTGGGGTGATGCCGTCTGGTCCAGGTGACTTGAAGGGCTCTAAGCTGTTTATATCCCAGCTTATTCTAGATCTCTCAGTCAACAAGCTAGCGATGCTCGCAGTCCACTCGCACTCTTGTTGGTCCTGTTGATCCTCGGGCTCTGTTGATGAGTTCCCCGGGAAATGTGTGTCGAGCAGTACAATTAGCGATTGCTCGCTGTTTTTTGTCCAGTTGTTTGCCTCATTCTGCAAATACCCCACTGTACAAGGAGATGCTGATAGTACCTTCCTCAGCCTTGTGGCGTCGGAGACCTGTTCCACTTCGCCACAGAAGGAATACCAAGATCGTCTTTGCGCCTTCCTAAGCTCCTTCTTATAGATCTTGAGTTGCCCTTTATATACAACCCAATCATTAAAGGCTCCTGTAGATTTCGCCTTGTTGAATAGCTTGTTGCAGGTCTTTTTCTTTGCAGTTAGCTCAGAAGTCCACCATTGGGGTTTAGTTTAACCCTTGTACCTTGTTTTTGGACTGGCTTCTTCAAGGGAACTATTGAATGATGTGGTGATATGCTCGACCAGATTATCCAGACCGGCTTTGTCATTCGGTTCATAATAGGGTGTCCAAAACCGGGACCGGTTAACCGGTTTTGCAACCCAAACCCGTAACCGGTTTCTTAAAAAAATCATTTTCGGCTAACCGAGAAAGCCGGTTTTTCCATGTCGGTTAACCAGTTTTTTTATTTATTGTTTAAAACAAAAATTAATGTATTGATATATTTTTTCTACTTGTTGTAGATACCATTTATACAAGATGCAACAAATAACAACGATGAGGTGGATAATTCTGACAGTTGTTCTGAATATTCTGAAAGTGAATATGAATTGACTGATCTTGAAAATGATTTTGGCTTTATTCCTGATATCATGTTGTAATAAATAAAGTCAGGAAGTACATCAAAGCATTTAATAAGTCGTCCATGAAGCACAGAGCACTTCAAGCATACGTTCAAGAACGGAAAGACAAATAGCTTCGACTTTTGTGCGATGTTAAATCCCGACAGAACAGCCAGATACCTCTGATTCGGTTTGATATATAGGTTGTTATATAATTTAAATTTGGATTTATGTCACACACAGAATCGGAAAACGAAATGCAAGCAACATTGTATGATGACTTTGCTCTTTTTGAAAAGTTTAAGAAGAAAACGGAGAAGCTGTGTTACTTATACAATGCTTTAATGACTATCGGACTAATATTGACTACATCAACGTTTGTGAGCTTTTTCAACGTCAAGTTACATAAAAAAATAAAAGAAAAATCATTTAAAAATAATCATTTAAATTGTATTCTATTTTTAAGATATTTGTTACGGGAATTGCCCGAGCGCAAAGTTTCCACGGTATTTTGAACACTAAATACAAAACTCAAGATTTCGAAGCAAAGGTTCTATATTTAAGTATTAAAATTCATATTAAAAGGCAAAGAAATTATGCGTTTATAAAGGAATACACAATGTCTTATTATACTTATACTAACCTTTTGGTATGAAAACAAAGCGCAAATTATTTAAATATTCGAAATTAAAATTACAAGATTTTTATATGATTTTATTGAAACAAAGATATAAAAGTTGTAACCACAAATCAACTTTTCTTATTTCTGCAGAAAAGGCGCTTGCATTCGCTTGAGTTTACTTTAAACTTTTGACATTACATTACATGACGAAAAACAAAAAAATACAACTAATCGATAAATACGACACAAATAAATAAATCGATAACTTCATAAAAGACAGTGGCGTTAACAATATTATTATAAAAAAACATACTAAATGATTTATTATTTTTTTAAGGAAATTTCAGAAATATAATACTTTCTATTTAAAGTAAACAAAAAATTAAACCTGTAATAAACGAAATAAAAATCTATTTTTGTTTACTAATTTTTACTACAAATGATTGTAAGTTGTTTTTTGTTTTACAATAAACATTTAATGAAATTTTAATCACTTTCGTATATTATTTAAAAACCGACCTTAAAACCGGTTAACCGGTTTCGACAAAAAATTATAACCGAAAACCGGGTTTTAAAAAAAGTAATATTTCGGTTAAACCGGAAACCGCTTTTTCGAAAAAACCGGTTTTTTGGACACCCTAGTTCATAAAGAAGTTCAGAGTTGAGGACCACTTTAAAATTTTTCTCATACAGGTGCCACTTTGTCTTCCTCACATTTCTGTGGACAGCAGGTTTAGGCATTTTTTCGGCGAGTTTGAACTCTATATAATGGTGATCCGAGAATGAGTGGTCGTCCAGTACATTCCACCCAATAATTTTGTCTGGCACCCGGTCAGTAGCAAACGTTACGTCTAGTACTTCTTGTCTGTCTTTAATCGTAAATGTCGGTTTATTGCCAATGTTACAAATAGTTAGGTTGGTAGTTAGAATAAAGTCAAGAAGCGAATCACCCCTATTGTTTATATCCGTACTACCCCAGATCGTTAGGTTAGGTTGAAGAGAGGAAACGTTTAAACGTCTCATGTCCATGGACATACACTTAAGCCAGTGGTTCGGCCTGTTGTGCGCTCCTTATTTATGATCTTTTTATACCTCACGAGTTACAGAAAATCGGTACTAGACAGGAATTTTCTCAGTATCTTCCAGTCATATTCTCTGAGATGAGTCAAGTCTGGTAATATGTCGGACCCGAAATGTTGGGATCTTGCATGTGTGAAAGCCGGGCAGCAACACAGAAAATGTTCCATCGTTTCGATGTTTTCTCTGCATGCCCTGCATTCGTCGTTTCCTGCTAGTCCTATGCGATGAAGATGTGCTTGTAAGCTTGAGTGTCCCGTTAGAACACTCATCATCTTACTGATATCGATCTTGTTTAGTTTCAGAAGACTTCTTGTTTTTTTTCATTTGGGTCACCCCACAGTATCTTTGCAGTTGCTCCTACTGTTGCGCTATTCCACACAGTTTTGTGAGCCATCAGTGCCCTGTACTTCAACTCATTTTTCGTGGCTTCGAAAGGTTTCCAATTTTTCAAGTTTATTACTCGAAGTTCTCTGCCCTTTGAAGCCAAGCTGTTTGCCCTTTCATTTCCAATCACTCCGTTGTGTCCTGGTACCCAGCAAATACGCAATTTACCATGGGCTGAGTAATCATTTATCGTTCTTTTACAGTCCTGACCCTTTCCGATGTTATTGCTTTAATCGTCATTTGGCTATCTGTGAAGATGTTGGCATATTTAGGCTTTGTCGTGTTACTGAGCCAGTTCACACACTCCGTGATTGCACGAACTAACCCAGATAGTATAATGAGCGTTCGTGTCTGCGCCAATAATCAGCTCGAGCTCGTCAGACGTTGCTTCTTTTACTACTTCCCTGAAGAGAGCTGTCGGTATTGCCGCTTCATAAGGAAAGTAACTGGAGACCACCCAGTATATGCGATTACCAATCTCCAGACTAGCAGCTGTTTGGCCTTTACCACTTAACTTAGTCAGGAGAAAAATACTTAGATCTTTTCTGGCCAAAATGCAGGTTCTTGGAGTGCCTTCACAGTTCGCCACAAGCAGTTTAAAGTTTGGTGTCTTGATACCGCACACCCGTCCTCCTACTACATAGGGCTCCTGGATCAGGACTATGTCTACTGCACCTGAGGACAGGCGCAGCAATAGAGCCGCTGAGGCTGCTTTAGCATGATGGAGGTTAATCTGTAGAATTCTTACCATCATTGGTAATCGACAGATTGACATCCACCCCGACAAGGGTGTTATCGAACTCTTCGTCCGTATCATCGGGGAGCATGTCCCCGCCAGATGCGTCAAAGAGTCTGGAGACTTCCTTCAGCCCCTCAGTATCCGAAGTAGTGTTTTCATCCTCAGAGAATGTCGTTACAGATCTTCTGTTAGAGTTAGAGTCACCAGAAATAATAATTGTGTGGACCTCCGCCCTTCCAGAAAGCCTTGCATCAACCACGGTCGACGACTCGCCTTCCGCAGTGGGAGCTATATCCTGCTTGTATACCTTAAAGACTATAGTCTCGAAACCATATTGCAGGGTTGCACTTGCACTTTGTATATGGGAGGTGGATTCAGCGTTAAGGATCAAATTGACCTGACGCTTTTTACCATCCGCCTCACCCACCTTGCTAATTCTCCAATTATGGGTCGGCAGACCAGGATTGGAATCTTTTATTATCTCTAATATGTCAGCCGGGTTGGAGGGCTCTTCTGTAACCCAGGTGATGGCTCTAGGGTGACTAGGGATGTTGTTTTTTTCGACAACATCCAACTGGGCACCGGCCACACCTCACCCGCTCGACGCAGAGCAGCCTTATACAGATCTACTGATCTGGCATCACCGAAATATAAGAGCTTTACTCTCCCCTGATGCCATCCTGCATCGTTGCAGACTGGTGGTGTGCCCGGCATTTCTCTTCGGACATCGAGGTAATGAGCCATTATGGCGGATTGCACATGGCTCCATTTGTCCTTGAGGATGGATCCATCCTCACTACTTCTGTCTATAACGGCCATCACTAGACTCTCCTTCGCCACTTCATTGAAGGGCTTGGTGAGTGTTCTGTTGATGGTGACATTAGGGCCTCTTGCCTTTTTTGAAGGCAGGGGTTCATCAGGTGATCTGATTCTTTTGACTTTATTAGCCGTTAACACAGCTGAATTTGTGGCTCTTTCAGCCGACTGATTGGCCTTAGAAGCATCTATGACGCCTTTAGCCCAGGTAAGTGACTATTTTTGTTTTTCGGTAAGAGCCGAAACCTCAACAGCCTCCAACTTCGTCAAAACTCTGAGCGCTATCCAGTGCTCATTGTGCTTCCGTTTTGACGGTCGGACATGACGTTTTCCCCTCACCGTACCACCTGTTGTGAGTACTGGGGGGAAATTTTCACCATGTTTGGTGTGGTCGGCTTTGGCCAAGACCAACGGACGGACAGTAGGATGATTGGGGAACCCCGCTCATCGCAACGCGAAGGCATCCCCGTCGACGAATTTATTAATTTCTGTATTAGCCCGTAATAGGTACTACGATGTAGGCCTTCCAGACTATTTAAAATTTTTTTCTGCGATTGCGTAATAGTAACTGCGTAATAGATTTTAACTATCCGGGTGGGTGTATGTATATCCAGAACCCTTCAGACGAACAATGGTCATCATAAGTCCATGTTTTGGTATAGCCCCCACACAAAGGTACCTCAAGATTTTACTTCTTAGCACAACAAACTCAACAAATATCAAAGAATAAAAAAACAGTTGACAAGCAATCTATGGTGTAGTGTATGCAAAATTCGGCATGTCTGATCTTAACGCCGCTTCCCTTTTTTATTATAATTAACACCTGAATGTACTGGAGCTAGAGCCACTTTATAGTACACCGATTTTCTGTCTGGCTATTTAAAAATACTTAAGTACAGGTCGCATTTTCATTCCGATCTTGCTGAAATTTGACAATAATGTCCATTTCATACCTGGGAAGAAATTGGCCAAAGTCGGTTCAGATTTAGATAAAGGCCCTATATAAATTTTCCATCCGAATTGGCCTTTTAGCGCTACAGGAGCTTTTTCATATCCAATCACTTTGAAATTAAGTGGGATTGGGTTTCTTGATCCACATTGTCGAATTTGGTGTAAATCAGATCAGATTTAAATGTAGCACCAAAGTACAAACCTTGCCAAATTTGAAGAAAATTGGTTCGGATTTAGATATAGTCCCCCAATTTCGCAACTAAGCGCTATAAAATACAAATTGTTGTACAAATCATTATCATTGGAAATTGTATTTTTTAAATGGCATCCGAAAGTTCAAAACTCTCTTTGTAAATGTTACAAATGTCCTCCTTTTCTGACACAAAAGTCCTCCTTTCCGAAAATAGGTTATGGTAACCCTGATTGCATGAGAAAACTGCAATATTCGCATGTTCTACTGCTTTCGTTAAGAATTCCGCCATTGCTACCAGCATCTTATGCACAGAGTTGTATTCGTGGCCTAATGACCTAATTAGTCTGGCGACCTGTTTCGCTAACTACACGATCCGTAACACTCACTACGGCGATCCGTAACATTACATTAATTTACATATTTTATGCCATTTTATATTAAAATACTCTTAAATATAGCAAAATAAACATTTTTGTAGCTGGATAGCTTTTCGAAGTTGTGATTCTTGTGTTTCACCATTTGAAGGAATTGAAGGTTAATAAGATTCAAATATGTACAACAAATTAAAATTTTAAATGAGCAAAGCATTATAAAATAAATATAATATAGTTGATATTATTAAACACTTACATATATGTCTCTGTTGTTGCTGCTGACTTCTTCATTCAAATCTACAAGTTTTTGTTCAGAATCTAGGGGGAATTTTTTCTTAAGAGATTGCGGTTCCGTTTTCTGATTCAAAAGAACTGACAACATTGCATTTTGCTCCGCCAGTGCTTCGACAATAAATTTCAGTTGGGCTATATATGATAAAAGAGACGATTATACTATTTGAAATAAAAATATTTTATGCAGAAACTTGAATTTAATACAGGCATTTACATAGGTGAATCATTTAAATTGTTAAAGATATGTACCTTGATTCTGGTTGTCTCTATGTTCCATAGCAACTGAAAATATATGCATTAAAATACATATCTATATATATAAAGCAGAATGTGTGTTTGTTTGTTTGTTGGTTTGTTTGTACCGAATAGACGTCTAAACGGCTGGACCGATCTTCTTGAAATTTTCACAGAATGTACATATGTGGGGCGTGGTGAAAATAGGGTACTTGAATTTTCGATATATCAAGTGGGCGTGGCCCCGCCCACATAAGACAAATTTTAAAATTGAGATATCTTGCACAATTTGTTAGAAAGAGTGCTGTAATTTTGTACATATGTATCTGGTGGCAGTCTACGTGATTGGTCCAAAAATGGGCGTGATCGGACCAAGGGGCGTGGCCCCGCCCATATAAGCCAAATTATGGAATTGAGATATCTTACACAATTTGTTAGCGAGAGTGTTTTACTTTGGTGCATATGTATCTGGTGGTAGTCTACGGGATTGGTCCGAAAAAGGTCGTGATTGGACCATTGGGCGTGGCCACGCCCACATAAGACACATTTTTAAATTGCGATATCTTACACAGTTTGTTAGCGAGAGTGCTGTAAATTGGTGCATATGTATCTTGTGGTAGTCTACGTGATTGGTCCAAAAGTGGGCGGGATCGGACCAATGGGCGTGGCCTCGCCGGAATTTTGAAATGGAGATATCTTCCACAATTTGTTAGCGAGAGTACTGTAATTTTGTGCATATGTATCTGGTGGCAGTCTACGGGACTGGGCCAAAAGTGGGCGGAATCGGACCAATGGGCGTGGCCCCGCCCATGTAAGCCAAAATTTTAAATTGAGATATCTTGCACAATTTTCAGCAAGAGCGTTTAATTTTTTTTACATGTATCCGGTAGCAGTCCACGTGTTTGGTCTAAAAAAGGCCGCCATCGGAGCAATGGGCGTGGCCCCGTCTATATAAGCCAAATATTGAAATCGAGATATCGTACACAATTTGTAAAAGAGAGCGCTGAAATTTTGCGTATATGTATCTGGTACAAGACTGCGTAATTGGTCCAAAAATGGGCGGGATCGGTCCAATGGGGGTGGCCCCGCCCATATAAGCAAAATTTTAAAATTGAGATATCTTGCACAATTTATTAGCAAGAGTGCTGTAATTTTGTGTATATGTATCTGGTGGAATTCTACGTGATTGGTCCAAAAATGGGCGTGGCCCCGCCCATATAAGGCAAATTTTGGAATTGAGATATCTTGAGCAATTTTTTAGCGAGAGTGCTGCAATTTTGTGTATATATATCTGCTGGCAGTCTACGTGACTGGGCGGGATCGGACAAATGGGCGTGGCCCCGCCCATATAAGGCTTATTTGCTACAATTTAGTTTATATATATCTGGTGGCTGTCTACGTGACTGGTCCAAAAATGGGCGTGGACCCGCCCATATAAGGCTAATTTTGGAATTGAGATATCTTGAGCAATTTTTTAGCGATAGTGCTGTAATTTTTTGTATAAGTATCTGCTGACAGTCTACGTGATTGGTCCAAAAATTGGTGGGATCGGATCAATGGGCGTGGTCCCGCCCATATAGGCCAAATTTTGAAATTGAGATATATTACACAATTTGTTAGCAAGAGTGCTGACATTTTGCGTATATATATGTATCTGGTGACAGACTACGTGATTGGTAGAAAAATGGGCGGGATCGGATCAATGGGCGTGGCCCTGTCCACATTGAGATATCTTGCACAATTTATAAGCGATAGAGCTGTAATTTTGTGTATATGTATGTGTCTGGAGGCTGTCTACGTGATTGACACAAAAATTGGCGGAATAGGACCAGGGTGTGTAGCCCAGCCCGTATAAGCCAATATTTTAAATTGATGTGTCTTGCTCAATTTGTTAGCGAGAGTGCTGTAATTTTGTGTATATGTATCTGGTGGCAGTTTAGGTTATTTGTCGAAGAATGGACGGGATCGAAAAATGGGCGAGTTCGCACCAATGGTCTTGGCCCCGCCTATATAGGTACAATTTTTAAATTGAGATATCTAGCACAATTTGTTAGCGAGATTGCTGTAATTTTGTGTACATTTATCTGGTGACAGGCTACGTGATTGGTAAACAAATTGGAGGGATTGGACCAATGGTGACCCCGCCCACATGAGCCATGCTTTGAAATTGATATATGTTGAGAAATTTGTTAGAGAGATTGCTGAGTTTTTTGTATATGTATTTGGCGGCAGTCTACGTTGTTAGTCCAAAAATGGACGGGATCAGAAATCTGAAATCTGGGGCAACGAAGTGGACCGGGTCCAGCTAGTCTATATATTAAACATCTGCATGAATTCATTCGTACAATGAATACTCATGCGCATTCATGAATGTTTCTTGTTACTCATTGTGCAAAAAGCCTACTGACTGAATATGAATGAATGCAGCCACTGAAGTTGTGTTGTACTTCGTTGTGCTTTGTTTTAGCGAAGATTATATTCATTCGTCCCATAAAACGATCAAACTCGAACTCGCAACATTCAATAACAGAGAGAACAAAACTACAAGAGCAATGAGTGATTGTGCATTCACTCTATTCATTCCAGCATCGGTGTATTCAGTACTAATTGTTGTTCGTACGGATTCTGTCGGTCGATGCATTATCTAATACATTTTTTTCAGTATGGAGGTAAGATTTATTTTTGTAAAATTTTATGGATTAGTGCCTAATTAAAAATAATACAATGTAGGGTATATCAGATGAATCAGTGTTGTCAGAACCTTCGTCGCCATTTGAAGCTTATAAAACATCAGAAATTAAAGAAAAGATTATAAAAGGAGAATATCAAATAATACTGCAAAGTGGAAAAAGCAAGGTTTGGGATATTTTTGGAAAAGTTGATAAAGGCGGAAGTTGTATAGAAAACGTTGTGGCATGCAAAACCTGTAGTAATGTTTACAAATATGTTAACAGCACTTCTAATCTTGTGAAGCATAAGTGCTTTAAGAATTTAAAGGACACTTTAGAAAGGTAGAAGTTGACGACGACACGAAGAAAGAAGTAGTTCGTACAACTACTGAGTGGATGATAAAAAATTGTCGATCTTATAAGATGATTGAAGACGATGCTTTAAAAATGTTTACAGAACTGATCTTATCGCTTGGAGCTAAGTACGGACCAAATGTGGATGTAGATAAACTTCTACCACACCCCACAACTATATCTAGGAATATCGACAAAGTGTACAAGACCACTTACGACTCCGTTAAATCTGAACTTGAAGAACTCAGTGCCAGTGGGTATGGTCTTACTTCGGATCTGTGTTCTGACAGTTATCTTAAAATGTCGTACTTATCCTTAACTATCCATTTCATCAAAAATGGAAAAATAAGCACTAAATTGCTTGCTTTTAAATCAATGGATATGGAGCCTTGCAACAGTAGGTATTCACGTACTCCTCATAAATAGTATTGCTTTTAAACAAAATCCTTTTTTTCAAATTTAACATAGACGAAAGGATTCTTCGTAAAGTGACCGCGACCTTAAGTGAGTTCACCTGTAGTCTTGATAGGGCAATAATCGTTACAGACAGAGGTTCCAATATGAAAGCTGCATTTAGAACAAATGACCATATATAGCCGAGAAATCCATTAATGAAAACGTTGAAATTAAAGAGTTATGCGTAAAGTGCACAAAGCTTGTGAAGTATTTTAAAAAATCCGGCGCCAATGCACAATTAACAACAACACTTAAAAGTTTTTCTCCAACTAGATGGAATACTATGTATTATTTGTTACAATCTATACAAAACAACTGGATTGATGTTGGCAATTTCGCAGTTTACTAATGTTGAAAAAGCCGATATAAAGCAGCACTGTAAAAACATGATGGAATGTTTTATAGGTGAATCCAACTCTAATCAAAATGGAAGTTCCCAGTCAGAATCCTTAACAAATGAAAAGGAGCTTCTTTTTCAGGGTTTCTCCAGCCTTTGAATTCATCAAATTCCACTGATAGAGTACAAAACGGATTGATGTTGTACGAAAATGTGAATGAAATTATGCACAACAATTTTGATGTTCTTCAGTGGTGGGAATTCAATAAATTAAAATATCCGCTACTTTATAAGTTAAGCTGTAAAATATTGGCAACTCCTTCAAGTAGCGCCTCATCCGAAAGAATATTTTCAAGTGCAAGACACCTTCTTTCTGAAAAACGTTGCCTTATTGGTTCCAACCCTGCTTCGGTAGGAAAGATAATGTTTTTACATTCAAATATGAACTAATATTTAAACTGTTTTTCTTTCGTTTTTTAAATATTTATTTAACTTATTTATGAATTGAATATTTATTTGGTTTTGTTTTATGTTATATGCCCTTGTTAATTCCAGTATTCGAACTGGGGTGATTGATAGTTGGCTTGGCTACAATTGTCGAACATGTAGCGCGAAGCCGTTGCCTTTTTTTGTAAAAAGAAACGACAACTGTTCTATCTTCAAGATTATGATTTTATTAGGAGAGGGTTTGCAACCTTCTCCTTTGAGATCAAAGCTTATACTTAGTTGGAGCGGTCCACACGACCAACTCCTTTAAATGTAAAACCTTAACTAACTTAAAAACTAAAAATCATATTTTATGAAAACTATGATGCCCGTTAGTTTGAAAATACATAAAAATAAATAATGTATTTGGTTACAGTTCTTCGTGAACTATTCTAATAAATATGTAGAATTAAAATACTTAAGGTAAATAATGCATGTGAAGATGAAACAATAGTAAAGTAAAAACAGCTGATGCTCCTCAAGAGTGAGAGATAAATAAATACATTAAGAGAATGAAGCTCTTCTTGAGCAGTTTTCTTATAAATAAAAATGAGTGTTTCGAGAACGAAAGCATTCAAAGCAAGGGGATGGTTTCCTTATGAAAAGCTGTTGAACTCGCGTCAACATACTCCCGCCTCAAAGTTGCAGCGAATTGCTCCATGTGGACGATTGATGTGGTAAGTCATAGTTGATGGTAGGCTCTGATTGATGATGAGTTCCATTCATATCAAACATCCATAAAGCCTGAAAATAAATATAGAAAGAAATATACACAAATGGTTAATTGGTATTTCGGGTGAACAAATTTTGCTGCTGAGGCGAGAAGTCACTTATATTTCATGTAACCTATAGTGGCGTAAATTGGCACACTTTGGACTTGTCACGTCTTTCGGATTTTTGCCCACGTTCGTCTTCCTGATGATCCATTTTGAAAAGAGGTGGTGAAACCAAACCTGCTTAATATTTATTTTGAACCGTGCTTCAAAATGTTGTGCTAAAATTATATTTTTCTGTATTTGGTTCAAACTGTAGACGCCTTTTGGTTTAAGATTCACTAACGGCTCCATGACTAATAATTCGCAATTAGTATTCGTCCATTTAACTTGGGTAGAAAGAGCATTCTTTGTTTCGTTAATTTCTGAATTTGACATTAACACGATTTTATTTCGTTTATCATCAGCTGAAAGTACGCCTTCGTCATGAGGACTTATGCGATTAGGTTTCTCATAAAACGGTTTATTTGTTGTGTTGTGTGCTTCCTCGAGATGCTTTGATTCACCCACTTCATCATATCTCGTGGAAGGAAATGACGAAAGACAATTCGATTCATATGTACTCCTCCTTGAATATTCCTTCTCACTGGACGACAGTGATTTAAAATTCTCATTCCTAGTCGATGAATCTTGTATTTTGTACTGGTTGAAAGAAATAATATCAGTTTCCAACTGAAGTTGAAGGGGCTGGGATTTAGCTATGTAACGAAGATCTCCATTATCAACATTAACTTCATTAACTTCAGTGTTTGAGGACAAATTTTGATTACTTGTGGCAAGTGCTACATAATTATTTCGAAATGCTGGCCAGTTGGAGCAACTCCTTGTAATTATTTCAGCTTTGCACGCTTGATAAATATTACAAGCCTCTTCGAACATCTGAGAATTGACGTCGTTGAAGTCATATTCTTCCCTTTCGTCTGTCAAAACCATATTTTCATAACTGTAGAGGAGTTGGAGCCACATCTGTTCTAATTTATTTAAATTGAGTAACTGCTCCGAAAACATTTTAGCATTAGGGGTACATTTCTCGCAGTATGAGACGATTCGATGATAATCAAACGTAAATTTTGTAATGGCGGACATGGCTATCTATTTTTTCCAATGTCGGTGTATCTTCTAAATGCAGTTCAAAACTCAAATTTTTCGAAAAAATATTCAAAATTTTTTCGTTAGCGACGAAATTAAGTTTATTTTTTTTATTTAATTATTTTATTTTTTTGCCTTTAGAGAGAAAAAAATAAATTTGTTCTTGGGGAGTTTTGGCGTTTTTGTTTGATCCCGCACGGGTAAGATAATTATTGATTAGCTGGCAACCCTATACTATATGTACCTACATATGTACTCCACGCCAGTATAGTTGGTATGTAGGAACTATTGAAAAGTAACGGCACTATGTTTTGCAACGAAGAATATGAAAACGGCAAATATCAGAATTATTGTTAAATATTGTTTGTTGTTGTCGCGAACAAAGCTCAGGTTTGGTCTAACGGTCGTTTTGCGCGTACGATTTTGTAAAATTTCCACAAAGAAAATTTTTAAAAATTAGCAAAACTCACCAATAATTTCTCTGTCGTTGGTCGTTGATGATTTTGTTGCTGTGGGGGACTATTTCCCGGTTTGACAGCGACTCTCACACTTGTTGCAAAGAATGCGTTTTAAATGTTTTAAACCACCTTCTCTGTGGTAATGGCTTTGTTGTTATTTTTTTTTATTTTTCTTTTGCTCGTAGCAAAGAGCCTTTAGCCGGCAACGTTAATGTTTTAAAAAACCACACACCCTCGGGGAGAGACAATGGATTTTCCTTTTTTGGATAAATTTCGCACTTATTGTTGGCACTTTCTTTTGTTATTTTTGTTTTACCGGCACTTTGTCTTACGCACTGTTTCATCTATTTCGGCACTATGTTGTTTTTCGATTTTTTATTGTCCGTCCGCTCGCGCTTCTTGTTGGTTGTGATGTTCGTGACGTTTATCAGTGGTGTGAATGTGTGGTTACCGGTTACTGGTTGGCAGCTACAACCCGTACGAAAGCTGGCTGCTATGAAAACTGGGCATTTTTGAAATTCGTGGGGAAATTAAAATATTTCCAAATGTTGGCCATTTGGATCATCCCCCGTCAAAAAAAATGGGAAGTGATATTTTTTTTGGATTTAAAGTTTTTTTTTTTGGTAGTAATTTAGGGTGGGGGGATGGGGTGTGGTAATTTGTTACTAGACTCTTGTTGTTTTTGTATTAGTTGTTTTTTCTGTTCATTTGCGCGCATGTATGTATATATAAACGTTGTGGTTATGTCGTTAAACTTGTTGTTATTTTGTGCGAAACACTTTTTTGGGAGTTTTGAGAGAATTTTAACGAGAAAAATTTAAGAGAAGCGTATGATACATTTTTCTTGATTTTTTTTTTTATTTTGCGAGACGTTGTTGGCTCTCTGATAAAACACCACCTTTTGTATTAGTTTTGCTATGCGCAGCCTATGAATTTGAATGATCACCAAAATACCAAATAACACATTTGTACATACCCAGTCCCATATTTATTTATTTATGCTTTGTCTATCCAGTACCTTCTCGTAAGGTTCGGTGATCTGCCTGATGTGCGCACTTGCCCTTCGGGATGGAGTGTCTTCTTGATGAATATGACTGCCGCTATGACCCCTTGTCGTCTGTGGCTTATTTTCTCGATCGTGGAGAGCACTGCAGTTGGTTAATTTCTTTTCTCGCTTGCGGAGAATATTGATGATTGCCAAACTTCTGCCGTTGTTGTTGGAGTAGTTTTTGAGATGAAGTGACTGCCGCTCTGGACGTCTTGCCTTGTTGTTTTTGTTTTCCTCGGTTGAGGTCGTAGATAAACTGATGTCTGTCGTAGGCCTCTTGCCCTATTGCTGTTGTTCGTCCTCGGTTGAGGTTATGGTTGTCGTGCCGTCTGCCAGTCGTGGGCCTCTTGCCCTGTTGTTGTTGTTTCGGATGAAGATGGGGTTTTCGTGTGCAGAAAACCAATTGCCTGTTGCCACTTTGCTTGCGTTGTTGTTGGAGTTGTTTTCGTATGTAGAAAATCAACTGCCGCTGACCCAATGTAGGCTTTTGTTTTGGAGATTTGCTCGGAAATCTACCACCGTTGTTGTTAGCGACCGTTGTCGCTGGAACACCTGCTCCTAACACCAAATTAGGAGGCTCGAATGGACCATATGTTAATTCCAGTATTCGAACTGGGGTGATTGATAGTTGGCTTGGCTACAATTGTCGAACATGTAGCGCGAAGCCGTTGCCTTTTTTTGTAAAAAGAAACGACAACTGTTCTATCTTCAAGATTATGATTTTATTAGGAGAGGGTTTGCAACCTTCTCCTTTGAGATCAAAGCTTATACTTAGTTGGAGCGGTCCACACGACCAACTCCTTTAAATGTAAAACCTTAACTAACTTAAAAACTAAAAATCATATTTTATGAAAACTATGATGCCCGTTAGTTTGAAAATACATAAAAATAAATAATGTATTTGGTTACAGTTCTTCGTGAACTATTCTAATAAATATGTAGAATTAAAATACTTAAGGTAAATAATGCATGTGAAGATGAAACAATAGTAAAGTAAAAACAGCTGATGCTCCTCAAGAGTGAGAGATAAATAAATACATTAAGAGAATGAAGCTCTTCTTGAGCAGTTTTCTTATAAATAAAAATGAGTGTTTCGAGAACGAAAGCATTCAAAGCAAGGGGATGGTTTCCTTATGAAAAGCTGTTGAACTCGCGTCAACAGCTTTTTTGTTTTTATTGCAAAGAAATAATAAAAAAGTTTGGAAAAGTAAAAATAATATTGTAAGAATAATATTGTATAATTCGACTGCGCCCTAAACACTCAGTGTATATAACGAATGAAATCAAACTCTGCACAACTTCGCACACGCACTTGTCTCATTCATACCGAAGATAGCATATTCAATGAATACCGAGTTGTAACGAGTGCGAATCGTGGTTTGTGTGAATGCTACAAGTTGAACGAGGTCTATGATTTCACACTCTTTTGCACTCACTCATCGCTTCTCATTGCAAGAGAATTGAATGAATATGTGCCGTTACTTTTAGTGAGCGTCTCATGGGCGGCTTTTTTTGCATTCATGCAGACGTTTACTATATATGAGGGATTCTCTGGAAAACGGATCACACATTATTTTTTGTTTGCCAAATTTTTTGTACTGTTTCGATAGATTATGTGCATAGAACATGCTGTGCAAAAGGGCAAGTGAAGCCGATGAACCGTTTTCGCGGTACGCGTAGTTTAAGTTTGGAGTGAGTTGTAAAGGTCGTTACATTGATAATGTCATATCTTCAGACTATTTTAACGCAATAAAATGCGTTGCAAAGGAAATCGCTCAAGGATTTCGAATATAAGAAGTTTGTATAAGGAAATTTTGCGACAAATTAACAAAAATATGAATTCTTTTTTATTTATCAATTTTTTTTATACAGTGCCCCCTTTGATTTTAATTTTTCTTCTTCATAAAATTAGTTCAAAATGTTTATTACTAATAATGTTTACTCAGATCCATACTTTTCGCCTGAATATTCGGACGCCGAATATGTACCAAAAAGAAAAAAGAAGAAAAATATTAATAAACCAATGGAAAAATCAAACACTTTGTCTGACTCTGAACAAATTCTCGAGAGTTTAATCTTGCGTTTATCATGAAAATGTAAAAAAAATGATTGAAGGTGCAAAACTTCGCTATCTTACTAAAAACAGGGAAAGTCAAGTAGAATCCTACAAAGATTTGTTACGGATGATGGTATGCAAAGAGCCTTCTCCGAACTGTTATTACGGGAATTGCTGATAAATATTCTAGATGATACGGATGTCGAGACAATTCAATTTCAAACATGGAGATGCACCGACAGAACCCAACTTGTTACGGAAGTAATGGAAAAGGACGATAATAATTAGAAGAAGGTGAAATATTAGTTGCAATTGATTTTGCGGAAAACTACGGATTTGTTTGCCAAAATGCAGCCCAATCGTTTCATTGGAACAACAACCAGGCATCAATTAATTCGGCGGTGTTTTATTACGTTATTAATGGTAATATTTTACACAAATCAATGGCGGTCATTTCCGATGAGTTATCTCATAATACTGTTTCTGTGTACGCTTTTCAAAAAAATCTTTTTGAGACACTTAATTCTAAAAACATAAATGTTTCAAAAATAATATATTTTACTGATGGTGCTCCTCAACATTACAAAAACCGTTACAATATTACAAATTTACTGAACCACAAAAATGATTTTGGTGTGAACGCTGAATGGCATTTTCATGCTACCGCGCATGGAAAAGGCCCTTGCGATGGTATCGGTGGAAATTTAAAAAGGTTAGCAGCACGAGCCAGTTTACAGCGTCCTTTGAACCAGCAAATTTTAACTGCAGTCGCGTTATTCGAGTGGGCAAAATCAAATTTAACAAAAACTTAAATTTTTTTAGTCCCAAGATTGAACAAGAAAAATATAAATCATTTTTAGGAAAAAGATTCGCAGAAGCACAAATTCCTAATTCAACTAGCACCCAGATGGCAATTAAGAAGTTCAGTTTCTCCAATGCAAGCGATTTCTTTCCAAAATTAAAAAACAGCTAAATATATGTATATATTTTTATGTTTGATATTTCAAAGCACATTGGTAACAATGTAACTATAAAGTAAAATTTCCAAAATTTTATTTTAATTTTTTCTTTATTTGACAAATACAGTTTCAATATTTTTTCTTATAATTGCGTAATGGTGGCGTATTCCATGATTTTGTTTTTAGGGATTAGTAATAAACATTTTGAACTAATTTTATGAAGAAGAAAAGTTGAAATCAAAGGGGGCACTATATAAAAAAAAAATTGGCAAACAAAAAATAATGTGTGATCCGTTTTCCAGAGAATCCCTCATATATAAAAGAGAGTATCTGTTTGTGGGTTTGTTCCGTATAGACGTATAAACTGCTAGACCGATCATCTTGAAATTTTCACAGAATGTACATGTGTAGGGGGTGCTGAAAATAGGGTACTTGAATTTTCGATATATCAAGTGGGCGCGGACCCGCCCATATGGGTCCAATTTTGATATTGAGAAAATTTTTTAGCTTGAGTGCTGAAATTTTGTGTGTATGCATTTAGTGGCAGATTATGTGAATTTTCCAAAAATGGGAGGAATCGGACCAATGGGCGTGGCCCCGCCCATATAATCCAAATTTTGAAATTGAGATATTTTGCACAATTTGTTAGCGAGAGTGCTGGAATTTTGTGTATATGTACATATATGGTGGCAGTCTACGTGATTGGTACAAAAATGGGCGGGATCGACCCAATGGGCGTGGCCCCGCCCACATAGACCAAATTTTGATATTTTGCACAATTTGCCGGCGGGAGTGCTGCAATGTTGCGAATATGTATCTGGTGGCATTCTACGTAATTGGTCAAAAAATGGGCGGGATCGGACAAATGGGCGTGGCCCGCCCATATAAGCCACATTTTGAAATTGATATATTTTGCACAATTTGTTAGCTAGAGTGCTGTAATGTTGTACATATGTATCTGGTGCCAGTCCACGTGATTGGTTCAAAAATGGACGGGATTGGAACTCTCAATCAGGGGCAACGAAGTGGACCGGGTCCACCTAGTCTATATATATAAAGAAGAATGTGTGTTTGTTTGTACCGTATAGACGTCTAAACGGCTGGACCGATCTTCTTGAAATTTCCAGAGAATGTATATGTGTGGGGCGTTGTTAAAACAGGGTACTTTAATTTTCGATATATCAAGTGGGCGTGGCACCGCCCATATACGCCAAATTTTGAAATTGACTTATCTTGCACATTTTGTTAGCGAAAGTGCTGCAAGTTTGTGCATATGTATCTGGTAGTAGTCTACGTTATTTGTCCGAAAATGGGTGGAAACGGGCGAATGGGCGTGGCATCGCCCATATACGCCAAATTTTGAAATTGACTTATCTTGGACATTTTGTTAGCGAGAGTGCTGTAATTTTGTGCATATGTTTCTGGTGGCAGTCTACGTGACTGGTCCGTAAATGGGCGGAAACGGGCCAATGGGCGTGGCACTGCCCATATAAGTCAAATTTTTAAATTTAGATATTTTTCACAATATGTTAGAGAGAGTGTTGTAATTCTGTGTATATGTATCTGGTGGTAGTCTACGTGATTGGTTCAAAAATGGGTGGGATCGGATTAATGGGCCTGGCATCGCCCATATAAGTCAAATTTTTAAATTGAGATATCTTGAAAATTTTGTTAGCGAGAGTGCTGTAATTTTGTACATATATATCTGGTGATAGTCTACATGATTGTTCCAAAAATAGCCGAGCTCGGACCAAAGGGCGTGGCCACGCCCATATATGCCAAAACTTGAAATTAAGATATCTTGCACAATTTGTTAGCGAGGGCGCTGTAATTTTGTGCATATATATCTAATGGTAGTCTACGTGATTGGTCCAAAAATGGGCGGAAACGGACCAATGGGCATGGCACTGCCCATATAAGTCAAATTTTGAAATATAGATATATTGCACAATTTGTTAGCGAGGGTGCTGTAATTTTGTGCATATGTATCTGGTGGTAGTCTACGTGATTGGTCCGAAACTGGGCGGAATCGGATCAATGGGTGCGGCCCAGCCCATGTAAGCAAACTTTTGAAGTTGAGGTATCTTGCACAATCTGTTTGCAAGAGTGCTGTTATTTTGTGTATATGTGTCTGGTGGAAGTCTATGTGATTGGTCTAAAAATGAGCGGGATCAGACCAAAGGGCGTGGCTCCTCCCATATAAGCCAATTTTGAAATTGGGATATCTTGTTAGCCATAGTACTGTAATTCTGTTTAAATTGGTTCAAAACTGGACGGGATCGGAAATCTCAAGTCTTGGGCAACGAGTGGACTCTCTCGATAACAAAGTGTGCAAGATATCACATTTTTAAAACTTGGCTTATATTGGCGGTGCCACGCCCATTGGTCCGATCCGGCCCATTTTTTGACCAATCACGTGGACTGTTACCAGATACATATGTACAACATTACAGCACTCTAGCTAACTAATTGTGCAAGATATATCAATTTCAAAATTTGGCTTATATGGGCGGGGCCAGGCCCATTGGTCCGATCCCGCCCATGTTTTGACCAATTACGTAGAATTCCACCAGATACATATTCGCAACATTGCAGCACTCCCGCTGGCAAATTGTGCAAGATATCAAAATTTGGTCTATGTGGGCGGGGCCACGCCCATTGGGTCGATCCCGCCCATTTTTGGGCCAATCACGTAGACTGCCACCATATACATATACACAAAATTCCAGCACTCTCGCTAACAAATTGTGCAAAATATCTCAATTTCAAAATTTGGCTTATATGGGCGGGGCCACGCCCATTGGTACGATTCCGCCCATTTTTGGAAAATTCACATAATCTGCCACTAAATGCATACACACAAAATTTCAGCACTCTAGCTAAAAAATTTTCAATATCAAAAATGGACCCATATAGGCGGGTCCACGCCCACTTGATATATCGAAAATTCAAGTACCCTATTTTCAGCACCCCCTACACATGTACATTCTGTGAAAATTTCAAGATGATCGGTCTAGCCGTTTAGACGTCTATACGGAACAAACAAACAGACACTCTCTTTTATATATATAGACTAGCTGGACCCGGTCCACTTCGTTGCCCCAGACTTCAGATTTCCGATTCCGTCCATTTTTGAACCAATTACGTAGACTGCCACAAAATGCATCCATCAAATCGCTAACAAATTGTGCATGATATCTCAATTTCAAAATTTGGTTTATATGGGCGGGGTCCCGCCAATTGATCCGATCCCGCCACTTGTTGAACCATTCATGTAGGCTATCATCAGGTACATATGCACAAAATTACAGAACTGTCGCTAAAAAAATGTGTAAGACATCTCAATTTGAAAATAAAGTTTATATGGGCGGGGCCCCGGCCATTGATCCGATCCCGACCCTTTTTGGACCAATAACGTAGACTACCACCAGACATCACTTTCGCTAAAAATTGTGCAAGATATGTGTCTCAATTTCAAAATTTGGCTTCTATAGGCGGGGCCACGTCCATTGGCCAGATCCCGCCCATTTTTGGGCGAATCGCGTAGACTGTCATCAGATACATGTGCCCAAAACTGCAGCACTCTCGATAATAAATTGTGCAAGATATTTATATTTCAAACTTTGGCTTGTATAGACGTGGCCACGCCCATTGGTTCGATGCCGCTCATTTTTGGACCAATCACGTAGACTACGACCAGATATATATACACGAAATTACAGCACTCTCGGTAAAAAATTGTTCAATATATCTCAATTTCAAAAGTTGGCTTATATGGGCGGGTCCACGCCCATTGTTCCGATGCCGCCCATTTTTGGACCAATGACGTAGACTGCCACCATATACATATACATAAAATTTCAGCACTCTCGCTATCAAATTGTGCAAAATATATCAATTTCAAAATTTGGCTTATATGGGCGGGGCCACGCCTATTGGTCCGAACACGCCCATTTTTGGACCAATCATCTATATCGGCAACGGATATATATATATATACAGAAAATTCCAGGTCTCTCGCTAACAAATTGTGCAAGATATGAAATTTTTAAAATTTGGCTTATATGGGCGGTGCCACACCCATTGGTCCGCTCCCGCCAATTTTTGGACCAATCACGTGCACTGTCACCAGATACATATGTACAACATAACAGCACTCTAGCTAACAAATTGTGCAAGATACCACATTTTTAAAATTTGGTTTATATGGGCGGTGCCACGCCCATTGGTCCGATTCCCCTAATTTTTGGACCAATCACGTGTACTGTCACCAGATACATATGTACAACATTACAGCACTCTAGCTAACGAATTGTGCAAGAAATATCAATTTCAAAATTTGGCTTATATGGGCGGTGCCACTCCCATTTTTTGACCAATTACGTACCAGACACATATACACAACATTGCAGCACTCCCGCTAGCAAATTGTGCAAGATATCGAAATATCAAAATTTGGTCTATGTGGGCGGGACCACGCCAATTGGGCCGATCCCACCCATTTTTGGACCAATCACGTATACTGTCACCTGAAACATATACACAAACTTGCAGAACTCTCGCTAATGGATTGTGGAAAATATTTAAATTTCAAAATTTGGCTTATATGGGCGGGGCCACGCCCATTGGTCCGATTCCGCCCATTTTTTTAAAATTCACATAATCTGCCACTAAATGCATACACAAAAAATGTCAGCACTCTAGCTAAAAAATTTTCTCAATATCAAAATTGGACCCATATGGGCGGGTCCACGCCCACTTGATATATCGAAAATTCAAGCACCCCCTATTTTCAGCACCCCCTTCACATGTACATTCTGTGAAAATTTCAAAATGATGGGTCTAGCCGTTTAGACGTCTATACGGAACAAACAAACACACAAACAAACCCACAAACACTCTCTTATATATATACTAGCTGAGCCCGGTGCGCTTCGCTGCCCATGTCAAAATTAGAGCCGTAGAAACTGTATTTTATATCCGATCAGTACGAAATTCGGCAGAAAGAGGTTTGTTATTACATGAAGGAATACTGCCAAATTCGGAGAAAATCGGTTCAGATTTAGATATAGCCCCCATATATATGTTACCCCGATTTGACATGTAAGCGCTGTAGAGACTGTGTTTTATATCCGATCAGTAGGAAATTCGACAGAAACAGGTTTCTATTTTACATGAATGAGTATTCAAGGAAAATCGATTCAGTTTTATATATAACCTCCATATATATGTTCCTCCAGATTTGGTTACAAAGCGCTATAGAAGTTGTACTTTACTTCCGATCATTACAAAGTTCTCCAGAAAAATGTTTCTCAATTTAGGAACGAATATTGCTTAATTTAGCGATTATCGGTTCAAAATACATTTACCAATTATTCCAAATTATTATCGCAATGACCCTTATCGCATTGTTAGGGAGGTGTTGGGTATAATATAGTCGGCCCCGCCCGACTTTCTGCCTTTCCTTACTGGTATTAGTAATAAATTCACTGAATGAAAAAATACCGAATTCAGTGGAAAGTCCAGAAAATAGAAATGTATACTTATAAAATTTCCAAATTCTTGTTTCATTGGTCATGCATCACATTATTATATTGCGATTGTATTGGAGTGAGCAGCTGTAATTATCGCATACCGAGCATTTTTGTTCATGTATTTCCTATATAATACTTGCAAGATATATCAAAATATGGGCTGTGCCACGCCCACTGGTCATATTCCGCCCATTTGTAACCCAATCACGTAGACTGCTACCAGATACATGTACGCAAAATTTCAACACTCTCGCTAACAAAATGAGCAATATAATTCAATTTAAAAATTTGGCTTATATGGGCGGTGGCACGCCCATTGGTCAGATCCCGCCAATTTTTGGACCAATCACGTGGACTGTCACCAGATACATATGTACAACATTACAGCACTCTAGATAACAAATTGTGCAAGATATATCAATTTCGAAATTTGGCTTATAAGGGCGGGGCCACGCCCATTGGTCCGATCCCGCCCATTTTCTGACCAATTACGTAGAATGCCACCAGATACATATACACAACATTGCAGCACTCCCGATAGCAAATAGTGCAAGATATCAAAATTCGGTCTATGTGGGCGCGGCCACGCCCATTGGGCCGATCCCGCCCCAATCACGCAGACTGCCCCCATATACATATACACAAAATTCCAGCACTCTCGCTAACATATTGTGCAAGTTATATCAATTTCAAAATTTGGCTTATATGGGGGGGCCAAGCCCATTGGTCCCATCCCGCCCATTTTGTGACCAATTACGTAGAATGCCACCAAATACATATACGCAACAGTGCAGCACTCCCGCTAGCAAATTGTGCAAGATATCAAAATTTCAAAATTTGGTCAATGTGGGCGGGGCCACGCCTATTGGTCCGAACCCGCCCATTTTTGGACCAATCACGTAGATCGCCAACAGATATATATACCCAAAATTCCAGGTCTCTCGCTAGCAAGTTGTGCAAGATATCACATTTTTAAAATTTGGCTTATATGGGCGGTGCCACGCCCATTGGTTCGATCCCGCCCGTTTTTGGATCAATCACGTGGACTGCCATCAGATACATATGTACAACATTACAACACTCTAACTAACAAATTGTGCAAGATATATCAATTTCAAAATTTGGCTTATATGGGCGGGGCCACGCCCATTGGTCCGGTCCCGCCCATTTTTTGACCAATTACGTAGAATACCACCAGATACATATACGCAACATTGCAGCACTCCCGCTAGCAAATTGTGCAAGATATCAAAATTTCAAAATTTGGTCTGTGTGGGCGGGGCCACGCTCATTCGTCCGATCCCGCCCATTTTTGGAGCCATCACATAGACTGCCACCATATACATATACATAACATTCCAGCACTCTCGCTAACAAATTGTGCAAAATATCTCAATTTCAAAATTAGACGTCCATACGGAACAAACATACAAACAAACAAACAAACAAACAAACCCACAAACAGACACTCTCTTTTATATATATAGATAAGAACTTTCTCATAACCCCTCATCTGGGTTACCATTGACATCCCCAGGTTTTCCAATGATGATTTTTTGGTTAAATATTCACTTAAGTGATGTTCTCCGTATTTCCTAGCGATAAAATCAGCATCCGTTATGTGAACTCCAGATGTTGTGCTATACGTCAAAGTTCCGTTAATCTTTTTCGCTACTTGTGTACATAGAGTTGCGTATCGCGTTGTATGTGAAGGTGTGCCACTAATAAAGGCCCTTGCAGGAGCATCGCAAACTTAAATCTAATATCAATCATTATCATTTTACCTGCTATACATATGTAAACCATTTTCTCTAATATGATTAAGTTCAGTAACAAACTTCTGCAAATAAGTTTCGCAGTTAGAAGGTTTACTTTTGCATAAATAAACACCTACGGGAAAAACGGGTGCAGTATCTATATTATTAATTCTAAGTAAAATAGGCCGCAACTGAGTCCTTGAACTTCTATAGAGTGGCAAACCGTCTAAGTTTATATCTATTATTAGAATATTGGGAAGATCAACCGCAACATAAATTTTGTTTAATGGTTGCACTATTCCAATGTGAAGATATGACCCCCCCCCGCGATGTGTTCTATTTCGGGTTTTATTGGAAAATTGTATCTGCAAACCATATTAACATTTAAATTCTGTTCTCTCAGAATTTTTACCAAATCCTCAACACATTTTCGTGTGGGTTTATGTTTCAAATACCACCCACATAATTTTTCATTAAAGTTAAAGTTTCTAGTATTACCACTTTCCTTTCCATTTCTTTTTACTTGTAGCTACATTGTGAACCAGTCGGTATATTCGAGGTGTATGTCAATTGGTTGCTCGTAATGCTAAATACCGCATTACTTGAGATTGTGGGGAGAATTACTTCGCGTTCTGTAGCCAAAAAGACTAGTGAATAGTGGAAATTGATTACATAGGGTCGACTACATCACTAGCAATTGACTACCAGGTGTCGGCTACAGCACTAGCGATTGGTGACAGTTGACTACTTCAAAAACTGGCGTGATGGTTTAAATCAGTTTAACAGAAAAAACTTAATGATGACACTCAAAAAATATTGTGTGGTCAAAAATAATGTTGGTAACATCCAATGCCTTGTATGTTATACAACATTTATTTTGCTATTTTTAATGTTATTTTAAAAAAATATAAAATTGCAAAAAATATGTAAATTAACGTAAAAAATAGACTTAATGTATTTGTATGTATGTGTTATTTAAAAAAATCAAGCGACTTTTAGACATTTTAGGCCCAAAAAAAGTTGGATACTGTTTATTTTGCTTTATTTAATGGTATTTTAATATAAAATGGCACAAAATATGTAAATTAAGGTAATAAATGGAGTTATCGAATTGTGCAAAGAAATGGCTGTCAAATACTCCTCGTTAGAAATGGTTTACATTTATCTTTATCATTTCCTTTATTTTGAATGAATATCAGAATCGTGTCTGTCACTAACATTTTGCTATGGCTGTAAAAAAATAAATTCATTCAATTTGTTTACTCTCCCTTACTCACTAATACATATGCAAAAAAAATGTTGGCAATCCCAATCGTAGGTAGGATAGTACTCTTTGAGAAATTGTCAAAAGTAAAACTGTACTGTTTACACGTGGTTTGTTATAACATATTTTCCCAGGTACTATATTTTTGTCAAATTGGAATTTTAGGGGGACTTCGAGAAGATTTTGGTACCATAAGAAATGTGAAAGTGTCCTCTTTAAGCCTATATATACTTTAGTACCTGGCCCGACCAGCCTGTAGAACCCTTTTTTAATTTTAATGAAATTACTCGGGAAAAAATTGATTGTTCTTTTTATTTTACCTGTTCATATGACTATGTTGTAGGTACACCAAGTTGTGTGGTTTTTATGACATATTTACCATATTTATGACATCTTCGCCCTTTTTTTTTTAGTTTTTTTTGGGTCGTTTTTTATTTTACCTATGTTTATGCTACTTATGAACAGAGTATGACACTATGCATGTAAGAAAGGGATAAAATCCAGTGGTATTCGAATACAAACTAGAGTTGGGACTATAGTTCTTTTAAGTGATCCCTCTTTTTAGTTCAGTTCAATTGAGTGAACTAATTCGTTCATTTAGTTCAACAGCTCACTTTCACACACCAGCTCACGAACTACACAACTCTAATTCAAACTCAGTTGCAAAATGATATCTAAGCAGAAACAATCAAATTTTAGAATATTAAAAAAATGGAGAACTTCAGCTATAAAGAGCTATCCGAAGAGTATTTTAGAAACAAAAAGAAGGAAGATGTTTTAAGTTACGTTCAAAGCAAAGTGAATTCCTCAAGCATCGAAACACAATTGGAACTGCAAAATAAAGTAAATATTTTCATAAACAACTTAACTACGCGCTATAAACAAGTTGGATGGATTAAACATACATTTTATAAGACTTTTGCAATATGGTTAGAGGGCGTCCTTGGTGTCCAAGTATCTTCAGAAAGTAAAAATCAAAACAATTGTGGGAGACCAACAAAATCACTCGGAAACTGTGCCGATATATCAAAAAGGCGGAAACTTAAGGATATCAGTGAAGAAATTGGATGTGAAACTATTGCAGAAAGCTTGTTACATCAATTGCGATCACAAAAACAACGCACAAAAGCCGAAATTGTTGAAAAAGTTTTAAACACTAGTCCTCTGAGAACAGAACGAATTATTACGAATATTCCAACTCCAAGCGATGAAAAACAGTGCTCAAATGAAGAGGCATTAGCATTATTTTTGGATTTCAAGATAACAAAACACCAATATACACAGCTCAGGTTGCGTGACATTGAAAAAGGCTCAAATCTGTATCCATCATATCATCACATACTTGCTGCTAAAAAGGACTGCTTGCCACCAACGGACACTATTAAAATCACATCGAGTTCGGCAGAGGCAAAACTTGAAGACCTACTTAATCATACAGCTCAACGCTTGCTACAATCATTTAAAGGACATGATTTAAGAGATATATGGGAACTGCAAGTTAACTCTCTTTTGCAAATGTGATGGTACTTCTGGACAAAAACAATAAAAGCAATCTGTATGTGAAAATACTTCAGACGCAGCTATGTTCATAGTGACATTTGTGCCATTGCGATTGATAAAGAATTTAGACAAAGGATATTTGGAAGAATCAAACACCATCTTCCACGAAATACTGCAGACCAATCAAATTTGAATCTAAAAAAGAAACTCATGATACCATTAAAAAAGAAGTCAATGATATAAGAACCCAAATTACAAGACTGCAGGCATTAGAAGTAGACAATTGAAGATAACTACCAATTAGTGCTAACGATGATAGATGGAAAAGTTGGCCAGGCTTTGACTGACACAATGGCTTCATCCAGCTGCATTATATGTCAATGGATTATCGCCACTACATACAAGAAAAAAAAAACGCCCAGGAACTTTCCCGTCTTGGGGCCTTATTCATAAAAAGTTATGGAAGGTTTAAAATACACTTCAACGTTGAAAATTAGTTAAATAAACCTTCCATAACTTTTTATGAATAAGGGCCTTGGTCTTTAAAAGTCTTTGATATGTTTGAGGTGGTGGATGCACTATTGTGCAAAGAAATGACAATCCCTGATAAACACTCAATCGCTTGTTAACATTCTCTCTATTGGAGTTCTTTCGTCTTGTTTTGTTTTGGTTGTGAGACAAATGAGTGTAACAACGTTGATGGGAAACAGTTTTCACTCATTCAGAGTTTGTTTACACTCCAAAGACTTTTAAAGACCAAGACGGGAAAGTTCTCTCTTCTGCCGTTATGAAATACGTCTAACCGTAGGGATAACATAAAGCTCCTTTTAACAGAGGAAAGATAAATGACATAAAAAGGCAACTAAATGTCATAATACCATGTACCACACTGTGGTACATGGTATTATGACTTTGTGCATTTGTGCATTTGTTTGTAGAACCCAAAAGGAGAAGAGATAGACCTATCGTTTATTATTCCGATCGACTTGGAATCACTTTCTGAGTCGATTTAGCTATGTCCGTCTGTCCATGTAATCTTGTAATCAAAGTGCAGGTCGCATTTATGGTCCGATTGTGATAAAATTTAGCACTGTGCTCTTTTTTGACCCATGTACGATTCCTATTGAAGTTGGTCAAAATCGGTTCAGATTTAGATATAGCCCCCATATACATACGTTACACCCGATTTGACATGTAAACGCTGTAGAAACTATATTTTATATCAGAACAGTACGAAATTTGGCAGAGAGAGACTTCCCTTATTATATTAATGAACACTGCCAAATTCGGGGAAAATCGGTTCAGATTTAGATATAGTCCCCATATATATTTTACACCCGATGTGACATGTAAGCGCTGTAGAAACCGTATTTTATTTCCGATCAGTACGAAATTCGGCAGGAAGAATTTTCTTATACATGAATGAACACTACCAAATTCGGGGAAAATCCTTTCAGATTTAGATATAGCCCCCATATATATGTTTCACCCAATTTGATATGTAAGCGCTGTAGAAACCGTATTTTACATCCGATCTGTACGACATTAGGCGCTGAGAGTTTCTTATTACATGTATGAACACTGCCAAATTCTTTTCGCATTGCTCATATTCGCGTTGTTAGAGAGGTGTAGGGTATTATCGTAAATCGTTTAGAAGTTATTAATATTTAAAAAATCGTTAAGATATCACTCTATGTATCGGGCTTTTGGTCATAACTTCTTAAGTTTTGGTCGGATTTGAAAATTATTTTTTTTTAATGTTGGAATTGTTGGGTTCTTTTCAGAACAATTTAAATTTAATTTTTTAATTGTTTGTACTCTCCAATTTTTTATATTTTTTTATATTTCAAACTTCTATTAATTCTCTAACATATAAGCTTTGTTTGGAAATGGGTCTGAAATAATTTGAATTTTTTAAAATTTTTAAAAAATTTCGCTGCTAGTAACTATTCTTGTGGCTTGAAGGCTTCGGAATAGATGTTCCACTCCAAAGAACAAAATAAAGCAGACACATCAGGAAGTATTTCTCCCAAAAACCAGCCACCCACCCCCGATACTCTTACCCCTAATAACACTATGCAACAAAAAAAATGTTTTTTTTGCGTCCTAGACCTAAAAATTATTTTTTTGTATAGATTGTGGGATACTGTTATATAAAATCAAAACCAAAAATTTTTTATGGTTACATTTTTTTTTAAAAAATTTTTTATTAATAATACTATTATCGTCGAAGGTTCCCTTAGTATTTGCTCTATAATTTTTGGAGTATATGCCGACTTATACGTTAAATTGAAGCTATTAATGTGGGCTACCAATGTTGAAAATATCTCTTTCACTTAGAAACAGTAGTTTAGTAACATTCAATAAACAAATTGAAAAAAGTAGATTTTTTTCAAAACAAATCCTGTGACAAAAAAAACATAAAAAATAGAAAAAAAACAAAAAATAGAAAAAAATGGAAAAAATATTTTATTTTATTTTTTAAAAGTTTGCATCCTAGCGAAGAAAATAATGCCTATTAGAACACTTATACGTCGACTTATACGTTAAATTGAAGCTATTAATGTGGGCTACCAATGTTGAAAATATCTCTTTCACTTAGAAACAGTAGTTTAGTAACATTCAATAAACAAATTGAAAAAAGTAGATTTTTTTCAAAACAAATCCTGTGACAAAAAAAAAACAATAAATAAAAAAAAACATAAAAAATAGAAAAAAATGGAAAAAAATATTTTATTTTATTTTTTAAAAGTTTGCATCCTAGCGAAGAAAATAATGCCTATTTGAAAAAAATCTATGGATAAATGTAGAAATTATAGCCCTTTTGGTAGAGGTAAGAGAATTGCAAAAAAACTTTTTTTTTTAATTTCTGTTTAAATAGCGATTTTATTTATTACTTTTATTTACATTATGTATATTTGAGTTTATTTACATGAACAAGTTTCATTAGATGTAATTGTGAGTTCTTTGTTGACGTTTGTAGATTTCGGAATCGGTTTCTCTAATGAGGAACCAAATATAATCTCCCATCACTCATTCATCCCAGTGCCCTTGGTAACGCCGCTCGATGGACTTCAATTCTTGGTGAAACCTTTCGCCATGTTCATCACTTACGTCGCCAAGATTCTAGGGGAAAAAGTTTAAATGAGAATGCAAGAAATTAATTTTGAGGGACATATTTACACCTGTTGGCAATATAAGTTGGAAGAATACAGTCATATGTGTTATATACATAAATATAAAAACGTATATTTCTAACCAATTTTTTCATAATTTTTTAACAAATCATTAATCAGTTTCCTTATTTTAGGCCCATCAAAATCTCCCTCTTCGATTTTTTGAAAAGAAAGACTTCTAAATAAACTTTTTAAATATGAGAGTGAATTGCCATCTTTCCTTAAGGCTTTTAAAAATTGTTTAAAGAGCCCCAGCTTTATATGCCGTAGTGGCAAAATATCGGCTATGCCAGAGGCATAACCACTCCGCCACTCCTTTGAATTGTATGTTTGATTAAGTTCCTCGAACAATCCGGGAATGTCGTTGCAAAACCATCTGTTATCCACAGTTGTATAAAATTGTCTGTAAGGTATAATATGATAAGTTACCATCTGGGGCCAAAATATTGTACTGTTTCATCCCAGATGCAAGTATTTCTGCCTTATATTTGCTCAGTTCCAAATCTGTCACTAGATCAATGAGTTGAAACTGAGTTAAAAGCGATGACTTCTGACTCAAACTTGAATCGCTCAGAGTTGAGTACTCAGTTGAACTTGATGATGTTCCCGTTATTAGGCTGTTAGCTATACTTGGACACTTCCTAATCAAATCTATTGACTTAGACAATAATAGCAGTCCGTATCGTGAATGAATGGTTGTCTCCAAATCATTGGCATTCCAAATTCCACGTGAAGTCTAAAATTAAAACGTTTTATTCCACAAAACAGTGTAATACATTAATTGTAAAGTACTTACCGCATGCTTCCACTACTCCATCAAGTAAGATTTACATGGCACGAATTACACAAAATACTAGGTGTCCACGGTTCGCTCATATTTTTAACTCGTATACCAAAATATTGCACATATATTTCTTCTATTATTTTACTAAACGCACGTCTATTTTTTTTAATAACATATTTTCGACAGATGTAGCAGAAATTGTCGGGATCATTTACACATTGAAAAGTTCTTTGCCGTTTACTCATACTTCGAAATATAACTTTATAATATTTTTCAGAAAATCGACTTATCTCTTTAAGGAGCTGAATTACACTGACATTGCATAGCATGTTTTATGGATGGTTACGAACAACAATAAAACCTTGTCCTCTCTACAATTTTATAATGTTTGACATCAATCCTCATAAAATAAAATGCAAGTGCAATGTCTCTTATATGTCTCACTCACATATGGCGAATTCAATATACGCAAAAACATCATTTAAAAAAGAAAAAATATGAAACAAGATTTTTTGAATTTCCCTAGCATTTACAAACTGGCGCATAACTTTTACATCTATCCATAGATTTTTTCAAATAGACAGTGTTTTCTTCTTTAGCATGCTGGCTTTTTAAAAATTCAATGAAATATTTTTTCGATTTTTTTTTTCTATTTTTTATGTTTTTTTTTTGTACCAAGAAAAAGCGTTTTTTAAAAAAAAATCATTTTTTCTCATATTTTTGACGGCTGTTATCAAACCAAAGATTCTACGTGGAAGCGATATTTGCAGCATATGTAGCCCTCATAATTCCCTTTAATTTGAGGCATAACACGGCTCAATCAGGCTTATACCAAATACTGTATGCACTTTCCATGAAAGCTGGAATTTAAAAAAAAATTACACCTAGTTGCACCAGAAACTGTTATCCACTTCCTTTGGACAAAAATGTTGTTGCATAGTGTAGTTTGGCGGTTCCATGACTCAGAAAACCTACATGCATACAAATGTCTGTATGCACACACATACGAACATATGCCATACACAGCATTCCTGAATCAAAGAAGTGACTAACGACGACATTTGTACATATGTACATACTTTTTTCAAGAATATAATACATAATATACCTTCTTATAATAATAAAGAATACATTACAAATATTTAATTTTTACTTACCTTGAAAAATCTTCCCAAAAACATTTCCCCTGTAACTCCTTTAGAAGAGCTGAAAATGTTTTGCTCTCCATTAACTTAGTTTGTCCTCCACGTAATTTATTTTATTCTTTTAATTTTGCTTGAACGCACAAAAGCCTTCGTGCTCATCGATCAATTTTTTTCGGAATGAACGTACAAGGTGGAATGTTCAACAATGTTGCCATCACATGAAAACCTTTAAAGGCTGGGTAAGACAAACGAAACCGTAACATAACTTTAGCGCAGCCGTAACGCTACCCGCTGGAGCAGTTATTATTACTTAAATAAAAATGCTGTCGTATTTAATACAAATAACGTTCAGGCTGGGCGTATAATTATGGTATGCCCAGACATCATGTGGACATACCATAATTATACGATTTGATTCAGTTATAGTATAGGAAAATATATAGTGTTTCTATTAGGTATACATATATTTTAATTTCAAAGTAATTTTTTTATTTATTATGGTATTTTATTATTTCTGACTTGCAAGAAGGCTGAAAATATCGTTTCATGGACAGCTTCATGATAGCTGGTTTATTTTTTGTTTTCGTAATGAGGAATAAAAATGTTAGAAAATTCGTGGTGAAAAAAATCTAAATTGTTTCAACACAAAAGCTAAATTGACTTATGCGATCTATAAAAACGGCACTATGCACTACTGCGTTTATCATTGCAAACACCCTGTTCAGTTCTCTGAACAGAATTGTATTAATTCGGCCAGATCTAATTATGCGTTCACAAAACATCAGGTAGCTATAAAGTTGTGATAATTTTATATTCTAGACACACACAATCTGTAGTGAAGATAAGGGGCAAGTCATAAATTGTCGTATTTTATAGTTTTCATGGTAACAACAACAATGTCTATAAGTTGATTTTATTGTTATCTTCGGCGACCAGCGGTGCACATAGATGTGCACTGTGTAGGTCGTTATGCTATAGAAATGTCTTCTCTCTTGTCTTATTACTTATAAGATAGGTTAAGAATTATTTGGTTAGTCTTAAGATAAGCTCAATTAATAAAAATTAATAAAATCAATTAATAAAAACATCCAACAAGTAAATAAACAAAAAGGTCGAATATTAAAAAACAACAATAACAACTAAAATAAGTAAAAAATATTGTAAATAAAATTAGTTCCTATTCAGAACTCATATCGAACAGACCTTTTATTGTCTGCTGCTCGGCTACTAACACACCCTATTGTGTGTTAATCATTGCAAACATGTTTTTTCTGCGAGTTCTTATAGAATAATGGAAGAAAGTGAGAATAACTGTATTTAGCACAAAGTTGGGGTTTCTGAAGCAGATCCAGTTCACATCAAGGAATTATTTCACATATTTTTAACTAAAGCCTGCGTTCTATATAATGCTTGTTACGATTACAGTCGAACTTTTTAAACAGTGTATTTTTACGTAACTTATTGATACGTGCAATTTGTCTGTTCTTAAATTGAAAAATACTTCAGGATATTTATTACGTCATAAAATATGTATTTTTCAGTAAAATGCAACAATCTAACACGCGTTGTGTAATCTGCTATATTGAACGCCTATAACGCCTCTAACGTACATATTGCGTTTAGACTAAAAGTCTTGTTATGAGATTCCACCTTATTGGCAACATCTTTCTCGATAAATGGCAACTCTCTTTTAATATCGCTTAGAAATTTCTAAATAATGACTACGTGCGATTGTTTTATATGTATATTAGAATCAGATTTTTCTGAACCTATTAAATAAATGAGATAATAAACTATTATAGTTTTCAACTATTATCTAGAAATTGTGGTACTTTTGGTAGACATATTGCTGTGAAGTCATGGAAATATTTTATGAAGGCAAATCAATTTTCCACACTGGCAATTCTAACCTGTATCATCGCCATTTAAGAGTGACTTGATTATAATATCATCTGCTGTTATTGATTATTTCATAAGTGTCTGAGGTCTTTTAGTTTGGTGTCAGAGCTAAAATTATTTATACTTATTAAACCTCTGCAATGAATGTCTTGAATGGCCTTTCAAGACATTCAGTTGTTTATCAAATACTTACTGCCACATACTCTATTTTGACAAAACAAATGAATGAGTGAAGAGAACAGTAACCACCAAACAGGTTTCAAAATAAATAAAAAACAAGACAATAGAGAAGTACACTCATTCAAGCACTGTACACCAAAACAAAAATACTCGATTTCAGTGTACACTGCACTACTGTACTCATTGTCATTGCAAAGAGAGACGCAACAACAAAGAGCGACGGACCACCTTAGAAATTTATTGATTTTGAGGGGTAAATACACTAGTGTACATACTGAAGAAATAGAAAACAGCAGTGTACTCGCTTCATTATACTCATCGTTTGACGAATTGAAACGAGTATAAAGAATACAACAACCGAACGAGCAGAGTTCACGAATAGATTGTGAACATCAAACAGTGTGAAGTGTTTATTGTTTTTTTTTCGATCATTCTATGGTAGTGTCAATCGAGCAAAAAATACAATGTTTCAGTGTGCAGTGAAGTAGTGTACACTACTGTAGACGAAGAAATTAATGTCTTGATGCAGAGGTTTAATACTTATTAAGTTTCATTAAGAGTAACCGTTGCTTTCAATTCAGGTAGTTCCTTTTTTATGTCCTCTCTAAGCAAACGGAATATTGCATGCACGTACATGCATATATACATCCATGGAAATGTTGATGTATGAATGCGTTGTGCTTCTCTCGATTGACATTCATTTGAACTTTATTCTACAGGGTTTTTCAACAAGAGGTGTTATTTTGAATCACCCGTTATTTCGGTAGCTGTCACTTTTGAAGCGTTTATTTGACAAGTATAAACTACGCCATTACTAAAAATGGAACGATACACGATTCAACAACGCAATGAAATTATTAAAATTCACTACAAAAATGGTGAAATCCGGAATTCCATCGAAAAATCATCTTGACTGACGAGGCCCATTTCCACCTAGGTGGCTACGTCAATAAGCAAAATTATCGCATCTGAGGCTCGGAAAACCCAAGAGTTATTGTTGAGAAGCCTTTCCATCCTCAACGTGTGACTGTTTGGTGCGGTTTATGGTCCGGCGGGGTCATTGGACTTTACTTTTTCGAAAATGAGGTTGGATCAACAGTTACGGTGAATGGATTGCGCTATCGAGAGATGATTAATGATTTTTTATGGTCGGAGTTGGATGGTATTGATCTGGACTACGTTTAGTTTCAACAAGACGGCGCTACATGCTACACAAGCAACGAAATCATTGCTCTGTTACGGGAAAAGTTTCCGGACCGGGTTATCTCTCGAACAGGTGATCACAATTGGCCATCGAGATCTTGTGATTTAACACCTTGCGACTCCTTCCTTTGGGGCCACGTGAAACATAAGGTCTACGCCAACAGCCCAGCGCCCGTATATAGCATCTAACTTGTTGTGATTCCTACTGTTGTCATCTACAATATATTTTTTTGTTTTTTCCGGTGTTTATACCCTACACCACACTGTGGTACAGGGTATTATAAGTTTGTTTCGCGGCAGATGTTTGTAACACCTGAAAAGAACACAGCTAGACCCACCTTAAAGTATACCGATCGACTCAGAATCACTAGCTGAGTCGATTTAACGATGTCTGTCCGTCCGTCCGTCCGTCTGTCCATGTAAAGTTGTTCGTCGACTACAGGTCGCAATTTCACTCCGATCGTTCTGAAATTTTGCAGTTTAAAGTATTTCGCGGCTGTTAAGATCGCTATTGAATTTGGTTGAAATCGGTTCAGATTTAGATATAGCTCCCATATATATCTTTCATCCGATTTGGCCCTTTAGTCCTATAGAAGCTGTATTTTACATCCAATCGTTTTGAAATTTAGAATGGTAGAGTTTCTTGATCCATGAACCAACATTGCCGAATTTGAAGAAAATCGGTAAAGATTTAGCTATAGCTCCCATATATATGTTTCGTCCGATTTGGCCCTTTAGTCCTATAGAAGCCGTATTTTACATCCGATCGTTTTGAAATTTATAATGGTAGAGTTTCTTGATCCAGTAACCAACATTGCCGAATTTGAAGAAAATCGGTTAAGATTTAGCTATAGCTCCCATATATATGTTTCGTCCGATTTTGCTCTTTAGTCCTGAAGAAGCTGTATTTTACATCCAATCATTTTGAAATTTGGAATGGTAGAGTTTCTTGATACATGAACCAACACTACCGAATTTGAAGAAAATCGGTTAAGATTTAGCTATAGCTCCCATATATATGTTTCGTCCGATTTGGCCATTTAGTCCTATAAAAGCTGTATTTTACATCCAATCGTTTTGAAATTTAGAATGGTTGAGTTTCGTGATCCATGAACCATCATTGCCGAATTTGAAGAAAATCGGTTAAGATTTAGCTATAGCTCCCATATATATGTTTCGTCCGATTTGGCCCTTTAGTTCTATAGAAGCTGTATTTTACATCCAATCGTTTTGAAATTTAGAATGGTAGAGTTTATTGATCCATGAACCAACACTACCGAATTTGAAGAAAATCGGTTAAGATTTAGCTATAGCTCCCATATACATGTTTCGTCCGATTTGGCCCTTTAGTCCTGTAGAAGCTGTATTTTACATCCAATCATTTTGAAATTTAGAATGGTAGAGCTTCTTGATCCATGAACCAACACTACCGAATTTGAAGAAAATCGGTTAAGATTTAGCTATAACTCCCATATATACATATGTTTCGTCCGATTTGGCCCTTTAGTCCTATAAAAGCTGTATTTTACATGCAATCGTTTTGAAATTTAGAATGGTAGAGTTTCTTAATCCATGAACAAACACTACCGAATTTGAAGAAAATCAGTTAAGATTTAGCTATAGCTCCCATATATATGTTTCGGCCGATTTGGCCCTTTAGTTCTATAGAAGCTGTATTTTACATCCAATCGTTTTGAAATTTAGAATGGTAGAGTTTATTGATCCATGAACCAACACTACCGAATTTGAAGAAAATCGGTAAAGATTTAGCTATAGCTCCCATATATATGTTTCATCCGATTTGGCTCTTTAGATCCAATCGTTTTTATACCCTACACCACACTGTGGTACAGGGTATTATTTAAGTATAAAATGTCCCAAATGTAAATTTATGTAAACAATTTATACATGAATTACAAAATTTATATATCAGAGTTATTCAATATTACGAGAGTGGTGTAGGGTATTATATAGTCGGCACCGCCCGACTTTAGCCTTTCCTTACTGGTATTTTCTTTAGGTTTGAGTTATTTTGTGAGGTCACATGCTATCCATGGTGGAGGGTATATAAGATTCGGCATGGCCGAACTTAACACTTTAACTTGTTAAATTTAGTATTGTCATTTTATAAGGAAAAAAATTGGAAATTTTACAGAATTCCACGATGTTTCAAAAAGCGATCTCCGAGATGAATAAATCTAGATAAGGAATACAGGTCGAAATCTTATAATATTCTTCAATATTTGTTACACCAACATTGAAACGATGACTTTGTCGTGCCGAATTCCTAGATTTCTTGATTTGAATGTCTTGTTCTTCACAAAATATTTTAACAGACAACAAATCGTACTAAAATGATGTGTACAATTTTCGCGTATGTCCATTAATTCCATTTTCGTATTCTCATTCAGATGGACGGCTTCAGTTAAATCTTGATTTTCACTATGAAGAACGCGACTTCATGATAATGCCAAGCAATGAACTGAATTGAATGAACTACATGGACCGAAACTTGGAAATCAAACGTTTTTATAGCCATCAACAACTGAAATGCAGATGTTGTGGTTTTCTGATCAGGGAAGGTGGAGTAAATGCATTCCAATGCCTCGATAACAGCTACTTGTAGGTGAATATATAATTCAACAGATTCGTGTTCTTCTACCCATCTGCGCAATACCGCTTTAATTATTGCTTTGTGAGCTGCATATATGCTTGCGCGCCGCCATATGCAATTCTCCTCTCCCATTGCTCTTGCGTCGTTATAGCATTGCCAAAATAAATATTTGCAATCAATACCAGACGTTTCGGTAAATTTAGAGTAACTTCAGCCAAACCCTTTCCACCGAACTGTTTTGTTGCGACGAAACTCAAAAAATCTTCGAAATTTTATATCGCCCATCGTGTTCATTAAGGTACTCGTACCGGATACACATTGAAACTTGCAACACCACAAATATCAGCTAATTCGTCCGCCATGATGGTGAATGCTTTGAATTATTGATTCTCTCAATAAGCTGACGGTGCACAGTGGTTCAGAATCGTTTGTTACTGGCCAAAACTCTGTAACTTTGGAACCGATAGAGACATTTTAGTAATTTTTTTGTTCGACAGGTAACTCCTTAAGCTTTTCGCCAGTTTTTATTTCAATAAAATAGGGTCAGCAGTTATTGAGGAATTCAAGGTCAAAGTTTAACTTTTGATTTTTTTTAATATTTAGCATGGAAATGTGTTGTTTTGCTTTGTTTTCATCTTCTTTATTTATTAAAAGATGCTTGCATCTTCATCTAAGTCCAGATTTCTACTTTTCATTGATTTCGAATGTTGGAGACGAGGGGATCTGACGTTGCCAACAAAATATTAAATAGATATTCGTTTGTACAATTTCGAGATATTTTTCTGGTATTGTGCACTCTATAAAACCTATAATCCTAATTTCTATTTTTCCTGGGCTTTCTCTGATAGATCTCCGATTGGTACCAAATGATGCTTAATGACTCTCCTCCATGATAAAGTAATTTTAGTGAGCTGTTGCAGACATATTTCTCCATGAATATTTGGTATTATATATTCGTGCAGTTTCCTTGGTATATTCATTAAATTTTTGAGCATCAATTTGTTTATGGCACGCAAGTACATCGACAATTGTTTTAAATCTTGAAATGAGATTTATATCAACACCAGATATTTCAAATGCTTTTTCTGGATCAGAAAAGAACCTTCATGCTGTATTCCCATCATCGGTATTGCCTGATCCTTGTTTCGGTTGGTCTATAATCAACCCACATTTGAGAAATTCATTTTGAACATGTTTCTTTTTTAAATTTGTTAAATCCTTGTTGGTGTCAATGTTTCTTATTGATCCTGTAGGTTCAAAATCCAAATCATAACCGATTTTAAGTATGTGTTCCATAAATCGTATTCTTGTATGTAGTGGCGATAATCCAAATTCATATGCATCAGTATCCCAGCAAAAAATAAAAGAAGTACTTCCAAAAGAATAACATTATAAGTACTTCCAAATCATAAGTACGAGCATTTTTTCGGCATTTAAAGAAGTTCTTCTAATTAACTAGCCAAAATGTAATTTCGGAGCACAAATTATTGACCCTAGAACGCTAATTTCCAAAAGATTGGATGTAAAATAATGCTCCTGAAGTGATAAAAGTCCAGATCGGAAGGAACATATATATGAGGGCTATGAAAAAATAAAAATTTGTTTTTCGTCCAAAAATCACGATTTTATTGAAGAAAAAAGAAAAAAAGACGTAACATCAAGGCGTAACCCACATTGTATTAAACTGAACGTATTATATTCATCTATTTAACCTTTGATGTTCTCTTGTTGCTGTTTTGATTTTTATCAATCGTGTTTGACAGCTATTTTAGATGCAAAATTCTATATGGGGTCTGTATTTAAATTTGGCCTTTATCTGAATTGTATCCATTTTCTATCAAATTTCGCAGTGTTCATGATTCTATAAACTTATCTCTGCCAAATTTAATAATGATCTGAAGTAAAACATGAAAACACATTTTTCCAACCTTGATAGTGACCGTTTATTATCGGATTAAAAGATCCTTTGTGCAAAATATAGTGCATTTTTCTATGGAGCTTAGATGCCAAATTGGAAGGAACACATCCATGCGACTATGTGGGGCTATATGTAAATTTGAACCGATATTGTTCACACAGATATTAACTGTTGAAATAAGATTCTCTTTACCAAATTTCATGAATATCGAAAGGATGATGGTATAACCTAAATCGAAGGTACATTCCATTCATATATATTAAGACATCTGGTTCTAAACTGATATTCAAATAGTTGAGAGATTTTTGATCGTTCGCCGTAGACGAAAGTGTGGTGTAGGTTATAATAAAAAAATAATTTCAAAAGAAATTATGGTTATTAAATATAAACAATACAGATTACAAAAATCTTTAAATGTCCTAAACATACTTACATATCGTTTATCTTTTTGGCCAATAGTATATTATTTATACGTTCCCTTCCCAACCAATTTCAACATTTGTATTCCTTTAATAAGAACGACATACATTCATCGAATAAATACAACACCACAAAAGCAAATCATACAGTGCTTTAAAAGGAGTTGTGGAAAAGTGGTGACAAAGAAGTACTTCCCCGGCGCGACAACCCCTTGTTAAATTCATTGGCGAAAATCCAAATTAGAACAACATCCGGACCATAAGTTGGGGATTTTTATTGCTTCTTTGGATGCTCTTTTTTTGCTGGGTATTATCTACTGATTTTTCCGGGACTTGGTTTAATTTGCTTGATGTAGATTGACATATAATGCAGCTGGATGAAGCTTTTGTGTCAGTCAAAGCCTGACCAACTTTTCCATCTATCATCATTAGCACTAATTGTTAGTTAACTTCAATTGTCTGGCCTTCAATTTCTACTTCTAATAGCTGCAGTCTTGTAATTTGGGATCTTATATCATTGACTTCTTTTTTAATGGTATCATGAGTTTCTTTTTAAATTCAAATTTGATTGGTCTGCAATATTTTGTAGAAGATGGTGTTTGATTTTTTATTTATCAATCGCAATGTCACAAATGACACCATGAAGAATTCTGCGTCTGAAGTATTTTCACATTGTCCAGAAGAACCATCACATCCCCATTTGCAAAAGAGAGTTAACTTGCAGTTCCCATATTTCTTCAAATCATGTCCTTTAAATGTCCTTTGCCGAACTCGATGTGATTTTAATAGTGTCCGTTGGTGGCAAACAGTCCTTTTTAGCAGCAAGTATGTGATGATATGATGGATACAGATTTGAGCCTTTTTCAATCGCACGCAACCTGAGCTCTGTATATTGGCGTTTTGTTAAGTTCAAATCCAAAAATAATGCTAATGCCTCTTCATTTGAGAACTGTTTTTCATCGCTTAATAATCCGTTTTGTTCTCAGAGGACTAACGTTTAAAACCTTTTCAACAATTTCGGTTTTTTGCGTTGTTTTTGTGATCGCAATTGATGTAACAAGCTTTCTGCAATAGTTTCACATCCGATTTCTTCATTGATATCCTTAAGTTTCCGCCTTTTAGATCTATCGCTACAGTTTCCGAGTGATTTTGGTGGTCTCCCATAATTTTGATTTTAATTTTGATTTTTACTTTCTGCAGATACTTGGACACTAAGTTCGCCCTCTAACCATATTGCAAAAGTCTTATAAAATGTATGTTTATTCCATCCAACTTGTTTGTAGCGCTTAGTTAAGTTGTTGATGCAAATATTCACTTTATTTTGCAGTTCCAATTGTATTTCGATGCTTGAACGTAACTTAAAACATCTTCCTTTTTTGTTTCGAATATACTCTTCGGATAATTCTTTATAGCTGAAGTTCTCAATTTTTTAATATTCTAAAATTTTATTGTTTCTGCTTGGATATAATTTTGCAACTGAGTTTGTATTCGAATACCACTACAGGCTGGTCGGGGTAGGTACAAAAGTATATATAGGCTTAAAGAGGACACTTTCACATTTCTTCCGGTACCAAAATCTTCTTGAAGTCTCTTGATGCTAAAAAGTTTCATTCCCCTACAATTCAAATTTGAGAAAAATATAGTACCTGTGGAAATATTATATAACAAACCACGTCTAAATAGTACAGTATTACTTTTTGGCAATTTCTCAAAGAGTACTATCCTACCGACGTAACAAAAAAATAACCCTCTATCGATAATAGTTTGCGAGAAATGACAATTTCCTTGTAAAAAATATACAAAAATATTTTTTTTTCAAAATTACGTAAAATATTTGTTTTCAGCAGCACACCACGCCCACAATAATAAATATTTTGATCTAATTTTTTGGCTACCCTAGTCTCAATATGTTTGCTATTGAATGGCATTAAAATTATAGAAATCGTCGATGGCAAAAAAATTTACTTTTGGCCAGTAAAATTCAATTCTAAACCACAGTGCCTCGTATAAGAGTCTGACAAATACTTATAATTTTATTTTGGATACGATTTCTTATATACATTGCGTTTCGATTTGAATTTGTCAAGAGTATTGAATAACATAAAGAACATTTTTATCAAGCATATTCGTAGGATGAACTTCGTAATGGAATCCACATATAAAATTTTCATCTTGTTAATTTAAGAGGAGTTAATTTTTGAGATATAGCTAAAAAAACTAAAATTTTCCCGATAGTATAGGCTTCGACTTACTTTTAATAAATTATATCTGTCATCATATGCTACATTTTAGACATAAAACTTTAAAGTAAACAACAGTTAAATTTTTAGTCTTTGATTTACTTTTTGGAACAAGGAACACATTTTAACCATTCGAACTAGTAGTAAAAATTTTTAATTCCAAATAATTTTTTTGGGGGGGTTGTGTTGAACCCCCAAAAACCCTCAGCGCACCGGCCTGCTGTACTCGTGTGTACTAACTGCCTCAAATACATTCAACATATCCATTGCTTCCGTATCTTCCGTTGCTGTATCATTCATTCTCTTCTGTATCTTTCTTGTCTCCTGTCTAGTGGTTACTTTAAATATATTGTTAATATCAGTCTTCCTGATATCTGAGGATTCAATTCGCGACAAGGCATCTGCCGCCCTGATATATTCAATTGTGAAATCGTTCAATTCGAGTCTTATACGAGTCAATTTTGACGATGGGTTGTTCATCGAAAATTGGTTGGTGGGATTTCAGACCAGAAATTTCTTAACATAAATGTATGGTCTAAAATATTGTATCGCCCAATGTTTGGCGGCTAGTTCCTGTTCTATTGTAGACTGTAGTCTGTTGTCACACAAAATTCCCTAGTGAAGTCAGGATACTGCAATATACTGGGTTTTAATAGCTGATCTTTTACTGGAAAACATCCTCATATTCCTGAGACCATTGGAATGGGATTTTCTTTCTGGTAAGTCGATTCAAATGTCTTGATGACTCAGAAAAATTGAAAATGAATCTCCTATAATAATTACAAATGCCCAAAGCGTTTAGCTTCATCACTATTCTTTGGTGTTGGAAAATCTCTTATGCCGACCGAAAAATGAACATTTATCAGGGTGAAATTTTAAGTTATATTTACTACATACATATGTATTTCAAAAACATCCCTCAAATTCTTGCGCATGTGCTTAGTCGAACAACCAATGATAATCAAGTTGTCCATATATAGGGAAGCTTGTGGTGGTTTCAACCCTGAAAAGGCTAAGGACATCATTCTTTGGAGTGAATTTGGTGCGATTATCGCCCTATAGTCGACGGCTAGTCTCCATCTATTTTGGTCTGATCCTAGTAAGGATTTTTTGGGTACCAACAAATTTGGACTGTTGTAGTCAGAAACAGATGGTTCAACTATGCCATCGTCTATTAGTTTGCGTATTTGTCTATCAACTTCTTCTTTATGAGAGTGCGGAATTCTGTAATTCTTAATGTAACAGGTTGCTCATCCTTCAGTCTGAGTCTTTATCTGTAAAAATTATTGACACTTATTTTCTCTGTTTCCAATGCAAAAATGTCAATGAATTCAGTACAAAGAGCTTTTAGCTTCTCTCCGTCAAATTCAGGAAAGTCTTTTAAATTTTTCGTTATTGCTCTGGGGGTTAGTGCTAAGCCGGACGATATTTTAGTCGTTTAGACACTCCGTTCGTATGTGAACGTCTTTAATAATTAATTAACTTGTGTCCGTTGTATTAACAATTCGAACCATTGGTTTAAATTTCGAGGTGGTGGTATTCACAACATAAACACCATCCTGAATCATCTGATGTGGTACTAAGCCATCTTCATCAGTGAACTGGACATTGATGAGTCCTATCACTTCTGATCGAGCAGGAAGAGATATGGAATCGTCGTCAGGAGCATTCATCAACGGAATGCCAATATCTGAAGAGAAATTATCAGGTCTCAGTATGATCAAATCCAGATCTCCTTGATAATCCAGAACACAATTGTATTTCCTCTTAAAGTCCATGCTTTTAATTCCGACCACTCGAATAGGGAAGGTATCCTCAACTACATGAAATTTATGCCCAATGGTAATATCCTCAATTATCAAATCAGCACTAACTATTCCCATTGTAGTCAATATTCCATGACGGGAGTGCGGAATTCTGTAATTCTTTATATAAACAGGTTGCTCATCCTTCAGTCTGAGTCTTTGCCTGTAAAAAATATTGGCACTTATTTTCTCTGTTTCCAATCAAAAATGTCAATTAAATCAGTACTGAGAGCTTTTAACTCCTCTCCTACAAATTTAGGAATGTCTTTTCAATTTTTCGTTATTGCTCTGGAGGTTAGTGCTCGGCCGGACAATATTGTAGTCGTTTAGACACTCCGTTCGTATGTGAACGGTTTTAATAATTAACTAATTTTTGTCCGTTGTATTAACAATTCTAACCATTGGTTTAAATTTCGAGGTGGTGGTATTCGCAACATAAACACCGTCTGAATCATCTGATGTGGACTAAGACATCTTCATCAGTGGACAGGACATTGATAAGTCTTCTGATCGAGCAGGAAGAGATATGAAATCTTCGTCCGGAGCATTTTTCAACGGAATGCCAATATCTGAAGAGAAATCATCAGGTCTCAGTATGATCAAATCCTGATCTCTTTGATAATCCAGAACACAATTGTATTTCCTCATAAAGTCCATGCCTATAATTCTGTCCATTGGAATAGGGAAGGTATCCTCACTGAGATTCGTGGTGACATTTCTTCGCATTTACTGTACATACCTGAGGGCTTGCCCGTTTTCCGAATTGTTATTGCCTAGGGCAGGAACGTCCGGGTTTCTACCATTCCTGTTACCACTTCTATAAATACCCCTATAATTGTCACGACATCATCCACAGTAATTGTTACCATTAACGCGGTATCTATTGTCATTGTTCTGAAAATTCTACGGGTTACGTTGGTTGTGAAAATTTCCATTTCTATTCCCACGGTAATTTCCACGATTCCGACCATTTCCCCTGCGATTTAAGCTATAACAAAGTATTGAATTCGGTTGATCTCCGCTAAACAACATTTCTGTTCTGTTGTTTAGCGGAGATCAGATTCCTTGCAGCCAATTTTAGCTTAGTCTTATCAAGGTTGATAGCTACGGCGCACAGTGGAAGGAATTCCAAAAAAGGGAAATAATTCTGCCTTTTCTTAACCAGACATCCGATTTCGACCAAACTTGGCATGTTTGTAGAAGAGGTATTAGAGAAGTTAAGTTTTGAGTTTGGGCCCCCCGTGGTATACAGGGCGGAGCTGCAGGGCCTCAAAGTTGGCCACCTCGGTTGAACAAAATGTTTAAGCGCGTGTATCTTTCGTATTTTCCGGCCGATTCATAAAATCTTTTTTTGTGCGTATTCTAATAACCGAGGTCTACAAAAGGCCTAACAGTTATCTTGTATACTTACCGAGATATCTGCATTTGAATATTGATTTTTTTATTTTTTCCCCGACCTTGTGCTAGTATTTTGTAAATATCGAAGCAGAATATGCACCAATTTTATCCACGTAAGCATGTTGAATTTCCTACATGATGAAAAAAAATTGATTCGATATAACCAACAGGACAAAAGTTATGGCCCCTTGAATTCATATTTAAAAAAAATCGATTTTTTGTCATTTTTTTAGGAAAAAAGTTTATGTCGTATTTTTGAGTTTTAGAAGAAGTTAGTTAAAAAATGTACAACATATTTACTATCATCTTAAAGGAAACTTTCCAGAGTATGCTCTCAAAGAAAGAACGGGTCAAAAATATTTACTGGTATTGTTACCAAGCTTCTCCAATTTACACAATTTTTTAGACAAATTTCAATCTTTGTATTTTATTGCGAAAATGTATATGTAGTATTTTGGAGATACAGAGATTTATAAAAAGAAAGTATAACGTATTTATATTTGTCTTAAAGGAAACTTCCTGGAGAATATTTTCGAGAAAAGAACGAGAAAAAAACTTGTATTAATAGTGTTGCCACGGTTCTCCAAATTACTTCATTTTTTACGAAAATTTCAAAGCTAGGCCACATTTTCGGCAATCGCAAAGCTTGGATATGAAAACCTTTACAATTTTTATATGTAGTAATCTGTTATACGATAAACTGATAAAGGATTTTTGAGCCCGCCTTTTAGTATAACAGATTTTGGGCAAAAACAAAAAATCCCTTTTGTGGGGATTTTCGAATTTATTTTGGGAATTGTGGGATTTACGTCCACGAATATATTAATGTTAGAATTAGCCTCGATTTCTGGTGTCAAGGAGTACAAATTACAAAAAAAATAATTGAGATATCTTAATTTTTAAAGATTCAATGGAAATATAACATTTCCTTTGTTGTTTATTTTTTCCTTTGTTGTTTATTTTTACCCGATCCTTTCCTACGAATCGCTATATATTAGATCCTGTTATATACCGATTCTTTTCTCATTACCTTTTCTGGATAGAAAACAAAATTTACTATTTGATGCCAATATATTGCAATTTGGTATACCCACTGAGACAAAAGTTATGACCATTTGAAGTTATGGCCAAGTTTGGTCGCTATCGGATGTCTGGTTAAGAAACGGCAGAATTATTTCTTTTTTTTGGAATTCCTCCCACTGTGCGGCGTCGTGTGTTTCTTTAATGGAATCCACCAAGCTCAACGCATCTATGAAGCTCTGTAAATTATCTCCCTTACCATCGTAATCCGGAATCAGCCGTGAGGCATTGCCCAAAAATTCTACCACTCTTTGAGGCATATTGGTATTTTCCTGTCTTTCATGATTATCGCTATCCAATGGGTTTATTAACTAGTTCCCTGTTTGAATCTTACCCTCTCATGGAGACTGTGTGGGATTTCAACTTGTACGTTTTTCTCTAACGTCTGAATGGAAACCATTGGCTGCTGCCTTATGTGAAACTGTTAGTCTAGAGTAATTTACGTTTAAAAGGACGCGTATATTCTTTAGAGAATTTAATAGGATTCCTATATATACTTAGCAATTGTGTCATTTGTTGTGCCTCTATCTGTATTCAAGCTCTTATATGATTTATCAAATTCAGCCTTAATGATTTCATCTTTTTGGACTATCTGTTGCAAATCCATTCAGACAAAAACTAATATTACATTCTTGCTTCTCAAACTTTGTCCAGCTCATTGGCCATAGAAGCTGTTCTAATATAATTTTTTCTTAATGACTTTTTATGTAGCTGGTAGAGAGTTGTCGCTAAGCAGCTAAATTATAGCTTATTATAATAATATCTCAATTATTAAAAATGATGTATATGTATAATAATTGATGTATTTTCATTGTATTTTCTTAATTTAAATATTTCTTATTGATATTAATTATATATATATTACATACTGTTTTTTACATTCTTGTTAAGTTATATTTTTTTATAATCTTAATGTTTAATACCACTATTTATAAAATATGGTATTGACTTATTAATTAGCGTAGAAACGCTGCCATTTAATAACTATTAAATCAGCGTGAAAACGCTGCCATTTAGTATTGTAATCAATAATTTTTATTCTGAACTTATATTAGTTTTGTATCTTAATTCTGCTTCAGTTTCCGCTATGCGCACATTGTTGTGCTGCCGGACTTCTTCGCTTTCCGTCAACTTATTCTGGTCCAGAAGCACCCTACGGAGACGGTACCACCTACCACGTTTGTTTAATATTTTAACCTAGGGGATTTTCGCGCAGCGCGCGTTGCTATACAAAAAATTATCACTGGTAGAATTGTTGGCGACATCAGAGATTGACCAGGATGCTCGGCGGCATTAGAGATTGACCAGGATGGTTGGCAGTACCAAGTTCGATAACTGGTAGGATAGTTGTGTGCCAAAGTTTGATCACAGCCAGGATTGTTGGCGGCTTTAGATGTTACATTGGCAGGATAATCGGCGGAATTATATGTTTATCAATAGCAGGATGGTTGGCGGCATTTTAGTTGATCACTGGCAGAATTCATCCAAATATGTCATAGGCCCGTATGACAAGAAATGGTAATTCGTTACCCCCTCAATTTCCCCTCGAAAACTCAATAGAAAAATTAATAGAAACTATGAATTCATTCATGTTGAATATGCAAAGCATGATGCAAGAAATGATGAGAAATCAAAGTATGCTTATGCAACTCGTGTTAAATCAAAAATAAATCCAATGAGAATTTGTTATTGGAATGCAAACGGCCTGAGCCAACACAGAAATGAGGTAGAAAATTTTCTCCGAAACCACTGTATATATATTTTATTAGTCTCTGAGACACATTTTTCAACCAGAAATTGTTTTAGGATACGTGGTTATTCCACATACGATACTAAACATCCTAGCGGGAGAGCCTGTGGTGGTACAGCTCTTATTGTCCAAAATAAAATCAAACATTATCCTATGCCCGAATATCGCCCTATAGTCGCCCTATAGCCGAATATAGGACTGAGCATATACAAGCAACTTCTATCGCTATTACAGGCACAAATACGGTGATATCGTCGATATATTGTCCCCCTAGGCACAATATTAACAAAGATCATTTCATGGAGTTCTTCTCCACTCTTGGCACAAAGTTTTTGGTAGCAGGTGACTACAATGCCAAGCACACATTTTGGGGCTCTCGCCTCACTACTCCAAAAGGTAGACAACTACTTTAAGCCATAACATCTGCTAAACTAGATGTAGCTTCGAGCGGTCACCCAACATATTGGCCCTCAAATCAGAACAAAACGCCTGACCTTATTGATTTCGCTATAATAAAAAATATAAGGCGTGAACAATTATCTCTATGTCCATCACTTGATCTATCATCGGATCATTCGCCTACCATTTTGATACTGCTTTACAACAATCATGAAAATGGGTGCGACAGTTTGCCCAATAAGTATACCAACTGGCTAAAATATAAAAAATACGTTAGCTCACACCTATCCGATGATGTATCGTTACGTACAACGGATGAAATTGAAGCCGCGGTAAACCTATTCACAGACGTTGTAAACAGTGCTACTCGAAGTGGCTACTCGAAAAAGCGCATTCAAAAGAGATAACTCCAATAACCCAATAGGCATCCAAGCATTAATCAATGAAAAAAGAAGCGTAAGAAGAGAGTGGCAACAATATCGCTCCCCAGCACTGAGAAAAAAACTAAAAAATTGCCAGAAGAGATTGAAATCAGCCCTAAAATCGGCCGAGGAAAGTGATCTGAAAATATATTTGCAATCTCTGGATCCAACCCAGAAAACAGATTATAGTCTCTGGAAGGCCACAAAAAATATGCGAGGTCCTGTTGCGCATGAATCCCCAATTCGCCTTGAAAATGGGAACTGGGCAAAAAGCACAGAAGAGAAAGTAAATGCATTCGCAAACTACCTCGAGTCCGTTTTTACACCCAACAGTGATACATCTGAAATCTATCCGCCCGTGATAGATATAATTCCTCGCCAACACTATCCGCCCGTGATAAACGAGATGGTATAACAGCGAAAATGATTAAAGAACTTCCCTTTTCAGCCTTGAAAATTGTGTTATTTTTATTCAATGCAATTCTCCGTGTAGGTTACTTCCCCCTATCTTGGAAGAGGTCTGAAATCGTGATGATACCGAAACCAGGCAAAGATCCAACTCAAGTCAAATCCTATCGCCCTATAAGCTTACTATCGATACTTTCAAAAATGTTTGAGTCCATTCTCATGAAGAAAATCACACCTCATATAATTTCTCACAATATTATACCTGACCATCAATTTGGTTTTAGAAAAAGTCATAATACTATAGAACAGGTACACCGTATCGTAACCTGCATCAATAGAGCTTTTGAGAATAAAGAATACTGTTCGGCGTTATTCATAGATATTTCCCAAGCATTTGACAAAGTCTGGCACGAAGGACTTTTGTACAAAATATGCGACCTTATGCCAATCAACACGCATAAACTGTTCAGGAGTTATTTGACTAACCGGTCTTTTCAAGTTAAATGAAGTGGCATTTTTTCTAGCCCTAAGAAAATAAATGCCGGTGTCCCACATTCTTGGCCCTATACTGTACGTTATTTTTACGGCAGATATGCCCATAACCAACTTTACGCTCACGCCTACTTTGCGGACGATACTGCTTTCGTCAGTACTCATAAAAACCCTTCAGTTGCGTCCGATCAACTGCAGTCTCATGTCCTAATCCTAGAAGAATGGTTAAAAAAATGCCTCAAAGTGTACTCATGTTACTTTTACCCTGCGAAGGGATGCAAGTCCTCCAATTTCTATTTTCAATTCACAGATTCCCCAAAAGGATCATGTAAAATACCTTGGAATCCACTTAGATCGGCGTTTGACGTGGTCGCGCAACATAGACTCTAAAGTAACTCAAATAAAACTCAAAACTAATCAACTTCAGTGGCTTATCAGCCAAAGATCTGCCCTAGATCCAGAGTATAAAGTTCTTTTATACAAAACGGTATTGAAGCCAATTTGAACATATGGTATCCAGCTCTGGGGTACAGCGTGCGCTTCAAATGTATGCAAATTACAAAGAAGACAATCGAATATTCTTCGTTTAATTACAGGTGCACCATGGTATATAAGAAACGCTAACATCCATAAGGATCTCAACATGCCAACAGTAAAAGAGGAAATTGAAAAACATTGCCGGTGTTACGTGGGTAAACTATTCAATCATCCAAACATCCTGGCTCGAGAACTACTAAATTTTGAAGGTTATGACCGCCTTAGAAGGAGAGATACGCTGGACATGATATAAATTAAAACAAATCCTAATCAAAATCAAAAAAATGAAATGAAATAATGAATTCCTAAATTTGAAATGTTAATCTTTTTGTTTAAGTAAATAATCGTGTAAAGTCTCAATGGGTTATTCGCAATGGCAATAACCCAGAGAATAGTATTTTAGGTTAAGATTTGTCCACTTATTGTTATTTTCATTGTATAATAATGAAAGATTCAATAAAAAAATGAAATGAATTGGAAAAAAAACTGGCAGGATCGCAATGTAGAAAAAGCGACTTGCTCCGTTTGTTAATTATATACACCCAGGAAAATAATTGGTTGGAATTCGATTGTAACAATAAAAAAATAGTACTAGCAACAAAAAGTATATTGCCTACACCGTGTGTCGGTTGCATTTATATATAAATAGTTGAAACAACAGTAATAACATGGATACGATCAAATAAAAATGCTTGAAACTAAATCGATGGTTGTATCAATCGAATTAAGATTGTTTTTTTCATTGGCACTCGGTTAGTTGTGGTAACCAATTCTAAACTTTCATTGTAGTACCATATGATCGATTTTTGGTTGTGACAACCAAGTTTTATTCTTGACAACAGAAATTGTATCAATAGACCAACGATTATTATTGCAACGAATAATTGGTTACTACAACAGAAAAAGTATTAATAAATAATCGTTTTTTGGTTATGCCAATAATTTCCCAAATTTAGAATAATTAACTGTATTTTGGGAAATACAACCGAAAGATTGGTTGCTGTTCTTTTGCTGATACATGACAAACAAAAAATAAAATTACTCGACATAAATAAATCTTCAACATTTTGTTCAAGAGCGGTATATGTAGTCAAAAATAATCTCGTGTGGATAATAATGTGTGGAATGCAGAATATGTTGTGCAAAATGTTTCACATAAATAAAAAATAAAAGCAACAATCATGAAATTGAAAGCACAGGGTTAAGAGATATTTGCATAAAAGTTTTGTGTTTTTTTTCGTGTACTAAAATTTCTGTCAAATATTTCCATATCTCATAATAGTGATGAATTTCTGATGTGGGATTTTTAATTTTGTTATGAATTGTTTGGCTTTTTGTTCCATAAATAAAATATAAATTAATGAAAACTGTTTTTAATTAAATATCGGTAGCACATAACTGACAAATTGTTAGAACAACCAATTTTTTAAAACAGTTGGATGTGGCAACATAAAACAGATAATTTTATCCACCATTTTCGTAGTTGGCTCAACCAAATATGATTGTTGTCAACATGGAAGCAGAAGTATACCACAACCAAAATGTTGGTTGTCCTTATGGAATCGCATGATAGTAGACAGAACTACCAAAATTCGGTTGGCAAATAATTCGGTTGAGGCATTATTCTGTGTGAGGCAGGACTGTATTCTGTGTGTACTAAACTAGCTGGACCCGGTCCACTTCGTTGCCCCAGATTTCCGATCCCGTTCATTTTAGGGCCAATCACATAGACTGCTACCAAATACTGCTACCAAATATATATACAGCACTCTCGCTAAATAATTGTGCAAGATATCTTAATTTGGCTTATAAGTGCCGGGCCACTCCCATTGGTCCGATCCCGCCAATTTTTGGACCAATCACGTAGATACATATGACAAAATAACTGCACACTCGCTAACAAATAGAGCGAGATATCTCAATTTCAAATTTTGGCTTATACGAGCAGTGCCACGCCCACTGTCCGATCCCGCCCATTTTTGGATCAATCACGTAGACTGCCACCTGATACATTTATACAAAATTACAGCACACTCTCTAACAAATTGTGAGAGATATCTCAATTTAAAAATTTGGCTTATATGGGCAGTGCCACGCCCACTAGTCCGATCCCGCCCATTTTTGGTAGACTGCCACCAGATTCATATGTACAAAATTATAGCACTCTCGCTTAAAATTGTGCGAGATATTTTAAAGTCCAAATTTGGCTTATATGAGCGGGACCACGTCCACTAGTCCGATCCCACCCATTTTGAGACCAATCACGTAGACTGCCACCAGATACTTGTGTACAAAATTAAAGCACGCTCGCTAAAAATACTGCTACCAAATATATATACAGCACTCTCGCTAAATAATTGTGCAAGATATCTTAATTTGGCTTATAAGTGCCGGGCCACTCCCATTGGTCCGATCCCGCCAATTTTTGGACCAATCACGTAGATACATATGACAAAATAACTGCACACTCGCTAACAAATAGAGCGAGATATCTCAATTTCAAATTTTGGCTTATACGAGCAGTGCCACGCCCACTGCTCCGATCCCGCCCATTTTTGGATCAATCACGTAGACTGCCACCTGATACATTTATACAAAATTACAGCACACTCTCTAACAAATTGTGAGAGATATCTCAATTTAAAAATTTGGCTTATATGGGCAGTGCCACGCCCACTAGTCCGATCCCGCCCATTTTTGGTAGACTGCCACCAGATTCATATGTACAAAATTATAGCACTCTCGCTTACAAATTGTGCGAGATATTTTAAAGTCCAAATTTGGCTTATATGAGCGGGACCACGCCCACTAGTCCGATCCCACCCACAGATACTTGTGTACAAAATTAAAGCACGCTCGCTAAAAATTGTGCAAGATACCTCAATTTCAGAATTTGTCTTATATAAGCGGGGCTAAGACCATTTTTGGGCCAACCCCGCAGACTGCCACCAGATACATATGTACAAAATTACAGCACTCTCGCTTACAAATTGTGGGAGATATCACAATTTCCAAATTTGTCTTATATGAGCGTGGCCAGATTTCAGATTTCCGATCCCATAAATTTTTGGACTAATCACGTAGACTGCCATCGAATTCATATAGGCAAAACTACAGGACAGTATAAAAACTTGGATCACATGTGGCCATGCCCATTGGTCTGATCCCGCTCATTTTTGGACCAATCACGTAGACTGCCACCAGATACATATGCACACAATTACAGCACTCTCGCTTACAAATAGTGCGAGATATCCCAACTTCGAAATTTGGCTTATATGGGCGGGGCCACGCCCACTTGACATATCGAAAATACATGTACCCTATTGTCACCACCACTGCACATGTACATTCGTGAAAATTTCAAGAAGATCGGTCCAGCCGTTTAACACTAAATTGCAGCACTCTCGCTAACTAATTGTGCATGATATATCAATTTCAAAATTTTGCTTATATGTTCGGGGCCACGTCCCTGGCTATGGCTTCGTGTGTTTCGTTAATGGAATCCACCAAGCCCAACGCATCTATGAAGCTCTGCAAATTATCTGCTTTACCATCGTAATCCGGAATCAGTGCACAGTGCTCAAAAATTCGACCACTGTTTGAAGCATATGTATAGGTATTATCCTGTCTTTAATGATTGTCACTATTCGATTGGTTTTCTTCACTACACCATTTTCAATTGTAATTCTAAAAGAATCAATTGAAATTCGAAGATTCCATTTGAAATTTGAAAAACATCAATTGAAATTCTAATAATCCATTTGAAATTCGAAAAAGGTCAATTGAAATTCGAAAAACCTCAGTTGAAATTCGAAAAACATCAATTGAAATTCTAAACATATCACTTGATATTCGAAACACATCAATTGAAATTCGAAAAACCACAATTGAAATTCGATAAACATCAATTGAAATTCGAAACACATCACTTGATATTCGAAACACATCAATTGAAATTCGAAACACATCAATTAAAATTAAAAAAAAAATCAATTGAAATTCAAAACACATCAATTGAAATTTGAGAAACATCAATTGATATTCAAATTTTTCATTTGAAATTCGAATAACATCAATTGAAACTCGAAACTCATCATTTGAAATTCGAAAAATGTAAACAAAATCAATGCTGTATATTAGATGGGGTAGCATTTATGTGATACAATTTGTCTGTTTTAAACCTTTAATATTAAAATAATTAAATATGTTTTGTTTCAACTAATTTTGAATAAATATTCATAAAAGATAAGATCATCCATTTATATGCTTTCTGTTCGTCACATTAAATGTTAAGATTTAGTCAGCAAAAAATATTTATATGAATTCTACCCAACCCAATGTTTACATTTTCGAATTTCAAATGATGTCTTTCGAATTTCACTTGGTGTATTACGAATTTCAAATGGAAAAATTCGAATTTCTATTTGTATTTCGAATATCAATTAATGTTTTTCGAATTTCAATTGATGTATTTCGAATTCCAATTGATGTATTTCTATGTAATTTCAATTGATTTTTTTCGAACTTCAATTGGTGTTTTTCGAATTTCAAATGGAATCTTCGAATTTCAATTTATCTTATTCGAAATTGAATTGATTTTTTTTCTCGAATTACAGTTGAAAATAGTGTATTTGCCCTGTTTGAATGTTATCCACTCATGGAGACTGTGTGGGATTTCAACTTGTACGTTTTTTTATCGAAGCGACTGTTATTAGTTCCTCGCGAACGTCTAAATAGAATCCATCGGCTGTTGCCTTATGTGAAACTGATAGTATAGAGTAATTTACATTTAAAATGACGCGTATATTCTCTAATTAGCAATTGCCTCATCTGCTGTGCATCTATCTGTATTCAAGCTCTTATATGGTTTATCAAATTCAGCCATAATGATTCTAGCTTTTTTGACTATCTGTTGCAAATCCATTCAGACAAAAACTAATATTACATTCTTGTTTGTACAGCTCATTGAATATTGAAGCTGTTCTAACGCCCATTAACACAAAACAAAATAACCGAAAGTTAAATTGTATGGAATTTGACAGCTATGACCGGTAGTTAGCTCCACAGACCTAAATTATACAGATGTGCCGTCAGCCAGAAACGTCAAAATCTATCAGTTACGAACGAACAGAAATGAAATGTCACACGCGAAAAACACTTTTCCGCGAACATACTTAGAACTTTCTTTGCACTAATCAATTAATATTAATTTTTTAATTGTGACAAGTACAAAAAATTTGGGGAAAATCGGTTCGAAATCCGCGGAAAACCACACTCTTTGAAGTCCTACTCGGTGAAATTTCTATTCTTTCGTAACTGACAACTTACTCGCTCCGGGATGACATATCTTATTATTTATTATTTTTGGTTAGCTCTTAAACCTACTTTATTTATTTATTGTTAATGGCCCTTATGAAAGCTGGTAGAAAGTTGTCGCTAACTGTGTGGCCATTTGAGTGGGTCGGGTTTGCACCAGTCACCCCCTAGTTTTGGAGACAATTTTGAGGGCAACAAAATTTCTGTGCACCATACATGCCGTCCTTTAGGTTTTATTATCCTGCGTTGGCATTTGATGTCCGATCTTAACGATCGTTGATGTCCGATCATTGTTCGAGCTTGTTTGTCCAGCTCATTGGCCATAGAAGCTGTTCTAATATAATTTTTTCTTAATGACTTTTTATGTAGCTGGTAGAGAGTTGTCGCTAAGCAGCTAAATTATAGCTTATTATAATAATATCCCAATTATTATAATAAGGTATTATTTTACTGAAGATTCGATTATTGTACCCCATTAATAATGTTTGCATTAGGCTGCTCAATTTTTGATTCTTTACCTCCCATGTTACATTATAGTGTAAAAATGATGTATATGTATAATAATTGATGTATTTTCATTGTATTTTCTTAATTTAAATATTTCTTATTGATATTAATTATATATATATTACATACTGTTTTTTACATTCTTGTTAAGTTATATTTTTTTATAATCTTAATGTTTAATACCACTATTTATAAAATATGGTATTGACTATTTATTAATTACCGTAGAAACGCTGCCATTTAATAACTATTAAATCAGCGTGAAAACGCTGCCATTTAGTATTGTAATCAATAATTTTTATTCTGAACTTATATTAGTTTTGTATCTTAATTCTGCTTCAGTTTTCGCTATGCGCACATTGTTGTGCTGCCGGACTTCTTCGCTTTCCGTCAACTTATTCTGGTCCAGAAGCACCCTACGGAGACGGAACCACCTACCACGTTTGTTTAATATTTTAACCAAGGGGATTTTCGCGCAGCGCGCGTCGCTGTACAAAAAATTATCACTGGTAGAATAGTTGGCGACATCAGAGATTGACCAGGATGCTCGGCGGCATTAGAGATTGACCAGGATGGTTGGCAGTACCAAATTCGATAACTGATAGGATAGTTGTGTGCCAAAGTTTGATCACAGCCAGGATTGTTGGCGGCTTTAGATGTTACATTGGCAGGATAATCGGCGGAATTATATGTTTATCAATAGCAGGATGGTTGGCGGCATTTTAGTTGATCACTGGCAGGATTCATCCAAATATGTCATACGCCCGTATGACAAGAAATGGTAATTCGTTACCCCCTCAATTTCCCCTCGAAAACTCAATAGAAAAATTAATAGAAACTATGAATTCATTCATGTTGAATATGCAAAGCATGATGCAAGAAATGATGAGAAATCAAAGTATGCTTATGCAACTCGTGTTAAATCAAAAATAAATCCAATGAGAATTTGTTATTGGAATGCAAACGGCCTGAGCCAACACAGAAATGAGGTAGAAAATTTTCTCCGAAACCACGGTATAGATATTTTATTAGTCTCTGAGACACATTTTTCAACCAGAAATTGTTTTAGGATACGTGGTTATTCCACATACGATACTAAACATCCTAGCGGGAGAGCCTGTGGTGGTACAGCTCTTATTGTCCAAAATAAAATCAAACATTATCCTATGCCCGAATATAGGACTGAGCATATACAAGCAACTTCTATCGCTATCACAGGCACAAATCTGGTGATATCGTCGATATATTGTCCCCCTAGGCACAATATTAACAAAGAACAATTCATGGAGTTCTTCTCCACTCTTGGCACAAAGTTTTTGGTAGCAGGTGACTACAATGCCAAGCACACATTTTGGGGCTCTCGCCTCACTACTCCAAAAGGTAGACAACTACTTTAAGCCATAACATCTGCTAAACTAGATGTAGCTTCGAGCGGTCACCCAACATATTGGCCCTCAAATCAGAACAAAACGCCTGACCTTATTGATTTCGCTATAATAAAAAATATAAGGCGTGAACAATTATCTCTATGTCCATCACTTGATCTATCATCGGATCATTCGCCTACCATTTTGATACTGCTTTACAACAATCATGAAAATGGGTGCGACAGTTTGCCCAATAAGTATACCAACTGGCTAAAATATAAAAAATACGTTAGCTCACACCTATCCGATGATGTATCGTTACGTACAACGGATGAAATTGAAGCCGCGGTAAACCTATTCACAGACGTTGTAAACAGTGCTGTTAAAGTGGGTACTCGCAAAAGCGCATTCAAAAGAGATAACTCCAATAACCCAATAGGCATCCAAGCATTAATCAATAAAAAAGAAGCGTAAGAAGAGAGTGGCAACAATATCGCTCCCCAGCACTGAGAAAAAAACTAAAAAATTGCCAGAAGAGATTGAAATCTGCCCTAAAATCGGCCGAGGAAAGTGATCTAAAAATATATTTGCAATCTCTGGATCCAACCCAGAAAACAGATTATAGTCTCTGGAAGGCCACAAAAAATATGCGAGGTCCTGTTGCGCATGAATCCCCAATTCGCCTTGAAAATGGGAACTGGGCAAAAAGCACAGAAGAGAAAGTAAATGCATTCGAAACTACCTCGAGTCCGTTTTTACACCCAACAGTGATACATCTGAAATCTATCCGCCCGTGATAGATATAATTCCTCGCCCACACTATCCGCCCGTGATAAACGACACAATTCCTCGCCCAATCTATCCGCCCGTGATAGATGATACAATTTCTCACACAACCTATCCGCCCGGGATAAATGACTCAATTCCTCTCACAATCTATCAGCTCATGATAGATGACATAACTTCGCGCCCAATCTATCCGCCCGTGATAGATGATATAACTCCACGCCCAATCTATCCGCCCGTAATACATGATTTAATTCGTCGCCCAATCTATCAGCCCGTGATAGATGATATAATTCCTGGCCCAATCAAGCTTAGAATAAAGGATGTTGAAAAATCTGTCAAAGAACTAAAATTAAAGAAATCGCCCGGAGGAGATGGTATAACAGCGAAAATGATTAAAGAACTTCCCTTTTCAGCCTTGAAAATTGTGTTATTTTTATTCAATGCAATTCTCCGTGTAGGTTACTTCCCCCTATCTTGAAAGAGGTCTGAAATCGTGATGATACCGAAACCAGGCAAAGATCCAACTCAAGTCAAATCCTATCGCCCTATAAGCTTACTATCGATACTTTCAAAAATGTTTGAGTCCATTCTCATGAAGAAAATCACACCTCATATAATTTCTCACAATATTATACCTGACCATCAATTTGGTTTTAGAAAAAGTCATAATACTATAGAACAGGTACATCGTATCGAAACCTGCATCAATAGAGCTTTTGAGAATAAAGATTACTGTTCGGCGTTATTCATAGATATTTCCCAAGCATTTGACAAAGTCTGGCACGAAGGACTTTTGTACAAAATATGCGACCTTCTGCCAATCAACACGCATAAACTGTTCAGGAGTTATTTGACTAACCGGTCTTTTCAAGTTAAATCAAATGGAATTTTTTCTAGCCCTAAGAAAATAAATGCCGGTGTCCCACATTCTTGGCCCTATACTGTACGTTATTTTTACGGCAGATATGCCCATAACCAACTTTACGCTCACGTCTACTTTTGCGGACGATACTGCTTTCGTCAGTACTCACAAAAACCCTTCAGTTGCGTCAAAAAATGGAGAATAATGGTGAATGCCTCAAAGTGTACTCATGTTACTTTTACCCTGCGAAGGGATGCAAGTCCTCCAATTTCTATTTTCAATTCACAGATTCCCCAAAAGGATCATGTAAAATACCTTGGAATCCACTTAGATCGGCGTTTGACGTGGTCGTGCAACATAGACTCTAAAGTAACTCAAAACTAATCAACTTCAGTGGCTTATCAACCAAAGATCTGCCCTAGATCCAGAGTATAAAGTTCTTTTATACAAAACGGTATTGAAGCCAATTTGAACATATGGTATCCAGCTCTGGGGTACAGCGTGCGCTTCAAATGTATGCAAATTACAAAGAAGACAATCGAATATTCTTCGTTTAATTACAGGTGCACCATGGTATATAAGAAACGCTAACATCCATAAGGATCTCAACATGCCAACAGTAAAAGAGGAAATTGAAAAACATTGCCGGCGTTACGTGGGTAAACTATTCAATCATCCAAACATCCTGGCTCGAGAACTACTAAATTTTGAAGGTCATGACCGCCTTAGAAGGAGAGATACGCTGGACATGATATAAATTAAAACAAATCTTATTCAAAAACAAAAAAATGAAATGAAATAATGAATTCCTAAATTTGAAATGTTAATCTTTTTGTTTAAGTAAAACATCGTGTAAAGTCTCAATGGTTTATTCGCAATGGCAATAACCCAGAGAATAGTATTTTAGGTTAAGATTTGTCCACTTATTGTTATTTTCATTGTATAATAATGAAAGATTCAATAAAAAAATGAAATGAATTGGAAAAAAAACTGGCAGGATCGAATGTAGAAAAAGCGACTTGCTCCGTTTGTTAATTATATACACCCAGGAAAATAATTGGTTGGAATTCGATTGTAACAATAAAAAAATAGTACTAGCAACAAAAAGTATATTGCCTACGCCGTGTGTCGGTTGCATTTAAATATAAAAAGTTGAAACAACAGTAATAACATGGATACGATCAAATAAAAATGCTTGAAACTAAATCGATGGTTGTATCAATCGAATTACGATTGTTTTTTTTCATTGGCACTCGGTTAGTTGTGGTAACCAATTTTAAACTTTCATTGTAGTACCATATGATCGATTTTTGGTTGTGACAACCAATGTTTTATTCTTGACAACAGAAATTGTATCAATAGACCAACGATTATTATTGCAACGAATAATTGGTTACTACAACAGAAAAAGTATTAATAAATAATCGTTGTTTGGTTATGCCAATAATTTCCCAAATTTAGAATAATTAACTGTATTTTGGGAAATACAACCGAAAGATTGGTTGCTGTTCTTTTGCTGATACATGACAAACAAAAAATAAAATTACTCGACATAAATAAATCTTCAACATTTTGTTCAAGAACGGTATATGTAGTCAAAAATAATCTCGTGTGGATAATAATGTGTGGAATGCAGAATATGTTGTGCAAAATGTTTCACATAAATAAAAAATAAAAGCAACAATCATGAAATTGAAAGCACAGGGTTAAGAGATATTTGCATAAAAGTTTTGTGTTTTTTTTCGTGTACTAAAATTTCTGTCAAATATCTCATAATAGTGATGAATTTCTGATGTGGGATTTTTAATTTTGTTAAGAATTGTACCAAAATTCGGTTGGCAAATAATTCGGTTGAGGCATTATTCTGTTTGAGGCAGGACTGTATTCTGTGTGTACTAAACTAGCTGGACCCGGTCCACTTCGTTGCCCCAGATTTCCGATCCCGTTCATTTTAGGGCCAATCACATAGACTGCTACCAAATACATATACAAAATATATATACAGCACTCTCGCTAAATAATTGTGCAAGATATTTTAATTTGGCTTATAAGTGCCGGGCCACGCCCATTGGTCCGATCCCGCCAATTTTTGGACCAATCACGTAGACTTCCACCAGATACATATGACAAAATAACTGCACACTCGCTAACAAATAGAGCGAGATATCTCAATTTCAAATTTTGGCTTATACGAGCAGTGCCACGCCCACTGCTCCGATCCCGCCCATTTTTGGATCAATCACGTAGACTGCCACCTGATACATTTATACAAAATTACATCACACTCTCTAACAAATTGTGAGAGATATCTCAATTTAAAAATTTGGCTTATATGGGCGGTGCCACGCCCACTAGTCCGATCCCGCCCATTTTTGGTAGACTGCCACCAGATTCATATGTACAAAATTATAGCACTCTCGCTTACAAATTGTGCGAGATATTTTAAAGTCCAAATTTGGCTTATATGAGCGGGACCACGCCCACTAGTCCGATCCCACCCATTTTGAGACCAATCACGTAGACTGCCACCAGATACTTGTGTACAAAATTAAAGCACGCTCGCTAAAAATTGTGCAAGATACCTCAATTTCAGAATTTGTCTTATATAAGCGGGGCTAAGACCATTTTTGGGCCAACCCCGTAGACTGCCACCATATACATATTTACAAAATTACAGCACTATCGCTTACAATTTGTGCGAGATATCTCAATTTCCAAATTTGGCTTATATGAGCGGGGTCACGCTCACTAGTCCGATCCCGCCCGTTTTTGGACCAATCACGTAGACTGATACATATGTACAAAATTACAGCACAGTCGCTAAAAATTGTGCGAGATATCTCAATTTCCAAATTTGGCTTTATGACCGGACCACCCCCATTTTTGGACTAGCCCCGCAGACTGCCACCAGATACATATGTACAAAATTACAGCACTCTCGCTTACAAATTGTGGGAGATATCACAATTTCCAAATTTGTCTTATATGAGCGTGGCCAGATTTCAGATTTCCGATCCCATAAATTTTTGGACTAATCACGTAGACTGCCATCGAATTCATATAGGCAAAACTACAGGACAGTATAAAAACTTGGATCACATGTGGCCATGCCCATTGGTCTGGTCCCGCTCAGTTTTGGACCAATCACGTAGACTGCCACCAGATACATATGCACACAATTACAGCACTCTCGCTTAAAAATAGTGCGAGATATCCCAACTTCGAAATTTGGCTTATATGGGCGGGGCCACGCCCACTTGACATATCGAAAATACATGTACCCTATTTTCACCACCACTGCACATGTACATTCGTGAAAATTTCAAGAAGATCGGTCCAGCCGTTTAACACTAAATTGCAGCACTCTCGCTAACTAATTGTGCATGATATATCAATTTCAAAATTTTGCTTATATGTTCGGGGCCACGCCCCTGGCTATGGCTTCGTGTGTTTCGTTAATGGAATCCACCAAGCCCAACGCATCTATGAAGCTCTGCAAATTATCTGCTTTACCATCGTAATCCGGAATCAGTGCTCAGTGCTCAAAAATTCGACCACTGTTTGAAGCATATGTATAGGTATTATCCTGTCTTTAATGATTGTCACTATTCGATTGGTTTTCTTCACTACACCATTTTCAATTGTAATTCTAAAAGAATCAATTGAAATTCGAAGATTCCATTTGAAATTTGAAAAACATCAATTGAAATTCTAATAATCCATTTGAAATTCGAAAAAGGTCAATTGAAATTCGAAAAACCACAATTGAAATTCGATAAACATCAATTGAAATTCGAAACACATCACTTGATATTCGAAACACATCAATTGAAATTCGAAACACATCAATTAAAATTAAAAAAAAAAATCAATTGAAATTCAAAACACATCAATTGAAATTTGAGAAACATCAATTGATATTCAAATTTTTCATTTGAAATTCGAATAACATCAATTGAAACTCGAAACTCATCATTTGAAATTCGAAAAATGTAAACAAAATCAATGCTGTATATTAGATGGGGTAGCATTTATGTGATACAATTTGTCTGTTTTAAACCTTTAATATTAAAATAATTAAATATGTTTTGTTTCAACTAATTTTGAATAAATATTCATAAAAGATAAGACCATCCATTTATATGCTTTCTGTTCGTCACATTAAATGTTAAGATTTAGTCAGCAAAAAATATTTATATGAATTCTACCCAACCCAATGTTTACATTTTCGAATTTCAAATGATGTATTTCGAATTTCACTTGGTGTATTACGAATTTCAAATGGAAAAATTCGAATTTCAATTTGTATTTCGAATATCAATTAATGTTTTTCGAATTTCAATTGATGTATTTCGAATTCCAATTGATGTATTTCTATGTAATTTCAATTGATTTTTTTCGAACTTCAATTGGTGTTTTTCGAATTTCAAATGGAATCTTCGATTTTCAATTGACCTTTTTCGAATTTCAAATGGAATCTTCGAATATCAATTTATCTTATTCGAAATTGAATTGATTTTTTTTCTCGAATTACAGTTGAAAATAGTGTATTTGCCCTGTTTGAATGTTATCCACTCATGGAGACTGTGTGGGATTTCAACTTGTACGTTTTTTTATCGAAGCGACTGTTATTAGTTCCTCGCGAACGTCTAAATAGAATCCATCGGCTGTTGCCTTATGTGAAACTGATAGTATAGAGTAATTTACATTTAAAATGACGCGTATATTCTCTAATTAGCAATTGCCTCATCTGCTGTGCATCTATCTGTATTCAAGCTCTTATATGGTTTATCAAATTCAGCCTTAATGATTCTAGCTTTTTTGACTATCTGTTGCAAATCCATTCAGACAAAAACTAATATTACATTCTTGTTTGTACAGCTCATTGAATATTGAAGCTGTTCTAACGCCCATTAACACAAAACAAAATAACCGAAAGTTAAATTGTATGGAATTTGACAGCTATAACCGGTAGTTAGCTCCACAGACCTAAATTATACAGATGTGCCGTCAGCCAGAAACGTCAAAATCTATCAGTTACGAACGAACAGAAATGAAATGTCACACGCGAAAAACACTTTTCCGAGAACATACTTAGAACTTTCTTTGCACTAATCAATTAATATTAATTTTTTAATTGTGACAAGTACAAAAAATTTGGGGAAAATCGGTCCGAAATCCGCGGAAAACCACACTCTTTGAAGTCCTACTCGTTGAAATTTCTATTCGTTCGTAACTGACAACTTACTCGCTCCGGGATGACATATCTTATTATTTATTATTTTTGGTTAGCTCTTAAACCTACTTTATTTATTTATTGTTAATGGCCCTTATGAAAGCTGGTAGAAAGTTGTCGCTAACTGTGTGGCCATTTGAGTGGGTCGGGTTTGCACCAGTCACCCCCTAGTTTTGGAGACAATTTTGAGGGCAACAAAAAAATTTCTGTGCACCATACATGCCGTCCTTTAGGTTTTATTATCCTGCGTTGGCATTTGATGTCCGATCTTAACGATCGTTGATGTCCGATCATTGTTCGAGCTTGTTTGTCCAGCTCATTGGCCATAGAAGCTGTTCTAATATAATTTTTTCTTAATGACTTTTTATGTAGCTGGTAGAGAGTTGTCGCTAAGCAGCTAAATTATAGCTTATTATAATAATATCCCAATTATTATAATAAGGTATTATTTTACTGAAGATTCGATTATTGTACCCCATTAATAATGTTTGCATTAGGCTGCTCAATTTTTGATTCTTTACCTCCCATGTTACATTATAGTGTAAAAATGATGTATATGTATAATAATTGATGTATTTTCATTGTATTTTCTTAATTTAAATATTTCTTATTGATATTAATTATATATATATTACATACTGTTTTTTACATTCTTGTTAAGTTATATTTTTTTATAATCTTAATGTTTAATACCACTATTTATAAAATATGGTATTGACTATTTATTAATTAGCGTAGAAACGCTGCCATTTAATAACTATTAAATCAGCGTGAAAACGCTGCCATTTAGTATTGTAATCAATAATTTTTATTCTGAACTTATATTAGTTTTGTATCTTAATTCTGCTTCAGTTTTCGCTATGCGCACATTGTTGTGCTGCCGGACTTCTTCGCTTTCCGTCAACTTATTCTGGTCCAGAAGCACCCTACGGAGACGGAACCACCTACCACGTTTGTTTAATATTTTAACCAAGGGGATTTTCGCGCAGCGCGCGTCGCTGTACAAAAAATTATCACTGGTAGAATAGTTGGCGACATCAGAGATTGACCAGGATGCTCGGCGGCATTAGAGATTGACCAGGATGGTTGGCAGTACCAAATTCGATAACTGATAGGATAGTTGTGTGCCAAAGTTTGATCACAGCCAGGATTGTTGGCGGCTTTAGATGTTACATTGGCAGGATAATCGGCGGAATTATATGTTTATCAATAGCAGGATGGTTGGCGGCATTTTAGTTGATCACTGGCAGGATTCATCCAAATATGTCATACGCCCGTATGACAAGAAATGGTAATTCGTTACCCCCTCAATTTCCCCTCGAAAACTCAATAGAAAAATTAATAGAAACTATGAATTCATTCATGTTGAATATGCAAAGCATGATGCAAGAAATGATGAGAAATCAAAGTATGCTTATGCAACTCGTGTTAAATCAAAAATAAATCCAATGAGAATTTGTTATTGGAATGCAAACGGCCTGAGCCAACACAGAAATGAGGTAGAAAATTTTCTCCGAAACCACGGTATAGATATTTTATTAGTCTCTGAGACACATTTTTCAACCAGAAATTGTTTTAGGATACGTGGTTATTCCACATACGATACTAAACATCCTAGCGGGAGAGCCTGTGGTGGTACAGCTCTTATTGTCCAAAATAAAATCAAACATTATCCTATGCCCGAATATAGGACTGAGCATATACAAGCAACTTCTATCGCTATCACAGGCACAAATCTGGTGATATCGTCGATATATTGTCCCCTAGGCACAATATTAACAAAGAACAATTCATGGAGTTCTTCTCCACTCTTGGCACAAAGTTTTTGGTAGCAGGTGACTACAATGCCAAGCACACATTTTGGGGCTCTCGCCTCACTACTCCAAAAGGTAGACAACTACTTTAAGCCATAACATCTGCTAAACTAGATGTAGCTTCGAGCGGTCACCCAACATATTGGCCCTCAAATCAGAACAAAACGCCTGACCTTATTGATTTCGCTATAATAAAAAATATAAGGCGTGAACAATTATCTCTATGTCCATCACTTGATCTATCATCGGATCATTCGCCTACCATTTTGATACTGCTTGACAACAATCATGAAAATGGGTGCGACAGTTTGCCCAATAAGTATACCAACTGGCTAAAATATAAAAAATACGTTAGCTCACACCTATCCGATGATGTATCGTTACGTACAACGGATGAAATTGAAGCCGCGGTAAACCTATTCACAGACGTTGTAAACAGTGCTGTTAAAGTGGGTACTCGCAAAAGCGCATTCAAAAGAGATAACTCCAATAACCCAATAGGCATCCAAGCATTAATCAATAAAAAAGAAGCGTAAGAAGAGAGTGGCAACAATATCGCTCCCCAGCACTGAGAAAAAAACTAAAAAATTGCCAGAAGAGATTGAAATCTGCCCTAAAATCGGCCGAGGAAAGTGATCTAAAAATATATTTGCAATCTCTGGATCCAACCCAGAAAACAGATTATAGTCTCTGGAAGGCCACAAAAAATATGCGAGGTCCTGTTGCGCATGAATCCCCAATTCGCCTTGAAAATGGGAACTGGGCAAAAAGCACAGAAGAGAAAGTAAATGCATTCGAAACTACCTCGAGTCCGTTTTTACACCCAACAGTGATACATCTGAAATCTATCCGCCCGTGATAGATATAATTCCTCGCCCACACTATCCGCCCGTGATAAACGACACAATTCCTCGCCCAATCTATCCGCCCGTGATAGATGATACAATTTCTCACACAACCTATCCGCCCGGGATAAATGACTCAATTCCTCTCACAATCTATCAGCTCATGATAGATGACATAACTTCGCGCCCAATCTATCCGCCCGTGATAGATGATATAACTCCACGCCCAATCTATCCGCCCGTAATACATGATTTAATTCGTCGCCCAATCTATCAGCCCGTGATAGATGATATAATTCCTGGCCCAATCAAGCTTAGAATAAAGGATGTTGAAAAATCTGTCAAAGAACTAAAATTAAAGAAATCGCCCGGAGGAGATGGTATAACAGCGAAAATGATTAAAGAACTTCCCTTTTCAGCCTTGAAAATTGTGTTATTTTTATTCAATGCAATTCTCCGTGTAGGTTACTTCCCCCTATCTTGGAAGAGGTCTGAAATCGTGATGATACCGAAACCAGGCAAAGATCCAACTCAAGTCAAATCCTATCGCCCTATAAGCTTACTATCGATACTTTCAAAAATGTTTGAGTCCATTCTCATGAAGAAAATCACACCTCATATAATTTCTCACAATATTATACCTGACCATCAATTTGGTTTTAGAAAAAGTCATAATACTATAGAACAGGTACATCGTATCGAAACCTGCATCAATAGAGCTTTTGAGAATAAAGATTACTGTTCGGCGTTATTCATAGATATTTCCCAAGCATTTGACAAAGTCTGGCACGAAGGACTTTTGTACAAAATATGCGACCTTCTGCCAATCAACACGCATAAACTGTTCAGGAGTTATTTGACTAACCGGTCTTTTCAAGTTAAATCAAATGGAATTTTTTCTAGCCCTAAGAAAATAAATGCCGGTGTCCCACATTCTTGGCCCTATACTGTACGTTATTTTTACGGCAGATATGCCCATAACCAACTTTACGCTCACGTCTACTTTTGCGGACGATACTGCTTTCGTCAGTACTCACAAAAACCCTTCAGTTGCGTCAAAAAATGGAGAATAATGGTGAATGCCTCAAAGTGTACTCATGTTACTTTTACCCTGCGAAGGGATGCAAGTCCTCCAATTTCTATTTTCAATTCACAGATTCCCCAAAAGGATCATGTAAAATACCTTGGAATCCACTTAGATCGGCGTTTGACGTGGTCGCGCAACATAGACTCTAAAGTAACTCAAAACTAATCAACTTCAGTGGCTTATCAACCAAAGATCTGCCCTAGATCCAGAGTATAAAGTTCTTTTATACAAAACGGTATTGAAGCCAATTTGAACATATGGTATCCAGCTCTGGGGTACAGCGTGCGCTTCAAATGTATGCAAATTACAAAGAAGACAATCGAATATTCTTCGTTTAATTACAGGTGCACCATGGTATATAAGAAACGCTAACATCCATAAGGATCTCAACATGCCAACAGTAAAAGAGGAAATTGAAAAACATTGCCGGCGTTACGTGGGTAAACTATTCAATCATCCAAACATCCTGGCTCGAGAACTACTAAATTTTGAAGGTCATGACCGCCTTAGAAGGAGAGATACGCTGGACATGATATAAATTAAAACAAATCTTATTCAAAAACAAAAAAATGAAATGAAATAATGAATTCCTAAATTTGAAATGTTAATCTTTTTGTTTAAGTAAAACATCGTGTAAAGTCTCAATGGTTTATTCGCAATGGCAATAACCCAGAGAATAGTATTTTAGGTTAAGATTTGTCCACTTATTGTTATTTTCATTGTATAATAATGAAAGATTCAATAAAAAAATGAAATGAATTGGAAAAAAAAACTGGCAGGATCGAATGTAGAAAAAGCGACTTGCTCCGTTTGTTAATTATATACACCCAGGAAAATAATTGGTTGGAATTCGATTGTAACAATAAAAAAATAGTACTAGCAACAAAAAGTATATTGCCTACGCCGTGTGTCGGTTGCATTTAAATATAAAAAGTTGAAACAACAGTAATAACATGGATACGATCAAATAAAAATGCTTGAAACTAAATCGATGGTTGTATCAATCGAATTACGATTGTTTTTTTTCATTGGCACTCGGTTAGTTGTGGTAACCAATTTTAAACTTTCATTGTAGTACCATATGATCGATTTTTGGTTGTGACAACCAATGTTTTATTCTTGACAACAGAAATTGTATCAATAGACCAACGATTATTATTGCAACGAATAATTGGTTACTACAACAGAAAAAGTATTAATAAATAATCGTTGTTTGGTTATGCCAATAATTTCCCAAATTTAGAATAATTAACTGTATTTTGGGAAATACAACCGAAAGATTGGTTGCTGTTCTTTTGCTGATACATGACAAACAAAAAATAAAATTACTCGACATAAATAAATCTTCAACATTTTGTTCAAGAGCGGTATATGTAGTCAAAAATAATCTCGTGTGGATAATAATGTGTGGAATGCAGAATATGTTGTGCAAAATGTTTCACATAAATAAAAAATAAAAGCAACAATCATGAAATTGAAAGCACAGGGTTAAGAGATATTTGCATAAAAGTTTTGTGTTTTTTTTCGTGTACTAAAATTTCTGTCAAATATCTCATAATAGTGATGAATTTCTGATGTGGGATTTTTAATTTTGTTAAGAATTGTACCAAAATTCGGTTGGCAAATAATTCGGTTGAGGCATTATTCTGTTTGAGGCAGGACTGTATTCTGTGTGTACTAAACTAGCTGGACCCGGTCCACTTCGTTGCCCCAGATTTCCGATCCCGTTCATTTTAGGGCCAATCACATAGACTGCTACCAAATACATATACAAAATATATATACAGCACTCTCGCTAAATAATTGTGCAAGATATTTTAATTTGGCTTATAAGTGCCGGGCCACGCCCATTGGTCCGATCCCGCCAATTTTTGGACCAATCACGTAGACTTCCACCAGATACATATGACAAAATAACTGCACACTCGCTAACAAATAGAGCGAGATATCTCAATTTCAAATTTTGGCTTATACGAGCAGTGCCACGCCCACTGCTCCGATCCCGCCCATTTTTGGATCAATCACGTAGACTGCCACCTGATACATTTATACAAAATTACATCACACTCTCTAACAAATTGTGAGAGATATCTCAATTTAAAAATTTGGCTTATATGGGCGGTGCCACGCCCACTAGTCCGATCCCGCCCATTTTTGGTAGACTGCCACCAGATTCATATGTACAAAATTATAGCACTCTCGCTTACAAATTGTGCGAGATATTTTAAAGTCCAAATTTGGCTTATATGAGCGGGACCACGCCCACTAGTCCGATCCCACCCATTTTGAGACCAATCACGTAGACTGCCACCAGATACTTGTGTACAAAATTAAAGCACGCTCGCTAAAAATTGTGCAAGATACCTCAATTTCAGAATTTGTCTTATATAAGCGGGGCTAAGACCATTTTTGGGCCAACCCCGTAGACTGCCACCATATACATATTTACAAAATTACAGCACTATCGCTTACAATTTGTGCGAGATATCTCAATTTCCAAATTTGGCTTATATGAGCGGGGTCACGCTCACTAGTCCGATCCCGCCCGTTTTTGGACCAATCACGTAGACTGATACATATGTACAAAATTACAGCACAGTCGCTAAAAATTGTGCGAGATATCTCAATTTCCAAATTTGGCTTTATGACCGGGCCACCCCCATTTTTGGACTAACCCCGCAGACTGCCACCAGATACATATGTACAAAATTACAGCACTCTCGCTTACAAATTGTGGGAGATATCACAATTTCCAAATTTGTCTTATATGAGCGTGGCCAGATTTCAGATTTCCGATCCCATAAATTTTTGGACTAATCACGTAGACTGCCATCGAATTCATATAGGCAAAACTACAGGACAGTATAAAAACTTGGCTCACATGTGGCCATGCCCATTGGTCTGATCCCGCTCATTTTTGGACCAATCACGTAGACTGCCACCAGATACATATGCACACAATTACAGCACTCTCGCTTACAAATAGTGCGAGATATCCCAACTTCGAAATTTGGCTTATATGGGCGGGGCCACGCCCACTTGACATATCGAAAATACATGTACCCTATTTTCACCACCACTGCACATGTACATTCGTGAAAATTTCAAGAAGATCGGTCCAGCCGTTTAACACTAAATTGCAGCACTCTCGCTAACTAATTGTGCATGATATATCAATTTCAAAATTTTGCTTATATGTTCGGGGCCACGCCCCTGGCTATGGCTTCGTGTGTTTCGTTAATGGAATCCACCAAGCCCAACGCATCTATGAAGCTCTGCAAATTATCTGCTTTACCATCGTAATCCGGAATCAGTGCACAGTGCTCAAAAATTCGACCACTGTTTGAAGCATATGTATAGGTATTATCCTGTCTTTAATGATTGTCACTATTCGATTGGTTTTCTTCACTACACCATTTTCAATTGTAATTCTAAAAGAATCAATTGAAATTCGAAGATTCCATTTGAAATTTGAAAAACATCAATTGAAATTCTAATAATCCATTTGAAATTCGAAAAACCTCAGTTGAAATTCGAAAAACATCAATTGAAATTCTAAACATATCACTTGATATTCGAAACACATCAATTGAAATTCGAAAAACCACAATTGAAATTCGATAAACATCAATTGAAATTCGAAACACATCACTTGATATTCGAAACACATCAATTGAAATTCGAAACACATCAATTAAAATTCAAAAAAAAAATCAATTGAAATTCAAAACACATCAATTGAAATTTGAGAAACATCAATTGATATTCAAATTTTTCATTTGAAATTCGAATAACATCAATTGAAACTCGAAACTCATCATTTGAAATTCGAAAAATGTAAACAAAATCAATGCTGTATATTAGATGGGGTAGCATTTATGTGATACAATTTGTCTGTTTTAAACCTTTAATATTAAAATAATTAAATATGTTTTGTTTCAACTAATTTTGAATAAATATTCATAAAAGATAAGATCATCCATTTATATGCTTTCTGTTCGTCACATTAAATGTTAAGATTTAGTCAGCAAAAATATTTATATGAATTCTACCCAACCCAATGTTTACATTTTCGAATTTCAAATGATTTCTTTCGAATTTCACTTGGTGTATTACGAATTTCAAATGGAAAAATTCGAATTTCTATTTGTATTTCGAATATCAATTAATGTTTTTCGAATTTCAATTGATGTATTTCGAATTCCAATTGATGTATTTCTATGTAATTTCAATTGATTTTTTTCGAACTTCAATTGGTGTTTTTCGAATTTCAAATGGAATCTTCAATTTTCAATTGACCTTTTTCGAATTTCAAATGGAATCTTCGAATTTCAATTTATCTTATTCGAAATTGAATTGATTTTTTTTCTCGAATTACAGTTGAAAATAGTGTATTTGCCCTGTTTGAATGTTATCCTCTCATGGAGACTGTGTGGGATTTCAACTTGTACGTTTTTTTTATCGAAGCGACTGTTATTAGTTCCTCGCGAACGTCTAAATAGAATCCATCGGCTGTTGCCTTATGTGAAACTGATAGTATAGAGTAATTTACATTTAAAATGACGCGTATATTCTCTAATTAGCAATTGCCTCATCTGCTGTGCATCTATCTGTATTCAAGCTCTTATATGGTTTATCAAATTCAGCCTTAATGATTCTAGCTTTTTTGACTATCTGTTGCAAATCCATTCAGACAAAAACTAATATTACATTCTTGTTTGTACAGCTCATTGAATATTGAAGCTGTTCTAACGCCCATTAACACAAAACAAAATAACTGAAAGTTAAATTGTATGGAATTTGACAGCTATAACCGGTAGTAAGCTCTTAAACCTACTTTATTTATTTATTGTTAATGGCCCTTATGAAAGCTGGTAGAAAGTTGTCGCTAACTGTGTGGCCATTTGAGTGGGTCGGGTTTGCACCAGTAACCCCCTAGTTTTGGAGACAATTTTGAGGGCAACAAAAAAATTTCTGTGCACCATACATGCCGTCCTTTAGGTTTTATTATCCTGCGTTGGCATTTGATGTCCGATCTTAACGATCGTTGATGTCCGATCATTGTTCGAGTTTTGACGATTGCTATATTTTGCCTATAGGTCACTCGGAAGTCAAATTCGATATTTTTATGTTTATTTTTTACTTTTTATATAATTAGACATCCAAAGGTTGATTACAAATGATTTTTAATACATTCAAAATAGTTATTTTTACAACAAAAATTATTTTTCTTATATTCTTTAAATATAAATCGAGATTTAAAGAGAGATTATAAATCAAAAAATAACATGCAATACAAATGTTTATAACATACATTTTACAATTATTCGACTTTGCAATCGAATATTTCAAAATGTGTTATGAATATAAGTACATTTTGTTTAAATTAGTTAAATTTAATAGAATCCCTATAAAAAATGATAAAACAACATACTTTAATGGCTTTTAGGCTGCACTTGACATTTCTTTGTAAATGCCCATATGCAGTAGCGCGGTTTGGCCCCGTATAAATGAAATAAATTTGCGTGATTTGTCACCAAATGATAAAGCTCTCAAAGGTGGAAAAATAAAATCACTTTGTTTTCCTATGCACGCTACAACAAAATAGTATTTTTGTCACTGTTTGTCTATTTATAATGCGATGTTAAAAAATTATATGTCGTTCATGATCTCTTGATTAGTTTGAAACCATAGGTCAATTTTAACTTGTGACTTCAAAAAAACTATAAAATAATCAAAATATTGAAATTTTAATAAATAACTTTTTATTATGCTGCTTGCTTTTATTCTGCAAATTTTTGTGATTCTAACTAGGATACTCCCCTGGCTTCAATACCATTTTGTTTCTATATTATTATAGAAACAAGTATTTTATACATTGTAGTGTATAAATATGTATTAAAAATTGGCAGCACACATACTGGATCATGATTGCTGAGCCGTGACACTCTTTGTCAACAGTTCTGCTGCAATTGTATGGGAGATACGGAGCTCTATATGGTTGATTTCTACACACAAGCGAATGAGAAATCTTTGTGAAACCACACTTCTCCATAATCTTCCAAAAACAATTGTTAACCAAAGTTAATACAAAACACCAGCCATGTCCAATGAGAAGCAAATTTTGCTCCATCAAATGGAAAATTACCACACTATGCAAAAAAGCTTTTATGGTTTTTGACTGCACTAAGTACTAAGTGTATTTGTGGTGAGTCAGAAGACTCACCATGTTTTGCCGAGCCATGCAATTGTTATGTTGCTTGCTTGCTTTTATTCGGTCTGCAAATCTTTGTGATTCTAACTAGGATACTCTCCCGGCTTCAAGACCATTTTGTTTCTATTTTATTATAGAAACTAGTATTTTATACATGGCGGTGTATAAATATGTATTAAAAATTGGCAGCACACATACTACATAAATGATGATTTCTGAGACGTGACACTCGTTATCAACAGTTCTGCTGCAATTGTATGGGAGATTCTGACTTCGGCTATGAAAAAGACCTGCAACAAGCTATTCAACAAGGCTAAATCTACTGGGTCGCTAATGTTTGGGATGCCTATAAAGAGCAACTCAAGATCTATAAGAAGGAGCTTAGAAAGGCGCAAAGACGCTCCTGGTATACCTTCTGTGGCGAAGTGGAAAAGGTCTCCGACGCCTCAAGGCTAAGGAAAATACTATCAGCTTCACCCTGTACAGTGGGTTACTTGCAGGATGAGGCAAATAATTGGACCAAAAACAGCGAGCAGTCGCTCAATGTACTGCTCGACACATATTTCCCCGGGAACTCTCTATCAGAACCAGAGGATCAGCAGGACCAACAAGAGTGCGAGTGGACTGCGAGCGTCGCTAGCTTGTTGACTGAGAGATCCACAATAAGCTGGGCTATTAATAGCTTTGAGCCCTTCAAGTCACCTGGACCAGACGGCATCACTCCAGCAGAAATGCAGAAAATGTTGAAGTATATTATCCCCTGGCTGGAGAAAATTTATGTTGGCTGTATCAGGCTTTCATACATCCCGAATCGATGGAGGGATACCAAAGTGGTATTCATATCTAAAGCGGGGAAGATATCACACACTAGGCCAAAAGACTTCAGACCAACTAGCCTATCCTCCTTCCTATTGAAAGGTCTGGAAAGACTTTTAGATTATTTCGTTAGGGAAAACCTGGATACAAAACTCCTGTCTGTGAACCAACATGCTTACAATAAGGGGAAGTCTACAGAATCAGCACTGCACGAACTGGTGAGCACTATCGAATCGTCTCTGCATTTCAAGGAATTCATCATGGTGGCGTTTCTTGACATAGAAGGGGCTTTTAACAACATTCACTCAGATGCAGTAATCACATCTAAAAGTTAACTCTAGTTGGATTAGACTAATTCAAAGTCTGCTCAACAGAAGACATGTCATGGGTCCACAACTCTAACAAGGTTTGTAAACAGAGGGACCCCACAAGAAGGAGTACTGTCTCCACTAATTTGGAACCTAGCGGTGAATGAAATCCTGCTAGATCTAGAACGTTATGGCTGCAAGGTCGTGGCATATGCGGACGACGTTGCAATCGCAGTGAGTGGCAAATTCGAAAACGTCCTCCGAGACATTCTACAGGTGGCTCTGAACAAATTGGCTAGATGGGTCAGAAGCAGCGGTTTGGGCGTAAACCCAAACAAGACAGAATTGGTTCTCTTTACTAGGATGAATAAAGTCCCACATGTGGACCCTCCACCTCGGATAAATGGAACAGATCTAGTCTTTTCTGAAAGTGCAAAATTTCTAGGAATCATTCTAGATAGAAAACCGTTATTTAGACTTAACGTATTGGAACGTGTGAGGAAGGCCAACGTCGCCTTATATTCCTGCAAAAAGGCTGTAGGGTGGCGGTGGGGCCCCTCTCCTAAAATCGTCCACTGGATATATATGTATAGCAGTAGTTCGCCCTATACTGCTATACGGCATTGTGGTATGGTGGACGGCAACTGACAAACTAACCATCACCAACCTACCAACAAAGGTTCAGAGAACAGCCTGCCTGAGCATAAGCAGAGCCTTAAGGACTACAGCGACCGAATCTCTACAAGCCCTACTCCATATACTGCCGATTAATATTGTGGCGAAAGAAGTTGCAACCAAAACGGCAATAAGATTAAACTGCCTATCAATGTGGAGGTACAAAAACTACGGTCACATGAGGATATCAAAGTGTGGTGCTATGGTAACCGACCGAGTGGACTATATACCAACGGTGTACACCTTCGAGAGAAATTACATCACTATGATTCCCGCCAGAGGTGAATGGGTTGGAAAAATACCAGGTAATAGAAACCATCTCCACTTTTACACGGATGGTTCGAAGCTTGATGAAAAGGTTGGCTTCGGAGTACAAAATTTCAAGTATTTTTATACACTGGTTTTAATGTTATAAGCTGTTAACTTTTGGTGCAAAAAGGTACCTTTGTATGGGAGGTACCAAAAAGGGCGTGGCAACAACGCGAGTTTTTCCCTTGACTGTAGGCAATATAAAAGCATAATACTGTACAAAATGTCAAGTTTTTTTATACACTGTTATAAGCTGTTAACTTTTGGTGCAAAACGGTGCATTTGTGTGGGAGGTACCAAAAGGGACGTGGCAACTTCGCCCATTTTTCTCGAGTTGATACCGACTAATAAGCTATTACTATGTGTGGAATTTCAGAAGATTCGAATAAGTAATATAGCAGTTATTAAAGAATCAATTTTTCACAATATTTTAACTCTTTGTGGGGGAGGTACTAGAAGGAGTGGACCAATATAGCCCATCTTCGAACTTAGCCGGAGATAGAAAAAAATATTACCACATACCTAATTTGAAGTCAATCGGTTGCTCCTTTCGAGAGTTATCGTGCGCACCAGACAGCAGACAGACGGACGGACATTGCTCATTCGACTTAAAATGACCCAAAACGTTTTTCCTTCGAACATACTTGGGGTCTTAGGTCACTCCTTCGATGTGTTACACTTTTGTCCGTAGCAAATGATATATACCCTCGTCACACTAAAGTGAGGGTATAATAATCGTTCGCCAAGTCCATTTTTTTTTAAATCCAAAAAAAAAAACACTTTCTAGTCGACCCACGACCTTGACACCCATGGGCAATATTTTAGCTCTCGTTAAGAGCTATCTTTTTGCCATTGATTGATGCCTTGGAGCAAAACATCACGCGTGTCATTCGCCAGTTACCAATCGAAATGCTCGAAAAGGATCACCATATATATTAGTTTTATGGTTGCAATCTTCGTTCAAGATATTTGTACCAACAGCAAAATATTAGGAAAATAGAAATAGAGATAAAGCAAGTATCGACTAACGGTAAATTTGTAAGTTTCTTTCCCCTGCTATTTTGGTGTCACGTTCGCGATAACACAACGCAGTTTTATATCAGTACTGCTCATCTAGTCGAAGCAAGTAATTGAAAATTTTGTATTCAAACAAAGTTAATTGTGCTTAATTTAAGAAAAACAAGAATTGTGTGCTGTTGGTTTTAAGAAAGCTTTAATTTCAATCAATGTTTGTATCGTTCGCCATCGTAAGTGGACATATTAGAACAAACATTTTTTTTCATATATATTTACTTTTTATGCAAATGAGTAAAAATAATAATAAAGAAGCATCACGACGATATTTGGAAAAAATTAAAACAGAAAAAAAGTTAAATTTAAAAAATTAAAAATTACCAAAATTAAATTTAAAATTAAAAAATTAAACAAACATGTGTTCCTTATTCTTATAATTCTTACATTTGTAAGTGGAGAAGTTATACTTTTGATGAAAAATTCTTGTCACAAACTATGTGGACATTTTGTCACTTTCGGGATGTCACGTTACAGATATTAATAAAACTTCTAAAATAAATAAAATAGTAATAATACATCATAATAATGTCTATAAATGGAAAACTACATTATTTTATTATGGTTTAACAGTATTATCTTCCAAATTACTCGCCACATTTCGTTGACTTTCGCATTTTTCAAGGTGAAGTCAAATATGACTTCCATTATTTGTTGCGTTCGCGATGCTTTGTTTTCTATTTATAACTCGAAAACGACAAGTCGCCACAGCTTGTCTTTTATAAGAAAGTGTGCTTATAAAATGCATTAAACTCGTAATAAAACATTTTTGAAAATGTTAATTTTTGCCATTTTTATTTTCGTTTAAAACGTACGAATGTCGTGTTCTCGATCCTTGAAATACCCATATATATGAGGAAAAAAGTCAAGTGGCGCACATTTTTCAATTTTATTCCGATTGTTTGGGTTATAGAAGTACTAAGGGTACATATTGCGCCAAATAAAAACAGTTTCCTAACGTGATAGGTTGCGAAGATGCACGGTATCACAAGTTTGAAATTTTGACCATCCTATCTTCAGACTTCGTGGACCGATTGAAAAAAACCGTGGCTTATATGACAGCTATTTTGAAACGCACAAAATGTGCATTGATAATTGTTTGCAAATATTTAATTTTAATACTTTTTCCTCACGACTATATTTAATTTCGTTCCGCGAATGGGATTCTATATTTACAAAAACGAAGCATATTTTGTTTACCATATCGATATGAATTTTCGTCCTGGGATGACAACCATAACAAAAGCTGTGGGATTTTTAAATGCCTAACCTACCAATTTTTTTACGATTTCGTTCGTATTATGTGTAATGGTGGCATTCTATAGCCAAATATACCAGGACAATAAAAATCTTATTAGAAGTCGCATTTCGTTTTTTGGAAAATGCGTCAGTCGCGGTTCTATTGTCATAAAACATGAACCCAAAATTTTCATCACATAATTAATGCCGTATCTCAACAACGCGAATATATATAGTATTTTTGATTTTATATTAGGATTTGAAACATAAAAATCCCTCGAGATCGGGTCCGCTATCTGCTAGCTATGATTCGATTTGATTCGATTTTTCGAAACATGTTTATTTGTTGTTGTGGTATATCTGGCTATAGAATTCCACCATTACTCTTAATAAAACGTGTTTCTGTTACACACCTTAACTTTATAATACGAAAGAAATCATAAAAAACAAGTAAGAAAGTTCAGTCGGGTAAACCCCTCACCATGAGTCCCAAAAAAATATTAGTAAATATATTTATTTTTTTGTGTTATTAAATTATTATCAATTTAAATTGCCTCTAATATCTTTAAAGTATATACAGGTATTAAAGTTACAAGCTGTTTACTTTTGATAAAAAAATAGTCCATTTGTGTGGGATGATCCAAAAAGGTCACTTTTCTCTGGGCTCTAGGTACTATAAAAGCATTACACAGTACGAAATTGTAAGTATTTGTATGCACTGGTGTTAAAGTTAAATCCGGTCACCGTCGGAGATACAATAGTCGAAATTTAAAATGTTGGCACCCTGTATCTTCGCAACTTATCACGTTAGGAATCTGTATTTTTGGCACACCTCCTACACATAGAATTTCTGCAACCCCACCAAGCTTTGATGCGAATTGAAAATAGTGGGTCCTTTGACGTGTTTTCCCCATAAAAATGTTCACCGCTGCGTCACTTATTCAAATGGAACTTTGAATAATCAAAACCACGATTACTCGAACAATAAAATACAATTGAATCAGTGATAAAAGGTGGACTAATCCCATATTTTTGAAAAAGGAGGGAGGACAATGATAAAAATGGTGGACATGTCTTCCGAAAGGAGGACGTATGGTAACCCTGCCTATGGACAAAATATAGCCCTTGCCAAAACTCGAACATCCTGCATCCTGTTACGATCGGACATCAAATGCCAACGCAGGATAATAAAATTAAAAGAGCGGCTTGTAGGGTACAATGAAACAAAATTTTTGTTGTCCCGGAATTGGCTCTAGATAATATTTAAAACTAGGGGGTGACTGGTGCAACTTATTTATTTACTATCCCAGTAAAAAACGTGCTGAAAATTCATCAGCTTTGTAAGGGAAGGTAGGGTGGTGTAGCACTTACGAGGAATTCATTGGTGATTTTATAAAGAAATGTCCCACCAAAATGCCCTTCCCTTGTGCAACCAATATGAGAGCCTTTATGCGACGAATTTGTGCAGTGAATTTGTCGAAATTTGTAAGCTCTTTTAAATGCAAAGAAAAGGTATGATGAAATGATACGTTTTTAGAAGCGCTGATGTGTTTGCTTGTAAGAATGCATGGAAATAATACCTCAGGAGAAGCGTAATTGTATACGCACTATTATTTTAATACTAACTTATTTGTTTCAGTCTTTTTATTCAAAGGTTGTTTATAAGGAACATAAAATGGTCTTTAAAAATCATTTAATTCCAATGATTATTAAAAATAATTCAGTATTCCATAGTCTTAAGTTATGAAGTATTTTTAATGTTAAAAAATTCAATTAGTAGCTATCAGAAGGTAAGCTGGCGGCAGGTTTATTACCGATTTGTTTTTATAATAAAGGGTTTTAACAAGCCGTATGCATTTACTAAGATGCTTGAAGAATTCGTTTTGATTACTATAATCTGAGCCTACTGCACCTGAAAAGTAAAATATATATGTATGTCAGACATATACATTACTATGTAAAAAAACAATACTTCATATATCCTTCATATATTTTTATACCCTCCACCATAGGATGGGTGTATATTCATTTTGTCACTCCGTTTGTAACACCCCTAAATAATGATCTGAGACCCCATTATGTATATATATTCTTAATCGTCGTAAAATTCTAAGACGATTTAGCCATGTCCGTCCGTCTGTTGTAATCACGCTACAGTCCGTAATAATAGAGCTAGGTTGATAAAATTTGGTATAAATATTTCTTATAGTTGCAGGTTGTTTGGGATTGCAAATGGGCGATGTCGGTCCATATTTAGACATAGCTCCCATATATAGCATCTAACTTGTTGTGATTCCTACTGTTCCCATCTACTATATTTTTTTTGTGTGTTTTCGGTGTTATTTTCTTTAGGTTTGAGTTATTTTGTGAGGTCACATGCTATCCATGGTTTAGGGTATATAAGATTCGGCATGGCCGAACTTAACGCTTTTACTTCTTTATAATTAAGAAGTCGTTTTTCCCCTGAACACCGAAAACATTGTATTGAAGGAGAAGTAATGTTTGAAATATGTTTTTTAAACTCTTTTGCAAATCTCCACTGCCAATAAGGCATTTTATTGTTGCAGTCTATAAGATAGATATATAAAAATATTTTATTAATACCAAGTAAAAAGTACTTTTAGTTATATAATTTCGGATTATAGCGAGATTTTAACAGACTGACATGTAAGCGGAATTTAGTATGCCCAATAATAATAAAAGTATTGCTTAAATTTACCATTGCTCCTTTGGTATCCGAGTTAATTTCGTGTTCAAAAGCTTCAAACTCTGTTTGTGACGAAATGGAAACATATTTGTGTACTTCTGTTGTATACTTTCAGGGGAAAGATTTGTCTTCAACACGACTTTTATCTCAGACAACAGGTCCACTAAAATCCGTCTTTTATTTGCAGAATTCTCTGGAAAATCAAATATATTAGTGAAATCAATAAGAATGTTATGAGTGTTTAGTACCTTGTAATTTAATCATTTCTTCTCTTAGCTGCTTTACTTCCATTAGGTAAGTTTTGGAGTTTTCTTCTGAGTTAGTTTGCATTATCCATAATAAATTTTCAGTAATAAATTGTCAAAATGAATGTCAGTACTACACACATATTCACTGGTAAATTCGATTGTTGTACAGTTACTGTTGTCAGAAACAGAAGGATTTAAAGCACTCACATTTGCATTGATTTCTTTTCTTATAAGTCTCTTCATTTCGATACCTCCATTCTAAAACATGCTAAGTCGACTTAGCATAGTTTTAGGGAGATTGCATTTTTAATTTATAAATATTCCAAATTATATTCAGTCAAAATTTGGTATATATCCGTCAACCCAATCAAATGTTATTCACAATACAGTACAGGTCATTCGATTTGCATTATAAAGGAATTCCACACAAATTTAAAGAATTCATCAAACTTTCATCGCCTCTCCTGAAAAACTACCTTTTTGCACTTACCATAGTTTAGAATGGAGGTATCGATTTGTCTTTTACCGACCGTATGGTTTTTCATTGTTTGCTTCATATTGAAAAGTTATATTTATATACAGTATAACCTCTCTAACCCGCACAGATATGGTTTCGACCTTTGTCCGGATTACTGAATTGTCCGGACTACAGTACAAAACTCGAAAGTGGGTCATATTTTCTTATTTTATTAAGAAACGGGTTTCTTAAAAAGAAAAAGATCAATAATAAATTACAATTGAAACTTTTACACTTATCTTTGTGCAGTTTTTTAGATCTATTTTTAAATTCTTTTGGAAATATTACTATCTATCTCAGCCTATAAAAAAGCACTTGCAAAGTATTCGGCTGCTTTCTTATTTGTCTATAAAAAAAAAGTGAATTCCTCTTGACTACAATTAGAGTCTATGTTCTCTTCAATATTTTCGTTTGACATAACTGACGGAACTATAACTTCATCAGTGGGGAACAAGTAATGTACGATTTTTATGGTCCCATTTTCTTTCTGTGGAATCATGCGTATTGATTTCATTTTCTTGTGATGGAGCCTTACCCAATAACTGAAGTGCTATCAGCGGCTTCTTATCATTTATCAGAAATTGCTTCAATCTTCAAAAACGGAAGTCGATATGCAGCCTTTTTTGGTAGACTTATATACAAAAGGAAGTTAAAATTGTATAAATGCTCATGGATTTTCATGCTTACCTATTAAAAGGAGGTGCAACGTAGGAGATCCAGGCTCTTTACCATGAAGGAAAATCTATCTGCTGACATTTTTCTGCCTGGGCTGAATTAAAACAAGTTGTTGTTGGAAGAGCCCTCAAAAATAGAGCAGAGTCATCTGCATTGTAAATTTTTGGTACTCATCAAGTCCCACTTCCTCGACGGTTTTCAAAAGCCAATTTCATTACAAATTTTGAACTTTAGCAACCACCGGTTACTTTGAAATAAATATATCATTTCCCGGAACCACTACATGTTTATATTTTTAGGCTAAAGGTATAATAACGATCAAAAACTTAAAAACAAACACAAAAACATATTGATGTCCGTACTACAGAGGTAAATTTTCGAAATTGTCCGAATCATTGAGCTGGCCGGATTACTGGATAGTCCGGAGTATCGAGTATCCGGATTAGAGAGGTTATACTGTATGTACATTAGATAGGGTCATTTCTTCCAGTGACCATTTTTGACCCCTATGTCAAATTCGATAATTGACCTCTGTTATCTCGTTTTCTACCCCCCTAGGTTTAGGTTTAGGTTAGAGTGGCAGCCGTATTTTTTTACAAGCTCACATAGACCAGTTTAGGTCCCTAGTGTTACCACGGGCTGAAATGCCCCTCATCGAAACCAACCTGTTTGATATATAAATTTATCGATAGTACGAATATCAGTACTGGAAAGAACTGTTAGGCTGCCTAAAAAGGCCGACCCCAGTATGTCCAGTCGTCGTTTACTCAAAGCGGGACAGTCGCAAAGCAAGTGCTCAATGCTCTCCACTTCTTCCTCATTTCCACAGCTTCGGCAGAAGTCATTGGAGTCAATACCCAATCTGTACTATCGTAGACAATCGTTTCCTCTCTAGTGCGAGGAGATATTTTGACCTTCTCAGGTCATACCTTGGCCAGATTTGTCTAGCTACCCTGAAGGTGCCGATTTCTGTCCATCTTTCGTTGGACTGCCTGATTGCCTCTTGCCTAAGCCAAAGCTTGCACGTGGATAGTGGCGCACCAATATATGCAAATTCTTCGAGAATTTGTAATGTCGTCCCTTTCCTAGCAAGTTCATCGGCTTTGCAGTTCCCCGGGATATCCCTATGCCCAGGCACCCATATGAGGTGTATATTAAACTGCTCAGCCATCTCGTTAAGAGATCTGCGGCAGTCGAGGGCTGTTTGTGAATTTAGGGATGTTGCCTCCAGAGAATTGATGGCAGCCTGGCTGTCCGAGTAAATGACAACGCCAGTGTTGGTTACTATGTTGCGACTCAGCCACTTGGCAACTTCCCATATTGCCATTATTTCGGCTTGATAGACACTGCAGGTATCTGGTAGTCTGTGAGCTATATCCAGACTAAGTTCTTCACAGTCTACTCCGAAGCCAACCTTTTCATCAAGCTTCGAACCATCCGTGTAAAAGTGGAGATGGTTTCTATTACCTGGTATTCTGCCGACCCATTCATCTCTGGCGGGAATCATAGTGATGTAATTTCTCTCGAAGGTTGGTATATAGTCCACTCGGTAGCACTACACTTTGATATCCTCATGTGACCATAGTTCTTGTACCTCCACATTGATAGGCAGTTTAATCTTATTGCCGCTTTGTTGCAACTTCTCTCGCCACAATATTAATCGGCAGTATATGGAGTAGGGCTTGTAGAGACTCGGTCGCTGTAGTCCTTAAGGCTCCGCTTATGCTCAGGCAGGCAGTTCTCTGAACCTTTGTTAGTAGGTTGGTAATGGTTAGTTTGTCAGTTTCCGTCCACCATACCACAATACCGTATAACAGTATTGGAACTATATCCAGTGGACGATTTTAGGAGAGAGTCCCCACCGCGACCCTACAGCCAATACGTTAAGTTTAAATAACATTTTCCTATCTAGAATTATTCCTAAAAATTTTGCACTTTCAGAAAAGACTAGATCTGTTCCATTTATCCGAGGTGGAGGGTCCACATGTGGGACATTATTCATCCTAGTAAAGAGAACCAATTCTGTCTTGTTGGGGTTAACGCCCAAACCGCTGCTTCTGGCCCATCTAGCCAACTTGTTCAGAGCCACCTGTAGGATGTCTCTGAGGACGTTTACGAATTTGCCACTCACTGCGATTGCCACGTCGTCCGCATATGCCACGACCTTGCAGCCACAACGTTCTAGATCTAGCAGGATTTCATTCACCGCTAGGTTCCAAATTAGTGGAGACAATACTCCTCCTTGCGGGGTCCCTCTGTTTACATACCTTGTTAGAGTTGTGGACCCTAGACATGCTGTTATGCGTCTTCTGGTGAGCAGACTTTGAATTAGTCTAATCAAACTAGTGTTAACTTTTAGATGTGAGAGTGCCGCAATTACCGCATCTGAGTGAATGTTGTTAAAAGCCCCTTCTATGTCAAGAAATGCCACCATAGTGAATTCCTTGAAATGCAGGGACGATTCGATAGTGCTCACAAGTTCGTGCAGGGCTGATTCTGTAGACTTGCCCTTATTGTAAGCATGTTGGTTCCCCGACAGGAGTTTTGTATCCAGGTTTTCCCTAATGAAATGATCTAAAAGTCTTTCCAGACCTTTCAATAGGAAGGAGGATAGGCTAATTGGTCTGAAGTCTTTTGGCCCAGTGTGTGATATCTTTCCCGCTTTAGGTATGAATACCACTTTGGTATCCCTCCATCGATTCGGGACGTATGCAAGCCTGATACAGCCTACATAAATTTTCTCCAGCCAGGGGATAATGTACTTTAACATTTTCTGCATCTGCTGGAGTGATGCCATCTGGTCCAGGTGACTTGAAGGGCTCAAAGCTGTTAATAGCCCAGCTTATTCTGGATCTCTCAGTCAAGAACTCAGTCAGAGTTCCCCGGGAAATGTATGTCGAGCAGTACATTGAGCGACTGCTCGCTGTTTTTGGTCCAGTTATTTGCCATATCCTGTAAATATCCCACTGTACAGGGTGAAGCAGATAATATCTTCCTTAGCCTAGCGGCGTCGGAGACCTTTTCCACTTCACCACAGAAGGTATACCAAGAGCGCCTTTGCGCCTTTCTAAGCTCCTTCTAATAGATCTTGAGTTGCTCTTTATAGGCATCCCAATCATTAGCGACCCCAGTAGATTTAGCCTTAATAATTAACTTGTTGCAGGTCTTTTTCATAGCCGTTAGCTCAGAAGTCCACCATTGGGGTTTAGTTTTACCCTTGTACCTTGTTTTTGGACAGGCTTCTTCAAGGGATCTATTGAATGATATGGTGATATGATCGACCAGATTATCCAGACCGGCTTTGTCATTCGGTTCGTAAAGAAGTTTAGAGTTGAGGACTTTCTTGAAATTCTTCTCATACAGATGCCACTTTGTCTTCCTTAAATTTCTGTGGACGGCGGGTTTAGGCGCTTTTTCCGCGAGTTTGAACTCAATATAATGGTGATCTGAGAATGAGTGGTCGTCCAGTACATTCCACCCAATAATTTTGTCTGACAGCCGGTCAGTAGCAAACGTTACGTCGAGTACTTCTTGTCTGTCTTTAATTGTGAAGGTCGGTTTATTACCTATGTTACAAATACTAAGGTTGGTAGTTAGAATAAAGTCAAGAAGCGAATCACCCCTATTGTTTATATCCGTACTACCCCAGATAGTATGATGAGCGTTCGTGTCTGCGCCAATAATCAGCTCGAGCTCGTCAGACGTTGCTTCTTCTACTACTTCCCTGAATAGAGCAGTCGGTACTACAGATTCATAAGGCAAGTAGCTGGAGACAACCCAATATATGCGATTAAGGATCTCCAGGCTAGCAGCTGTTTGGTCTTTACCACTTAAATTTGTCAGGAGAAAGATACTTAGATCTTTCCTGGCCAAAATTCATGTTCTTGGAGTGCCTTCACAGTTGGCCACAAGCAGTTTAAAGTTGGGTGTCCTAATACCGCACACCCTTCCTCCCACTACGTAGGGCTCCTGTATCAGGTCTATGTCTGCAATAGAGCCGCTGAGGCTGCTTTAGCGTGATGGAGGTTAATCTGTAGAATTCTTACCATCATTGGTAATTGACAGATTAACATCCACCCCGACAAGGGTGTTATCGAACTCTTCGTCCGTATCGTCGACAAGCATGTCCCCGCCAGATGCGTCAAAGAGTCCTGAGACTCCCCTCAGCCTCTCTGTGTCCGAAGTAGAGCTTTTGTCCTCAGAAAAGGACGTTACAGATCTTCTGTTAGAGTTGGAGTCACCAGAAATAATAGGCGTGGGAACCTCCGTACTTCCAGAAAGTGCCACGGTGGACGACTCACCTTCTGCAGTGGGAGCTATATGCTGCTTGTATATCTTCAAGACTATAGTCTCGAAGCCATATTGTAGGGTTGCACTCGCACTTTGTATATGGGAGGTGGATTCAGCGTTTAGGATAAGATTGACCTGCCGCTTTTTACCATCCGCCTCACCCACCTTGCCGATTCTCCAATTATGGGCCGGCAGACCAGGATTGGAATCTTTTATTATTTCTAAGATGTCAGCCGGGTCGGAGGGCTCTTCTGTAACTCAGGTGATGGCTCTAGGGTGACTAGGGATGTTGTTTTTATCGACAACATCCAACTGGGCACCCGGCCACACCTCACCCGCTCGACTCAGAGCAGCCTTATACAGGTCTACTGATCTGGCATCACCGAAATATAAGAGCTTTACTCTCCCCTGATGCCATCCTGCATCGTTACAGATCGGTGGTTTGCCCGGCATTTCTCTACGGACATCGAGGTAATGAGCCATAACGGCTGATTGTACATGACTCCATTTGTCCTTGAGAATGGATCCATCCTCACTACTTCTGTCTATAACAGCCATCACTAGACTCTCCTTCGCCACTTCATTGAAGGGCTTGGTGAGTGTCCTGTTGATGGTGACATTAGGGCCTCTTGCCTTTTTCGAAGGCAGGGGTTCATCAGGTGATCTGATTCGTTTTACTTTATTAGCCGTTAACACAGCTGAATTTGTGGCTCTTTCAGCCGACTCATTGGCCTTAGAAGCATCTATGACGCCTTTAGCCCAGGTAAGTGACTCTTTTTGTTTTTCGGTAAGAGCTGAAACCTCAACAGCCTCCAACTTCGTCAAAACTCTGAGCGCTACACGATGCTCATTGTACTTCCGTTTTGACGGTCGGACATGACGTTTTCCCCTCACCGCACCACCTGTTGTGAGTACTTGGGGGAGATTATCACCATTTTTGGTGTGGTCGGCTTTGGCCTAGACCAACGGACGGACAGTCGGACGATTGGGGAACTGCGCTCCATCGGAACACGAAGGCATCCCCGTCAAGAGATTTTTTTTTTATTTTGTCTGTATTAGACCGTAATAGGTACTACGACGTAGGCCTTACAGACTTTGTACAGATTTTTGCTATTCCGTAATAGGTACTGGTAACTATCCGCTATGTGATAAACACGTCCGTTCACTGCGAATGATCAGCAACGAGGCTCTACCCCCCTAATGTGGACTTATTTTGAAACGATAATGAAGGCAATTTAAAATAATGAAACTTTTGTCTTTAAAGTAGTCAGTTTTATTCATAAACAAAAAAGTTTATGAGTCAAATTCGACTAGTTTCTATTGACCTCGTTTTCTATCTCTCTCTCTCACACAGGCATGAATAACCCAATACCACAAACGCACAACAACTGTGACAGTTCGGTCCAGCATCAACAAACTAAATTTGCGGGATTCTCTAACAAATGTTGAAGCTTTTTAAAGGAAGATTAAAATCACTTTGTTTTCCCATTCACCCTATACACCACTAAAATAGTATTTTTGCCACTAATTCCTGATTTAATCTAGTATGATATTTGAGTATGATGCATCGATGATCATCTCTTGACAATGATAACACTTCTTCCATACTTCAGTTTGGAATCCGAGGTAAATATTTACTAGTGACTTCAGTTATTTGATATTCAACCCCCGTAAAATATACTTATTTTGAAACACATGGAAAGGCATTTGTATGTAAGTTAAATATGGCGTCAAACAATTTAACCATGTCTATAAAATTTTATTAATAATTCTCTATAACTTCTTTGCTTATGAATACAAATACAAACCGTAAAAGGAAAGTAAAGGGTGGGGCATTTCAAATTTGAATCAGCTATACAAAAAATTTACTGATGTTTTTCTCTAATTTCTGGTTTTATTGGAAATGTTGAACTTTGTCATTTAATAATGCAACACAATATCATTCATATGACTACCAAGACTGGCTCGGCAGTACCTCATCCCCAATTTTTTAGCACATATTCTATTGCTTCGAGTCGAATCTCTTCAAAGGCAAATTATGGTGATTTCGTTTCTGAAAAATAATATCACCACATCATGTTGCTAAATTTTAAAAATTCCCACTCCTAATTTTGCATGCGAACAGTCGAACAAAAATTGTGCGGTGAGTAAAACCCATACCTACATTATAGCACAACCAGAATGTACGCTTTCAATTAGGTTTGATTCTGAACTTTGCTTTTTGACGGTGCAACACTCCACACCGTGGACTGGGCTGAGTGTGGAAAATGGATATTTAATACCAATAAATATTTCTTATTGGTATTACAATGTTTTGTGGTTTTAATTTTAGACTTCACGTGCAATTTGGAATGCCAATGATTTGGAGACAACCATTCATTCACGATACAGACTGCTATCAGAAACCGTCGATTCCCATTGCTCATGCTGCCAACACTAAGGAATCATACGAAACAATGGCTAAATTGATAAAATACATAAAATATGAAAATGAAATTTCCAACATTGGTAGCCCACATTAATAGCTTCACTTTAACGTATAAGTCCACCTGATCGGGCATATACTCCAAAAATTATACTGCAAATACTAAGGGTACCTTCGACAATAATAGTATTTTTAATAAAAAAATTTATCCATATGTTATGTTACAGTGGCAGGATAATTGGCGGAATTATATGTTGATAAATAGCAGGCGGCGTTATAATTGATCACTGGCAGGATCGCCATGTACAAAAAGCGACTTGTTCCGTTTTGATATTTCTTTATTGAATGAATTTTGCTAGTCTACACCATTTTCAATTGTAATTCGAAAAAAATCAATTGAAATTCGAAGATTCCATTTGAAATTCGAAAAACATCAATTGAAATTCGAATATTCCATTTGAAATTCCAAAAAGGTCAATTGAAATTCGAAAAACGTCAATTGAAATTCGAAAAACAGCACTTGATATTCGAAACACATCAATTGAAATTTGAAACACATCATTTGAAATTCGAAAAACATAAATGGAAATTCGAATAACATGAATTGAGATACGAAACTCATCATTTGAAATTCGAAAAATGTAAATAAAATCAATCCTATATATTATATGGGGTAGCATTTATGTGATAAAATTTGTCTGTTTTAAACCTTTAATATTAAAATATTTACATATGTATAGTTGCCGATGTAATAAGAAGACGTTCGTATTTACAGTTAACAACTATTTAAAGAAAACTTGTTTAGGAATCAGCTGTTGTTTTCTCCTCCTATGGTTCGTTAGAACCTTGCCAGATTGTTTATCTTTCGAACACGGCGGTCTTGGTGCTGCCACAGCCACTCCCTCTCCAGTGACCAATTCAGGATCCGACACCTGATCCGCTTGGAACGATATTCTCCTAGTTTGTGTGTTCCGCACAACTGGAAGTACGGTGGACTGCGTACTCTAAGATGGTGTTGATGAGTCTTGAGAGTAGAGGACACGGTAGAGGTGTTGCTGTTGTTTGAGGACTCGGTAGAGGTGTTTGTGTTGTTTGAGGATGTTCAGGCTCAGTATTATTGATGACGAAATCTGGCTGGAGTCGATCTACCGATATGCTCACGTCCTTGTTCTTCATTCGTATCGTATAAAACCGATCTGAAAATCGTCGCACTATCTCAAACGGTCCAGTGTAAGGTGCTTCAAGTGGTCCTCGTACTTCGTCCGTGCGAAGAGAAACGTGAGTGCAATCATCGAGGTTCTTGAAAATAAACATTTCGCAGGAAGTTGAAGTATTCACGAAGTTTCCTTAAGAAATCAGATGAATGATTGTCTGGGACATCTATCTTGTCTGGAGTAAGGCGGTTGTGTCTGGTGATTTTTGCTCCTTGGGACGATATGCAATTCCGAGACCAATTTAGGATTTGTTTCTTCATTCCAGGCCATACGTATTACTCACGTATCTGTTGAAGACTAGCACGGACGCCAGGATGTGAAAGATTATGAATTTAATTAAAGATTTGTTGACGTAGTTACTCAGGAACATACATGCGAACATATCCTGTGGATACGTCACAGTATACTGATGTCGTATCATAATGTACTATTTGAAGTTTTAAAGAATTTGCGAAATCCAAAATAGTTTTCAACTCTTCGTTCATCTCTTGAGCTGATTGGAGTTCCATTAGAGTGACTGATGTTGGCATTGAAATTGCGTTAAGGCGGGACAGTGCATCCGCCACTGCGTTTTCAGAACCCGACAAGTACAAAATTTCTGTCGTGAATTGCGAAATGAAATCAAGGTGCCTCAATTGTCGAGGCGAGGCCTTTTCCGGTTTTTGCGAAAATGCATATACGAGCGGTTTGTGATCGGTCCGAATTATGAAATGTCTTCCCTCCAGCAAATGGCGAAAATATCTTATGGCCTCGTAGATAGCAAGCAACTCTGTCATATGTGCTATAATTTCTCTCTGCCGCAGATAATTTTCGGGAGAAAAAACCGAGTGGTTGCCAAATTCCATTTGCATTTTGTTCCAACACAGCTCCAATGGCGATGTCTGATGCGTCGGTTGTAAGGGCCAAATCTGAATTGGGTGTTGGATGAGCTGAGCAGCATGTGGAATGCAACGACGATAAAAATTGACGACACCGAGGAATCTGCGAAGCTCGGAAATAGTTTCAGGTTTGGTGTAATTTCCAATAGCGGCAACACGATATGTTCGAGGTGTACAACCATTGCCGTTGATGATGTAACCAAGAAACTGTACTTCAGATTGTCCAAATTTACATTTATTGACGTTGATCGTGGGCAGTCTGCAACAGGGTTTCGAATTGTTTCGATGTTGTGAACCATAATTGCATCATTTATTTACGCGTCAAAGTAGTAGTTGTGATGTCAATAAAATCTTTCAGTAATTCATGGAATGGTCCTGTCGATGGCGATAATGTTGAAATACTAAAATCTTTGGTTTTACGAAATTCACCACGATTTGTCAAATTTGTTGTATTATCGATAAGGCATTTCCGTTTTAAATCAATCATCAAATTATAATGAATTAAAAAATCTGCTCCCAAAATGAGCGACTGGACATCGGCAATGGTACACAACCACTTGAGATAACGACGTAGACCTAGGTCTAATTTAAGAACACAATTACCATAAGTTTGTATTTCACTGCTGTTTGCAGCAAGAAGTCTCATGCCGGACGGCTTTAGAGTTGTTCTGATTAAGGATGCGGTACCATTGACACCACCGATCCGGAATCAATTAAAAATCGAGACTTTGTAGATGTGTTGTAGAGATGTAAACGATTCTCATTTACGTGGTTGTTACTGCCGCTGCCGCCAGTCGAGTTAACTGACGACAGCTTCATTAGTTTTCCGAATTAGTGTTGTAACGAGGACAATTCGGTTTAAAATGTTGCGCTGAATCTCCAAACTTTTGATGATACCAGCAAAGCGAATTGTCAGATGGTCCAACATTTTAACGTGAATTACTGTGAGATCTGGATCGATTACGACTGTATTTGCTGTTATTGAAAGATCCTTTAAAGTCCTGCAAATATCAGCTAAAGACATGTGCGAATTAATTGCATCAACCGAAATGTTGGTATCAGAACGTGGTGGTGCTCCGGAGACAGCACACACAGTATTTCCCACAGCGTCCAACATCTTGTCTGCCATTTTAGCAAGTTCGTCCAAATCGTCTTCTTCCCACACAGTTAAGAGAGGACGAATCGAATCTGGCATTTGCCCGAGAAATATTGTCCGAATAATCGTTTCATTTCCCCTACCCGGTGCCAAACGTCTCATGTGGGATAGCATTTCGGACGGCTTCATACCCGTTGTCTCACCACCTTGCAATAGACGTCGCATTTTAGACTCCGAAGACTCAGCAAATTTCGAAATTAGTCGCTCTTTCAATGTAGAATATTTGTCACTTTGCGGCGGATTTGTTACGAGGTCCTCAACCGACAAGAGTATGTCGTCTTCAAGACGCACAGAAACAACATCAAATTTTTCCGCATCAGTTGAAGGTTCGATCGTTGTCCATCATCTGCGTTCCCTTGTGACTCTCGAAGAGAATGTACTTCACGTTGTAGTGCCTCCATACGCTGAATTAGATTTTCCATTTCCGACATGTTTATGCTGCTACTGTCGAAAAATGCTATGTCGTCACCACTGAGCTAATCTTCGTTGTATCTTCGAATGTTCCCGTTGCCTCAAGTTGTACCGGTTCGGATGTATAAGCAAACACGAAGACTATCTTGGCAAAATGTTGAAAAAAAACGTTGCAAATTTCAAAAGCGCTGCTGCTGCTCTGCTTCCAAGAAGTTTTTGATGCTCTGCTGTCAAGAAGTTTTGTAGCAATTTTAAAAAATACTATTTCAGATTGTGCGTGAAAGGCGGGGTCACCAATATAGTAATATGAAGACGTTCGTATTTACAGTTAAAAACTATTTAAATATATTCATTATTACTAAAACTAGTTCACAAAATCTTACGAAGTATTACTTAAAAAAGGTAGGGCTGATGTGAGAAAACTTGTTTAGGAATCAGCTGTTGTTTTCTCATCCACTAGTTCGTTACAACCTTGCCAGATTGTTTGTCATTCGAACACGGCGGTCTTGGTGCTGCCACATATGTTTTGTTTCAACTAATTTTGAATATATATTCATAAAAGATAAGATCATCAATATGTTAAGATTTAGCCAGGAAAAAATATTTAAATAAATTCTATCCAATCCAATGTACAGTTTTGTTTACATTTTCGAATTTCAATTGATTTATGTCGAATATCAATTGACGTTTTTCGAATTTCAATTGGTGTATTACGAATTTCAATTGATGTATTTCGAATTTCAATTGAAGTTCTTCGAATTTCAGTTGATGTGTTTCGAATTTCAATTCATGTGTTTCGAATTTAAATTGAAGTTTCCGAATTTTAATTGATGTGTTTTGAAATTCAATTGATGTGTTTCGAATTTCAATTGATGTATTTCGAATTCCAATTGATTTTTTTCGAATTTTCGAAAATTGGAAATGGTGTAGTTTGTTACTTATATACTAAACTAGCTAGACCCGGTCCACTTTGTTGCCCCAGATTTCCGTTCATTTTAGGGCCAATCACGTAGACTGCTACCAAGTACATATACAAAAATTACAGCACTCTCGCTAACTAATTGTGCAAGATATATTAATTTCAAAATTTGGCTTATATGTGGGGGGCCACGAAAATTGGTCCGATCCCGCCCATTTTTGGACGAATCACGTAGACTGGCACCAGATACATATACACAAAAATACAGCACTCTCGCTAATAAATTGTGAAAGATATCTCAATTTCAAAATTTGGGAGGGCCCACGCCCCTTAATCCGATTCCACAGACTTATTACGTAGACTGCCACCAAATATATATATACACAAAATTACAGCACTCCGCTTACAATTGTGCGAGATATCTCAATTTCTAAATTTGCCTTATATCGGCGGGGCCATGCCCACTGGTCCGATCCCGCCCATTTTTGGACTAATCACGTAGACTGCCACCAGATACATATGCAAAAAAGTTTCGCTAACAAATTGTGGGAGATATCTCTATTCCAAAATTTGGCTTATATGGGCGGGGCCACGCCCACTAGATATATTGAAAATTTAAGTACCCTTTTCTCACCACCCACTGCACATGTACATTCCGTGACAATTTCAAGAAGATCGGTCCAGCCGTTTAGGCGTCTATACGGTACGAACACTTAAACAAACACACATTCTCTTTTATATATATATGGTCTAGCTGGAACCGGTCCACTTCGTTGCCCCAGATTTCCGATCCCGTTCATTTTAGGGCCAATCACGTAGACTACTCGTACTACCAAGTACATATACATAAATTACAGCACTCTCGCTAACAAATTGTGCAAGATATCCCAATTTCCTAATTTGGCTTATATGGGATCCCGCTCTTTTTTGGACCAATCACGTTGACTGCCACCAGGTACATATGCACAAAATTACAGCACTCTCGCCTACAAATTGTGCGAGATATCTCAATTTTCAAATTAGGCTTATATCGGCGGGGCCATGCCCACTGGTCCGATCCCGCCTATTTTTGGACCACTCACGTAGACTGCCACCCAATACATATGCACAAAATTAGAGCACACTCGCTAACAAATTGTGGGAGATATCTCAATTTCAGAATTTGGCTTATATGGGCGGGGTTATGCCCACTTGATATATCGAAAATTTAAGTACCCTATTTTCACCACCCACTGCTGTGAAAATTTCAAGAAGATCGGTCGAGCCGTTTAGGCGTCAATACGGTAGAAACACAAACCAACAAACAAATATATATATATACAGGCATGTCACAGAGTGCAAAATCGTACAAGAATTTACGTTTTTGAAATCGAAAACGTTTTTAGCTTCTACAGAAAACGTAAACGAAAAAAAAATCGGTTTAAAACGTTCGCAAAATCTGAAGTGAAATTTATGTTTTTAGTAATTTAAACTCCAGAAAAGTTGAAAAATCTACTACGGATTAAGTATGAATAATACTTGTATTAATTTCAATCAAAAAATAAACTTTTCGTACGAAAATTTTAATACTTTTGGTCTTCGAAGTGCTATACACTCTAAAGCAACCATAAAACAAACAAAAAATAAGAGAAAATGCAACCATGAAACTAAAAAAAAGAAACAAAAATCAAAAAAGAAGATTCGACCAATGAAATAGAAGTTTTTGTTTTAATGTTACACTTAATTAATAATAATAATTGTTATATATTTAAAGGGGCAAACACAGAAACAGTAATCAAGCCAAGATTTTGGTCAGTTTTATGGAATGCCACCAAGACATGGCCAGGGCGTATGTTAAAGGAGACAAGGTGGTTGTGGAGTCTTTGTGGAAAGAATTGTCAAACCAATTAAATTGTGCCGGACCACCAACAAAAAGTCTTTGTGAATGGAAAACAAACTGGGCGGATTGGAAGGCTAATGTAGAGAAAAGGATGTATCACAACAAGAGAGAGAATAAAAAAACTGGTGTTGGAGAATATAATCAGTATGTTTTGTCTGATTAGGAGGAAACAATCGCCAGAATTTGTGCCTTTTACACTCCTGTAGACGGCAGGGACGTATCCAGGATTTTGGTTCGGGGGGCCCAACCTTTTTTTCCATAACAAATATAAACAATTAAAAAATTTCGTTTATTGTGTAGGTAATGGAAGTTAAGTTCCTTAGTTTTTTATTCGAATTTTAATTCCTAAATATAAATGTGTACTTTAGTACGAGATCAGTAAAACTTTTTATAATAAAATACGTAAGAGTTACAAATGTAATCTTCGATTTTTTGAAAGAAATATATCAATTATTTCATCGATTTTGACTTCATCTTTGTATATAGACATCAAAGCCAGATAAGATAGCCTTTCTCCTTCCATTCTGTTCCGGAGATAAGTTTTTATTCTTCTTAACGTCGAGAAACTTCGCTCAGCAGATGCCGTTGTCACTGGTATTGTGGCCAGTATCTGCAATAGGGTAAAAACGCTTGGGAACATGTCCTCATCACAAACTGAAATAGCATCTAATGCATTTGATGGCTTATCATTCTTCTGCTTCCAATAATCAATCCATATACTTATTTCAGCTAAAACAGATTTTGCTGATTTTTTTAAATCGTTTTTGTAAAAAAGTGTGACTTCTTCGAAATCTTCCTTTATTAGATTTACAACTCGTATCGGAACGATATTAAACAGACTTGTAATTATAGCTTCATGTTCGGAAAATCTATTATTTAAAGGTGATATTACTTCGTCCAGTTATGGTATGAACAATGTCGTCCTAAAATACGCCTTGACATCTGAACCAGGAATATTAGCCCTATACTTTTGAGTGCCTACTCTTCTAGGTAGTGCAGCTTCTATTCCAAAACTTATTGCAAGTTGTGTGGATTCTTCAAACAGTTTATCAAACTCCGCATCTGAATTTCTACGCATGTCACTTAATTTAGTCGTTGCCAATTTTATGATTTCGTAAGCCTTTATTATATCTAGGTTAATCGTTTTTTTTGAGTGATTTTGAAAATTGTAAACAGTTTATGCCTATGTTTAAAACATTTCGGGGGGGCCCGGGCCCTCTGGCCCTCCCCTCTCGATACGTCTCTGGTAGACGGAATCGATGGTGGAAGAAGCTTTGGCGAGCTGGATTTCGAACAAAGTATGAATATGCTTTGTAATTCGAATGATGGAGAATCAGATAGTGATAAAGAGAATGAAGAAATTGATTTTTCTGCGTGGGTTTCGAAATTTTTATGTGACTACCGTCTATGCATCCAATTATGCCGGGTATCTGGTATTTTGAAAAGAAGTGCAATTTTGAGTTCGTCTTCTCTTCAGGCGTCATTCTCAGTTTTATGAAATGTGGACATATCTTACTCTCGAGAGCGTTCATAACTCTCCATAGAATAACTGAAACGGTGCTTCTTCCCATACTTAACTCTACGTCCTTGGCTATAACACCTTGGTACGATCCTGTAGCAAGAAAACGAAGAGTTGTTGCCAATTGAATAATTCCCGGTATTGTGGAGCTCTTCAGGAACAGTTCAATTAAAAATGTCTCTTTATTCAAACGATAAAAGCTTATAAAACTAAACAAAAAAATGAAGCGAATGTACAATTAAATGGATATACTTATTTAATTACATTCCATTTGTTTGGGACAATGAATCTGATGCATCTCGCAAACTTCTGTGGTGTAATTTTGTTTCAGAATGTATATTTCACTCTTCTTCCATCAATGCAGCAACTGCAGCAATTGAAATTCCAGGCATTATTTTCTTTTGTTTAGTTTTGGCTTTAACGTTTTATTTATTTTCAGTACCGCCAATCAGAATCTGGAGCCGAAACGATATTGTTGACGGCGGTGGCTGAAACAGCTGTTTCTGATTTCTATTCTGCAATATTTTTGATAGTGTTTTTCGGTTTTCATTTTCTTTCGATTTCATGAAAACGTACAAGAGCTGTAGAAGCAAAACTAAAACGATACGATTTAGAAAAACGAAAACGAACCAATTTCGTACAAAACCTGTGACATGCCTGATAGACTAAATTTCATCAAAATTGAGTCTTATTAAAAGTTCTGAGCTTATAAGATCGAATATCTTTGGAATATATATTATTTAAGATGCTGAAAGCTATTTCACAAAAACATTTACTGACAGGAATTGAAAGTACAAATGGTATTATTTTATATAAACTCTCAACATTACATTTATTAGATGTTTTGAAAAAATTTAACCATATTTTATCAATCGGTATATCCTTTGGCAACTGGTCAAACGCTTTCCGAAGACAACAAAAATCTGAATATAATTTATCATTATCAACTATATGTGAAATATTTAAAAGTTTTGGAAGATTGGATAAATTTGGTTGTAAATCGAATTGTCTTTAAAATTATATCGTTGACTTAAGTAAGTTATAGCTCGTAGTAAAAATGAATTTGCTTCAGTTATAGCTCGTAGTAAAAATGAATTTGCTTCAGACTTGAACTTCTCTCTTTCATCGGAAGATATTTTTTTTAAATTGACATAACTCTGCTTCCATAAAAAAATCACTTAGTCGGATTTGTTAATTGCTCATAGAGTTCATAGTTGCTCCAGAGCTCATAGAGTGGAATTGAACACATGCATAACATTATGAATAAAATACAAATTCATTAAATACTTCATCTTCCGATATGCTGTATGTCACAAAGTCCCACAGCACTTTTCGAGAATAGTGTGTTCCTTTCTGGAGAAAATACCGTTTTACTGCAGGCCAAAAAAGCGCCAATCGGTCGATCGCCGATAGAAGAGGAAGCCATCTCGTAGGTACATGTCGAAGGAGGTTTTTATGTTCTATTATAGCATAGTCAAAACATTGTCTCAATTTTTCAGTTTTCTTTGCCGAGGAACTAAGTTCATTCAATGCTTTTATGACAATGTTTTCAACGTCAACGGAAAATGCATTACTTTACTTTACACTTGACAATTGCAATTCGCTTTTATAATTTGATGGTTAACGTTTTGAAGCATTTAAAACACAGAATTGTGTATTCCGTAATTCACAGACGCGTTGTCAGCACTATATGCAGTTATTTGTTCAACGGTAAGGTTGCTATTACTCGTTATTCTAATAATGTTGTCGAAAATATCTTTGGAAGATTCTTTAGTGTCTTCATAGAAATCCAAAATTTGTCTCTTTATTCCGCATTCGGCGTCAAAGTATTGAACAGAATGTGGATATGTTTTAACATTTCCAATATTTGATGCGTCGCTGCTTACTGAGAAGAACCAATTATCTTTTAAGGCATTAACAACCTTTTCGCGTGAATACGGGGCCAACACATTTCTTGTTATAGCTGCAGCTTTGGTTCGGCCGCATGTAATTTTATTAGCAATTTTACTATCGCTGTATATAATTTTATGTGAAAACAGACATTATTTCAGCTCGGGAAATGTTTAACTCATCTTGAGATTCTTTTGGAACAACGTAATTAGAAATGCTTTAGACAGTTTTTTCGAAAATTCCATTCATTGTGCTTTTTTGAATTAATATATGTATTTGTTCGTATTTTACACATATCGATACCTCCATTCTAAAACATGCTAAGTCGACTTCGCATAGTTTTGGTGAGATTGCATTTTTAGTTTTTAAATATTCCAAATTATATTCAGTAAAAATTTGGTGTTTATCCGTCAACCCAATCAAAAGTTATTCACAAAACAGTACAAGTCATTCGATTTGCATTACAAAGGAATTCCACACAAATTGAAAAAATTCATCAAACTTTGATCACCTCTCCTGAAAAACTAGCTTTTTGCACTTAGTATATTTTAGGTATCGATATTTCGAGGAGACACAATTTGCAAAACCCATTATAGTCATTTTTCTTTCTCAGCCACTTTAAATGTTCTGCTGCCGTGCTCCATTTATCAGAAAAGCTTGTAAATTTTCATTTTTATAGGGTCCAGCTTCCTCGTTCTCCACGTTTCACAGTGGGAGAATCTTCAATTTAGCGCGAAAAAAATATATTATAGTTTTTCCATGTTTTGACTCGCATGTTTTTGCTAGTTTTAATTGAAAAATGTGTAATTAAAAATTTTTTATAAGTTCAGTTTTTAATTTTTTTTTTTGAAAAATATTTATTTAGAATGGAAATTATCTTCGAATTTAATGCATGTGGTTTAAACAAATTAATTATTTTTTGTTAAATTTTGTTACTAATACTTAATCCAAATTTCCCGAAACCAGAATGCGTTTGCGAAGAACTTTTTCAGAATTTTTTTGGTTTTGTTCCAAATATCAAGATTTCCCATCGCTTCATCTGCATATTTCTTACAAATAATTATAGAAAATCAATAGGCAAATCTTGGCAGCCAAAATTTTCGGAAGTTATACTTTATAAGGTGAACAAAAATAAAATAAAAATCTAGGCTGCATCGCACAGCATCCCTTTAGTAAACCCTTACCGAAAGTATAACAATTGAAAAAAATAATATATTAAAATATTTCATTTGTTTCCGCAATTTTGTTTTTCTTCAACAATTAACAACTCAATGAAATTGTTTACCTTCAGTTGTAAAATATTAGAAAAAATCATAAATTGTACCAAAACCAATCACTTTTCTGTTCAAATGAATGTAACCTATACAATTAAAATATATCAATCACGTATGGCTTATAGATTTCCAAAAGTTAATGAACCGTTACATCGTCATGCGTGAAATAATTGAGAAATGTGGAATGCCGGTAAGTGCTGCCAAGCCCTTAGATTAGTAGCGTACCAATATTTTAGGATTTGTTGTAAGTTCATATTCCGATTTTTTTCGCGCTAAATTAGATGTTTCTCCCACCGTGCGTTTGTAACCAATATTTTGCAATTTACAAGTATTTATTTTTACTGTCTGTAAGTCCGAATTTACACTACCGAATCTCCTACAAAACGCCGATAATCTGCTGAACATTCAGCCAGTGTAAATCCTTGCACGAATAACTCAAAACGTTCAGGGAGAGTTATTTCCCCCCTCTTGCAGACTGCCTCTCTCTCCTACAAAACGCCGATAATCTGCTGAACATTCAGCCAATGTAAATAGGGAATAAGCTGTTGTTAGCTATTGTCAAATTATCAGTGTTGCGCACTCATATCAGTGATGAGCTAATAGACAAAATACCGCGTACTATTTTTTATTCATTTGGTGTGCCAACAAAGTCTTAAGGCCGGGTTAGGCATACGTAACCGTAATTTATATTTACCGTTGCCGTAACGTTGCCCGTTTGAGCGATTAGCCAACGTTGAGAAAACGAGTCATATGTTCTGACAACAACAACACATAAGTAAACAAAAAAGGCGATTTCTTCTTGTTTAGGTTTATTATAAATGAAGTTAAAAAGAATGTTTATAAAGTTGTGTTTTTTAAATCTGTGCAGAATTTACAATAAAAGTAATCAAGAAACGTCCTATAAACAATGACTGGGCGAAAGCCGGACACTAGAATGCCTATGGCAGTTTTTAATTTGTTATTAACATTAATAAAATATGTGTTAAATACGCCAAAGCAACGGATTAGACCGGCAGAGAGACTAGCAATAACACCACCGTATGTCAAATATTGTTTTATCCTATTATTCCAAGTTGGGAAATATTAACATTCTATTCTTTAAAATTGTAGATATTTAGGTCACCGTTGTTCCATACAATCGATTGCATGGAGTCACAAGCTAGGGAAAATAACAATTCGAAATATTAGTTAAGAATGCAGTGAAGTTTTGTGAACAAACTACACAGCTGTACAAACACATTGCCAATGATTTTCAACGAATGTGGGATATGCCGAATTGTGTGGGAATATGCGATGCTAACTATACATTCATATCAGTTAATGTTGGAAGTTATGGCAGCCAACACGATGGGGGTATGTCCATTAAACTTAAATTTATTTATAATCTATTTTAATACAAAAAATTTCCATTTCTTAATTTAAATTAAATACAGCTATATTCCAGTACTCTCCGTTTGGCCAATCAGTTATTTTAGGTACCTGTACCTCCTAGTAAACCATTATCGTCAGCATCCTCTGAAGCCTCTCCTCATTTTTTATTGGCGATGCGGCGTTTTCCCTGAGGAATATCCTTGGTCTAAGTCAACAACATTACGTCGGCTCAATGCTATTTTGTTCCATACGCCATTTTGTATAATCGGAGAAAAACGCAATTTATTGTTTGGGTAAAAACGGGACTGAAGAGTTACACACTTTTTATTTCATAGGGTTCCCAACAGTGTTTGTATGATTCTCATGCATTTCTATGCCATTACATCGAAAAATAAGCAAGTTATAACAATTTTTGTACTTGGCATTTTGGTCCATATCCACTTTAATTTTAATTTTTTTCGTATTTGTATTACATGGACCACCAAATGGTCGGTATGGAAGGACACTAATTTACATATTGTGATCGAAAGAACGTAAAATACTGAGTGACAAATATAGGGCGATAGAAAAATTGAGACATAGAACAAAAATATCGAAATTATTTCCCGTTATTCAGAGTAAACCAAATTTACCCTACCAATATCTCGAAAACTAGACGAGATAGGAAAAAAATGATTGCAGATTCTGAAGGAGCAGGCTTGGAACCCATATTATCAACTCCTAACTCAAAAAACACAAAAATGGCGTATGGACCAAAATAGCATTAAGCCGACGATTAGAGGAGCTCAGAGACAACATCCAACGCGAAATTGCCAACGTTCCGGTCGAAATGTGTCCAAGAGTGGTGGAAAATTGGGTCCAAAGAATAGATCGCTGTTGACGGGCTCGTGGTGGTCATATGACCGACATTGAATTTCATTCTTAAAATGTAACATTTGAACTACACCTGGAATTTGAACTCTATATCTTAAATATTCTGTGGTTTATTAATATATTCTTATGCCCTTAATGGAAAACCCTGTACTTATGTCTATTTCCACTGAAGAGGGACTCAGCCAAATCCAATCCAATCTCTATCTATAAATAAGTCCACGTTTGTAGAGACGCTTATGTTGCTGTCAATTTAACCCACATTGAAGAAGATTGGCGCAATGATTGTCTCGTACTGTCGTCAAAAGAATCCTGAAGCAGATTATAAATTAAATTTTTAATGGAGTCAGCCGCGATCTTCATAAATCTCACCTGTAACGCCCAGCTCCTTGCCAATGTTCTTCCAAGCTTCTCGCTTTTTTCAGATATACTATATTCTGGATTATATTTATTGTATAAATACTCGTGCGACTGCACCAAAGAAATCAAATATTCGTCTTTCATGTTTATTTGCACTTTTAAACAACAAATAATTAATAAATTATTTTCTTTACTTTTCTCGGTGAACATACAATTGTAATTGTAAACAACATGTAGTATCAGCTGTTGTCAAACTGTACGTAAACGGAACGTCCAATTCTGATTTCAACAGATTCAGCCGTCCGTTTACGTTGCGTTTCCAGCTGATTCGTTACGCTACGTGGCGTTAAGGTTAAGTTTGCCTAACTGGGCCTTTAATATTTTTAGTATTAATGTTTTTTTTTGAAAATTACATTTAAATCGGCGCAATAAACACTAATAAGGAGGTTTTTCTTAATGAAATATTACTCAAAAATTTAATTTTTCGATTAAGCTGGAAAAATTATTAAATTAACTGGACTTGGTTCGAAAAATCTGGAAAATTCAGCTCATTCCCGCCCGTCTGGGAACTCTACTTTCGGGGGCCAGGGCATTGTCGACTGGAAACATATACCAGGGCCTTTCGTGTGGACCATCACCGCACCACGGCGGCAGTGATAAACGTCGTAGTGTGCTCCTGGGTTCTGGTGGAATGTGTCTGGGGATCTGTGAAAGCTTCGTGCTCAATTGGAACGACCGCCGGGGTTTTTTTTGTGGTCGATAAATTAGGTCCGGAGGACGTTCTCGAGGTTGTGGGAAGACTATATTTTTTCCTTTGCTGTTTATCGAGAGGAGCTTAGGGTAAAGAATACATTTATTATTTATGGTTGTGTGGTACGGTGTGTCAAAAATAATAAGACAAAGACAATTCGTTCGTACCTGACAACTTACTCGCTTCGGGATGACATATCTTATTACAAAGACAAATAGAATATAAGAAGACATTCCTTCAGGCCGAAACGTCAAAATCTATCAGTTACGAACGAATAGGAATGAATTGTAACACGCGAAAAACAGTATTCCGCGAAAATTGATTGAACTTTTGTTGCTCTTATCGATTAATATTAATTTTTTAATTGTGACAATTACAAAAAATTCGGGAAAAACGGTCTGAAAATCCGCGAAAAACCTCACTCGTTGGAATCAAATTCCAATTCGTTCGTAACTGACAATTACTCGCTACTTAAATTATATTGTCTTTGATTACATGAAATGTCTAAGTAGATCGATAATGGCGTGTTCATGGGGCGATAATGACGTTGGTCACAATAGTAGTGTGGCGTTGCCACTAAAAAATAATGCAACAATAAATGCCCTTTAGATGTGGGAATTCATTAATGAATGATTTAACCAAAGATATGAATACTAAGATCCCATATTATTTCTGTGTTTTGATTTAATTTTTTTGACTAATAGCCGTCGTAGTGTTAAATATAACTTTAGATAATTCGAAACAATCACAAAAACGCAAATCTCAAAAATTAATCTACTCTTCAAAAAAAAGTAAATATTCTAAAAAGAATCTCTGGAGCGCTGGCATAATACATAATTCAATATTTTTGAATACTTCCTGACCAATATTTGCTACTCCTTAGACGACCAGTTGGGTTAAATACATATTAGGTGGCACCCAATTTCGTATTTGATTCCTTTGTGTGTGGCCAGTTTGGATATCTACTTCTTAATTGACAAGTCGGGTTATCTAATCGTTAGCTGGCGAGTTTTTTTGCCGTCCGTTTCTTCTGCTTCCTTGGACATATTAGATTTTTAGTTATGTTGAAATTTCTGAAATAGATAATTTTATCACAAAAATTAAAAATGCTTCACTAAAATATAATTAAGATATTATTAGATTAAGAAAATCATTTAAATGCAGGGGACATTTTATTTTACATAAAATGTTCCAATTAATATGGGCTGTTCTCGAGATCATTTTGGGCGTGAAATATAAAATTGTTCAGCGGCAACTCTGGTTAACAGGGAGACACAGAAAAAGTGCCTATCGACATCTTATTTCCATATTTAACAACGTGCTACGACATCCCTTGGAAAGTGTGCACAATTATTGTTGTATCTTAAAGGGTTTTCCAACAAGAGGTGTTATTTTGGTATTCAAAGAAAAATGCAATTTTTTGAGATAAATTATCGGATGTTTAATTCATAATAAAGAGGGAGGTATGCCGTTAGTAATGAAAAACAACATCAGCCATCGGTATTCATATCTTTGGTTTAACCAAAGATATAAATACCTGTATACAACGGTATACATTCACAACGAATTCTTTTCAACTAGTTTGTAGATGCCGTTCTGAAGGTTGCAACTAGTTTGCAGATGGCGTAAATAAACAATAGGGTAGCCATTTACACATGAATTCAAATATTTGGTGTTGCCGATTATCATATTTGAAAATTTTGCTAGAGAAAATTATATGTAAGTGCATAAGTAAAATATAAAAAGTTTGTATACAGAAAAATGATGTTTTGTAGAAAAGTCAATGTGATTTAAACTGAGATACTCTCTCGGCTCAAGACCAACCTGCTTCTATACAGTAATAGAAAGCAAGTATTTTACATGGCAAAAAGAAAAGCCGGCCATGTAGATTACTGATGAAGGGGGTCACGCCCCGGAAATCATGATATACTCCGTGGGCACGGAATGAAATGCTAGCAATATATTTTGCCATGTCAAATACTTGGTTTCTATCACTGTATAGAAGCAGGTTGGTCTTGAGCCGAGAGAGTATCTCAATTTAAATCATAACCATTACAGACCGAATAATAACGGGCAACCGATATCGAAAAGTCAATGTTTTTGATATATGTATATGGAATGTTTAAAATATTATATATGTTTGACAAAATACAATTTAATTTGAAGATTAATACATTTTTCAAATGGTGGTCAACTGCCCATTGGGAGCAGTAGCAATAATCAATAATTTCATTACCCGTTGCTTTGCGCGGTTTGGATTTCAATACCGTTATGCAAACATCTGGTGAAAAACTCCGAATAAAACAAAACAATGCACTTTAAAAAGCCAGTGCGCTTGATTTCTTTCGGTAATGACGATGCTTTCAATCTTATAGGTTTGACAACGCATGGACCTACAATTTTCATAAAAGTTGGTCTACCGATACATCAAGTTGAAAGTAATAAACTTGGATTTTTTGGAATCACAGCAAACATAGTCTTAAATATATCTTTAACTAATTCCAAACTTGGGTAGCAAGGGGCCTATACAAACATCTTCCATGATGTTCCATCATTTGCAGTTACTATTATTTCGATCCAAATGTACCGATTTTTTTCAATTTCCTTCATCAGGCTTCTCTTCCAAGAGTTTTTTTGCCGTGCTTTTCCTTGGACATATTAGATTTTTAGTTACGTTGAAATTGCTGAAATAGATAACTTTATTACAAAAATAAAAACTACTTACTTCACAGAAATATAAATAAGAAATTATAAGATTCGGAAAATCATCTAAATGAAGTGGACTATTTTGAAAAAACTAGAATCATTTTACATAAAATGTTTCAATTAATTTGGGCAGTTTCTGAGATAATTTTGGGCATGAAATATTGTGCTGCGGCAACACTGGTAAACAGGGAGACAGCGAAAATTTACATATCAATATTTAACAACGTGCTACGACACCTTTTGAAAATTGTGAACAATTTATTGTTGTATCTTGGTATTTATATCTTTGGTTTAACCGCCACAACCTTTTTACGTATTTTAAAATAGGGAAGAATAAATGTCAAGAGTTAAGGTGAAAATAAAAAGAAATAATGACGGAAACTTGGAAATTATGGCGTCTGGAAGTTTCTGACGGTAATAAAGGGTATATAAGGCAAGAAGGAGGGAAAACTCGAGACATTTTGTGGAAATTTTTGGCCGACGTGTTTTTGGTGCTGATTTTAAACAAAAAAGTATAACCTAAAGACCATATACAAAGATTTGAACAAGTGGTGCGGTAAATGGCTCCAACCTTTGAATGTTAATGTTAATTGAAAGTATAAAAAAACCCAAAAGAGAAATAAAAGTGAGTTTAAACAAAAAGAGATTGATCGAAGTACCAGTAGTCTTTTTATTTAACAGTTTACGCAGCCTCCTGTATAGCAGGAAGATCTATTGGAAACGGCAGGTACTGAGGAAATTCAGGAGCCCAAGTAAAGTTTTTTTTTGGAATCCCGGCCCAGCAGAGTTCAATGGCTAAAATCTTATTAAAGTCAAGACCAAGGTAGACCAGTCGAACCCACATGCTACATACTAGTAAAAAAATCCAACCTAGTCTCAAATCCAGGAGACTAGTGTAAAAGGGTACGTCTGTTAAGAGAGACCCCCCGTTTGGTGTACAGCAGGGATGTAACGAATATTCGCATCATTTTAACATTCGCATTCGAATTCTTAAAAACCATCTTTGGATTATTCCCTTTCTCAAAAATATATTTCAGCATTCGCTTCCATTTGTTAAAAGTGTTAAAACTCCTTATTCCCTTCACACAATTTGAAGATATTAATACCAATGACAACCTCTGTCACTTCTCTTCAAAACACTTGAAAAAATATGTTTGTCCTTGTAGTAACAGGAGGTTAAAATATGGAAAACATTCTTAATACTTGAATATCCTGGAAAAGTATCAATTCAGTTCCTTAAATTTGTTGGTACTAAAGGGTCAAACTATTATTCGCTTTCGCAAAAATGCATATCATACTATTCGCATTCGCAAGAAATATATTTCAATATTCGCTTTCGCATAAGTCACTTTCGTTACATCCCTAGTGTACAGTACCATTAAACACAAATTCGTCTGCGTCGGCAAGGGTGTTCTAGAATTATATCGTAAAGACCAGGTGACGTCGCTCAGCTGAGGTCTTAACCCTGGCATTTGCATAAAGTTATCGCTAGGGTTCTCCGTAGTGGATAAAATAACCACTCTATTAGAGCCAAAGAGATTCAATATATGAATAAAGCAATGAGACTCAATATAAAAAGAGATACCATTTCATTCACCACACGGAAAATGTGAATTCCACCAGGGTTACCGTTGAAAAATTTAAAAAGGTCGCACAAAAAGTCGTTTTCGGAAAATAAAGTCGCACAAAACAGTCGATATTGCATAAAACAGGGACTCACTTTTTACAAACATTTTACTTAAAGAAAAACAATTATGGAAATAATAAGAAATCTTTTGTATGTGAAAAACAAATACATTTTTTGTAATTACATGTGTTAACAAAATGATTATTGATAGCATAATAATATTTGTGCTTACATTTGCTGAATTTGCTGAGATCTCTTGATATTTATTGGATTTCATAAATATTGATTAAGATAGAAATATTTTTCTGGTAAAGGTAGTAAGCACAAAGTACAATATATAAGAAATAAGCAGATTTATGGAAAAATTATTCGTTTTAAGTGGTGTACCATATTTGAAATTTGTATCCATTGTGATATTTTATATTGAATTTCTTTATTTATGTTACAATAATAAATCAAAGGCGGTGAATGTACACCATCTTTTATCAAAAATCTTGAACTCATAATAACAATATCTTTATATATAAAATCCTTTGTACGTTTCTTAGTAACGCATGATCTCCGAAACCATAAAAGCGAATGGGCTGAAAATTTAACAATATATTCAGTTTGGGGTCATTTGTGTTTTAGAATTATTTTCACCGCGATAAATTGCGGAGTGGTCAAGTTATTTGCAAAATTCGCATTTCCAGAGCGATTTGACTGCAATTTAAAATGTATGTGTGGCAGATGGCGCTGCAGTGGACATATGGTCAATATACATTTTTTTGATGATTTTTTTCCTGAAACTCGGGATGTCTGCATTTTTTAATGAAATCTCGATAAATAACAAACCAATACATCCCAGCGGGACGGGCAGGACAACGTCTGCTGGGTTCAGCTAGTTTACCTATAATATAGTAAAAACTGTTTGTTGTGTCTACGATTTCATAAAAAATTATTATTACAAAAAATGTCGCAAAAAAGTCTCTGGATAGAAAAGTCGCACAAAAAGTCAAAAGCCGCCAAAAAAGCGGCAAATTGCAACTTTAGTCGCACAACGGTAACACTGAATTCCACCTCATGTGCAAAGATGAGTTCATGAAAAATTTAATAAAAAATCGTGTTTTTTGTGTGTTTTTCTTGCACTTTTTCACATGCATGTTAATAAACACACAAATTAAAATTCTTACACGTTAGTTGAAAGAAAGAAAACGCAGAAAAAACTCTATTTTTAATCAATTTAAATTTCCTTTTATGTGCACCACTTCGGTAGGGAAACTCACCTTTGCACATGAATTTTCGCCGTGGTTACTCTTTATTTCAAAGAGATTCAATATATAAAGAAGGCCTGATAAAGGTATGAAGCCAGAGGCAACTTATAAGGTGTTCCCAAATGATTGCATATTACATGTCAGAAAATTGTACTAATATTAAAAATTATTTATTTTGATTTTAGTTTAAATGCCATAACACAAAGAAATAAATCAATTCCATGAATAATTTTAAAACTAAAGATGTAAACACTTTAAAAAGCCAGTGCGCTTGATTTCTTTCGGTAATGACGATGCTTTCAATCTTATAGGTTTGACAACGCATGGACCTACAATTTTCATAAAAGTTGGTCGACCGATACATCAAGTTGAAAGTAATAAACTTGGATTTTTTGGAATCACAGCAAACATAGTCTTAAATATATCTTTAGCTAATTCCAAACTTGGGTAGCAAGGGGCCTATACAAACATCTTCCATGATGTTCCATCATTTGCAGTTACTATTATTTCGATCCAAATGTACCGATTTTTTTCAATTTCCTTCATCAGGCTTCTCTTCCAAGAGTTTTTTTGCCGTGCTTTTCCTTGGACATATTAGATTTTTAGTTACGTTGAAATTGCTGAAATAGATAACTTTATTACAAAAATAAAAACTACTTACTTCACAGAAATATAAATAAGAAATTATAAGATTCGGAAAATCATCTAAATGAAGTGGACTATTTTGAAAAAACTAGAATCATTTTACATAAAATGTTCCAATTAATTTGGGCAGTTTCTGAGATAATTTTGGGCATGAAATATTGTGCTGCGGCAACACTGGTAAACAGGGAGACAGCGAAAATTTACATATCAATATTTAACAACGTGCTACGACTCCTTTTGAAAATTGTGAACAATTTATTGTTGTATCTTGGTATTTATATCTTTGGTTTAACCGCCACAACCTTTTTACGTGTTTTAAAATAGGGAAGAATAAATGTCAAGAGTTAAGGTGAAAATAAAAAGAAATAATGACGGAAACTTGGAAATTATGGCGTCTGGAAGTTTCTGACGGTAATAAAGGGTATATAAGGCAAGAAGGAGGGAAAACTCGAGACATTTTGTGGAAATTTTTGGCCGACGTGTTTTTGGTGCTGATTTTAAACAAAAAAGTATAACCTAAAGACCATATACAAAGATTTGAACAAGTGGTGCGGTAAATGGCTCCAACCTTTGAATGTTAATGTTAATTGAAAGTATAAAAAAACCCAAAAGAGAAATAAAAGTGAGTTTAAACAAAAAGAGATTGATCGAAGTACCAGTAGTCTTTTTATTTAACAGTTTACGCAGCCTCCTGTATAGCAGGAAGATCTATTGGAAACGGCAGGTACTGAGGAAATTCAGGAGCCCAAGTAAAGTTTTTTTTTGGAATCCCGGCCCAGCAGAGTTCAATGGCTAAAATCTTATTAAAGTCAAGACCAAGGTAGACCAGTCGAACCCACATGCTACATACTAGTAAAAAAATCCAACCTAGTCTCAAATCCAGGAGACTAGTGTAAAAGGGTACGTCTGTTAAGAGAGACCCCCCGTTTGGTGTACAGCAGGGATGTAACGAATATTCGCATCATTTTAACATTCGCTTTCGCATTCGAATTCTTAAAAACCATCTTTGGATTATTCCCTTTCGCAAAAATATATTTCAGCATTCGCTTCCATTTGTTAAAAGTGTTAAAACTCCTTATTCCCTTCACACAATTTGAAGATATTAATACCAATGACAACCTCTGTCACTTCTCTTCAAAACACTTGAAAAAATATGTTTGTCCTTGTAGTAACAGGAGGTTAAAATATGGAAAACATTCTTAATACTTGAATATCCTGGAAAAGTATCAATTCAGTTCCTTAAATTTGTTGGTACTAAAGGGTCAAACTATTATTCGCTTTCGCAAAAATGCATATCATACTATTCGCATTCGCAAGAAATATATTTCAATATTCGCTTTCGCATAAGTCACTTTCGTTACATCCCTAGTGTACAGTACCATTAAACACAAATTCGTCTGCGTCGGCAAGGGTGTTCTAGAATTATATCGTAAAGACCAGGTGTCGTCGCTCAGCTGAGGTCTTAACCCTGGCATTTGCATAAAGTTATCGCTAGGGTTCTCCGTAGTGGATAAAATAACCACTCTATTAGAGCCAAAGAGATTCAATATATGAATAAAGCAATGAGACTCAATATAAAAAGAGATACCATTTCATTCACCACACGGAAAATGTGAATTCCACCAGGGTTACCGTTGAAAAATTTAAAAAGGTCGCACAAAAAGTCGTTTTCGGAAAATAAAACAGTCGATATTGCATAAAACAGGGACTCACTTTTTACAAACATTTTACTTAAAGAAAAACAATTATGGAAATAATAAGAAATCTTTTGTATGTGAAAAACAAATACATTTTTTGTAATTACATGTGTTAACAAAATGATTATTGATAGCATAATAATATTTGTGCTTACATTTGCTGAGATCTCTTGATATTTATTGGATTTCATAAATATTGATTAAGATAGAAATATTTTTCTGGTAAAGGTAGTAAGCACAAAGTACAATATATAAGAAATAAACAGATTTATGGAAAAATTATTCGTTTTAAGTGGTGTACCATATTTGAAATTTGTATCCATTGTGATATTTTATATTGAATTTCTTTATTTATGTTACAATAATAAATCAAAGGCGGTGAATGTACACCATCTTTTATCAAAAATCTTGAACTCATAATAACAATATCTTTATATATAAAATCCTTTGTACGTTTCTTAGTAACGCATGATCTCCGAAACCATAAAAGCGAATGGGCTGAAAATTTAACAATATATTCAGTTTGGGGTCATTTGTGTTTTAGAATTATTTTCACCGCGATAAATTGCGGAGTGGTCAAGTTATTTGCAAAATTCGCATTTCCAGAGCGATTTGACTGCAATTTAAAATGTATGTGTGGCAGATGGCGCTGCAGTGGACATATGGTCAATATACATTTTTTTGATGATTTTTTTCCTGAAACTCGGGATGTCTGCATTTTTTAATGAAATCTCGATAAATAACAAACCAATACATCCCAGCGGGACGGGCAGGACAACGTCTGCTGGGTTCAGCTAGTTTACCTATAATATAGTAAAAACTGTTTGTTGTGTCTACGGTTTCATAAAAAATTATTATTACAAAAAATGTCGCACAAAAAGTCAAAAGCCGCCAAAAAAGCGGCAAATTGCAACTTTAGTCGCACAACGGTAACACTGAATTCCACCTCATGTGCAAAGATGAGTTCATGAAAAATTTAATAAAAAATCGTGTTTTTTGTGTGTTTTTCTTGCACTTTTTCACATGCATGTTAATAAACACACAAATTAAAATTCTTACACGTTAGTTGAAAGAAAGAAAACGCAGAAAAAACTCTATTTTTAATCAATTTAAATTTCCTTTTATGTGCACCACTTCGGTAGAGAAACTCACCTTTGCACATGAATTTTCGCCGTGGTTACTCTTTATTTCAAAGAGATTCAATATATAAAGAAGGCCTGATAAAGGTATGAAGCCAGAGGCAACTTATAAGGTGTTCCCAAATGATTGCATATTACATGTCAGAAAATTGTACTAATATTAAAAATTATTTATTTTGATTTTAGTTTAAATGCCATAACACAAAGAAATAAATCAATTCCATGAATAATTTTAAAACTAAAGATGTAAACATCACTGCTCTTTCTCCGGCAAGAATTCGATTTTGATTTTGGACTTCCTTCCGCTCTTTTACTTCATTCTCCAAATATTAACACATAAAAATTGAGAAAATATAGGCTGTATTTAGTATAACACATCACCAGAAACCACTTCAACTCACTTCAAAAACAGAACTTTTTCGCACTTTATTTAATTGCAACTTCACACCCGAACGGATCATCGCTAGAACGGAAACTGATAACAACTGAGAGCGTTTTATTAGAACTGGTTTTGGTTTTGTTTCTACTTGCTCTTATCATCCCCCTCTATAAACACATGTTTTTTTTTTGTATGTACGAACCTATGGGAATAGAATTTAACAAGAGGCTTCGTCCCGTAGCTTTTATTTTTGCTTGTTTTAAGACCGCTTTGTTGTATTATGCATCACAGTTAAAACGTAATTATTGGAAAGTGAAAAAAAGAGTGTGAAAAACAATTTTTCACGTTTGAAAATGCACTTAGTTCTTATCACAAGAAAATAAAGCAAACGTGACGAACCATGTTGTTAATATGTATTCCCCTCGCACTACGTTGGAATTTGTATAACGAAAAATGTTTTTATTGTTGCTCTTTCATTTGTTGTATGTATTAAATCACGACGAACCACTCGATTTTGCATTCCCACTGCCTTCGTTTTGGAAGGCCTGTATCAGGCTACCTAAAAGGAAGCTTATACACCGGAATTTTAACAACGGGATAATATGTTTATTTTTGTTGTTGTTCTCTCATTTTGTGCATTTATGTACGTTCGACGACGAAATACTCGCTATTGCAATCCCTCTGACTTCGCTTTAGAAGGCCTGTATCAGGCTATCTACATAAAAGGAAGCTTCTACATTAGAATTTGAAGAAAGGGATAGGGTTAGGTTTAGGTTTAGGTTTAGGTTAGGGTGGCAGCCGTATTTTTTTTTACAAGCTCACATAGACCAGTTTAGGTCCCTAGTGTTACCACGGACTGAAATGCCCCTCATCGAAACCAACCTGTTTGATATATAAATTTATCGATAGTACGAATATCAGTACTGGAAAGATCTGTTAGGCTGCCTATAAAGGCCGACCCCAGTATGTCCAGTCGTCGTGTACTCAAAGCGGGACAGTCGCAAAGCAAGTGCTCAATGCTCTCCACTTCTTCCTCATCTCCACAGCTTCGGCAGAAGTCATTGGAGTCAATACCCAATCTTTTGGCGTGTTCGCCGATCAAGCAGTATATGCAAATTCTTCGAGAATTTGTAATGTCGTCCCTTTCCTAGCAAGTTCATCGGCTTTGCAGTACCCCGGGATATCCCTATGCCCAGGCACCCATATGAGGTGTATATCAAACTGCTCAGCCATCTCGTTGAGAGATCTGCGGCAGTCGAGGGCTGTTTGTGAATTTAGGGATGTTGCCTCCAGAGAATTGATGGCAGCCTGGCTGTCCGAGTAAATGACAACGCCAGTGTTGGTTACTATGTTGCGACTCAGCCACTTGGCGACTTCCCATATTGCCATTATTTCGGCTTGATAGACACTGCAGGTATCTGGTAGTCTGTGAGCTATATCCAGACTAAGTTCTTCACAGTGTACTCCGAAGCCAACCTTTTCATCAAGCTTCGAACCATCCGTGTAAAAGTGGAGATGGTTTCTATTACCTGGTATTCTGCCGACCCATTCATCTCTGGCGGGAATCATAGCGATGTAATTTCTCTCGAAGGTGTACACAGTTGGTATATAGTCCACTCGGTCGGTTACCATAGCACTACACTTTGATATCCTCATGTGACCATAGTTCTTGTACCTCCACATTGATAGGCAGTTTAATCTTATTGCCGCTTTGGTTGCAACTTCTCTCGCCACAATATTAATCGGCAGTATATGGAGTAGGGCTTGTAGAGACTCGGTCGCTGTAGTCCTTAAGGCTCCGCTTATGCTCAGGCAGGCAGTTCTCTGAACCTTTGTTAGTAGGTTGGTAATGGTTAGTTTGTCAGTTGCCGTCCACCATACCACAATGCCGTATAGCAGTATAGGACGAACTACTGCTATATATATCCAGTGGACGATTTTAGGAGAGAGTCCCCACCGCGACCCTACAGCCTTTTTGCAAGAATATAAGGCAACGTTGGCCTTCCTTACACGTTCCAATACGTTAAGTCTAAATAACATTTTCCTATCTAGAATAATTCCTAAAAATTTTGCACTTTCAGAAAAGACTAGATCTGTTCCATTTATCCGAGGTGGAGGGTCCACACGTGGGACATTATTCATCCTAGTAAAGAAAACCAATTCTGTCTTGTTGGGGTTAACGCCCTAACCGCTGCTTCTGGCCCATCTAGCCAACTTGTTCAGAGCCACCTGTAGGATGTCTCTGAGGACGTTTACGAATTTGCCACTCACTGCGATTGCCACGTCGTCCGCATATGCCACGACCTTGCAGCCACAACGTTCTAGATCTAGCAGGATTTCATTCACCGCTAGGTTCCAAATTAGTGGAGACAATACTCCTCCTTGCGGGGTCCCTCTGTTTACATACCTTGTTAGAGTTGTGGACCCTAGACATGCTGTTATGCGTCTTCTGGTGAGCAGACTTTGAATTAGTCTAATCAAACTAGTGATAACTTTTAGATGTGAGAGTGCCGCAATTACCGCATCTGAGTGAATGTTGTTAAAAGCCCCTTCTATGTCAAGAAATGCCACCATAGTGAATTCCTTGAAATGCAGGGACGATTCGATAGTGCTCACAAGTTTGTGCAGGGCTGATTCTGTAGACTTGCCCTTATTGTAAGCATGTTGGTTCCCCGACAGGAGTTTTGTATCCAGGTTTTCCCTAATGAAATGATCTAAAAGTCTTTCCAGACCTTTCAATAGGAAGGAGGATAGGCTAATTGGTCTGAAGTCTTTTGGCCTAGTGTGTGATATCTTTCCCGCTTTAGGTATGAATACCACTTTGGTATCCCTCCATCGATTCGGGACGTATGAAAGCCTGATACAGCCTACATAAATTTTCTCCAGCCAGGGGATAATGTGCTTTAACATTTTCTGCATTTCTGCTGGAGTGATGCCATCTGGTCCAGGTGACTTGAAGGGCTCAAAGCTGTTAATAGCCCAGCTTATTCTGGATCTCTCAGTCAAGAAGCTAGCGACGCTCGCAGTCCACTCGCACTCTTTTTGGTCCTGCTGATCCTCGGGTTCTGTTACAGAGTTGCCCGGGAAATGTGTGTCGAGCAGTACATTGAGCGACTGCTCGCTGTTTTTGGTCCAGTTATTTGCCTCATCCTGTAAATATCCCACTGTACAGGGTGAAGCAGATAATATCTTCCTCAGCCTAGCGGCGTCGGAGACCTTTTCCACTTCACCACAGAAGGTATACAAAGAGCGCCTTTGCGCCTTTCTAAGCTCCTTCTTATAGATCTTGAGTTGCTCTTTATAGGCATCCCAATCATTAGCGACCCCGGTAGATTTAGCCTTATTGAATAGCTTGTTGCAGGTCTTTTTCATAGCCGTTAGCTCAGAAGTCCACCATTGGGGTTTAGTTTTACCCTTGTACCTTGTTTTTGTACAGGCTTCTTCAAGGGATCTATTGAATGATATGGTGATATGATCGACCAGATTATCCAGACCGGCTTTGTCATTCGGTTCGTACAGAAGTTTAGAGTTTAGGACTTTCTTGAAATTCTTCTCATACAGATGCCACTTTGTCTTCCTTACATTTCTGTGGACGGCGGGCTTAGGCGCTTTTTCCTCGAGTTTGAACTCAATATAATGGTGATCTGAGAATGAGTGGTCGTCCAGTACATTCCACCCAATAATTTTGTCTGACAGCCGGTCAGTAGCAAACGTTACGTCGAGTACTTCTTGTCTGTCTTTAATTGTGAAGGTCGGTTTATTACCTATGTTACAAATACTAAGGTTGGTAGTTAGAATAAAGTCAAGAAGCGAATCACCCCTATTGTTTATATCCGTACTACCCCAGATAGTATGATGAGCGTTCGTGTCTGCGCCAATAATCAGCTCGAGCTCGTCAGACGTTGCTTCTTCTACTACTTCCCTGAATAGAGCAGTCGGTACTACAGATTCATAAGGCAAGTAGCTGGAGACCACCCAATATATGCGATTACCGATCTCCAGGCTAGCAGCTGTTTGGTCTTTACCACTTAAATTAGTCAGAAGAAAGATACTTAGATCTTTCCTGGCCAAAATGCAGGTTCTTGGAGTGCCTTCACAGTTGGCCACAAGCAGTTTAAAGTTGGGTGTCCTAATACCGCACACCCTTCCTCCCACTACGTAGGGCTCCTGTATCAGGACGATGTCTACTGCGCCTGTGGACAGGCGCAGCAATAGAGCTGAAGAAAGGGATAATTCGTTTATTTTTTGTTGATGCTCTCTCATCTTGTGTATTTAAACCAAGGATGATAATTGGGAGTAACCAACTGGTACAAAAATCGTTCTAAAAAGGTACTTTTTCGACCCAAAAAGTACCAATTTAAAAATTTGTTTAAATTCTTCTTGCAATCTTGAAATATTGATTTTGATTCCATATCTTAAGGTTTCAATTTCCCAGAGGTGAAAATACCCATTATTTAATTGCTGATGTAGGCAATATTTAGTAGCAATCAGTGATGATTCTATCGCTTATACTTTTGCTTACATTTACACACGAGTGTCATAGGCTGCTTACTCGGTGCGCTCTCGCTTAAAAAGTAAGGAGAGATGTCAGTAAGAGCCATTTCAATTGCACTTACGTTTTAAGTGGAGTTCTAAGCGAGCCTGATGGCACGTCAATAAATGCAGGCAAATTAGAATGTAATGCATGTCGATTACAGTCCGATTTGCACTTGTAAGGCAATCTTAATGATTTTGTAATTTAAAGTCTAACAAACATGAAATTAAATGTATCATGTGTTTATTTAAAAAAAATACGTTTTATATTAATACATGCTCGAACATTGAAGAAACTACTTAAAAAAATAAATAAATTCATATACTAGTTAGAATCACAATAAATGCACTTTACTTCAAAAACAAAGGCACAGGCAGCTTCGGCAAACAAACAAAAAGAAATTTATCGGTATAAATACAAATATAAAATATGTAAACTTATCTTTCAGTTTATTTTACATTATCGTCTCAATTAATCTCAGAATTTGATTAGATCTCTTAAGATTTCAACTTCAGCTGAAACTTATTGAAGTTCTCTCAGCTCTTGAGATTAATACTTCACTTTATTTCTTAATTTCACTCTCTCCGCACAAATTATACTCTGAATTTAATTTCATCTCTTGGAATTTCAACTTCAATTTGTTTTCGGTTGAAACTTTTTGAAGTCGTCTCATCTCTTGAGATTAAAACTTTAGTTCATTTCTCAATCTCACAACCTAATTTCCGAATCTCATTTCAACTTTAGTTTTTCTCTTGAACATACACTTTAATAATCATTGTTCAAGCTAAGATTCTTTTGCAACAATTGTGGCTAGAAGGTACAAAGTGGGATGAGAACGTGAAACCTCATACATTAATAAAGTGGAAAAACTTTTTAGAAACCTCCATAATATCTCGAAGATAGAAATCCTTCGCTGGGTACGATTCTCTCCGTTCTATTCAACACAAATACATGGGTTTGTGACGCCTCTGAAAAGGCATATTGCGCAATCGTTTACACAAGAGTAGATGACGGCTATTCAATTCACTGGCATCTGCTATCCAAAATTAAGGTAGCCCCAATCGATCCACTTAGTCTTCCATGACTTGAACTCTGCGGTGCAGTTTTAGTGTCGCAATTAGTGAAACAAGTCATATCAGATCTTTGTCTCCAAAGTTCTGATATATTTTTGTGGTGTGACTCGTCAGTTACTCTCGCTTGGTTAAGTAAACCCCCTTCATCATGGAAAATGTACGTGGCAAATCGAGTTGCAAATATAATTCGGAATGTGGGAAATTATCCGTGGAAACGTGTTCGATCGATTGACAATCCTGCCAAGGCTGCACTCCCGAGGAATTGGCGGATAATTCGGGGGCTCAATGGTCCCCCGGAGGAATGGCCTATGTCCGTGATAATCAACGATGAGCCCCCTGATATGCGAAAAGTTGAAGTTTTTCATCTTTCGGAAGAAAAGAAAGACTGGTTAGAGGGATTTTCTTTCTGGGACAAAGCGATTCGAGTAACAGCATATGTGTTCCGGTTCTACAAAGCATGCAGAAAGCTTGGCTCCAAAGACTCGGAGGCTATATCTAAAAACGAATTTACGGAAGTAAAAAATCGGCTAATTGCTTTAACTCAGCAAACCCACTATCCCAAAGAATATCAAATGTTGATCGCGAAGGGTCACGTTCCCAAGAAGAGCTCATAGTATCCCTTAGACGCCATAATTGGTAGAAACGGAGTTATTCGCGTTAACGGTCGTATCACACAAGCGGATATTAAGTATAACGAACGTCATCCCATGGTACTTCCCTCTAAAGCTCAATACACAAAACTTTATCTTGATTTTATTTACTCTTTTTTGTTACATGCCGAAAATAATTTGATGATGCGTACTGTCCGCGATGAGTATTATGTCTCCAGATTAAAATCGGCCATCAAGAAATGTATTCCTTACTGCAAAACATGCGTCATTTATAAAAAGAAAGTAATGTCCCAAATTATGGCCTCCCTTCCCCCAGAACGTTTCACCTTTTCTCTCCCTTTACTTTTACAGGCCTCGACTTTGTAGGCCAATTCTCAATTAAAACCTCTACACTTAGACAAGCGAGTTTCCAGAAGGCATATGTATGCGTCTTTATATGTTTCAGCACCAAGGCTATTCAACTCGAACTATGCTCTAGTCTCTCCTCCGATTCCTTCTTAGCTGCATTCACCAGACTTGTCGGCCGTAGAGGTTTCCCCAAAAAAATTATGTCTGATAATGAACTTTGTGAGAGCGGAACGTAAGATTCGACACGAATTCAAGCAATTTCTGAAGCAGGTATCAGAATATATATCTGCTAAATATTCCAAACACAATTTCGAATGGTTTATCCCAACAAACGCACCTCACATGGGAGGCAGGGGTGAAATCTTTCAAAATACACCTCAAAAAGGTCTCGGGAAGTCACAAATACACATATGAAGAATTTACAACACTGTTAACTAGGATTGAAGCCGTACTGAATTCAAGCCCCTCATCAACAATGTCCGATGATCCCTCAGAAATACTCGCCTTGAAACTTTGACACTTCTTAGGAGGAACGCCACTGATCGCATCGCTAGAAGACACTGCAGGCTTTCTAACCTCACAAGATCGATGGGTGAAGTTGAAAGTCGTGCAACATCATTTTGCCACGAGAATGAATACATCAAGGGGCTGCATCGGAGATACCGGTGGCAAGGATCTAAGACAATCTTCATGTAAGCCAACTGGCTGTGGTTAAAGATGATCAACTACCTCCCTGTGACCGGCGAATGGGGAGGGTTAAAAATGTCTTCGAGGGCCGTGATGGAAAAGTTCGAGTGGCAGAAGTTCGGACTGCAAACGGTATAATAACAAGGGATATGACCCACTTGTGTCCCGTGCCCTAAAATATTCACACACTCTGATAGGTATTTCTCGTCTCACTTATTTTACACATTCGTGTCTCTTAACATAAAATAGTGCTAAGTCCCTATTTACATTGGCTGAATGTTCAGCAGATTATCGGCGTTTTGTAGGAGAGAGAGGCAGTCGGCAAGAGGCGGGAAAAAACTCTCCCTGAACGTTTTGAGTTATTCGTGCAAGTTCAAAAGAGAATTTGATGATAAGCTGCTGAAAAAACTTGCCTAATGTAAATCCGGACTAAGCCCTTATGGGTACTTCTCGTCTCACTTGTTTTACACATTCGTGTCCTTTACCCTAAAATACTCGTACGCTTTTTCTCCTCTCGGTAATCTTCCCGATGGTCTTCTCTGGTTCCTCCATTTAAGCCATGCTCATAATTCATCATACTGTTTGTTTTTTATTTATTTTATATATTTTCGCAGGGCTCCCCGCGATCCAAACATCCAACAATGCCTGTTCTGCGTGCATTTCCATGCCATGCGGTTTTGCTAGATGTTTTTGGAGCTTCATGTGGGTAGTCAGAAAAGAGAGGCCCGTTGTCTCGGCTACTGCCTCAACTGCTTGGCTCGATCCCACAGAACCTACGAGTGTACATCTGAGGACGACTCTCGATACTGTGGAAATGAGCACCACACCCTCCTGGACATTTCACCGATGCTAAGGATCACGTGTGATCTGATGGTACGGGATCGATCGGAAGAAAGGCCTGAGAGAAGTGAAGCTTTTGTACGTAGGACCATTGAAGCCCATGGGCGAAACAGTTTGAGCCGCGTCGTTCGCGCCGATAGATGCAGCATGGTGGTAGTAAAACCGGCCAATAGAGAGTCGAATCCCCAGCAGAGGATGATTGAAAGAACCATACGTGCACTCGTGCAGCTGAAGGAATTCATAGGTTAGTAAATTATTGGCCTTCCTGGCCAAGGCGTGGGAGAAGGTTTGACTCACTTTTATAATTTATAAGACAAATTGAATTGTATAACTTGTATGAATACTAGGGACATGACTTTTTTGAAACCTAGTAAGCCTGTATCGTACTTGGATGAACTTTTATGTGAAAAGAATGGATTGATGTTTCATTTTAACATGTTTTGAAAAAAGGTCACCCCCAAACAAAAAAAGCGAATTTTCAATATGTACAGTAAATGTTTATCAATATTAAGGGCGAAAGATGTTGCAAAATAGTTGTACTACTATTGTTATTTTATTTATTTATGAAACATGTGATGTGATATAACATAAAAACTAAAAAACATTATGTGATAAATATATATAAATTTATTACAAAATTAACACCAAGCCTCCAGTACAACCATTTACATAACTGTCTGTGTCTATAGACCTACTGTATCTAGTACAGGGGTCACTTGATGCTCACTTCTGATAAAGAGTCTAGCGCTTATTACTTAGAATGAATCGAAGTTGCAGTTTGTCTTTCTTTCTGCATGAAGCATACAGGTCTTGCAAGAACTTGATTGCACGTTCAGCTATCTGATTACTTACGGATGGCTCTTTCTTCTAGTGATTTTTGAATGACTGCAATAATTTGTAAGGCTTCAAAACATCTGATAAATTCTTGAAGCCATTCTTATTTTACTTCTGACTACAAAACCAATGGCTTCTCCAAAATCCTTCTCGCTTCAGGTGTAATAATGAATGCAAGACGGGCGAGAATGGCTCTTGAATTCCATTTAGCGTTGCTCATGTTAGAAATATTATGAAAGTGAACCAGAGGGAAGTTCCTTTGTTCTTCATAGAATCTGAACACTCTTGCTAAATGGTACAAAAACTTCATGATTTCACCCTGATTTATCAAGAAGTTCTTCAGTTCCATTCACAAACGTATCTTTCAGTTCATCATTCTTTTTCAACAGTTCAGACACAAATGGGTATTCAATATTTGGAGATTTGGTATCACTTCCAAGTTCTTCGTCCATCACCAGAAGGAGTATCCTGTCTAGTACATGATGCTGACAACCTATAAATTGTGGTATTGTGACACACTTTAATTCAAACATACATTGCAACTTTACAACAACGCCATTTATTTTCCCAGTATTGACGTTTGTTGTATCAGTAATCATCATCTTAATTTAAATCCATAAATTGTCCATCTATAACTTTGGTAATTTCTTCAAAAATAGTTTCCGCTTTGCCATCTATCTAACGCAATGCATCAAGTTTCACGTCAGTTCTTTCATTCTGAAGTACAACTACCTGATATCCGCTACCATCTATTCGTTTGCCGTCAAAGTGTAAGGACCACTGTTCCCTTTGAAGTTGTTCTAGCATTTCCTTTTTCATTTTAGCTGCTTCTTTAAATGTGGACTTGTAAATTCCTGATTGACTTCGAGCTGGAATATCAATACCTTGTTGTGACAATTCCTGCTTCTTTAAATGTGGACTTGTAAATTGCTGATTGACTTCGAGTTGGAATATCAATATTTTGTTGTGATAATTCTTTGCATATTTTAGCAGCTTTCTTTGTGGAAAGCCACTTGATGTAACCATATTTACAGCATATTTACTTTTGTAGTGATTTCTAGTTTGTATCTGAGTGTCCAAATCATCGTCTTTATCACTGTCTTCATTATCTTCACACTTACTTTTGCTGTTTTCAGATTCAGTGCCACTGTTTGTGGGAGACATGACTTGTGATGTTGATGCTATTGCTGCTCCAGACTGGACTTTTCTTCTCTTGGAAGGGTGAATGGTTTCTTTACATGCCTATTGTCCAGTTGAGTACCCCACCTGTCCTTAACTTCCTTTTTGTAGGTGGTATAGACGTTTATCTTCCGAGGATAACCACTGGACATTCACTTTCGTAATGTCAAATAATTCATTGAGAACATCATAGTTTCCACTTGCTTGCATATAAGTGTAACAGCTTTTTTCTAATTGTTTTTGTTCTCAGTACGTGATACTGTCAAGGGGAAGATAAAGAGAATATAAAGGGAGATATAGAGAAATAGTGAGATTATGAGAAATTGAAATTCAAATGATCATTTACGGGCCATCAAAACAAACAACAGAGGTTAATGATCTTAAGGCCGTAAATGATCATTTGATTTTCAAATCAAATTTTTATTTTGGGGGTGACCTTTTTTGCTTCTGAATGATATTTGGGCCTTTTTGAATTATTTTAGGTAAAAGGTCATCACTTTATGATACAGGAAACGTTTTATTTGAAAAAACTTAAAAAGTCATATCCCTAATGAATACCTTATTATGAATTCCCTAATTACAACTATGAATTAGTCCCTATTTACATTGGCTGAATGTTCAGCAGATTATCGGCGTTTTGTAGGAGAGAGAGGCAGTCGGCAAGAGGGGGGAAAAACCTCTCCCGTACTCGGGCTTATCGGTCTGAACGTTTTGTGTTTTTCACTCGGCCTTTGAAACAACAACAATTCACACAGAAATATCAGAAACAAAATTATGTGTCTAAACGCAGAGGCAAGTTTAAAAGAGAATTAGCGGATAAGCTGCTGAAAAAATATACTAGTGTAAATCTGGACTTAGAATGTTCTAAAAATCCCCAATTTAATATAAGGATGCAAAATCAACCAGCTGTTTTTTTTTATCCGTACAAGATGGTGGAGTTGTCTTTAGGTTGCCAGCAAGGAACCGCAGACAACTTCAGTCTCTTCTTTTTCAAAAGTCATCAGCTAGACATCTCGATCTCCATCTCTACCAGATCGATAAATAAATGAAAGTTACCATATCGAACAATATTTCTTTTATTGTTGAGGGGAAAAGGAGCAGACTTCCAAAGGATATCCCCACGGCAGTAACCTAAGTAATTCCTGCAGTAATCCTCCCCATAATTCCTTACGAACCTGAGTAAAGTTTTTTGAGTTTAAAGAAATCAAATACACGTTTAATTAGGCAATTATAACAAATTATAATTAAATTTTTACCACTAAGAGATAGTCACCGCCTGTCGTAGCGAACGGACGTGTTATCGCAGAGCGGATAGTTTTTAACCTATTACGCACTACCTATTCACCTACCTACTACGCAACCAGGTGGTTTGTTGTTTTTAAAGCGTAGGTTGAATTGGATGCATCGGTCTCTGGACAGAAATTTCTGAGCTCAGTCTGGAAGGCTTATACCGACGTACCTATTACGGGCTGGTTATGGGGGTGTCTCCCCCAAGAAAATTATGATTAAACCAAAAAAGACGAAGGAGATTACGGCGCAGGGGAGGGAAAACCCAGTGCCGGCGACAAGCGTTGATTCACTCACGAGTCATGCGTCGTCGTTATCGAACAATCGTGAGCAAGCAACTTCTACGAGCTTTGGTGCCTTGGATCCCGTAGTCGAAAATTAAACAAGAGCACATCCAGCCGCAGGCAAAAGAAATGACAAGACAGATGAAGCAGAACCCAGCCGGGGCTTTAAACAACCCCAGCCTTTAAAAGCCAGTGGGGACTCTGAATCCGAATCATCAAATGAAAACAATGTCACTATTGTTGCTAACTCAAAGAGACTGTCAGGGGCACAAAGAAGGAAACTGAATAAGTTGAACCGACAGAAACTATTACGGGATAAACCTGACAATTCTACCTCCAACACAAACATGGAGGCCGCTAAAAGAGTCAGGTCTCCCGAAGAACATAGCGCTGCGAAAGTGACTAAAAAGAAAAAGGGCTCGCCGTCATCCAGTAATTCGGATAAGCCTAACGTAACCACACAAAAGGAGGTCTCTAGTCTGGGTCCTTCGATCGTGGGCGGTAAAGTTGACCCAGTAACGCAGGTCAAGTCTTTAAACAAAAAGACTCTACAGACACGGAAAAATCAATTGGCCATAAAGAAGGGTAAGAAGCCACCATCTTATTATAATATAGCTAAACAACATTTTCGAGACGATCTATACTACGCCATAATTGATAGCAGTAGTGCATCTGGCAGAATCCCCGAAGACCAAAAGAGTAACTTCGAAGATTTGGTCTATACGAGGGTAGCGGAATACGTCCTCGAATCTAAGGATGAACCACCAATCGAAGTAATGAGTTGCAAGTTTGAGAGGGGTGTTTTGATGCTAAGGCTGGCATCACAACGCTGCGCTGGTGTCCTCGTAAAACTTGTGGATAGCTTCCCCTCATCTTGGGACGGCGCAAAGCTAAAATTGGTAAGGAAAAGCGACATTCCTGAACTCATAAAAACGACCCTATATGTTAAGGGATGTCCCAGTAAGTTCTCATCAGAGTACATACTCGACATCATTGGCAAACAGAGGAACAGTTACAGAATGAAAATGTATTGCATCAAGTACCTATTACGGATATAACAGATGGTATGGTTAAAGAAGCGATAAAAAGTTTCTCTCCCTTTAAGGCTGCGGGACCGGACGGAATATTTCCAGCACTTCTGCAGAATGAGGTGGATCTGGTATCAACTCATCTGGCTGGAGTGTTCACTGCATGCCTAACCCATTCGTATACCCCAAAAAACTGGCAGGAATCAAGGGTGGTCTTCATACCAAAGCCTGGCAAGGCGAGTTATACGACCCCAAAGGCTTATCGACCCATTAGCCTTACTTCTTTCCTGTTAAAAATAATGGAGCGAATAATTGATAACATGGTCAAAGGTAAAATAGCGGATGACAGGCTAAAATTCAAACAACACGCCTATGTCAAAGGAAGATCAGTGGAAACAGCTCTGCATGAGGTAGTGCACCACATAGACGAGTCCTTCAGTAAAGAAATGTATACACTTGCTGTTTGCATAGACATTGAGGGCGCATTTAACAATGTACAGACCGATACACTTATCCAGTCCTTAGACGAGTTTCAGGTTGACCGGGCGCTGAAAAACTGGATCAACAATATACTAAGGAATAGGTGGATTATTTGTGGGTCATATGACGTAAAAATTAGAGACAATGTAAATCGTGGTATACATCAGGGGGCATTTTGCCGCCTCTTCTATGGGGTACGACGATACACAGTCTCCTAAAAGCCCTCACCAATGAAGGACTTAAACCAGTCTGTTATGCAGACGACGTTGTAATACTTCTAAGGGTCTTTCATCCAAATCTATTATGCAGAAGAGCTGAAGAGGCACTTAACATAGCATATAACTGGGCACAACCAAAGGGATTAAATGTTAACCCAGACAAAACAGAAATATGTCTATTTACAAGGAAAACGAAGATCCCACGTTTTACCCCGCCTCGATTCCTGAATAAGACAATTGCTATAACTAAAAAGGTAAAATACTTGGGAGTAATCTTGGATCAGAAACTGTACTGGAAAGATCATCTTGAAGAAAGAGTTACAGAGGCTCACAGATGTTGGTCGTTGTGCAGAAGAGCTATAGGTTTAAAATGGGGACTACGTCCAAATATGACTCACTGGCTTTACATAAGCGTGATTAGACCAATAATCACCTACGCCTGTGTAGTGTGGTGGACATCAATGGACAAGAAGTGCAATGTAATACCTTTGCAAAAAATTCAACGTATGTGCTGTCTAGGCATAAGCGGGGCATTTAGAACTGCACCAACAAAAGCGTTGGAGGCTATACTGCACATCCAACCAATAGACATCCGTATAAAGTATGAGGCAGCCCTCACAGCAAGACGTCTACAAGTGATGGGTGAATGGATAAATCGAGACCACAAGTCGTACCATCAGAAGATTTTAGAATATCTAGTTGGTCACATTCAACCGCCAGAAATCTCGGACCGCATTCGTGAAGTGCGGTTTACAGCTACCTGTGATACGTTTGTGCCAGACAGACGCTCCTGGGAAAATGGAACTTTGGCCCATGTGCCAGTGGGAACCAGCTGCTACACGGATGGGTCCAAGCGAGGAGGAAGGACGGGTCCTGGACTTTTTATTGATGAACCAGAAGTCGAACTTCACTTCCGCCTCCCTGACCATAACACGGTATTTCAAGCAGAAGTTCGAGCAATTACGGAGTGTGTGAACTGGCTCCGCAACAAGCATAAATATGCCAACATCTTCACAGATAGCCAAATGGCGAATCAAGCAATAACATTGGAAAGGGTCAAATCCAGAACTGTGTTGGACTGTAAAAGAACGATGAGTGATTACTCAGCCCATTGCGTATTTGCTGGGTACCAGGACACAACGGAGTGATTGGAAATGAACGTGCAAACAGCTTGACTTCAAAGGGCAGAGAACTTCGAGTAATAAACTTGGAAAATTGGAAACCTTTCGAAGCCACGAAAAATGAGTTGAAGCACTGGGCAGTGATGGCTCACAAAACTGTGTGGAATAGCGCAACAGTAGGAGCAACTGCAAAGATACTGTGGGGTGACCAAAATGAAAAGAAAACAAGAAGTCTTCTGAAACTAAACAAGATCGATATTAGTAAGATGATGAGTGTTCTAACGGGACACTCAAGCTTACAAGCACATCTTCATCGCATAGGACTAGCAGGAAATGGCGAATGCAGGGCATGCAGAGAAAACATCGAAACGATGGAACATTTTCTGTGTCACTGCCCGGCTTTCACACATGCAAGATCCCAACATTTCGGGTCCGACATATTACCAGACTTGACTCATCTCAGAGAACATGACTGGAAGATACTGAGAAAATTCATGTCTAGTACCGATTTTCTGTAACTCGTAAGGTATAAAAAGATCATAACTAAGGAGCGCACAACAGGCCGAACCACTGGCTTAAGTGTATGTCCATGGACATGAGACGTTTAAACGTCTCCTCTCTTCAACCTAACTTTACCTAAGCATCGTTCCAACCCACTTCTCTCATCCGGAATCTAAGTTCCTTCAAATGTGGGATTAATCCTCCCCATAATTCCTTACGAACCTGAGTAAAGTTTTTTGAGTTTAAAGAAATCAAATACACATTTTGAGTTTAAAGAAATCAAATACACGTTTAATTAGGCAATTATAACAAATTATAATTAAATTTTTACCACTAAGATTTATGCGAATTACTAGATACTACTTGGAATAAACCAAAAAAAAAACGAGATCCAAAATAATAAAGATTGCTGTAAAAAAGACTGGAACAGGAGGGAGTAAATCTTCAAAAAAAGGTGAAGGGGATGAATGTAGTTACTCGTCCCCACTCTAGAAAAAGAATAAGGCCAGGAAATTTTGATCTGAACAAATCAGAAACGGTAGTTAATAAAATAAGAAAAACTAACCCGAATAGCGTAATGACGGACCAGCAGTCCATCGATATCTCCCAGTCTATAATAAAAAGAGCTGATGCTGATGTTGGGGATATTGAAGGCACCCCTACAACACCAGTCGTTCCACCACCGTTGAATAGCGCAAGGAGGAATAACGCTAAAGAGACAGAAAAATCACAAACCGCACCAGATGATAGGGAATCGCAGAATTTGGCAGCGTGGTAGGAAGGAAATGAAAAAATATGAATAGAGAGTTAGAGGGTTTACGAAAACAGGTTTCAGAACTGGCGAAAGGATTTAATGAATTAACCCAATTAACGGTCCAAAATCACAATATACATACCGTGCAAACTAAAACAAACCAGAACTTCAAAGCCAGCCGCCATTAGCCACCCCAATGAGCCAAATAGAAGCATTTGCTAACAATAGTCAAAATCAATTCTGCCAACGAGGATGGATAAATTAGGCTTGATGTTTGACGGGGATCCTCGAAATATGTCAGTAGACGACTTCATATTCCGTCTCAAGCATATCCAACGGCAGTATAACATCCCATAGGAAGAAATTGTTAGGGATTTTTACATAATCGTGACTGGTCTGGCGAAGGAATGGTATTGGTGGTATGCACAATCCAATAGCGTCCACCAAAATGTCTGTTGCCAGTCGGGAAACCGGAACAGGAGCGGATTGATAGCAGGGAAAACTCGACCGTCCAAAAAATCATTAATATCCCAAATTAAGCAATAGTGAACTGTGTTGCTTGCCACTACAATACATTTTTTTCTATCAAAATTGTCTAAAATTTCTACCAAAATCGTTTGAAGTCTTACATTTTTTATTTTACGAAAAACATATCCATAAATTGTTATTGTAAGGTATTATTTACTTTTTTATATTTAAACAACATTTTTAATTAAATATTTTCTCGTTTTGTTTCTTTTTCTACTCATCACTCGAAAAAGGTTTTTTCCGATTGCTCTTTTAGTGAGATATCTGAAAAACAAGGGTTTTTATACTTTATAGCACACTTTTGTACAGGGTATTATAATTTTGTTTTGGTCCAGATGTTTGTAACGCATTAAAATACTAGACCCAGAGCTAGACGCACCTTAAAGTATACGGATAGACTCAGAATCCGCAGCTGATTCCAACTAGCGATATATGTCCGTCCATATATACGTTTTAATCAAAGTGTAGGTCGCAATTATGGACAAAATACTGATGAATTTTAGCACGGACAACTTTTTCACATCGACGACGAATGGTATTTAATTTGGGAATATAGGTTTAGATTTAAATATATGTCCCATATATTTGGTATCTAATCTGATGCCAAATCTGATCATTACTCGATTTGACACAAGAGTTAAGTGAACCAGGAATGAACTTAGTCAAAATTGAGAGAAATCGGTTCTGAATTAGATATAGCCCCCATATGTACGTTCCTTCCGATTTGGTATCAACATGCTATAGATACTTTAATATTCGATCGTTATGAACTTTGGCAGAGAAGTTTCTTGCTACAGAAACGAACATTGACAAGTTGGAAGAAAATCGTTTCAGATTTATATATAGTCCCCATATATACATCGTCGGCTCAATGCTATTTTGTTCCATACGCCATTTTGTATGATCGGAGAAAAACGCAATTTATTGTTTGAGTAAAAACGGGACTGAAGAGTTACACACATTTTATTTCACAGGGTTCCCAACAGTGTTTGTATGATTCTCATGCATTTCTATGCCATTACATTCAAAAATGAACAAGTAATAACAATTTTTGTACTTGGCTTTTGGTCTATATCCACTTTTATTTTAATATTTTTTCGTATTTGTATTACATGGACCACAAAAAGGGTCGGTATGGAAGAATAGTAATTTACATATTGTGATCGAAAGAACGTAAAATACTGAGTCAAAAATATAGGGCGATAGAAAAATGGAGGCATAGAACAAAAATATCAAAATTTTTTCCCGTTATTCAAAGTTAAATAAATTTACCCTACCAATATCTCGAAAACTAGGCGAGTTAGGAAAAAAATTATTGCAGATTCTGAAAGAGCATGCTTGAAACCCATATTATCAACTCCTAACTCAAAAAGCACAAAAATGGCGTATGGACCAAAATAGCATTAAGCCGACGACATACGTTCCTACCGATTCATTATTATACCCTCCACTATAGGATAGTGGTATATTCATTTTGTCACTCCGGTTGTAGCACCTCTAAATATTGATCTGAGACCCCATAAAGTACATATATTCTTAATCGTCGTAAAATTCTAAGATGATTTAGGCATGTCCGTCTGTTGTAATCACCCTACAGACCGTAATAATAGAACTAGGTTTATCAAATTTGGTAGAAATACTTCTTATATTTGCAGGTTGTTTGGGATTGCAAATGGGTCATATCGGTCAATGTTTTGATACATCTCCCCTATAGAGGTCGCTCAAAAATATTGTTTTTGAGCCATAGATACACATTTTAAGGCAATTTAGCAGACACTTTTCCGTTTGTATTTTATTTTGAAAATAAATCATCACAGCAAAAATTTTACAAATCAGTTAATATTTTGTTATAGTCACCCTATAGAGGTCGCTCCAAAATAAACTAATTTAAACCATAAATACCACATTTTCTAAGCCTTTTACTGAATCTTTGCAGTTTGTATTTAATTAAGACAAGATCTCAGGCAGTAAAATTTGTATTCTATTTTGGCAAGAATTCGTCGCCATAAAATTTTTGCTAAACCAATTTAATTTGGTGTAGTCCCCGTGTAGATGCAGCTCTCAAAAATGCTATTTTAAGCCACAAATACCACATTTTTCAGGTGAAGAGTTTCGCTAAAGAATTTGCGGTCTTAAATTTGGCTAAACATTGTAGCATTCGTTTTTTAAAAATTTGCTTAAACAAAAAGGATAGTTTCATGATTTGCGCCATATCCAATGATTTTCCAGTAATAAAGTTGAATACAATCCATGGTGGTGATGAAATTAGCTAGAACACTGAGTTTAAATTTAAGATTTAGAGTCATAAGATTATTCTGATCGAAGAACCTCGTGTATGGTATCGTATAGTTAGCTTCTCCGGACTTTAGCCTATCCTTACCATTCTGTTTCATACACATTTTTTAAAGTTTTAATATTTAGTTTGTTTGACCTTCCACGAATAGGGATAATTAAGTTGTCAACAGTCAGCAATATTACCTATAACTTGTAACGGGTAGTTGTTGCGAAAGCAAAGATGACGGCAACATACATTTTTCTCAAAACTTCAAATAAAAAATTTTTTTGCGAACGTTAAATCTACCAAATTCAAATTGATTCTTCCATTCTACCAATCTACCAATTTTGGTAGAAAACCCCAAAAAACCGCAACACTGACAGTGAATGTCATGAAAGAGCTAGGGATGGAGAGAAAATAGATTTAATGAGAAGAATAAATAGTTTTAATTACAGGCCTGAACTTCGGCACTATACGAGTATACCAGTTGACATTAGAAAGGAAATTTACGACCGAGCCAGCCAGTGTGGTAACGACCTTAGAATATTTGCTAAGATATTAAGAGGGTTACTAGATACGTCGGTAAGTAATATAGGAAAAGACGGTCGAGAATTAATTCAAAATATGGATTGGGAAGATAGTGAGCATTAATTTATGGAGGTTGTTTAATCTAGCTCCAAATAAGTAAATGTTAACGAAATCGATGTGGAGAAACTTCAAAAGGAACTAGAGGCTGAGAAGGATAACAGCAAACTTCGACCACATCATTTAACTCCAGAACACAAGAATCAATTGAATGAAGTCATGAAAGAAATTAACAGCTTTGAGGACAACGTGCTATGTCACACAAACTTGGAGAAACATTGCATCAAGCTGGTTGAAGAAGCAGGCTCGATGTTAACCTATTTCCCCAGCAGTTCAAGCGATAACGCATGCGACAGTAAGCAATATGTTAAGACTAGGTGTTATTGAGGAAAGTGAAAGTCCTTGGTCTATCAGGACGACAATTGTAAGGAAGCCTGGGAAGAATCGGTTCTGTTTAGATGCTCGCAAGCTTAACAATTCAACGGTTAAGGATGCTTAACCTCTTCAGAATATCGATTGCATTCTAAGCAGAATCGATGAAACCCACTTCATGAGTGGTGTAGATTTAAAATATGCTTCTGGCAAATCGAGCTAGAAGAAACCAGTAAGCCATACACAGCATTTACAGTGCCGGGCCGGCCGTTGTATCAGTTCAGGGTCATGCCCTTTGGATTGTGCAACGCGCCCCAGTGACTGTGTAGATTAATGGATAAAGTTATCCCCCCAAAACTGAAGGATAACGTTTTTGATTATCTAGATGACCTTTTGATGTTCGCACGTTTTGCGAACACCTACGTCTACTCCGTGAAGTTGCGAGATACCTCAAAAAAGCTAACCTGACAATTGCTTTAGCTAAATCCCATTTATGTTTCAGGCAACTTCATCATTGGTGACGGAATATTAAGGACTGACCCCGACAAAGTTTTAGCCATAAGGAATATAATGTTGAAGAAGTTTTATTTATATTGTTCGCAATTCAAATTTGTAACTTGTTTATTCCATGTGAAATCACTTTGTAGAATTGAAAAAAATTTATCACATGTGCTTTGGAAAATATTTTTGTCGTATACATTTTTCAATAAAATACTTTATCAGTCGTTGCTGATCACTCGCAGTGAACGGATAGCAAAAATCTGTACGCAATAGCAAAAATCTGTACAAAGTCCGTAAGGCCTACATCGTAGTACCTATTACTGTCTAATACAAACAAAATAAAAATAAATTCTCTTGACGGGGATGCCTTCGTGTCCCGATGGAGCGCGGTTCCCCAATCGTCCGACTGCCCGTCCGTTGGTCTTGGCCAAAGCCGACCACACCAAAAATGGTGAAAATCTCCCCCAAGTACTCACAACGGGGAAAACGTCATGTCCGACCGTCAAAACGGAAGCACAATGAGCATCGTGTAGCGCTCAGAGTTTTGACGAAGTTGGAGGCTGTTGAGGTTTCGGCTCTTACCGAAAAACAAAAAGAGTTACTTACCTGGGCTAAAGGCGTCATAGATGCTTCTAAGGCCAATGAGTCGGCTGAAAGAGCCACAAATTCAGCTGTGTTAACGGCTAATAAAATAAAACGAATCAGATCACCTGATGAACCCCTGCCTTCGAAAAAGGCAAGAGGCCCTAATGTCACCATCAACAGGACACTCACCAAGCCCTTCAATGAAGTGACGAAGGAGAGTCTAGTGATGGCTGTTATAGACAGAAGTAGTGAGGATGGATCCATCCTCAAGGACAAATGGAGTCATGTACAATCAGCCATTATGGCTCATTACCTCGATGTCCGTAGAGAAATGCCGGGCAAACCACCAATCTGCAACGATGCAGGATGGCATCAGGGGAGAGTAAAGCTCTTATATTTCGGTGATGCCAGATCAGTAGACCTGTATAAGGCTGCTCTGAGTCGAGCGAGTGAGGTGTGGCCGGGTGCCCAGTTGGATGTTGTCGAAAAAAACAACATCCCTAGTCACCCTAGAGCCATCACCTGGGTTACAGAAGAGCCCTCCAACCCGACTGACATCTTAGAAATAATAAAAGATATCCTTACTGGTTAATTTATATAGTTATTTCACATTTGTACTATAATCGTACTTGTCCATTCTGTTTCATACACATTTTTTATAGTTTTAATATTTAGTTTGTTTGACCTTCCACGAATAGGGATAATTAAGTTGTCAACAGTCAGTCAGTTGAGGACAACGGGCTATGTCACACAAACTTGGAGAAACATTGCATCAATTTGGTTGAAGAAGCTCGATGTTAACCTATTTCCCCAGCTGTTCCAGCGATAACGTATGCGACAGTAAGCAATATGTTAAGACTAGGTGTTATTGAGGAAAGTGAAAGTCCTTGGTCTATCAGGACGACAATTGTAAGGAAGCCTGGGAAGAATCGGTTCTGCTTAGATGCTCGCAAGCTTAACAATTCAACGGTTAAGGATGCTTAACCTCTTAAGAATATCGATTACATTCTAAGCAGAATCGATGAAACCCACTGTATGAGTAGTGTAGATTTAAAATATGCCTTCTGGCAAATCGAGTTAGAAGAAACCAGTTAGCATTACACACCATTTACAGTGCCGGGCCGGCCGTTGTATCAGTTCAGGGTCATGCCCTTTGGATTGTGCAACGCGTCCCAGTGACTGTGTAGATTAATGGATAAAGTTATCCTACCAAAACTGAAGGATAACGTTTTTGATTATCTAGATGACCTTTTGATGTTCGCACGTTTTGCGAACACCTACGTCTACTCCGTGAAGTTGCGAGATACCTCAAAAAAGCTAACCTGACAATTGCTTTAGCTAAATCCCATTTATGTTTCAGGCAACTTCATCATTGGTGACGGAATATTAAGGACTGACCCCGACAAAGTTTTAGCCATAAGGAATATAATGTTGAAGAAGTTTTATTTATATTGTTCGCAATTCAAATTTGTAACTTGTTTATTCCAATATGTGAAATAACTTTGTAGAATTGAAAAAAATTTATCACATGTGCTTTGGAAAATATTTTTGTCGTATACATTTTTCAATAAAATATTTTATCAGTCGTTGCTGATCATTCGCAGTGAACGGATAGCAAAAATCTGTACGCAATAGCAAAAATCTGTACAAAGTCCGTAAGACCTACATTGTAGTACCTATTACTGTCTAATACAAACAAAATAAAAATAAATTCTCTTGACGGGGATGCCTTCGTGTCCCGATGGAGCGCGGTTCCCCAATCGTCCGACTGTCCGTCCGTTGGTCTTGGCCAAAACCGACCACACCAAAAATGGTGAAAATCTCCCCCAAGTACTCACAACGGGGAAAACGTCATGTCCGACCGTCAAAACGGAAGCACAATGAGCATCGTGTAGCGCTCAAAGTTTTGACGAAGTTGGAGGCTGTTGAGGTTTCGGCTCTTACCGAAAAACAAAAAGAGTCACTTACCTGGGCTAAAGGCGTCATAGATGCTTCTAAGGCCAATGAGTCGGCTGAAAGAGCCACAAATTCAGCTGTGTTAACGGCTAATAAAATAAAACGAATCAGATCACCTGATGAACCCCTGCCTTCGAAAAAGGCAAGAGGCCCTAATGTCACCATCAAGAGGACACTCACCAAGCCCTTCAATGAAGTGGCGAAGGAGAGTCTAGTGATGGATGTTATAGACAGAAGTAGTGAGGATGGATCCATCCTCAAGGACAAATGGAGCCATGTGCAATCAGCCATTATGGCTCATTACCTCGATGTCCGTAGAGAAATGCCGCGCACACCACCAATCTGCAACGATGCTGATGGCATCAGGGAAGAGTAAAGCTCTTATATTTCGGTGATGCCAGATCAGTAGACCTGTATAAGGCTGCTCTGAGTCCAGCGGGTGAGGTGTGGCCGGGTGCCCAGTTGGATGTTGTCGAAAAAAACAACATCCCTAGTCACCCTAGAGCCATCACCTGGGTTACAGAAGAGCCCTCCAACCCGGCAGACATATTAGAAATAATAAAAGATTCCAATCCTGGTCTGCCCGCCCAATTGGAGAATCAGCAAGGTGGGTGAGGCGGATGGTAAAAAGCGGCAGGTCAATTTGATCCTTAACGCTGAATCCACCTCCCATATACAACGTGCAAGTGCAACCCTACAGTATGGCTTCGAGACTATAGTCTTGAAGGTATACAAGCAGGATATAGTTCCCACTGCGGAAGGTGAGTCGTCCACCGTGGTTGATACACAGCTTTCTGGAAGTGCGGGGGTATACACGCCCATTATTATTTCTGGTGACTCAAACTCTAACAGAAGATCTGTAACGTCCTACTCTGAGGACAAAAGCTCTACTTCGGACACAGAGAGGCTGAGGGGAGTCTCCGGACTCTTTGACGCATCTGGCGGGGACATGCTTCTCGACGACACGGACGAAGAGTTCGATAACACCCTTGCCGGGGTGGATGTTAATTTGTCAATTACCAATGACGGTAAGAATTCTACAGATCAACCTCCATCACGCTAAAGCAGCCTCAGCGGCTCTATTGCTGCGCCTGTCCACAGGCGCAGTAGACATCGGGAGCCCTACGTAGTGGGAGGAAGGAGCCCTACGTAGTGGGAGGAAGGGTGTGCGGTATTAGGACACCCAACTTTAAACTGCTTGTGGCCAACTGTGAAGGCACTCCAAGAACCTGCATTTTGGCCAGGAAAGATCTAAGTATCTTTCTCCTGACTAATTTAAGTGGTAAAGACCAAACAGCTGCTAGCCTGGAGATCGGTAATCGCATATATTGGGTGGTCTCCAGCTACTTGCCTTATGAATCTGTAGTACCGACTGCTCTATTCAGGGAAGTAGTGGAAGAAGCAACGTCTGACGAGATCGAGCTGATTATTGGCGCAGACACGAACGCTCATCATACTATCTGGGGTAGTACGGATATAAACAATAGGGGTGATTCGGTTCTTGACTTTATTCTAACTACCAACCTTAGTATTTGTAACATAGGTAATAAACCGAAATTTACAATTAAAGACAGACAGGAGGTACTCGACGTAACGTTTGCTACTGACCGGCTGTCAGACAAAATTATTGGGAGGAATGTACTGGACGACCACTCATTCTCAGATCACCATTATATTGAGTTCAAACTCGCGGAAAAAGCGCCTAAACCCGCCGTCCACAGAAATGTAAGGAAGACAAAGTGGCACCTGTATGAGAAGAATTTCAAGAAAGTCCTCAACTGTAAACTTCTGTACGAACCGAATGACAAAGCCGGTCTGGATAATCTGGTCGATCATATCACCACATCATTCAATAGTTCCCTTGAAGAAGCCTGTCCGAAAACAAGGTACAAGGGTAAAACTAAACCCCAATGGTGGACTTCTGAGCTAACGGCTATGAAAAAGACCTGCAACAAGCTATTCAATAAGGCTAAATCTACTGGGGTCGCTAATGATTGGGATGCCTATAAAGAGCAACTCAAGATCTATAAGAGGGAGCTTAGAAAGGCGCAAAGGCGCTCTTGATATACCTTCTGTGGTGAAGTGAAAAAGGTCTCCGACGCCGCTAGGCTGAGGAAGATATTATCTGCTTCACCCTGTACAGTGGGATATTTACAGGATAAGGCAAATAACTGGACCAAAAACAGCGAGCAGTCGCTCAATGTACTGCTCGACACACATTTCCCGGGGAACACTGTAACAGAACCCGAGGATCAGCAGGACCAACAAGAGTGCGAGTGGACTGCGAGCGTCGCTAGCTTCTTGACTGAGAGATCCAGAATAAGCTGGGCTATTAATAGCTTTGAGCCCTTCAAGTCACCTGGACCAGATGGCATCACTCCAGCAGAAATGCAGAAAATGTTAAAGTACATTATCCCCTGGCTGGAGAAAATTTATGTAGGCTGTATCAGGCTTTCATACGTCCCGAATCGATGGAGGGATACCAAAGTGGTATTCATACCTAAAGCGGGAAAGATATCACACACTAGGCCAAAAGACTTCAGACCAATTAGCCTATCCTCCTTCCTATTGAAAGGTCTGGAAAGACTTTTAGATCATTTCATTAGGGAAAACCTGGATACAAAACTCCTGTCGGGGAACCAACATGCTTAACTACAATAAGGGCAAGTCTACAGAATCAGCCCTGCACGAACTTGTGAGCACTATCGAATCGTCCCTGCATTTCAAGGAATTCACCATGGTGGCATTTCTTGACATAGAAGGGGCTTTTAACAACATTCACTCAGATACGGTAATTGCGGCATTCTCACATCTAAAAGTTAACACTAGTTTGATTAGACTAATTCAAAGTCTGCTCACCAGAAGACGCATAACAGCATGTCTAGGGTCCACAACTCTAACAAGGTTTATAAACAGAGGGACCCCGCAAGGAGGAGTACTGTCTCCACTAATTTGGAACCTAGCGGTGAATGAAATCCTGCTAGATCTAGAACGTTGTGCCTGCAATGTCGTGGCATATGCGGACGACGTGGCAATCGCAGTGAGTGGCAAATTCGTAAACGTCCTCAGAGACATCCTACAGGTGGCTCTGAACAAGTTGGCTAGTTGGGCCAGAAGCAGCGGTTTGGGCGTTAACCCCAACAAGACAGAATTGGTTCTCTTTACTGGGATGCATAATGTCCCACATGTGGACCCTCCACCTCGGATAAATGGAACAAATCTAGTCTTTTCTGAAAGCGCAAATTTTTTAGGAATAACTCTAAATAGGAAAATGTTATTTAGACTTAACGTATTGGAACGTGTAAGGAAGGCCAACGTCGCCTTATATTCCTGCAAAAAGGCTGTAGGGTCGCGGTGGGGACTCTCTCCTAAAATTGTCCACTGGATATATATAGCAGTAGTTCGTCCAATACTGTTATACGGTATTGTGGTATGGTGGACGGCAACTGACAAACTAACCATCACCAACCTACTAACAAAGGTTCAGAGAACTGCCTGCCTGAGCAAAATCGGAGCTTTAAGGACTACAGCGACAGAGTCTCTGCAAGGCCTACTCCATATACTGCCGATTAATATTGTGGCGAGAGAAGTTGCAACCAAAGCGGCAATAAGATTAAACTGCCTATCAATGTGGAGGTACAAGAACTATGGTCACATGAGGATATCAAAGTGTAGTGCTATGGTAACAGACCGAGTGGACTATATACCAACTGTGTACACCTTCGAGAGAAATTACATCACTATGATTCCCGCCAGAATACCAGGTAATAGAAACCATCTCCACTTTTACACGGATGGTTCGAGGCTTGATGAAAAGGTTGGCTTCGGAGTACACTGTGAAGAACTTAGTCTGGATATAGCTCACAGACTACCAGATACCTGCAGTGTCTATCAAGCCGAAATAATGGCAATATGGGAAGTCGCCAAGTGGCTGAGTCGCAACATAGTAACCAACACTGGCGTTGTTATTTACTCGGACAGCCAGGCTGCCATCAATTCTCTGGAGGCAACATCCCTAAATTCACAAACAGCCCTCGACTGCCGCAGATCTCTCAACGAGATGGCTGAGCAGTTTAATATACACCTCATATGGGTGCCTGGGCATAGGGATATCCCGGGGAACTGCAAAGCCGATGAACTTGCTAGGAAAGGGACGAGCTAGGTGCGCCACTATCCACGTGCAAGCTTTGGCTTAGGCAAGAGGCAATCAGGCAGTCCAACGAAAGATGGACAGAAATCGGCACCTGCAGGGTAGCTAGACAAATCTGGCCAAGGTATGACCTGAGAAGGTCAAAATATCTCCTCGCACTAGAGAGGAAACGATTGTCTACGTTAGTATAGGTTCTGACGGGACACTGTTTGATCGGCGAACACGTCAAAAGATTGGGTATTGACTCCAATGACTTCTGCCGAAGCTGTGGAGATGAGGAAGAAGTGGAGAGCATTGAGCACTTGCTTGGCGACTGTCCCGCTTTGAGTAAACGACGACTGGACATACTGGGGTCGGCCTTTTTAGGCAGCCTAACAGTTCTTTCCAGTACTGATATTCGTACTATCGACAAATTTATATATCAAACATGTTGGTTTCGATGAGGGGCATTTCAGCCCGTGGTAACACTAGGAACCTAAACTGGTCTATGTGAGCTTGTAGAAAAATACGGCTGCCAGCCTAACCTAAACCTTTTATCAGTCGTCAGAATTATTCCTACGAAAAACACAGCTTTTTTCAATTTGTTAACAGGTTATGGGCCCAGACATCCATAATTAAAGGAAACGAGCGAAGGATTCAAGAAGCCAAATTAAGAAGATTCAATAAGCCGCATTGAAAGGATTCAATAAGCCGAGTAGAATGGAAGATATCAAAATTTCCAAATTGAACGGGATCCCTTCCGGATGAATATCGGCATTTCTTTTCATCGTGGGAAGCAACCGAAAAGAGCGAGAGAACGCTGAAAAATCTGTCAAGTCGCCTGTGCATGGAAGAATGTAGACTGGGTATCCAAACGGATAGATTCCTCCAAGGGCGGATGCGTTTGTTGCAGAACATGGTAAGAAAAATATGTTAAAAAAAGAATAGTGGACCGAATGTTTCAAAGAAGGGCAATTGCTATCATTGTGGAAAGTTCGGCCATTGGAAGCGAAACTGCCCTGAAAAAAAGAGCTCCAAGCCAGACAATGGAGAAACAGCCTTTATAAACGAAGTAATGCTCGTTACGGCTGACGAGACTGAGAGCTGGTATGTTTATTCGGGGGCAAGTGACCATACATATGTGCAAGAATTTGAATTGGTTCCAGAATTATATTAAATTTCAAACACCAAAGAGTATTCGAATTGGAAATGGCGCAGTTATTCCAGGATATGGTAGAGGGGACATTTTCGTTGAAGCTTATGATGGCAATGTTTGGAATTCGAAACAAATTCTTGGTGTTTTATATGTTTTAGAAATAAAGTTGAACTTGTTTTCGTCAAATACATGCTTGTACAAAGGATTTTCTATGCAAGCAACTGGAAATGAATGTGTATTCACGTAACATGGTAAAATAGCATTGAAAGGTGTACGAAAGAACTCTAAGCTATTTGAATTGATGATGAAAGTAAAAATTCCATTGATTGGTGAGACAAATGCGACAGAGCTATGTAGCAATTTGCGCATTTGGCATGAAAGAATGTGTCATCAAGGAAAATAACATGTAAAGGAGGTTTTAAAGAAGCAAAATATTAAATACTCCGGAAGTGATTTCTTTTGTGAAGGATGTGTGATGGGCAGAAGCATAAAAAACCATTTAAAGAAAGTCAAAACAGAGGTGCTCGACCGGGTGAACTTATCCATACTGATCTGTGCGGACCAATGCAAGAATCATCTTTAGGAGGATTTCGTTTTATGCTGTTGTTTATAGACGACTATTTGAACTATCGTCACGTTTATTGCATTAAGGCGAAATCTGAATTTGCTGACATTCTCAAAAGGTATGTAGATCAAGTGGAAGCAGAAACTGGAAACAAAGTTCATACAATACGTTCTGACAATGGGTCCGAATATATAAATAAGCAGGTATGTGAAACATTGCGCTCTTACTGAGCTGAGAGAGATATGCGAACCATTGTCGAAGCTGCTAGATCACTGATTCACAGCAAAGAACTTAGCTTAGTATATTGTGGCGAAGCAGTCACTAACGTTGTGTACACGCTGAACAGAACTGGTTGCAGTCTCTTTAAAGAAAAGGTTCCAAATGAATTGTGGGTTGGCAAAACTAATGACATAAACGGGCTGCATATATTTGGTACCACTGCTTATATGCATATTCCAGCTGAAAAACGTCGCAAGTTGGACGCAAAATCTATAAAAGGTGTATTCGAAGGTTATCAGGAAAACTGTAAGGGGTACCGTATATGGATTCCAGATAAGAAACCAATTGAAATATCACGAGTTGTGCTAATCAGAGATGAAGAAAATTGTGTTCCTATTGAGGATAATGAACAAATGAAGGACAACAATACTCAAACTACATCTACGGAAAAAATTGATCCAACCAATACCAACGAGGATGAATCTGGAAACACAACGGATATTCATGAATCATCTGAAATTAATGAGTTTCAAAATCATGAGCAGATTAGTGAGTCCAATCCGCAACCCACAGATCAAAGTCGTCCATATAACCTTCGTCCACGAAAATTTAAAGAAATTGATGAAATATTTTACGCATTCTTAGGCGACAGTGATGAGCCAAACACTTATGAGCAAGCTTTTTCATGTGATAATAGTGCGCAGTGGAAGCAAGCTATGGGAGGAGTACCATTCACTCTTGGAGAACGGAACATGGAAAATTGTTGCATTGCCAAAAGGAAAGAAGCCTATTTCCAAAAACAAGGATGACACAATTGACTGTTTCAAAGCTCGATTAGTTGTCCGAGGATTTACTCAAAAGTTTGGTGAAGACTACGAGGAGACTTTCAGTCTGGTGGCTAAATTTACGTCGATTCAGATGATATTGGCATTGTCAAGTATGCATAATTACCTTTTGACACAATTTGACATCAAAACACAGCTTTTTTTTCAATTTGTTAACAGTGCTGTTATCATTTTTAAGTCATTTGGAGATGGACATGTTGTGGCAGTTAAACGTATCTTCAAATACTTATATAGAACGTTTAATGATGGCATTACTTTTAAAAATAAAGGGGATATTTTGCTAAAATGCTATACAGACTCTGATTATGCTGGAGATTGTGAGAAGAGACATTCCACAAGCGGTTATGTTGTGATGCTAGCCGAGGGACCAATTTCATGGTTTTCTCGTAAACAACAAATAGTGGCTCTCTCAACAACAGAAGCGGAATATGTGGCCGCTTGTGAAGGCGTTAAAGAACTGAAGTGGTTGCAAAGACTTTTGGAAGAGCTGATGCCGAATGAAAAGTTTTTTACACCGAAAATGTACCTAGATATCCAGAGTGCCATAAAGCTAGTAAAAAACCCACAGTTCCACAAGGGAACAAAACATATTGAGGTGAAATACCATTATATTCGAGAAGTATATGAAAGCAATTTCTTCGAACCGATGTATGTTCTAACAACAGAACAACTGGCAGACATTTTTACTAAGCCGTTAAAAAAGCAACGATTTGGTGAAATTAAAGCATTGCTAAATATTAAGTAATAATATATATAAGCGAAGAATATAAATAAAAGTGGAAGTGTTGAAGAAGTTTTAGTTATATTGTTCGCAATTCAAATTTGTAACTTGTTTATTCCAATATGTGAAATCACTTTGTAGTATTGAAAATAATTTATCACATGTGCTTTGGAAAATATTTTTGTCGTATACATTTTTCAATAAAATATTTTATCAGTCGTCAGAATTATTCCTACGAAAAACACAGCTTTTTTTCAATTTGTTAACATATAAGAGTTCCGAAAAGTCCACATGAATTTCGAAGTTTCTTAGGTACCGCTGGATGGTACCAAAAATTTATTAAGGACTCGATTTCATCACCGCTGACAGACACCTTAAAAAAATCCAAAAAGTTCATAATGCCACCTGAGGCTATCAAAGCTTTTGAGGAACTGAAGAAGTCATTGACATCCGCGCCAGTTCTCCGCCATGCGGATTTCAAAAGACGGGTCTATGTTAAATGCGAATCATGTGATAACGGCACAGGTTCCGTGTTGTAACAGCTGAATGACAAAGGCGAGGAACACCCTATAGCTTTTTACTCTCAGAAGCTTAATGCAGCACAAAAAAATTATAGCGTGGCGAAAAATTCCGGGCTTACATAGAAATTAAGCCATTTTCTGTCATAACTGACCATGCAAGTCTGAAGTGGCTAATGTCACTGAAAGACTGGTCGGTTGGCACGATGGTCATTAAAGCGGCAAGCTATTGATTTCGAAATTGAGCATCGCAAAGGTTCCGAAAACGTGGTGGCGGATATGTTACCTAGAGCCTCGCATAAGGATGTGATGATAAAAGAAATTTTGACGGACCAGCTGCTCGGTTTCGAAACAGCCGAGTTTGATAGCGAGGAATACCTCGAACTTATAAGGAATACATACTAGTGAGATCTCGGTTAAACTTCCCGATCTAGAAGTGGGGGATGGACTAGTGTTCAAAAAGTCAATTTCGACAGAGGTATCGGAGAAGAAGTCATTTGGAAATTGTGGTTAACTTCCAATATTACCAATACAGTGATTGAGAAAGCTCACTCCGAAGTAACATCAGTTCATGGAGGCTTTGCTAAAACCTTAGAGCGTGTTCGGCGATACTTTTATTGGCCCAAAATGTTTCCACAAATAAAAAGTTTCGTAATGAGGTGTCAAATTTGCAAAGAATATAAACCCACCAATAAGAATCTCATGCCCCCAATAGGACAGGAAGTTGTAACTGAAAGACCCTTTCAGAAAATTTATATAGATTTCTTGGGGAAGTATCCTCGATCGAAATCTGGTAACTGCTACATTTTTTTTGTTGTGGATCACTTCTCGAAATTCACCTTTTTAAAGGCCATGAAAGAGGCCACTACGAAAAACGTTATATGGTTCGCAATTTGTAGCATATGCTCAATCTTATATGTGATTGACACATATAAGATTGAGCATATGAAAACAGCGTTTTACGAATCGTCCTGGCGGTAATGCGAGCTTATTTAAAGAAAGATCATCGAGACTGGGATTTGGGACCAGGGATGCCAACTTTTTCTAAAGCAAAAGCGTAATGAAAAATTTAAAAAGCGTAAAAAAGCACTAAATGTTTTTTTGATTAGAAAACTTATTATTATACCCTACACCACACTGTGGTACGAATATTATAAGTTTGTTTCAAGGCAGATGTTTGTAACACCTGAAAATAACACAGCTAGACCCACCTTAAAATATACCGATCGACTCAGAATCACTAGCTGAGTCGATTTAACCATGTCTGTCCGTCCGTCCGTCCGTCTGTCCATGTAAAGTTGTTCGTCGACTACAGGTCGCAATTTCACTCCGATCGTTCTGAAATTTTGCAGTTTAGAGTATTTCGCAGCTGTTAAGATCGCTATTGAATTTGGTTGAAATCGGTTCAGATTTAGATATAGCTCCCATATATATCTTTCGTCCGATTTGGCCCTTTAGTCCTATAGAAGCTGTATTTTACATCCAATCGTTTTGAAATTTAGAATGCAAGAGTTTCTTGATCCATGAACCAACATTGCCGAATTTGAAAAAAATCGGTTAAGATTTAGCTATAGCTCCTATATATATGTTTCGTCCGATTTTGCTCTTTAGTTCTGTAGAAGCTGTATTTTAAATCCAATCATTATTTTGAAATTTAGAATGGTTGAGTTTCTTGATCCATGAACCAACACTACCGAATTTAAAGAAAATCGGTTAAGATTTAGCTATAGCTCCCATATATATGTTTCGTCCGATTTGGCCTTTAGTTCTATAGAAGCTATATTTTACATCCAATCGTTTTGAAATCTAGAATGGTAGAGTATCTTGATCCATGAACCAAGATTGCCGAATTTGAAGAAAATCGGTAAAGATTTAGCTATAGCTCCCATATATATGTTTCATCCGATTTGGCTCTTTAGATCCAATCGTTTTTATACCCTACACCACACTGTGGTACAGGGTATTATTTAAGTATAAAATGTCCCAAAAATAAATTTATGTAAACAATTTATACATGAATTACCAAATTTATATATCAGAGATATTTAATATTACGAGAGTGGTGTAGGGTATTATATAGTCGGCCCCGCCCGACTTTAGCCTTTCCTTACTGGTTTTAAGATAAAAATTGCTTTATTCAAGTCTCTTTGGTATAACAGTAAACAAAAATTGATAGTCCAAACAAAAAATATATATAGTATACATATTTATAATATATTGTATATATATATACCTATCAAGTCAAGTTGGCACAATTAATAATTAAATGGCCATACGAATTTTTTGGCTCAAGGTGGATTTTTTGCACATTTTCTATATTTTTTCGCGGTATACCGTACGGAATATCTCTTTTGTGTCTGAAGCAAATTAGATATTGAATACGAGAAAAAAATGCCGAACATTTCTATCCGAAAAAAGTGCATCCAGTGCCTTAAAATTCTTTTGTTGGGCGCAGCCATTTGGTGAAATTAGGATCTTTCTCCCTATATTTTTGTGGATAGCGCTCCATCTGTAAAAAACAAAATTTTTTCGAAATAATTCAGTGAAATTGTAACAATTTCACTGAATTATTTGTTTTAGTTTTACTCTTCGTTTTGTATGATATTGAAAATACCTATTGTTTTTATTGGTTGTACACAATTCTTAAACCAACGACATTTAAAACGCAGAGTGAAATGAGGGAGACAAATGTAAGTGCATAGAAATAAGATGTTGCCATGCAGTAGCAAATTGGTACAACTTCTTTATGTTGCCAGTTTCGATCTGACAAATGTACTAAAAGCGTCAAAAGCACTAACAAAAAATATGAAAAGCGTACAGTTAGTGCTTTTTTTTCGTTTGGCACTAACTGAATACTTTTCGCGTATTGGGGGGTCTGAAAAGCACTAAATCTAGTGCGAAAAGCACTAAGTTGGCATCCCTGTTTGGGACACAGCCACGTGGGTAACACCATTTTTTTGCCTTGTTGGGCTATCAAATGTTTTCCACTGGATCTGACTATAAATTACCTCGTAAGTTAATATCCTTAACGTAGCATGACAGCTATAGAAAGGAGAGACAAACATGATCTCATTCGCGAAAAGATTCGGATGCATAACGCTTACGAAAGAAGTGCTGTACGATAAAAGAGCCCGAAACATAAAAATCGTACCGGGACAAAAAGTTTATAAGTCTGCAGCAAATTTAGTGATAACCAAAATGTGAAATTTGGTCGAACATTTTTGAAATGCCGGATATTAAGGCCAATCGGCAAAATATGTACGAGTTAAAAACTTAACAGAGAAATTCGTTAGGAGTATATAACGCGAAGGATATTAAAGTGTAAATATTTCCGATTCAAATCTGCGATAAAGATAAACTATTGGCAATATTAGGATAAGATTATGAATATATATTCCGGATTTCGAAATGCTGGCAATTTATATTATTTTTGTTTGTCCTAATATATATCATAGTTGATAAGGAAATTTTTCTGTGATACACAAACATTAATCAGCAAGGGCGTAGCCAGGTATGGGCAGGAGGGGCAGCTGCCCCCCCCCCCTGCAGCTTACAAAATGAAGTCAAAATTCTGTAAAATTGTTGTTGTTATGTATTGTGTGTCTGTTTGTTGGTTGTTTTTGGTTAAATAAGCAAGGTGTTTTTACTTTAGTTTTTACTTTAAACGGGTATAACTTTTCTCACTGACTCTAATCTAAATAACACACATGACATTATGTTTAGTGAATATTATTAGGTTTTAAAAACCGTTAAGAATTTTGAACTAGCAAAAACCGTTTTGGAGTTGTGTGACGTTGTGTTTATGTTGGCTATGCGGCTTTTTTAAGCTAATCCTACAATAAACCTACAATGTTCTTGGGCTTTTAATTCGAAGCAATTTTAAGAGTTCTCAACGTTCTCCGAATGTTTTTTTATAAAGACTCATTACTTACATATATAGAATACCATCAACAAAGCCCGTCTGAAGAAAGTATTTGGTAGGAAAAAAACAACTGAATAAAAGTGAGTTCTTCCAATATAGCTTCATATACATACATATATTCCTACATTATGACAAAAGCACTGTTTTAAAGTTATATACCAATCTTAAGAAAGATTTAAATGACATCTTGCTATTTTAAATACAAATGAAAACAAATCATTTAAAAATTAATACTTTTGCTACTAATTACATGAATTCTTAATTTAAAATCATACATTTTTTCCAATAAAATTTACTTTTTTGGTTTATCTTTATTTAATATATTTTCAAAACAATGAGCATTAATTTTTTCATTAGGTACTTTAAGTTCTAAATTTGTTTGTGTTTAAAAATAATATTAAGAAAAAACAAGAACTTCTGCCCCTCCTAATTTAGATCCTGGCTACGCCCTTGTTAATCAGTGATATATCTATATAGTTAAGTGATACTCCTAGAAACCTGTGATAATGTTTCTAAATCTTATTAATTATTGTATATATATTATATTTTACTAGCTGGACCCGGTCCACTTCGTTGCCCCAGATTGAGATTTCCGATCCCGTCCATTTTTGAAACAATCACGAAACCTCCCACCAAATTCATATACATAAAATAACAGCACTCTCGCTAACAAATTGTGCAAGATATCTCAATTTCAAAATGTGGCTTACATGGGCGGGGCCACGCCCATTAGTCTGATCCCGCTCATTTTTAGACCAATCACATAGGCGTCCACCAGACACATACACAAAATTACAGCACTCTCGCAAACAGAGTGTGCAAGATACTTCAATTTCAAAAGGTTGCTTATATGGGCGAGGCCACGCCCATTGATCCGATTCCTCCCATTTTTGTACCAAACACGGAGACTACCACCAGATACATATGTACAAAATTACAGCACTCTCGCTAACAAAATTTTCAAGACTTTTCAATATCAAAATTTGACTTTTATGCGTGGAGCTACGCCCATTGGTCCGATCCCGCCCATTTTTAAACCAATCACGTAGACTAAAATTACAGCACTCTCGCCAAAAAAATTGTGCAAGATATATCAATTTCAAAATTAGGCTTATATTGGCGGGGCCACGCCCACTTGGTACATCGAAAATTCAACACCCCACACACATGTACATTCTGTGAAAATTTCAAGAAGATCGGTCCAGCCGTTTAGACGCCTATACGGTACAAACAAACAAACAAACACACATTCTTCTTTATATATATAGATTATGTTGAATTGACAACAGCTGTTCTTCAACAGCAGCGCTCCTACCTCAACTTTCAACAACGATGTAGCTGAAATGCATTGCTGCTAACGCCGCCGTTATTTAAATCAGTTCTCAACTCAAGCGCTTTTGGCACACTGCCAAACCGCCAGGCGCAAGGCCAAAATAAAATTTAAAAATACATAATTTAGTTTGTGATTTTCTTTTTTTAAGTCCCGATTAAACAGATTCATTATACCTTACAACGTAAAGATGTGGGACTACGTCCATATTTTCCTTTGAAATGTTGAGTCGTTACTCCAAATATGTATATATATTTTCCAAATATATACATATATAGATGTCCGTGACCATCGCACAATGGGAAAAAATGGGTAAATACGCGCGCATAGCAGTATTTTTTATCTCACGACTATACCGTTAGAGTTAGAGTTCTACGGTTTGGACCATCTTCAAGAGAATTCTTTGGAGAATAATTTGGTGTAGCCGGATTTTTCTTACTGTTAATATTTATCGCACAGTGGGGCTTCAAAAGCGACTTTTTTGAAATTAGTGTAAAACCCCGAATATCGTGCCAACTTCAGTGATCTTGATTTTAAATTAAAGCTGACAAAATTTAGTTTGAAATCTGTTTCAGGTGCTTGATTGTGTGCTGCTGCGTTTTAAATATGCAGACCATTGAAGTTCAAAAATATTTTTGTCAACATTGCGATAAAAGTCTACAAAACCTGCCATGCTTTTAAAATTGAAACTAGGACAACTTAAATAGGATAAAATTGTGAGCTACAATATTTTTGAAACCTGAAATTTTACCATAATGGACTTTACGCTATGGGTCGAAACTGAAAATAAAAGAAAAGTTAAATTAAAAACAAAAAATAATCGGTCCACCCTAATACACACAATCTGCGGAAGCGTATATATTTTATTGTAACTATATTTTTATAGGTTTTGTAGAAAAAGTGAAGTATAAAAATTACTATAATCCTTATAATATTAATAAGAACTCTATTTTTAATCGTACTTGATAAAACTTACAGCCGCGTGTTAATCCATGTATCCTCGTCCGTTCAGTACCGTTCGTAATTATTATCCGATTTTGCCGAAATTTCGCAAATGTTATTTTGTTAACCAAGAAGATCGCTCCATATGTTTCGGGAAAATCGGTTCATAGATTGATATAGCTCCCACATATATTTTCTATATATAAAGAAAAAAGCACATATTTAAAGTACAAAAATCTGCCATAATCGCAAAAAGTCGCAGATAAACTAGGTACCGTTGGATTCATTCCTAAGTCACGTCTCTTCTCTATGTTATATGGTAGTGATCCCACGTGATCCAAAAATGTTGTATTCCATTTACTGTGAATAATTTTTTTGGAAAAACAAAAAAAAACTGTTTTTTTACTTTGAAATATCTCTTCATTGGAAGGCGTTAAAAATACATCTTATACACAAAAATTAAGATGAATAGTACCTTATTATATGTTGCAAGTTCTATCGCATTTCACCAATAAACGCGAATTCTACAAGCATTTTAGTATATGCATTTTATCATCGCAATATTGTTTGCATTTATTAGTAAAAAAAAGACAAACTTTGAATGGTCATAACATGAAATCGCCTGGAGATATTTTCATAAAATTTGAAGGTATTTTCATTAAATGTTATCCACAATTAAATAAAAAAATTGATTTTTGAAAGATGTTTTCAAAGTCCTATGCGCGCATATTTCATCATATTGTTCACCTGTCTTTTGAAACAAGGCTGTTATCGGCAAAAGCTAGGCGCCTGAAATCTGGCAGAAATATTTTGCATTGAAAAATTCGGTACACACATCCCATAATCCCCATGGTTGGGTCACAATCGATGTTAATTCTTTTCATCTCAAAAGCCACAAACTTCATACAACTGGGATAAAATTTGGAAAATTGTTTCTAATATAACACCGATTTAACTTCTCTATAACCCTAAACTAGGGATGTAACGAAAGTGGCTTTAGCGAAAGCGAATGCGAATAGTAAAATATGCATTTTTGCGAAAGCGAATAATAGTTTGATCCTTTAGCACCAACAAATTTAAGGAACTGAATTGATAATTTTCCAGGATATTCAAGTTTTAAGAATGTTTTCCATATTTTTACCTCCTGTTACTACAAAGACAAACATATTTTTTCAACTGATTTGAAGAGAAGTGACAGAGGTTTGCATTGGTATTAATATCTTCAAATTGTGTGAAGGGAATAAGGAGTTTTAACACTTTTAACAAATGGAAGCGAATACTGGAATCTCTTTTTGCGGAAGCGAATAATCCAAAGATGGTTTTTGCGAATGTTAAAATGATGCGAATTATTCGCGTTCGCATATGCGAATGCGAATATTCGTTATATCCCTGCCCTAAACAAAGGATACCTCAATTAGACATATAGATCAAACCAACTGGATTGTCGAAGATTTGATAAATTATAACTGTGATCTTACCCAAAAACATGTCAATGGGTGGGAGGTGGAGTTCATGTGAAACACCGTTTAAAATATACCGATACCATGTTCTCACCTGATCTGACATCGTGGGGAAAACGTTTAATACCTGTGAATTGATCTGACCATTTCAGGATTTGCATTTACGTTTTCCGTTTTTGATTGCTACATACACATTATTTACACCTCGAATCAAAAATAAACTTTAAAATTTGGTCAAATCTCTCTGAAAGATAATTCTACAATATATCACATTAAAATTTATTCGAAATCGTACAACTCTCGAACCGAACCCAAATGTAATGCTGTTTCTCTCACATGGTTCAGGAGAACAAGTTGTACAATCAAACACAAAGAATATAAATAATAAGTACTTGCGATGTTAGGTAAATGGAAAATATATCCTACAACTTTTAACGACATATGAATATGGCATATAACAAAAAATTAAGTAGATTTGGGGTTGTGTTTTTTTATAAATATAATATGTAAAACCCCCTTTATAATTCTTGTTCAGAGTTATAATATTCAACTATGTTGGCACCACTGTTACAACAGTTTTGCGCCACTGTGACAAAGGAGATCATTTTGCGACGGGGTAACATTTTAACATTTTTTTGAACCACTGTGCCATAGTGAACCATTTCCCACTGTGCTATATTTAACCATTGCAATGCTTAATAATTTTTTTCACTGTGGGCCTGAAAATACGAATCTGGAACCTCGTAGGCATTCAGAGAACATAACTTAAACAAAGTCACAAAATATAAAAACGAGATTGTAGTTTTACTTACTGTCTACTTCCAAGTATGTAACAGACGGTTATTGAATGCCCGGCTTTTATGGTCGTGAGCGTTCCCCACGTTGAACTGAGTTATGTCCAGCGTCAATTGGATATTTATATAAGCACTCTGACTCTTCCGGCGTACACTGGTCAGATCCGGAGCATTGTTGCGGATGGGTTCGTTTCGGGGGGCCAGGACTTTGTCGACTGGAAACATACCAGGGCCTCTCGTGTGGACGATGGAACCATCAACGAACCACGGCGAACGTGATAAACGTCGTAGTGTGCTCCTGGGTTCTGGTGGAATGTGTCTGGGTTCGGTGAAAGCTTCTGGCTCACTTGGAACGCAGGCAACAAAGCCGACCCAAAATTATTGGCGATGGCTTGCTGATGAAATTATTGGTCGGCAGCGGCGGCTTGTCGGTAGCATTCCCACATACATATTAAGCTGAATCAACAAATTCAATTCGATTAGAACATAGCATTTTCTCATTAAATTAAACCATTTTCAAATTAAGTGAATGCTTTCAAAAAACTAATGAAACCATTTTACGATTAAACGAAAATATTTTCAAATTAAATGAAAATCTTTACAGATTAAATTTTTTTCAATTGAAAGTAAAACAAGTAAGAAAGTTTCAGTCGGGTAAACCGACTAAGGTATACCCTCAGTTTGTGAGTAATGTAATATTGAATATTACTCGAATTATTCTGTCAATTTGTGTGGGAGGTACCAGAATGGGGTTATTAAATACACTTTTTTTCGCTGAACATTAGATACTTTAAATTCATTGCACTGTGCCGACTTTTAAGCATTTATGTGCACTGGTATAAACATTATGAGATATTAAATTGTGGTATGATTTGGGCATTTTGTGTGTGAGGTACAAAAAGGGGCGTGGCAATAACGCCCATTTTTCACAGGGCTATAGACACTATAAAAACATTACACTGTACAAAATTTCAATTATTTTTATACACTGGTTTTAATGTTATAAGCTGTTAACTTTGGTGCAAAAAGGTACCTTTGTGTGGGAGGTACCAAAAGGGGCGTGGCAACAACACCCATTTTTCCCTGGACTGTAGGCAATGTAAAAGCATAATACTGTTCAAAATTTCAAGTATTTTTATACACTGTTATTAATGTTATAAGCTGTTAACTTTTGGTGCAAAATGGTGCATTTGTGTGGGAGGTACCAAAAGGGACGTGGCGACTTCGCCCATTTTTCTCGAGTAGATAGCGACTAATAAGCTAATACTATGTGTGGAATTTCAAAAGATTCGAATAAGTAGTATAGCAGTTATTAAAGAATCAATATTTCACAACATTGCCCCTTTGTGGGGCAGGTACTAGAAGGAGTGAACCAATATTGCACATCTTCGAACTTAGCCGGAGATAGAAAAAAATATTACCACATACCAAATTTGAGGTCAATCGGTTACTCCTTTCGAGAGTTATCGTGCGCACCAGCCAGCAGACAGACGGACGGACATTGCTCATTCGACTTAAAATGACCCAAAACGGATTTCCTCCGAACATATTTGGGGTCTTAGTGTTACACGTTTTTCCGTAGCATATGATATATACCCTCGTCACACTAAAGTGAGGGTATAATTATTATTACAAAAACGAAACGGCAATCCGCATTCGAAAAAAAACTTTGAAAAGATTTCTGCGTCATGTTCTTGCTTTGTTAAAAAATTTGCGTTTCCAATGAAAAAAATGAAAAATAACGGTACCTTTTGTTGATAGAAGCCGTATGTCCTTATTCACACTCGGCAATTTTTTCCAAGCAAGTGTCAAAGTTTGTAGGAGAGAGCTTTTTCCGCCTGCCTCCCTCTCCAACAAACTTTGGCACTTGCTTGGAAAAAATTGCCGACTGTAAATCAGAAATATGCATAGGTGTATTTGGTACTTTGTTTCTTTCGTATTTTTCATGGTTTAATTGAAGAAGAAAATTCGCGTGCGCAAAACATTTTTTCGGCTGCTGGGTTGTAGTCGTCGTGAGTCACTCACGGCTGATTTTTAGCCGAGTGGAGCCGCTGAAATCGGCGGCGACTTCGGATGAAATAAAACATGTCGGCGGCGGCCGAGCCGCGCCGCCTTTGCTTGTTAGTCTGTTGGAACCACCGCCGGGTTTTTTTTTGTGGTCGATAAATTAGGGCCGGAGGACGTTCTCGAAGTTGCGGGAAGACTATATTTTTTCCTTTTTTTATGAGTATGCTTCACGTCTCCCTCTGTTTGGCTTAGGATAAAGAATAAATTTATTCTTTAATGTTGGGTGCGGTGTGTTGCTTGTACGTCTGTTTTTTTTTTATTAAATGGAATGTCAAAGTAGATCGACAGTGGTGTGTTCATGGGGGCAACAACAAATGCCCTTTAGACGTGGGAATTTATTAATGAATGGTTTAACCGCCACATAATTCTTACGCATTTTAAAATAGGGAAGAATAAATGTCAAGAGTAAATGTGAAAATTAAAAAGAAATAATGACGGAAATTGGAAATTATGGTGTTTGCAAGTTTCTGGCGGGAGGAAGGGTTTTATAAGGCAAGAAGGAGGTGAACAGGAGATAGTTTGTGGAAATTTTTGCCGAAGTGTTTATGGTGCTGGTTTTAAACAACAACAAATATAACCTAAAGACTATATACAAAGATTTGAACAAGTGGTGCGGTAAATGGCTTCAACCTTTGAGTGTTGCATGTTAATTGAAAGTACTTATATAAAACACAAAATAACCCAAAAGAGAAATAAAAGTTTGTTTAAACAAAAAGAGATTGGACGAAGTACCAGTAGTGATTAGTTTTTTATTAAATAGTTTTCGCAGCCTCCTGTATAGCAGGAGGACCTACTGATAACGGCAGATACTGAGGAAATTCAGGAGCCCAAGTAAAGTTTTTTTGAAATCCTCGCCCAGCAGAGTTCAATACTAAAATCTTATTAAAGTCCAAGGCAATCGAAACCAAGAGACTAGTGTAAAAGGGTACGTCTGTTAAGAGAGACCCCCAATTGGTGTACAGTACCATTCAACACAAATTCGTCTGCGTCGGTAGGTAAAGGTGTCATAGAATAATATCGTAAAGACCAGGTGGTGTCGCAAAGTGGTTCAGAATCGTTTTTTACTGGCCAAAACTCTGTAACATTGGAGCCGATAGAGATATTTTAGTATTTTTTTTTTTTAAACACGTTGCATAGCAAACTTTTTTTATATTTTGTATTTGAACAACATTAAGGGAAAGCATTTATTTTTTATTCATGAAAAATGTCTTGTCTAAAAATAAAGGTTGTCCAATTTTGTTCAAATTTTGTTTATGAATGGTGCTATATACAAATAACATATTCGCAAAGATTTGGAAATTTTCGTTGAATATTGGCAGCAATCTGACCTCATAAACGCAAAAATAATCACAAAAAATTAATTTTCGCGGATTCGGATATAATTAATTTTTTTTGAAATATTTTTGGATTAATACGCTGATTTTCCCCCATATGTGTGCAGATTTTCAAGATGGCGTTTTTTGACACTCCTGAGGAAATAATTTTTAAAAATTTCTTTATCTAAAAAAATTGGGTTTAAACATTTTAATGTTTATATTTTGTTGTTGGATCGTTATTAGATGTTCAGCTTTTCATAAAAGTAACTTACGATACACTAATCTTTTCATTTTATTCGCATCCTTCCAAATTTGCTTATTTAACGCGGTATTGCAAAAATAAATAAAAAATTGATTTTTGCGGTGTTGGTCTTCATTAGATAATGAGTTTCAAAATTAATCCCAATCACAGTCTAGTGGACTTGATTTTAATTAATTAATTATCTCCGAATCCGCGAAAATAAATTTTTTCTGATTATTTTCTCGTTTATGAGGTCAGATTGCAAATTTTTGCGAAAAACGATTCAACCATTCGAAAGCCCATGAAAAAATCCTCAACATTCGTGTCACAAAATATTCTTATATTTGGTGATTGCAGCACAAGAAATAATCAAACAACAACACCTTCGCTTGAAGAGTAAATTTTGGACCACCGCCCATGCTGCCAATATTCAACGAAAATTTCCAAATCTTGGCGAATATATTATTTGTATATAGCACCATTCATAAACAAAATTTGAACAAAATTGGACAAACTTTATTTTTAGGCAGTACATTTTTCATGAATTTCACCTTATATATGTAACAAAAACAGTAAATTATAATTTTTATTCGTTCGGTTGAAGAATTGCCAGCAAATATTCCATATTTTGTTCCGTATTATTTCTGTCCTCTAGCAGCCCTCGTGCAACTTCATCTAAGTCCCGATGTTCTACTTTCCATTGATTTCGAATGCTGGAGATGAGGGGATCTGACGTTGTCAGCAAAATATTAAATAGATCTTCGTTTGTACAATTCGAGATATTTTTCTGGTATTGTGCTCTCTATGAAACCTGTAATCCTTTTTTCTTTTTTCCTGTGCTTCCTCTGATAGATCTCCGATTGGTACCGAATGATGCTTAATGACATCTCCTCCACGATAAAGAATTTTGTGAACTGTTGTAGACATATTTCTCCATGAATATTTGGTATTACATATTCGTGCAGTTTCCTTGGTATATTCATTAAATTTTTTAGCATCAATTTGTTTATGGCACGCAAGTACATCGATAATTGTTTTAAATTTTGAAATGAGATTTATATCAACACCAGTTATTTCAGATGCTTTTTCGGGATCAGAAAAGAACCTTCTTGCTGTATTCCCATCATTGGTATTGCCTGATCCTTGTTTTGGTTGGTCTATAATCAACCCACATTTAAGAAATTCATCCTGAACATGTTTCTTTTTTAAATTTCTTAAATCCTTGTTGGTGTCAATGTTTCTTATTGATCCTGTAGGTCCAAAATCCAAATCATAACTGATTTTAAGTATGTGTTCCATAAATCGTATTCTTGTATGTAGTGGCGATAATCCAAATTCATATGCATCTGTATTATCTAATGATTTTTCCTGGACTTGGTTTAATTTTCTTGATGTAGATTGACATATAATGCAGCTGGATGAAGCCTTTGTGTCAGTCAAAGCCTGGTCAACTTTTCCATCTATCATCGTCAGCACTAATTGGTAGTTAACTTCAATTGTCTGCCCTTCAATTTCTACTTCTAATGGCTGCAGTCTTGTAATTTGGATTCTTATATCATTGACTTCCTTTTTAATGGTATCATGAGTTTCTTTTTATACCCTCCACCATAGGATGGGGGGTATATTAATTTTGTCACTCCGTTTGTAACATCTCTAAATATTAATCTGAGACCCCATAAAGTATATATATTCTTAATCGTCGTAAAATTCGAAGACGATTTAGCCATGTCCGTCTGTCCGTCCGTCCGTCTGTTGTAATCACGCTACAATCTATAATACTTGAGTTAGGTGGCTGAAATTTGATATAGATACTTCTTATAGCTGCAGGTAACTTGGGATTATCGGTCCATATTTAGAGATAGCTCCCATATATAGCATCTAACTTGTTGTTCCTACTGTTCTCATCTACTATTTATACCCTACACTTCACACAAAAGGAGAAGAAATAGACCCATCGTTTATTATACCGATCGACTTAGAATCATTTTCTGAGTCGATTTAGCTATGTCCGTCTTTCTGTGCATGTATTCTTGTAATCAAAGTACAGGTCGCAATTATGGTCCGATCTCGACGAAACTTTACACATATCTTTTTTTTGGCCCAAAGACGATCCCTATCGAATTAGCCTAAAACCGGTTCAGATTTAGATATAGCCCTCATATATATGTATGTTAGCCCCGATTTGACATGTAAGCGCTGTAAAAACTTTATTTTATATCCGATCAGTATAAAATTCGGCAGAAAGAGGTTTCTTATTATATGAATGAACACTGTTAAATTTTGCAGAAATCGGTTCAGATTTAGATATAGCCCCCATATATACGTTACCCCCGATTTGACATGTAAGCGCTGTAAAAACTGTATTTTATATCCGATCAGTATGAAATTCGGCAGAAAGAGGTTTCCTACTATATGAATGAACACATTTAAATTTGGAAGAAATCGGTTCAGATTTAGATATAACCCCCATATATGTGTTAGCCCCGATTTGACATGTAAGCGCTTTAGAAATGTTATTTTATATCCGATCAGTGCGAAATTCGCAAAAAGAGGTTTCTTCATACATGAAGGAATACTGACAAATTCGGAGAAAATCGGCTCAGATTTAGATATAGCTCCCATATATATGTTACCCCGGATTTGACATGTAAGCGCTGTAGAAACTGTATTTTATATCCGATCAGTGCGAAATTTCGCATAAAGAGGTTTATTATTACTCGAAGGAATACTGCCAAATTCGGAGAAATTCGGTTCAGATTTAGATATAGCCCCCATATATATGAGGAATCCGATGACGATATGGGCTTCGCTCTCTTCGACTAAATGGACAACTGTTTTTTTTTTCTTTTTTGCAGAAATCGGTTTGGCATGTAAGCCCTGTAGAGACTGTATTTTATACACGATCTGTACGAAATTCGACAGAAAGATGTCTTTTTACATGAATGATTATTCAAGGAAAATCGGTTCACATTTATATATTACCTCCATATATATGTTCCTCCTGATTTGGTATCAAAGCGCTATAGACGTTGTACTTTACTTCCGATCATTAAAATTTTCCAGAAAGATTTTTCTCAATTTAGGAACGAATATTGCTTAATTTAGCGATTATCGGTTCAGAATTAGATAATATGTATGTTCCTACCCATTTACCAATTTTTATTATCGCATTGTTAGTGAGGTGTAGGGTATTATATAGTCGGCCCCGCCCGACTTTCTGCCTTTCCTTACTGTTTTTTTGTGTTTTTCGGTGTTATTTTCTTTAGGTTTGAGTTATTTTGTGAGGTCACATGCAAACCAATTTTGGAAGGTATATAAGATTTGGCATGTCCGAACTTAACCCTTTTAATTGTTTAAATTCAAATTTGATTGGTCTGCAGTATTTCGTAGATGATGGTGTTTGATTTTTCCAAATATCCTTTGTCTGCAGTATTTCGTAGAAGATGGTGTTTGATTTTTCCAAATATCCTTTGTCTGCATTGTACTGGTCGAAAGTTCCGAGTCTTCAAATTTCAATTTCACAAATAACACCATGAACATATCTGCGTCTGAAGTATTTTCACATACAGATTGCTTGTATTGTTTTTCTCCAGAAGAACCATCACATCCCCATTTGAAAAAGAGAGTTAACTTGCAGTTCCCATATTTCTTCAAATCATGTCCTTTAAATGATTGTAGCAAACGTTGCGCCGTATGATTAGGTAGGTTTTGAAGTTTTATCTCTGCAAACTCGATGTGATTTTAATAGTGTCCGTTGGTGGCAAACCGTGCTTTTTAGCAACAAGTATGTGATGATATGATGGATACAGATTTGAGTCTTTTTAAATCGCCCGCAACCTGAGCTGTGTATATTGGTGTTTTGTTAAGTTCAAATCCAAAAATAATGCTAATGCCTCTTTATTTTAGAACTGTTTTTCATAGCTTGGAGTTGGAATACTCTTAATAATCCGTTTTGTTCTCAGAGTACTAGCGTTTAAAACAATTTCGGCTTTTGTGCGTTGTTTTTGTGATCGCAATTGATGTAACAAGCTTTCTGCAATACTTTCACATCCGATTTCTCCTTAGATATGCTTCTGTTTACGCCTCTTAGATCTATCGATACAGTTGCCGAGTGATTTTGGTGGTCTCCCACAATTGTTTTGATTTTTTATTTTCTGAAGATACTTGGACACTAAGTTCGCCCTCTAACCATATTGCAAAGGTCTTATAAAATTTATGTTTATTCCATCCAACTTATTTGTAGCGCTTAGTAAAGTTGAATTAAAATTAACCCTCTATCGATAATAGTTTGCGAGATATGACAATTTCCTTCTACAAAAATATACAAAAATTATTTTTTTTTCAAAATTACATAAAATATTTGTTTTCAGCAATACACCACCCCACAATAATAAATATTTTGATCTAATTTTTTGGCTACCCTAGTCTCAATATGTTTGCTATTGAATGGCGTTAAAATTTTAGAAATCGGCGATGACAAAAAATTTTACTTTTGGCCAGTAAAATTCAATTCTGAATCACAGTGCGTCGCTCAGCTGAGGTCTTAACCCCGGTTGTCGCCAGGGTTCTCCGTAGTGGATAAAATAAACACACTATTGTAGTCACCGTGTAACTATACAACCAGAGCTGTATACCTTAACCACACAAGTGACCGGAAATGTTAGTTTTAGTATGAATGTATGTGTAAACGTTAATTTCCGAAATATGTGTATCAACTGGACGAACTGAAATTGGTAATTTTGGAGTATGTATATCCAGAACCCTTCAGACGAACGATGGTCATCATAGGTCCATGTTTTGATATAGCCCACACACAAAGGTACCTCAAGATTTTACTTCTTAACGCAACAAATTTCAAAAAAAACAGTTGACATGCAGTCTATGGTGTATGGTATGCAAAATTCGGCTTGTCAGATCTTAACTTATTTATTATAACTAACACCTACAAATACTGGAGCTAGACCCACTTTAAAGAACACCGATTGTCTGTCTGTATATTTAAAATTGTTCCTTAAGTACAGGTCGCACTTTCATTCCGATCTTGCTAAAATTTGACAATAATTTCAGATTTAGATATAGGCCCTATATAAATTTTCTTTCCGATATGGCCTTTTAGCGCCACAGAAGCTTTTTCATATCTAATCACTTTGAAATTAAGCAGGATAGAGTTTCTTGATCCAAGGGCCCACATTGTAGAATTTGGTGTAAATCTGCTCAGATTTAAATGTAGCACCCAAGAACGAACCTTGCCAAATTTGAAGAACATTTGTTCAGATTTCGATATAATCCTCCGATTTGGCATCTAAGCGCTACAAAATACAAATTGTTGTACAAAGCATTATCATAGGAAATTGTATTCTATAAATGTCCTCCGAAAGGTTCAAACTCTCTTTGTAAATGTTACAAATGTTCTCCTTTTCTGACACAAAAGTTATGGTAACCCTGGGTAAGTGTGAGCGGAAATGCGGATTTTAGGGGTCATGATGAAAAGAGGGAAAAAACCTCATGACCAAGGTAGGGAAGGGCGACTGAAGGGTAACATCTGTCCTTACATACTCCGGTTTTTATCATGTGTGTTTAGAGTAGTAAATTTCTATCTGTGACGGTGCCATGGGCTTGGATGAAGAATGAGCCCGGTTGAGTCTAACGATTGAGCTATCCGGTCCCGTTCGTCCAATTGCCGCGTAGGTATTCATAACACACTATCGCAAACAAATTGTACAATATATCTCAATTCCAAAGTAGGCTTACAAGGGCGGGGCCACGCCCATTGGTCCGATCCCGGCCATTTTTGGACCAATAACGTAGTCTACCACTAGAAATATATACACTAAATTGCAGCATCCTCGCTAACAAATTGTTCAATATGTCCTAATTCCAAATTTTGGCTTATATGGGCGGGCCACGTCCATTGGTCCGATCACGTCCAATCACGTAGACTGCCACCAGACACATCCATGCATAATAACTTTCCACGGGAAATGCATCAGTATTCATATTGTCTGCCACAGGTTGGACTTGGCATTGGACACCGTGCGACTGTCGATTTTTTACTTAATGGGAAATGCATCGGTAAACGAATTATGCGCCGCAGGTTGAACTTGGCATTAGAACCCGTCCGACTGTCTGCGACAAATACGGTGTGACTGTCGTCTTGTTACTTAGGAACAAAATATACTTTATCATGTGGGAACGTCTGTGACACATGTTCATATGCATAAATATATACTACAGTGGCATATACTTGTCTTCACTACTAAAAGAAGGAAAAAGGTATATACTAAGGTCCGTCTTGGTAAGTATACAGGCTTACGTCTTCCATTATATGTACCTTGAAGCAGCTTAAGCCCTGACGTCCTAAGCCCACAAACCATTCCATTCAATCATGGTTCCTGGATTAGGACCAGGTTAGCCCCTCCTTGCATCATAAGTCTGTATCTGCTAGAAGCTTATACTCAACGGATTCATCCCCACCTGACTCTTCCGATCATGTGATGAAATTATCCAGATGCTGCTCTGATACTTGCAAAGAGGGAGGTTCTTCATTTCATACTACACCAATGTTATCTGGAGGAATATTTTTCGAATTTCATGCCTCATCGCTCTTGTACACCTTAAGTTGGATTTTGCTTCGGACTTGACGAGGTAGGGTAGAGACTCGGCATTCAGTATAAATACTGCGTGCCCATACGCCTTATCCAATCGACCGACCGTCCCGTTGCCGGTTGGAAGCCCGGGATTGCTAACCTTCAGCATCTTAGTCACGGAATTCACACCGACTGATATAGCCGGAATCCATGCGTGTGCCTTGGGCCGAGACGGGATGTCCTACTTGTTGACAACATACTACGCCGAACCCGGCCACATATTACTAAATCGTATTAGTTGTATGCGGTTCTGATACCACCCTGCGTCGACAAAATCGGATGCCGGACCCGGCAGCTCCTCAAGAACATCGAAGAAAATAGAGCACAGTGCGTACTCTATCTCACTCCACTTGATCTTGAGGGTGTTGCCGTCTTCCTCTCCACCGTTGATAACCTCCAGTCTCAAGCTGTCCTTAGTTACGTCAGCGAAGGACCGAGGAGCAACGCCGGGAGAGCGTAGCCTTCTAATTGGCTGCTGCCGTATGGAAGTTGATGCGGTATCCTGCCAAGGTTTAGATCCTCGTGTATTTGTCGTAGTCGTCCTATTTGTTGTAGTTGTATCGTTATCAATTCTTGTATTCGTAGTCGTATCGGGTGGTTTTTGTAGTATGTCCGTTTTAGTTAGTTTAAAGGGTTTCATATAGGTCCCACGTGTGTGAGGTAGGGTAGGTCCATCACGTCATAGTCCCCTAAAACGTGACATGGGCTGAGTCGTCCAGGTATCAGAAAGACCATAATACCGTTTTAGGGGAGTTTTTTAAGTAAAGCCACTACTTGATAGAACATTTGGCGTTACCCAGGGTGCACTCAGTGGAAGCGTTCTACCATTACACCACATCCCTCCCAACAAATTTCATGATTCTTCAGACGTTTGGTCTTGGCGATGATCTGTCAGTCACACAACATTTTTTTTCTAAAAAAGTAAACGTAAATATAAGTGACGAAGCAAAAGGAATGAGGAATAACGGCAATTTTTTACTTATCTCTACCACAAATTGTATTGTCACATTCGACACCGAAAAGAAGCATATGTTATCAGGTGAACAGAAATACTCCAGGAAAGTGCATGGAACTATTGGTACAAAGGAGTCGTTGCTGATCAGTCGTAGTGAACGGACGTGTTTAGCACATAGCAGATACTTAAAATCTATGCCTTCGCGTTCCGATGGAGCGGGGTTCCCCAATCGTCCTACTGTCCGTCCGTTGGTCTTGGCCAAAGCCGACCACAACAAACATGGTGAAAATTTCCCCCCAGTACTCACAACAGGTGGTACGATGAGGGGAAAACGTCATGTCCGACCGTCAAAACGATAGCATAATGAGCATCGGATAGCGCTCAGAGTTTTGACGAAGTTGGAGGCTGTTGAGGTTTCGGCTCTTACCGAAAAACAAAAAGAGTCACTTACCTGGGCTAAAGGCGTCATAGATGCTTCTAAGGCCAATCAGCCGGCTGAAAGAGCCACAAATTCAGCTGTGTTAACGGCTAATAAAGTCAAAAGAATCAGATCACCTGATGAACCCCTGCCTTCGAAAAAGGCAAGAGGTCCTAATGTCACCATCAACAGGACACTCACCAAGCCCTTCAATGAAGTGGCGAAGGAGAGTCTAGTGATGGCCGTTATAGACAGAAGTAGTGAGGATGGATCCATCCTCAAGGACAAATGGAGCCATGTGCAATCAGCCATTATGGCTCATTACCTCGATGTCCGTAGAGAAATGCCGCGCACACCACCAATCTGCAACGATGCTGGATGGCATCAGGGGAGAGTAAAGCTCTTATATTTCGGTGATGCCAGATCAGTAGACCTGTATAAGGCTGCTCTGAGTCGAGCGGGTGAGGTGTGGCCGGGTGCCCAGTTGGATGTTGTCGAAAAAAACAACATCCCTAGTCACCCTAGAGCCATCACCTGGGTTACAGAAGAGCCCTCCAACCCGGCAGACATATTAGAAATAATAAAAGATTCCAATCCTGGTCTGCCCGCCCATAATTGGAGAATCAGCAAGGTGGGTGAGGCGGATGGTAAAAAGCGGCAGGTCAATTTGATCCTTAACGCTGAATCCACCTCCCATATACAACGTGCAAGTGCAACCCTACAGTATGGCTTCGAGACTATAGTCTTGAAGGTATACAAGCAGGATATAGTTCCCACTGCGGAAGGTGAGTCGTCCACCGTGGTTGATACACAGCTTTCTGGAAGTGCGGGGGTATCCACGCCCATTATTATTTCTGGTGACTCAAACTCTAACAGAAGATCTGTAACGTCCTACTCTGAGGACGAAAGCTCTACTTCTGACACAGAGGGGCTAAGGGGAGTCTCCGGACTCTTTGACGCATCTGGCGGGGACACGGTTCTCGATGATACGGACGAAGAGTTCGATAACACCCTTGTCGGGGTGGATGTTAATCTGTCAATTACCAATGATGGTAAGAATTTTACAGTTTAACCTTCATCACGCTAAAGCAGCCGCAGCGGCTCTAATGCTGCGCCTGTCCACAGGTGCAGTAGACATCGTCCTGATACAGGAGCCCTACGCAGTGTGATGAAGGGTGTGCGGTATCAGGACACCCAACTTTAAACTGCTTGTGGCCAAATCTGAAGGCACTACAAGAACCTGCATTTTGGCCAGGAAACATCTAAGTATCTTTCTCCTGGCTAATTTAAGTGGTAAAGACCAAACATCTGCTAGTCTGGAGATCGGTAATCGCATATATTGGGTGGTCTACAGTTACTTGCCTTATAAAGCTGTAGTACCGACTGCTCTATTCAGGGAAGTAGTAGAAGAAGCAACGTCTGACGAGGTCGAGCTGATTGTTGGCGCAGACACGAACGCTCATCATACTATCTGGGGTAGTACGGATATAAACAATAGGGGTGATTCGCTTCTTGACTTTATTCTAACTACCAACCTAAGTATTTGTAACATAGGTAATAAACCGACCTTTACAAGAAGTACTAGACGTAACGTTTGCTACTGACCGGCTGTCAGACAAAATTATTGGGTGGAATGTACTGGACGACCACTCATTCTCAGATCACCATTATATTGAGTTCAAACTCGCTGAAAATGCGCCTGAACCTGCCGTCCACAGAAATGTGAGAAAGACAAAGTGGCACCTGTATGAAAAGAATTTCAGGAAAGTCCTCAACTCCAAGCTTCTGTACGAACCGAATGACAAAGCCGGTCTGGATAATCTGGTCGAGCATATAACCACATCATTTAATAGTTCCCTTGAAGAATCCTGTCCAAAAACAAGGTACAAGGGTAAAACTAAACCCCAATGGTGGACTTCTGAGCTAACGGCTATGAAAAAGACCTGCAACAAGCTATTCAACAAGGCTAAATCTACGGGGTCGCTAATGTTTGGGATGCCTATAAAGAGCAACTCAAGATCTATAAGAAGGAGCTTAGAAAGGCGCAAAGACGTTCTTGGTATACCTTCTGTGGCGAAGTGGAAAAGGTCTCCGACGCCGCAAGGCTGAGGAAAATACTATCAGCTTCACCCTGTACAGTGGGTTACTTGCAGGATGAGGCAAATAATTGGACCAAAAACAGCGAGCTGTCGCTCAAGTACTGCTCGACACACATTTCCCGGGGAACTCTCTAACAGAACCAGAGGATCAGCAGGACCAACAAGAGAGCGAGTGGACTGCGAGCGTCGCTAGCTTGTTGACTGAGAGATCCAGGCTATTAATAGCTTTGAGCCCTTCAAGTCACCTGGACCAGACGGCATCACTACAGCAGAAATGCAGAAAATGTTAAAGTACATTATCCCCTGGCTGGAGAAAATTTATGTAGGCTGTATCAGGCTTTCATACGTCTCGAATCGATGGAGGGATACCAAAGTGGTATTCATACCTAAAGCGGGAAAGATATCACACACTAGGCCAAAAGATCATTTCGTTAGGGAAAACCTGGATACAAAACTCCTGTCGGGGAACCAACATGCTTACAATAAGGGGAAGTCTACAGAATCAGCCCTGCACGAACTTGTGAGCACTATCGAATTGTCCCTGCATTTCAAGGAATTCACCATGGTAGCATTTCTTGACATAGAAGGGGCTTTTAACAACATTCACTCAGATGCAGTAATTGCGGCACTGTCACATCTAAAAGTTAACTCTAGTTGGATTAGAGTAATTCAAAGTCTGCTCAACAGAAGACGCACAACAGCATGTCTTGGGTCTACAACTCTAACAAGGTATGTAAACAGAGGGTCCCCACAAGGAGGAGTATTGTCTCCACTAATTTGGAACCTAGCGGTGAATGAAATCCTGCTAGATCCAGAACGTTGTGGCTGCAAGGTCGTGGTACTGTGTACACATTCGAGAGAAATTACATCACTATGATTCCCGCCAGAGATGAATGGGTTTAAAGAATACCAGGTAATAGAAACCATCTCCACTTTTACAGGGATGGTTCGAAGCTTGATGAAAAGGTTGGCTTCGGAGTACACTGTGCAGAGCTTAGATTGGATATAGCTCACAGACTACCAGATACCTGCAGTGTCTATCAAGCCGAAATAATGGCAATATGGGAAGTAGCCAAGTGGCTGAGTCGCAACATAGTAACCAACACTGGCGTTGTAATTTACTCGGACAGCCAGGCTGCCATCAATTCTCTGGAGGCAACATCCCTAAATTCACAAACAGCCCTCGACTGCCGCAGATCTCTTAACGAGATGGCTGAGCAGTTTAATATACACCTCATATGGGTGCCTGGGCATAGGGATATCCCGGGGAACTGGAAAACCGATGAACTTGCTAGGAAAGGGACGACATTACAAATTCTCGAAGAATTTGCATATATTGGTGCGCCACTATCCACGTGCAAGCTTTGGCTTAGGCAAGAGGCAATCAGGCAGTCCAACGAAAGATGGACAGAAATCGGCACCTGCAGGGTAGCTAGACAAATCTGGCCAAGGTATGACCTGAGAAGATCAAAATATCTCCTCGCACTAGAGAGGCAAAGATTGTCTACGTTAGTATCAGTTCTGACGGGACACTGCTTGATCGGCGAACACGCCAAAAGATTGGGTATTGACTCTAATGACTTCTGCCGAAGCTGTGGAGATGAGGAAGAAGTGGAGAGCATTGAGCACTTGCTATGCGAGTAAACGACCGCTCTGAGTAAACGACGACTGGACATACTGGGTTCGGCTTTTCAAGGCAGCCTAACAGACAGGTTGGTTTCGATGAGGGGCATTTCAGCCCGTGGTAACACTAGGGACCTAAACTGGTCTATGTGAACTTGTATAAAAAAATACGGCTGCCACACGTCTCGAATCGATGGAGGGATACCAAAGTGGTATTCATACCTAAAGCGGGAAAGATATCACACACTAGGCCAAAAGATCATTTCGTTAGGGAAAACCTGGATACAAAACTCCTGTCGGGGAACCAACATGCTTACAATAAGGGGAAGTCTACAGAATCAGCCCTGCACGAACTTGTGAGCACTATCGAATTGTCCCTGCATTTCAAGGAATTCACCATGGTGGCATTTCTTGACATAGAAGGGGCTTTTAACAACATTCACTCAAATGCAGTAATTGCGGCACTGTCACATCTAAAAGTTAACTCTAGTTTGATTAGAGTAATTCAAAGTCTGCTCAACAGAAGACGCACAACAGCATGTCTTGGGTCCACAACTCTAACAAGGTATGTAAACAGAGGGTCCCCACAAGGAGGAGTATTGTCTCCACTAATTTGGAACCTAGCGGTGAATGAAATCCTGCTAGATCCAGAACGTTGTGGCTGCAAGGTCGTGGCATATGCGGACGACGTTGCAATCGCAGTGAGTGGCAAATTCGAAAACGTCCTCCGAGACATTCAACAGGTGGCTCTGAACAAATTGGCTAGATGGGCCAGAAGCAGCGGTTTGGGCGTAAACCCAAACAAGACAGAATTGGTTCTCTTTACTAGGATGAATAAAGTCCCACATGTGGACCCTCCACCTCGGATAAACGGAACAGATCTAGTCTTTTCTGAAAGTGCACAATTTTTAGGAATAATTCTAGATAGAAAACTGTTATTTAGACTTAACGTATTGGAACGTGTAAGGAAGGCCAACGTCGCCTTATATTCCTGCAAAAAGGCTGTAGGGTTGCAGTGGGGCCTCTCTCCTAAAATCGTCCACTGGATATATATAGCAGTAGTTCGTCCTATACTGCTATACGGCATTGTGGTATGGTGGACGGCAACTGACAAACTAACCATCACCAACCTACTAACAAAGGTTCAGAGAACAGCGTGCCTGAGCATAAGCGGATCCTTAAGGACTTCAGCGACCGAGTCTCTACAAGCCCCACTCCATATACTGCCGATTAATATTGTGGCGAGGGAAGTTGCAACAAAGAAAACTGTTATTTAGACTTAACGTATTGGAACGTGTAAGGAAGGCCAACGTCGCCTTATATTCCTGCAAAAAGGCTGTAGGGTTGCAGTGGGGCCTCTCTCCTAAAATCGTCCACTGGATATATATAGCAGTAGTTCGTCCTATACTGCTATACGGCATTGTGGTATGGTGGACGGCAACTGACAAACTAACCATCACCAACCTACTAACAAAGGTTCAGAGAACAGCGTGCCTGAGCATAAGCGGATCCTTAAGGACTTCAGCGACCGAGTCTCTACAAGCCCCACTCCATATACTGCCGATTAATATTGTGGCGAGGGAAGTTGCAACAAAAGCGGCAATAAGATTAAACTGCCTATCAGTGTGGAGGTATAAAAACTACGGTCATATGAGGATATCAAAGTGTAGTGCTATGGTAACCGACCGAGTGGACTATATACAAACTGTGTACACATTCGAGAGAAATTACATCACTATGATTCCCGCCAGAGATGAATGGGTTTGAAGAATACCAGGTAATAGAAACCATCTCCACTTTTACACGGATGGTTCGAAGCTTGATGAAAAGGTTGGCTTCGGAGTACACTGTGCAGAGCTTAGATTGGATATAGCTCACAGACTACCAGATACCTGCAGTGTCTATCAAGCCGAAATAATGGCAATATGGGAAGTAGCCAAGTGGCTGAGTCGCAACATAGTAACCAACACTGGCGTTGTAATTTACTCGGACAGCCAGGCTGCCATCAATTCTCTGGAGGCAACATCCCTAAATTCACAAACAGCCCTCGACTGCCGCAGATCTCTTAACGAGATGGCTGAGCAGTTTAATATACACCTCATATGGGTGCCTGGGCATAGGGATATCCCGGGGAACTGGAAAACCGATGAACTTGCTAGGAAAGGGACGACATTACAAATTCTCGAAGAATTTGCATATATTGGTGCGCCACTATCCACGTGCAAGCTTTGGCTTAGGCAAGAGGCAATCAGGCAGTCCAACGAAAGATGGACAGAAATCGGCACCTGCAGGGTAGCTAGACAAATCTGGCCAAGGTATGACCTGAGAAGATCAAAATATCTCCTCGCACTAGAGAGGCAAAGATTGTCTACGTTAGTATCAGTTCTGACGGGACACTGCTTGATCGGCGAACACGCCAAAAGATTGAGTATTGACTCTAATGACTTCTGCAGAAGCTGTGGAGATGAGGAAGAAGTGGAGAGCATTGAGCACTTGCTATGCGAGTAAACGACCGCTCTGAGTAAACGACGACTGGACATACTGGGTTCGGCTTTTCAAGGCAGCCTAACAGACAGGTTGGTTTCGATGAGGGGCATTTCAGCCCGTGGTAACACTAGGGACCTAAACTGGTCTATGTGAACTTGTATAAAAAAATACGGCTGCCACCCTAACCTAAACCTAAATTGGTACAAATAGAATTTGTATTTAATACGAACATTAACAACAAATCAGTTTAAATTATATAATAAATTATATATAAATGTTTCTGTAGCCATTTTAACTTTGTCACGTTCGACACCGTAAGTGTAAAGTTCAATCGTTTTGTTAATGTACAATAAATAAATTTCACGATATACAATTATATTTTGAGAATTGAGAAGAAGTCCTTAAAATTAAATGAAAAATGTAAACAGCATTCCACGTATCCAACGACTGTAGACCTTTTCTTGCGATGGTCGCCAAATATAAGCACTTGGTAAAAATTAAATTAAAAAAACTACCCATAATATTTGTATCAAACAAAGAGGATTAAAAAACTTTATTATTGTTCTTAAAGATGTTCACGTAAACTACTTATATTCTTATTGCGTTCGAACCGCTTTTGTTGTCCTTATTTTGTAATCAATATTTCGCCGGAAAAAGACTAAAACGCCAGTGATAGTACTATTAAGGGTCTATAAGATTATGTAAAAGATTATGAATCTAAAATATGTTTTATTCTGATATTTTTCACTTTCAATGTTTTAGACGGTTACGTTCGACACCGTGGAATTGCCCATATGAAAATTAATTTTGCATGTTGCACAACAATGACACCAATTATTATGGTGATTTCGATTGTGCAAAAAATTTAAACTTTTTTCTACATTTTACATTGAAACCGCATTTTTAGGTTCGTTTGTAAAAATGGTGCAGGAGTATGAACGGGTTTTGATTTCGTTTGTAAAATTATTACACTCCGCAACTGCGAAAATATCGCACTTGCCCCACTCAGCCCAGTCCACGGTGTGGAGTGTTGCACCGTCAAAAAGCAAACTTCAGAACCAAACCTAATTGCAAGCGTACATTCTTAATGCACTATCAAATGATTGCGCCATAATGTAGGCATGGGTTTTACTCACCGCACGATTTTTGTTCGATTTTTCGCATGCAAAATGCGAAATTAGCAGTGGGGGCAGGGGGAATTTTTAAAATGTCGCAACATGATGTGGTGATATTATTTTTCAGAAACGAAATGACCATTAGTTTTATACTGTCATGTAGCGCCATTTGTCTCAACTGACCCTACAGTAGAAAATGTGGGGCTTCATAACAACACAGTACAATTGTGTGGGGTTTTCCTGTAAAAGGACTGTAATGGGTTCAATTTCGGAATCTCACAATTGTAATACAGTTGAATTCCCAAAAATGAAATATGAAAGAAAAGTACAATATTTTAGTTTCAATTTCATAAGGAGTTTGACCATCTTGCTGGAACCACGCTTAGTTCAAAGAAATTCTCATTTGGAGTTGTTTTGGATAGAAAAACTCTCTCGACATTATCAAGTAACGGTCTCCAGTAACCGTAACGGAATGACAGTTTTCTTCGAAGAAGAAGGGCCTGACAATGCAGCGTAATGAAACTGCACACCACACTGTAACACGAAGTGTCTCATGGAGTATCTGTGGGTGCGCTCGATTAGAATGTTGTCACTGAGCCTCGCTTTTGATTTCCTTTTTGCGAGGGATATAATATATTTTAGAGTCTATAGGAACTCGGATTAATGGTCAAATGGGCTGGCCTGCCGGCGCATTTAAATTTTCTTTGATATTATTGTCATAACCCTAGAATAAGTATTTAGATACGCTAAGGGAATATTTATAGGTAATGGATCACATTTGTATGTTACATTATAAGAAATTGATTTGGAAATAAATATGAATGAATGAATGAAAAAAAAATAGAATGTTGTTCAATTGGCAGATCACTTGGTCAGAGTAAGAAGCATTTTGCATTAGATACGGACTGGTTGTCTGTGCAGTGCTCCCATACTTATATTCAAAGAAGTTCTCATAGGGATTGCTAGATTCGGTGGTGTCCTAGAGAAGTATTTGAATGTACCAAGTGCCCTGTCATTTTACATGTTAAGGAAACCTTTGTTAAGTTTAAGTCAAACCTGTAAATAAAGGACCCATGGAAAGAGGAATTTTGTGTTTTATCACTTCGAAAGGCAACTAGGCGGTTTGTCACTTAAAGCGCAGAATCCCCTCCCCTTACACAATATTTGTTTAATCCAAGCTTTTTGTATATGACATTTAATCGAATTCTTAATAATACAAAAATCGCAAGTCAGCATAAAATTGCCTTCATACTATTCAAAATTGCTTTGGAAAATTCGTAATTTTTGTTAAACTGAAAAAAGTTTGCAAGTTTAATTGGAATGGGAAAAAAGAAAACGATCTCTAAAATTTTATTTTTCCAAAAGAATATATGTAGTGTTACTATTTAATAAAAATTTAAAAACATAAAATTTTTGCTCACAAAATTAAAAAAATATATTTTTTTGTCTAAAAACATTATATTCAAATATAATTTGTAGAGGTACTCCAAAAACAGCCACCAAACCCATATTTTGTTTTGCCGGAATTACGTCGCCGGGTAGCTGACGTAATTCTTAAAAATACTAAAATTCATACATATAAAATAGTTTTGAGAAAAATATATGGCGCTTTTATGTCGAAAAATTAAAAAAAAAAATGCTTTATGTCATTGCGAAAAAAATCATAGAGATCTGAATTTTTTCGCCAGGAATTATTAATACCATGTCCTCTTTAAATATAGAATATAAAAAGTTCCAATTATTCGTGCACAAAATTAGGAAAAAGTACTTTTGCTGTAGGTCTTAAATTTTCTTACTAATAGCAAGAAGGATACTAATTTGATGCGCTTTCAACGATACTATATGCTAGTAGTGTGCATAAAGTACTAAATCAAATTTACGATGCTATTAGTTACCTTAATTTGCCAAAAGGTATATAAATATTGAACATTTTATTTCCGTAAACATTTAATTAATTTAAGGTTGTTTATTTCAGGAAGCCAGTGATAAAATGATCCGTGAAGCTCGATTGTTCCATACCAGAAAAGATAGTCTTAACAATACAAACAAAGATTTAACGACGTACCTTACAATAAATTATGATCCTATTATAAGTTCAAAACGGCTTAAAAAACTTAACATTGATATATAATGTATCAAGTATCTTTAAGCGAAGATTTATGCGGTATTTTTGATGAAATTTTCCGCGAAGATGATAATATTATTTTAAAATTCAACGATGGAAACTCTTCTGATAAATATATGCATTAAACTTTAAAAACGAAACAATACAGTACAATACAACGCAAAAACTTTCTGGCCCACGTACACGGCGTGCCGTTTGAAATACAGGAATTTCTCTAGTGAGCCTTCAAGTGTTTCCCACCATACTTGTAATCTACGCAAAATTCCCTGGATCCATGGGCCAAAACCACATTTTTCAAGATCTTCTAGATGGATCTCGAAACGATTCCTCCCAAATTTGTGCACATTTGCTTCCAACAAGCCTATTACGCTTTACTAACTTTGATCGAAATCCAGTGCCTCTCTTGAGCGTTATTTATATATTTATTTTTTTGTACTTTGAACCTTTTGTGTGGGAGGTACCAAAAGGATTCGCTCTATCCCTTCGAAATTTTGCACCGCAACTGATACGTATGATATATTGTGACATGTAAAATTTCATAAATATACCATGCTCCAATACAGAGTTATCCTTGTGAATTTTTGAGTAACCAGAATAATTTGCATGGGGGTAAGAGTCCCGGTCCGATTGGGTCCAAATTTAAAATGTTTCTTAATTATGACCAAATACAACTTTGTTACGGATTGTGAGTTTTACTCCGTTACTAGTGACGATAAGTGGTTCTGGAGCAGCAATGGTGGTGGTGACGACAATCTTTGGATTCATTTCCCGAAGTTTTAAAAGTTTGCTGCAAGTTGCTCGAAATAAGCTTCTTAAGCTAATCTATAACCTTCCGTTTTATTATTCTACACAGAGTCTTCATGAACAAGCTGATGTAGAACTTGTAATTCAAAAGATAGAAATATTGACTCAACATTTTAATAGTAGATGTTCAACATCAAGATTTACTCATATTAATGGCTTGGTCAATTCATAGTTCACTTTTTAAGTATTATCATAAAAAAATCTTTCATATAGGTTTTTGTAAATTTTTGCCTCCCCTCTGTATATTTCTTGTTAAATAATTTATTAAATTTAAACTGAGATACTCTCTCGGCTAAAGACCAACCTGCTTCTATACAGTGATAGATTGCGTGCGCACAGACTATATCATGATTTCTGGGGCGTGACCCCCGTCATCAGTAGTCTACATGGCCGGCTTTTCAAAAAAGCCGTTGATTGATGATTCGATAACCAAACTCTCAAAGCCTATCACGGGGCGACTCACACGAGCAAATGAGAATCGCACCCAAAGATTCACTTTTCGGCTATCGATCAAAAAATCAAACACAATGAAATACTAGCACTTTGCCATGTCCGCAAGAAGTTCAATTAGAATTTACTTGTAGAAATCACTCACACATTAAGAGTAAAGCTTTATAGTAAAACGCTTTTTTCTTATTGCTTTAAGTGTTTTATTGTAATATTTATTTTACAACAAGTCAGCTGTGCCGTGCTTTTGTCCATGTCGGTTGCCCGTTATTATTTCGGTCTGTAATCGTTATGATTTAAACTGAGATACTCTCTCGGCTAAAGACCAACCTGCTTCTATACAGTGATAGAAAGCAAGTATTTTACATGGCAAAATATATTGCAAGCATTTCATTGCGTGCCCACAGACTATATCATGGGGGTCACGCCCCAAAAATCATGATAACGGGCAACCGACATAATTTATTAAATAATAACACTGAAAAAAAGCGTAGTGAAAATCAAAGAATTTGTAGTAAAGTTCAAGATTTCGGCAATGATTTCGAAGCAGAGAGAATCGCTATAAAAATAAGAATGTTTTATAGATAATTCAAAGACAGATCGTTGCTGATCAGTCGTAGTGAACGGACGTGTTTAGCACAGAGCGGATAGTTAAAATCTATTACGCAGTACCTATTACGCAATCGCAAGAAAAAACTGTACAAAGTGTGGAAGGCCTACATCGTATTGCCTATTACGGGCTAATACAGACAAAAAATAAATAAATTCGTTGAGGAGATGAATTCGTGTTCCGATGGAGCGGGGTTCCCCAATCGTCCTACTTTCTGTCCGTTGGTCTCCAAACATGGTGAAAATTCCCCCCCAGTACTCACAACAGGTGGTACGGCGAGGGGAAAACGTCATGTCCGACTGTCAAAACGGAAGCACAATGAGCACCGGATAGCGCTCAGAGTTTTGACGAAGTTGGAGGCTGTTGAGGTTTCGGCTCTTATCGGAAAACAAAAAGAGTCACTTACCTGGGCTAAAGTCGTCATAGATGCTTCTAAGGCCAATCAGCCGGCTGAAAGAGCGACAAATTCAGCTGTGTTAACGGCTAATAAAGTCAAAAGAATCAGATCACCTGATGAACCCCTGACTTCGAAAAAGGCAAGAGGCCCTAATGTCACCATCAACAGGACACTCACCAAGCCCTTCAACGAAGTGGCGAATGAGAGTCTAGCAATGGCCGTTATAGACATAAGTAGTGAGGATGGATCCATCCTCAAGGACAAATGGAGCCATGTGCAATTATGGCTCATTACCTCGATGTCCGTAGAGAAATGCCGGGCAAACCACCAATCAGCAACGATTCAGGATGGCATCGGAGTAAAGCTCTTATATTTCAGTGATGCCATATCAGTAGACCTGTATAAGGCTGCTCTGAGTCGAGCGGGTAAGGTGTGGCCGGGTGCCCAGTTGGATGTTGTCTAAAAAACAACATCCTTAGTAACCCTAGAGCCATCACCTGGGTTACAGAAGAGCCCTCCAATCCGGCTGACATATTAGAAATAATAAAAGATTCCAATCCTGGTCTGCCCGCCCATAATTGGAGAATCAGCAAGGTGGGTGAGGCGGATGGTAAATTTGATCCTTAACGCTGAATCGACCTCCCATATACAACGTGCAAGTGCAACCCTACAATATGGCTTCGAGACTATAGTCTTGAAGGTATACAAGAAGGATATAGCTCCCACTGCGGAAGGTGAGTCGTCCACCGTGGTTGATACAAGGCTTTCCGGAAGTGCGCAGGTACCAACGCCCATTATTTCGGGTGACTCCAACTCTAACAGAAGATCTGTAACGACATACTCAGAGGACGAAAGCTCTACTTCTGACACAGAGGGGCTGCGGGGAGTCTCTGGACTCTTTGACGCATCTGGCGGGGACACGCTTCTCGATGATACGGACGAAGAGTTCGATAACACTCTTGTCGGGGTGGATGTTAATCTGTCAATTACCAATGATGGTAAGAATTCTACAGATTAACCTCCATCACGCTAAAGCAGCCTCAGCGGCTCTATTGCTGCGCCTGTCCACAGGTGCAGTAGACATCGTCCTGATACGGGAGCCCTACGCAGTGGGAGGAAGGGTGTGCGGTATCAGAACCCCAACTTTAAACTGCTTGTGGCCAACTGTGAAGGCACTCCAAGAACCTGCATTTTGGCCAGGACGTAGTAGAAGAAGCAACGTCTGAAGAGGTCGAGCTGATTATTGGCGCAGACACGAACGCTCATCATACTATCTGGGTAGTACGAATATAAACAATAGGGGTGATTCGCTTCTTGACTTTATTCTAACTACCAACTTAAGTATTTGTAACATAGGTAATAAACCGACCTTTACAATTAAAGACAGACAAGAAGTAGTAGACGTAACGTTTGCTACTGGCCGTCTGTCAGACAAAATTATTGGGTATAATGTACTGGACGACCACTCATTCTCAGATCACCATTATATTGAGTTCAAACTCGCTGAAAAAGCGCCTGAACCTGCCGTCCACAGAAATGTGAGAAAGACAAAGTGGCACCTGAGTGGGAAGAATTTCAAGAAAGTCCTCAACTCCAAACTTCTGTACGAAACAAATGACAAAGCCCATCATTCAATAGTTCCCTTGAAGAAGCCTGTACAAAAACAAGGTACAAGGGAAAATCTAAACCCCAATGGTGGACTTCTGAGCTAACGGCTATGCAAAAGACCTGCAACAAGCTATTCAACAAGGCTAAATCTACTGGGGTCGCTAATGTTTGGGATGCCTATAAAAAGCAACTCAAGATCTATAAGAGGAGCTTAGAAAGGCGCAAGGACGCTCTTGGTATACCTTCTGTGGCGAAGTGGAAAAGGTCTCCGACGCCGCAAGGCTGAGGCAAATACTATCAGCTTCACCCTGTACAGTGGATTACTTATTGCAGGATGAGGCAAATAATTGGACCAAAAACAGCGAGCAGTCGCTCATTGTACTGCTCGACAAAAATGTATGTAGGCTGTATCAGGCTTTCATACGTCCCGAATCGATGGAGGGATACCAAAGTGGTATTCATACCTAAAGCGGGAAAGATATCACACACTAGGCCAAAAGACTTCAGACCAATTAGCCTATCCTCCTTCCTATTGAAAGGTCTGGAACGACTTTTAGATTATTTCATTAGGAAAACCTGGATACAAAACTTCTGTTGGTGAACCAACATGCTTACAATAAGGGGAAGTCTACAGAATCAGTCCTGCACGAACTTTTGAGCACTATCGAATCGTCCCTGCATTTCAAGGAATTCATAATCTGGTATTTCTTGACATAGAAGGGGCTTTTAACAACATTCACATCTAAAAGTTAACTCTAGTTTGATTAGACTAATTTAAAATCTGCTCAACAGAAGACGCATAACAGCATGTCTTTGGTCCACAACTCTAACAAGGTTTGTAAACAGAGGGACCCCACAAGGAGGAGTACTGTCTCCACTAATTTGGAACCTAGCGGTGAATGAAATCATGCTAGATCTAGAACGACGTGGCTGCAAGGTCGTGGCATATGCGGACGACGTGACAATCGCAGTGAGTGGCAAATTCGAAAACGTCCTCCGAGACATTCTACAGGTGGCTCTGAACAAATTGGCTAGATGGGCCAGCAGCAGTGGTTTGGGCGTAAACCCAACCAAGACAGAGTTGGTTCTCTTTACTAGGATGAATAAAGTCCCACATGTGGACCCTCCACCTCGGATAAATGGAACAGATCTAGTCTTTTCTGAAAGCGCAAAATTTTTAGGAATAATTCTAGATAGAAAACTGTTATTTAGACTTAACGTATTGGAACGTGTAGGGAAGGCCAACGTCGACTTATATTCCTGCATAAAGGCTGTAGGGTCGCGGTGGGGCCTCTCTCCTAAAATCGTCCACTGGGTATATATAGCAGTAGTTCGTCCTATACTGCTATACGGCATTGTGGTATGGTGGACGACAACTGACAAACTAACCATCACCAACCTACTAACAAAGGTTCAGAGAACAGCCTGCCTGAGCATAAGCGGAGCCTTAAGGACTACAGCGACCGTGTCTCTACAAGCCCATACACTCCATATACTGCCGATTAATATTGTGGCGAGAGAAGTTGCAACCAAAGCGGCAATAAGATTAAACTGCCTATCAATGTGGTGGTACAAAAACTACGGTCACATGAGGATATCAAAGTGTAGTGCTATGGTACCAATTGTGTACACCTTCAAGAGAATTTACACCACTATGATTCCCGCCAGAATTGAATGGGTTGGAAGAATACCAGGTAATAGAAACCGTCTCCACTTTTACACGGATGGTTCGAAGCTTGATGAAAAGGATGGCTTCGGAGAACACTGTGCAGAGCTTAGTTTGGATAAAGCTCACAGACTACCAGGTTCCTGCAGTGCCTATTAAGCCGAAATAATGGCAATATGGGAAGTAGCCAAGTGGCTGAGTCGCAACATAGTAACCAACACTGGCGGTGTCATGTACTCGGACAGCCAGGCTGCCATCATTTCTCTGGAGGCAAGATCCCTAAATTCACAAACAGCCCTCGACTGCCGCAGATCTCTTAACGAGATGGCTGAGCAGTTTAATATACATCTCATATGGGTGGCTGGGCATAGGGATATCCCGGGGAACTGCAAAGCTGATGAACTTGCTAGAAAAGGGACGACATTACAAATTCTCGAAGAATTTGCATATACATATTGGTGCGCCACTATCCACGTGCAAGCTTTGGCTTAGGCAAGAGACAATCCAACGAAAGATGGACAGAAATCGGCACCTGCACGGTAGCTAGACAAATGTGGCCAAGGTATGACCTGAGAAGATCAAAATATCTCCTCGCACTAGAGAGGCAAAGATTGTCTACTTTAGCATCAGTTCTGACGGGACACTGCTTGATCGGCGAACACGCCAAAAGATTGTGTATTGACTCTAATGACTTCTGCGTGGTAACACTAGGGACCTAAACTGGTCTATGTGAGCTTGTATAAAAAAATACGGCTGCCACCCTAACCTACACCTAATTCAAAGACATGAATAGTACTTGTTTTGATAATGCATTTCATAGAATCAAGAACTTTTGGTTATAAAACTATTTAAGTTTGGTGTTAAAATAAGAACGTTTTTTCGTAAATTTTAGTATAGCGCGTGCTTATATGTAGTAAAATATCATAATATTTAAAACTTTATTGTATTAAATTTAAAAATGTCGGTCTTTGATATAGGTTTAGGATTAGGTTAGGGTGGCAGCCGTATTTTTTTACAAGCTCACATAGACCAGTTTAGGTCCCTAGTGTTACCACGGACTGAAATGCCCCTCATCGAAACCAACCTGTTTGATAAATAAATTTATCGATAGTACGAATATCAGTACTGGAAAGATCTGTTAGGCTGCCTAAAAAGGCCGACCCCAGTATGTCCAGTCGTCGTTTACTCAAAGCGGGACAGTCGCAGAGCAAGTGCTCAATGCTCTCCACTTCTTCCTCATCTACACAGCTTCGGCAGAAGTCATTGGAGTCAATACCCAATCTTTTGGCGTGTTCGCCGATCAAGCAGTGTCCCGTCAGAACCTGTACTAACGTATGCAATCGTTTCCTCTCTAGTGCGAGGAGATATTTTGACCTTCTCAGGTCATACCTTGGCCAGATTTGTCTAGCTACCCTGCAGGTACCGATTTCTGTCCATCTTTCGTTGGACTGCCTGATTGCCTCTTGTCTAAGCCAAAGCTTGCACGTGGATAGTGGCGCACCAATATATGCAAATTCTTCGAGAATTTGTAATGTCATCCCTTCCCTAGCAAGTTCATCGGCTTTGCAGTTCCCCGGGATATCCCTATGCCCAGGCACCCATATGAGGTGTATATTAAACTGCTCAGCCATCTCGTTAAGAGATCTGCGGCAGTCGAGGGCTGTTTGTGAATTTAGGGATGTTGCCTCCAGAGAATTGATGGCAGCCTGGCTGTCCGAGTAAATGACAACGCCAGTGTTGGTTACTATGTTGCGACTCAGCCACTTGGCGACTTCCCATATTGCCATTATTTCGGCATGATAGACACTGCAGGTATCTGGTAGTCTGTGAGCTATATCCAGACGAAGTTCTTCACAGTGTACTCCGAAGCCATCCTTTTCATCAAGCTTCGAACCATCCGTGTAAAAGTGGAGATGGTTTCTATTACCCGGTATTCTGCCGACCCATTCATCTCTGGCGGGATTCATAGTGATGTAAATTCTCTCGAAGGTGTACACAGTTGGTAATACTCCACTCGGTCGGTTACCATAGCACTACACATTGATATCCTCATGTGACCATAGTTATTGTACCTCCACATTGATAGGCAGTTTAATCTTATTGCCGCTTTGGTTGCAACTTCTCTCGCCACAATATTAATCGGCAGATCTAGCAGGATTTCATTCACCGCTAGGTTCCAATAAGTGGAGACAATACTCCTCCTTGCGGGGTCCCTCTGTTTACAAACCTTGTTAGAGTTGTGGACCCTAGACATGCTGTTATGCGTCTTCTGGTGAGCAGACTTTGAATTAGTCTAATCAAACTAGTGTTAACTTTTAGATGTGAGAGTGCCGCAATTACCGCATCTGAGTGAATGTTGTTAAAAGCCCCTTCTATGTCAAGAAATGCCACCATGGTGAATTCCTTGAAATGCAGGGACGATTCGATAGTGCTCACAAGTTCGTGCAGGGCTGATTCTGTAGACTTGCCCTTATTGTAAGCATATTGGTTCCCCGACAGGAGTTTTGTATCCAGGTTTTCCCTAATGAAATGATCTAAAAGTCTTTCCAGACCTTTCAATAGGAAGGAGGATAGGCTAATTGGTCTGAAGTCTTTTGGCCTAGTGTGTGATATCTTCCCCGCTTTAGGTATGAATACCACTTTGGTATCCCTCCATCGATTCGGGACGTATGAAAGCCTAATACAGCCTACATAAATTTTCTGCAGCCAGGGGATAATGTACTTTAACATTTTCTGCTTTCCTGCTAGAGTGATGCCATCTGGTCCAGGTGACTTGAAGGGCTCAAAGCTATTAATAGCCCAGCTTATTCTGGATCTCTCAGTCAAGAAGCTAGCGACGCTCGCAGTCCACTCGCACTTTTGTTGGTCCTGCTGATCCTCGGGTTCTGTTACAGAGTTCCCCGGGAAATGTGTGTCGAGCAGTACATTGAGCGACTGCTCGCTTTTCTTGGTCCACTTATTTGCCTCATCCTGTAAATATGCCACTGTACAGGGTGAAGCAGATAATATCTTCCTCAGCCTAGCGGCGTCGGAGACCTTTTCCACTTCACCACAGAAGGTATACCACGAGCGCCTTTGCGCCTTTCTAAGCTCCTTCTTATAGATCTTGAGTTGCTCTTTATAGACATCCCAATCATTAGCGACCCCAGTAGATTTAGCCTTATTGAATAGCTTGTTGCAGGTCTTTTTCATAGCCGTTAGCTCAGAAGTCCACCATTGGGGTTTAGTTTTACCCTTGTACCTTGTTTTTGGACAGGGTAATGATATGGTGATATGATCGACCAGATTATCCAGACCGGCTTTGTCATTCGGTTCGTACAGAAGTTTAGAGTTGAGGACTTTCTTGAAATTCTTCTCATACAGGTGCCACTTTGTCTTCCTTACATTTCTGTGGACGGCATGTTTAGGCGCTTTTTCCGCAAGTTTGAACTCAATATAATGATGATCTGAGAATGAGTGGTCGTCCAGTACATTTCACCCAATAATTTTGTCTGACAGCCGGTCAGTAGCAAACGTTACGTCTAGTACTTTTTGTCTGTCTTTAATTGTAAAGATCGGTTTATTATCTATGTTAAAAATACTAAGGTTGGTAGTTAGAATATAGTCAAGAAGCGAATCACCCCTATTGTTTATATCCGTACTACCCCGGATAGTATGATGAGCGTTCGTGTCTGCGCCAATAATCAGCTCGAGCTCGTCAGACGTTGCTTCTTCTACTACTTCCCTGAATAGAGCAGTCGGTACTACAGATTCATAAGGCAAGTAGCTGGAGACCACCCAATATATGTGATTACCGATCTCCAGGCTAGCAGCTGCTTGGTCTTTACCACTTAAATTAGTCAGGAGAAAGATACTTAGATCTTTCCTGGCCAAAATGCAGGTTCTTGGAGTGCCTTCACAGTTGCCCACAAGTAGTTTAAAGTTGGGTGTCCTAATACCGCACACCCTTCCTCCCACTACGTAGGGCTCCTGTATCAGGACGATGTCTACTGCGCCTGTGGCGCAGCAATAGAGCCGCTGAGGCTGCTTTAGCGTGATGGAGGTTAATCTGTAGAATTCTTACCAGCATTGGTAATTGACAGATTAACATCCACCCCGACAAGGGTGTTATCGAACTCTTCGTCCGTATCGTCGAGAAGCAATAGAGCCGCTGAGGCTGCTTTAGCGTGATGGAGGTTAATCTGTAGAATTCTTACCAGCATTGGTAATTGACAGATTAACATCCACCCCGACAAGGGTGTTATCGAACGTATCGTCGAGAAGCATGTTCCCGCCAGATGCGTCAAAGAGTCCGGAGACTCCCCTCAGCCTCTCTGTGTCCGAAGTAGAGCTGTTGTCCTCAGAGAAGGACGTTACAGATCTTCTGTTAGAGTTGGAGTCACCAGAAATAATAGGCGTGGGTACCTCCGCACTTCCAGAAAGTGCCACGGCGGACGACTCACCTTCTGCAGTGGGAGCTATATCCTGCTTGTATATCTTCAAGACTATAGTCTCGAAGCCATATTGTAGGGTTGCACTCGCACTTTCTATATGGGAGGTGGATTCTGGTTATGGCTCTAGGGTGACTAGGGATGTTGTTTTTTTCGACAACATCCAACTGGGCACCCGGCCACACCTCACCCGCTCGACTCAGGGCAGCCTTATACAGGTCTACTGATCTGGCATAACCGAAATATAAGAGCTTTACTCTCCCCTGATGCCATCCTGCATCGTTGCAGATTGGTGGTTTGCCCGGCATTTCTCTACGGACATCAAGGTAATGAGCCATAATGGCTGATTGTACATGACTCCATTTGTCCTTGAGGATGGATCCATCCTCACTACTTCTGCCTATAACAGCCATCACTAGACTCTCCTTCGCCACTTCATTGAAGGGCTTGGTGAGTGTCCTGTTGATGGTGACATTAGGGCCTCTTGCCTTTTTCGAAGGCAGGGGTTCATCAGGTGATCTGATTCGTTTTACTTTATTAGCCGTTAAAACAGCTGAATTTGTGGCTCTTTCAGCCGACTCATTGGCCTTAGAAGCATCTATGACGCCTTTAGCCCAGGTAAGTGACTCTTTTTGTTTTTCGGTAAGAGCCGAAACCTCAACAGCCTCCAACTTCGTCAAAACTCTGAGCGCTACCCGATGCTCATTGTGCTTCCGTTTTGACGGTCGGACATGACGTTTTCCCCTAACCGCACCACCCGTTGTGAGTACTTGGGGGAGATTTTCACCATTTTTGGTGTGGTCGGATTTGGCCAAGCCCAACGGACGGACAGTCGGACGATTGGGGAACCGCGCTCCATCGGAACACGAAGGCATCCCCGTCAAGAGATTTTATTTTGTCTGTATTAGACCGTAATAGGTACTACGATGTAGGCCTTACGGACTTTGTACAGATTTTTGCTATTGCGTAATAGGTACTGGTAACTATCCGCTATGTGATAAGCACGTCCGTTCACTGCGAATGATCAGCAACGATATAATGATCTTTAATATAAGCATATACTGATAATTAATTTAAGGGATAAATACAGTTTTTTTTTAAATATGTATGGAAAAATATCTTACATTGTTTTTATTCTAATGCCACTCATACTAAAGGATCATTTGTTTTAAAACCACTGCAATCATTTCAATATTCATAGAAAATACCATTCTTAAATATAAGTTACCACGATATATTCAAAACACAACACTTCGTTTTTCTAAACATTGGGTTTGTTATATTTTAATTAGAAAACACAAAAAAAAATTATAATACATATTACGGATAACTTTAACATTTTATAATCTAAAACAATATTTTAGTTATATAAAGACAAACCGGCCAACACACTATCGAAATATTTGAAGATTCGTATATTTGTTATCGATTTGTAAATTATTGTGGATTCATCTTTCTATATGTTCCCCAAACATCAATGAACAATTGTCATTGAAACATTTAATGATTTTGAAAATAGTGGTTCCGTAGTATATTGGCCAAACATATGCAGTTTGAATTGTACATATTTTTATGGCACACTCCAAATATATAATATTTGACACACACAAATATTATATCTTTGGGAGGATATCGTTTTGAACAAAACTATGGTTCCATCATAAAATTTTTTATTTGGAAGTATTTCTTCCGAAACCAAGATTTATTTGTATTTAAGCGTTTTTTTGTAATGTACTCGTATCTATTCCTTAATTTAGATGCACAATTTCTGTTTTTCAGATGATTAAATTGCAAAAAAATTGCAAAAAGTGATGAATTGGAATATGTATTAATTAAAAATAAATACTGTAAAACAAAAGCTAATGCTGACATTCTTTACCCTGCAGTTAGATTAGAAAATACATATGTACGAATCCTGGATAAATTAATATTTAACCCAATATTTTATATTTATTTTTATTCCATACTTCGTGAAAAGAAAACAGATTATTCACAAATTATTTTTGAACAAAAAAGCTTATTATTATGATTTCAATAAAACAAAAATATCCCTTGGACCAAATTTTAAGACAATATATATTACCGTTTATAAAGGAAACGATGCAAAAATTGGACCAATTGGCCTAATCTAACAGCAGGGTTAACAATAAAGTATAACACGAAATCTAGGATAAATTTAAACTAAAATTCGAAAAATTCAAAAGTTTTAATAACCTTTTTAAAAAAATAGATTTGGAAAACTTTTTAAACAACAATTTTGTGTAAAACATATTTTATTCGCGAAAGTCAGTTCGCAAATATATTTTGTTCTAATATATTAATATATGCGTTCCAAACAAAATTGCTTGGTTTTTAAATAAAATGTATTTGTTCACAAATACATGTAATACTTACAAATTTTATTTCCAAAGATATTTTTTTTTCGATTCAAATATCCCCCGTGTAGATGCTCTCTTATTTGTTGTCATTTATAAATGGCATTCATAAAATGTATTTGTTCACAAATACATGTAATACTTACAAATTTTATTTCCAAAGATATTTTTTTTTCGATTCAAATATCCCCCGTGTAGATGCTCTCTTATTTGTTGTCATTTATAAATGGCATTCATATATCATTCATAACATTCATCTTCAAATATTGCGCGATATAAAATTAAAATAATTAAAATTTTTCTGCAAAGAAATTAAATAGAATGATATGGGAAAAAATATAAATAAATTCATCATATCACAATAGGAAAACGCTGAAAACTAAAAGAACTATTTCAATCGTTCATATAGAATTTGTCACTGTTCTCCCAAAAGACCCGCTCTAAAATTGTTTTACTAAAAAAATTAAAAAAAACGTACACACAGAATACAGTTTGGTTGCCTCAACCGAATTATTTTCCAACCGAATTTTGGTAGTTCTGTCTACTATCATGCGATTCCATCAGTACAACCAACATTTCGGTTGTGATATACTTCTGCTTCTATGTTGACAACAATTATATTTGTTTGCGCCAACTACGAAAATGGTGGCTAAAATTATCTGTTGTATGTTGCCACAACCAACTGTTTTAAAAAATTAGTTGTTCTGACAATTTGTCAGTCATATACTACCGACAATTAATTAAAAACTGTTTTCATTAATTTTTATTCTATTTGTTGAACAAAAAACCAAACAATTCATAACAAAATTAAAAATCCCATTTTACAAATTCATCACTGTGAGAATATTTGACACAAATTTTAGTACACCAAAAAAAAAACACAAAACTTGTATGCAAATATCGCTTAACCCTGTGCTTTCAATTTCATGATTGTTGTTTATAATTTTTATTTATGTAAAACATTTTGCTCAACATATCCCGCATTTAACACATTATTGTCCACAGGAGATTATTTTTGACTACATATACCGTTCTTGAACAAAATGTTGAAGATTTATTTATGTCGAGTAATTTTATTTTTTGTTTGTCATGTATCAGCAAAAGAACAGCAACCAATCTAAACGATAAACAATTAAAAATTGCGTTTATTGTGTAGGTAATGGAAGTTAAGATCCTTATTTTTTTATACCTAAATATAAATGTGTACTTTAGTACGAGATCGGTAAAACTTTTTATAATAAAATACGTAAGAGTTAAAAATGTAATCTTCGATTTTTTGAAAGAAATATATCTATTATTTCATCGATTTTGACTTCATCTTTGTATATAGATATCAAAGCCAGATAGCCTTTCTCCTTCCATTCTGTTCCGGAGATAAGTTTTTATTCTTCTTAACGTCGAGAAACTTCGCTCAGCAGATGCCGTTGTCACAGGTATTGTGGCCAGTATCTGCAAAAGGGTAAAAACACTTGGGAACATGTCCTCATCACAAAATGAAATAGCATCTAATGCATTTGATGGCTTATCATTCTTCTGCTTCCAATAATCAATCCATATACTAATTTCAGCTGAAACTGATTTTGCTGAATTTTTTAAATCGTTTTTGTAAAAAAGTGTGACTTCTTCGAAATCTTCCTTTATTAGATTTACAACTCGTATCGGAACGATATTCAACAGACTTGTAATTATAGCTTCATGTTCGGAAAATCTATTATTTAAATGTGATATTACTTCGTCCAGATATGGTATGAACAATGTTGTCCTAAAATACGCCTTAGCATCTGAACCAGGAATATTAGCCCTATACTTTTGAGTGCCTACTCTTCTAGGTAGTGCATCTTCTATTCCAAAACTTCTTGCAAGTTGTGTAGATTCTTCAAACATTTTATCAAACTCCGCATCTGAATTTCTACGCATGTCACTTAATTAAGTCGTTGCCAATTTTATGATTTCGTAAGCCTTTATTATGTCTAGGTTAATCGTTTGCAAATACCGTGATAAGTTCTGTGTAATGGCCAAAACCGTACTACTTATTACCACACCCAATATAAAGTCAAATTTACATACACGGTTGTGCAAACTCATTCCATCACTGCAACCTACATGTTAAAAATGTAGATAGATAAGAAATCATAAATGTAATTTTAACTTTATTTTCGCCATATCTGGTTATAATAAATTTAAAGCCAACCAATAATTACACCGCTCGACAAAAACAAATTTTTTTCTTGGATTTCTGTTTTAATGCATAGATTCAGATTTTAGACGTCAAAAAATTTCAAAATCTCCAATCTTAGCTTTTAAAGTTTGTTTTTGTAAATTTTACATCGATAAGAAAGTTTTAAAGTTAAAATCTTACTAAATTAGCTATAACTTTTTAAATTATGCATCGATTTTCTTCGTAATGGGCTCGTTTAATTCATGACCGAACAGACATTACGATAAAATCATAAAAATATAACATTTGTTAATTTTTAGATTGTTTTATGGGAGTTTTATTTTAAAAATATTAAAATTTTATCAAAAAATCAAATTTTTTTGCAATATTTTGTAATACTAGTATATCGTCGAAACCGCTGAACGGATGGAAAATGGTATTATATGAAGTTGAAGGCTACTTAATATTTAATTCTTTAAAACTTTCCTCAACCAAATCGGATAAATGGTTCTCGAGTTATGCCACTATATGTGGTTCAACCACTAATTTCTTTCCATATCACAGCTTATCGCGAGAATTTAAAGAGACAACCCTTTAGGCTAAGAAAAAAGAGAGGTTGAACCACATATTATGGCATAACTAGAGAACCATTCATCCGAATTGGTTCAGGTAAGCTTTACAAACTTCAGAATTAAGTAGCCTTCAACTTCGCACAATACAATGACGATATCTTACAAATTATTGCAAAAAATCATATTTTTTGAGAAAATTTTAATAATTTTTAAATAAAAGCCCCATAAAAACGCATAATTGTCACATTTTTGTGATTTTATCGTAAACTCTGAAAGGTTATGAATAAATTAAGACCATTTCGAAGAAAATCGATGCATAATTTAAAAAGTTTTAGCGAGGAAACCATGCATTTTTCTTATTTTTAGTTGTTATTACTTTTACTGTTACAATTTTTTACGCTTTTGTATTGTTTTTTTTTAACGGCCATCCAAATATTTTTCGTGTTTTTTTTTGAGTGATTTTGAAAATTGTAAACAGTTTATGCCAATGTTTAAAACATTTAGGGTGGGGGGGGGTTAGGTTAGGTTTGGTTGAAGAGAGGAGACGGCCAGTGGTTCGGCCTGTTGTGCGCTCCTTATTTATGATCTTTTTATTCCTCACGAGTTACAGAAAATCGGTACTAGACACGAATTTTCTCAGTAACGTGGCTGGGTTCAGACCACCACAGCCACCCCCTTCACACGCTAATTGTTAACTGTTAAATTGGTCCGACATTGGAGTTAAATCTTTTCTATCCCACAACGCGCTTTTATTTATTTTAGCAAAATGTGACATAAATTTGCAATACATGGATATAATTGGCATTGATAAATTCCAGCTGAAATATCTGTGCGCAAATTTTTAACTGTTAAATTGATCCAATCTTATCTAACCTACAACGCGCTTTTATATATTTTAGCCAAATGTAATATACATTTGCAATACATTCATGAATAACGTCGATGTGTGAAAGTCTAATATTTCCACTTTTTTGTACCAAAATGTCGATTAATCGAAAGTCGTCCAAGGTGACCGTGCAAATTTAAACCCTATGTAACGGTGATCCGATAATGAATGTTCATCCGAAAAACTCCATTCTTGGATCTCTCCAGGCAGGTCCTCTGAACATACCGTTATATCTAATATTTCTTTCCTAATTTAAAAGGTGGTTTTTATTACAAAATATAGTAGGGTTTGTCCGTTTCTGTTGGTGTTAGTAATACCCGCTTTTAAGTCTGAGTAACTACTGACGCCAGGAACATGATTCCATTCCCTTGCCTAGGAACAGTTGCGTCCGATTTGACAACTCAGGGGAGAAAATGAAGCATATCGTTTTATGACACAAAATACATGTTCTTGGGGGAGTACCTGTGTTAGCGGAAACATGTAAGCGCGTTAAGTTCGGCCATGCCGAATCTTATATAGCCTCCACCATGGTTTTCAATAGCATCGGGTACGATTTGTTAAAATTTTAGCTTTTTGTTGCATTAACAAGCCAAATCTAGATGGACCTTTTTATGGGAGCTATATCAAAACATGGACCAAATAAATTCATATAACCAAAAGGCATCCAAATTTGTTGCGTTAAAAAGTCAAGTCTAGATTTAACTTTGTCTGGGAGCTATATCAAAACATGGACCTGTTACGATCGTTGTTTGTGTGAAGCGTTCTGGGAATAATTATAACTATTTTACGTATTTTCAGCCCGAGCAGTTGAAATTTGTGGTCTATATGGCAATAAGAAGTCAAATCGGAAAGATGCTATATATAGGGGTTATATTTATTTAAAAATTAAACGATATGGGCCACTTTCAATTCCAACCTACCTGCAGCTATAAGAAGTTTATGTACCAAATTTCAGCAATTTTACTCCACTATCAGCTATAAGGAGTAACTGTATTAAATTTCAGTCATCTAGCCCAATTATTTTAGATTGCAGGGTGATTACAACAGACGGACAGGATTAAATCGTCTTAGAATTTTACTACTATAGAATCAGCTATATATAGTATATGTACTTTATGGGGTTTCACATCAATATTGAGAGTTGTTACAAACGGAGTGGCGAAATGAATATACCCTTACCACCCTACGATGGAGGGTATAATCCAGTAATAGTGTTACAAGTTGTATATGGTGCCCGGATAAAAGCAATATGAACCCTTCCCTTGTTTATTGTGTCCATGTTGGTTGGTTGCTTTCTCGACCATGAGGAGGTAAGGTTTAGTTTGTTTATGCTTTTCGGCACTGCCTCATTTTTTGGCAGTGATTCATTTTCATCCTTCCTTTCACTGCCAAAAACCTGGTGTTTTTGTTTATCACCCCCATTTTATATTGATTCATTGTGTCGAACTTCCTATTTTGATCACCATCTTTGGTGGGAACTTAATGCTAAATTGGTTATACTATCGGTAAGTTGGTGTTTGCCAACATCCCTGCCAATGGGGGGTTTTTTCAATCTTAAAAATGATAGTCCAACATCCTTGGAGTCTGGGTCTATGCCAAACAAAACGTTGGACAAATGTAGTAACAAGTTTTTTAGTAACAAAATTACCAAAGGCCTGAATAGCTTAAGAAAACCAATAATAAACTCCAAACTGACAAAAACATACATTACAAAATATTTCATGTTATTTTAAAAAAACTTAATTTTTGTAAATTTGTGTAGAAAGAAAATGCAATGTATCGCAAACTATTAACGATAATGCGTTAATTTTTTTGTTAGGTAGGTAGGATAGTGGTCTTTAAGAAATGGTATACTGTGCTACTGATTGTTGTTCAATTTCATGATTGTTGTTTATATTTTTTATTTATGTAAAACATTTTGCTCAACATATCCCGCATTTCACACATTATTATCCACACGAGATTATTTTTGACTACATATACCGTTCTTGAACAAAATGTTGAAGATTTATTTATGTCGAGTAATTTTATTTTTTGTTTGTCATGTATCAGCAAAAGAACAGCAACCAATCTAAACGATAAACAATTAAAACATTGCGTTTATTGTGTAGGTAATGGATGTTAAGTTCCTTAGTTGTTTATTCCTAAATATAAAAGTGTACTTTAGTACGAGATCAGTAAAACTTTTTATAATAAAATACGTAAGAGTTAAAAATGTAATCTTCGATTTTTTGAAAGAAATATATCTATTATTTCATCGATTTTGACTTCATCTTTGTATATAGATATCAAAGCCAGATAAGATAGCCTTTCTTCCATTCTGTTCCGGAGATACGTTTTTATTCTTCTTAACGTCGAGAAACTTCGCTCAGCAGATGCCGTTGTCACAGGTATTGTGGCCAGTATCTGCAAAAGGGTAAAAACACTTGGAAACATGTCCTCATCACATGTCCTCATAGCATCTAATGCATTTGATGGCTTATCATTCTTCTGCTTCCAATAATCAATCCATATACTAATTTCAGCTAAAACTGATTTTGCTGAATTTTTTAAATCGTTTTTGTAAAAAAGTGTGACTTCTTCGAAATCTTCCTTTATTAGATTTACATCTCGTATCGGAACGATATTCAACAGACTTGTAATTATAGCTTCATGTTCGGAAAATCTATTATTTAAATGTGATATTACTTCGTCCAGATATGGTATGAACAATGTTGTCCTAAAATACGCCTTAGCATCTGATCCAGGAATATTAGCCCTATACTTTTGAGTGCCTACTCTTCTAGGTAGTGCAGCTTCTATTCCAAAACTTCTTGCAAGTTGTGTAGATTCTTCAAACATTTTATCAAACTCCGCATCTGAATTTCTACGCATGTCACTTAATTAAGTCGTTGCCAATTTTATGATTTCGTAAGCCTTTATTATGTCTAGGTTAATCGTTTCCAAATACCGTGATAAGTTCTGTGTAATGGCCAAAACCGTACTACTTATTACCACACCCAATATAAAGTCAAATTTACATACACGGTTGTGCAAACTCATTCCAACACTGCAACCTACATGTTAAAAAGGTAGATAGATAAGAAATCATAAATGTAATTTTAACTTAATTTTCGCGATATCTGGTTATCATAAATTTGAAGCCAACCAATAATTACACCGGTCGACAAAAACAAAATTTTTACTTGGATTTCTGTTTTAATGCATAGATTCAGATTTTCGACGTCAAATAATGTCAAAATCTCCAATCTTAGCTTTTAAAGTTTGTTTTTGTAAATTTTACATCGATAAGAAAGTTTTAAAGTTAAAATCTTACTAAATAAGCTATAACTTTTTCAGTTATGCATCGATTTTCTTCGGAATGGGCTCGTTTAATTCATGACCGAACAGACATTACGATAAAATCATAAAAATATAACATTTGTTAATTTTTAGATTGTTTTATTTTAATATTTTTAAAATAAAACTTTAAAAATATTAAAATTTTATCAAAAAATCAAATTTTTTTCCAATATTTTGTAATACTAGTATATCGTCGAATCCGCTGAACGGATGGAAAATGGTATTATATGAAGTTGAAGGCTACTTAATATTTAATTCTTTAAAACTTTCCTCAACCAAATCGGATAAATGGTTCTCGAGTTATGCCACTATATGTTGTTCAACCACTAATTTCTTTCCATATCACAGCTTATCGCGAGAATTTAAAGAGACAACCCTTTAGGCTAAGAAAAAAGAGAGGTTGAACCACATATTATGGCATAACTAGAGAACCATTCATCCGAATTGGTTCATGTAAGCTTTACAAACTTCAGAATTAAGTAGCCTTCAACTTCGCACAATACAATTTTCCATCCGTTCAGCGATTTTGACGATATCTTACAAATTATTGCAAAAAATCATATTTTTTGAGAAAATTTTAATAGATTTTAAATAAAAGCCCCATAAAAACATCTAGAAACGCATAATTGTCACATTTTTGTGATTTTATCGTAAACTCTGAAAGGTTATGAATAAATTAAGACCATTTCGAAGAAAATCGATGCATAATTTAAAAAGTTCTAGCGAGGAAACCGTGCACTTTTCTTATTTTTAGTTGTTATTACTTTTACTGTTACAATTTTTTACGCTTCTGTATTGTTTTTTTTTTTAACGGCCTTCCAAATATTTTTCGTGTTTTTTTTGAGTGATTTTGAAAATTGTAAGCAGTTTATGCCTATGTTTAAAACATTTAGGGAGGGGGGGGTGGGTTAGGTTAGGTTTGGTTGAAGAGAGGAGACGGCCAGTGGTTCGGTCTGTTGTGCGCTCCTTATTTATGATCTTTTTATTCCTCACGAGTTACAGAAAATCGGTACTAGACACGAATTTTCTCAGTAACGTGGCTGGGTTCAGACCACCACAGCCACCCCCTTCACACGCTAATTGTTAACTGTTAAATTGGTCCGACATTGGAGTTAAATCTTTTCTATCCCACAACGCGCTTTTATTTATTTTAGCAAAATGTGATATAAATTTGCAATACATGGATATAATTGGCATTGATAAATTCCAGCTGAAATATCTGTGCGCAAATTTTTAACTGTTAAATTGATCCAATCTTATCTAACCTACAACGCGCTTTTATACATTTTAGCCAAATGTAATATACATTTGTAATACATTCATGAATAACGTCGATGTGTGAAAGTCTAATATTTCCACTTTTTTGTACCAAAATGTCGATTAATCGAAAGTCGTCCAAGGTGACCGTGCAAATTTAAACCCTATGTAACGGTGATCCGATAATGAATGTTCATCCGAAAAACTCCATTCTTGGATCTCTCCAGGCAGGTCCTCTGAACATACCGTTATATCTAATATTTCTTTCCTAATTTAAAAGGTGGTTTATATTACAAAATATAGTAGGGTTTGTCCGTTTCTGTTGGTGTTAGTAATACCCGCTTGTAAGTCTGAGTAACTACTGACGCCAGGAACATGATTCCATTCCCTTGCCTAGGAACAGTTGCGTCCGATTTGACAACTCAGGGGAGAAAAGGAAGCATATCGTTTTATGACACAAAATACATGTTCTTGGGGGAGTACCTGTGTTAGCGGAAACATGTAAGAGCGTTAAGTTCGGCCATGCCGAATCTTATATAGCCTCCACCATGGTTTTCAATAGCATCGGGTACGATTTGTTAAAATTTTAGCTTTTTGTTGCTTTAACAAGCCAAATCTAGATGGACCTTTTTATGGGAGCTATATCAAAACATGGACCAAATAAATTCATATAACCAAAAGGCATCCAAATTTGTTGCGTTAAAAAGTCAAGTCTAGATTTAACTTTGTCTGGGAGCTATATCAAAACATGGACCTGTTACGATCGTTGTTTGTGTGAAGCGTTCTGGGAATAATTATAACTATTTTACGTATTTTCAGCCCGAGCAGTTGAAATTTGTGGTCTATATGGCAATAAGAAGTCAAATCGGAAAGATGCTATATATAGGGGTTATATTTATTTAAAAATTAAACGATATGGCCCACTTTCAATTCCAACCTACCTGCAGCTATAAGAAGTTTATGTACCAAATTTCAGCAATTTTACTCCATTATCAGCTATAAGGAGTAACTGTATTAAATTTCAGTCATCTAGCCCAATTATTTTAGATTGTAGGGTGATTACAACAGACGGACAGGATTAAATCGTCTTAGAATTTTACTACAATTAAGAATATATAGTATATGTTCTTTATGGGGTTTCACATCAATATTGAGAGTTGTTACAAACGGAGTGGCGAAATGAATATACCCTTACCACCCTACGATGGAGGGTATAATCCAGTAATACTGTTACAAGTTCTATATGGTGCCCGGATAAAAGCAATATGAACCCTTCCCTTGTTTATTGTGTCCATGTTGGTTGGTTGCTTTCTCGACCATGAGGAGGTAAGGTTTAGTTTGTTTACGCTTTTCGGCACTGCCTCATTTTTTGGCAGTGATTCATTTTCATTCTTCCTTTCACTGCCCTTCCACCTCCAGTAAAAGTTCTTGGAATTTGGTGTTATTGTTTATCACCCCCATTTTATATTGATTCATTGTGTCGAACTTCCTATTTTGATCACCATCTTTGGTGGGAACTTAATGCTAAATTGGTTATACTATCGGTAAGTTGGTGTTTGCCAACATCCCTGCCAATGGGGGGTTTTTCAATCTTAAAAATGATAGTCCAACATCCTTGGAGTCTGGGTCTATGCCAAACAAAACGTTGGACAAATGTAGTAACAAGTTTTTTATTTACAAAATTACCAAAGGCCTGAATAGCTTAAGAAAACCAATAATAAACTCCAAACTGACAAAAACATACATTACAAAATATTTTATGTTATTTTAAAAAAACTTAATTTTTGTAAATTTGTGTAGAAAGAAAATGCAATGTATCGCAAACTATTAACGATAATGCGTTAATTTTTTTGTTAGGTAGGTAGGATAGTGGTCTTTAAGAAATGGTATACTGTGCTACTGTACAGTTTACACCCCTGCAAATAATAAAAGAAGCACTTACAAAAGAATAACATTATAAGAACTTCCAAATCATAAGTATGAAAATTGTTTGGGCATTTAATGAAGTTCTTCTAAATAACTTACCAAAATGTAATTTTGGAGTATACATTTTTAACCGTACAATCAAAACTATTGGATGTAAAATAAATTTTCTAAAGTGATAAAAAGTCGGCAACATAGGTCCTAGTATTATGACACTCCACCCTGCTGAGTTTGATGATGAAATGATTGAATGTGAAATACGGCTTCTATAGTGCTAAGGGGCCAAATCGGAAGAAATATATTGTATATGGCGGCTAAATCTAAATGTAAACCAATTTTCTTCAAATTTAGTATTGTCAACTTGTACATCAAGAACTTCTTTCTGGCCAATTTTATATAAATCGATTAAAAATGTTGCATATGTAGTGTATATATGGGTAGGTCTTTCCCAAGTGCCACAGGCCTAAAATTAGATCTTTCTCAAATTCTCAGAAAATGTTGCTCTAGTATGTGGGAGTAATGACCCACAATATAAAAAAAATTAAATGAAAATTGGAGGCAGGGGGCGAGGTCAAATTTCAGAAACATCGATCTTTTGGGATTTTTAAGTTAATTTCAATGCTACAAGGCATAAGACATTAAAAATAGAAAATATCGTTTCTTAAAGCATTTTCCGCGTACTTTTCATAAAAAATACTAATTTTGTTTTGATTTTTTTTTTCGGTCACTTTTCGCGGAAACAAAAATATTAATTGCGATATCTCAGAATCGATCCATTTTTTTTCCTTAAATTTGTTAAAAAAAATGGTCCATATGTACTCTACCGATGGTGTAAATTTTGGAGTGGGGACGACATAGGTTCAGAAGTTACATTATAATAACTGAAAATGTTCACCAAATAACAAAGAAAAAATATTAAAAAAAATCAACAAACAAAATGTAGTTGAAAACACATACGTACAAATATTTTTTCTTTGTAATTTGGTGAAAATTTTCAATTATTATAATGTAACTTCGGAACCTACTCCAAAATTTACACCATCGGTAGAGAACATAAACGGTCTATCTTTTCTCCAAATGCACAAAGGTATAATACCCTGTACCACAGTGTGGTGTAGGTTACAATTAAAAAAATTTTACAGAAATTATGGGCATTACCTATACCCTATACCACAGGGTATAATAACTTTGTGCATTTTTTTGTAACATCCGAAAGGAGAAGAGATAGAGACAAAGATAATCGGTTGACATGTAGGTATAGTACCAATATATATGCTTCATTCGATTATATGTTTATACCCTACACCACACTGTGGTACAGGGTATTATGACTTTGTGCATTTGTTTGTAACACCCAAAAGGAGAAGAGATAGATCCATTGTTTATTATACCGATCGACTTGTAATCACTTTCTGAGTCGATTTAGCTATGTCCGTCTGTCTGTCCGTCTGTAGATGTATTCTTGTAATCAAAGTACAGGTCGCAATTATTGCCCGATCTTGAACAAACTTTGCACATATCTTTTTTTGGCCCAAGGACGATCCCTATTTGATTTGGTTAAAATCGGTTCAGATTTGGATATAGCCCCCATATATATGTTACCCCGATTTGACATGTAAGCGCTGTAAAAACTTTATTTTATATCCGATCAGTATGAAATTCAGCAAAAAGAGGTCTCTTATTATATTATTGAACACTGTTAAATTTGGAAGAAATCGGTTCAGATTTAGATATAGCCCCCATATATACGTTACCCCCGATTTCACATGTAAGCGCCGTAAAAAATTTATTTTATAACCGATCAGTGTGAAATTCGGCAGAGAGAGGTTTCTTATTACATGAAGGAATACTACCAAATTCGGAGAAAATCGGTTCAGATTTAGATATAGCCCCCATATATATGTTACCCCCGATTTTACATGTAAGCGCTGTAAACAGTGTATTTTTAATCCGATCAGTACGAAATTCGGCAGAAAGATGTTTCTTATTACAAGAAGTAATACTGCCAAATTTGAGGGAAATCGGTTCAGATTTAGATATAGCCCCCATATATGTATATGTTACCCCCGATTTGACATGTAAGCGCTGTAGAACTGTATTTTAAATCCGATCAGTAAAAAAAAATGTCAGAAGAGGTTTCTCATTACATGAATTAACACTGGCAAATTTGAGGGAAATCGGTTCAGATTTAGATATAGCCCCCATATATATGTTACTCCCGATTTAACATGTAAGCGCTGTACAATCTGTATTTTATATCCGATCAGTAAAAAAATCTACACAAAGAGGTTTCTTAATTTATGAAGGGATACTTCCAAATTCAGAGAAAATCGGTTCAGATTTAGATATAGCCCCCATATATATGTTACCCCCGATTTGACATGTAAGTGCTGTAGAGACTGTATTTTATATCCGGTCAGTACGAAATTTGACAGAAAGAAGTTTCTTTTTACATGAATGAATATTCAAGGAAAATCCGTTCAGATTTATATATAACCTCCATATATATGTTCCTCCTGATTTGGTATCAAAGCGCTATAGAAGTTGCATATTTGCATATTTGTGATATGCAAAAAAATTGTGCGGTATATGAATCAAAAATGTGAAATTTTAGAAGGATATGTCAATACTATTTAAAAAATCATGGCACAAAAATTTATGATTTCAAAAATCATCCAAAAAAGTGCCTATATATGTATATGGAAAGTATGGCGTAATTCCAAACGAAACCGACCCACTCTGAATATTTATGAATTTAGATTTCGATGAAATTTTACACGCGTATACTACAAGACAATGCGGAATTATGACCAAATTCAAAGCAGTTTAGATTTTATAGGGTGACAAATTGGTCATCTAAACATTTTTTTACAAATTTAGCTATTTTGAAGCCGATATTACTTTCTAACGGAATATCAGATTTGAATGATATACAGTATATACTAGTTAATAAAATATTGGACCCTTTATACTATAAACGGTCTGTAAATCGTGGAGGCGGCAATGTCATGGTCTGCGGATGTTTTTCCGGTAACGTGGTTGGACCCCTCTATATAATAAACGGAATAAATAACAGGTTTATGTACTGCGAAATCTTGGAGAATTCCATGAATGTTGCTCTATTACGACAATTTCAACACGACAACCACCCGAATTATACCGCGAAATGATTAAATGATTGAGTTAGAAAGGAAGGGGTTGACGTTATGGAGTGGCCAGCACAACCGTAGACTTGAATCCCATTGAAAATTACTGCGAAATTCTCAACAAAGAGATAAGTCGAGACAGCGTAGGTGGAGATAAAAATAAGCTACTTCAGGCTATTGCAGATGCTTAGAACTCCATAGATACAAAGATAACAAAAAATCATATTGATTTCGTGCAAAAATAAGCAACGCCGTCCTTGATAATAAATAGTTTGCCACAAAATCATAGTAGAAATGCATAGTCCAATATGTTTTGTCATGCGAATTTTAGACCTTTTTGTTGTTTTGTGAAATAAATTTTTAATTTCAAATAACTTAAGCAGCCAAATTGCAATTTGTTTGTTAAATTGATGCAATTTCTTAGGTAATAGGTACAATTTTTGAAATATATCATTGATAGTTTTCAGGTTTTGGCGATTGAACAGAAGTATAAAGTTAGTCCACGATGTATTGTCCTATACTGTATGTGTCATTTGAAAGATTTAGAAAGCCTCTCTAAGAATTATAAATTAAGTAACGAAAATGTCCTTAATCCTGGATTATCCTGAAAAGTTCTAACGATAACCCTGGAAAGGAGTGACCGAATGACTTAAAATTTCGCACGTTGTAATATTTTATTCAAACCCAGTTTATGTTTGATGGACAACCATATTAGCCTAATCTTTGTGGTACCTCCCCCACAAATGGTTAACATTTTTGGGCTTGTTAATATGGGAATTCTGACCATGAGTAGTATAGAAAAATATTGACCATTTTTTATAAAAAAATTAAGGAAAATAATTAGATCGAATCTGAGATATCACAATTTATATTTTTATTTCCGCGAAAAGTGACCGAAATAAACTGTTTTAGATAAAGTTAGTATTTTTTATGTAAAGTACGTGGAAATAGATTTAAGAAATGATATTTTCCATGATACAATTAGAAGGTAGCCGCAGTAGCCCAACAACAACAAAATATCAACTCTGTTCATACCTCGGGTGTTTTTGGCTGTCAAAACGTAGATGACAAATTGAATAGAAGTGTCAAAACTACATCATTCATTTTTGACACAATAATAAAAAATAAAATTGGAAGAATTCGAGAATGCTGTAAATAATTTTCTTTTTGTGAAAATTGTGCTAAGAACGTAACATATGCTCGTGCAACATACAGTCGTGTGCAATGAAATAGAAACATTTTTAAATTAAGAAAAACAGCCAAAATAATTATCATTTAAACTTAAAATAACACAAAGAACTACAAATATAAAAAATTCCCTGGATTTGGTTGTGAACAAAAGGTCTTGCTTGGAATGTTCTTAGGCAATTCAATTATTGTCCACAGCGAATCCTGATGTTACTTGGCAAATTCCAACCTTCTTTTTCTTATCGTTTAGAAATATACGGTACTTTTCGGGCACCTTTCGCTTTTAAATCGTTTTTAATTAACATTTTTATTATTGCAGAGGTGTCAAAGGATGTTGAGAGGAAATGGTGGGAAATATTGTAACGTATAACAAAATATCTAAAAAACAAGAAAAATCAATATTAAAAAATAAAAATTTCCAAACCAAAAAAATTGCAGAAATGTAAGAAATGGTCCTTTCGTTACATCTTATGTCCTAACAAGAAGTTCGAAATGGACTTTGCCACCTCTGCAATAATAAAAATGTTAATTAAAAACGATTTATATTCAAAAGGTACCCGAAAAGTACCGTATCTTTCTAAACGACACGAAAAAAGAAGGTTGAAATACGCCAAGGAACAGTGTAATTCATTGTGTTATTTATTTTATGTTTTTAATTATCACACTGATGCTTGAATTTGATAGTTTTTTATTGAAAATGAAAAAAATCAACTAAAAGTAAAAAAAGATTTTTTTTGACGAGTTTTCTTACTTTGAAAATGTTTGATGGGGGTCTCTATTTCATGCACACCAGTTTGGTCGACTCTAGTATAGGGGAAAACCTCTTAGGTCGGCCAGTAAAGAAGAAGACCACAGTAGTCGACTCTAGTATAGAGGAAACGACAGTGGTCGACTCTAGTATAGAGGAAGACCTAAGAGGTCGACTCTAGTATAGAGGAAGACCACAGTGGTCGACTATAGTATAGAGGAAGACCACAGTGGTCGACTATAGTATAGAGGAAGACCACAGTGGTCGACTATAGTATAGAGGAAGACCACAGTGGTCGACTATAGTATAGAGGAAGACCACAGTGGTCGACTATAATATAGAGGAAGACCATAGTGGTCGACTATAGTATAGAGGAAGACCACAGTGGTCGACTATACGAGGGCTGCTGAATATATTTCTGGCCTAATAATGAAAATGCGAATATTTATCATCAAAAATGGTTTTATTTTTTTTTTTTTCAAAGTATTCTCCAGCTTGATTTGTACACTTCAGCATGCACTCAAACCAATTGTCGAAGCACTTTTCCCACTCCGATTGAGACACCTCCAAAACATGGTTTTTGAACGCTTCAACAGCTGCTTCAGGCGTCGAAAAACGTTGACCAATCAGTTTTTTCTTGATGTTAGTGAATAAGAGGTCATTGGGTGTCTAATCAGGGCTGTACGGCGGATGACCCATCAATTCGACGTTTTGGCCGGTCAAAAAGGCGCTAGTTTGAGCCGATTTGTGAGAGCTCGCATTGTCATGGTGCACAATGATTCGTCTTCTCTTGTTCGTTTTTGGAATTTCTCCGAAGCCTTCAGGCAAACAAATTGTGGTGTACCACTCAGAATTGACCGTCCTACGTTGCTCAAGCGGATTAGTCGCCACATGACCAGTTTTGCCGAAGAAACAGGCGACCATTTGCTTCGAAGTGCTTCTTCCACGAACAACTTTCGTTGGATTTAGCTCGTCTTTGAAGACCCACACGGTCGATTGCTGTTTTGTTTCGGGCTCATACGCAAACATCCAAGATTCGTCACTTGTGACGATCCTATAAACGTATTTTGAAGCACCGCGATCGTATTTTTCAAAATTTCTTTGCACCAATTGACACGAGCCTTTGTTTCAGCGATTGTCAAATTGTGCGGGATCCAACGAGAACAAACCTTTTTTACGGCCAGGTGTTCATGCAATATCAAATGTATGCTGGTGGAAGAAATGCCCAAGGATGCCTCTATCTCACGGTATGTCACATGACGATCTTGCATTATCAGTTCACGCACGGCATCAATGTTCTCTGGCACAACGGCCGTTCTTGGACGACCTTTGTCTTTGAGCGAGCGTCGGACACGATTGAATTCATTAAACCAGTTTTTCACAGTGCTTTTGAATGGTGCTTCATCGCCATACAAAGATTTAAGTTCATCGATGCACTCTTGTCGTGATAATCCACGTCGAAAGTTGTGAAATGGCAAAACTGATTTTTTTTTGATAACGATATTTTTAATTTTGAACAAACCAAACGTAAACATAGCAAATGTCAACGATGAATTTGACTCTCACTTGACAACCAAAAACACCCTCTAGAAAAAATTTTAAACAGCTGATTGCTGTAGACTGCCTTATGATTATACCATGATATTTTCTATTTTCAATTTCTTATGCTTTGTAGCATTAAAATTAACTTCAAAAAAACCGTTACAGACGAAAAAACAATCAATTTTTCTGAACTTTGACCTCGCCCTCTTCCTCCAATTTATATTTATTTTTTTTAATATTGTGGGCTTTACTTCCGCATTGTCTTTTAATATATGCGTTCAAAATTGCATCCAAATCTACATATGTAAATATTCAGAGTGGGTCGGTTTCATTTGGAATTACCCCATACTTTACATATATTTAGGCAATTTTTTTTTTGATTATTTTTAAAATCACACATTCTTAATTTTTGTGACACGATTTTTCAAATAGTATTGACATATCCTTCTGAAATTCTGCATTTTTGATTCGAATATCGCCAAAAAAATTTTGCATATTTTGCATATTTGTGCATATATTTTACATATTTTGTGCATATTTTTTTGCATATTTTTGATATGCTCTCAAATTATTTAAATTTGGGTGATGAAACGTCTAAATACAAATTTTGGTTCAAATCGGATGAAAATTTAAAGATATGCAATAATCCGAGGTCTAGTTATCATCTCACGATAGCGAACACCATTCACAGTAACTGCCTGACCGGCATCATTTCGAAGAAGTATGGCCCGATGACGTCGCCAGCCCATAAGCCGCACCAAACGAACTGGGCGAGCATGCACAGGTGTTTTCACATCTCCTACAGACCCGGTTTGCTGAAATTTGCACACAATTCTCCCGATTGTGGACACATTTGGTCGATTATGCTGATCAAAAATACATCACGAAGTGTACGAAATGCATTTTGATTTGAACGCCCATTTTCGTAAAAGGCTTAAAAAACTTTAACGCGTTGCTCAATTATGTATCTTTCCATGTTCAAATTGAGTTAGTCTGAAATTGAGAAATGTCAAATGAATTGCAGAAAAAAAACTTGACGTTTAGGTGTAGTTCACATTCAACATCGGTCCTTACAATTTAACCACCCTTTATATAGGACCGTTGTTCACTTTGGCCAATAGTTTATACACTCCTATGTTAGGTTCATAAAAATACTTCAACAGCGTTTTGTTATGAATTGAAAATCCTTTTTTAAAACTCAAATCGAAACTGATAAAAATTTTTCTATTTTATAATCTTAAAATGTACGTACGTTTATTTATATTTTTACTTATAGCTCCTATCGATGTCAGACAGTTTTCAAAGGCTACTATAGATGCAACCAAACCATTGGCATTTCCTGGAGATTTTAACACGAATCCTGTAGTTTATACAAATTGGTTGAGTTTGGGAACTGCACCAAATCTAATGGCTCACTTTAATTATTGTCAGAACCATTTTGTAAAATTGCAAGGTACGTTTTTCCTTTTTGTTTGGAAAACATTAAATAGTTTAATAAAGTTTTATTTTGCAGCAAAACGGTTCCGCAAGCAAGGGATAGAACGCAAACCCAGGCAGGCATACAGCACCAAACAACTAGAAAGATTGGAAAGTGAATTTAAAGAAGACAAATACCTAAGCGTCAGTAAACGTATGGAACTTTCGAATTCTTTGAACCTTTCTGAAGTTCAAATCAAGACTTGGTTTCAAAACAGAAGAACTAAATGGAAAAAACAACTCACATCCCGGCTGAAAATTGCACATAGACAGAGTGTGTATGAAAACACTCTCTATTTGTCGTCTACCGTTGCTCATACTACAAATTCCCAATCGTCACCCTCAACGGGGCACTCAATATTATCACTTCTTCCCCCACATTATGTACCCGAATTTTGTACCAATAACCACTTAAGCAATATATCACCATATCCAGCTAATGTAATTGCTCCCCATAATTTTAACAGCACATTAGGCAATGTACCATCGCATAAAATGACCAACGGTTTCCCCCATAAATCGAATACATAGCCAATGCAATTAGTGCATTACACCGGGCGACACGACTTTCTCCTAAGAACGAGATAGAAGTGAAACTATAGGCCAACAGTATTACAATGTGACTTGACAAATATGCATATCAAATGAAAGGGAAGAATCCCTGCTTTTGATAAAAATTTGAAATAAAATAATTTTCCAAGGACAATTAAAAGATTTGTGTGGGGGGTAATAGAAGGGGCGTGGCAATAACGCCCACTTTTTACTGGACTTTAGGTACTATACCAATATGGCATTAATGTTATTAGCTGTGAACATTTTGTACAAATTGGTCCCTTTGTGTGGGAGGTACCAAAAGAGGCGTTGCATTTTCGCCCATTTTTGTTCAGCTTACAGAGACGTTAAAAAGATTACTCTGTTTGAAATTTTACAGGATACCCATCAGTAGTTTAGAAGCTATAAGAGTTTTAACATGCCACACAATTTTAACCAGTTGTGGGGGAGGTACTACAAGGAGTAGGCCGATATGGTTTTTCATCAGACATAAACTGGGTTTGAATAAAAAATTATAACGAACGAAATTTTAAGTCATTCGGTCACTCCATTTTAGAGTTATCATTAGCACCATTCAGTCGAACTGACAGACGGACGGAGACTAATAAATTCATATTTTTTTAACCCATTGAGGACCCACTCCGACATTTTTTACATTTTGTGGGTTATTTTTAAAAATAAAACGAAAAAATGGAAGATATGATTTTCAGGATAATCAATTTTAGTCCTTTTGATGTCCTTAATAGACAAAAATTATATAATATATAATTCTTAGAGAGAATACTAATTTCTTTCAAATGGTACCTATATCATTCGAATATGATATTCCGTTCAAAAGATATGCAGGCTTCAAAAAGGCTATATTTGTAATAAAATGTTGTAGGTGACCAACTTGGGCACCCTATAAAATCAAAACCGTTACGAATTTAGGCAATCGGTAAAAGGTAGTAAGTCTGCATGGCCTTCTAGTATATGCGTGTAAAATTTCATTGAAATCTTAATCCATAAATATTCGGACTGGGTCGGTTTCCTTTGGAATTACCCTATTAGAACAAAATATATTTGCGAACTGACTTTCACAAATAAAATATGTGTTCGTTTAAGAAGGTTTTCAAATATACGTATTTTATTTAAAAACGATTTTTAAAACTTTTTTGACTTTTTCGAATTTTACTTAGTTTTTCCTAGATTTCGTGTATTATTTTATAGTTAAAAATGTCTTAAGCAGCATTAGCTTTAGTTTTACAGCACTAATTTTTAATTTATTCCAATTCATCAATGCAATTTATAGTTACGAAATATTTTACGATTTAAACTTTAATTAAATTTTACAAATATATAAAATTTATAAAAAAATCCCTTTTTGAACTTCTGAGAAATAGAAAACTTGCCTTTAAATTAAGGCATTGATACATTGTCAAAATACTTAAATACAATTAATCTTTGTTACTTCCAAATAAAAATATTACGATGGGAACATACGAGGGTTGCTATTTATATTTCGGTCCTGGCAAGTGCTTCTTCCACGAACAACTTTCGTTGGATTTGTCTCGTCTTCGAAGACCCACACGGTCGATTGCTGTTTTGTTTCGGGCTCATACGCATAGATCCAAGATTCGTCACCAGTGACTATCTTATAAACGTCTTTGAAGCATCGCGATCGTATTTTTTCAAAATTTCTTTGCACCAATCGACACGAGCCTTTTATTGAGCGATTGTCAAATTGTGCGGGATCCAACGAGAACAAACATTTTTTACGGCCAAGTGTTCATGCAATATCGAATGTATGCTGGTGGAAGAAATGCCCAAGGATGCCTCTATATCACGGTATGTCACATTACGATCTTGCATTATCAGTTCACGCACGGCATCAATGTTCTATGGCACAACGGCCGTTCTTGGACGACCTTCGTCTTTGAGCGAGCGTCGGCCACGATTGAATTCGTTAAACCAGGTTTTCACAGTGCTATAGGATGGTGCTTCATCCCCATACAAAGATTTAAGTTCATCGATGCACACTTGTCGTGATAATCCACGTCGAAAGTTGTGAAAAATGATCGCACGAAAATGTTCACGAGTTAATGCCATTTTTTTGCCAAATTGATTTTTTGAAGTCACTGCACGGGCCAAGATCACCATTTTTGATATGTTTGAATCGAAAGAAAATATATTTGGAACACACATTTTTAAATGTTTTATATTTCTGAGTAAATAAATTTTATTTGAAAATCAATAAAATTTACTTGGAACGCATATATTAATGTATTACAACAAAATATATTTGCAAACTAATTTTCTCAAATAAAATATGTATTTATATACAAATAAAATTATTGGTTAGGAATATCTTCAAATATATATAATTTAAAAAAAGTTTTTCAAAACTTTGTTTAATTTTTATAATTTCATTTTTAATTTTTCCTTCGTTCCGAACTATTTCTCCCAGTCAAAACTACCATTAACAGCATCAAATTCTGCTTTAAGCGACTCATTTTAAATTTCTGAGTATTTGATGTCAGCATTTTTTCAATCCTTCCAGTAAATTAATGTTATCAAAATTTCAAAAAAATTATCATTAAATTACCGAAAAACTTAACACATTTCGGAAATTCGAAATTTTCGGAATACTTAAATTTAAACACATTTTTGTTTCGGAATTAAAAATCCCAAATAAAAGGTATTAGGGTGGAAACAAGGATTTGTTTAGAACAACATCTTTCCAAATATATAATTTTTGTGTGTACAAAATATTATATATTTAGAGTGTACCATAAACATATATATGTTGCAAGCCGAATATGTTTGGGACAATATACTACAGAAGCGATTTTTTTTCGGCGTGTGTAAACAACACAAATGATGGTCGTACGTCAAAACGTTCTGAGTACGGTTATGCTAAAAATGCCAAACTTTCCAATGGAAATGTCTGATGGCGCCAGATATATATATATATATATATATATATATATAACAACCCTCGTAGTTCCGTTTAGAACAATATCCTACCACACATATAATATTTGTGTGTGTCAAATATTATATATTTGAGTGTACCTTAAACATACGTTAATTTCAAGCAGAATATGTTTACTACAGACGCTATTTATCCCCTCACCTTAGAGAGGAGGGTATATATCATTTGCTATGAGCCAAAAGTGTAACACATCGAAGGAGTGTCCTAAGACCCTAAGTATGTTCGGCGAATATCCGTTTTGGGTCATTTTAGGTCGAATGAGCAATGTCCGTCCGTCTGTCTATTTGTCTGCTGGCTGGTGCGCACGATAACTCTCGAAAGGAGTAACCGATTGACTTCAAATTTGGTATGTGGTAATATTTTCTTATATCTCCGGCTAAGTTCGAAGATGGGCCATATTGGTCCACTCCTTCTAGTACCTCCCACACTAAGGCTTAACATTTAGTGAAATATTGATTATTTGATAACTTCTATACTACTTAGTTAAATCCTCTGAAATTCTACACATAGTATTAGTTTATTAGTCACTATTACCTCGAGAAAAATTACCGAAGTTGCCTTGCCCGTTTTGGTACCTCCCACACAAATGGACAATTTTGAACAAAAAGTTAAAAGCTTATAACTTTATTACCAGTACATACAAAGGCTTGAAATTTTGTACAGTGTAATGGTTTAATAGTACCTAAAATACAGTGAAAAATGGTCAGTATTGCCACACTCCTTTTGGTACCTCCCACACAAATAGACCTGTTTGTACCAAAAGTTAACAGCTTTTAACTTTAATACCAGTGCATATAAATACTTGAAATTCTGTACAGTGAAATGCTTTTATAGTACCAAGAGTCCAGAGAAAAATGGGCGTTATTGGCACGCCCCTTTGGTACCTCCCACACAATGGCAAATTTTTGTACCAAGAGTGAACAGCCTTTGCTTTAATACCAGTACATGCAAATATTTGAAAGTTCGTACAGTGCAATGCTTTTATAGTACCTAGAGTCTTGAGAAAAGTGGCCGTTATTGGCACGCCCCTTCTTGATCCCACAAACAAATGGATAATTTTACACCATAAGTTAATAGCTTATAACTTTTATACCAGTGCATATAAATACTAGAAATTTTGTACAGTGTAATGCTTTTATAGTACCTAGAATCCAGAGAAAAGTGACCGTTATTAGGACTCTCCTTCTGGTACCTCCCACACAAATGGACCATTTTGTAACAAAAGCTTTTAACTTTTACACCAGTGCATACTTTAAAGTTATTAAAGGCAATTTAAATTGATAACAATTTAATTAAAACAACAAAATAAATCAATTTTCTAATATTTTTTGGGACGCAAGTTGAGGGGATTCATAAGTCGGTTTACCCGACTGAGCTTTCTTACTTGTTTTTTTAGCGTGTGTATACAATTGAATATATAGGCAACTAGTAGGAAAGCAATGTACTAAAAAACTGTGCATGCTGTTTATCTACTGTTGGCCTTCAGTTTCACTTCTATATGGTCTCGTTCTTAGGAGGGTGAAAGTGTTCGCACGGTGTTATTAATTTTCAATAACAAAACGAAATACAACATATCTGTATCTAATAAAAATCTATATGTATGACGTGTTAATGTCTGATGATTACAAAATAGTCGATATTTTTATTTCTATAGATAAACTAGTTCTTATATTCTATAGATAAACAAGTTTTTTATTAATTTATTGAAATCGTATATTAGATTTCAGAATAGATTGTACTACAGATTTGGGAAAGATTAGACAGAAGTTTTGGTCACGTATTTAAAAAAATTAATTACCTTTATAATACAATTAATCTGATGTAAATGTATAAAGCAAATCTTGAAAATGCTCTGTTAACTCAAGACAGACTGAACATAATTTTACAAGATCGACTATTTTATATATTAAAATGTTCGTCTAGGTCAAAGTAAAGGATGTTTCTTGTGAAGGAGAATTTAAAATCAGCAATCAGTAGTCTGTGTCACAGTCGACTTGACAGTTGTTTTAAAGATAGTTTGGTTTGTCAAACCATCGTGACTGTACTCATACTGATCCAACGTTTGTTAATTGTCTAATTTTTTGAAAATAGAGGAAAACAAAGCTAAAGACTGGCGGAGCTGACTATATGATACCGTACCGTTGTAAAACACGAATAAGCACACACAGGGCCGTGCGCAGGGTTTTCCAACAAGAGGTGTTATTTTGGTATTCAAAGAAAAATGCGATTTTTTGAGATAAATGATCGGATGTTTATTTCATAATAAAGGGGAAAGTATGCCGCTAATAATGAAAAACAACATCAGCCATATGGCCGCCACGACTACGCTTACAGGACCATAGCCCTTTCATGAAATTTTCCATAACCATATCGCAAAGTGGCTGCCCTATATCCTCGGTAGACCTTATCTTCACGTGGCCCCAAAGGAAGATGTCGCAATGTGTTAAATCACAAGATCTCGGTGGCCAATTGTGATCACCTCTTCGAGAGATAACGCGGTCCGGAAACTTTTCTCGTAACAGAGCAATGGTTTCGTTGATTGTGTGGCACGTAGCTCCGTCTTGTTGAAATTAAACGTTGTCCAGATCAATACCATTCAACTCCGACCATAAAAAAATCATTAATCATCTCTCGATAGCGCAATCCATTCATCGTAACTGTTGATCCAACCCAATTTTCGAAAAAGTAAGGTCCAGTGACCCCGCCGGACCATAAACCGCACCAAACAGTCACACGTTGAGGATGGAGAGGCTTCTCAACAATAACTCTTGGGGTTTCCGAGCCCCAGATGCGACAATTTTGCTTGTTGACGTAGCCACCGAGGTGGAAATGGGCCTCATCAGTCATGATGATTTTTCGATGGAATTCCGGATCATTTTCATGCATTTCAAGGACCCAATCAGCAAAGACACGACGTTGTTGATGATCGGCCGGCTTGAGTTCCCAGCAAAAAAAGATCATCCAAAGAAGCAATAAAAATCCCCAACTTATGATCCGGAAGTTGTTCTAATTTGGATTTTCACCAATGAATTTAACAAGGGGTTGTCGCGCCGGGGAAGTACTTCTTTGTCACCACTTTTGCACAACGCCTTTTAAAGCCCTGCAAGATTTGCTTTTTTGGTGTTGTATTTATTTCATGAATGTATGTCGTTCTTATTAACATCTTTGGGTCCAGAGATCTCTTATTTTAAAGGAATACAAATGTTGACATGGGAAGGGAACGTATAAATAATATACTATTGGCCAAAGAGATAAAGGATCATATATATGTAAGTATGTTTAGGACATTTCATGATGTTTGTAATCTGCATGTTGTAGCTGGCTCTTGAAAAGTGTGACCGAATGACCCCATAGTACACTATGGGGTCATTCGTAACATTTTCGCAAATGATCAACATTCTCACTAATAAAAAAGTATTTTTATTTTACACTGTAATACATAGCACATTTGTGCGGCGCTATATATTTTCCCGGTTCAGATAGTAGTAAAGTACCACAGTGTGGTACAGTAAGTATAGTATTTTTAATTACCATAATTTCTTTTAAAATTATTTAATTATAACCTACACCACACTGTTGTACAATTTATTATAATGTTATGCATTTGTTTCTAACACCCAAAATGAGAAGAGATATATAGAACAATCGTTAATTATACCAATCGACTTAGAATCACTTTCTGAACCGATTTCGCTATGTCAGTCTGTGCATGCATTCTTGTAATCAATGTGCAGGTCACAAATATAGTCCGATCTCAAAGAAATTTTGCACATATCTTTATTTTGGGACAAGACAATTCGTATTGAAATTGAAAGACAATCCGTATTTTGATATAGATCCTGTTTCTGTAATTTATTTTCTTTCTTTTACGGCGAACGATCAAAAATCTCTCTACTATTTGAAGGATTTTTTAATCCGAGAAATAAACGGTCACTAGAAGAAAATCAGCATACTTTGAAATGACTTTATGTTATTTTAATCGACTATGAAAAAGTCGACTTTTAGGTCCGATTAATCGACCTAGTCGATTGAAACGAAATTTGGTTGACGAAAAAGTCGAAAGTCGACTAGCTTCCAGAACCATTCACTAATTCTGATATAGCCGCCATATAAATATATATTTCTTCCCTTTAGAACTATAAAAACAGTATTTTACATATATTTCATAGCCCTCATATATATGTTCCTTCCGATCTGGACTTTTATCACTTCAGAAGCTTTATTTTACATCCAATCGTTTTGAAATTATGCATTCTAGGGTTATTAATTTGTATTCCGAAATTACATTTTGGTTAGTTATTTAGAAGAACTTCATTAAATGCCGAAAAAATTTTAATACTTATGATTTGGAAGTACTTATAATGTTATTCCTTTGGAAGTACTTCTTTTATTTTTTGCTGGGTTCTTGTGTTAACTGAACTTTATAAACCTTAAGACCCAAGTCTTTATGCAAGATACGGTGTAATGACGTTTGTGGAATGCCCAATTACAAAAAACGACGAGGAATGCACAAACCTGGGACTTTCTTCAACACTTTGGGCTACAGCAGCAATATTCTCAGTTGAGGCCCAACTATAATATGCATAAGCTAGCTTAAGCAACTGTGCGAATGCATGAAATCATATGTGCCAAACTATAATGTGCTTAAGTGAACTTTTCGTTAAGTTCTCTCAGTTCCCATTTGCTTAAGCAGGGTGCGAAACTTAACTCACATTCCGTACGGAATTGCTTATGCATATTATAGTTGGGCCTTTGTTCTTGAGCGTCGTGCACGGGTTTTATTCTTCACATCACTAACTTGTCCCAACAGCTCGAATTTTTCCACCAATTTCTGTATTGCGGTCCGACAAGGTGCTCCACGACGACCCAAAAATGCTTTAGTTTTGCGAACTGTGACTGCAAGATTTTCACCATTTTTGTAGTGAATTTTAATAATTTCAATGCGTTGTTGAATCGTGTATCGTTCCATTTTTAGTAATGGCGTAGTTTCTACTTGTCAAATGTCAAAGAATAAAACCTTCAAAAGTGACAGCAACCGAAATACCGGGTGATTCAAAATAACACCTCTTGTTGGAAAATCCTGTAAAAAAGTTTTTTATTATAAATCAATGGTTGACATTTTTAATGCATTGACATATGTTTATAGTCATAAACATTAAAAACAAGTAAGACTGATCAGCCGGGTAAACTGACTTAAGAATACCCCAACCTTCAGTCCCAAAAAAAAAATTTCGTAAATATATTTATTCTTTGTTTTAATTAAATTATTATCAACTTAAAATTTAATAACTTTAAAGTATGCACTGGTATTAATATATAATATATTATAAACAGTTAGTTGACTTTTTGTGCAAAATGGTACATTTGTGTGGGAGGTATCAAAAGGGGCATTCCAATGACGCCAATTTTTCACTGAACTGTAAGTACTATAAGAGCACTACACTGTACAAAATTTCAAGGATTTGTATGTACTGGTATTACAGTTATAAGCTGTTAACTTTTGGTGAAATAGGGTTCATTTGTGTGGGAGTACCAAAAGGGGCGTGGTAAATTCGCCATTCTTGAGGTGATAGCGACTAATAATTTCAGCGACTGGAATTTCAGAAGATTCGAGTAAGTTGTATATAAGTTATTAAAGAATAAATATTTAACTAAATGTTAGCCCTTTGTGGGGGAGGTACTAGCAGGAGTGGACCAACATGGTTTATCTTCGAACTTAGCCGGTGATAGAGAGAAATATTACCGCACACCAAATTTGTCAATCGGTTACTCCTTTCGAGAGTTATCGTACGCACCAGCCAGCAGACAGACAGACAGACGAACATTGCTCAAATGACTTCAAATTACCCAAATCGAATTTCCACCAAACAAACTTGGGGTCTCGATGTGTTACACTTTTGGCTCGTAGCAAACAACATATACCGTCCTCTCTAAGGTGAGGGGATAAATACTTAGGTAATATTTTCAATAAGAATTATTTAAAGACAAGACTATAGAGTCTACCCTGTGTGTTTTTTGAGTAAAAAATTTACTACTGAAAATTAATGTTTTACTTAAATTGTATGTTAAGAACAAAAATGTTGGACATATCTTTAGCTAATTTTAATCTATCTGTACACGCTGAAAAAAAATCGCTTCTGTAGTATATTGTCCCAAACATATTCGGCTTGAAACATATATATGTTTAGGGTACAATCTAAACATATAATATTTGGTACACCCAAAAATTACATATTTGGGAAGATATTGTTTTAAACAAATCTTTGTTTACATCCCAATATGTGTTTATTTTGGACTATTTTTTCCGAAACAAATATTTATTTACATCAGAAAATACCTAAATTGTGTTAAATTTTTCAGTAATTCAATGTAAATTTTGTACAAGTTTTTCATGTCGTAAAAATAAATAATAGTAATAAATAAAATCGTATAATCTTGGATCGATATATATTGCTTGGAGGATTGACAACTAATGATGGCTTGGAATATTGAGAAATTTTAAATGATTGAAAGCTAATGCGGAATTTGGTATCATAACTGGGAGGTTCATTTCGAAACCAAAAAAAAATTAAAACTGAAATTCGAAAAATTCAAAAAAGTTTCGAAAATCTTTTTAAATAAAATATAGTTGGAGAAATTCCTAAACAATTATTTTATTTGTATTTAAACACATATTTTATTTGAGAAATTTAGTTTGCAAAAATTTTATGTTGTAATATAATAATATAGGAGTTCCAAATATATTTTATTGGTTTTCGAATAAAATGTATTTGCTCAGAAATAGATAATATTTAAAAATTTGTGTTCCAAATATATTTTCTTTCGATTCAAACATATCAAAAAAGGCGATTTTGCCCCGTGTATCTAAATAAAATATTAATTCAAATAATATATTACTTGTATTAATAAATTGACACGACGAGGCGAAACAAAAAAATTGTCTAATATGGCGTTAAAATCTACAGGAATGTCTCGATGAATATTCAGGGATGCCAATCCGTTTTTTTTTAGTCATGGTTGACCGCAACTAATTTTTCAGCCGACGCAATGTTGAAAAGGAGTGTTCGTTTGTCGCTGTAGTCACAGGTATCACCGCCATCACCGTCAATATTTTGTCAACGTTTGGAAATGCATCTATATTACATAAATCTAGAGCTTCCAGGGAATTTCAGCCATTCCCCACTTCAATTCTTCTTCTCCAAAACTACACTTCACTAAACCACACTTCAAAAGAACTGACAGGCAAAATTGATGAGTATTTTTGAAATAATTGTTTAGAACTTTCTTCATTTAGTATTGTCATTTTAGATGGAAAAAGACATTGGAAATTTGACAGATTTCCACGGTGTTTCAAAAAGCGATCTTCGAGATAAGTGATGAATAAATACAAATATCAAATTCAACGTTTTTATAGCCATCAATGCAGATGTTGTAGTTTTCTGATCAGACCAGGGGGAGTAAATGCATTCCAAAGCCCCGCTAACGGGTATTTCAACAGACTCATGTTGTTCTACTCATCGAGTTGCGCTTTAAGGATTTTGAAAAAGTGGTATATGGTTTGGATAGTGCCGAGATAATTTCTAACTGGGACTACTTTGCATGCGAAACTTAAACCAAGTTGAAGCTGTGAGTTGTGCAATGTGAATAGGCTGTCGCCGTATAAGAGTGTGACAGATACTTATAATTTCATTTTGAAAACGATTTCATATATACATTGCGTTTCGCGTTGAATTTGTCAAGTGACTATTCAAATTTGAACCGTTATCGCCGATACCTTAGCAAGGCTCTAAAATTGCCGTCATTTTGAATAGTTTCATTTCAATCGATTCTGCCTGTATCACAACTTCCTTTTAGTGCTAAGCCTTGTCGAACACAAAACCTTGTTGAACTATTGTTCCAAATGCTTTTCATGAATTTGTAATCGATTACCGATGGACGTAATCGAAACAGTGTACTTCAGCTTTCAATACACTGTTTCTATTGTATTCGAGTGGTGACGAAATACTTCAAGCGCCTTTTTCCAATTAGTAAATGGTCTTGATACCAAGTTTCCTATTTTTTTGGTTATGCACTTCTGTGTCCCTAGGAGCAAATAATACACATATTTTACAGAAAGCACCGACTTTATTCGCGGAGTACGCCAACCATTTTTATTTATGTAACTAAGAATGTTGGAATTTTAAACTTCTTTGCCCAGCCACTGGAAAGCTATAATTTTCTGGAGGAATCCAGATTTTTTCTTGAAGATCTATATATAGTCGATGTTCTCCGAAACTGACTTGTTTACAAATAAACCTATATCATATGGTGATTAGACCATTTATTATTTTTTCGGTACTGATTTCCGGGCCGAAAAAGTTTCCATTTGACATACAAACCTCCAATAAAAAATTTGGTGCCGATTGGATAACGCTAAGGTCTGCCCAAAGTTGTTTGAAAACACATGAACAAAATTTGGGTTTTTATTAAATGTCACATGTTCAAGTAATTAAAAAATATTTTATTAGCATGAAAAGTTTTTAAATGGTCTTTGAATAAAATTTTCTTTCTTACAAGTCGTAAACAATCAAATTCGACCGAGAAACGAAAAAGTTACAGCAGTTTTCATTTGAATTTTACGTCATGACAGGGCATGCATGCACACCGACATGGCCTCTATGTACATATGTAGACGTAAGAGCAATCACAATAAAAAATAGATCATGCTTGTGCATGCATGAAAAAAAAACAACGGATTTGCACGATACTTGATTTTTCGCATCAGCCTGACATTTTTCTACTGGTCAAGTAAGAAAACATAAGCAGAACTTTGCAGCGCGCTATACGGCCAAGCAGCAGGGTCGTTTACAGAACGCGCTCTGCCTCCAGCCTAAGTGAATTGAGAAAGGGACAACTTCGCACAAAATTTAATTTTAGTCATATTCTTATTTGTCTCCATACCGACCACATCCAAAATTGTTACTAGATCCAGTGATAAATTTCGCACCGTAGAATCAGTTGGGCATGTATCACATACAATATCTGGAGCCAAACTGCCGTCAAACAGACAGATATTTCATGATGTGATAACTGTAATGTATAATGCTGCGACGCCTCTGACCACTGTTGGTGAGCTTGTGATTAATCGATCTACACATAAAAATTTTTGGGCGCCCCCGAAATCCCGGCTGGTACTGGAGAAAATATGGCCAAAGTCGTTCATGATACACTCATCAAATACAGGTCAAAACACTGGATCGTGCATTTTGTTGCAAAACAAATTAGATCGAAAATTAATCAAGTTCCCATTTTCTCATCACATGATGGAGATAGTATTGAAACATGTGTTTGAGGTTAAACTTCGGCGACTTGTGGTCCTGAAGTGCCTATTTTTAATCGTTTTGCTGCCGTTTGGCTAAGTCTCGACCACAAATCGTTTAAAAACGGACTCGAAGATCCAACTGTACGCTCAAAAATAAGTAATGCTGTCTGCGAAGTCATTAAGAAATTCTGCATTAAACAGCTAAATGAAACACAAATCCGAGCTGATTACAAGGAACTGTTACAATTAACAATAATGTTTCTTGGTGGTGTCGACACCAACATACCACGCAAGGTTCATGGGAAAAGGCATTTATGCCTTAAAGATATACCTATTTCGAGAGCAGTTTGCATTGACAAAACGAGAGTCCAGTGGGCTACGGAATATATGTATTTTTCTCGTGCGGCTGTATGTCAAAGCGTGGTTTACATGCACAAATGCCATACGAGCACCAAGTCAAGATATACACTTGTTGACAGACTCCATCGCATACGCAGAAATCGACCGAGATGTGTCTGAAGCTGTTTTGAAGAAATGGAAAAATCATTTGTGGTATTTGGCCCCAGAATCAATGGCTTTGGCATTTTTCGATTCGGATGTTTCACTCGAAGAGGAACGAAAAATGGTTAGGCATCTGCAATCAACAGAACCCGTCGTAAATCTGGAAAACGATCGAAAATTCTCCGACCCGAAACTATTGCTGTGTAATAATTTGAGCGATTTCGTCTCATACAAAACCAAACATTTTTTCGGTGCTTTTGGATTGAGTACTGAATTTTTAAAGCATGACCCATCCATTTGGGAAATAAACGAAGATTATCAAGATGCTCTCGATGTTTGTCGTAATCTGTTTGTTGTTAACGACACTGCTGAACGCGGTGACAATTTTATTTTGAAATATTTCCCCCATAAAGTGTGTTCTAAATTTTGAATGAACTTTGGGCAGACCCTAGGGTTATCAGATCGGCACAAAAATTTTTATGGAAGTCTTGTAGGCCAAATGGAAACTTCTTCGGTCCGGAAATCAAAGATCGCAGCAACTTTAACTTTTTGCATCAAGTGCTATAAACGGTCTAATGGTGATACTACGCTTAGGTTACTGGAAGCTATAGAGTTTGATGTTGTTGGCTTTTCCATATGACCATCATTCGTTTCACCGGGCAAGTTACATCTGTGGATAAAAGTAATAGATGCAAGATAATTTCACTGATCTTTCGGCAACGGTTGAAGGGAAGAACTTCGTTTTTTTATTTCAAGTAAACTAAAACTTTTCTAGCAAAAACTTAACAAAATTAATAAATATCTATTAACTTTTCTTACAAAACATGGGGGGTGCATATAACAAAACATGGGGGGTGCATATAACAAATAATCATTAATATGGTACCATACACTGAGAAAAAATATATATATGAGGAAATGATGCAAAAGAGAAAAAATTCTTTGAATAAAAATGTTTTCAATAAAGTCGACGTTTTACTAGTTTTAGTGACATGTTCTATATTTAAAATTAGGTATATATTTGGAACCCGGTACACCAATTACGTAGACTGACAACAAATACATATACACAAAATTACAGCACTCCAAAAAATGTCCATGAATCCGATGTCACTACGTCTGTTTACGCCGAATGCGTGCAAATAAAAAAGAAATAAAACACAGTGGATTTAGTATTTTAATATAAAGTATTTGGCCGAGGTGCCAAAGGTTTATTTAGGAGGTTTTGAGGTGGTGGTAACAAAGTTTACCTGTAACAAGGATTGTACATCAAGGTACTTATCAAGAGAAGTTTTCCAACGAAAAAGACAAGATGGAGTGAGGTGGCGGCGAACGCTGTCTTAGAAAAAAACTAATAGTTACTAGTTAGAATCCGCAGAGTCAATATTGCAAGGATGCAATAACAAGGAGTAGGCAGATTGTGACGAGTAAGTGCATACGACAAATAGTACAATCTATGCACAGGGAGATATAAATGGACAAAACGAAACGTAAGGAAAAATTAATACTTAAACATTGCCAGCCACCTTGCAACATCAAGGGGATGTTGGAACCGAAATATATAAATCTAAGAGACTGTATAGTGCAGTAAAATAAGTGTGCATTTTTTTTGGTATTCAATTCACACTCGTATATGTACATTTATTCATTTTTTTTGTTTTGTTTTCTTTTTTATTTTAGTTTTTTCGATATATGTGTGTGTATTTATATAAGGTATATATATATGGGCCCCGCAAATGGAATGGTCATTAGGGACCAGAACCGGATGGGTCATTAGGGACCCCGCGTAAAGGAAAGGTCATTAGGGACCGCAAGCGGGTTGGCCATCATATACATATACCCCGCGAAGTTAAGGGTAATTAGGGACCATTTATGATCCATGAGGGTCATTAGGGACCCCTACAATTATGCATTACAAACTCCGGATAGGACCCAGCCGAAGATGGTATACTGGGCCACCGGTAGTCCTAGGGTCGTCTGCACTCTGCTGGTAATTATTTGGGCATACACCTCTGGACAGAGTACCAAGGCTACCCGGCCCCTTTTGTTAAATTGAGGGTCAGCCAGAGGCAAACCGAAGTAGGACTCCTGTATCCGTTCCTACACCGATTCAGGTGGTGTGAAGACATGTTCCAAACTACACACCCTGGCTGTCAACGTTAGGGTCTGCAGCCCCTGCAGGAATGAACTGCCACGACAGGCCTTTATGCGCAAACGTAGAGGAAACTGAATCGCAACTTCTCGAACAAACACCCTAAAATTATTTTCAATTTCTCGCGATGCGCCGACAAAATACGTACCATTGTCCGAAAATATGGAACGAGGACAACCACGACGAACGATGAAATGCGGCTAAGAAATTGGCGGTGGATAAATCGGATACTGCTTCTAAATGTATAGCCTTGGTGGAGAAACATCCAAAAACACATACGCACCCTTTGTTATCTTACAAGCTCGCCCTGTGAATGATTTGATATCAAATGGTCCAGCAAAGTCAACACCGGTTGTTGTAAACGCCCTATTAAGTGTAGTTCTCTCTGGAGGGAGAGCAGCCATAAGTTGACTGCTACAACGTTCACCATTCACGAAATAAGCGCTAGCTGAAAAAAAAACGTTAGATGGCGGACCCTTTATATTGCCTGAATTAAAATTTAAACTGAATTAACGGTCGTTGTGACCATGGTCTTTAGTTCCCCCTAGCCTTAGTTAGTTTGTAGCATATGGCAACTCATTATCCAATGATAGCCCGTACTGAAAAGCTTCTACTCATCGGATAAAGAGTTTCCATCTTAGTTTTATATTCCAATTACTGTGGTGCTGAATACCCTGAACACCAAAAACTGCCTCTCTGTCGCTTTCTCATGAAGCAGCACAACTTCACTTGTGCAGCACCAACGAAAGCAGTAAGACCTCAATAAACTGCAACTGAATGCTCTTAAACCTCAACTGAAATCTGTCTTTTTATTTCCTAATCTATATTTTCATAAAACAACCAAATTCCTTACAATTTGGGGAGTTTTACTGAAAATATTTCAGTCCACTTCCAGAAGTAGTCCCGGAATTGTACACTGTCTATCAAAGCTTGATATTCATCCGCGTAATTCACCTTTTGAGCTATAACAGTCAAGCGAGTTCGAACTTCTTTTATCTCTGACGCGGAAACACACGAACTCGAATAATGGTACCGATTCATACAATTGCGATGAGTTCTTCGGAAAAACCTGAACATGTAAGAAATTACACGAAGGGCTCGATCAAGGGACGAAAATCTCTCCAATATATCATCATAAGTTGAGAAAAACGAGGCGTGACTCTGTACAACACGGAGTTCCACAACCGTTTCCAGGGGAGTTAGGTCCCGAATAGACCACTCCGATTTGTCTCTACTAAGCCACTGCGGCCCATGCCACCATAAAGGGGATGCAGCTAGGTCTGCCGGAGAAAGGCCTCTACTTCCCAGATCGGCAGGGTTGTCTTCCGATTTTACATGGTACCAATTGTGATTTCCGACGTTTTCTTGAATTCGCCACACCCTATTCGCCACAAACGTAGTCCACGTTGAAGGAATCTTCCTCAACCAAGAAAGAACTATTGTCGAGTCTGTCCAACAGTAGACTTGTGGATATTCTAAGTCAATTTCTCGAACTTTAGTTTTCAGAAGTTCCGACGCTAAAACGGCACCACAAAGTTCCAAACGAGGCAATGATATTGATTTTATTGGGGCTACTTGGGTCTTCGAGGACAGCAAATGAGCAACCACCTTTCCATCTGGGCATTCAATGCGAATAAAAACTACCCCCGCGTATTCACATCGGGGTAATGGTCGACAAATCGTAGCCATTCAGCTGGTAAAAGTGGCTCATCCCAACCATATTTTTTGCATTACCATCTTCCCAATAACTAGCACGGGACCTAACCAACCGATGAGGTCAAACAATTTTGCAATGGCCGAAAGTACTTCCCATTTCGCAATAGGATTCACATCGAAAAAAAAAGAAATCTAATTGGGCATTCCACCTTATCCCCAGAGGTTTGGAACTACTCGTCTCCACGAAATTCAAAACTTTTGCATCTACCAAATGTTCTGGTGAGAACCGATGGAGGATGGCTTTATCATTGGCAGTCCACTTCCGAAGCTCGAATTTTGCTGAAGCAAGTGCCGAAATTAACTGATCCCTAGCTGCCCTTGCGGTTTCGAGATCATGGGTACCTGCTAAAACATCGTCCACGTACATGCATTTACGCAAAATGTGCGCCGCGAGCGGGAATTCTATCTCAGTATCGTCGGCTAACCTCAAAAGAGTCAGTAGGGCTAGAAAAGGGGCACAACTAACACCGAATGTCACTGTCTGTAATTCATAATCCTGGACCGGCTTCGTTTCAGAATCGCGAAATATAATCCTCTGAAGGGGTGGTCCACACGAATTTCCCTATACATTTGCGTTATGTCCGAATTGAATACAAATCTGAAGGTCCGCCACCGGAGTATCAGAAGAACGATGTCCAACTGTAATGTGGGTCCAACATACAGTACGTCGTTCAAACTTTTCCCATTGGAAGTTGTGTTCGAAGCATTGAACACTACGGGAAGTTTAGTCCTCTGCTTGTCCGGATTTATGACAGGGTGGTGAGGCAAATAGCAAGATAAAGTATTCTCCGAAGTGTCTCCGAAAAGTCGAGTTCCACATATTCATTCAATATCCTGTCATAAACTACCTTAATATCGGGTTTCCTTGACAAGGACAACTCGTTGCGAAAAAATTGACCTAAAACCTTCCCACGGGATTCTCCTAGGCATCCATTCGTATCTAAACCGGCTTTGAGTGGTAGGGTTACAATATATCTACCGTCCGAGGCTCTACCTGTGGCCCTAACGTAATTCTCCTCACAATAACGATCCGACGGCGACAGAACAGTCCTCTTGGGAACCTCCTCTAATTCCCAGAAACGCAAAAGGGTCTTATTTAGATTATCTTCTTCCGATATCAGAATAGTAGCAGCATATGTTCGAACTTGGGAGACTGGAACAGGACCAGTGACTAGCCAACCGAAGATAGACTTTTGGGCCAACAAGGATCCCGACAAAATCGGAATAGTGCCCTCTAACAAAATCCTTGGGTACAAGTCGGCACCTAACAAAATATCGACAGGACGCGTATCGAACAAATTAACATCCGCGAAACGAAGGTCTGGCAGCTGAGCCTTGAAGTCCGATGTGACTTGGAAAGACGGCAAATCTCCAGAAATAGAGGGTAAGACTAAAGCCGACGTCTCTAAAGTGACCGAAGTGTCGAGAGGGCTTCCAATCTTCAAGGTGCATATGCTCCTGGAAGTGGCCGAAACTGCGCAATTAACCCCCGAAATTGTTGCATTGGTGGAATGCACGGGAAGACGTAAACGGTGTTAAAGTCGCTCTTTCAGAAAATAGGACTCAGCAGCTGGATCGATGCCCTAGCAGGATACGAAACACCACGGTGGACTATATGCACCATCGCTGTTCCCAAAAGAACTGCTTTGTTCTGCGCATGAAAGACTTGGTGCGAAACGCTTCCAGCCGATGTGGATGGTTCACAATGATCAAGTGGAGGAGCAGAAGGATTGGTTGATCCAGGCCTAGAAACCTGGAGTATTAGCGAGGGTTGTGTTTGCCACTTGAGCCGAAGTACTCGCAGTGGCTTCGTCGCGATGCAGTAAGGTATGCTGGTTCTGACGTTTAATATCATATTTTTTGACCTCGTGTCCCTTGCGAAGACAATTAACACATAAACAATGACGCTTGACTGTAGTAAATCGATCAGAGTTCTAGAAACTGGAGAACCGTGGGGACACGTAAATTTTGTGACTTTGATTGGGGCATAAAATACAACCCAAGTTAGGGGCAGAACGCGAAGACCCCGATGAAGTCGCGTTAGAAAAATGGGAATGGACCGTCCTGACATTCGAGCGTCTTGGCTGTTCAACTCCCCTCATACCGTGAAGACAAATAAGAGTTTGAATTCTTTCCGTCAGGAACGCATCCAACTCTTTCCACGATGAAAGAGAAGATTTATCCCTGACGCTTTGATCCCACATAGTTTGCGTGAGTTTGGGTAATCGCTGAAGACAAATAAAGACTAAGATTGGATCCCAGTTATCGGTGGACACCTCATAAATGGACATCGCTGAGAGAATTCCATTTATTCCACGCTGAATTGATTTTAATCCTGAACTAGTTTCATTTTCAAGGACCAGAAGTGAAAACAAAATTTTCTACTGGTTTTACACGAGAAGCCGGGGATTGTCATACGTGTCTTTCAATGCTTTCCATGCCAGAACAAAGCTACGATTTAATAGGGGAAAATTTCTAGACAATCTCCCTAGCCTCTCCACTAGTTTTCCTCACCAAATGACACAAGCGCTCAATGTCACTTAGACGCGTATTGTTTATGTATACGGCCGTAAACAAGTCCCTAAATGTCGGCCACGATAAGAAATCGCCCTCAAAAACGTCGCACAGCTTCACTTATTGGCGGATAACTATACAAACACGAATTACTAGAACTATTTTCTACGCTGATTATATTTGCAGAATCGACCTGAGTTCCGATTTCCCGAGACGCGTGGGTGGATGTACTCATGTTATTGATGGTGTCTGTATGGCGTGTGTCCTCGAGAGGTGGCCGCGCCAATGGAAAGCTATAATTTTCTGGAGGAATCCAGATTTTTTCTTGAAGATCTATATATAGTCGATGTTCTCCGAAACTGACTTGTTTACAAATAAACCTATATCATATGGTGATTAGACCATTTATTATTTTTTCGGTACTGATTTCCGGGCCGAAAAAGTTTCCATTTGACATACAAACCTCCAATAAAAAATTTGGTGCCGATTGGATAACGCTAAGGTCTGCCCAAAGTTGTTTGAAAACACATGAACAAAATTTGGGTTTTTATCAAATGTCACATGTTCAAGTAATTACAAAATATTTTATTAGCATGAAAAGTTTTTAAATGGTCTTTGAATAAAATTTTCTTTCTTACAAGTCGTTAACAATCAAATTCGACCGAGAAACGAAAAAGTTACAGCAGTTTTCATTTGAATTTTACGTCATGACAGGGCATGCATGCACACCGACATGGCCTCTATGTACATATGCAGACGTAAGAGCAATCACAATAAAAAATAGATCATGCTTGTGCATGCATGAAAAAAACAACGGATTTGCATGATAGTTGATTTTTCGCATCAGCCTGACATTTTTCTACTGGTCAAATAAGAAAACATAAGCAGAACTTTGCAGCCCGCTATACGGCCATGCAGCAGGGTCGTTTACAGAACGCGCTCTACCTGAGAAAGGGACAACTTCGCACAAAATTTAATTTTAGTCATATTCTTATTTGTCTCCAGACCGACCACATCCAAAATTGTTACTAGATCCAGTATAAATTTCGCACCGTTGAATCAGTTGGGCATGTATCACATACAATATCTGGAGCCAAACTGCCGTCAAACAGACAGATATTTCATGATGTGATAACTGTAATGTATAATGCTGCGACGCCTCTGACCAATGTTGGTGAGCTTGTGATTAATCGATCTACACATCAAAATTTTTGGGCGCCCCCGAAATCCCGGCTGGTACTGGAGAAAATATGGCCAAAGTCGTTCATGATACACTCATCAAATACAGGTCAAAACACTGGATCGCGCATTTTGTTGCAGAACAAATTAGATCGAAAATTAATCAAGTTCCCATTTTCTCATCACATGATGGAGATAGTATTGAAACATGTGTTTGAGGTTAAACTTCGGCGACTTGTGGTCCTGAAGTGCCTATTTTTAATCGTTTTGCTGCCGTTTGGCTAAGTCTCGACCACAAATCGTTTAAAAACGGACTCGAAGATCCAACTGTACGCTCAAAAATAAGTAATGCTGTCTGCGAAGTCATTAAGAAATTCTGCATTAAACAGCTAAATGAAACACAAATCCGAGCTGATTACAAGGAACTGTTACAATTAACAATAATGTTTCTTGGTGGTGTCGACACCAACATACCACGCAAGGTTCATGGGAAAAGGCATTTATGCCTTAAAGATATACCTATTTCGAGAGCAGTTTGCATTGACAAAACGAGAGTCCAGTGGGCTACGGAATATATGTATTTTTCTCGTGCGGCTGTATGTCAAAGCGTGGTTTACATGCACAAATGCCATACGAGCACCAAGTCAAGATATACACTTGTTGAAAGACTCCATCGCATACGCAGAAATCGACCGAGATGTGTCTGAAGCTGTTTTGAAGAAATGGAAAAATCATTTGTGGTATTTGGCCCCAGAATCAATGGCTTTGGCATTTTTCGATTCGGATGTTTCACTCGAAGAGGAACGAAAAATGGTTAGGCATCTGCAATCAACAGAACCCGTCGTAAATCTGGAAAACGATCGAAAATTCTCCGACCCGAAACTATTGCTGTGTAATAATTTGAGCGATTTCGTCTCATACAAAACCAAACATTTTTTCGGTGCTTTTGGATTGAGTACTAAATTTTTAAAGCATGACCCATCTATTTGGGAAGTAAACGAAGATTATCAAGATGCTCTCGATGTTTGTCGTAATCTGTTTGTTGTTAACGACACTGCTGAACGCGGTGACAATTTTATTTTGAAATATTTTCCCATAAAGTGTGTTCTAAATTTTGAATGAACTTTGGGCAGACCCTAGGGTTATCGCTGTCTTAGAAAAAAACTAATAGTTACTAGTTAGAATCCGCAGAGTCAATATTGCAAGGATGCAATAACAAGGAGTAGGCAGATTGTGACGAGTAAGTGCATACGACAAATAGTACAATCTATGCACAGGGAGATACAAATGGACAAAACGAAACTTAAGGAAAAATTCATACTTAAACATTGCCGGCCACCTTGCAACATCAAGGGGATGTTGGAACCGAAATATATAAATCTAAGAGACTGTATAGTGCAGTAAAATAAGTGTGCATTTTTTTGGTATTCAATTCACACTCGTATATGTACATTTATTCATTTTTTTGTTTGTTTTCTTTTTTATTTTAGTTTTTTCGATATATGTGTGTGTATTTATATAAGGTATATATATATGGGCCCCGCGAATGGAATGGTCATTAGGACCGGAACCGGATGGGTCATTAGGGACCGCAAGCGGGTTGGCCATCATATACATATACCCCGCGAAGTTAAGGGTAATTAGGGACCATTTATGATCCATGAGGGTCATTAGGGACCCCTACAATTATGCATTACAAACTCCGGATAGGACCCAGCCGAAGATGGTATACTGGGCCACCGATAGTCCTGGGGTCGTCTGCACTCTGCTGGTAATTATTTGGGCATACACCTCTGGACCGAGTACCAAGGCTACCCGGCCCCTTTTGTTAAATTGAGAGTCAGCCAGAGGCAAACCGAGGTAGGACTCCTGTATCCGTTCCTACACTGATTCAGGTGGTGTGAAGACATGTTCCAAACTACACACCCTGGCTGTCAACGTTAGGGTCTGCAGCCCCTGCAGGAATGAACTGCCACGACAGGCCTTTATGCGCAAACGTAGAGGAAACTGAATCGCAACATTCTCGAACAAACACCCTAAAATTATTTTCAATTTCTCGCGATGCGCCGACAAAATACGTACCATTGTCCGAAAATATGGAACGAGGACAACCACGACGAACGATGAAATGCAGCTAAGAAATTGGCGGTGGATAAATCGGATACTGCTACTAAATGTATAGCCTTGGTGGAGAAACATACAAAAACACATACGCACCCTTTGTTATCTTACAAGCTCGCCCTGTGAATGATTTGATATCAAATGGTCCAGCAAAGTCAACACCGGTTGTTGTAAACGCCCTATTAAGTGTAGTTCTCTCTGGAGGGAGAGCAGCCATAAGTTGACTGCTACAACGTTCACCATTCACGAAATAAGCGCTAGCTGAAAAAAAAAACGTTAGATGACGGACCCTTTATATTGCCTGAATTAAAATTTAAACTGAATTAACGGTCGTTGTGACCATGGTCTTTAGTTCCCCCTAGCCTTAGTTAGTTTGTAGCATATGGCAACTCATTATCCAATGATAGCCCGTACTGAAAAGCTTCTACTCATCGGATAAAGAGTTTCCATCTTAGTTTTATATTCCAATTACTGTGGTGCTGAATACCCTGAACACCAAAAACTGCCTCTCTGTCGCTTTCTCATGAAGCAGCACAACTTCACTTGTGCAGCACCAACGAAAGCAGTAAGACCTCAATAAACTGCAACTGAATGCTCTTAAACCTCAACTGAAATCTGTCTTTTTATTTCCTAATCTATATTTTCATGAAACAACCAAATTCCTTACAATTTGGGGAGTTTTACTGAAAATATTTCAGTCCATTTCCAGAAGTAGTCCCGGAATTGTACACTGTCTATCAAAGCTTGATATTCATCCGCGTAATTCACCTTTTGAGCTATAACAGTCAAGCGAGTTCGAACTTCTTTTATCTCTGACGCGGAAACACACGAACTCGAATAATGGTACCGATTCCTACAATTGCGATGAGTTCTTCGGAAAAACCTGAACATGTAAGAAATTACACGAAGGGCTCGATCAAGGGACGAAAATCTCTCCAATATATCATCATAAGTTGAGAAAAATGAGACGTGACTCTGTACAACACGGAGTTCCACAACCGTTTCCAGGGGAGTTAGGTCCCGAATAGACCACTCCGATTTGTCTCTACTAAGCCACTGCGGCCCATGCCACCATAAAGGGGATGCAGCTAGGTCTGCCGGAGAAAGGCCTCTACTTCCCAGATCGGCAGGGTTGTCTTCCGATTTTACATGGTACCAATTGTGATTCCCGACGTTTTCCTGAATTCGACACACCCTATTCGCCACAAACGTAGTCCACGTTGAAGGAATCTTCCTCAACCAAGAAGGAACTATTGTCGCGTCTGTCCAACAGTAGACTTGTCGATATTCTAAGTCAATTTCTCGAACTTTAGTTTTCAGAAGTTCCGACGCTAAAACGGCACCACAAAGTTCCAAACGCACGGGAACGCAATAACTAGCACGGGACCTAACCAACCGATGAGGTCAAACAATTTTGCAATGGCCGAGCATTTACGCAAAATGTGCGCCGCGAGCGGGAATTCTATCTCAGTATCGTCGGCTAACCTCAAAAGAGTCAGTAGGGCTAGAAAAGGGGCACAACTAACACCGAATGTCACTGTCTGTAATTCATAATCCTGGACCGGCTTCGTTTCAGAATCGCGAAATATAATCCTCTGAAGGGGTGTATATTGAGGGTCCACACGAATTTCCCTATACATTTGCGTTATGTCCGAATTGAACACAAATCTGAAGGTCCGCCACCGGAGTATCAGAAGAACGATGTCCAACTGTAATGTGGGTCCAACATACAGTACGTCGTTCAAACTTTTCCCATTGGAAGTTGTGTTCGAAGCATTGAACACTACGCGAAGTTTAGTCGTCTGCTTGTCCGGATTTATGACAGGGTGGTGAGGCAAATAGCAAGATAAAGTATTCTCCGAAGTGTCTCCGAAAAGTCGAGTTCCACATATTCATTCAATATCCTGTCATAAACTACCTTAATATCGGATTTCCTTGACAAGGACAACTCGTTGCGAAAAAATTGACCTAAAACCTTCCCACGGGATTCTCCTAGGCATCCATTCGTATCTAAACCGGCTTTGAGTGGTAGGGTTACAATATATCTACCGTCCGAGGCACTACCTGTGGCCCTAACATTATTCTCCTCACAATAACGATCCGACGGCGACAGAACAGTCCTCTTGGGAACCTCCTCTAATTCCCAGAAACGCAAAAGGGTCTTATTTGGATTATCTTCTTCCGATATCCGAATAGTAGCAGCAAATGTTCGAACTTGGGAGACTGGAACAGGACCAGTGACTAGCCAACCGAAGATAGACTTTTGGGCCAACAAGGATCCCGACAAAATCGGAATAGTGCCCTCTAACAAAATCCTTGGGTACAAGTCGGCACCTAACAAAATATCGACAGGACGTGAATCGAACAAATTAACATCCGCGAAACGAAGGTCTGGCAGCTGAGCCTTGAAGTCCGATGTGACTTGGAAAGACGGCAAATCTCCAGAAATAGAGGGTAAGACTAAAGCCGACGTCTCTAAAGTGACCGAAGTGTCGAGAGGGCTTCCAATCTTCAAGGTGCATATGCTCCTGGAAGTGGCCGAAACTGCGCAATTAACCCCCGAAATTGTTACATTGGTGGAATGCACGGGAAGACGTAAACGGTGTTGAAGTCGCTCTTTCAGAAAATAGGACTCAGCAGCTGGATCGATCAATGCCCTAGCAGGATACGAAACAACACGGTGGACTATATGCACCATCGCTGTTCCCAAAAGAACTGCTGTGTTCTGCGCAGCATGAAAGTCTTGGCGCGAAACGCTTCCAGCCGATGTGGATGGTTCACAATGATCAAGTGGAGGAGCAGAAGGATTGGTTGATCCAGGCTTAGAAACCTGGAGTATTAGCGAGGGTTGTGTTTGCCACTTGAGCCGAAGTACTCGCAGTGGCTTCGTCGCGATGCAGTAAGGTATGCTGGTTCTGATTGCATTTGAAACAACGACGTTTACTATCATATTTTTTGACCTCGTGTCCCTTGCGAAGACAATTAACACATAAACAATGACGCTTGACTGTTATAAATCGATCAGAGGGCTAGAAACTGGAGAACCGTGGGGACACGTACATTTTGTGATTTTAATTGGGGCATAAAATACAACCCAAGTTAGGGGCAGAACGCGAAGACCCCGATGAAGTCGCGTTAGAAAAATGGGAATGGACCGTCCTGACATTCGAGCGTCTTGGCTGTTCAACTCCCCTCATACCGTGAAGACAAATAAGAGTTTGAATTCTTTCCGTCAGGAACGCATCCAACTCTTTCCACGATGAAAGAGAAGATTTATCCCTGACGCTTTGATCCCACATAGTTTGCGTGAGTTTGGGTAATCGCTGAAGACAAATAAAGACTAAGATTGGATCCCAGTTATCGGTGGACACCTCATAAATGGACATCGCTGAGAGACATCCATTTATTCCACGCTGAATTGATTTTAATCCTGAACTAGTTTCATTTTCAAGGACCAGAAGTGAAAATAAAATTTTCTACTGGTTGTGCACGAGAAGCCGGGGATTGTCATACGTGTCTTTCAATGCTTTCCATGCCAGAACAAAGCTACGATTTAATAGGGGAAAATTTCTAGACAATCTCCCTAGCCTCTCCACTAGCTTTCCTCACCAAATGACACAAGCGCTCAATGTCACTTATACGCGTATTGTTTATGTATACGGCCGTAAACAAGTCCCTAAATGTCGGCCACGATAAGAAATCGCCCTCAAAAACGTCGCACAGCTTCACTTATTGGCGGATAACTATACAAACACGAATTACTAGAACTATTTTCTACGCTGATTATATTTGCAGAATCGACCTGAGTTCCGATTTCCCGAGACGCGTGGGTGGATGTACTCATGTTATTGATGGTGTCTGTATGGCGTGTGTCCTCGAGAGGTGGCCGCGCCAATGAAATAACAGAACCACTCACGGAAGAATTCAAGGACGACCGACGTGATCGTTTGAAAATCGCTAGCTTTCTATTAATGGCGGAGAGACAATGCATGTAAGTTTGGTACGACACGTCATATTTTGTGTCCGCCAAGTCGATGTCGTCTTTCCCTGCATCTTTCGAAGTTTGTAAATATTCCAGACATTTCTCGCATATTTGTCCACAATTTGCCTAATTCGACGCTACGAACCTCGAGACCATAGATATCCAGGTCTTCATCTTTTAAAATTCTGAAGTGTGGATCAAATTTCACTAGAGCATCCGAAGCTCTAATGAAGAAATCAAGAGGAGTTAGTGGCATGTTTCAAAATATTTTTCTTCTTAAAGGCAAAGCGAACTACAATTCAAAAAACTCTATTCCAGAACCGCAACTCTATGAAAAGAACCGTAAGTTTTTAAACTATCGATTAATGGTAAACCGGTAGGCCAATTTCAAATATAGTTAAACACGCCAAAATAGCAAAAAGGTTGTTCGAAGGCAATTCAAAAAAAAATTAAATTTAAATTTGCACAAGGTAAATATAATAAATAAAATTAATTAATATATAAAAACATATACGAAAATTCCAAAAAAGCAAAAAAATTCTCGCGGTGTACCGAATTTTCAAAATGTTATTTAAATATTTTCTTGCGAAAATAAATGAATTTACTAAGTAAGTAAAGAAAAAAAAAATACCGATGTTAGCACGTAGATACAAAAAAGACCGAAAACGTAAATTTCAAAAATTTTGAAAAAATATTTTGAATGTCGATTATATGTCCAATGGACCGAAAAGATAAAATACACACTTTTATTTAAAAAAGCCGAATTGACGGAATGTAGGGTGCACGCGATTTCCTTCTTTTAATTTTTCACAAAATATTCTTTAAAATTGTCTCGAACACGATCCTATAACATTTGCAACAAAAATATCATTATATGTAAAAAACGTTGTTGTGAACACAATCGACCGACCAAATTCAGTGTAACGCAACTACAAAAGAGAACCAAAAATCAAAAAGAAGCTTGAACGTATGTACGTACTGCTGTGTATATGTATATACTATCAAAGCAAAGCGAGAGAGCGCGGCCAGACAGTGGTAAATATGTACATTAATGTATGTACATTAGGGCGGGTTGATTTTTGTTCTTTTAAATCGTATAGCAAAAACGTAAACTACATAAAATTCTAAGAAAATTCTCCGAAGAAACCATGTATCTAAAATAAAATCCTAATCCGCGCCTCTCGACTTGAAAATTTACATGCCCGCCTTTGCACATAGGTCCCAAATACCATTATTTTGGCCAAAACTCAAAACTTTAATTTATATTTTTTTAGTTGCAGAAACATAGTAAACATTGCAAAATAACAAAAAATGCAATTTGTTTTTGTAATCACCAATTAACCGTTACCCAGCGTAGCGCGGTGATTTCAACAAATATTTAGAACGATCATTTTCAAGTAAAAGAAAAAAGTTTAAGAAAATTTGTGAAATGGAAATTAAAGATGATGGTAAGTATTTGAATTATATGCAGTGAAAGTATAACTAACAATTATGGTGACGAGAACAAATTGGTTGTTTCTCATAACCTCAAAATTACTGAATTCTGTTTTCGTTTTAAAAATATTATATGATAATTCTAAAAATGTTCAAGTTTGTTCACCAAACCATTTTTACAAAAGATTACATGGATATGTGATGTTTTATTTTCTGAACGAACATCTTGCCCGAATTTGCCCGTTTATTAGAAAAAATTGTTTTTTTCAGGGTATTTTTTCGTCAAAATTTTTAATCTTTTTCGAATTTGGCTAAAAGGAAAAGAGGAAAGGAATAAAGATCTTCTTGACTATATATTTGAGAGGATTTTAGAAAACCACATTTCAAATCGGTATTCGAAATATTTGACATATTGTAAAAGGCTGGATTTGAAGTGGGAAAAATCTCATAGAATGATAGAAATGTCCAATATCCAAAATGAGTTTTGACTTCAATGCGAGAAAAAATTTAAGATCGCCGAAATATCTCGTGATTTGGTTGCAGAAAAAAAATTTCATTGGAAGTAGCTATGGAATATGATACATTAGAACACCAAACTTCATTAAGTAGTGGACGTCCACGTTTAGAATTTTCGGATATGTCTGTTCGCAATAAAAGAAGAGCAGCGGCAGAGCTTTCATTGTTTACGAGTACAGCAAATGAAACTGAATTGTTAATGCAAGCATCACTAAAAAAAGCTCAGGAACAAGGAAGAAATGATTTGGCCGTTGTTCTTTGAATTTATATTACACTTAGTGTACAAAATCGACATTAAAAAGTGGCAAATACGAGAAGATAAGGATAAGGAAAAAGTTAATACAAAAAAAGCACATTCAAAATGCATTTTGGTCCGAACTAGGCCTACGTGTGGATATGCCGAAAGTAGTGGGCTTTGGATCAACAAACGACGGCAACACATCTCGACGTGCTTGCGCAGAACACGAAAAGTTTGTTGACATAAATGTCGTGGACAAAGAACTGATACTTCGATACTACTGATACTTAAAAATAATTCTAATATATTTATCGTGCCAATTTCCTGTACATTTAGAAAAGTTTTAAAAACGACAGATTATGTCACGCCCAAAGAACTAGTCGCATTGACAACTTTTCTGATGTTTTTACAAGAGCTCTGGACACATCAGACCCCTTATTTAATCTATTCGCTTAAAAACACGAATACATCAAAGGAAGCGTTTAACACTTCCAACAAAAGTTATCGCCTTGTTGGACTGCAAGGATCTTACTAAACAAGAAAATATGGCTCTGATGAAAGCACGGGCGATGAACATGACGAACAAAAGCAAGAGGATAATCTAGTTTTGGAAAACGAACTAAACACCGAAGAAATTTAATCTTAATTATTTCTAATGAACTCTTTAAAATAAATATTAGAAATCAACCTAAATTGATATATGAATTAAATTACATAAACGAATTAAAAAAGCTTAATTATCTTATTTAAATAAAGGTATAATTTCAATATAATTATGTGCAAATTGCGTTTAATTTTTATACATAAATAAAATTTTTATACATGGAACAAGTTATTTAAATCGCGGATCGCTCCTAATTGGACAATCGCAAATTCTAACTATTGCTGGAATATGATTTTTTATTTATTTATAACAAAGATACAATTAAAATAATTTCAGTGGGACAAACCGACTAAGGTATACTCTCAATTTGTGTGGCGCCCATGTGTCATATTCCACATGTAAGGGGTCTGATGTGTGGCGCCCACAGTGTCACATTCAACATGTTGTACTATGGAAATTATTTTCGAATGAACCCGACAATCTTTAATTCTTTAAAGAATTGCACCGTATCGAATTTTACGTATTTATCATTAAAGCTATGATCTATTAAATTTTGGGTTAATTTGGCCAATTTGTATGGGAGGTACATAAAGAGGCATGGCAATGACGCCCATTTTTCACTGGACTGTAGGTTCAATAAAACATTCCACTGCACATGATTTCAATTATTCGTACGCAATGGTCGTACAGTTAAGGGCTGTGAACTTTTGCTGCAAAACGGTTCATTTGTGTGGGAGGTAGCAAAAGGGGGGTGGCAGCTTTGCCCACTTTTCTCATGGTAATAGCGATTAATAAACTAATACTATGTGCGAAATTTCAGAAGATTCTGATAATTAGTATATATGTTATTAAAGAAACAATATTTCACTACATCTTAACTCTTGGGGGAGGTACTAGAAGGAGTGGACTAATATGGCCCATCATCGAACTCAGTCTGAGATAGCAAAAAATATTACTACCTACAAAATTTGAAGTCAATCGGTCAATCCTTCCCAGAGTTATTAATTTTGGCCAACAAAATGGTATTTGAAACCTATGTGCTTTGCGACAAAAAAATAAATGTTAGAAAAAAAGCTTTTTTTCTGAATAAAATTTTTTAGTAAGGTGGTTCTTTTGCCCTTTCTATCTTTTCTACACCCAAAATGTTTTTTCATTAAAAAAATATTCATCCAAGTAAAAAAGTTTGAATATAATTTTATATTTAATATTTTTATAAGGAACATGGATAAAAAAAATTTCTTTCATAATTTAATAAAAAAGATTGGAAATACAAAAAAAATTTTGCACTCAAAATTGTTTTCAGTATTTATAAAATAACCTTCTTTTGTTTCGATAAACAATTCTTATTTTATAATGTAAATAAAAACGTGAAACGTGTTCTAACTATTTTTTTATATAGAACGCAAATCAAAGGAGATGCAAATTGGGGTTTGACTGCTTTTTTGATAATTGAATATTTTGATTAGTCTCAAGACAAAACCTGTATTGCATAAACTATAATATAACAAGTAAGAAAGTTTCAGTCGGGTAAATCGACTAAGGTATACCTCACTTTGTGAGTACTGTAATATGAAATACACGAATCAATCTGTCAATTTGTATAGGAGATACCAGAGGGGGATTAACAAATACTCCTATTATTCGCTAAATAGTAAACTTCAAATATATTGCACTGTATCGAATTGTAAGCGTTTATATGCACTGGTATATTAAAGTTATGATCTATTAAATTTTGGTATGGGGTGTGGCAACTTCGCCCATTTTTCACTGGATTGTAGGTACTATTAAACTATTACACTGTACAAATTTCAAGTCTTTCTGTGCATAGGTATTCAAGTTATAAGCAGTTTAATTTTGGAGCAAAATGGTCCATTTGTGTGGAAGGTACAAAAAAGGGCGCGGTGACATCGCCCATTTTTTTGGTGTGATAGTGACTAATAAAATAGTATTATGTGTAGAATTTCAGAGGATTCAAATAAGTAGTATAGAAGTTATTAAATGATCAATAATTCACTTAATATTAACACTTTGTGGGGGAGGTACTAGAAGGGGAGGACCAATATGGCCCATCTTCGAACTTAGCCGGAGATAGAAAAAAATATTACCACATACCAAATTTGAAGTCAATCGGTTACTCCTTTCGAGAGTTATCGTGCGCACCAGCTAGCAGAAAGACAGACAGACGGACGGACATTGCTCATTCGACTAAAAATGATCCAAAACGGATAACCGCCAAACATACATTGGGTTTATGTCACTCCTTCGATGTGTTACACTTTTGGCCCGTAGCAATGATATATACCCTCGTATCACTAAAGTGAGGGTATAATAAAACATAATATATTTCAAAACCAGTAAGGAACGACAGAAAGTCGGGCGGGGCCGACTATATAATACCCTACACCTACCTACCAATGCGAAAATGGGCATTGCGATAAGAATTTGGCAGTGTTCATACATGTAATAAGCAAACTCTCTCTGCCGATTTTCGTACTGATCGGATATAAAACACGGTTTCTACAGCGCTTACATGTCAAATCGGGTGTAACATATATATTGGGACTATGTTAAAATCTGAACCGATTTTTCCCGAATTTGGCAGTGTTCATACATGTAATAAGAAAACTCTCTCTGTTAAATTTCGTAGTGATCGGATATAAAACACGATTTCTACAGCGCTTAAATGTTAAATCGGGTGAAACATATATATGGGGGCTATATCTAAACCTGAACCGATTTTCCCCGAATTTGGCAGTGTTTATTCATGTAATAAGAGAACTCTCTCTGTTAAATTTCGTACTGATCGGATATAAAACACGATTTCTACAGCGCTTAAATGTTAAATCGGGTGAAACATATGGCTATATCTAAATCTGAACCGATTTTCCCCGAATTTGGCAGTGTTTATTCATGTAATAAGAGAACTCTCTCTGTTAAATTTCGTACTGATCGGATATAAAACACGATTTCTACAGCGCTTAAATGTTAAATCGGGTGAAACATATGGCTATATCTAAATCTGAACCGATTTTCCCCGAATTTGGCAGTGTTTATTCATGTAATAACAGAACGCTCTCTGTTAAATTTCGTACTGATCGGATATAAAACACGATTTCTACACCGCTTAAATGTTAAATCGGGTGAAACATATATATGGTGGCTATATCTAAATCTGAACCGATTTTCCCCGAATTTGGCAGTGTTTATTCATGTAATAAGAGAACTCTCTCTGCCAAATTTCGTACTGATCTGATTTAAAATACAGTTCCTACAGCGCTTACATGCTAAATCGACTCAGAAAGTGATTCTGAGTCGATGGGTATAATAAACAATGGGTCTATCTCTTCTCCTTTTAGGTGTTACAAACAAATGCACAAAGTCATAATACCCTGTACCACAGTGTGGTGTAGGGTATAAAAAGAAAATAATTTTAGCGAAAGAAGAGGAAACAAATTTTCAAGTCGAGAGGCGCGGATTAGGTTTTGATTTTAGACCAATGGTTTCTTCGGAGAATTTTCTTAGAATTTAATGTAGATTACGTTTTTGCTATACGATTTTTAATTTTTTTTTCATCCATACAAATCAACCCGCCCTAATGTACATATACTCACAGCACTCAAAAGGATGGATAGAAGCGCGGCCAGACAGACGTTCGTATGTTTCAGTTTATTTGAGCATATATATGGATATATGTATGTATATTACGAGAACGACGCGAATAAACAAACCAATTAGTATGCAATTATTAGTATTTAAGGGTGGATTTGAAAATAATTACTAATGCGAACAAACAAATAAAAATAAGGCTTTTTTGGAAGATTTCTAAAAAACAATTAAATTATTTTAACATCTTATTTTGTTATTATTCGCGTAAGAATATTTAATTTAATTTTCCACCACTTAACTACGAAAAAAATGCAGTTTCGCTTATGTTTGTTTTGGTTCTTGTTTTTTTATTTTTCGACAATGTCCGTCCGCGTCTATATGTAAGTGCGGGTGACAGTCGTGAAATCGAGCACTAGAAACCGAAAGGGAATAAACGGGAGAGGTATCGCGACTCGTTGTTAAACGGTCTGACAGACAAAACACTTGTTATTATTGTAAACACTTTATACCGAGCACACACACACTGCACTATACAAACCTGCTCTTTATTGAAAACAAAAATTTAACTTCAAATGACTATATGGCTGGATGGATGGATGTTTGGATGGATGTTGTTTTGGGCTGTAGAAAAAAGACACCGATTAATGTCACCAACAAATACGCCCAGGTTATGTTTGGCTCGAATCCGGTTCGATGCGACCAATGTTTACGCCGAATGCGTGCAAATAAAAAAGAAATAAAACACTGGGGATTTACAGCCGTATTCATAAAAACAGCTTTACAAACCTTTGTTAAGCTAAATTTTTTAAAACTGTATTCATAAACGATTAGCCTAAAACACCTTTTGCAAACCATTGTTAAATGCGTGAATTTTAATATTGGTTCGACCCTACTTTAGGAGTTTGTTAAAGGGACATTTTCTTCTTCTTCGTATGTATTTGCAAAACATTTTTATGGAATTTTGTAATTAAAAGAAAAAAAATTATAAGACTGATTTTGAACATATTTTCTAGAAATGGTTTAGGTTAAAATAAGAAAAAAATAGAATAAAATACGTAACTGTGCCTTCTGGAAAGTGTTTATGTCAAAACGGAATGTACCATTAAATGGGAGGTGTATCAAAACGTGGACCGATTTGTCGCATTTTTTTCAGGAAGAGTTAAAGGCATTGTGCAACATAAGCTGCTCCTTATCCCAAAAATTTTGTAAGGATTGTTTCCTTTTTTTGAGCCGGGGAATGATTCTGCGTCCATCGGTATATAAAATACATTTTTGCATTCTTCTTTTTCACCATATTGTAAATCGGTATAATAATGAATATTCGCATTGTTTTTTCCTATATTGTTTCACGAAAGACCATAAACTTATATTGTTGCAAAATCACAACACAAGAAATGCAAATTGTACAAAATTCACTAGTGATATGTAAATAATCAACATGTGTTAAATATTATTCGTTATTCGAATACCTTTTTGTATGTAATAAAAAATTATCTGAATTCGTCATTTATTTGATCCTTAGTTGTTGTTTTTTAATTATTATACAAGTGAGCATACATTTTTGTTAATTAATACAGTTGTTTTTAAAATAAACAATAAAAGAATTTAAATATTCGACTACTCTTACAATTGATAATCGTATTAATGCATCATTAAGAGAGAAAATGGTGTGCGAAAAAGATGGTGTTGCCAGAATTACATTGACGAAGTCATTAAAATGTTTATTAGTTAAAATGCTGTTTATGAATACGATTTTTTAATAATCGTTTATTAGGCCAAAATTGTTTGTTAACTAATGTGCATTTTTAATTAATTATGTCCATGGACATAATCACAATATTTCACAATATTTTAAAAAATAATTTAGAAGTGAAATACAGTTATTTTATTACTTACGTACAAAATTTGGTAGAAAGCATCGTCGAATAGACTACTTAGTCTGTAAGTAAGGCAACACTGAACTGATCGGTGGTAAAACAGCACACAAACGTGACTTGAAAAAATAATTAAATTAAAATATAAATTGTAGCATTTGTTCGTTAAAAAGTTATTAAGCCAAATTCCCGTAAAATTGTTTATTAAAATCAACAAAATATGAGTGGAAAAAATCGACGCAGCGTGAAAAGTAAACAAATTTCTTGTGACCAATGCGAAATTGATATTTTTGAGAGAGATGCACCAATTCAGTTCAATTTCTCAATAATGACTCTCTCGAATTCAACTGTCATCAGTGCGTGCCTTCTGGTGCAAATGATCTGTCAACAATAAAAGAGAAACTTAATCAGATGGATGACATAAACAAAGCAGTTCAATACATGTCATCGCATTACGATGAGATGTTGAAAGGTGTCAAAACTAACAAGAAAAAAATAGACAAACTAGAGAAAGAAAACAAAAGTTTAAAAGAAGAAGTTGTACTTCTTAGTCAATAAAGTTTTTAAGTGGTGCGAGAGTTGCAAATGACTGTGTTATCAGAGGCAGTAAGTCAACGGAGCCTGCCACCAAAGTTGTTATGGATATTGCGGCAAAATGGAATCTACGATAACGGAGTGCCAGATTGATGAAGCATATTTTATTGGTGGGAATAATGATTCTAATAAAAGCAAATCCATCGTAGTCAAATTCGGAAACCAAAAAACTGTTCATGGACAAAAAAAATAAGTTGAATGATGCTATTGAATTTAAAAACGTGTATGTAAATGATTTTTTATCGAAATACTTGGATCTCTTCAATCATGCAAAGTCTACCAAATCTGTTGGTTTTAAGTACGTGCGATTCTGATAAAAACAAAGGAAGATTTTGATCATTTGTTGTTGAAAGCAGTTGCTGGTGGTGGTACAAGTAACCGATAATGCCTGCTGATGAGAGTTCTAATCGAAAAACGAACCTGAGGACCCGTCTGATATGTCATCAAATTGATTTGCATTTATGGAAATATATAATATTATATTACCTCTCTATTATTTATGAACAATCAGTATTTTTCAAAAATAAACTTATTTAATGATTACTTGAATAAATTCCGTACAAATTTTATTAATAAATGCTAGAAGTGTTTCCTCCTTGTCAAGATTTAATAAATTTAAATATGAAATAAGTAAATTTGCTCATTTACCTAATATTGTAGCTATACAGGAGCCATGGCTTAGTGAGACGTGCATTCAATTATACAACATACCTGGCTATGAAGTACTTCACTGCTGCAGAAGTGACGGCTACAGTGGTGTTTCCGTTTTTATTTCAAGTAAAGCACGGTACTATGTTCCGGTTTCACGCTGAAATCCCATACAAAAAACAAAGTTGTGAAAATATGAGTGAAATTTTTTTCATTTGTGGTACTATGTTTTTCAGCGTGAGAAATTGACATTTTGCGCCGATACAAATTATTTGAACGCCGCAACAAATTGAAGCCGCCAGCATTGTACTCCTATTTATTTATATTCACATTTGTCCGCGAGAAAGTCAACTGTTGTAAATATTAGCAATAAAATAATCCTAATAAAGAATACTAAATTAAATTATCTGAAATAAAGAAAACTAATGCAAAGGACGGAAAATAATTATGTACATGGAATAAACGAGAAGAGTGACATTCCGATTGGATAGCAAAGCAAAAAATGTACAAAACACTGGAAGGACATGTAACTATATGTAATAATGTGGAATTTGTCCTGTAAGTAGATATGTACATTTACGTTTGCATGTTTAGAACAATCGTGACGAAAAGCCTTGAAAAACTTTGTGGGCGGCTAACGCTACCGAAGCAGTAGGACAATGGAATTGGGCAGTGCCTGTGATTTCGTTTTTAAATGGTTATAAAGAAAATAGTGAGTTCTTGGCAGCCATAGGAGTTGGCAAAAGAAATTCCGTTTATGGATGGAAGTTAAATTTATATATGCCAACAAATATAATGTAATTCCTTAAAAATAATAATTAAACATCTTTTCGGTTCATCAAAACATCATTTTATTTATTTATATTCGTACAACAGTAGGAAATTATTTTGTTATTTGAAACCTGGCTTCTGATGCCTCACAAGCATCGCCATCGTATCAACACAAAATAAATAATTAATGTATAACAGCACAATGACCATCAACAATATTTCCTTTCTGCAATTTAAATTGACTATTTTATAAGTCTGCATTATTTCATTTAATTGTTTATTGATTAGAATTTAAACACGTGTTTGTTTTCAAGAAAAGCAAAAAGGAAAAAATGCACATCCTTATACACACACACATTCATATAAAAGTGACATTTCGACACACACACTTCAAAAATACAATGCGACTTTGTAAAAAAGCGTTCCATTTTTCAACTTGAAATAACATTTTGTGGAATTTTTTCAAGCTGAAAAAACATAGTACCCACCTTAAAGTGTAACATGCAGTTTTTCTTAAGGGAAGTTCTCAGTTTATCGATTATATACATATCTCATTCCCAGAAATTAAACTTAATAATAAGTCTTTGAAGTTCATAAACTTGTATAGATCGCAAAAGTGTGGTATTCCATGTTTGTTTGAAAAAATGGAAGAGATATTGGATAAGTTTGGACCTGATGCTTGCTTGTTTGTCGGTGATTTCAACATTGATATGTGTATGGAGAGCACGCAACGAAGCACTGCGTTAAACCTATTCTCTGAATATGACCAGTTAGTGGTACTTCTATTGATGGTGTATATGGAAGTAATGGGGAAGATATTTTCGTTCATTGTAATAAATTCACTGAAATGTTGGAAATTTCTTAATAAGGAATTAGGAAGAACTGATTCGAAATTCAGTAGTATAAACGATGTAAATGGAATGTCTTTAACGTCGGATAAGGAGAAGGCTGCGACTCACAATGATTTTTTTTCGAAATAATATTGCCGTAGATATTACTGATCGCTACAATATCTTCAGGACTTTGACATACAGTAACACAAAGTTCGCATTTCGAAAAATCGATACTACTACAATAGAATCTATTCTACATTGTAAACCTAAAAACTAAGGATCCGGACACGGTGGAATAACAGCAAAAATGTTACATACACGCCACTTTTTACTATTTATAATATTAACCAGAATATTAAACAGTATAATTGAAACTTCTATTCTTTAAAGGTTCACGAAATACTTCCAGTATCAAAAGTTTGTGGTGCAAATACAATAACATCGTTCCGTCCAATTTCTATGTTATCAAATATAAACAAAGTTTTTGAGAAAATTTTGACGGCTGAATTATCTGCTTACCTTAAAAAAAACAATCTAATTTTTAACAGACAATATGGTTTTCATAACGGCTATGGCACTTAAGCACTATCGGACGTATTCATAAAAAATCCTAATTATGATTTAAAGTGCAGATTAGTTAACAAACACTTTTGGCCTAATAAACGATTATTAAAAAATCGTATTCATAAACAGCATTTTAACTAATAAACATTTTAAGGACTTCGTCAATGTAATGCTGGCAACACCATCTTTTTCACACACCATTTTCTCTCTTAATGATGCATTAATACGATTATCAATTGTAAGAGTAGTCGAATATATAAATTATGTTATTGTTTATTTTAAAAACAACTGTATTAATTAAAAAAATGTATGCTCACTTGTCCAATAAATAAAAAAGCAACAACTAAAGATCAAATAAATGACGAATTCAGATAATTTTTTTATTACATACAAAAAGGTATTCGAATAACGAATAATATTTAACACATGTTGATTGTTTACATATCACTAGTGAATTTTGTACAATTTGCATTTTTTGTGTTGTGGATTTGCAACAATATAAGTTGATGGTCTTATGAAACAGTATAGGAAAAAGAATGCGAAAATTCATTTATTATACCGATTTACAATATGGTGAAAAAGAAAAATGCAAAAATGCATTTTATATACCGATGGACGCAGAATCATTCCCTGAGTCGATTTAGTCATGTCCGTCCGTCTGTGACAATAAAAGTACTGCTCGAAAAAAGGAAACCATCCTTACGAAATTTTTGGGATAAGGAGCAGCTTATGTTGCACAATGCCTTTAACTCTTCCTGAAAAAATGAGCAAATCGGTCGACGTTTTGATATACCTCCCATTTAATGGTACATTTCGTTTTGACATAATCACGTTCTAGAAGGATACGTATTTTATTATTTTTTTCTTATTCTAACCTAAACAATTTGTAGAAAATATGTTCAAAAACAGTCATATAATATTTTTTCTCATTTAATTAAAAAATTCCATAAAAATGTTTTGCAAATGCACACGAAGAAAAAGCAAATGTCACTTTAACAAACGCTTAAAGTAGGGTCGAACCTATATTAAAATCCACGCATTTAACAATGGTTTACAAAAGGTGTTTTAGGCTAATAATCGTTTATGAATACAGTTTTAACAAATTTTGCTTAACAAAGGTTTGTAAAGCTGTTTTAAGTTTTTATGAATACGGCTGTATGACACTAAGCAAAGCGTTTGACCTTGTGGACCAAATAATATTAATAAACAAATTGGAATTTGCTGGTGTTCGGGGTTCTGCGATGATACTTTTGGAAAGTTATTTTTATAATAGAAGACAATACGTTAAAATTGGCCATAGTAAAAGTAGTACCAAATCAGTGAGGTGTGGTGTTCCCCAGGGAAGCATTATTGGTCCACTGCTGTTTCTGATATATATTAACGATGTGCAAAACTTAAAATTATTTGGAAAACTTTATAGGTTAGGTTGAATAGAGGAGACGTTTAAAACGTCTCATGTCCATGGACATACACTTAAGCCAGTGGTTCGGCCTGTTGTGCGCTCCTTATTTATGATTTGCATACCCCACGGATTACAGAAAATCGGTACTAGACACGTATTTTCTCAGTATCTTCCAGTCATATCCTCTGAGATGAGTCAAGTCTGGCAATATGTCGGAACCGAAATATCGGGATCTTGCATGTGTGAAAGCTGGGCAGTGACACAGAAAATGTTCTATCGTTTCGATGTTTTCCCTGCATGCCCTGCACTCGTCGTTTTCTGCTAGTCCTATGCGATGAAGATGTGCCTGTAAGCTTGAGTGTCCCTTTAGAACACTTATCATCTTACTAATCTCGATCTTGTTTAGTTTCAGAAAACTACTGGTTTTCTTCTCATTTGGGTCACCCCACAGTATCTTTGCAGTTGCTCCTACTGTTGCGCTATTCCACACAGTTTTGTGAGCCATCACTGCCCAATGCTTCAACTCATCCTTCGTGGCTTCGAAAGGTTTCCAATTTTCCAAGTTTATTACTCGAAGTTCTCTGCCCTTTGAAGCCAAGCTGTTTGCTCGTTCATTTCCAATCACTCCGTTGTGTCCCGGTACCCAGAAAATACGCAGTTGACCATGGACTGAGTAATTATTTATCGTTCTTTTACAGTCTAACACGGTTCTGGATTTGACCTTTTCCGATGTTATTGCTTTGATCGCCATTTGGCTATCTGTGAATATGTTGGCATATTCAGGCTTTTTGGTATTACTGAGCCAGTTAACACACTCCGTGATTGCTCGTACTTCTGCTTGAAATACTGTGTTATGGTCTGGGAGGCGGAAGTAAAGTTCGAGTTCTGGTTCATCAATAAAAAGTCCCAGACCCGTCCTTCCTCCTAGCCTGGACCCATCAGTGTAGCAGCTGGTTCCCACTGGCGCATGAGCAAGTGTTCCGTTTTCCCAGGAGCGTCTGTCTGGCACGAACGATTCACAGGTAGCTGTAAGCCGCACTTCAGGAATGCGGTCGGAGATTTCCGTTGTTTGAATATGACCGACCAGTGATTGTAATATCTTCTGATGGTACGACTTGTGGTCTCGATTTATCCATTCACCCATCACTTGTAGACGTCTTGCTGTGAGGGCTGCCTCATACTTTATACGGATATCTATTGGTTGGATGTGCAGTATAGTCTCCAACGCTCTTGTTGGTGCGGTTCTAATTGCTCCGCCTATGCCTAGACAGCACATACGTTGCACTTTTTGCAATGGTATTACGTTGTACTTTTTGTCCATTGATGTGCACCACACTACAGAGGCGTAGGTGATTATTGGTCTAATCACGCTCATGTAAAGCCAGTGTGTCATATTTGGACGTAGTCCCCATTTTGAACCTATAGCTCTTCTGCACAACGACCAACATCTGTGGGCCTTTGTAACTCTTTCTTCAATATGATCTTTCAGTACAGTTTCTGATCCAAGATTACTCCCAAGTATTTTATCTTCTTAGATATGGCAATATTCTTATCCAGGAAACGAGGCACGGTAAAAGGATGAATCTTCCTTTTCCTTGTAAATAGACATATTTCTGTTTTGTCTGGATTGACATTTAGTCCCCTTGGTTGTGCCCAGTTATATGCTATGTTAAGTGCCTCTTCAGCTCTTCTGCATAGCTGGTTTGGATGTGTGCCCCTTAGAAGTATTATAACGTCATCTGCATAACAGACTGGTTTAAGTCCTTCATTGGTGAGGGCTTCAAGGAGACTGTGTATCGTCGTAACCCATAGGAGAGGCGATAAAATGCCCCCCTGAGGTATACCACGATTTACCTTGTCTCTGATTTTTACGTCATATGACCCACAAATAATCCACCTATTCCTTAGCATATTGTTGATCCAGTTTATCAACGCCCGGTCAACCTGAAACTCGTCTAAGGACTGGATAAGTGTATCGGTCTAAACGTTGTTAAAAGCGCCCTCAATGTCTATACAAACGGCAAGTGTGTACAATTTTTCACTGAAGGACTTTTCTATGTGGTGTACTACCTCATGTAGAGCTGTTTCCACTGATCTTCCTTTAACATATGCGTGTTGCTTGAATTTTAGCTTGTCATCGGCTATCTTACTTTTGATCATGTCGTCAATTATTCGCTCCATTGTTTTTAAGAGGAAAGAAGTTAGGCTAATAGGTCGATAAGCCTTTGGGATCGTATAACTCGCCTTGCCAGGCTTAGGTATGAAGACCACCCTTGATTCCTGCCAATTTTTTGGGGTATATGCATGAGTTAGGCATGCAGTGAAAACTCCAACAAGATGAGTTGATACCAGATCCACCTCATTCTGCAGAAGCGCTGGAAATATTCCGTCCGGTCCAGCAGCCTTAGAAGGAGAGAAGCTTTTTATTGCTTCATTAACCATAGCATCAGTAATAGGTACTTGGTGCATTACATTTTCGGTCTGTAACTGTTCCTCTATTGGCCCAGCATTACCACTCGGAAAATGAGTTTTCATCAAAAGCCTTACGGTATCATCTATAGTTTCCATCTTTTTACCCGTTTCATCCACCAGTGTTTCGGTTTGGATATGAGTTTTTGAGAGGAACTTTTTTATTTTGGACATGCTGTTAACGCTGTCTACCTGCTCACAGAAAAGTCTCCAGGAGTTACGTTTCGCCAGTCTAATGACTTTATTGTATTCTTTGAGCTTTCTGTGGTAGTCATCCCAATATACTAATAGCTTTTTACGTCGAGCTCTGTTGTAAAGTCTGCGGACATCATTGCCAATCGATCGAATTTGCCCTGTCATCCAGGGTTTCTCATAGGCAGATTTCCTTTCTCGAAGCGGGCAACTATCTTCGAATGATTTTACAAGAGCCTCCGTAATCCTCCTCACATTGATATCAATGTCTTCTGTATTTGGATAATCGTGTTTAGGCTGGCCCAATCGATTTCTAAGTAGATTGCCGAATTTGGTCCAGTCGGTTTTAGCCTTATTACGGAAACTAATTGGGCTAGGCGGTGGCCGTGCAATTTTAAACCTTATATAACGGTGGTCCGAATAGGAGTGTTCATCCGAAACCCTCCACTCATGGATCTCATCAATGAAGTTTTCCGAGCATATCGTTATATCTAATACTTCTTCCCTAATTTTGTTAACAAAGGTCGCCTTGTTCCCTATGTTGAGAGTTAGGAGATCGTTAGTATTCAAAAATTCTATAAGGGCTTGTCCCCTTTTATTGGTGTCACTACTACCCCAATCAATATGGTGTGAGTTGGCATCACAACCAGCTAGTAACACATTACTTGTATTTTTGGATTCCCTTACCACGTTGTAATTCCGACGTAGGTGGCAATGTCGGCGCATCGAATGGCAGGTATACTGACGCCAGATACATACTTCCATTACCTTGTATCAGCACAGTTGCGTCCGATGTTGACAGCTCTGGAGAGAATAGATAGCATAAGTTTTTATGGCACAGAATACAAGTCCTTGGACGAGTACCTGTGTTAGCGTAGAAAAGATTGTAGTTCATATGGTTTAATCCAGTAACTTTGTTACTAGTAGTCCACGGTTCCTGGACCAAAGCAACATGGACCATGCCTTTATTTATTATGTCCATCAGAGCAATGGATGTCATTTCGCTCCGGTGGAGGTTTATCTGGATGACCTCAATCATTGTCTTTCTAGTAAAAATTTCCTTTGGGAGTCGTCTATCCTATTTGGTTGCACTCCCTCTTTATTTGGTAGTGAGTCTTTCTCCTCCTTTCATTTACTACCTATTACACACTCTTCAAGTAGACCTCTTTGGGAGGCGGTGTTACTTTTTGTCGTTCCCTCTTTGTTTTAATTCTTTATGTACCTATTCCTATCACCACATTCTGCAAAATTGGTGATATTATCGGCAATTTGGTAATGTATCGACCTCTTTTTGGAAGGCGGTGTTGTTTTTTGTCGCTCCCTCTTTGTTTTGAGTTTTTGTGCTCCTCTTCATATCCTTATCACCACCTTTGCTGGGAACTTTCCGCAAAATTGATGATGTTATCGGCAAATTGGCGATGTTATCGACCGCTTCCATCTCACTTTTTTTGTCTCACTCGCTTCATTCTGTTCACTATTTTCGTTTGCCACTGCAGGCGGTACGTTCGTGTTTGGGCTCGACTTAACTGTCCTGCCAATGGGGGTTTTTCCAATCTTAAAGAAGATTTTCCAAATCCCGAAAAATGCCATGCCTTTTGTCTTGACAAGGCTATCCCTGGAATACGGGTCTATGCCTACCACCAGGAGAGAACCATCGGGATCATTTTTCTTGTGGAAGACTTCCCACTTCCCCACTTTAAGGTTCGAATCTTGTTTGCCAATGACGCTGAGTATGCGCTCTGACGGTACCTTACTAGCCCATCCTCTGACATAGAAAGATGTTTTTATGAGTACAGGGATATCGCTTTTCCTTACCAGTTTCAGCTTTGCGCCGTCCCAAGTTGAGGGGATGCTCTCCACTAGTTTTCCGAGGACATAGACACAGCATTGTGATGCCAGTTTCAGCATCAAAACGCCCCTCTCAAAAGTGCAACTCATTACTTGGATTGTTGGTCCATCATTAGATTCGAGAATGTGGTCCAATACCTTTGTGTAGAACAAATCTTCGAAGATACTCTTTTGCTCTTCGGGAATTCTGCCAGACGCACTACTGCTATCAATTATGGCATAGTGTAGTCCGTCCTGAATATGTTTTTTGGCTATTTGGGAATAAGATGGTGTTTCCTTACCCTTTCTTAAAGCCACCTTGCTTTTTCCTTTAGAATGGGTCTTTTTGTTTGAGGTCCCCTCTTTTATGGATGGTTTGGTGGACTTACTCACCTTCTCAACAACAAGATCAACTTCTCCTCACACCATTAACAGATTCTGACTAGAAACTCCTTATTTGGTAGATTGAATAGGTTTCTTCGAAGTGCTGGGTGTCGGTGAGCTTTTTTCTTCTTAGTTGATTTCGCATGGCTATGCTCTTCGGGAGATCTGACTCTTTTAGTAGATGTAGAAGAGTCAGATTCATCCTGTAATATCTTCTGCCGGTTCATCTTATTCAGTTTCCTTCTTTGTGCCCCTGACAGTCTTTTCCGATATTCAACAATAGTAATATTGTTATCACTTGATGACTCAGAGTCCGAGTTCCCACTAGCTTTTAAAAGCTGGGGCTGCTTAGAGCCCCCCCTTGGGTTTTCTTTATATTCCTCATCGTTTATTTTGCCAAAGGCTAGATGTGCGCTTGTATCTGTTTCGACTACGGAATCCGAGGCACCCAACCCCGTAGAAGTTACTTGCTCACGATTGTTTGATAACGACGACACGTAACTCGCGAGTAAATCAACGCTTTCCGCCGGTACTGGGTTTATTTTTCCCTGCACCGTAATATCATTTACTTCATCAGGGTTAATCATAAATTTTTGGGAGAGACCCCCATAGCCAGTATTTGCCCGTAATAGGTACTTCGATGTTGGCCTTCCATACTACTTCCAAAATGTCTGTCCTGAGACCGATGCAACAAATTCAACACCCACTTTAAGAACGACACCTTATGGTTGCGTAGTAGGTAGGTGAATAAGTATTGCGTAATAGGTTGGAAAAACTATCCGCTCTGTTCTGTCCGTTCGCTCCCACTGACGGCGATACAAGTTTGACGAATTTTTGTACTTTGTGTGGAATTCCTTTATAATGCAAATCGAATGAACTGTATACAGCAATACTGTATACAGGTATACTAAAAAAGTATACTGCTTTGTAGATAACTTTTGATTGGGTTGACGGATAAACACCAAATTGTGACTGAAAACCAAAAAAACTTTATATGTTTGCTGATGAACTATGCCTTTTATAAAATTATCAGTCCTTAAAACCGATATTGAAAATGACGCGTCAGTATTAATTGAATATGCTCGTCTTAACAAACTATGCATCAACGCCGATAAGACGAAAATAATAAGGTTTAACCACTTTTACCAAGGAGAGAATTCGAATTTACAGCCTTTATAAATGAACCCTTGTTTCTGAATCGCATTCCGTGAAATACCTTGGTGTTAATATATCGGCAACATTTTCTTGGGACTTGCACATATCAATACTGAAAAACAAAATTTCTGCGGCTACTGGAATTCTAAGAAAATTTAAGACTGAACTATCTAGAGATACAAAACTTCAATTATATTATGCCTTAATCCATTGCCACTTTACTTACATACCCTTAGCATACGGATATAGAGGATGCGCTGCTATGAAGTCTCTACAATGTGCTCAAAATAAAGCTTTAAAAGTGGTATTTCATTTGCCTATGGATTTCCCTACAAACATACTTTTCAAAAATTATGCCAAAAATGTGCTTCCGATAAAGGGAATATATAAATATAGTTTGTTACTTTTCATGTTTAAATGTGTAAATAAGATTGGAAATTCTTCTATTCAGTTTCATCAGAACATTCGCAGATGAACACTTGGTACCGTTGAAACCTGATACCATCAAGATGTCGACTGGAGCTCACAAAACAAAGAATTGAGTATGCTGGTCCACACGAATTTAATGAACTCCCTATCGATCTTAAACACGTTCCTACAATATCAGTATTTAGTCTAAAATCAAATCCTATATTATATCAAGAGTTGAAACACTTCTATAACTTGTTGTTCATGTAAGTAATTACCTATAACTGTAAATACCTACTTTTAAACATTTACTATTTGTGTTTTGCAAAGCACTTTGAAATCCTGAGTAAAGATAAACTATGTTGCCAAGTAGTCTCTACTAAAGCCTTTAAGGCGCAGAGACGATACATATATTTCTAAAATTAAACATTGTATGAAACATTAAAAATAAAAAAGTGATTATTGAAGGCAAGGTAAGATCTCTTTTGAAGAATTAAACTAAAAAATGGTAGCGGTGAATTTAAGTTTAAAGTTAGATTTCATATCGGGTTTTCGTAAAAACTCAAAGTTATTAATATTGTATTGTGTATTCGAATTATACTCGATACAAGTGTTATTTTGAAAAATGTAATGTTACAGTAGCCTTAAAAACTAATAACATTTTTGAACAACTTAGTGTCGACATTCATCATAACCACGCTCCTCCCGAGGATTTGTTAAAAAAATTTCAAAAGTTAAAGCAGAGTGCGGGAAAAGTACTGTTTCAAAAAGGAAGGGAGTTTGTGATATTTTCGATGAGGAATGCATGAACTAAAAGGAACTTGCGTCAGCAGTATCCACAGAGGCAACTCCACAGAATACGTAGCAATGGCATGTCAAAGAATCCCACAACTGCAAATGAATTATAAGAACTTTTCGAAGATGAAGAATTTATCGCAGAATTTGTTTCAATTTATAAATAAAAATATTTTTAGTTTTGAGCCTTCAGTTTTTCACACCGACTATGAGATCGCTTTGAGGAAATCCATATAAGTAGTTTTCCCGGGTGTTTCTGTGAACAGTCACGCTGGGATTGTTGGGATTTTCGGAGGACATTTTAAAAACACAGTAATTGCAAAGAATGAGCATTTTTTATTTGGTCTACAATTAAACTTTAAACCCGTAAGGAAGGTCCGTACACCACCCTATCGGAGCACAATAAGAAGAAATATTGTCAAGTTTTATAAATAAATTTATTTTTCCAATGAACGACAAATTATATTTTATAGCGCTTATATGCCAAATCGGAGGAAATATTTATATATGTGGGCTACATCTAAATGTGAATAGATTTTATTCACATTTCATTGTACTTGGGTGCTACATCTAAATCTAAAACCGATTGACACGAAATTCGACAATGTTGGTCCTTGGATTAAGATACTCCAAAGTGATTGGATATAAAAAACAGCTTCTGTACCGCTAAAAGACTGGAAAGAAAATATTTATATATCTAAATCTGAACCGATTTTGATCAAATTCTTACTAGGTGTGAAAATTCCTTATTGCCAAATTTCAAGCGTTGGTCATGCCGAATCTTATATACCATCGATCGCATATAAATTGTTTTGGGGACAAAAAAAAAACATTTTACCAAATTTCAGCCCAATGCGTTGAAATTTATGGTTTTTGTAGTGTTATGAAGTCAAATTCAGTGGGACCTTTGTATGGGGGATATAACAAAACATGGACCTATAACTACCATTGTTCGTGTGATTAGGGAGATTCTATATATGGGGGCTATATCAAAAAGTGAACCGATATTACCCATTTTCCGATATTTCAACCTGCTGCTATTAGAAGTATCTGTACCACATTTCAGACATCTAGCTCAATTATTGTAGCTTGATTACAACGGACGGACGGACATGGCTAAATCGTATTAGAGTTTTACGACGATTAAGAATATATACACTTTATGAGGTCTCAGATCAATATTTATAGGTGTTACAAACGGAGTGACAAAATGTATATCCTCCCTTCCTATTGTGGATAGTATAAAAAGGGGCAAACTCACTAGCGTTGTACTAAAAGTTGTTGTGAGAATAATTCATGCTACAGTTACAGTTTGTTAAAAAGTTGAATTTGTAAAAATGGAGGACAAAACCAATGTTTTTGAAAAAGGAGGGAGGACGGGGGGACTCTGGTTAAAAAGGAGGACGTATGGTAACCCTGCATATAGCGGAAAGTTGGTGTAAGTCCCCATTTACATGGTACTTTTTTTTTAAGTAACTTATTGACTTATTCTCTTTTGAAAAAGTATTTACGTTCACACACGTACTTTTTTTTTCCAAAACTTATACTTATTTTCATTTGTTTTGTGTCGGCTTTTCCTGGGTGAATTGTTGTTGTTTCCAAGTGCGAACGAAAAACACAAAACGATGAGTACGATAAGTATGAGTACGGCATACTTTTTTCCCCCCGTTTCCGACTGCCTCTCTCGCCCACAAAACGCCGATAAGTATACTTAATACTTAAAAAAAAGTATCATGTAAATGCAGACTAAGTAAAGGTAATAGAAAATCGGCGGCCGAATCGAACAACGTACAAAAATAAATAAATGTGTGCGAAATTTTTCGTTCATTTCATATCCCCCACTTCTTTAAAAAGTTATAATACAGGGTGGCGCAGAATGAGCTATATGGTTTGAATTCTTTATAACTTTTTTAATTATTATTCTTTCTTTGTTTTTTGTTTTCAGCATTTTGTGAAGGAGACTTGGGGAATTAGTTATGAATCGAACAACGTACAAAAATAATTTTGCGAAAAGTTATGGAAAATATGCTATAAAGAGCACGTATGTGCGAAGCTGAAAATGGACATCACTTACAGGATATCATTTTTCAAAGCTAATTGCAAAAAATGCCCCAATCGCATAAATAAAAAAGTTATAAACCATTTAAACCATATAGCTCATTCTGCGCCACCTTGTAAAAATTAATGTGCCAAAATATGTATATATGTAAAATGTCTTGAAAATTAGAAAAGTACGGGAGGATTTTTAAGTCCTTAGAGGTTTTACGAGAAAAGGACTTCGCGCACTCAATATCACTTGCACAAGTTTCAGCTGGCAATTTAGTTGTATTGCCCTAAAAAAACGAAAGATCAGCAATACTAAAGACAACAATGTATATGGGCTCACCCAAAAACTTAACCAAGGACATATAACTCTGTCTGAACAGAATCGGCGAATCTGTTGGGCTATACACGACGGGAGCGGAGTAGTAGTATTCGATTGATGGAAGACTCAAGACGAACTGACAACTCTCTCCCCCTCGACACCGTTAGCGACCTTCTCGATGACCTCGGCGATGATATCGATTATTCTAAATCGATTAAATCCATATCTATATCGTCGTCGAGGGGGTTGGGGCGATCCCCAACATGCCGCCCCCTTGCATGGATGCAATATTTAGCGCACCCGCTATCTTCCCCAAGGCTGTCAAGATCTCCCTCATCATCGCTTGTGTGCCCTCTTGGCCCACTGATACCGCACTCAAGCTTTGCATAATTCTGTTATCTGGGAAGATTTCTGGTTCGTGCTCTTGCGGACGCTGATGTTACAGTTGTTGTTGTTGACGCTGTTCCTGCTGAGGCTGTTGCTGCTGAGGTTGTTGCTGCTGTTGCCCAGAACGTTGTTGCTGTTCCCGAGGACGTTGTTGCTGTTGTCGAGGTTGCTGCTGTTGCCGAGAACGACGTTGCGGTTGCTGCTGTTGCTGTTGGCGCTGATGCTGCTGGCGCTGTTGCTCTCCTCTTTGCAGTCTAACCTGGACTGATTGTCTCTGCATAGATTGGCGCCGTGGGGCTGTGCCAGAATTAGAGCTTCGGTTAGGTACTCCAGTTGGCGACAACGCACCCATACTCCGCAGACACTGCACAACGTTTTGGCGTGGTCTCGGAATGTCTTCTGGGTGTAACAATGTATGGTGTAACTCCCCACAAATCTGGCAACATCTGGGCGAAGTACACTCTCTTAACAGATGAGTTGCCGCCAGACTGTTAATGCAGTACCTATGTACACGGACCGCATAGGTACGCTGCCTGGCGGTCATCTTCTTAAAAACTCCACAAAACTCCAATGGGTGGAACTTAAAACACACCAGACATTGCTCATGATTTTTGGTGTTCATCGTTTCTCTGTGGGACACCTTGAAAAAAACAAAAAAAGGGAAAGAAAGAAAGAAAAAAAAAAACAAAAAAGGAGAAAACAAATTGGATCCCATACGGGCGATCCCATATTAATAATTCTTTGTTTGGACAACACAACATATACGCAACGGACCTGCTAATCTACGGGTTTTTTGTCTACGGGTAAGACGCACAATTTTACAACAGGTCGCTTTATGATCCTTATAAATCCTTATAAATCCTTATAAATTCCTCGAAATTAAATTTTTGTCCTCCGACAATCTTTTTGAAGTGGATTTTGAAGCTTTTTACGCCGGCTTCCCATAAACCACCCATATGTGGTGCGCTTCGAAACTATGAACGGCGTATCTATCTGTTGCCTCCTTGGCAGACAGCTTCAAAAAACACATATATTATTTTAAGAATGCACGGCTTGCCCCAAAAATTTGTGTCATTATCAGACATAATACACTGTGGCAGCCCTCGTTTTCCTATAAACCTTGCGAATGTGGCAAGAAAAGCATCGGCAGATAAGCTCGAACAAGCTTCTAGGTGAATTGCCTTAGATGAGAAACAGATATGCTTTCACAAAGGGTGAGTTCATTAATGTGCCTGCCTTCACTTGAAATGGACCCGCGAATCGGCCCTCCTCGGGTAGGGCTCCCATAATCTGGGATCCATCTTCTGTGTGTACCTAATACACGTTAGGCATTGATGGATGCATTTCTTAACCGATCGCTTAAGACTTGGAATATACAATTCACTTCGAATAGTGTTCATCATGACAGATATATCTGCATGCAAAAGTGTTTTATGCACGAAATCAAGAAATATAGTACATAATTGCGACGAGTTAGTTAGTTCGTTAGTTAGTTGATTCGTTAGTTAGTTAGTCTTCAATTTTTAACATATCTTCGCGTAAAATATCCTGTGTCGGCACATGCTTAAGAAGGTCAACTTGATTATGCGTTAATTTCTTGAGAGGAAAACCAGCCGAATCTAGCGTGCGTAGAAGCTGCCGTTGAGCCTCTAGAGCTGAGGCGATTGTATGACCCCCTGTTAGTATGTCATCCACATAAATCTCTTTCCGTAGTATTCTAGCAGCTAGGGCGTTTTCTATTTCAGAATCCTCTGCTAATTAGCGTGCGTATTGCTAAAAAAGGGGCGCAATTAATGCCGAAAGCCACTGTGCAAAGTTCATAATCCTCTATCTGTCCTCTAGGATTTTTCCTGAACAATATTCTCTGATACGGACGATCAGTTTCATTAACTATTATCTAGCGATACATTTTATCAATGTCTCCATTAAAAACAAATTCATTCTGCCGCCAATTCAAGATGACGGCTACAAAATCGGTCCGTCATTCAATGCCAAGGAACTTTTCGTTTTCCTTGAACCATTCAACACCACTCGAACCTTCGTACTAGCGCTTTCCGGGCGAAAGACAGCATGATGTGGTAAATAATATGAATAATACTTGCCATCATTGCAAATCTCTTTAGACCCTGTTTTTTTCCATATGGCCTGTTTAGTTCTTACCTCGGTTCTTTGGGTTCCTTTCAAAATGATAATTCAAGTGGTCGTTTTAAATTTCAAGGATTTTGGTTTTATTTATAAAGAGTAATTTAGTACTCTTTGGGCAATTCAAATTTTTTGTTTTGTGGGATTCGTATAAATTATGTGTGTATAGGTATGTGTGAAAATGTGAACAGTGTGTGTTTTATTGTTGACAATTTTAATGTATTTTAATTTCTCTTATTTTTCAAATTTAGTTCTAATGTTAATTGTTTTGTTTTTGAATAAAAAAAATTCACAATTTAATTTATTAATGTTTAATGATTTGTTTAATTCAATGTTCAATTAATGTTCAATGTTTTTATGTGTCTTCAATTTAATGTTTGAGTCGGGTCTGCTTTCTGTAATTGCAGATAAATATACATATAAAACTTAACACTTTAAACTTAAAACTTATTCACTTTTCACGGGAGAGAGGCGCACGGTTTTAATAGTTGTTGAAACGAGACTGATTTTTGCTGTTTGGCGGTCAGAGCTCCAAACTTAGTCGAAGCCCTTGACTTTGATGGCGACAAAACAACATAAGCAAAAAAAATGAACGAAGAAACGCACTCGCACTGCTATGTGTACATAAATGCATTGGAATGCGCGTGAGTACATACATACTAACCCCCACATTCATGTATACAAAGCTGCGTCGCAGTCACCGTTTTACACTGATGTTCAAAAGTGTGGGTCACCTTTGAACATTCTCCCCCCCCCCCGTGATTCAATGATTACAATTAATACCCGTTTTAATGGGTCTACTCGTCGTGATGGGTGGCGCTAACGAAGGGTCCTGCGAAGACGAAGCCTAAGGACGTCTGGAATGCGCTCACCGCTCCCAGTCCCGTGGCACGCACTTCTTCCTCACGTATGTAGGCATATGCATCCCCTCCAATCTCAACGTCGACGGGATCATTTCCCCGTGGGTCCACATCTGTTGTGTCCGAATTCTGTTGTGGGGTCTTCCAGAATTGGTTCCGAGTAGGGTCGCTTCGGCAGCTCGCTGGTAACAAGAGCGCTCGTTCGGATCATAGGTGAAGGACGGTCGTGTACGGCTTGATGGTGATTTTGGCAAAGACGTACCCGTGGCCCTGCCTCGTTTCCAATCCCAATCTCCCTACCGTGGTGGCCGCGATCCTTGATATGGCCGAGGATTGGCATAGAAGGGCCCGTACCACCTTAAAGTCATCCCCGTGTGTCAGGATCTTAATGGTGGTCGTGGGGACGAAAACGCTTGCCCGTCGAAAAGCTGGCTCCGGAGGCATGACCCCCAGTTGGTCCTTCAGTTGAGGGGCATGATGAAGCATTGTGTGATGCCGATAGTCACACTCGCGACAGGCGGTTAATGCTGTGCAGTCTGGCGCCAGGTGACTCCTGGCGAGGCAATTTCGGCAGTAACCCCGTTGTTCCACTGCCTCATACCTCTGGTATGGGGTAAAACGCCGGAACATGGGACAGGTCCTAATAGCGTGATCCGCTTGACACAAGCCGCATGAGTACTGCCACGAAGATGGGCGGGGGCGCGAGACTCGACTTCGATTGGGGTGGTTGGGTCGACGGTCGGGAGAGGGGTCACGACTTGATGCTGGAGTAGGTAGTCGCGCAGCCATATCTGGAATAAAAGAGATGCGAGTACCAACTTCTTTTACAAATAAATAGAGTGTTAGTCAATCTGAAAATAGTTTGACGATTTTCGTTATCGGTCTACTAACTACTCCGTGTGCTGTCCGAATATCTACGACCCTAATGTTTTGATCAGTTCCAAGGTATGTTCTTTCTATACGGCCTAATTTCCATTCAGTCGGGGCCAATCTCTCATCTTTAATTACAATCAAATCGTCTTCCTTTACATTTTCTGTTTGATACTTCCACTTATATCGACGATGTAGCTCATTTAAATACTCAGTTTTCCATCTTTGGCAAAAATATTGAGATATAATCTTTAATCGTTTCCACCGATTGGCAAGGGTGATGTTTCCGTCTGAAACATCTGGTTCCGCTGGGGTCAAAATGTAGGTACCTATCAGAAAATGAGCTGGGGTAAGAGGATTTAAGTCGGAAGGGTCATCGCTGGCTGGACTTAGGGGTCGAGAATTAAGACAGGCTTCAATTCGAGTTAAAATGGTCGAGAATTCTTCAAAGGTAAAATTAATTTGCGGTATAAATTTTCGTAGATGTGTTTTGAATGATTTAACTCCCGCCTCCCATAATCCTCCCATATGAGGGGCACCGGGAGAAATAAAACTCCATTCTAAATTTTGATAAACATTGTTCTGGGTGGCGTCCTTTTGCAGATTCTTCATAAACTCTAGCCTATCTTTTTTTATTAACTCTGCTGCTCCTACAAAATTAGTCCCATTATCTTAGTAGATCTTGGCTGGGCTTGCTCGTCGCCCAATAAAGCGAGATAAAGCGGCTAAAAAAGATTGAGTTGATAGATCACTAGTGGGTTCTAAGTTAATTGCTTTTGTGGAAAAGCAAACGAAGACGCAAACATAACCCTTTGTTATTAAACAAGCTCTTCCTGTAAAATTCTTTATGTTGAAGGTCCTGCAAAATCTACTCCTGTGTTGGTAAAGGGCCGAGTCAGCATAGTTCTCTGGGGCGGAAGTGAGGCCATAATTTGCGTTTGAGTCTGGTGTCTATACAAAACAATTATGAATTACATTCTTGATTAAGGGCTTCAATTTAAATATCCAGAATTCAGACCTGATTACGCGAGTAATGAGTTGATTTCCGCCATGCATCGTAATTTGGTGAATAAATTCTACTAACAAAAGGGCTAATCTCGATTCGTATGGGATAAGAATGGGATGGCACTCGTTATATGTAAGTGCTGGGGACTGAATAAGGCGTTTTGTGTTAAAACAATAAGACGATCTTTGATATCTTGTATTTCACCATGGGTGATTTCTGCTGAAGAAATTCTAAGTCGTGTCCGATTGACGCCGGTATTTCTCCAAAAACGAATCGCAAATGCTAAGACTTTATATGCTCTAGAGAGAGATGAGAATCTATTTAAGGGATCTTCAAATATCGTGGTCGAGAAAACTTTAACTGCCTTTGCTTCTAACTCTGTGTCGCTCATAATGTCGTGTCTAGGCCATCGGTCTTTTGGAAACTTCAGCCATTGGGGTCCAGTCCACCACAAATGATGTGACTGCAAATCATTTGGCGAACATCCTCGACTGGCTACATCAGCAGGGTTGCTTTCTGAATCTATATGCTTCCAATTTTCGTTGCCTACATTATCTAAAATATCTGAAATTCTATTTCCTACAAAGGCAATCCATGAACACGGGGGCTTTTTGAGCCATGCTAACACAATTGTTGAGTCAGTCCAAAAGTGAGTTGAAATATTTCCAATTTGTAAGTTGGGAACCACCGCTGTGGTTCATTTTGCTAAGAGAATGGCTCCGCATAATTCTAATCTAGGCAGAGATATTTTTTTGATGGGTGCTACTCGAGTTTTCGCTGCCAAAAGAAACGTGTCGACTGTTTGATCTAAATGCTCTACTCTAACATAAAGAGTCGCGGCGTAAGCGCTTTCTGAAGCGTCACAAAAACCATGTACTTCAATTTTACTTGAGGGTTTGAATCTGATCCACCTAGGTACTGAAACTGAATCTATTGAAGGACAATTTTTAATGAAATTCTTCCAATTCATTCGAGTGATGGGCTTCAACGCGTCCCAATCTACTTTGTCCAGCCAGACTTGTTGCATGATAAGCTTTGCTACGATGATTACTGGAGCCAACCTCCACATGGGTCAAAAAATTTAGCAATTGTTGTTCGTAGTAAGGTGTAATTTTAAAAAATTAGCACTTAATAAATTTCTGAGCACATTTATTTTTCGTAGTACAGTGTAATTTCCAAAAATTAGCACTTAATAAATTTCTGAGCAAATTTATTTTTCGTAGTAAAGTGTAATTTCCAAAAATTAGCACTTAATAAATTCCTGAGCAAATTTATTTTTCGTAGTAAAGTGTAATTTCCAAAAATTAGTACTTAATAAATTTTTGTGCAAATTTATTTTTCGTAGCAAAGTGTAATTTCCAAAAATTAGCACTTAATAAATTTTTCGAGCAAATTTATTTTGTTATTAATGTGTAATTTCCAATAATAAAAATAAATTTCAATAAATGTAAATTATTGTGTTAGTTCTGTTTAGCTTTTGCCGAAATGTCCGTCCGAACCCATCAAACCATATGTTTTTTCTTTCCTTTCTTTACGGCTGAAGTTATGTTTTCCTACTTCTCCCTTTATTCTACTTCACAAAAAAACTCCAGTGGTACATTAACCTTTGGGTTCCCTGATCAAGGCAAGAAGTGAAAACGAATGAAAAGACAACGAGAAATCAACGAAAAAAAAAATCCGCTACCTATTGTCTCGTATGCATCGTTCGCTTCAAATCGGTTGGAAAATACAATAATGCTGATTTATAGCACAAACCACACATATTAATGGCAAAAGAGATTAAAAAATCGTTAATTTTTTGACATTTTTCAAAAGGGTTTTTCGATTGAATCTAACGCAATACGAGGGTCGTTCAAAAAGTTGGAACACGTATTTTCTAAAGCAAAAAAAAAAATAAATTTATTTTTTCTTTTTAATTTATTGATTGGGATTGATTTTAGCGTCTCCAAAGCATCAGCTAATATCATACGGCCGATTTCTCCCTCAGAAAATCGCATATAAGGAAGGCAAAAAAAATATATTTTTTTTCTAAGTTGCAAACTCGATGTTTAAGGTACCCAAAAATCACGAAGTAATTTGTAGGGTTCTCAAGCCAGTCAGCGGATGAGTCGAGCCAATAAAAATCTTTCCTTTTTTTTTCTTTTAAGCAGATAATAGTAATAAGAATAAAATTAAGCTTAATAAATATAACCGCGATTTAAGCAGCCGAAAAGATTCAAGAAATTTTCGCTCTTTTGTTTCGCAAGAAAGTTGTCCGTCCACGCGTTATTCAGCACAAAATTATCTGGAATTCTTGCTGAGGTTTTCGGAATAAGTCAATGGGTGTCCGTCCGCGCGTCCGAAACAAATCTTAATAATCTTATCTTAATAATCGTATCTTAATAATCTTATCTTAATAATCTTATCTTAAAAATAACTTGACCGAATAAATCGACTCGACTAGCCGCTGGCTTTCAGAAAAATTCATCAGAATGCGTAATAAATTATTTGAGCAAATTATCGAAGGGTTTTCAAAAAGGTTGGGTCGCTATTTTCCTAAAGTTTCGAAAACTAGAAAACAGTAAAGTCGCGCGTTGTTACCGAAAAAATCGTCAAAAAACTTTCAGAGGTTAGAATGCATGTAGGTTATGCAAGAGGTTAGTATATATGTAAAAGGGTATGTATGTGCATCAATAAGTAGGTATGTAACTGCAAGCTAACTGCACTTATGTATATATGTATATCAAAGTACTATGTATGTAAGTGCAAGCTAACTGCAGTTAAGTATTCAGTTATTTTTGTAAATATGTAAAATGCAAAAACCAAGCCAGCGTCGTACATAGGGCCAGACCCGCCAAAATCTCCTTCATATATCAATATGGCGGAGTTCGAAAAAAATGGTTTTGGCACCCTATGTAACAACGCTACTTGCACAAATTTTGGGTACTCCCTTTGATCCGGTAATAAGTGTCTTATATGGTTTCCTTTTGTCTCGATGTTGCTGGCTTGGGTCGCTGGCTTTTCCTTCTCGGGTCTTTTGACTTTGGCGGGGTCCTTTTTCGGTGTCGTGCTGGGTCTTGTTGTTGTTGTGTCGAGTCTTTTTCTTTTCTTTTTAGATTTTTGTTTCGCGGCGCGTCGATTTTAATTTATTAATGTTTAATGATTTGTTTAATTCAATGTTCAATTAATGTTCAATGTTTTTATGTGTCTTCAATTTCATGTTTGAGTCGGGTCTGCTTTCTGTAATTGCAGATAAATATATATATAAAACTTAACTCTTTACACTTTAAACTTTAAACTTAAAACTTATTCACTTTTCACGGGAGGGAGGCGCACGGTTTTAATAGTTGTTGAAACGAGACTAATTTTTGCTGTTTGCCGGTCAGAGCTCCAAACTTAGTCGAAGCCCTTGACTTTGATGGCGACAAAACAACATAAGCAAAAAAAAATGAACGAAGAAACGCACTCGCAATGCTATGTGTACATAAATGCATTGGAATGCGCGTGAGTACATACATACTCACCCCCACATTCATGTATACAAAGCTGCGCCGCAGTCACCGTTTTACACTGATGTTCAAAAGTGTGGATCACCTTTGAACATGGCCTAATGTCAAATATTCACTCAGAGCCTCGTTATAAACCGTCGAAAGCTCTTCTTCTTTCTTTCTAGATGTTCATATTGACGCTTTGCAGTGAATCTGGACGATCCCAAAAACATTGAATCGGGGAATTCATTTTTAAATGGCAATTTCACCACATACCTTCCATCTGAACGTCTATATGTGGTTTTCCTATACAATTCTTCACAAAATGTATCTGATTCGGATGAAATGGAAGTACGAGAGACTTCTTCTTGTTCCCAGAATTTCCGAAGCAATAATCCAATATCTTCCTCCAATGGTTCTACATAAACCATTGCGAGGGACATGGAACTTTTTTAACCGGACCATCCGTATATTGAATTTTGCGCTACCATAGAACGTTTCTTCGTGTTCCTTCCAATATAATGTATGGAATAACATCACTGCCTAGGAGCATATCAACCTGGCCAGATGTTAGGAATCCAGGGTCTGCAAGTTGTAAATGCTGAACTTGGCTTAAATCGGAAACCGAAATTGTACGTGATGGTAATAGACTAGTCAAATTGCTCACATCTATTACCTCAGTATCGTGCATAAAATTTTGCATTTTAGCATATAATTTCACATTACATATTTTGCTGGAATTTGCTACCACAGCTCCACTAAGCCCACTTATCCTGAAATTAGCATCCTCTGTTCTTATTCCCAGCCTTTTTACTATTTTCCTAGTCAGAAAAGACCTTTTTGATGCCGCGTCTACCAAAGCTCTTACCGTAAATGTCTCCCCTGAGTGCATAATCTGAATTAGGGCAGTTGGCAGAATAATATCCTCCTCGTTTATAGATAGAAAAGTTAGCACATTAGACCCGTGAGTAGCCGAATGTGAACAACATGGTTGTTCTTCATCAATTTCCTGCTTTGTGCCATGCGAGGATGTATGTTGTTCCGAGGATGTTTGTTGTTGTCTGAGTACATCAATGTCAATTTATCAGAAATTCCTCCATTTGCGACCACTGTGCCAAGTCAGAATGGGATTCCAGGGACTGTTAATGTTTCAACGGGCAGCTTCGTTGAACACAAATAAAAAAGAATGGGATCCCATTGCTCTACGCTAACCTCATGTGCAGTAAGTATTGCGAGACAATCGCTAATAGTTGTTTGGATTCTTCTTATATCCTGGCTGCTTTCCGATCGCGCGGGAGCGATATTGAATAGTATTGTCAACTAGGACCCTTTTATTTTCATATCTTGCTCTTAAGGCATCCCAGGCCAGCTTGAAATTTTGGTCTGATAAAGGATACTTGTCGACTATTCTTCCAGCCTCGCCTTTAGTCTTATTTCGCAAATGATATAATTTTTGAGCAGACGTAAGTCGCGGATGGTTGCCATATATAGCATTAAACATGCCGGTCATTCCTCATAACTTCCATAGAAGTCTTGTGTATCACACGGAGGAACTTTAATACAAATCTCTGACGTATCAAAGGTAGTATTTGGAGGGTAAATGGCTGAACTATTTGATAGTGATCCCGAGTGGATTCAAATATTTCCTTGGCCTTCTGCTTAAAGATTTGATCAGCTATTTTGTTGTCTGCCAAATACACACTTTCAAACGCACTACGAACATTGTGCCAATCTTCTTCTAATGATTCAATTTTCGTTTCTAACAAGGATTCTGAAATTTTTGAGAATTTACTGCACAGACCCTGCAGGTTGTCAGTATCGTACTCGAATCTAGTGCATATCGTTGACCCCATGTTTGATATTTTTATTTTAGTTTATTTCATTTTATTTTATTTTATTTTAAATCGAATGTACCGATCTGATTTGTGTAGCGCGCACGTATAACAGTCATGACTGTCAAACCTCCCAACTCGAACCAGTGGAGTCGCTGTGATGAACAAACAAACGTGCTTATGTTTATCCCGTCACAACAAATATGACACAACTATTTATTTATGCATTTAGTTGCCTTTTTTGTCCTTTCTTTTTCCTCTGTTAAAGGGAGCATTAGTTATCCCTACGGTTAGACATATTTCATAACAGCAGAAGAGAGAACTTTCCCGTCTTGGTCTTTAAAAGTCTTTGGTGATATGTAAATAACTCGGTTCAATCAGTATATTGTTCGTTATTATTTATGTCAGGGTGTTTGCATACGTTTGTTTGTCAATGCAACTCTTCGTGAGAGAACTCAACCAAACAGGCAGCTGTAACAGAACTCAACCGAAAAGGCAGCTGCACAGTGAACTGTCAAAAAAAGCTTTCGTTGACCCAGTGTTGTGATGAAAAGTACTTTCGTATACAAATTGATAAATAATTGTTGATGACCAACAAGTTTTGCCTATGAGGGGAAAAGTGGAGGGAAAATACTCTGCTATGAATTTTATGGTACTTTTTTGGTAGAAAGCACAACAAAAACACTGAATATTTCAACTATGTGACCAACAAAACTATGATGGAAAGGATTGCTATTAACCATGACAAATGAATTAAATGCATATACATCAATCATGGAACATTTTGCACTCAATTTAATGCTGGTTTAAGGTTCGAAGGACCATGAACAGAATCCCGCCTAGATCGGCGGGTCTGTTGGGCTCTACAGGACGGGAGCGTAGTAGAAGTCTGAAGAGGAAAGTGTTGTTGCACGGAGCGGCAACAGTGTAACACTTCGCTGACGGGGGTTAAACCACAAAACAAACACAAGACAACAAGATAAGTATACAAGATAAGTATACAAGCGATACTTACGTGAGATGCTGTAGTGTCGAGAAAAAACAAAAGACTTTGGTATGGGGTTTGAAAAATATAAAACATAGACACGGGCGGTCTGCTTTATTGAAAGTAGTAGTAGTATTCGATTGATGGAAGGCTCAAGACGAACTGACAACTCTCTCTCCTTCGTCATCGTTAGCGACCTCCTCGATGACCTCGTCGATCGATTAAATCCATATCTATATCGTCGTCGAGGGGGTTGGGGCGATCCCCAACACTGTCAGAATTATTTAATTGCATAATTCCTAAAGAAAACTACATAATTAAATATACAAAGATACTGTAGCTTTCAGACGGAACAGAAATTGATGTATCGGAGAATGATGTCCCGTTAAACCAACCTACAGAGGTACTAAAATGTATAATTTTCACTGAGGAGCCAAGAAATACTTTTTACAGCCATGTAAACATTTTAAGATTTGCTATAGTTGTTTTGAAAAATTAGATGCCAAGTCGAAGAAAAACAAATCACCGTTACTTTGTCCATACTGTAGACAAATCGTGACAACAAATTTAAAAATATTTCAGCAAAAATAATATATAAAACATAAAAACGAGTCTATAATTTTTCTCTTGTAAAAGTGTCATAAGGTCCATGGACGCTAAGACATTTTTGAAAGTGTCACAATGTCCAACGACCTTATGACACTTTTTTTTGGTGTTATAACGTCCATCGTTATGACATGCCACCGAAATATATCGCAATTTCAAAAAATACACATGCATAGAATTAGAGCACTCTCTTGAAGTCGATATGACTTTTTAACTGAATATCAGATTTGAATGATACAGTATGTACTAGTTAATAAAATATTGGACCCTTTATACTATTAGGAGTCTGTAAATCACAGAGGCGGCAATGTAATGACCTGTGGATGATTTTCCGGTAACGCGGTTGGACCCCTCTATACAACAAACGGAATTGTGTACTTCGAAGTCTTGGAGAATGTCACGAGTGGATGTAGCAATTTCAACACGACAATGATTAAGTTCAAAAGGAAGGGGTTAACGTTATAAAGTGGCCAGCTCAACCGTAGACTTGAAGCCCATTGAAAATCTTTGGGAAATTGGTGGAGATAAAATAAGCTATTTCAGGATATTGCAGATGCTTGGAACTCCATAGATACAAAGATAACAACCAATCTTATTGATTCCATGCAAGAAGGGGCAACGCCGTCCTTGATAATAAATGTTTTTCTACAAAATCTGAGTAGAAATGCATAGGTGTTAAACCAATTTTTGTGTAAAGACGTCAAAAGGACGAAAATGTCTTTAATCCTTCATTGTCCTGAAAAGTGCTAATGACAACCCTGGAGGAGAAGTGACCGAATGACTTAAAATTTCGTACGTGGTAGTATTTTATTCAAACCTAGTTTATGTTTGATGGGCAACCATATTGGCCTACTCTTTGTGGTATCTCCCCCACAAACGGTTAACATTGTTGGGCATGTTAAAACTCTTATAAGTTCTATACTACTCATGGGAATTCTGTAAAATTGTAAAATTGCATACATAGTAATCATTTTACCTTCTCTATAACCTGGACAAAAAAGAACGAAAATGATACTCCCCTTTTGATACCCCCCACACACAAAGTTACCAATTGGTACAAAAAGTTAACAGCTTATAACATTATTACCAGTGCATATAAATACTTCAAATTTTGTGCAGTGTAATGTTTTTATAGTACCTACAGTTCAGTACAAAGTGGGCGTTATTGCCACGCCCCTTCTAGTGCCTCTCACACAAATGGTTACAATTTTGTGAAATCGGATGAAAATTGAAAGGTATGCAAAAATCGCCTTTCTGCTCACTTTCGAGTCATTTCTCAGATGTACTTATAATCATTTACGAGTCTTTTTCGAGTCATTTCTCAGCCGTATTTAGTATAATTTACGAGTCCTATCAGCGTAATTTTGAATTCGTATTTTCAACCATCTGCGAGTCTTTTTCGAGTAATTTTTAAGCCGTATTTGTAATCCTATGAGCTTCAAAAAATAAAATAAATTATTAAAATATGTTTATTACATTAACAATTAAAATAAAGAAATTAAATAAAAATATATTTTGTTGCTGACATTGCTTTTTATTTAAATTATCTCGAGTTGTTAAATTTAATTCACTAATCGTAGAGGTTCTCACCACGATTCGACTTATAAAAATAAACTAAAATGCACAATGTCCAACTATTGGATTCTTGCTTCAATATGAAAGCATTTTGTGCCGTTATAAACAAAATCCATGATGAGAACTTTCTACCATCCATGTGCGCGAACTATCATTGCATAATAACGATCAAAACAATCACATTTCAAACACCTGCATGATCTTTTTGTGAATGATGTATATTTTGTTATTGTTTTTTCAATAAAGCCCTTTTGAAGCATAAACATGACTCATTTTGTAATCTTTTTTCACGCGTGCAAGTGATTAATCACTTTATGTTCATCAAAAATACTCGAATAGGACCCAGTTACATGCTTTTTGACAAAATGATCTTCCAATTGCCGGATGGGTTTTTCCGAAAGGAAAACACACACACACCACAACGTCCCAGTAGGCTTTTTGGCCTTTGATGACATTCTCGCCAATGATCATGTCATGCAGGACCTAAATCACATAAACTTTTCTTCAATGACAACATAAGGGAAAATTTCATTCATGACCTTTTGCAAGGCAAGTTCCATGACAAAGTGGTGCATAGAACATATTGAAGACAAACTGCAAAACAAAGTTCAATATTGTCGGGCATTACAATCAATTGGCGACAAGTTCGGTGACACCATCGTTCATCTGTTCGCTAATGACAATATAAGTGATGCTGTTATGCATAATTTAGACGGCAATAAGCGCAATGTTCTAGCATTGCCGACATAGCATAGCAGAAGCACGCCCGAATTGCAATTCGAGGGTTCGAGTTCGAGGACACATCAAGACATTTCCAAATTATAACAGCGAAAATTAAAAAAATAAAATTAACATATGAGAATTAGAGAAGACAATGACTAATATAAGATTTGTGACATTAAACATTGCTATAAGCCTGAAGAAAAAAATATTTTTTCAATATTTTCTTATATTTATATACGATTAAAGACAGTCCATTAATTTATCGTCAATGATTTTCTGCAAGACAGTGTCCATTAATTAATCGCCAATGATTTGCTACAAGACGGTGTCTTGCATGACATTTATGGCACTTGTGTGAAAATGTCTTTAAGACATTCCCTACTGGGATACATTCACTTCCAGTACATACACGCTGAAAAAATCGTTTCTGTCCCAGTAGGGAATATCTTAAAGACATCCCTGAAGCGGGTGCAAGACCCTTTATAAATCGTTAAAGACACTTAGAGGACAGGCAAAGAGAATCCTCGACAACATTTTCACACAAGTGCCATAAATGTCATGTAAGACACTGTCATGTAGCAAATAATTGACGATTAATTTATGGGCACTGTCTTGCAGCAAACCATTGACGATTAATTAATGGACAATGTCTTCAATCATATATATAAGAAAATATTGAAAAAATATTTTTTTCTCAGGCTGATGGCAATGTTTAATGTCACAAATCTTATATTAAGCCATTGTCTCTTCTAATTCTCATATGTTATTTTTTTTAATTTACGCTGTTGTAATTTGGAAATGTCATCGAACTCGAACTCTCGAATTGCAAATCTCGCGTGCTTCCACTATGCTACGTCGGCAATGCTAGAACGTTGCGCTTACTGACGTCTAAATTATGCATTAACAGTATCGCTTATATTCTCATTAAGGAACAGATGCACGATGTTGTCATCGAACTTGTCGCCAACAGATTGTCATTCCCGACAATCTTGAACTTTGTCTTGCAGTGTGTCTTCAACATGTTCTATGCACCATTTTGGTATGGAACTTTCCTTGCAAAAAGTCAAGAATGAAGTTTTCCCATATGTTGTCATTGAAGAAAAGTTTATGTGATTTAGGTCCTGTATGAGATGATCATTGACGACAATGTCAACAAAGGCAAAAAAGCCTACTGGGGTAGTATATTGTCCCAAACATATCCTGCTTAAAATGTATACATGTCTAGGGTACACTTGAAATCTATCTATATAAGTATATAGCGGATTTCATATCAAGTGAGTGCATTTTTAAAATCGATGTCTTCTGCTTACGATGAAACTTGCACCAACTTTAGTCCTATTGGATCGTAGTTATGACACAAATTTTAAACCAGTTAGGTTAAGGACTGTCCGAGTTGGAGGGTGTTGAATTTTAAAATTTTGGTCGCCCTTTTGTCCCATCCAAATAACTTTTTACCTATTGCATTTTGAAAATTTTGGCCAAAGTGTTTTCGATAGCTTTTTTAAAAAAATAAAAAATTCGCAAAAACATTTTTGTGCGAATTTTTTTGCGAAATTAAAAATTGTGTTTGCATTTTTGTCAAAAACTACTTTTTAATTTTTTTTGCTCAAGCGAAATATTATGCCATTTGCTTTGCCAGCCTCAAAGGAACTTATGGGATGGGACCTGCAAATATATCAAAATAAAGGTTTGGTATCCCAAAATCACTTTTTTTTAATTTTTTGCAATTTATTGCGTTTTGCAGCGTTAGTGGCTAACGTGTTTGTGAAATTTTAAATTGAAACTCATACCCAAAAACTAGATACATTTACCTATCCAACGGTATATAACATGGCTAACTGAAGTTACATTCACTCGATACTTTAATACGCACAATATGTACCCCTCAAAAATAAAACCACTGTTTTTCTAAAGAAATCGTGAAAAATTTTATTTTTCTAATTTATTTGTTATTATAATTAATTAAATATATAATAACAGATAAATTATTAACAGAAAGTAGTAAATAATAATAAATAATATAATATTCGAATATCCGCTTATTTTCCGGTTTTTTATGTCAATCGTTTGTTAGCGTTACTACACGGGGCAAAATCGCCTTTTTTGATATGTTTGAATCGAAAAAAAAATATATTGTACCGTGACGGGTAGCATCGATACGCTACGAATGTCGCATTTACGGTGACGTGATTGATGTACGATCATACGTGACCGCGGCAGTAATTCAGTTATACGAGGAAAAATGGCATTTTTGCAATGCAGATTGTTAAAGAGTACCTACAGTTCAGTACAAAGTGGGCGTTATTGCCACGCCCCTTCTAGTGCCTCTCACACAAATGGTTACAATTTTGTGAAATCGGATGAAAATTGAAAGGTATGCAAAAATCGCCTTTCTGCTCACTTTCGAGTCATTTCTCAGATGTACTTATAATCATTTACGAGTCTTTTTCGAGTCATTTCTCAGCCGTATTTAGTATAATTTACGAGTCCTATCAGCGTAATTTTGAATTCGTATTTTCAACCATCTGCGAGTCTTTTTCGAGTAATTTTTAAGCCGTATTTGTAATCCTATGAGCTTCAAAAAATAAAATAAATTATTAAAATATGTTTATTACATTAACAATTAAAATAAAGAAATTAAATAAAAATATATTTTGTTGCTGACATTGCTTTTTATTTAAATTATCTCGAGTTGTTAAATTTAATTCACTAATCGTAGAGGTTCTCACCACGATTCGACTTATAAAAATAAACTAAAATGCACAATGTCCAACTATTGGATTCTTGCTTCAATATGAAAGCATTTTGTGCCGTTATAAACAAAATCCATGATGAGAACTTTCTACCATCCATGTGCGCGAACTATCATTGCATAATAACGATCAAAACAATCACATTTCAAACACCTGCATGATCTTTTTGTGAATGATGTATATTTTGTTATTGTTTTTTCAATAAAGCCCTTTTGAAGCATAAACATGACTCATTTTGTAATCTTTTTTCACGCGTGCAAGTGATTAATCACTTTATGTTCATCAAAAATACTCGAATAGGACCCAGTTACATGCTTTTTGACAAAATGATCTTCCAATTGCCGGATGGGTTTTTCCGAAAGGAAAACACACACACACCACAACGTCCCAGTAGGCTTTTTGGCCTTTGATGACATTCTCGCCAATGATCATGTCATGCAGGACCTAAATCACATAAACTTTTCTTCAATGACAACATAAGGGAAAATTTCATTCATGACCTTTTGCAAGGCAAGTTCCATGACAAAGTGGTGCATAGAACATATTGAAGACAAACTGCAAAACAAAGTTCAATATTGTCGGGCATTACAATCAATTGGCGACAAGTTCGGTGACACCATCGTTCATCTGTTCGCTAATGACAATATAAGTGATGCTGTTATGCATAATTTAGACGGCAATAAGCGCAATGTTCTAGCATTGCCGACATAGCATAGCAGAAGCACGCCCGAATTGCAATTCGAGGGTTCGAGTTCGAGGACACATCAAGACATTTCCAAATTATAACAGCGAAAATTAAAAAAATAAAATTAACATATGAGAATTAGAGAAGACAATGACTAATATAAGATTTGTGACATTAAACATTGCTATAAGCCTGAAGAAAAAAATATTTTTTCAATATTTTCTTATATTTATATACGATTAAAGACAGTCCATTAATTTATCGTCAATGATTTTCTGCAAGACAGTGTCCATTAATTAATCGCCAATGATTTGCTACAAGACGGTGTCTTGCATGACATTTATGGCACTTGTGTGAAAATGTCTTTAAGACATTCCCTACTGGGATACATTCACTTCCAGTACATACACGCTGAAAAAATCGTTTCTGTCCCAGTAGGGAATATCTTAAAGACATCCCTGAAGCGGGTGCAAGACCCTTTATAAATCGTTAAAGACACTTAGAGGACAGGCAAAGAGAATCCTCGACAACATTTTCACACAAGTGCCATAAATGTCATGTAAGACACTGTCATGTAGCAAATAATTGACGATTAATTTATGGGCACTGTCTTGCAGCAAACCATTGACGATTAATTAATGGACAATGTCTTCAATCATATATATAAGAAAATATTGAAAAAATATTTTTTTCTCAGGCTGATGGCAATGTTTAATGTCACAAATCTTATATTAAGCCATTGTCTCTTCTAATTCTCATATGTTATTTTTTTTAATTTACGCTGTTGTAATTTGGAAATGTCATCGAACTCGAACTCTCGAATTGCAAATCTCGCGTGCTTCCACTATGCTACGTCGGCAATGCTAGAACGTTGCGCTTACTGACGTCTAAATTATGCATTAACAGTATCGCTTATATTCTCATTAAGGAACAGATGCACGATGTTGTCATCGAACTTGTCGCCAACAGATTGTCATTCCCGACAATCTTGAACTTTGTCTTGCAGTGTGTCTTCAACATGTTCTATGCACCATTTTGGTATGGAACTTTCCTTGCAAAAAGTCAAGAATGAAGTTTTCCCATATGTTGTCATTGAAGAAAAGTTTATGTGATTTAGGTCCTGTATGAGATGATCATTGACGACAATGTCAACAAAGGCAAAAAAGCCTACTGGGGTAGTATATTGTCCCAAACATATCCTGCTTAAAATGTATACATGTCTAGGGTACACTTGAAATCTATCTATATAAGTATATAGCGGATTTCATATCAAGTGAGTGCATTTTTAAAATCGATGTCTTCTGCTTACGATGAAACTTGCACCAACTTTAGTCCTATTGGATCGTAGTTATGACACAAATTTTAAACCAGTTAGGTTAAGGACTGTCCGAGTTGGAGGGTGTTGAATTTTAAAATTTTGGTCGCCCTTTTGTCCCATCCAAATAACTTTTTACCTATTGCATTTTGAAAATTTTGGCCAAAGTGTTTTCGATAGCTTTTTTAAAAAAATAAAAAATTCGCAAAAACATTTTTGTGCGAATTTTTTTGCGAAATTAAAAATTGTGTTTGCATTTTTGTCAAAAACTACTTTTTAATTTTTTTTGCTCAAGCGAAATATTATGCCATTTGCTTTGCCAGCCTCAAAGGAACTTATGGGATGGGACCTGCAAATATATCAAAATAAAGGTTTGGTATCCCAAAATCACTTTTTTTTAATTTTTTGCAATTTATTGCGTTTTGCAGCGTTAGTGGCTAACGTGTTTGTGAAATTTTAAATTGAAACTCATACCCAAAAACTAGATACATTTACCTATCCAACGGTATATAACATGGCTAACTGAAGTTACATTCACTCGATACTTTAATACGCACAATATGTACCCCTCAAAAATAAAACCACTGTTTTTCTAAAGAAATCGTGAAAAAATTTATTTTTCTAATTTATTTGTTATTATAATTAATTAAATATATAATAACAGATAAATTATTAACAGAAAGTAGTAAATAATAATAAATAATATAATATTCGAATATCCGCTTATTTTCCGGTTTTTTATGTCAATCGTTTGTTAGCGTTACTACACGGGGCAAAATCGCCTTTTTTGATATGTTTGAATCGAAAAAAAAATATATTGTACCGTGACGGGTAGCATCGATACGCTACGAATGTCGCATTTACGGTGACGTGATTGATGTACGATCATACGTGACCGCGGCAGTAATTCAGTTATACGAGGAAAAATGGCATTTTTGCAATGCAGATTGTTAAAGAGGATGTGAGTATAACTTTATACAAGAAAGTATAAGAAATTGTAACCGAAAATTACATCCCAATTTCTAACACAGACGAAAAACGCCGCAAATTAAATTGGACGACGTCAATGGTTGGCCACGATGCTTGGTGTGTGTTTGGGGTGACGCTCGAACTTGTCGGTGCTTTTTTGTCGATGTTCCTCGAGGAAAGTGTGGGACATTGGTAGCGCAACAACGACATTAATAACGAAAAGGCTGAAAGGGTATCAGAAGGGCAATTGCTACAGCGTATTGCCAAAAGAAAAATGACAACATTTTGCCTTAACAATTGCCACAGCGTATTGCCAAAAGAAAAACGACAGCATTTTGCCTTAACAATTGCCGCAGCGTTTGGTCCAAAATAAGACAACAACATTTTGCTTAAACAATTACCTAGGCGTTTTACTACCAGTCCCACACAACCGCTGAAACTGCGGGATGTCAGCAAACGAACACGTGTTTTTCTGAAGGACACAGGTAACGACTAGCGACAGCTCACTCCAGACAACCTAACGTCAAAAGACACCACGTGGCACAACAACATCTCAGGCCATCGTCCAAATCCACCACACACAAGTCACCAACATCACTAACAACAACAACAGTGATGTGTCCTTTTTGAAGGACACAGGCAACAACAACATCTTAAGCGGTCGTCCAAATCCACCACACACATGTTATCACCATCTCTAATAACAACAACAACAGAAGAGAAGACGACGGAAATACAAGTCCGAAAACAGCAAAAAGGTTCTCCCAAAACCAAAGCAGAACGACGACGACACCAAATGCAACTTATGATTCAGCACACAGAGTAGCAAGCATATACGACCATAAGCAGAAGACAGGTATCTGAGGGGAGTTACCCCTATAACAAGATCTAGCAATTAGAACTAACATCCAACTGATTCCGAGGGAATAACCTCCATACCTTTTCTTATTCAAAGATTCCAATTATCACAGAGGATAGTGCATCTTTAAAAACAATTTCATTAGTCAAGCCACTCGTGTGAAAGGAAGAAATTTCACATAGTTAAAAAAGTTGATATTTAGAATAGAGATGATTAAATAAAATGAATACTTACTGATCTGGAATCTATAGCTATTAAATTAGAAATATAGAAACTTACCGATTAACAACATACCTTTGACAACTAAAAATAAAAAGATTCACCCAATTAAAATTATGATTTAAAGAAATATGAAACAAAAATTATAACAATTGAAAATTGTTATTGTTGAAAGAAATATGAAACAAAAAATATAACAATTGAAAATTGTTATTGTTGAAACAAATATGAAACAAAAATTTAACAGATGAAAGTTATTGTTGAAACACATATGAAACAAAAATTTAACAGATGAAAATTATGATTTGAACAAATATGAAACAAAGAGTTAACAATTGAAAGCAATGATATGAACAAATGTGAAACAATAGTTACTAGAAATATTTACTAAAAATGTTTAAGAGAGATTTACTAGAATGGTTTAAGAAATTATGTGCTAAAAAGGTTTAAGATAGATTTACTAGAATGGTTTAAGAAATTATGTGCTAAAAAGGTTTAAGAGAGATTTACTACAATGGTTTAACAAATTATGTACTAAAAAGGTTTAAGAGAGAGTTACTAGAATGGTTAAAGAGTTATTTACTAAAAAGGTTTAAGAGACATTTACTAAAAAGGATTAAGAGATAATTACTAAAAGGGTTTAAGAAATACGTATTACATAGAAAGGAAAATGACTAACAAGAATAATAAAACGGTTCATTAAATGAAAATATGCGTAAGCCAAACGAAAAAAAAATTACGAAGTGAAAATATACGCTACTCGAATGAAACAAAAATTGCCTAAATAAAAATATGCGTTCATATACCAAATAGGTGTTAATAAAATGAAACAAAAATCGACTAAACAAAAATATACGCGTCAATAAAATGAAACAAGAATCGACTAAACAAAAATATATGCGTCAATAAAATGAAACAAAAATCGACTAAACAAAAATATATGCGTCAACAGAATGAAACAAGAATCGACTGGATAAAAATATGCGTTCATATACAGAAAAATATGCGTTCATATACAAAAAGAAAAATACGCGTTAATGGAATGGGACAATAATAGATTAAATGAAAATATGCTTTAATAATATTAAATAAATGAAACTAAATGGAAATGTTAATCAACTAAATGTAACAGAAATTTACTAAAAGGTAATTCGAATCTACGGAATGATACTAAGGTTTACTAAATGAGAAAAGATTTAAGAGAATAAAACAAAGGATTAGAAATGCGATGTTACAGGATAAGGCAAAGACCTGGTAAATGAAAAGATGATTTAAGAGAAATAAAGAAAGATATTCAAATATGCAAAATATGTAACAGTATTGTACAAAGGTTTACTAGATGTAAATGTGATACAAGAGAATGAGAAAAGGACTTACTCAGAAGAGAAATGATTTACTAGACCTATACTAAGGGTTACTAAATGGAGAGATGAATGCAAATTTAATCAAAGAAATAAACAATGTTTTTGCCAAATGAGATTATATAATCTCTAGGGAGAAATGAGAAATAGTTAGCCGTTGAAAATTAGATCGACATAAACGTTTTAATATACATACTTACCTATTGAATAAGAAAAGAAAACTTGCTACAGGCGAACGAAAATGAAAATTTATATCTAAAAATATGTAAAGAAAAATAACTATACAAATTAAAATTAATATCTAAAAATAGATAAAGAAAAATAATAAAATGCAAGTTATATATATGAGGAGAAAAAAATACATGCAAACGAAAATCTAATATTTAAAGATATTAAAAGAGAAAAATAATTGCACGCAAACGAAAATCAATATTTAAAGATATTAAAAGAGAAAAATAACTACATGTAAACGAAAATTAACATTTAAAGATATGAACAGAAAATAGCTACAAGAAAACAACAACTGAAACAAACGATATATTTAGTAACTAAGAGAAACCGAATTTAATATTGTATTTTAAAACACTCCAGCGGGAGAAAATGATAATTAGAAAAATGTATATCTCAAAGTTGTTAATTTGGTAAAAATTGTATGTACTCAAGGTGTTGAAGCGTCAACAGCTGATCTTCAACAGCAGCGCCCCAGCGTTTATATTTGTAACTAACGACATCGATTAAACCTGAAATCGCAGTGATGGTAACGCCGTCACTATGATTTTTTTCTTGAGTTAGTTGTCAACTCACCCGCTTTTGGCACACTGCCAAACCGCCATGCTCACGGCCAAAAATAATATATTAAAATAAATTAAATTGAATAAAAATAAAAGTTTTTTTTGTTTCTTTTTTAACTCCCGCCTCTCTGGTGCGGAGTTAAACATGGTCCTTCGAACGAAAGCTGATCCAGTGACCGGTGAAAATGTGTTGTGATTGTCAGAAATGTTTTCCTCATCAAAACTGTTTACGATTTTGTTATATGGTTTTACGAACCAATTTGTTGTCCGTCTTTGTATGGTTTCATCACGTGAAACCTGCTTCACGAGCCAGCGGCGTTCAATAACAATAACTGACATCGTAAAATGGACGAACTGATAAAACAACCAGAAATGACCCAACACCATCGCATCCTGAGTAACGGAGATAACAACAAAATTCCTGCCTTCACCAAAGTCACAACATTATTGCCAGCCAACAACAAATTTTCGAATCATGCAGTTTGACATTGCACTCGTGCAAAGGGGGCGGTATGTTGAAGCGTCAACAGCTGATCTTCAACAGCAGCGCCCCAGCGTTTATATTTGTAACTAACGACATCGATTAAACCTGAAATCGCAGTGATGGTAACGCCGTCACTATGACTTTTTTCTTGAGTTAGTTGTCAACTCACCCGCTTTTGGCACACTGCCAAACCGCCAGGCTCACGGCCAAAAATAATATATTAAAATAAATTAAATTAAATAAAAATAAAAGTTTTTTTTGTTTCTTTTTTAACTCCCGCCTCTCTGGTGCGGAGTTAAACACAAGGAATTTATGAACGGTGGATTTCCTGCCAATGATTAAGGAGTTTTTTTATGCATAGAATAACTAGTCTCTCTTTGAAGTTTTGTTAATAAATTAAGGAACAAATTCGAATTATATGCGGTTATGATGTTTATAGGCTAAATGGCTAACTAAGGAAATTTAAAGGTAGGTATTTGGTAAGTGAAACAAAAGGAAAAGGTTTTAGGGGTAACTAACAAGATGGCGAATTAGTTACCATGGCTAAGTCATAGGTGAGTGACAGTGGGAGGGAGCCAGTAGGGAGAATACCACCTATTCAACATTCCCTACACCATCACCACAGATTGACGGAATTTCGGAGCCCCTTTGATTTTGTTTTAAGTTTTGGGCCGACACTGGCACAACAAATTACTGACGTTTACAGAACTGTCTGCCTGCAACGAACACCCGCCCAAGCCCGACGAGCCTTAGCCGTGCACAAATCGAAAAGTTGCCAGTGTAGCAGCGCAGACGGGACGATCTCAATTTGGGGGAAACGTGACAGTTAATTTTGGGGCCCGCAACGTGGAGCCCGACCTAAGGGAATTTTAGGGTAGTGAGAGTCTGATAAGAGTGTTTTTTAAGTGAAATTTGAATTTTAGGGAGATAATATCCAGTGTTATAATTTATATAGTTTAGTGAGGTCAGGTCAGGCATAGAGTAGCCAGTCTCTTTGCAACAAAACAATTTAAATTATTAGGGTCGATATGCTAGTCAGTCTTAGCGGTCTAGAGATTAGACAAACTAATTGCGACGGCATTAGAGATTCAAGAATAGTTTGAAATTTTTGGTAAGACCAGTAAAGACGATGATAGTCTTTTCTAGATGCAACCTTAAATTTCAGCTAGGATGGATAATATGCAGTTTCACTTATAACACACAGGAACACTATTAGATTCTCTCCCTCACATAAATTTCATATTCCGACAATCTGTAACTATCTTTAGTTATCATTAGACTTTTGTTTCACGAACCAAATACCAATATGCCTTATAGCCATTATGCATATACAGTATAACCTCTCTAATCCGGACACTCGATAGTCCGGACTATCCAGTAATCCGGACAGCTCAATCATTCGGACAGTTTCGACAATTTACCTCTGTAGTCCGGACAGCTATATATTTTTGTGTTTGTTTTTAAGTTTTTTGACGTTATTATACCTTTAGCCTAAAGTCAAAAACATGTTGTGGTTCTGGGAAATGATAACTTTTTTTGAAAGTAATCGGTGGTTGCTAAAGTTCAAAGTTTCTAATGAAATTGGTGCTTCGAAATATGAGGCGAAAAATTATAAAGTAATAAATCTGCTGTATTATTTTTGAAAATCGTCGTTTTTAATTCAGCTCCAGGCAGAAAAATTTCAGCAGATAGATTTACCTTCATGGTAACGAGCCTGGATCTCATACGTTGCCTCTCCTTTTAATAGGAAAGCATGAAAATCCATGAGCGTTTAAAATATTGTAACTTCGTTTTGTATGTACGTCTACCAAAAAATGCTGGATATTGACTTTCGTCTTTGAAGATTAGAGTTTTTATACTCGACACACACTGTCATTCAGGCTATTATGACAGTTGATTAACACTTTAAAGGAGAAAATATAATCACATCATTTACTATATATGAATCGACTTATATACAGGGTGGCTGATATGTAATGCAAAAAAGTAAAGCGCTATATTTTTTTTTTAAATTTTATTGTTCAAAAGCAAAAAATGTCGGAAATAACATAAAATTTTAGAAACAGTTTAGATTTGTTCAAATGGGCCACCTTTGGCACGAATTATGGCCTTCAAACGGCCGACAACCAAGAATGGTATTTTAAAGTCTTGATAGGCAACAAAATGCTAAATTTTTTGCTGGCAAAGGGAACGATTAAAATGTCATACCAAAAAGAAAAAAGCTTAGAGACCCTAAAAAAGTGGGTCATTTTAAGTCGAATGAGCAATGTCCGTCCGTCTGTCTGTCTGTCTGCTGGCTGGTGCGCACGATAACTCTCGAAAGGAGTAACCGATTGACTTCAAATTTCGTATGTGGTAATATTTTTTTCTATCTCCGGCTAAGTTCGAAGATGGGCCATATTGGTCCACTCCTTCTGGTACCTCCCCCACAAAGGGTTAAAATGTTGTGAAATATTGATTCTTTAATAACTGCTATTATACGTATTCGAATCTTCTGAAATTCCACACATAGTATTAGTGTGTTAGTCGCTATCAACTCGAGGAAAATGGGCGAAATTGCCACGCCCGTTTTGGTATCTCCCACACAAATGCACCATTTTGCACTAAAAGTTAAAAGCTTATAACATTAATACCAGTGTTTAGAAATACTTGAAATTTTGTACAGTGTAATGTTTTTATAGTGCCTACAGTCCATTGAAAAATGGACGTTATATACTTCAGCTCCATCACAAGAAATTGAAATCAATACGGAGGATTCCATAGAAAGAAAATAGGACCATAAAAATCTTACATTACTTGTTCACCACTGATGAAGTTATAGTTCCGTCCGTTGTGTCAAACGAAAATATTGAAAAGAACATAGACTCCAATTGCAGTCTTGAGGGAACTAGACCTCGAGCTCAATTATTTAAACTTTTTTACAAAAATCTTAGGAAATTCACTATTTTTTGTAAGAAAGCAGCCGAACCCCTTTGCAAGTGCTATTTTATAGGCTGAGAAAGTAATAATATTTCTAAAAGAATTTAAAAACATATCTAAAAAACTGCACAAAGAATAGTGTAAAAGTTTCAATTGTATTTATTAATTATCTTTTCTTTTTAAGAAACGCGTTTCTTAATAAAATAAGAAAATGTGACCCATTTTGGAGTTTTGTACTGTAGTCCGGACAATTCATTAATCCGGACAAAGGTCGAAAATATATCTGTCCGGATTAGAGAGGTTATACTGTATATATATATTTGTTATACATATTAAATTTTACCGATATCTTTTTTTTCGATATTTAAGAAAGTTTAAGAGTTCAAAGGAAATATCAACGGAAGTTGATAACTTTTCAATTCAATTTTGCTAAGCGGAAGTTTTCGATTTTTTTTTGAACAAAAGGAAAATTTATGTTTGATTATTAAAAGATTTGGTTTGATTTGAAAAATAATCTTTAAAAGAAAATTTTTGTTTGATTATTAAAAGATTTGGTTTGATTTGCAAAATAATCTTTAACTGGATCTCTTTCCAATTTATCGGTAGACGGAAATAACCTCCCTGAACAAGTCGAGAATTTTCAATCTATTTTTCCAGAACGGAGTTGGAGTTGGATAGGCTCTAACAACACTTGCGGTTCTGGGCCCCCAATTATTCGTTTTTTCACGTACACACAGGGTGTACACAGCTGGATTACCTGTCCCCGAAAGACTGGAACCCAATTCAACTCGAGGTTGAGTTGGCGACCTTAAGGTCCAAGGGAAGGAGTAATCTGGGACCGCCTTCACTGGACTGTGTCATTAAGTTGGCCTCCTTCAGTATGTCTGATCGTAGTCTAGTCGTCGATTTCCCAGTATAGCTTTGACTAGTAGTTCCATTCTAGTGGAAGGTATACTGAAAGAGACCTCGAGAAACGTTTTTGAGGAAATTCTGACCGGCTACAAGCATTCTTTACGTTTTTGGGCTTACACTAAGGGAACTTTAAGAGTAAGCTGAAAGGCCTGAAGAGCCTATCTCAGGTCTTAAATCTTTGCGGATTAAAACTTAGAAGATTTATAACTACCTGCTAAGACATTTGAATTATTACCCAGCTATTACAAACCCAATTCTGAAAATTCTTAACATCTAGAAGATACTAGATCACCGCATTTTAATTCAATTTTGTTTGGGACTCTGTATTGAAAGAAATTCAATCAGTTTGTCAAATAGAATTTTTAGCATTGAATCTGAGATCTTTCTAGATCAGTTTACCTAAGTTTTAACGTAATTCTATTCGGGACCCTGTATTGAGGGAAATTCAATCAGTTTGTCAAATAGAATTTTTAGGATTGAATCTGAGGTTTTAAGATCAGTTTGCAGAACTTTTAACGTGATTCTGTTTGGGGACACGGTATTGAAATAAATTCAATCGGTTCGTCAAATAGAATTGTAAGATTTCGAATTTGAATTGCATCGGCACAATTGCGAATTGGATTGTGGGCTGTGAATAAACATTATTTTTGTTGAGAAAATAGAGAGAGTATATATCTGAAAGGGTTTTAACGCGAAGTGAGAGCCAACGGCTGAACGACGATAATAACCATCTGGTGAACACAATGATCACGACTACCGCAACAACGACAACAACAACGACTACTGCCACTGGAACAATACCGAGAATACCGCAGCCACCAATAGATGCAGGCAGAGCACTGTTAACTCATGATGATTCATTCATAAGTCAGTTTAGCGCAGGTCAGTCCACAATAACGTCACCGCAATTTAATAGTAATACCGCTCAGGGAGTGCGAGACGCCTTCCTACAGCTGAATAACCGTACTGTTGTGGAGAATACTCAACAACAGGGTAGAGCAGAAGCGGGACTGTTACAAGCGCACATCATGCGAAACGTCGAAGATAGGTTGTCCACTTTAATTCCCAGATTGGTACAAGAAAGTTTGAGCTCCTTTTCAGCGCACACAGCACCAAATCGGCTGGTCCACCGCCACCTCAGCAATTCCAGTTTCCGAATTCTCAGAATAGTCACTATCGTAGGAATAGACGCCAGGTAAACCAGCGTCAGGAGAATTATGTTGTTCCTCCAGCTACAGTTTTTCCACCACCTTTTAGCCAACCACCACCTAATTTTCAGTCTCAACCAATGACTTCGTCAAAACCTATTGATAAATGGGGATTGAAATTCGATGGGACGAACAAAACTCCAAGTGTTGAAGATTTTGTATTCCAAGTAAAAACTCTACAGGCATATTACCATTGTCCTTGGAGTGAAGTGATAGCTTCTTTTCACGATTTAGTGAGTGGTCCAGCTTGGGTATGGCTTTGGAATCAGAGGAGGTTGAACAACATAACTTCAAAATTATAACAAACAAAAAAAACAAACTTTGTAAGAAATTGTTTTTTCAAAAAAAAAAAACCCAAATTTTGTAGAATGGTGTTTCTTCCAAGAAACTATCACTTAATAAATTTTTCGAGCAAATTTATTTTTCGTAGTAAAGTGTAATTTCCAAAAATTAACACTTAATAAATTTCCGAGTCAAATGTAATTTCCAAAAATTAGCACTTAATAAATTTTCGAGTCAAATTTATTTTTCGTAGTAAGGTGTATTTTTCAAAAATTAGCACTTAATAAATTTCTGAGCAAATTTATTTTTCGTAGTACAGTGTAATTTCCAAAAATTAGCACTTAATAAATTTCTGAGCAAATTTATTTTTCGTAGTAAAGTGTAATTTCCAAAAATTAGCACTTAATAAATTCCTAAGCAAATTTATTTTTCGTAGTAAAGTGTAATTTCCAAAAATTAGCACTTAATAAATTTTTGTGCAAATTTATTTTTCGTAGCAAAGTGTAATTTCCAAAAATTAGCACTTAATAAATTTTTCGAGCAACTTTATTTTTCGTAGTAAAGTGTAATTTTCAAAAATTAGCACTTAATAAATTTCTGAGCAAATTTATTTTTCGTAGTAAAGTGTAATTTCCAAAAATTAGCACTTAATAAATTTCTGAGCAAATTTATTTTTCGTAGTAAAGTGTAATTTCCAAAAATTAGCACTTAATAAATTTTCGAGTCAAATTTATTCTTCGTAGTAAAGTGTAATTTCCAAAAATTAGCACTTAATAAATTTCTGAGCAAATTTATTTTGTTATTAATGTGTAATTTCCAAAAATTAGCACTTAATAAATTCCTAAGCAAATTTATTTTTCGTAGTAAAGTGTAATTTCCAAAAATTAGCACTTAATAAATTTTTGTGCAAATTTATTTTTCGTAGCAAAGTGTAATTTCCAAAAATTAGCACTTAATAAATTTTTCGAGCAACTTTATTTTTCGTAGTAAAGTGTAATTTTCAAAAATTAGCACTTAATAAATTTCTGAGTAAATTTATTTTTCGTAGTAAAGTGTAATTTCCAAAAATTAGCACTTAATAAATTTCTGAGCAAATTTATTTTTCGTAGTAAAGTGTAATTTCCAAAAATTAGCACTTAATAAATTTTCGAGTCAAATTTATTCTTCGTAGTAAAGTGTAATTTCCAAAAATTAGCACTTAATAAATTTCTGAGCAAATTTATTTTGTTATTAATGTGTAATTTCCAATAATAAAAATAAATTTCAATAAATGTAAATTATTGTGTTAGTTCTGTTTAGCTTTTGCCGAAATGTCCGTCCGAACCCATCAAACCATATGTTCTTTCATTCCTTTCTTTACGGCTGAAGTTATGTTTTCCTACTTCTCCCTTTTTTCTACTTCACAAAAAAACTCCAGTGGTACATTAACCTTTGGGTTCCCTGATCAAGGCAAGAAGTGAAAACGAATGAAAAGACAACGAGAAATCAACGAAAAAAAAAATCCGCTACCTATTGTCTCGTATGCATCGTTCGCTTCAAATCGGTTGGAAACTACAATAATGCTGATTTATAGCACAAACCACACATATTAATGGCAAAAGAGATTAAAAAATCATAAATTTTTTGACATTTTTCAAAAGGGTTTTTCTATTGAATCTAAGGCAATACGAGGGTCGTTCAAAAAGTTGGAACACGTATTTTCTAAAGCAAAAAAAAAAATAAATTTATTTTTTCTTTTTAATTTATTGATTGGGATTGATTTTAGCGTCTCCAAAGCATCAGCTAATATCATACGGTCGATTTCTCCCTCAGAAAATCGCATATAAGGAAGGCAAAAAAAAATATATTTTTTTTCTAAGTTGCAAACTCGATGTTTAAGGTACCCAAAAATCACGAAGTAATTTGTAGGGTTCTCAAGCCAGTCAGCGGATGAGTCGAGCCAATAAAAATCTTTCCTTTTTTTCATTTAAGCAAATTTTCGGAATAAGTCAATGGGTGTCCGTCCGCGCTTCCGAAACAAATCTTAATAATCTTATCTTAATAATCGTATCTTAATAATCTTATCTTAATAATCTTATCTTAAAAATAACTTGACCGAATAAATCGACTCGACTAGCCGCTGGCTTTCAGAAAAATTCATCAGAATGCGTAATAAATTATTTGAGCAAATTATCGAAGGGTTTTCAAAAAGGTTGGGTCGCTATTTTCCTTAAGTTTCGAAAACTAGAAAACAGTAAAGTCGCGCGTTGTTACCGAAAAAATCGTCAAAAAACTTTCAGAGGTTAGAATGCATGTAGGTTATGCAAGAGGTTAGTATATATGTAAAAGGGTATGTATGTGCAGCAATGTGTAGGTATGTAACTGCAAGCTAACTGCACTTATGTATGTATGTATATCAAAGTAATATGTATGTAAGTGCAAGCTAACTGCAGTTAAGTATTCAGTTATTTTTGTATATATGTAAAATGCAAAAACCAAGCCAGCGTCGTACATAGGGCCAGACCCGCCAAAATCTCCTTCATATATCAATATGGCGGAGTTCGAAAAAAATGGTTTTGGCACCCTATGTAACAACGCTACTTGCACAAATTTTGGGTACTCCCTTTGATCCGGTAATAAGTGTCTTATATGGTTTCCTTTTGTCTCGATGTTGCTGGCTTGGGTCGCTGGCTTTTCCTTCTCGGGTCTTTTGACTTTGGCGGGGTCCTTTTTCGGTGTCGTGCTGGGTCTTGTTGTTGTTGTGTCGAGTCTTTTTCTTTTCTTTTTAGATTTTTGTTTCGCGGCGCGTCGATTTTCAATTTATTTATCTTTCACCTATAAATATTTTAATTTAAAAACTTGGCACTTGTGGCCTTTTTTCACTTTTTTCCCAAAATACACTAATCACACTTTCACACTTTTTCCTCAGATTTCGTTTTTAACAATATAAAAAACACACTTTTAGATCCGGTTCGAAGGACCAATGTTTAGTTCTTACCTCGGTTCTTTGGGTTCCTTTCAAAATGATAATTCAAGTGGTCGTTTTAAATTTCAAGGATTTTGGTTTTATTTATAAAGAGTAATTTAGTACTCCTTGGGCAATTCAAATTTTTTGTTTTGTGGGATTCATATAAATTATGTGTGTATAGGTATGTGTGAAAATGTGAACAGTGTGTGTTTTATTGCTGACAATTTTAATGTATTTTAATTTCTCTTAGTTTTCAAATTTAGTTCTAATGTTAATTGTTTTGTTTTTGAATACAAAAATTAAAAATTTAATTTATTAATGTTTAATGATTTGTTTAATTCAATGTTCAATTAATGTTCAATGTTTTTATGTGTCTTCAATTTCATGTTTGAGTCGGGTCTGCTTTCTGTAATTGCAGATAAATATATATATAAAACTTAACTCTTTACACTTTAAACTTAAAACTTATTCACTTTTCACGGGAGGGAGGCGCACGGTTTTAATAGTTGTTGAAACGAGACTAATTTTTGCTGTTTGCCGGTCAGAGCTCCAAACATAGTCGAAGCCCTTGACTTTGACGGCGACAAAACAACATAAGCAAAAAAAAAAATGAACGAAGAAACGCACTCGCAATGCTATGTGTACATAAATGCATTGGAATGCGCGTGAGTACATACATACTCACCCCCACATTCATGTATACAAAGCTGCGCCGCAGTCACCGTTTTACACTGATGTTCAAAAGTGTGGATCACCTTTGAACATGGCCTAATGTCAAATATTCACTCAGAGCCTCGTTATAAACCGTCGAAAGCTCTTCTTCTTTCTTTCTAGATGTTCATATTGACGCTTTGCAGTGAATCTGGACGATCCCAAAAACATTGAATCGGGGAATTCATTTTTAAATGGCAATTTCACCACATACCTTCCATCTGAACGTCTATATGTGGTTTTCCTATACAATTCTTCACAAAATGTATCTGATTCGGATGAAATGGAAGTACGAGAGACTTCTTCTTGTTCCCAGAATTTCCGAAGCAATAATCCAATATCTTCCTCCAATGGTTCTACATAAACCATTGCGAGGGACATGGAACTTTTTTTAACCGGACCGTATATACTCGTATACCATCCGTATATTGAATTTTGCGCTACCATAGAACGTTTCTTCGTGTTCCTTCCAATATAATGTATGGAATAACATCACTGCCTAGGAGCATATCAACCTGGCCAGATGTTAGGAATCCAGGGTCTGCAAGTTGTAAATGCTGAACTTGGCTTAAATCGGAAACCGAAATTGTACGTGATGGTAATAGACTAGTCAAATTGCTCATATCTATTACCTCAGTATCGTGCATAAAATTTTGCATTTTAGCATATAATTTCACATTACATATCTTGCTGGAATTTGCTACCACAGCTCCACTAAGCCCACTTATCCTGAAATTAGCATCCTCTGTTCTTATTCCCAGCCTTTTTACTATTTTCCTAGTCAGAAAAGACCTTTTTGATGCCGCGTCTACCAAAGCTCTTACCGTAAATGTCTCCCCTGAGTGCATAATCTGGATTAGAGCAGTTGGCAGAATAATATCCTCCTCGTTTATAGATAGAAAAGTTAGCACATTAGACCCGTGAGAAGCCGAATGTGAACAACATGGTTGTTCTTCATCAATTTCCTGCTTTGTGCCATGCGAGGATGTATGTTGTTCCGAGGATGTTTGTTGTTGTCTGAGTACATCAATGTCAATTTATCAGAAATTCCTCCATTTGCGACCACTGTGCCAAGTCAGAATGGGATTCCAGGGACTGTTAATGTTTCAACGGACAGCTTCGTTGAACACAAATAAATAAGAATGGGATCCCATTGCTCTACGCTAACCTCATGTGCAGTAAGTATTGCGAGACAATCGCTAATAGTTGTTTGGATTCTTCTTATATCCTGGCTGCTTTCCGATCGCGCGGGAGCGATATTGAATAGTATTGTCAACTAGGACCCTTTTATTTTCATATCTTGCTCTTAAGGCATCCCAGGCCAGCTTGAAATTTTGGTCTGATAAAGGATACTTGTCAACTATTCTTCCAGCCTCGCCTTTAGTCTTATTTCGCAAATGATATAATTTTTGAGCAGACGTAAGTCGCGGATGGTTGCCATATATAGCATTAAACATGCCGGTCATTCCTCATAACTTCCATAGAAGTCTTGTGTATCACACGGAGGAACTTTAATACAAATCTCTGACGTATCAAAGGTAGTATTTGGAGGGTAAATGGCTGAACTATGAAATAATGAGGGGTTGGTTATCTCAGATCCTTGTCGGAAATTTGAAGCATTCTTTTTTCGCTTAAGAATGTCCAGCATTTTAGCCTTTGTTATTTGATAGTGATCCCGAGTGGATTCAAATATTTCCTTGGCCTCCTGCTTAAAGATTTGATCAGCTATTTTGTTGTCTGCCAAATACACACTTTCAAACGCACAACGAACATTGTGCCAATCTTCTTCTAATGATTCAATTTTCGTTTCTAACAAGGATTCTGAAATTTTTGAGAATTTACTGCACAGACCCTGCAGGTTGTCAGTATCGTACTCGAATCTAGTGCATATCGTTGACCCCATGTTTGATATTTTTATTTTATTTTAGTTTATTTCATTTTATTTTATTTTATTTTAAATCGAATGTACCGATCTGATTTGTGTAGCGCGCACGTATAACAGTCATGACTGTCAAACCTCCCAACTCGAACCAGTGGAGTCGCTGTGATGAACAAACAAACGTGCGTATGTTTATCCCGTCACAACAAATATGACACAACTATTTATTTATGCATTTAGTTGCCTTTTTTGTCCTTTCTTTTTCCTCTGTTAAAGGGAGCATTAGTTATCCCTACGGTTAGACATATTTCATAAGTCTTTGGTGATATGTAAATAACTCGGTTCAATCAGTATATTGTTCGTTATTATTTATGTCAGGGTGTTTGCATACGTTTGTTTGTCAATGCAACTCTTCGTGAGAGAACTCAACCAAACAGGCAGCTGTAACAGAACTCAACCAAACAGGCAGCTGCACAGTGAACTGTCAAAAAAAGCTTTCGTTGACCCAGTGTTGTGATGAAAAGTACTTTCGTATACAAATTGATAAATAATTGTTGATGACCAACAAGTTTTGCCTATGAGGGGAAAATACTCTGCTATGAATTTTATGGTACTTTTTTTGGTAGAAAGCACAACAAAAACACTGAATATTTCAACTATGTGACCAACAAAACTATGATGGAAAGGATTGCTATTAACAATGACAAATGAATTAAATGCATATACATCAATCATGGAACATTTTGCACTCAATTTAATGCTGGTTTAAGGTTCGAAGGACCATGAACAGAATCCTGCCTAGATCGGCGGGTCTGTTGGGCTCTACAGGACGGGAGCGTAGTAGAAGTCTGAAGAGGAAAGTGTTGTTGCACGGAGCGGCAACAGTGTAACACTTCGCTGACGGGGGTTAAACCACAAAACAAACACAAGACAACAAGATAAGTATACAAGCGATACTTACGTGAGATGCTGTAGTGTCGAGAAAAAACAAAAGACTTTGGTATGGGGTTTGAAAAATATAAAACATAGACACGGGCGGTCTGCTTTATTGAAAGTAGTAGTAGTATTCGATTGATGGAAGGCTCAAGACGAACTGACAACTCTCTCTCCTTCGTCATCGTTAGCGACCTCCTCGATGACCTCGTCGACGATATCGATTATTCTAAATCGATTAAATCCATATCTATATCGTCGTCGAGGGGGTTGGGGCGATCCCCAACACTGTCAGAATGATTTAATTGCATAATTCCTAAAGAAAACTACACAATTAAATATACAAAGATACTGTAGCTTTCAGACGGAACAGAAATTGATGTATCGGAGAATGATGTCCCGTTAAACCAACCTACAGAGGTACTAAAATGTATAATTTGCACTGAGGAGCCAAGAAATACTTTTTTACAGCCATGTAAACATTTTAAGATTTGCTATAGTTGTTTTGAAAAATTAGATGCCAAGTCGAAGAAAAACAAATCACCGTTACTTTGTCCATACTGTAGACAAATCGTGACAACAAATTTAAAAATATTTCAGCAAAAATAATATATAAAACATAAAAACGAGTCTATAATTTTTTCTCTTGTAAAAGTGTCATAAGGTCCATGGACGCTAAGACATTTTTGAAAGTGTCACAATGTCCAACGACCTTATGACACTTTTTTTTGGTGTTATAACGTCCATCGTTATGACATGCCACCGAAATATATCGCAATTTCAAAAAAATACACATGCATAGAATTAGAGCACTCTCTTGAAGTCGATATGACTTTTTAACTGAATATCAGATTTGAATGATACAGTATGTACTAGTTAATAAAATATTGGACCCTTTATACTATTAGGAGTCTGTAAATCACAGAGGCGGCAATGTAATGGCCTGTGGATGATTTTCCGGTAACGCGGTTGGACCCCTCTATACAACAAACGGAATTATGTACTTCGAAGTCTTGGAGAATGTCACGAGTGGATGTAGCAATTTCAACACGACAATGATTAAGTTCAAAAGGAAGGGGTTAACGTTATAAAGTGGCCAGCTCAACCGTAGACTTGAAGCCCATTGAAAATCTTTGGGAAATTGGTGGAGATAAAATAAGCTATTTCAGGATATTGCAGATGCTTGGAACTCCATAGATACAAAGATAACAACCAATCTTATTGATTCCATGCAAGAAGGGGCAACGCCGTCCTTGATAATAAATGTTTTTCTACAAAATCTGAGTAGAAATGCATAGGTGTTAAACCAATTTTTGTGTAAAGACGTCAAAAGGACGAAAATGTCTTTAATCCTTCATTGTCCTGAAAAGTGCTAATGACAGCCCTGGAGGAGGAGTGACCGAATGACTTAAAATTTCGTACGTGGTAGTATTTTATTCAAACCTAGTTTATTTTTGATGGGCAACCATATTGGCCTACTCTTTGTGGTATCTCCCCCACAAACGGTTAACATTGTTGGGCATGTTAAAACTCTTATAAGTTCTATACTACTCATGGGAATTCTGCAAAATTGTAAAATTGCATACATAGTAATCATTTTACCTTCTCTATAACCTGGACAAAAAAGAACGAAAATGATACTCCCCTTTTGATACCCCCCACACACAAAGTTACCAATTGGTACAAAAAGTTAACAGCTTATAACATTATTACCAGTGCATACAAATACTTCAATTTTTGTGCAGTGTAATGTTTTTATAGTACCTACAGTTCAGTACAAAGTGGGCGTTATTGCCACGCCCCTTCTAGTGCCTATCACACAAATGGTTACAATTTTGTGAAATCGGATGAAAATTGAAAGGTATGCAAAAATCGCCTTTCTGCTCACTTTCGAGTCATTTCTCAGATGTACTTATAATCATTTACGAGTCTTTTTCGAGTCATTTCTCAGCCGTATTTAGTATAATTTACGAGTCCTATCAGCGTAATTTTGAATTCGTATTTTCAACCATCTGCGAGTCTTTTTCGAGTAATTTTTAAGCCGTATTTGTAATCCTATGAGCTTCAAAAAATAAAATAAATTATTAAAATATGTTTATTACATTAACAATTAAAATAAAGAAATTAAATAAAAATATATTTTGTTGCTGACATTGCTTTTTATTTAAATTATCTCGAGTTGTTAAATTTAATTCACTAATCGTAGAGTTTCTCACCACGATTCGACTTATAAAAATAAACTAAAATGCACAATGTCCAACTATTGGATTCTTGCTTCAATATGAAAGCATTTTGTGCCGTTATAAACAAAATCACCACCATGATGAGAACTTTCTACCATCCATGTGCGCGAGCTATCATTACAAAATAACGATCAAAACAATCACATTTCAAACACCTGCATGATCTTTTTGTGAATGATGTATATTTTGTTATTGTTTTTTCAAAAAACCCTTTTGAAGCATAAACATGACTCATTTTGTAATCTTTTTTCACGCGTGCAAGTGATTAATCACTTTATTTTCATCAAAAATACTCGAATAGGACCCAGTTACATGCTTTTTGACAAAATGATCTTCCAATTGCTGGATGGGTTTTTCCGAAAGGAAAACACACACACACCACAACGTCCCAGTAGGCTTTTTGGCCTTTGATGACATTCTCGCCAATGATCATGTCATGCAGGACCTAAATCACATAAACTTTTCTTCAATGACAACATAAGGGAACATTTCATTCATGACCTTTTGCAAGGCAAGTTCCATGACAAAGTGGTGCATAGAACATATTGAAGACAAACTGCAAAACAAAGTTCAATATTGTCGGGCATTACAATCAATTGGCGACAAGTTCGGTGACACCATCGTTCATCTGTTCGCTAATGACAATATAAGTGATTAGGTTTAGGTTTAGGTTAGGGTGGCAGCCGTATTTTTTTTACAAGCTCACATAGACCAGTTTAGGTCCCTAGTGTTACCACGGGCTGAAATGCCCCTCATCGAAACCAACCTGTTTGATATATAAATTTATCGATAGTACGAATATCAGTACTGGAAAGATCTGTTAGGCTGCCTAAAAAGGCCGACCCTAGTATGTCCAGTCGTCGTTCACTCAAAGCGGGACAGTCGCAAAGCAAGTGCTCAATGCTCTCCACTTCTTCCTCATCTCCACAGCTTCGGCAGAAGTCATTGGAGTCAATACCCAATCTTTTGGCGTGTTCGCCGATCAAGCAGTGTCCCGTCAGAACCTGTACTAACGTAGACAATCGTTTCCTCTCTAGGGCGAGGAGATATTTTGACCTTCTCAGGTCATACCTTGGCCAGATTTGTCTAGCTACCCTGCAGGTGCCGATTTCTGTCCATCTCTCGTTGGACTGCCTGATTGCCTCTTGCCTAAGCCAAAGCTTGCACGTGGATAGTGGCGCACCAATATATGCAAATTCTTCGAGAATTTGTAATGTCGTCCCTTTCCTAGCAAGTTCATCGGCTTTGCAGTTCCCCGGGATATCCCTATGCCCAGGCACCCATATGAGGTGTATATTAAACTGCTCAGCCATCTCGTTAAGAGATCTGCGGCAGTCGAGGGCTGTCTGTGAATTTAGGGATGTTGCCTCCAGAGAATTGATGGCAGCCTGGCTGTCCGAGTAAATGACAATGCCAGTGTTGGTTACTATGTTGTGACTCAGCCACTTGGCGACTTCCCATATTGACATTATTTCGGCTTGATAGACACTGCAGGTATCTGGTAGTCTGTGAGCTATATCCAGACTAAGTTCTTCACAGTGTACTCCGAAGCCAACCTTTTCATCAAGCTTCGAACCATCCGTGTAAAAGTGGAGATGGTTTTTATTACCTGGTATTCTGCCGACCCATTCATCTCTGGCGGGAATCATAGTGATGTAATTTCTCTCGAAGGTGTACACAGTTGGTATATAGTCCACTCGGTCGGTTACCATAGCACTACACTTTGATATCCTCATGTGACCATAGTTCTTGTACCTCCACATTGATAGGCAGTTTAATCTTATTGCCGCTTTGGTTGCAACTTCGCTCGCCACAATATTAATCGGCAGTATATGGAGTAAGGCTTGTAGAGACTCGGTCGCTGTAGTCCTTAAGGCTCCGCTTATGCTCAGGCAGGCAGTTCTCTGAACCTTTGTTAGTAGGTTGGTGATGGTTAGTTTGTCAGTTGCCGTCCACCATACCACAATACCGTATAACAGTATTGGACGAACTACTGCTATATATATCCAGTGGACGATTTTAGGAGAGAGTCCCCACCGCGACCCTACAGCCTTTTTGCAGGAATATAAGGCGACGTTGGCCTTCCTTACACTTTCCAATACGTTAATTCTAAATAACATTTTCCTATCTAGAATTATTCCTAAAAATTTTGCACTTTCAGAAAAGACTAGATCTGTTCCATTTATCCGAGGTGGAGGGTCCACATGTGGGACATTATTCATCCTAGTAAAGAGAACCAATTCTGTCTTGTTGGGGTTAACGCCCAAACCGCTGCTTCTGGCCCATCTAGCCAACTTGTTCAGAGCCACCTGTAGGATGTCTCTGAGGACGTTTACGAATTTGCCACTCACTGCGATTGCCACGTCGTCCGCATATGCCACGACCTTGCAGCCACAACGTTCTAGATCTAGCAGGATTTCATTCACCGCTAGGTTCCAAATTAGTGGAGACAATACTCCTCCTTGCGGGGTCCCTCTGTTTACATACCTTGTTAGAGTTGTGGACCCTAGACATGCTGTTATGCGTCTTCTGGTGAGCAGACTTTGAATTAGTCTAATCAAACTAGTGTTAACTTTTAGATGTGAGAGTGCCGCAATTACCGCATCTGAGTGAATGTTGTTAAAAGCCCCTTCTATGTCAAGAAATGCCACCATGGTGAATTCCTTGAAATGCAGGGACGATTCGATAGTGCTCACAAGTTCGTCTTTTGGCCTAGTGTGTGATATCTTCCCCGCTTTAGGTATGAATACCACTTTGGTATCCCTCCATCGATTCGGGATGTATGAAAGCCTGATACAGCCTACATAAATTTTCTCCAGCCAGGGGATAATGTACTTTAACATTTTCTGCATTTCTGCTGGAGTGATGCCATCTGGTCCAGGTGACTTGAAGGGCTCAAAGCTGTTAATAGCCCAGCTTATTCTGGATCTCTCAGTCAAGAAGCTAGCGACGCTCGCAGTCCACTCGCACTCTTGTTGGTCCTGCTGATCCTCGGGTTCTGTTATAGAGTTCCCCGGGAAATGTGTGTCGAGCAGTACATTGAGCGACTGCTCGCTGTTTTTGGTCCTGTTATTTGCCTCATCCTGTAAATATCCCACTGTACAGGGTGAAGCAGATAATATCTTCCTCAGCCTAGCGGCGTCGGAGACCTTTTCCACTTCACCACAGAAGGTATACCAAGAGCGCCTTTGCGCCTTTCTAAGCTCCTTCTTATAGATCTTGAGTTGCTCTTTATAGGCATCACAATCATTAGACCCCAGTAGATTTAGCCTAATTGAATAGCTTGTTGCAGGTCTTTTTCATAGCCGTTAGCTCCGAAGTCCACCATTGGGGTTTAGTTGTACCCTTGTACCTTGTTTTTGGACAGGCTTCTTCAAGGGATCTATTGAATGATATGGTGATATGATCGACCAGATTATCCAGACCGGCTTTGTCATTCGGTTCGTACAGAAGTTTAGAGTTAAGGACTTTCTTGAAATTCTTCTCATACAGATGCCACTTTGTCTTCCTTACATTTCTGTGGACGGCGGGTTTAGGCGCTTTTTCCGCGAGTTTGAACTCAATATAATGGTGATCTGAGAATGAGTGGTCGTCCAGTACATTCCACCCAATAATTTTGTCTGACAGCCGGTCAGTAGCAAACGTTACGTCGAGTACTTCTTGTCTGTCTTTAGTTGTGAAGGTCGATTTATTACCTATGTTACAAATACTAAGGTTGGTAGTTAGAATAAAGTCAAGAAGCGAATCACCCCTATTGTTTATATCCGTACTACCCCAGATAGTATGATGAGCGTTCGTGTCTGCGCCAATAATCAGCTCGAGCTCGTCAGACGTTGCTTCTTCTACTACTTCCCTGAATAGAGCAGTCGGTACTACAGATTCATAAGGCAAGTAGCTGGAGACCACCCAATATATGCGATTACCGATCTCCAGGCTAGCAGCTGTTTGGTCTTTACCACTTACATTAGTCAGGAGAAAGATACTTAGATCTTTTCTGGCCAAAATGCAGGTTCTTGGAGTGCCTTCACAGTTGGCCACAAGCAGTTTAAAGTTGGGTGTCCTAATACCGCACACCCTTCCTCCCACTACGTAGGGCTCCTGTATCAGGACGATGTCTACTGCGCCTGTGGACAGGCGCAGCAATAGAGCCGCTGAGGCTGCTTTAGCGTGATGGAGGTTAATCTGTAGAATTCTTACCATCATTGGTAATTGACAGATTAACATCCACCCCGACAAGGGTGTTATCGAACTCTTCGTCCGTATCGTCGAGAAGCATGTCCCCGCCAGATGCGTCAAAGAGTCCGGAGACTCCCCTCAGCCTCTCTGTGTCCGAAGTAGAGCTTTTGTCCTCAGAGAAGGACGTGACAGATCTTCTGTTAGAGTTGGAGTCACCAGAAATAATAGGCGTGGGTACCTTCGCACTTCCAGAAAGTGCCACGGTGGACGACTCACCTTCTGCAGTGGGAGCTATATCCTGCTTGTATATCTTCAAGACTATAGTCTCGAAGCCATATTGTAGGGTTGCACTCGCACTTTGTATATGGGAGGTGGCTTCAGCGTTTAGGATAAGATTGACCTGCCGCTTTTTACCATCCGCCTCACCCACCTTGCTGATTCTCCAATTATGGGCCGGCAGACCAGGATTGGAATCTTTTATTATTTCTAAGATGTCAGCCGGGTTGGAGGGCTCTTCTGTAACCCAGGTGATGGCTCTAGGGTGACTAGGGATGTTGTTTTTTTCGACAACATCCAACTGGGCACCCGGCCACACCTCACCCGCTCGACTCAGAGCAGCCTTATACAGGTCTACTGAACTGGCATCACCGAAATATAAGAGCTTTACTCTCCCCTGATGCCATCCTGCATCGTTGCAGATTGGTGGTTTGCCCGGCATTTCTCTACGGACATCGAGGTAATGAGCCATAATGGCTGATTGTACATGACTCCATTTGTCCTTGAGGATGGATCCATCCTCACTACTTCTGTCTATAACAGCCATCACTAGATTCTCCTTCGCCACTTCATTGAAGGGCTTGGTGAGTGGCCTGTTGATGGTGACATTAGGGCCTCTTGCCTTTCTCGAAGGCAGGGGTTCTTCAGGTGATCTGATTCGTTTTACTTTATTAGCCGTTAACACAGCTGAATTTGTGGCTCTTTCAGCCGACTCATTGGCCTTAGAAGCATCTATGACGCCTTTAGCCCAGGTAAGTGACTCTTTTTGTTTTTCGGTAAGAGCCGAAACCTCAACAGCCTCCAACTTCGTCAAAACTCTGAGCGCTACACGATGCTCATTGTGCTTCCGTTTTGACGGTCGGACATGACGTTTCAGCCTCACTGCACCACCTGTTGTGAGTACTTGGGGGAGATTTTCACCATTTTTGGTGTGGTCGGCTTTGGCCAAGACCAACGGACGGACAGTCGGACGTTTGGGGAACCGCGCTCCATCGGAACACGAAGGCATCCCCGTCAAGAGAATTTATTTTTATTTTGTCTGTATTAGACCGTAATAGGTACTACGATGTAGGCCTTACAGACTTTGTAATTTAGACGGCAATAAGCGCAATGTTCTAGCATTGCCGACATAGCATAGCAGAAGCACGCCCGATTTGCAATTCGAGGGTTCGAGTTCGAGGACACATCAAAACATTTCCAAATTATAACAGCGAAAATTAAAAAAATCAAATTAACATATGAGAATTAGAGAAGACAATGACTAATATAAGATTTGTGACATTAAACATTGCTATAAGCCTGAAGAAAAAAATATTTTTTCAATATTTTCTTATATTTATATACGATTAAAGACAGTCCATTAATTTATCGTCAATGATTTTCTGCAAGACAGTGTCCATTAATTAATCGCCAATGATTTGCTACAAGACGGTGTCTTGCATGACATTTATGGCACTTGTGTGAAAATGTCTTTAAGACATTCCCTACTGGGATACATTCACTTCCAGTACATACACGCTGAAAAAATCGTTTCTGTCCCAGTAGGGAATATCTTAAAGACATCCCTGAAGCGGGTGCAAGACCCTTTATAAATCGTTAAAGACACTTAGAGGACAGGCAAAGAGAATCCTCGACAACATTTTCACACAAGTGCCATAAATGTCATGTAAGACACTGTCATGTAGCAAATAATTGACGATTAATTTATGGGCACTGTCTTGCAGCAAACCATTGACGATTAATTAATGGACAATGTCTTCAATCATATATATAAGACAATATTGAAAAAATATTTTTTTCTCAGGCTGATGGCAATGTTTAATGTCACAAATCTTATATTAAGCCATTGTCTCTTCTAATTCTCATATGTTATTTTTTTTAATTTACGCTGTTGTAATTTGGAAATGTCATCGAACTCGAACTCTCGAATTGCAAATCTCGCGTGCTTCCACTATGCTACGTCGGCAATGCTAGAACGTTGCGCTTACTGACGTCTAAATTATGCATTAACAGTATCGCTCATATTCTCATTAAGGAACAGATGCACGATGTTGTCATCGAACTTGTCGCCAACAGATTGTCATTCCCGACAATCTTGAACTTTGTCTTGCAGTGTGTCTTCAACATGTTCTATGCACCATTTTGGTATGGAACTTTCCTTGCAAAAAGTCAAGAATGAAGTTTTCCCATATGTTGTCATTGAAGAGAAGTTTATGTGATTTAGGTCCTGTATGAGATGATCATTGACGACAATGTCAACAAAGGCAAAAAAGCCTACTGGGGTAGTATATTGTCCCAAACAACGACATTAATAACGAAAAGGCTGAAAGGGTATCAGAAGGGCAATTGCTACAGCGTATTGCCAAAAGAAAAACGACAACATTTTGCCTTAACAATTGCCAAAAGAGAAACGACAGCATTTTGCCTTAACAATTGCCGCAGCGTTTGGTCCAAAATAAGACAACAACATTTTGCTTAAACAATTACCTAGGCGTTTTACTACCAGTCCCACACAACCGCTGAAACTGCGGGGATGTCAGCAAACGAACACGTGTTTTTCTGAAGGACACAGGTAACGACTAGCGACAGCTCACTCCAGACAACCTAATATCAAAAGACACCACGTGGCACAACAACATCTCAGGCCATCGTCCAAATCCACCACACACAAGTCACCAACATCACTAACAACAACAACAGTGATGTGTCCTTTTTGAAGGACATCTGAGGGGAGTTGCCCCTATAACAAGATCTAGCAATTAGAACTAACATCCAACTGATTCCGAGGGAATAACCTCCATACCTTTTCTTATTCAAAGATTCCAATTATCACAGAGGATAGTGCCCCTTTAAAAACAATTTCATTAGTCAAGCCACTCGTGTGAAAGGAAGAAATTTCACATAGTTAAAAAAGTTGATATTTAGAATAGAGATGATTAAAATGAATACTTACTGATTTGGAATCTATAGCTATTAAATTAGAAATATAGAAACTTACCGATTAACAACATACCTTTGACAACTAAAAATAAAAAGATTCACCCAATTAAAATTATGATTTAAAGAAATATGAAACAAAAATTATAACAATTGAAAATGTTATTGTTGAAAGAAATATGAAACAAAAAAATATAACAATTGAAAATTGTTATTGTTGAAACAAATATGAAACAAAAATTTAACAGATGAAAGTTATTGTTGAAACAAATATGAAACAAAAATTTAACAGATGAAAATTATATATTTGAACAAATATGAAACAAAGAGTTAACAATTGAAAGCAATGATATGAACAAATGTGAAACAATAGTTACTAGAAATATTTACTAAAAATGTTTAAGAGAGATTTACTAGAATGGTTTAAGAAATTATGTGCTAAAAAGGTTTAAGAGAGATTTACTAGAATGGTTTAAGAAATTATGTGCTAAAAAGGTTTAAGAAAGATTTACTACAATGGTTTAAGAAATTATGTACTAAAAAGGTTTAAGAGAGAGTTACTAGAATGGTTAAAGAGTTATTTACTAAAAAGGTTTAAGAGACATTTACTAAAAAGGATTAAGAGATAATTACTAAAAGGGTTTAAGAAATACGTATTACATAGAAAGGAAAATGACTAACAAGAATAATAAAACGGTTCATTAAATGAAAATATGCGTAAGCCAAACGAAAAAAAATTTACAAAGTGAAAATATACGCTACTCGAATGAAACAAAAATTGCCTAAATAAAAATATGCGTTCATATTACCAAATAGGTGTTAATAAAATGAAACAAAAATCGACTAAACAAAAATATACGCGTCAATAAAATGAAACAAGAATCGACTAAACAAAAATATATGCGTCAATAAAATGAAACAAAAATCGACTAAACAAAAATATATGCGTCAACAGAATGAAACAAGAATCGACTGGATAAAAATATGCGTTCATATACAGAAAAATATGCGTTCATATACAAAAAGAAAAATACGCGTTAATGGAATGGGACAATAATAGATTAAATGAAAATATGCGTTAATAATATTAAATAAATGAAACTAAATGGAAATGTTAATCAACTAAATGTAACAGAAATTTACTAAAAGGTAGTTCGAATCTACGGAATGATACTAAGGTTTACTAAATGAGAAAAGATTTAAGAGAATAAAACAAAGGATTAGAAATGCGATGTTACAGGATAAGACAAAGACCTGGTAAATGAAAAGATGATTTAAGAGAAATAAAGAAAGATAGTCAAATATGCAAAATATGTAACAGTATTGTACAAAGGTTTACTAGATGTAAATGTGATACAAGAGAATGAGAAAAGGACTTACTCAGAAGAGAAATGATTTACTAGACCTATACTAAGGGTTACTAAATGGAGAGATGAATGCAAATTTAATCACAGAAATAAACAATGTTTTTGCCAAATGAGATTATATAATCTCTAGGGAGAAATGAGAAATAGTTAGCCGTTGAAAATTAGATCGACATAAACGTTTTAATATACATACTTACCTATTGAATAAGAAAAGAAAACTTGCTACAGGCGAACGAAAATGAAAATTTATATCTAAAAATATGTAAAGAAAAATAACTATACAAATTAAAATTAATATCTAAAAATAGATAAAGAAAAATAATGAAATGCAAGTTATATATATGAGGAGAAAAAATACATGCAAACGAAAATCTAATATTTAAAGATATTAAAAGAGAAAAATAATTGCACGCAAACGAAAATCAATATTTAAAGATATTAAAAGAGAAAAATAACTACATGTAAACGAAAATTAACATTTAAAGATATGAACAGAAAATAGCTACAAGAAAACAACAACTGAAACAAAGGATATATTTAGTAACTAAGAGAAACCGAATTTAATATTGTATTTTAAAACACTCCAGCGGGAGAAAATGATAATTAGAAAAATGTATATCTCAAAGTTGTTAATTTGGTAAAAATTGTATGTACTCAAGGTGTTGAAGCGTCAACAGCTGATCTTCAACAGCAGCGCCCCAGCGTTTATATTTGTAACTAACGACATCGATTAAACCTGAAATCGCAGTGATGGTAACGCCGTCACTATGACTTTTTTCTTGAGTTAGTTGTCAACTTACCCGCTTTTGGCACACTGCCAAACCGCCAGGCTCACGGCCAAAAATAATATATTAAAATAAATTAAATTGAATAAAAATAAAAGTTTTTTTTGTTGCTTTTTTAACTCCCGCCTCTCTGGTGCGGAGTTAAACATGGTCCTTCGAACCAAAGCTGATCCAGTGACCGGTGAAAATGTGTTGTGATTGTCAGAAATGTTTTCCTCATCAAAACTGTTTACGATTTTGTTATATGGTTTTACGAACCAATTTGTTGTCCGTCGTTGTATGGTTTCATCACGTGAAACCTGCTTCACGAGCCAGCGGCGTTCAATAACAATAACTGACATCGTAAAATGGACGAACTGATAAAACAACCAGAAATGACCCAACACCATCGCATCCTGAGTAACGGAGATAACAACAAAATTCCTGCCTTCACCAAAGTCACAACATTATTGCCAGCCAACAACAAATTTTCGAATCATGCAGTTTGACATTGTACTCGTGCAAAGTTGGCGGTATGTTGAAGCGTCAACAGCTGATCTTCAACAGCAGCGCCCCAGCGTTTATATTTGTAACTAACGACATCGATTAAACCTGAAATCGCAGTGATGGTAACGCCGTCACTATGACTTTTTTCTTGAGTTAGTTGTCAACTCACCCGCTTTTGGCACACTGCCAAACCGCCAGGCTCACGGCCAAAAATAATATATTAAAATAAATTAAATTAAATAAAAATAAAAGTTTTTTTTGTTTCTTTTTTAACTCCCGCCTCTCTGGTGCGGAGTTAAACACAAGGAATTTATGAACGGTGGATTTCCTGCCAATGATTAAGGAGTTTTTTTATGCATAGAATAACTAGTCTCTCTTTGAAGTTTTGTTAATAAATTAAGGAACAAATTCGAATTATATGCGGTTATGATGATTATAGGCTAAATGGCTAACTAAGGAAATTTAAAGGTAGGTATTTGGTAAGTGAAACAAAAGGAAACGGTTTTAGGGGTAACTAACAAGATGGCGAATTAGTTACCATGGTTAAGTCATAGGTGAGTGACAGTGGGAGGGAGCCAGTAGGGAGAATACCACATATTCAACATTCCCTACACCATCACCACAGATTGACGGAATTTCGGAGCCCCTTTGATTTTGTTTTAAGTTTTGGGCCGACACTGGCACAACAAATTACTGACGTTTACAGAACTGTCTGCCTGCAACGAACACCCGCCCAAGCCCGACGAGCCTTAGCCGTGCACAAATCGAAAAGTTGCCAGTGTAGCAGCGCAGACGGGACGATCTCAATTTGGGGGAAACGTGACAGTTAATTTTGGGGCCCGCAACGTGGAGCCCGACCTAAGGGAATTTTAGGGTAGTGAGAGTCTGATAAGAGTGTTTTTTAAGTGAAATTTGAATTTTAGGGAGATAATATCCAGTGTTATAATTTATATAGTTTAGTGAGGTCAGGTCAGGCATAGAGTAGCCAGTCTCTTTGCAACAAAACAATTTAAATTATTAGGGTCGATATGCTAGTCAGTCTTAGCGGTCTAGAGATTAGACAAACTAATTGCGACGGCATTAGAGATTCAAGAATAGTTTGAAATTTTTGGTAAGACCAGTAAAGACGATGATAGTCTTTTCTAGATGCAACCTTAAATTTCAGCTAGGATGGATAATATGCAGTTTCACTTATAACACACAGGAACACTATTAGATTCTCTCCCTCACATAAATTTCATATTCCGACAATCTGTAACTATCTTTAGTTATCATTAGACTTTTGTTTCACGAACCAAATACCAATATGCCTTATAGCCATTATGCATATACAGTATAACCTCTCTAATCCGGACACTCGATAGTCCGGACTATCCAGTAATCCGGACAGCTCAATCATTCGGACAGTTTCGACAATTTACCTCTGTAGTCCGGACAGCTATATATTTTTGTGTTTGTTTTTAAGTTTTTTGACGTTATTATACCTTTAGTCTAAAGTCAAAAACATGTTGTGGTTCTGGGAAATGATAACTTTTCTTTAAAGTAATCGGTGGTTGCTAAAGTTCAAAGTTTCTAATGAAATTGGTGCTTCGAAATATGAGGCGAAAAATTATAAAGTAATAAGTCTGCTGTATTATTTTTGAAAATCGACGTTTTTAATTCAGCTCCAGGCAGAAAAATTTCAGCAGATAAATTTACCTTCATGGTAACGAGCCTGGATCTCATACGTTGCCTCTCCTTTTAATAGGAAAGCATGAAAATCAATGAGCGTTTAAAATATTGTAACTTCGTTTTGTATGTACGTCTACCAAAAAATGCTGGATACTGACTTTCGTCTTTGAAGATTGAGAAAATTTCTGATAAATGCTAAGAAGCCGCTGAAAGAACTTCAGCTCCATCACAAGAAATTTAAATCAACACGGAGGATTCCATAGAAAGAAAATAGGACCATAAAAATCTTACATTACTTGTTCATCACTGATGAAGTTATAGTTCCGTCCGTTGGGTCAAACGAAAATATTGAAAAGAACATAGACTCCAATTGTAGTCTTGAGGGAACTAGACCTCGAGCTCAATTATTTAAACTTTTTTACAAAAATCTTAGGAAATTCACTATTTTTTGTAAGAAAGCAGCCGAACCCCTTTGCAAGTGCTATTTTATAGGCTGAGAAAGTAATAATATTTCTAAAAGAATTTAAAAACATATCTAAAAAACTGCACAAAGAATAGTGTAAAAGTTTCAATTGTATTTATTATTTATCTTTTCTTTTTAAGAAACGCGTTTCTTAATAAAATAAGAAAATGTGACCCATTTTGGAGTTTTGTACTGTAGTCCGGACAATTCATTAATCCGGACAAAGGTCGAAAATATATCTGTCCGGATTAGAGAGGTTATACTGTATATATATATTTGTTATAAATATTAAATTTTACCGATATCTTTTTTTTCGATATTTAAGAAAGTTTAAGAGTTCAAAGGAAATATCAACGGAAGTTGATAACTTTTCAATTCAATTTTGCTAAGCGGAAGTTTTCGATTTTTTTTTTGAACAAAAGGAAAATTTTTGTTTTATTATTAAAAGATTTGGTTTGATTTGAAAAATAATCTTTAAAAGAAAATTTTTGTTTGATTATTAAAAGATTTGGTTTGATTTGCAAAATAATCTTTAACTGGATCTCTTTCCAATTTATCGGTAGACGGAAATAACCTCCCTGAACAAGTCGAGAATTTTCAATCTATTTTTTCAGAACGGAGTTGGAGTTGGATAGGCTCTAACAACACTTGCGGTTCTGGGCCCCCAATTATTCGTTTTTTCACGTACACACAGGGTGTACACAGCTGGATTACCTGTCCCCGAAAGACTGGAACCCAATTCAACTCGAGGTTGAGTTGGCGACCTTAAGGTCCAAGGGAAGGAGTAATCTGGGACCGCCTTCACTGGACTGTGTCATTAAGTTGGCCTCCTTCAGTAAGTCTGATCGTAGTCTAGTCGTCGATTTCCCAGTATAGCTTTGACTAGTAGTTCCATTCTAGTGGAAGGTATACTGAAAGAGACCTCGAGAAACGTTTTTGAGGAAATTCTGACCGGCTACAAGCATTCTTTACGTTTTTGGGCTTACACTAAGGGAACTTTAAGAGTAAGCTGAAAGGCCTGAAGAGCCTATCTCAGGTCTTAAATCTTTGCGGATTAAAACTTAGAAGATTTATAACTACCTGCTAAGACATTTGAATTATTACCCAGCTATTACAAACCCAATTCTGAAAATTCTTAACATCTAGAAGATACTAGATCACCGCATTTTAATTCAATTTTGTTTGGGACTCTGTATTGAAAGAAATTCAATCAGTTTGTCAAATAGAATTTTTAGCATTGAATCTGAGATCTTTCTAGATCAGTTTACCTAAGTTTTAACGTAATTCTATTCGGGACCCTGTATTGAGGGAAATTCAATCAGTTTGTCAAATAGAATTTTTAGGATTGAATCTGAGGTTTTAAGATCAGTTTGCAGAACTTTTAACGTGATTCTGTTTGGGGACACGGTATTGAAATAAATTCAATCGGTTCGTCAAATAGAATTGTAAGATTTCGAATTTGAATTGCATCGGCACAATTGCGAATTGAATTGTGGGCTGTGAATAAACATTATTTTTGTTGAGAACATAGAGAGAGTATATATCTGAAATGGTTTTAACGCGAAGTGAGAGCCAACGGCTGAACGACGATAATAACCATCTGGTGAACACAATGATCACGACTACCGCAACAACGACAACAAAACGACTACTGCCACTGGAGCAATACCGAGAATACCGCAGCCACCAATAGATGCAGGCAGAGCACTGTTAACTCATGATGATTCATTCATAAGTCAGTTTAGCGCAGGTCAGTCCACAATAACGTCACCGCAATTTAATAGTATTACCGCTCAGGGAGTGCGAGACGCCTTCCTACAGCTGAATAACCGTACTGTTGTGGAGAATACTCAACAACAGGGTAGAGCAGAAGCGGGACTGTTACAAGCGCACATCATGCGAAACGTCGAAGATAGGTTGTCCACTTTAATTCCCAGATTGGTACAAGAAAGTTTGAGCTCCTTTTCAGCGCACACGTGTTTTAATAACCCAATATCGCAAAATAATGTACACAGCACCAAATCGGCTGGTCCACCGCCACCTCAGCAATTCCAGTTTCCGAATTCTCAGAATAGTCACTATCGTAGGAATAGACGCCAGGTAAACCAGCGTCAGGAGAATTATGTTGTTCCTCCAGCTACAGTTTTTCCACCACCTTTTAGCCAACCACCACCTAATTTTCAGTCTCAACCAATGACTTCGTCAAAACCTATTGATAAATGGGGATTGAAATTCGATGGGACGAACAAAACTCCAAGTGTTGAAGATTTTGTATTCCAAGTAAAAACTCTACAGGCATATTACCATTGTCCTTGGAGTGAAGTGATAGCTTCTTTTCACGATTTAGTGAGGAGGTTGAACAACATAACTTCATGGCCGGAACTTGAGGCGTTAGTTTCTCAGTTTCATAAATTCGAAGACGATTTTGATATTCAGAAAAAGATTTTAGACAGAAGGCAACAGAATCAGGAATCTTTCGATGATTTTTGTAATGTAATTATGACTCTTAGAAATCAGCAGCGTAACCCAATTAGTGAACACAATTTAGTAAAGATTATGAAAGGCAACTTAAAGCCATCTATGGCACAACTCCTTTTCTCAGTAGAGATATTCAATCTAACACATTTCATGCGAGAGGGCCGTAGAGCCGTAAACCTCCTTAACAGCCAGCGACAATTTAATTCAAGGTATCCAATTCGACAACAAGTCAATGAACTATCTTTAGAAAATTTGGAAAACCTTTCGATAGAGGAACCTTTAGAGTTAGATGCTATGAATAGCGATAGAAAACTCATATGTTGGAACTGTAAAGTTGAGGGCCATACTTTTATGGAATGTAAGGAAGAGAAATGGAGACGTTTTTGTTATCGATGTGGTTTAGATAATGTAGTCACACCAACATGCCCGGTATGTCAGGGAAAAAACAGGAGTGTGGACGGACCTCGGACTGGGTTGCAGGCTCGTTCTCGGAATCAAGCAACACAGTGCAACCAAACCCATCAATAATTGATACTAGCCACATGTCATCTGTGGAAAATGAAATTAATTTGCCCAAGGTCTTTGCTAATCTTGAGAAAGTCGTGACATCTGACAATAGTGATAGAAAAATCTGCTTGTTGAGAAACATAATTACTACTTCGATTAATAATGATTGTCCTGCCTCGGAAGATTTTCATGCGAATCGTGAACCATGGCATCTTAGAATGCAAAAATATCAGGAAACTCGTGCAAGAATTTTTGGTGAACCCTCGATTAGAATTCAGAAAACTAGACAGCGTTTTAGAAGAAGAAAACAGATACGTATGGAAAAATCATCAGCTAGGAACTATGAAGGCCCAGACACACAAATTTATACTACCATCGAGATAAATAATATGCCCATTCAAGGTTTACTTGACAGTGGTGCATCGGTGTCTTGCTTGGGCGAAGGATGTTTGGATTTCGTTGAAAAAGCCAAACTTGTAATTCATCCATACCAGGCACAGATTCGCACTGCTGATGGTCGCCTTAATAAGATCATAGGTCGTGTTAGGTCACACATAAATTTTAATGGCATGTCCAAGCCTATCGACTTCTATCTGGTTCCTTCTTTAAAACTCAATCTTTTCTTAGGCGTTGATTTCATGAAATCATTCAATTTAATTCGTTTTGATATTCACGGTTTATCAACTCATGGAGAGGCAGTGGATGAAGTTGAGGAAATATATCCTCGAATGCACTCCCTGAATGATAAACGACAGCGACTTCTAGAAAAAACTATAGCTCTGTTTCCATGTTTCACTCGAAAGGTTTGGGTAAAACTTCACTAGAAACCCACTCGATAGATACCGGCGATGCGGTCCCGATTAAAGAGAAGCATTTTCCAATTTCACCGGCAGTTCAGAAACTGATGTATGGGGAATTGGATAGGATGCTTTCACTGGGAGTCATCGAACCGAGCGAGAGTCCATGGAACAACAGAGTAACATTTGTACAGAAAGGGGAAAAGGTTAGAATTTGTTTGGATACGCGTCGGCTCAATGATCTCTCAGTGAAAGACGCCTATCCACTTCCCCATATTGAAGGCCTTTTAAGTCGTTTGGGCGATACGCACTTTATCTCCAGCATTGATCTAAAGGATGCGTTCTGGCAGATACCGCTGGCAGAGCACAGCCGAGAGAAGACAGCCTTTACCGTTCCGGGACGACCCTTGTACCATTTTACGGTAATGCCTTTTGGGCTGTGCAATGCAGCCCAAAGGCTTTGCCGTTTAATGGACAAGGTAATTCCCGCACGGTTAAGGGAAAAGGTTTTTGTCTACCTAGACGATCTGCTGGTGGTATCTGCAGAATTTGACGAGCACATCCGATTGTTGTCTGAAGTAGCTCAATGTTTGGATCAGGCCGGACTGACCAGCGAGTTGAAATACTTAGGTTATATTGTGGGCGAAGGTTTACTCAAACCTGACCCTGAGAAAATTAGAGCGATAGAAAGATATAGTTATCCTTCGACAGTGAAACACGTAAGGAGTTTTCTAGGTACCACAGGATGGTATAGGCGCTTCATCCTAGATTATGCTACCATCACTGCTCCGATTTGCGAAACGCTGAAGAAGGGGAAGAAGTCTCATCCTGACTTTAACAAGATTTTTTTTATTCAATGTGACGCCTCCGATGTTGGTGTGGGTGCGGTCATCTTTCAAGAAGACGATGACGGGGAAGAGCATCCAATCGCGTATTTTTCGAAAAAATTGTCAACGGCTCAGCGTAACTATTCGGTTATGGAACGCGAACTTACGAGGTTCGTTGTAATCACAGACCACTCAAGCCTGAAGTGGCTCATGTCACAACGTGACTTGAGCGGACGTCTGGCTAGGTGGAGCCTGCAACTTCAATCGTTTTCGTTCGAAATTCGCCACCGCAAGGGATCCCAAAATGTTGTACCGGATATGTTATCCAGATACGCATTGGACGAGCTCGAACTCGATCCGAACATTTTAATAGACTTATCGTCACCCGCTTTTCAGTCAGAGGACTATTGTAAATTGAGAGAAACAGTTGACAGCGAGAAAGAACTTTTGCCAGACATTAGAGTAGTTGACCAAAGGGTGTATAAGAGAACTGTGCCATATAGTGGAGAGGCAATTCAGGAGGATCACGCTTGGAAATTATGGGTTCCAGCTGAGCTTACAGGCAAGTTAATTGCGGATGCCCATGAACCACCTAAGGTAGCACATGGAGGTATCGGTAAGACAATCCGTAGACTACGGGAGTATTTTTACTGGCCTCACATGAATGTACAGATTCGAGAGTACATAAACCGATGTGACACCTGCAAGGAAACTAAACCGGCAAACATAGTTCTTAGACCACCAATGGGACGCGAACCTGACGTGGCTAGACCGTTTCAACGAGTCTACATAGATTTTCTAGGACCATACGTGAGGTCAAAAAAGGGCAATTGTTTCATTTTTATCTTGCTAGATTATTTTTCTAAATATGTATTTTTGAAGCCAATGGCGAAGGCCAATTCTAAAAATGTTATAGACTTTCTGATTCGGGAGATTTTTTATAAATTTGGATGTCCCGAGACACTAGTGTCAGACAATGGTCCGCAAGTCGCGAGTAAAGAGTTTGCCGAGTTAACGAAAACTTTCGGTATCGAACACTTTCGAACCGCTAACTACGCTCCGCAGGCTAATGCATCCGAACGCGTGAATCAATCGGTCCTGGCAGCTATACGGTCTTATCTAGAAACAAATCAGCAAAATTGGGATCTACATCTGTGCGAGATAGAGTGTGCACTTCGGTCAGCTGTGCATTCTGCAATAGGGGCAACCCCATACTTTGTTCTATTTGGACATAATATGATTACCCACGCTTCGGCTTATAAGATCGCGAGAAAACTCGATGTTCTTGATGACCCGGAAAATCGCCACGAATTCTTAGAAATAGTTAGGGACAATGTCAGGAAGAATCTTCACAAGGCTTATGAAACCAACGCGACTAAATACAACACCAGGTGTAGGATAACACAATTTGTGGTCGGCCAGGAGGTATTTCGGCGAAATTTTCAATTATCCGACTTCTCGAAACAAATTTCGGCAAAATTATGCAAAAAGTTTATAAAATGCAGGATAGCACGGAGAGTGGGCAACAACTTGTACGAAGTTGAGACACTGCAAGGCAAGTCTCAAGGAGTATTTCACGCTCAAGACCTGAAAGCCTGAATTATCGGAGGGTCAATCACAGAGAGGTAGCGATAAAGTTAAACTTTATCATATCAGCAAATTAGTTTTGCTGATATGATAAACAAATAGAGACCACCAAGGGAGGTCTGTACCGTGACGGTTAGCATCGATACGCTACGAATGTCGCATTTACGGTGACGTGATTGATGTACGATCATACGTGACCGCGGCAGTAATTCAGTTTTACGAGGAAAAATGGCATTTTTGCAATGCAGATGGCAACTACGCAAGGCGCGGATCTTGTATGCAAAGGACAAATATGATTGGCTGATTTTTTAAGATGGCCGATATGATGGCGCGAGGAAAAATCTGGAAGCGTTCTTTTTGGTTTCAACAGTGGTAAGGATCGGACGTCAAAGTTTGCGCGAGTGAAATTTAAAGAGATTAAATTATATTCAATTGTACAATTATTGTATGGTATTTCGAATTGTTAAAGAGGATGTGAGTATAACTTTATACAAGAAAGTATAAGAAATTGTAACCGAAAATTTCATCCCAATTTCTAACACAGACGAAAAACGCCGCAAATTAAATTGGACGACGTCAATGGTTGGCCACGATGCTTGGTGTGTGTTTGGGGTGACGCTCGAACTTGTCGGTGCTTTTTTGTCGATGTTCCTCGAGGAAAGTGTGGGACATTGGTAGCGCAACAACGACATTAATAACGAAAAGGCTGAAAGGGTATCAGAAGGGCAATTGCTACAGCGTATTGCCAAAAGAAAAACGACAACATTTTGCCTTAACAATTGCCACAGCGTATTGCCAAAAGAGAAACGACAACATTTTGCTACAGCGTATTGTCAAAAGAAAAACGACAGCATTTTGCCTTAACAATTGCCGCAGCGTTTGGTCCAAAATAAGACAACAAAATTTTGCTTAAACAATTACCTAAGCGTTTTACTACCAGTCCCACACAACCGCTGAAACTGCGGGGATGTCAGCAAACGAACACGTGTTTTTCTGAAGGACACAGGTAACGACTAGCGACAGCTCACTCCAGACAACCTAATGTCAAAAGACACCACGTGGCACAACAACATCTCAGGCCATCGTCCAAATCCACCACACACAAGTCACCAACATCACTAACAACAACAACAGTGATGTGTCCTTTTTGAAGGACACAGTCAACAACAACATCTTAAGCGGTCGTCCAAATCCACCACACACATGTTATCACCATCTCTAATAACAACAACAACAGAAGAGAAGACGACGGAAATACAAGTCCGAAAACAGGAAAAAGGTTCTCCCAAAACCAAAGCAGTACGACGACGACACCGAATGCAACTTATGATTCAGCACACAGAGTAGCAGGCATATACGACCATAAGCAGAAGACAGGTATCTGAGGGGAGTTACCCCTATAACAAGATCTAGCAATTAGAACTAACATCCAACTGATTCCGAGGGAATAACCTCCATACCTTTTCTTATTCAAAGATTCCAATTATCACAGAGGATAGTGCCTCTTTAAAAACAATTTCATTAGTCAAGCCACTCGTGTGAAAGGAAGAAATTTCACATAGTTAAAAAAGTTGATATTTAGAATAGAGATGATTAAAATGAATACTTACTGATTTGGAATCTATAGCTATTAAATTAGAAATATAGAAACTTACCGATTAACAACATACCTTTGACAACTAAAAATAAAAAGATTCACCCAATTAAAATTATGATTTAAAGAAATATGAAACAAAAATTATAACAATTGAAAATGTTATTGTTGAAAGAAATATGAAACAAAAAAATATAACAATTGAAAATTGTTATTGTTGAAACAAATATGAAACAAAAATTTAACAGATGAAAGTTATTGTTGAAACAAATATGAAACAAAAATTTAACAGATGAAAATTATATATTTGAACAAATATGAAACAAAGAGTTAACAATTGAAAGCAATGATATGAACAAATGTGAAACAATAGTTACTAGAAATATTTACTAAAAATGTTTAAGAGAGATTTACTAGAATGGTTTAAGAAATTATGTGCTAAAAAGGTTTAAGAGAGATATACTAGAATGGTTTAAGAAATTATGTGCTAAAAAGGTTTAAGAGAGATTTACTACAATGGTTTAAGAAATTATGTACTAAAAAGGTTTAAGAGAGAGTTACTAGAATGGTTAAAGAGTTATTTACTAAAAAGGTTTAAGAGACATTTACTAAAAAGGATTAAGAGATAATTACTAAAAGGGTTTAAGAAATACGTATTACATAGAAAGTAAAATGACTAACAAGAATAATAAAACGGTTCATTAAATGAAAATATGCGTTAGCCAAACGAAAAAAAATTTACAAAGTGAAAATATACGCTACTCGAATGAAACAAAAATTGCCTAAATAAAAATATGCGTTCATATACCAAATAGGTGTTAATAAAATGAAACAAAAATCGACTAAACAAAAATATACGAGTCAATAAAATGAAACAAGAATCGACTAAACAAAAATATATGCGTCAATAAAATGAAACAAAAATCGACTAAACAAAAATATATGCGTCAACAGAATGAAACAAGAATCGACTGGATAAAAATATGCGTTCATATACAGAAAAATATGCGTTCATATACAAAAAGAAAAATACGAGTTAATTGAATGGGACAATAATAGATTAAATGAAAATATGCGTTAATAATATTAAATAAATGAAACTAAATGGAAATGTTAATCAACTAAATGTAACAGAAATTTACTAAAAGGTAATTCGACTCTACGGAATGACACTAAGGTTTACTAAATGAGAAAAGATTTAAGAGAATAAAACAAAGGATTAGAAATGCGATGTTACAGGATAAGACAAAGACCTGGTAAATGAAAAGATGATTTAAGAGAAATAAAGAAAGACAGTCAAATATGCAAAATATGTAACAGTATTGTACAAAGGTTTACTAGATGTAAATGTGATACAAGAGAATGAGAAAAGGACTTACTCAGAAGAGAAATGATTTACTAGACCTATACTAAGGGTTACTAAATGGAAAGATGAATGCAAATTTAATCACAGAAATAAACAATGTTTTTGCCAAATGAGATTATATAATCTCTAGGGAGAAATGAGAAATAGTTAGCCGTTGAAAATTAGATCGACATAAACGTTTTAATATACATACTTACCTATTGAATAAGAAAAGAAAACTTGCTACAGGCGAACGAAAATGAAAATTTATATCTAAAAATATGTAAAGAAAAATAACTATATACAAATTAAAATTAATATCTAAAAATAGATAAAGAAAAATAATGAAATGCAAGTTATATATATGAGGAGAAAAAAATACATGCAAACGAAAATCTAATATTTAAAGATATTAAAAGAGAAAAATAATTGCACGCAAACGAAAATTAATATTTAAAGATATTAAAAGAGAAAAATAACTACATGTAAACGAAAATTAACATTTAAAGATATGAACAGAAAATAGCTACAAGCAAACAACAACTGAAACAAACGATATATTTAGTAACTAAGAGAAACCGAATTTAATATTGTATTTTAAAACACTCCAGCGGGAGAAAATGATAATTAGAAAAATGTATATCTCAAAGTTGTTAATTTGGTAAAAATTGTATGTACTCAAGGAATTTATGAACGGTGGATTTCCTGCCAGTGATTAAGGAGTTTTTTTATGCATAGAATAACTAGTCTCTCTTTGAAGTTTTGTTAATAAATTAAGGAACAAATTCGAATTATATGCGGTTATGATGATTATAGGCTAAATGGCTAACTAAGGAAATTTAAAGGTAGGTATTTGGTAAGTGAAACAAAAGGAAAAGGTTTTAGGGGTAACTAACAAGATGGCGAATTAGTTACCATGGTTAAGTCATAGGTGAGTGACAGTGGGAGGGAGCCAGTAGGGAGAATACCACCTATTCAACATTCCCTACACCACAGATTGACGGAATTTCGGAGCCCCTTTGATTTTGTTTTAAGTTTTGGGCCGACACTGGCACAACAAATTACTGACGTTTACAGAACTGTCTGCCTGCAACGAACACCCGCCCAAGCCCGACGAGCCTTAGCCGTGCACAAATCGAAAAGTTGCCAGTGTTGCAGCGCAGACGGGACGATCTCAATTTGGGGGAAACGTGACAATATTTGGAACACAAATTATTAAATATTATATATTTCTTAGCAAATACATTTTATTTGAAAATCAATAAAATATATTTGGAACGCATGTATTAATATATTACAACAAATTATATTTGCAAACTAAATTTCTCAAATAAAATATGTGTTTAAATAAAAATAAATTATTATTTAGGAATTTTTCCAAATATATTTTATTTAAAAATATTTTCAAATCATTTGCTGACTTTTTCGACTTTCAGTTTGAAGTTTTTCTTGGATTCGAATTGTACCTCCCAGTTATGATACCATATGCAGCATTAACATATGTTTTAAATCAATCATTTCAAATTTCTGAGTTAGTATTCCAAGTCACATTACTTGTCAATCCTCCAATTAATTTATTATGATCCAAGATTATACGATTTCAATTATTGTTATTTATAATTTTTAAGAACATTAAAATTTTTTTAAAAAAAATAACTTTGAATTAGTAAAAAATTTAACACAATTAATGCATTTTCTGAATTTTTAAGTGCAAATAAATATTTGTTTCGGAAATAACAGTACCAAAAAAACATATTGGGATGTAAACAAAGATCCCTTTAGAATAACGTTTTCCCAAATATATACTTTTTGTGTGTACCCAATATATGTTTAGAGTGTACACTAAACATATATATGTTTCAAGCCGAATATGTTTGGGACAATATACTACAGAAGCGATTTTTTTTCAGCGTGTAGGCTCTGATGTTCATTTAGCTTTGGGTTTTGCATTGTTACTTAATTTATGTTTTATATCTATTTGAAAGCAATCATTTTGAGAAGAGGCAGAAAACTTCTTCAATTTTAGTTTTCCATTGCCAATCGTTATGAACGCATGATATTGAAAGGTGCCAACGATTGTTACAGCAGTATCAAATCTGGTCATCAAAATTTTCACAGTTTCCTCATGACTGGAATTAAGCTCTCGCATCTAAGAAACGATCTTGATGAGAGCATTGGAGGCTATACTTTGCTGCATTTCTTTCGAGGCTCGCTCCTATACCATCACAAGGACCTTTACCATGAGCAGTAGGATGAAAATGTCACTAAGCTGGTACTCCAAAATCAGTTTCATGAGCAATAAGATTTGCGAAGCTATTATTGTTATACCCTGTGGTACAGGGAATTATAAGTTTGTTTCACGGCAGATGTTTGTAACACCTGAAAATAACACAGCTAGACCCACCTTAAAGTATACCGATCGACTCAGAATCACTAGCTGAGTCGATTTAAGCATGTCCGTCCGTCCGTCCGTCTGTCCATGTAAAGTTGTTCGTCGACTACAGGTCGCAATTTTACTCCGATCGTTCTGAAATTTTGCAGTTTAGAGTATTTCGCAGCTGTTAAGATCGCTATTGAATTTGGTTGAAATCGGTTCAGATTTAAATATAGCTCCCATATATATCTTTCGTCCGATTTGGCCCTTTAGTCCTATAGAAGCTGTATTTTACATCCAATCGTTTTGAAATTTAGAATGGTAGAGTTTCTTGATCCATGAACCAACATTGCCGAATTTGAAGAAAATCGGTTAAGATTTACCTATAGCTCCCATATATATGTTTCGTCCGATTTTGCTATTTAGTCCTGTAGAAGCTGTATTTTACATCCAATCATTTTGAAATTTAGAATGGTACAGTTTCTTGATCCATGCACCAACACTACCGAATTTGAAGAAAATCGGTTAAGATTTAACTATAGCTCCCATATATATGTTTCGTCCGATTTGGCCCTTTAGTTCTGTAGAAGCTATATTTTACATCCAATCGCTTTGAAATTTAGAATGGTAAAGTTTCTTGATCCATGAACCAACGTTTCCGAATTTAAAGAAAATCGGTTAAGATTTAGCTATAGCTCCCATTTATATGTTTTATCCGACTTGGCTCTTTAGATCCAATCGTTTTTATACCCTACACCATACTGTGGTACAGGGTATTATTTAAGTATAAAATGTCCCAAAAGTAAATTTGTGTAAACAATTTATATATGAATTACAAAATTTATATATCAGAGTTATTCAATATTACGAGAGTGGTGTAGGGTATTATATAGTCGGCCCCGCCCGACTTTAGCTTTTCCTTACTGGTTTTTAAAATGTTGACGAGCTCCGTCCGAGACTTAATATACTTTCTCTACTGTGAATTTCAGTGTTAGATAATGCAGTATTATCTCTGGTACTCGTAAACTGAAACGGTATCATGCTTTAAATCGTCGGAAATGATTGTCATACTTTTGTGTTCCAGTTTTCCATGTTGCATGTAGAAGATTACTATTGTGAATACAGTTGCTTTGTCGTTATTGCAATGGAAAGCTTGTATTGAATCCTGTAAAACAAACTTATAGTTCTCCGCGAAATCATAAGAAATAACGAACTCACAAGTCTTCAAATGTGTTTTCAATTCTTTGAAGAATGGCCTTTGCTCTCTGACTAGAAAGTCGTGGATTCACAAGTTTAATTGTTCGGTAGACAATTCATCCACATTTAAGATCAATGTTTTCAATGTGCATCTTTCAGACTGCTGTCAGGATTCATATTTAACATCCTTAATACGTTCTCGATAAAATGAGTCGATCGGGTTCTGTTTGATGAATGTTGGTCCCGGGCAATTTGCACATTCGCCTAAGTGGCAAGAAGTTGTTGGATTAGAACACATAGTCAATTTAATCTCGGTAATTGTTCAATTTTTGTTCTGGCGAATCATTTGTAAAATACTTCAAGTCGATTTCTTTCAACATCAGCTTCACATTTTCATGATAAATACAAACGCATACTGTATGAGTCGTTGCTGATCAGTCGTAGTGAACGGACGTGTTTAGCACAGAGCGGATAGTTAAAATCTATTACGCAATCGCAAAAAAATCTGTACAAAGTCTGGAAGGCCTACATCGTAGTACCTATTACGGGCTAATACAGACAAAAAAATTGATAAATTCGTTGAGGGGATGCCTTCGTGTTCCGATGGAGCGGGGTTCCCCAATCGTCCGTCCGTTGGTCTTGGCCAAAGCCGACCACACCAAAAATGGTGAAAATTTCCATCCAGTTCTCACAACAGGAGGTACGGTGAGGGGAAAACGTCATGTCCGACCGTCACAACGGAAGCACAATAAGCACCGGATAGCGCTCAGAGTTTTGACGAATTTGGAGGCTGTTGAGGTTTCGGATCTAACCGAAAAACAAAAAGAGTCACTTACCTGGGCTAAGGGCGTCATAGATGCTTCTAAAGTCAATGAGCCACAAATTCAGCTGTGTTAACCGCTAATAAAGTCAAAAGAATCAGATCACCTGATGAACCCCTGCCTTCGAAAAAGGCAAGAGGCCCTACTGTCACCATCAACAGGACACTCACCAAGCCGTTCAATGAAGTGGCGAGGGAGAGTCTAGTGATGGCCGTTATAGACAGAAGTAGTGAGGATGGAGCCATCCTCAAGGACAAATGGAGCCATGTGCAATCAGCCATTATGGCTCATTACCTCGTTGCCCGTAGAGAAATACCGGGCAAACCACCAATCTGCAACGATGCAGGATTACATCAGGGGAGAGTAAAGCTCTTATATTTCGGTGCTGCCAGATCTGTAGACCTGTATAAGGCTGCTCTGAGTGGAACGGGTGAGGTGTGGCCGGGTCCCCAGTTGGATGTTGTCGAAAAAACAACATCCGTAGTCACCCTAGAGCCATCACCTGGGTTACAGAAGAGCTCTCCAACCCGACTGACATATTAGAAATAATAAAATATTCCAATCCTGGTCTGCCGGCCCATAATTGGAGAATCAGCAAGGTGGGTGAGGCGGATGGTAAAAAGCGGCAGGTCAATCTGATCCTTAACGCTAAATCCACCGCCCATATACAACCCTACAATATGGCTTCGAGACTATAGTCTTGAAGGTATATAGCAGGATAAAGCTCCCACTGCGGAAGATGAGTGGTCCACCGTGGTTGATACACGGCTTTCTGGAAGTGCGGAGGTACCCACGCCCCTTATTTCTGGTGACTCCAACTCTAACAGAAGATCTGTCTTTGGCGCATCTGGCGGGGACACGCTTCTCGATGATACGGACGAAGAGTTCGATAACACCCTTGTCGGGGTGGATGTTAATCTGTAAATTATCAATGATGTTAAGAATTCTACAGATTAACCTCAATCACGCTTAAGCAGCCACAGCGGCTCTATTGCTGCGCCTATCCTCAGGTGCAGTAGTCATCGTCCTGATACAGGAGCCCTACGCAGTGGGAGGAAGGGTGTGCGGTATCAGGACACCCATCTTTAAACTGCTTGTGGCCAACTGTGAAGGCACTCAAAGAACCTGCATTTTGGCCAGGAAAGATCTAAGTATCTTTCTCCTGACTAACTTAAGTGGTAAAGACTAAACAGCTGCTAGCCTGGAGATCGGAAATCGCATATATTGGGTGGTCTCCAGTTACTTGCCTTATGAAACTGTAGTACAGACTGCTCTATTCAGGGAAGTAGTAGAAGAAGCAACGTCTGACGATGTCGAGCTGATTATTGGTGCAGACACGAACGCTCATCATACTATCTGGGGTAGTACGGATATAAACAATAGGGGTGATTCGCTTCTTGACTTTATTCTAACTACCAACCTAAGTATTTGTAACATAGGTAATAAACCGACATTTACTATTAAAGACAGACAAGAAGTACTAGACGTAACGTTTGCTACTGACCGGCTGTCAGACAAAATTATTGGGTGGAATGTACTGGACGACCACTCATTCTCAGATCACCATTATATTGAGTTCAAACTCGCTGAAAAAGCGCCTAAACCTGCCGTCCACAGAAATGTGAGAAAGACAAAGTGGCACCTGTATGACAAGAATTTCAAGAAAGTCCTTAACTCCAAACTTCAGTACGAACCGAATGACAAAGCCGGTCGGGATAATCTGGTCGAGCATATCACCACATCATTCAATAGTTCCCTTGAAGAAGTCTGTCCAAAATCAAGGTACAAGTGTAAAACTAAACCCCAATGGTGGACTTCTGAGCTAACGGCTACGAAAAAGATCTGCAACAAGCTATTCAACAAGGCTAAATCTACTGGGGTCGCTAATGTTTGGGATGCCTATAAAGAGCAACTCAAGATCTACAAGAAGGAGCTTAGAAATGCGCAAAGACGCTCTTGGTAAACCTTCTGTGGCGAAGTGTAAAAGGTCTCCGACGCCGCAAGGCTGAGGAAAATAGCTTCACCCTGTACAGTGGGTTACTTGCAGGATGAGGCAACTAACTGGACAAAAAGCAGCGAGCAGTCGCTGAATATACTGCTCGACACACATTTCCCGGGGAACTCACCAACAGAACCCTAAGATAAACAAGACCAACAAGAATGCGCGTGGGCTGCGAGCGTGTCTTGCTTGTTGACTGAGAGATCCAGAATAAGCTGGGCTATTAATAGCTCTGAGCCCTTCAAGTCACCTGGACCAGATGGCATCACTCCAGCAGAAATGCTGAAAATGTTGAAGTACATTATCCCCTGGCTTGAGAAAATTTATGTAGGCTGTATCAGGCTTTCATACATCCCGAATCGATGGAGGAATACCAAAGTGGTATTCATACCTAAAGCGGGGAAGATATCACACACACTAGGCCAAAAGACTTTAGACCAATTAGCCTATCCTCCTTCCTATTGACAGGTCTGGAAAGACTTTTAGATTATTTCATTAGGGAAAACCTGGATACAAAACTCCTGTCGGTGAACCAACATGCTTACAATAAGGGGAAGTCTACAGAATCAGCCCTGCACGAACTTGTGAGCACTATCGAATCGTCCCTGCATTTCAAGGAATTCACCATGGTGGCATTTCTTGACACAGAAGGGGCTTTTAACAACATTCACTCAGATGCAGGATTACCATACGTCCTCCTTTTGGAGGACATGTCCTCCTTTTTTACATTTGTCCTCCCGTCCTCCCTCATTTTTCAAAAATGTGGTATTTGTCCTTCTTTTGTCACTGATTCAAATGTACTTTTATAGTTCAGCCAATCGTGACTTTCATCATTCAAAGTTCCAAAGGTGTAATTTATTAGTTTGTATATACATATGGCGGATTTCAAGCCAAGTGAGCGAATTTTCAATACCGATGTCTTCTGATCAGGATGAAACTTCTCCCAAGTTTAGGCCTATTGGATAGCTGTTTTGACACAAAATTTCAACCGGGTCGCTTAAGGACTGTCCGAGTTGGAGGGTGTTACATTTTAACAGCGGTCTTTTTTCCATCCATATAACTAATTAGCTATTGTATTAAGCAAATTTTGCCCAAAGTGTTTTCTATAGCCTTTTCTATAAACTGTTTTTAAAATATAAAACAAATTATCAAAAAAATTTATCCGTTACTTTTTTGCGATATTAAAAATTGTTTTCAAATTCTTGTCAAAAACTATGTTTTTATTTTAAAAATTTTTGCTCTAACGAAAGCTTATGTCATTTTATTTAATAGCTCAAAGGCGATATTTTTTCAATGATTTTGAAATGTCTGTCGCGGGCTAATATTGAAATGCCTGTCGCGGCCCATTCTGTGCCGACCCAATTTTTCTACACATTTTCGATTGTGTGGCCCTGGTGTAGCACTTATCCTTCCCGTCTTCCCAAAAAAATAGTCCAACGGAGTCAAATCGCATATGCGAGGTGGCCTTAGTTCAAAAAGCAACCGCTAGATGGGCCAAACGTTAAAATATAACAAAGATAAAAATCTTAAAAATAGAGGTTGAACCACATACTTTAGCATAACTCCAGAACCGTTTATCATAATTACTTCAAGAATGGTTGAAATAATCCTAAATTAAGTAGACTTTATTTTCTTTTAATATCAATTGTTTATCCCATCAGCGGATTTAAAAACATCTTACAAGATATTGCAAAAAATACAACGTTTTTTGAAAATGTGAATAACCTTTTAAAAAAATTAGTTGTTGATCATAATAAAATATTTATTTTTTCCAATTACTGCTATTTTTATTTAAAAAAATTTCCTTTGAAGGTTCCAAGGGCTCTTTGTAAATGTCACTAATGTCCTCCCTTTCTGGCACAAATGTCCTCCATTCAGGAAAATGTTTATGGTAACCCTGCTCAGATGCAGTAATTGCGGCACTGTCACATCTAAAAGTTAACTCTAGTTTGATTAGACTAATTCAAAGTCTGCTCAACAGAAGACGCATAATAGCATGTCTTGGGTCTAACTCTAACAAGGTTTGTAAACAGAGGAACCCCACAAGGAGCAGCACTGTCTCCACAAATTGCAACCTAGCGGTAAATGAAATCCTGCTAGATCTGCAAGGTCGTGGCATATGCGGACGACGTGGCAAGCGCAGTAAGTTGCAAATTCGAAAACGTCCTCCGAGACATTCTACAGGTGGCTCTGAACAAATTGGCTAGATAGGCCAGAAGTTTGGGCGTAAACCCAAACAAGACAGAATTGGTTCTCTTTACAAGGATGAATAATGTCCCACATGTGGACCCTCCACCTCGGATAAATGGAACAGATCTAGTCTTTTCTGAAAGTGCAAAATTTTTAGGAATAATTCTAGATAGAAAACTGTTATTTAGACATAACGTATTGGAACGTGTAAGGAAGGCCAAAGTCGCCTTATATTCCTGCAAAAAGGCTGTAGGTTCGCGGTGTGGCCTCTCTCCTAAAATCGTCCACTGGATATATATAGCAGTAATTCGTCCTATAATGTTATACGGCATTGTGATATGGTGAACGGCAACTGACAAACTAACCATCACCAACCTACTAACAAAGGTTCAGAGAACAGCCTGCCTGAGCATAAGCGGAGCCTTAAGGACTACAGCGAGAGAAGTTGCAACCAAAGCGGCAATAAGATTAAACTGCCTATCAATGTAGAGGTACAAGAACTACGGTCACATGAGGATATCAAAGTGTAGTGGTATGGTAACCGACCGAATGGACTATATGTATACCAGCTGTGTACACCTTCGAGAGAAATTACATCACTATGATTCCCGCCAGAGATGAATGGGTTGGAAGAATATCAGGTAATAGAAACCATCTCCACTTTTATACGGATGGTTCGAAGCTTGATGAAAAGGTTGGCTTCGAAGTACACTGTGCAGAGCTTAGTCTGGATATAGCTCACAGACACCTGCAGTGTCTATCAAGCCGAAATAATGGCAATATGGGAAGTAGCCAAGTGGCTGAGTCGCAACATAGTAACCAACACTGGCGTTGTCATTTACTCGGACAGCCAGGCTGCCATCAATTCTCTGGAGGCAACATCCCTAAATTCACAAACAGCCCTCGACTGCCGCAGATCTCTTAACGAGATGGCTGAGCAGTTTAATATGCACCTCATATGCATATTATGCTCTTTAGCATAACTCGAGAACCGTTTATCATAATTACTTCAAGAATGGTTGAAATAATCCTAAATTAAGTAGACTTTATTTTCTTTTAATATCAATTGTTTATCCCATCAGCGGATTTAAAAACATCTTACAAGATATTGCAAAAAATACAACGTTTTTTGAAAATGTTAATAACCTTTTAAAAAAATTAGTTGTTGATCATAATAAAATATTTATTTTTTCCAATTACTGCTATTTTTATTTAAAAAAATTTCCTTTGAAGGTTCCAAGGGCTCTTTGTAAATGTCACTAATGTCCTCCCTTTCTGGCACAAATGTCCTCCATTCAGGAAAATGTTTATGGTAACCCTGCTCAGATGCAGTAATTGCGGCACTGTCACATCTAAAAGTTAACTCTAGTTTGATTAGACTAATTCAAAGTCTGCTCAACAGAAGACGCATAATAGAATGTCTTGGGTCTAACTCTAACAAGGTTTGTAAACAGAGGAACCCCACAAGGAGCAGCACTGTCTCCACTAATTGCAACCTAGCGGTAAATGAAATCCTGCTAGATCTGCAAGGTCGTGGCATATGCGGACGACGTGGCAAGCGCATTAAGTTGCAAATTCGAAAACGTCCTCCGAGACATTCTACAGGTGGCTCTGCACAAATTGGCTAGATAGGCCAGAAGTTTGGGCGTAAACCCAAACAAGACAGAATTGGTTCTCTTTACAAGGATGAATAATGTCCCACATGTGGACCCTCCACCTCGGATAAATGGAACAGATCTAGTCTTTTCTGAAAGTGCAAAATTTTTAGGAATAATTCTAGATAGAAAACTGTTATTTAGACATAACGTATTGGAACGTGTAAGGAAGGCCAAAGTCGCCTTATATTCCTGCAAAAAGGCTGTAGGGTCGCGGTGTGGCCTCTCTCCTAAAATCGTCCACTGGATATATATAGCAGTAATTCGTCCTATAATGTTATACGGCATTGTGATATGGTGAACGGCAACTGACAAACTAACCATCACCAACCTACTAACAAAGGTTCAGAGAACAGCCTGCCTGAGCATAAGCGGAGCCTTAAGGACTACAGCGAGAGAAGTTGCAACCAAAGCGGCAATAAGATTAAACTGCCTATCAATGTAGAGGTACAAGAACTACGGTCACATGAGGATATCAAAGTGTAGTGGTATGGTAACCGACCGAATGGACTATATGTATACCAGCTGTGTACACCTTCGAGAGAAATTACATCACTATGATTCCCGCCAGAGATGAATGGGTTGGAAGAATACCAGGTAATAGAAACCATCTCCACTTTTATACGGATGGTTCGAAGCTGGATGAAAAGGTTGGCTTCGAAGTACACTGTGCAGAGCTTAGTCTGGATATAGCTCACAGACTTCCTGATACCTGCAGTGTCTATCAAGCCGAAATAATGGCAATATGGGAAGTAGCCAAGTGGCTGAGTCGCAACATAGTAACCAACACTGGCGTTGTCATTTACTCGGACAGCCAGGCTGCCATCAATTCTCTGGAGGCAACATCCCTAAATTCACAAACAGCCCTCGAATGCCGCAGATCTCTTAACGAGATGGCTGAGCAGTTTAATATGCACCTCATATGGGTGCCTGGGCATAGGGATATCCCGGGGAACTACAAAGCCGATGAACTTGCTAGGAAAGGGACGACATTACAAATTCTCCAAGAATTTGCATATATTGGTGCGTCACTATCCACGTGCAAGCTTTGGCTTAGGCAAGAGGCAATCAGGCAGTCCAACGAAAGATGGACAGACATCGGCACCTGCAGGGTAGCTAGACAAATCTGGCGAGAGTATGACCTGAGAAAGATTGTCTACGCTAGTATCAGTTCTGACGGGACACTGCTTGATCGGCGAACACGCCAGTACCGATATTCGTACTATCTATAAATTTTTATACCAAACAAGTTGGTTTCGATGAGGGTCATTTCAGCCCGTGGTAACACTAGGAACATAACTGGTCTATGTGAGCTTGTATAAAAAATACGGCTGCCACCCTAACCTAAACCTACTGTATGAGTTCCGCTGCCTCCTGCCAAAACACAATGTTTTGGCCTAAGTTGGGTAAATTTTGTGAATCCAATTTTGACATCTTCATGTTGCGTATAACTCATTCAAGTTGCACAGAATTATTCTCTTCTGCATTTGAACTTTATTACCGCCAACTCGTGCAGACGCATAGTCTACTGGCATCAGTCGACTCATATCATCGCGCTGGTAAAACTGAGTCACAAGAGCGTCAGTCTTGCAATATATGGGGTTTCCTTTCTTTGTGTTTGCGAGTGCGAGAATTCCATGCTCTGCAGCTTATTTTTTAGCAATCGTGGCTTTTCGCATAAATATTCCAAACTCAGTCATTGTTTTTGCGCAACTCCATGTCGATGCGACAAGTGTGAGAAGTTGAATTCTCTCAGCTCTACACGTTGATATTTTGCATTTCTCCTTTATTTGTTCAAGAACTTAAACTGCATCCTTATGGTATACGTTTTGGCATTCATTCACATCTTGTTGTGAAAAGTTGGAACGGGTATACAAAATTATGTTATCATTCTCCGAATCATGATAGTCTCCTCCTTGAATAACGTCATCACAGGGATCATTACTTTCCAAACTCTTTAGTTTTTGATTTTGATATTAAGTTTGGTTGGTTCAGCTTCTGCATCGCCAGAAACCAGCACATTCGCTGCATAACCACCAAGGGTAAGAAGCTCACGATCTACGGCGCTTTGAACTACGTTCAAAGGAGTATACATTTTATTCAATAAAAGCAAATATTGAATTTCAAACTAAAACTTTCCCTTTGTGTTCTTATTTCTATTTTCATACGAAAATACTCCCCTTTACAATTTGTGAGAACACGTCGAATTAAAGTCTACAGTCCACTTACAGTAATTTCTCACAAAATTGTTCATGGTCCTTACGAGCCTTCACGAAGAACTGCGAGGATTAAGCAAAAGAAGGAAGAACGGTTTGTATTTTTCATCCATCCAATTTATCTACTTACCTAAGTTTGACGATGAACCAAGAAAGAAGGTATGTGAATGTTTGATTTACGAGTGTTGTGTATGGAGTAGTTGGTAGAAACGAGTATTTTTAAAGGGTTTGTTGGTGCCGAAAAATAAATAAATAAAAAAACACGATTGTTTAGTTTAAAATATTAAAAAGGAGCCGTAAGCTCTAATTTATTTAATCAAAAATTTTGGTAACAAGTTTACCTTTTGTACAACAATATGTACCGAGAGCGCAACAATATGCTGGTAATGCAACGATATGCAGAGGTGAGAGATGCCGTCGATTTGAGAGATCGTAAGCGATTGATTAGACGGTGAAAGGTGGGGCATTCGCGGGGAAATGTCAAAATACTTACTCGCTAATATCTACAAAGGTACTCTTTCAGTGTTGGAACAAAGGGAGTACATAGATATTAGCGAGAAGGAAAGTACCATAAACAAATACCATGGTACACGTAATCAGGTATGACAGTTTGACTTTCAAACTTAAACATGCCGCCCACCTTGCAACATCTAGATATGTTGCAACTTAAACTAATTTACATCTAAGATAGGGAAAGTATAGAGCAGTAAGTAATTCAGTGAGTTTTTTTTTTGTAATTCATTATTATTATTTTTATTCATTTGTTTTTTCAAAAAACACTTAAAACTAAATGGGCCAGTAGGGACCCTGAAGCCAGAAAGGACCTCTTTTTATTTGATTCCAGGTACCGAGATGGGCCAATAGTGACCCTAAAAAAAATACACGCCGCGATGGGCCAGTAGGGACCCTAGCAACTCAATGAGGTCAGTAGGGACCCTAGCAGTTGCATACGCCGGATAACACCCACCCAAAAATAGTGTAGTGGGCGACCGGCAGCCCCAGAGAAGCATGTACCCGGCTGGTCACAACCCGTGCGTACATCTCAGGACCGATGACGAGCGCGACCCGCCCTTTACTGAAAAACGTGGGATCGGCGAGGGGGAAGCCTAGAAAGTGCTCCTTGATCCGTTCCGGAACCGACTCGGAGGGCGTAGACACATGGACTAGATCACATACCCTAGCCGTAAAGGTCTGGGTTGCATCATAGGTGAATGCAACTGTCACTCTGCACAATTGAACCCCATCGAACCAAGAGGCAGGAAGTTTTAGTTGATCCACCAGCGACGAACAGATCTGGCTTTGGGTAGCACATGCGTCCAACACCGCCCGAACCGGAATGGTGGTACAAGGAGTACGTAGCTTTACCACTAAGCTGGGGGACAAGGACACCACATATTGAAGCACTCCCACTGCACCGACGGAGGAACTCGAAACGGACACGTCTCTTTTTACTTTCGATGGCCCGTTGGCCTGACGAGGACGATTGGGGGTAACCTTCTTCTGACTCGGCGCCTTCTTTGTACCAACTGCCTTGGGGTCAGAATGCAACAAAGTGTTGTGATCCCCATTGCATTTGGCACATTTATGCGGGCTTGGACAGTCGCTTGCCAGGTGGGAATAGGCCAAACATCTGTGGCAGTACCGATGCATGACGACTGTCATGCATCGACGAAATTGAGTGCAATACCGCAACGGATGTTTGCGCCCACAAACGCGGCAACTCTGCCTAAGAGGGACAGGTGCAGTCTTAGGTCCTACCGACGGACCGGGCTTCGCTTCTTCAGCCGTAGGTGTCGGTGCAGCGGGAGGTTGTGGAACGGTAGGTTTATCAGCCACCGGCGTGTCAACAGATGGGGCAGGCACGCACAGTGCGACTTCTTCGGCCACCGAATCTGTCGGAGTACCACCAGTGATCATCTTCCAGGCGATCATCTTCTGAGAGCTCCATCAACTCATCGAAGTCCTCCAAATCGTCAGCGAAAAACGATATTTTCTCCATGGTACTGCAAAAAAAATATTATTTAGAATCGCGGAGATTGATCGGTCAAAATGACCAACTTAGTTATAGGTCGTCTTACAACGCCGTTATCAGTGCGGACGTCAACAACGCGAATATGACCGTCGATCCCGGGGTGAACATCAATGACGCGGCCTAATTTCCATGACGTAGGAGCTTGAAGCTCGTGTTTCACGACGACGAGATCATCCTTTTGTACATCACGTTCCGGAAATTTCCATTTATACTTGTGCAAGGTTTTCAAATACTCCTCTTTCCAACGAAAACAAAACTTATAAGCCAGTGCCTGAACTTTCCTAAACCGATTCACCAGAGATATCGGTGGCTCAGAGACGACTGGTTCTGGGGGAGCATGTAGCGGAGCACCTATCAAAAAGTGTCCTGGCGTCAAGGCGACGTTTTCATTTGGATTATCGGACATAGGACACAACGGACGAGAATTTAAGCATGCCTCAATTCTAGCCAAAACTGTCGATAATTCCTCAAAAGTATACTTTAGATTTCGAGCCTGTCTTCGAAAGTGAAGCTTAAAGGTCTTAACCCCAGCTTCCCAGAGGCCACCCATATGTGGAGCTCCAGCTGGAATAAAACGCCACGATAGGCTTTGATGCGCGAATTGTGAGGAAATGGAAGAGCTACATTCCCGAACAAAATCCTTAAAATTCCTCTCAATTTCCCTAGATGCACCTACAAAATTCGTTCCATTATCCGAAAAAATGGTACGAGGACAACCACGGCGAGCAATAAACCGATGAAAGGCTGCCAAGAAGTTTGCTGTCGATAAGTCGGATACTGCTTCCAAGTGTATGGCCTTCGTAGAGAAGCACACGAATACACAAACGTATCCTTTGGTAATTTTGCAGTATCGACCTGTATATGACTTAATGTCAAACGGCCCTGCAAAGTCTACCCCAGTGGCAGTGAATGGCCTATTAATTATGGTTCTCTCTGGCGGAAGTGCTGCCATAACCTGTCCACAGGACCGTTTTCTTTCTAACATACAACTCCTACAATTGTGAACAACTGACCGAATCAAGGTTTTCACGCGAGGTATCCAATACTCGATTCTAATGATGCGTAACATCAATTGATTTCCTCCATGAACAGAAATCATGTGAATGAAGTTCACTAAAAGTTTGGAAAACCGACAATTGTAAGGGAGAAGTATAGGATGTCTTTCCGAATAGGCAAGGGTAGGGGACCGAGCTAATCTACCATTCATTCACATTACACCGTTCTCATCTAGAAACGGATTTAGAGGAACAAGAGAACTTTTACTATTAAACGGCGTTCTATTCAACAGATGCTTATATTCATCCGCATAATTAGCTTTCTGTGCTACGACAACCAGTCGAGTACGAACATCTTTTATTTCTTCAGACGAAAGGGTGGAACTAGTCACGTTGTACTGACTCCTATGAGCAGGATGAGTTCTACGGAAAAATCTCATCATGTAAGCAAGAACGAAATAAGAGAAGAACGACGCATGAGTACGCACCGAGCGCATTTCTACATCAGTATCAAGGGAGGTGAGATCATGAATCGGCCATTCCGATTTACTAAGGCTGAGCCATTGTGGCCCGTGCCACCACATTTCAGACGAGGCTAAGTCCGCGGGAGGAAGACCACGACTGCCCAAATCCGCAGGATTGTCTTCTGATCTCACATGAAACCAATTGTGATTGCCAACATTCTCCTGAATGCGACATACCCTATTCGCTACAAAAGTAGTCCACGTCGAAGGCGTCTTTCTAAGCCATGCGAGCACTATAGTCGAATCTGTCCAACAATAAACTTGGCGAAATTCTATACCACTCTCTCGCACGATTGTCTAACATATCTTGGGATACGGACAGAATTCACTTCAGGATAGGCGTCAACAAATTTTAGGCATTCTCCTTCAGTGGAAGGTGGGAGCGGGTCATCCCAACCAATGTTGTCTCGCCAGATCTTGGCCATGACAATCACTGGACCTACCCAGCCGACGGGGTCAAAAAGTTTCGCGATAGCAGAAAGAACTTCCCGTTTAGTATAGGAAGATTTCTTGACTATAGGTGTCACCGCGAAGTAAAAAGCCTCTAACTGCGCGTTCCAACGAATCCCCAAGGGTTTAGAACCGCTGTTCTCCACAAAAGTCAGAACCTCCGCATCCACCAAATGGTCAGATGGGAAACAATCTAAAATTGATCTATCATTCGCTGTCCATTTACGAAGCTCAAACTTAGCTGACGCGAGAGCTGCTATTAATTGGTCCCGAGCGACCAAAGCAGTCTCAAGATCGTGGGTTCCCGCAAGAACATCGTCCACGTACATACTCTTACGCAGGATATGAGCCGCAAGAGGAAACTCATTCTCGGTGTCGTCAGCTAGCTTCAAAAGAGTTCTAATGGCCAGATATGGGGCGCAGTTCACACCGAAGGTGACTGTTTGCAATTCGAAGTCTTGTACCGGTTTTGTGGGAGAATCTCTAAAAAGAATTCGTTGAAGGGGCGTATGCGCAGGATCAACCCGAATTTGTCTGTACATTTGCGTAATGTCGCAGTTAAATACAAATTGGAACATTCTCCATCTGAGAATGGGAAGGACTAAGTCTCCCTGCAACGTAGGTCCAACATGAAGGATGTCGTTCAGACTTTTACCGTTCGATGTTTTATTGGACGCATTAAAAACCACGCGAAGTTTGCTTGTTTGCTTTTCCATATTAATGACCGGGTGATGAGGTAGATAGCAAGACAACTTCTCAATCGAAGAAGGCGCAGTCACTGGCATCATGTGGTCCAATGTCAAATATTCTGTGACGACCTTATCATAAACTGTCTTCACGTCAGGCTTCCGAAGTAATGACGATTCATTACGGTAGAATTGTTTAAGAACGTTTGCCCTCGACTCGCCTAAGTATTCCCGTGATCTAAGGTCAGTTCGGATGGGTAAAGTAACGATATACCTACCGTCCGAATCTCTACGGGTCGTACGTACAAAATTTTCCTCGCAAACCTTATCCGAAGGCGACAAAATACTACGTTTTGGAGGCTCCTCGAGTTCCCAGAAACGCAAAAGCGTTCTATTTATGCTATCTTCTTCAGAAATTTCCAAAGTCGTAGCGAAAGTCTGAATTTGATTGGCCGGGACCGGACCCGTGATAAGCCAACCAAATATAGAATTCTGGGCAAGCAGGGTTCCTGACGAAATCTGAAGAGATCCTCCCTTGAGAATGTGAGGGTACAAGTCCGCTCCTATCAGTAGATCAACAGGTCGAGGGTCAAACAAATTTGGATCTGCCAATCGAATATTTGGCAATTGATTCTTAAAATCTGCTGCTACCGTAAAGGATGCCAGATTTCCAGATATAGTGGGCAAAATCAGAGCTGTCGTTTCTAAGATTATCGACGCGTCGCATGCTGTCCCAATCTTCACTGTACAAACTTTTCTTGAGGTGGCAGATATAGCTCGATTGACACCAGAAATTGTTGCATTGGTTGAGTGCACAGGCAACTTCAACCTATTCTGCAAGCGCTCCGTTAAAAAGGAGGCTTCAGAAGCAGGGTCAATCAACGCTCGAGCAGGGTACGAAGCACCTTGATGAACAATATTCACCATTGCTGTTCCCAAAAGCACAGCTCTGCTCTGAGCAGCGTGAAATACCTGGCGCGGCAAACATCCAGCCGATGTGGATGGTTGAGGTTGTTCTGCAGGAGGGGGGTTCGAAGATTGAGTATCTGCAGGAGGTCTCGACCCAGAATTACCTGCGGTGGAATTCGTAGCATCACGATGTAACAATGTGTGATGTCTAGATTCACATTTCGAACAGTGACGATCACTCGAACAATTTCTGACATCATGCCCCTTAGCCAAACAATTTAAACATAAATTATGCCGTTTGGTAACCGAATACCTTTCCGATGGTGAAAGTTGTTTGAACCGATGGCACTTTGACAGTTTATGGCTGTGTCTAGGGCAGAGTACACAGTTACTATTAGTTTGAGCACGAGAAGGCTTCGGAGAGGTTGCATTCGTAAAATGCGTCCTAACCTTCTTCGTATTTGACGCTTTTTGGGGTTCGGGTCCCCGAAGGTCACTAAGGCACACAAGAGTGCGAATCCTTTCCGTAAGAAAGGTATCCATCTCTTTCCACGAAGAAAGAGCTGATTTGTCCCTGATACTTTGTTCCCATAAAGACTGGGTAAGCCTCGGCAAACGTTGCAGGCAAATAAAGATCAGGATCGGATCCCAATTGTCCGTACTTATATCGTAAGTAGATAGTGCTGAAAGACAGCCATTAATACCGCGTTGTATCGATTTTAACCCCGAACTAGTCTCACTTGATAAAACCGGAAGGTCAAAGAGAGTCTTAATTTGGTTATGCACAAGTATTCTAGGGTTATCATAAAATTCCCTCAGTGCTTGCCACGCAAGCTCGAAGCTGCGATGGGTCAGCGGAAATTTCGAGACAATTTCTCGCGCTTCCCCACTGGTTTTACGTACCAGATGACATAATCGCTCAGTCGAGAATTATTTATATACATTGCGCCGAATAAGTCCCTAAAAGTGGGCCAGGATATAAAATCTCCCTCAAAAACGTCAACATCACACGGAGGCAGAGCCAGATTGTGCATGACGTCACCCATAGACGCCATTTGCCTCCTTTCCCTATTCGACCGGTGGGAAGGGGTCGCGGAAGGAAGAGTTCTATTAGAAACGTTCCCGGGAGGAAGCGTTTCATTCGCTACCGCATCATTAGGAGCAGACCGAATTGAATGCCTAGATTCTGAGTTCGATAAGGATGTTCCCGAAGACCAACGCTTTAAGTTTCGGAACTCTGACAATTTCCTATTAATTGTCGCTAGACACCTCATAAATGTTGAGTACGAAGACTCATATTTGTTGTCCGCGGCGTCGATGTCGCTTTTCTCTACAGTCTTTGTAGTCTGCAAATAACTAATATATTTTTCGTACGCTTCCTGAACTCGTTGCCAAACTTTATTGACCTCCGAGCTACGTACCTCAAGAATAAACAAATCAAGCTCCTCGTCTTTTTCTGCAACAAAGTTTGCCTTAAATTTGATAACAGCATCCGAAGCTCTTACGAAAATATCGAGAGGAGTGAGAGACATTTTGTTTATGAAGTTTCAAAAAAAAATCAAACAAAAGTGACTAAAACGAAACAAAATTCCCCAAAGAATCAAAAAAAATCTAACTTCAATTGGACTGTAAATGAGAGAATCGCTAAAATTTACCTATGTAAATTTAAATGAATCGGAACACCAAAAATTTCCAATGAAATTTAGTTCCTTTCTAGCAAAAAACCGAAAAAATCCACCAAAAAACTATCTACCGAATGTAGAAGAAGCTTTGCCTGAGTTCCAATAACACAGGAGACCAATGTCAAAAAGCACAAAAAACGCGAGTCCGAAAAAAAAAACTGAAAATCTCAAAAAAAAAAAATTCGAAAATGCTCAAAAAATTACAAAAATGTCAAAAAACCAAAAGTCACTGAAAATTCGACAAAATCAACGAAGAAAAAAAATCTAAAATTTTCTTTGAAATTTAAAACAAAAATAGGATATATTTTATAAAAGAAAAAAATTCAAATATAAAACCAAGATAAAAAATAAAAAATTTCAATTTCAAAAAACTTCACGCGTACCGAAATATTTTAAATTATTATTTTCTTTCGAAAATATCGAAATTTAACGAATGTAGAACGTAAATCACGTGTACCGATTGCACGGTATTCGAAAATTCCGAAAAAACTTGAAAAATACTTCAAAATCCGATTATTAGTTGGGTTGGCCGACTGTAGGGTGCACGTACCGATGTAGTGAAACCCAACGAAAAAACTTCCCAATCGAACGCAAATCAAAAAATAATCGAAAAAAGACAAAAATCTCACTTTTATTTAAAAAAGTCGAATTTGACCGTATGTAGGGTGCACGTAAGTTTTTCCCCGAAAATTTTGTCTAAAAAACACGTTACACGAAACCGCAAAAAAATTTCACTAAATAATTTTTTGTGTAACAAAATTTATATTAAATGCACTTGACCGACGCAACGACTGTAGCGCACCGAAAATCAAAAAACGAAACAAAAGAGAAATAAAAGAACTCAGCTTTTGTTTGTTTGTATGTAATTCCTTTATATACGTACGTATGTATGAACGTATATGCAAAGTATGTGGGCACTGAACCGTCTGTTGGCGCTTGGACGGACGGAAAGACGTTTAAAAACAATGTATTTTGGCGGCGGGCTTGAAGGAATATTGTTGTTGTTGTAAATCGGAAAATTGCACTGAATATTACAATAATGTTTTGCCGACGGCAATACGTCTTTCGAAAAATAAAAATTTATTCAGCGAATATCAGGATTAACACAACCAAAGAAAATTAACACAACCGCACTATTACCACAAATACACTATTCACTGTTTATTTTAAAAAAATTAATTTAATTTGTTTAAATTGTTCCCGATTTTTTCTCACAAAAAGCAGACGGACATACACCGGTATGTATGTACGTTTGTATATACCACGAACGAGGTAAAGACGAGACGGGTAGCGGGAGGGTTTCGCGACGCGTTGTAAAACGACCTTTTTTTCAAAAAATTTAACACTTTTTTATTAAAATATTCCCGACTCACTGTTTTAGAAAAAAAACTGCTCTATACAAACCTTTATCTTTATTGAAATCAATTATTATGATTCGATGTGGATGGGGGATGTAGATGAAGATGCTGTGATGATGGCGATGACTGCTTTTGGCGAAAACAACAACAAAGCGATTAACAAACGCACGCACATTTATCCGATAGGCTCGGTTTATTCCGGTTGAAGTGACCAAAATGTTGGTGCCGAAAAATAAATAAATAAAAAAAACACGATTGTTTAGTTTAAAATATTAAAAAGGAGCCGTAAGCTCTAATTTATTTAATCAAAAATTTTGGTAACAAGTTTACCTTTTGTACAACAATATGTACCGAGAGCGCAACAATATGCTGGTAATGCAACGATATGCAGAGGTGAGAGATGCCGTCGATTTGAGAGATCGTAAGCGATTGATTAGACGGTGAAAGGTGGGGCATTCGCGGGGAAATGTCAAAATACTTACTCGCTAATATCTACAAAGGTACTCTTTCAGTGTTGGAACAAAGGGAGTACATAGATATTAGCGAGAAGGAAAGTACCATAAACAAATACCATGGTACACGTAATCAGGTATGACAGTTTGACTTTCAAACTTAAACAGGGTTAAAAAGCTTTAGAACAAAAAAATTTAAAAAGGTTTGGTGAAAAGTGTATAAGATTGACATACGCTCAGTCCTATGTTAACCAAAAGCTCATACAAAATCTGTGTTACAAACTGTTTCTACGAAAGAAAAGCTGAAAGTTGACTCCCTACATGCATCATCTTCTCATGATCTTTTTTCTTTCTGTTTCTATAACAATAAATCGCTTCACGAGCGTTTCCACTACAAATATTTGAAAAAAAAAAATAACTAATATATGGTATTTTTATACATAAGGTCCGTTTCGCGTCATTACGTCATTCGAAAGGAAAATGTACATCTTCATATTGCAAAATCTCTTCCGAAGTCAATCGTTCTGCTAGGCAATTCGGGTTTGAAGAGCTTCTGTTCACATTTACAGCAATCGCATCCATATATCAGGTTTCTGCAGGAAGAATCTCTTTATAATTGACAGAGCGCACAGCTTAAGCTCACAAAGTACTTCGTATTAAGAGCAGTCAAATTCACTTACGCACATACTTGCGATTAAAGGCCCAGTTAGGCAAACTTAACCGTAACGCCCCCGTAGCGTAACGAATCAGCTGATTCAATCTGTCATATGGATATCCGTGTAAACGATTACCCAACGAAACGTAAACGGACGGCTGAATCTGTTAAAATCACAATTGGACGTTCCGTTTACGTACAATTTGACAACAGCTGATACTACATGCTGTTTACAATTACAATTGTATGTTCACCGAGAAAAGTAAAGAAAATAATTTATTAATTATTTGTTGTTTAAAAGTGCAAATAAACATGAAAGACGAATATTTGATTTCATTGGTGCAGTCGCACGAGTATTTATACAATAAATATAATCCAGCATATAGGATATCTGAAAAAAAAAACGAGAAACTTGGAAGCAAATTGGCAAGGAGCTGGGCGTTACAGGTGAGTTTTATGAAGATCGCGGCTGACTCCATTAAAAATTAAATTAATAATCTGCCTCAGGATTCTTTTGACGACAGTACGAGACAATCATTGCGCCAATCTTCTTCATTGTGGGTTAATTTCACAGCAATATAAGCGTCTCTACAAACGTGGACTTATTTCTAGATAGAGATTGGATTTGGCTGAGTCCCTTTTCAATGGAAATAGACATAAGTAAAGTGTTTTCCATTATGGACATAAGAATTTTTTATATTAATAAAACACAGAATATTTAAGATATAGAGTTGAAAATCCAGGTGTAGTGCAAATGTTACATTTTAAGAATTAAATTAAATTTCGGTCATATGACCACCACGAGCCCGTCAACAGCGATCTATTCTTTGGACCCAATTTTCCACAACTCTTGGACACATTTCGACCAGTTATTAAAGAATCAATATTTCACAACATTTTAACCCTTTGTGGGGGAGGTACTAGAAGGAGTGGACCAATATGGCCCATCTTCGAACTTAGCCGGAGATAGAAAAAAATATTACCACATACCAAATTTGAGGTCAATCGGTTACTCCTTTCGAGAGTTATCGTGAGCACCAGCCAGCAGACAGACGGACGGACATTGCTCATTCGACTTAAAATTACCCAAAACGGATTTCCTCCGAACATACTTGGGGTCTTAGGTCACTCCTTCGACGTGTTACACTTTTTTCCGTAGCAAATGATATATACCCTCGTCACACTAAAGTGAGGGTATAAATATATCGATAACTTAAATGTGTTACATTTTTCAGCAATTCAAAGTTCTTTTTTAACTTTTTTAATGTTTGTAAAATAATAAATATTAATAATTGAATTTGGATTGACAACAAATGATGACTTGGAATACTCAGAAATTTAAAATGATCGATTTAAAACAGAAGTTAATGCTACATATTGTATTACGACTGGGAGGTACAATTCGAATAAAAGAAAAAATTAAAACTGTGTGTTTTGAAAATCTTTTTAAATAAAATATATTTGGAGAAATTTCTAAACAATAATTTTATTTGTATTTAAACACATATTTTATTTGAGAAATTAAGTTTGCAATTATATTTTAGGCGTGTTTTCGTTACACCATAAGTGCTTAATTTGTATGGGGAGCTAAGCACTTTTAAGCACTATTAGTTCCCGATGAAGTTTGGTGCTTGTGTTCATGTCTTAATTGTGTATGATGTTGCCAGATTGGGAACCCTATATTTAGCAATATGGCATCCCATTTTTGGAGAGATTTTGTCAATTATTGTGAATTAACGGGAAGAAGAAGAACAAAAATGGGAAGTTATTTTAATATTTGCAAAAGAGTGTAAACAATTGAACAAAGAATAGTTTTATAAATACTTTTCACGAATTTTTTGTCTGTTTCGCACTGTTCTTTCTTCGCAACTCATGACACCATTGCTACCAGATAGTGAAAATCCGCAACTTATTGCTTATGTGCCAGTTAGTGGAAGTCAGTTGTTTTCGTTGCAAAGTGCTAAACTAAAAGTGCTGGCTTGTAACGAAAACATGCCTTTTGTAGTGCAAATGTTACATTTTAAGAATTAAATTAAATTTCGGTCATATGACCACCACGAGCCCGTCAACAGCGATCTATTCTTTGGACCCAATTTTCCACAACTCTTGGACACATTTCGACCAGAACGTTGGCAATTTCGCGTTGGATGTTGTCTCTGAGCTCGTCTAAAGTTGTTGACTTAGACCAAGGATATTCCTCAGGGGAAACGCCGCATCGCTAATAACAAAATGAGGAAAAGCTTCAGAGGATGCTGACGATAATGGTTTACTAGGAGGTACAGGTACTGTACCTAAAATAACTGATTGGCCAAACGGAGAATACTGGAATATAGCTGTATTTAATTTAAATTAAGAAATGGAAATTGTTTTTATTAAAATAGATTATAAATAAATTGAAGTTTAATGGACATACCCCCATCGTGTTGGCTGCCATAACTTCCAAACTGCCATAGGTTCTAGTGTCTTATCCGACGATATTTTGTTGATTACTTTTATTGTAAATTCTGCACAGATTTAAAAAACACAAATTTATAAACATTCTTCTTAACTTCATTTTTGTTTACTTATGTGTTGTTGTTGTCAGAACATATGACTCGTTTTCCCAACGTTGGCTAATCGCTCAAACGGGCAACGGTAAAGATAAATTACGGTTACGTATGCCTAACCCGGCCTTAAGAGCTGTCGGCTTCAGTGCTGCCAGTTCAGGGGATTTATCCCCAATTTGGGGATTTTTCTTTGCAAATGGGGATATATTTTTGGGTTTGGGGATCCGGGGATTTGGCGGGGATTGCACTTTTTATAATCACATGTCTTCATTTATGTTAAAACTTGTATTTTCTGTTAAATCTATTTTTTTTACAAAATTCGTCCGTAAAAATTGTGTCAAAAGTTCGTTTAAAAAATAGCTTTGACTAACGCTCTCGCAGTGTACAAGAGTAAGGCTTAAATAGACAACACGTACACGCTGAAAAAAATCGCTTCAGTAGTATATTCTCCCAAACATATTCGGCTTGAAACATATATATGTTTAGCGTACACTCTAAACATATATTTGCTAAACACAAAAATTATATATTTGTTTCTATTCTAATATTTTGTCATTTGAGACTGTTATTTCCGAAACAAAGATTTATTTGCATTGAAGTATTCAGAAACAAGTAAGAAAGTTTCAGTCGGGTAAACCGACTAAGGTATACCCTCACTTTGTGAGTAATGTAATATTGAATATTACTCGAATTATTCTGTCAATTTGTGTGGGAGGTACCAGAAGGGGTTTTTCAAATACACTTTTTTTTTACTGAACATTAGATACTTTAAATTCATTGCACTGTGCCGACTTATAAGCATTTATGTGCACTGGTATAAACGTTATGAGACATTAAATTGTGGTATGATTTGGGCATTTTGTGTGGGAGGTACAAAGAGGGGCGTGGCAATAACGCCCATTTTTCACAGGGCTATAGACACTATAAAAACATTACACTGTACAAAATTTGAAGTATTTTTATACACTGGTTTTAATGTTATAAGCTGTTAACTTTTGGTGCAAAGAGGTACCTTTGTGTGGGAGGTACCAAAAGGGGCGTGACAACAACACCCATTTTTCCCTGGACTGTAGGCAATATAAAAGCATAATACTGTACAAAATTTCAAGTATTTTTATACACTGTTATTAATGTTATAAGCTGTTAACTTTTGGTGCAAAGTGGTGCATTTGTGTGAGAGGTACTAAAAGGGACGTGGATACTTCGCCCATTTTTCTCGAGTTGATAACGACTAATAAGCTAATACTATGTGTGGAATTTCAAAAGATTCGAATAAGTAGTATAGCAGTTATTAAAGAATCAATATTTCACAACATTTGAACCCTTTATGGGGGAGGTACTAGAAGGAGTGGACCAATATGGCCCATCTTCGAACTTAGCCGGAGATAGAAAAAAATATTACCACATACCAAATTTGAGGTCAATCGGTTACTCCTTTCGAGAGTTATCGTGCGCACCAGCCACACAGAAAGACAGACAGACGGACGGACATTGCTCACTCGACTTAAAATTACCCAAAACGGATTTCCTCCGAACATACTTGGGGTCTTAGGTCACTCCTTCGACGTGTTACACTTTTTTCCGTAGCAAATGATATATACCCTCGTCACACTAAAGTGAGGGTATAAATATATCGATAACTTAAATGTGTTACATTTTTCAGCAATTCAAAGTTCTTTTTTAACTTTTTTAATGTTTGTAAAATAATAAATATTAATAATTGAATTTGGATTGACAACAAATGATGACTTGGAATACTCAGAAATTTAAAATGATCGATTTAAAACAGAAGTTAATGCTACATATTGTATTACGACTGGGAGGTACAATTCGAATAAAAGAAAAAAATAAAACTGTGTGTTTTGAAAATCTTTTTAAATAAAATATATTTGGAGAAATTTCTAAACAATAATTTTATTTGTATTTAAACACATATTTTATTTGAGAAATTAAGTTTGCAATTATATTTTGTTCTAATATATTAATATATTTGTTCCAAAAAAATTGTATTGGTTTTCAAATAAAATTTATTTGCTCAGAAATATTTAAAAATTTGTGTTCCAAATATATTTTCTTTCGATTCAAACATATCAAAAAAAGCGATTTTGACCCGTGTAGTAATTGCCAATACGTATTATCTCAATTAAAACCAAATGCGGTTTATAAAATGGAAAGAATTAAGCTCATTTTGGAGTAAAGTTTATTGTAACAGGATTCTGCTGGTCTAACTTCATTTTAAAGAGTATAAATCCTTTGATGTGCTTTAAAAATAATTCAGTTTGTTGCCAATTATTTAGTCCATTGATAGAAATAATCAAACTTTTAATACCAAAAACATTTGATGCTTTAGATGAGATGGAAGGGTTTGAATCAGATATATTTGATGTAATGAATGTTCACAACGTACATTTTGTACAAACACAATGAATTTTAGCACAAAGTGAATAATACTTCATTTACATAAGTTAACATTTTTTCTGGGGATTTTTTTGGGGATGAGAAATCTTTTTTTGGGGATTTAGGGGATAAATGATACAAATTTGGGGAAATATCGAACTCACTCACACTCAGTATTCACCATTTGCTGCACTCCACAGCAGCGATGGGCAAAAGCACACATTGAATGAGAGTTCACCAATGACAATTTAAAGTATAGACATCCTAGTGTATTTGCAACTTTTTTGCACAAGATGGGGGAAAGTCAATTTCGCGTACGTTTGTATGCGAGAGAGAAGATTTTTAGGTAGCCACGCAGCGGTAAAAATCAGGTCTTGGCGGCAAGCTATCAGGCCTGATTTAAGAGCCACGAGGGCTGGCCGCCGCATTCAATCTTTATTTCTTTTGTACATGGAGTGACATTGCGAGGCCAGGCCTTGTATCTCGCGGTAAAAATCATGCCTAACAAAGGATTGTCGAATGAAGGTCTGATATAGGACTTCGAAAGGAAGGTCTTAAGAAGGGCTTCGAAATGAAGGTCTGATCTAGGTCTGATGTACAGCTTCGAACGAAAGTCCTACAGTACATCAAAATGCAGACTAAATAATGTATTTTAAATGAATGTCACATTCAGCACTTCAAATGCATAATATAGGAGTTCGCAAAGATAATATAGAATAATATTGATAAGAATCTATCTTAATCTATCAAAAACACAAAGCAACTGAACTCTACAAAACCTTTGCAACGACTAATTGTTTGTTAATTGTCTTCACCTTCACTTTTCAATTTGTGTAGCGGTATTTCTTTTTATTTTGCATAAAACTGGTTTTGAACTCTCGCAGTAGCAACAAAGTTCATACATGAGAAACTTGAGGGAAGGAGAACGAATTCGTGTACACTCTGCCTTCCTTCTCCCGTCTTTTATCATGCATGATTATGTCCACACAAAATTTAAATGTTGTGTGATAAACACCTTCGATATGATATATTTTTAGAAGGACAGAATCATGCCTGATAAAAGACGGGAGAAGGAAGGCAGAGTGTACATTTCTGTACATATGCAAAAACTTGAGAGAGAGGGAGAACGAAACGCATCAATATATGAACATATATCAGCGGTGGTTGTCAATAATTCAATTTGACTGCTGACCATGAAGAACGACTTTTCTCTTACATCTTTTAGAAGGCGTTAGACATGTTTGAAAAAAGACGGGAGCAGGAGGCACGGTTACTTTTTTAGAAGTGAGAGATTGCACATTTTCCAGGCCTTCATAAAGAAGGCATGCGTGCCTTCCAATAGAAGGTGTTGGAAGCCCTCCTATCAGGCCTGATGCCTGGACCATTTTACCGCTGGGCATTACTTTTAAAGTCAACTGCGATAGGGTGTCTTTACCTTTGATTGTCATTGAGTTCACTATCAGTCAGTCGCGCTTGGACATTCGATCGACGAGGTTGTGTCGTCGCTTGTTGCTTAGCGTGCACATAAAGAAAAAATGGATGATCCACTTATTACAATACATACTACAGGTATTGGATTAGACTTAAGTATGTATTGTATTTTTACAGAAGAATTTATAAACATTTCTGAATACATTTTATATTATATTTATTATATTACGGTAGAAATGTATATTATTTTCAAAATTAAATAAAGTAACGAATATTTTAAAATAATTTAAATGTATATATAATTATCTTTTAAAGATTTTTTAATAAAATTTGTACACCGCTATTTATAAAATATTTGTTTTCTATAGTAGTATAGAAACAGAAAGGCATAAAACTGTACTACATCCTTTTATTATAGTTATTTTTATTATATATATTATTATATTATTAATATATATACTTTATTATACATATTTTATTATATATATTAGGCCGGGTCGATTTGTGGGGAGGCAAAAAAAGTCGCCATTGCTCAGTGAAAATCGTATTCTAGGGATCAAAATAAGAAACTTTGCCGAAGGAACCATACCTCTAAAACGAATTCTGATGTCCAGGAATTTGGATCGAACTTTTGGGTAGGGGCAAATTTTGAAAAATCCCACTTTGACCCATTTAGAGTGCTCCAATCGAGTCCAAATGTATGACCGACCCCCACTAACTTTGGATGCCCGACCCACCCATGCCCGTGGCACACCCCCTGGAACCCCCTGGGGGTTCCATACATTTGGACTCGATTGGAGCACTCTAAATGGGTCGAAGTGGGATTTTTTCCGGGACATCAGAATTCGTTTTAGAGGTATGGTTCCTTCGGCAAAGTTTCTTATTTTGATCCCCAGAATATGATTTTCACTGAGCAATTTATAAATTGATTTTTGCCACATTGGGACGAAAGGTGACGAGAAAGACTATATATTGAAACTTAGGGGTTTGGCGAAGATGATAATTAGGCTTAATACAATTAATATCATTAATAAAAAAAATATCAAAAACAATGATTTTACTGAATGAGGATTTATTAAGATTATTCCCATCATTTAAACGAGAAATTCCAGATATTTTTCCTATTATAACAGTGAATGCGATCCATGATCTTGGGTATATACATTTCAGGCGGACCACATTTTAACTTGTTTTAAAATACTTTTCAGTATTTTTATATCTTGTGTTTACATATTTTTTATTTTCTATTATAACGAGCATACTTTTATGTCAATTAATCTGAAAATGTTGTCACCAAACTTTACAAGATAGCAACTACTTTAATTTTATAAATTTGGTCGGCTACAAGGAATTTTGGTCGGTTTTAGAGGAAATTTTGGTCGGAAAAATTTTTTTTGCATTGGCAACACTGGTGAGTAGTCAGGGGAGCGACGTCACTTGCCCAACACAACAGTCAGCCTTTTAAGACTGCGCTGCAGAAGTTAGCATCTCCTTCAGTCGTTAGGCGGAGAGTACAGGCACTTCTCAAACACTCCTCTTTGTGAAAAGCAATTCATTTGTAATTGAAAGCGAAAGTGAGCGGAGCTCGAATTAGAATTTAAAACGTTGTAGTTTTCTGTCACAGTTTTTTCTATATTCTTTGTGTCGACAAAATCAAATGAAAAATAAATAAATTAATTAAACAAACTTACTGAGCGTAGTAAGTTTGAATTGAGCGAGTGTTAGACCGGTTACACATTTCGATAAAAGAAAGTACTCAATTAAAGGAATATAATTCCGCGGCATACCATTGGATTCCCATTTTTCTTAAAAATATTTCGAGAAGCAAGTTCCTGCACTAAAAAAAGCGTACTGAAAATCAATGAATTTTTCGTAAAGTTTAAGATGTCGGCAATGATTTGGAGCCAAAGACAATCGCTATAAAAATAAGAAGGTTTTATAGTTAATTTAAAGACGTGAATAGTACTTGTTTTGAGGATGCATTTCATAGAATTAAGAATTTTGGGTAATAAAACTAATTAAGTTTGGTCTTAAAATAAGCACATTTTTGCGTAAATTTAAGTATGGCGCGTGCTTATTTTTAGTAAAATATCATATAATTTAAAACATTATCGTAATAAAATTTAAAATGTTTGTCCTTAATATAAGAATATACTGGTAATTAATTTAAGGCATACATGAATTTTAATACGGTTTATTTAAATATGTATGGAAAATTCGTTACATTATATTGATTATAATGTTACTCTTTTAAATGAATCATTTTCTTTGAAATTATTTACTATTCATAGAAAATTCAATAACACAACACTTTATCTCTCTAAATAAATATTTTATTTGTTATTTTTTATATTGGAAAGTACAAAAAAAAATATATTACATATTACGGATAACCTTGAACATTTTATAATTTAAAACAATATGTAATTGTATAAAGACAAATCGGCCAACACACTGTGAAGTTTGACTTTTATTCGAATATTGTATTGTTATGTATCGATTCTATAGCGGGATTCGTTTCTCTATTTGTTGTCCATGAACCATTTTTATCGGAACCGACTTTAATGATTTGTAACCTAGAATTTGGCTGGAATTTAAATAGAAATTATATAAAACAAATATTATATTATTATATCATATAGTTTGGATGATCACTCATTTCCTGCAATTTGTAAATTTTTAATTCCCCACTGCATTTTTCATATATCCAAATAAAGTTCAATTGCGTGAACTAAAACAAAAATAATTTGAATAGAAATCAAACAGAATGATTTACATACGATAAAGTATTAAAATAAAATTTATCATATAACTGTCACAAAATGTTGAAAGATAAGTGATATATTAAAATCTTTGGAATATACTTACTTACACTGAAATATTTAGTCACTCTTCTACGACACAAATTCTCATAATAGATCCATACAAAATTGGCTGTACTAAAAGTTAAAGAAAAATATTTATGTAAGATATTATTAATAATAGAAACTGATTGTTTTGAAAGTGGCGAAAGTGACATTTTTCATATAAATTGAGTTATCAAAAATAATTTTCTCAAAAAAATCAATCGTGACTAAGATTTTAAAATCTTAAGTTTTGTTAGCAAACAAAACTACAAAAACTTATTAAAAATTACTTCTGTAAAACAAAAGCTAATGCTGCTTATGACATTCTTAACCCTGGTGTTAGATTAGCAAATCTGTACGAATTCTAGATTAAGAGTCCATTTGGTCAACATTACATTTTTCATATAAAATTAATATGGAAGACAATATTTTATATTTATATTTATTCAATACTTCGTGAAAAGAAAGCAATTACAATTATTTTTGAGCAAAAACGCTTATTATTTTGATTTTAGTAAAACAAAAGTATCCCTTGGACCAAATTATAAGCAATATATATACATACATATATTACCGTTTATAAAGGAAACGATACAAAAATTGGACCAAATGGGCCTAATCTAACAGCAGGTTTAATTATGAAGTAGTTATAAAGCAATTATGAACACGAAATCAAGGACAAATTTAAACTAAAATCTAAAAAACGAAAAATCTTTTTAAACAAATTATATTTGGAAAACTTTTTAACAATAACTTTGTTTGTGTGAAAACACGTATTTTATATGTGAACGTCAGTTCGCAAATATATTTTGTTCTAATACATTAATATATGCTTTCCAAATTAAATTTCTTTATTTTCAAATAAAATATATTTGTTCAGAAATACATAATACTTACAAATATTGTTTCCAAATCTATTTCCTTTCAATTCAAACATTCCCATGTAGGTGTATGCTCACTTATTTTTTGCATGTTATAAATGGCATTCAGCACTGCATTTTTCATATATCCATCACATTTATCTTCAAATATTGTGTGATCTAAAATTAAAATAATTAATTTTTATTCTGGAAATAAATCAAATAGAATTATCTATAAACAAAAAAAATTCAAATAAATTTTATCATATCACAATTAGAAAACGCTGAAAACTAAGAGAAATATTTCAACCATTCATATATAATACTTACGTTGAAATATTTTGTAAAATTTGCCACTTTTCTCACAAAAGACCCATTCTAAAATTGTTTTACTAAAAAAATTAAAAAAGATAGTTATATGTATAACATATTATTAATAATAAATTTCTATATTGCCACAAATAATTTTACATTTCTGCATTATGCGCTGGTATTTTTAATAAATAAATACTTTCAATTAAAATGTGTTTTGTTAATTTTGTAATTGCCAATAAGATGTTAATTTCAGGATAATAATATTATTTTTCACGTACATAAAAATTTTCACATTGTCTCTTTCAGTATTACAAAATCTATTACTCACATTTTTGTCATCCATTTGGCACAAATCTCTTCACAGGACTTACAAACAAGATCTCCTTCAAAAACGCATGTACATCGCCATAAATAACATACGGCAAAAATAACTATGACACACGCACTCCCTTATCACAGAGATCGATGGTGACGCCGACGGCATAACCACATGCATACACACATGTACACGACGGTTTCATTTGTTGTTGTTGCTATGCTTTAGCAAAAATAACTGTTAACAGCCCATATTCAAATTATTTTCGGTCCAATATGCACGTATGTATGCACGAATACTTACATATTCACAGCAATCAAATTTTTTCACAATCCGCGTTCCGAAAACAGACAACCGTTTCCTTCCATCCCTTGTAAATAACTGACGATTTAAAAGAAAACGAACAACAGAACTGTTCTCTATTTTTTCTTCTAGCATTCCATAACAAATATTGATTCACACATTACCAAACAAAACTGATTCTCCGAGCGAGAGAGGGAGGGAGAGATTGTATAATTCTCTCGTATGTATTCTTAAAAATAATGACAATAGTCATAAAATTTATTGCCAAGACAGCCTTTCCTTTAAGGGGAGCATAGCCTTAAATTTATTACTCAAATATCTCATACTGTTAATTAAGCCCGATTCGTCATTAAAACTATGACATGTCTACGTCGTAGTGTTAATGTAGAAAATCCTTAAAAGTAATGAAATATTACTTAAAATAATGCGGATTGTTACAAAAATAATGATTTTTTCTTTAATTTAAATGCGTACATTTAAAGAAGCGAGTACACAAAACTAATGATTAGATAGACATTAATTCAAATTCAAAAAACTTTATATTAAGGAAAATTTCGTAAAAAACGTGTAAATTTTCATTATTTTAATGAAAATTGTCATTGAATTGATGCAGAGGTACCGGTACTTAATATAAGAATGTGTCATCATTAGTTTTATTACTATTTTTTTTTCAGTGTAAAGGAGCTTCGAAAGTTGGCAACATTGCATTATATATTGCGTAAAATATTGTGCCCGAAAAAGTAATACCGAAGAAGTCGAAGAACAACGGTAAAAAACGACATAGGGCCTGTTTTTGTAACTTATTATTTGTCACTTCGCACGTCTATTGGCAAGCGAATGAAATTTTTGGTTTTTGCACACTTTGTTTTGATTGTAAACAAAGAAGCTTTCAATTATCGCCAACATTTTGGTTCTTATAAGACAACAACGAACGAAATGAAATGTCAAATTAGAAGATCAGAAAAATTCATTCGTGTCGGTTATGTTTACCGCCCTTTTGAATGATAAAGTGAAAATTGTTGGATAAATGAATGAAAAATGGATAAATGAACCAAACAACATACACATGTATCTTTTGCTGAAGTATCCACCAAAATTTCAAAAAAATTCTTTTTATTAGTTTGTATAAAATGTTTTGAAATCTTACAACCACACTGTTTCTTTTTGCATTTTTTGTAATACCTTAAATTAGGTGACCCAAACAATTGTTTATTATACCTATCGACCTAGAATATCTTTCTGAATTTGTTTGGTTTTGTCCGTCCGTCTGTTTATAAATGTATCCTTGTTACCGAGTACAGGTCACAATTATGCTCAGATCACTAGGAAATTTAGCAAGAACTTCCATTTTAACTCAAGGACTTACTAAAATGGGTGCAGAAGGTTTCCGATTTAGATATAGCCCCTATATATACAAAAATGATCTATCAAACAAACAATTGTGTTTGTTTTCGGGTTTTAAATTATTTCTCATCGTCTAGAAACAGCTGTTGCAACTTTTACATCTGTTAGATAGGGTTGCCCCCGTTCTGATATTTTCGTGTGGAAAAAGCTTTAAGAAATGTCAATAACAACATGAAGGTAATATTGGTCTTTGACAGGAAGACGATCAAGAAAAGAGCTTTCTTACCCAAACGATAAGTGACAATGAACCAAATTAAAAACATGATCGCTTGGGTGAGAATAAGAAGAAGAAAATTATTGCTTGGGTAGCTATCGCACGTCTGTGTTTTGGTATATTTAGCTGAACAGGCTGATAGTTTTGATTTGTGCATTATTGGTTCTTAGGTTTTCTTTTGTTTTGGTCTGAATGTTGAAGAGGAGAGAAGACGGCTATCGGTAACGAGTGGCGGTTCATGTTAGCTAGGCGAGCGCTTTGACAGTCTCTGGATGTAAACAAAAGGAATAAAACGATGGAAGTGAAAAGGTAAACAAACCAAAAAGAAAACAATAAAGCGCTGGCAGTGTTTGATATGGAAATAAAATTGTGTTTCCATTAAAGAAAATTTATCCAGGAAATATACGGAAAATAAGGCAAGAAAACGGTTGAGATTTTTGGAAATTTAAAATTATATTTGTATGAAATAAATGGTCGTAAAATTGCTAATTAAATAGCTAAGCTAAAAGTAAAAAATCGAAACTGGAAACTCAGAAATAGAAAATTTGGAAAAGTGAGCAAAGTTTGAACGGTTTAGCAAATAATATGTCAAAGAGGATTTGTCATTTCATTCAGAGTTCAAACTTGTGGAAAAATTTTATTTCACGACGCTCTGAACAAACTTGAACTTAATATTGTGTATTTCGTATGGTTTTCTTGCACTGTTTCACGTTAGTGGCCATATGTACATCAATGAAATTTATGATAAATTATAATTTCAGTCATTTGCCTTGTTCTCCATTTCATTCGGGAGACCTAACAACGAAACAGAAACATATTATGATTCATTAAAAGGGCTTCGAAAATACAAATTCCAAAAATCCAGTTATTTAAACTTTAAATTTCAACGTTGCAGGAAACTTCATCCAATACCTTATTACTTCAAGGTACAAAATATATAATATTAACCAGAACAAAGTGTATTTGCCATCTAATTCATAACTAGTGGAAATTTGTTGCTTTATAGCTTTTTTAACTAAAAACAACAACAAAAAATATCATAATAAATACAATTTATTCTAAACAACAACACACAAAAATAGTAAACTAATTCCAATTAAGCATAACATTTACACATAAATAAAGCCTCAATTGTATGCACATCAATTTTCGCCATGTTTATTCCATTATAGAAACTCTATTGGAATATGTATGGCAACATTCATAAACAATATCTTATTTAATTGTAAACAAATATTGATTCTAACTAGGATATTCTCCCGGCTTCAAGACCATTTTGTTTCTATATTATTATAGAAACAAGTATTTTATACATGACGGTGTATAAATATGTATTAAAAATTGGCAGCACACATACTGGATCATGATTTCTGAGCCGTGACACTCGTTTCTATATTATTATAGAAACAAGTATTTTATACATGGCGGTATATAAATACGTATTAAAAATTGGCAGCACACATACTGGATCATGATTTCTGAGCCGTCAACCATATAGAGCTCCGTATCTCCCATACAATTGCAGCAGAACTGTTGATAACGAGTGTCACGGCTCAGAAATCATGATCCAGTATGTGTGCTGCCAATTTTTAATACATATTTATACACCGCCATGTACAAAATACTTGTTTCTATAATTATATAGAAACAAAATGGTCTTGAAGCCGGGAGAATATCCTAGTTAGAATCACAAAGATTAGCAGACCAAATAAAAGCAAGCAAACAACGTAACAAATGCATGGCTCGGCAAAACAAGGTGAGTCTTCTGACTCGCCACAAACTACACTTAGTGCAGTCAAAAACCATATAGGCTTTTCTGCATAGTGTGGTAATTTTCCATTAGATGGAGCAAAATTTGCTTATCATTGGACATGGCTGGTGTTTTGTATTAACTTTGGTTAACAATTGTTTTTGGAAGATTTTGGAGAAGCGTGGTTTCACAAAGATTTCTCATTCGCTTGCGTGTTGAAGTCAACCATATAGAGCTCAGTATCTCCCATAAAATTGCAGCAGAACTGTTGATAATGAGTGTCACGACTCAGAAATCGTGATCCAGTATGTGTGCTGCCAATTTTTAATACATATTTATACCCCGCCATGTATAAAATACTTGTTTCTATAATAATATAGAAACAAAATGGTCTTGAAGCCGGGAGAATATCCTAGTTAGAATCACAAAGATTTGCAGACCAAATAAAAGCAAGCAAACAACATAACAAATGCATGGCTCGGCAAAACAAAGTGGGTCTTCTGACTCACCACAAACTACACTTAGTGCAGTCAAAAACCATAAAGGCTTTTCTGCATAGTGTGGTAATTTTCCATTAGATGGAGCAAAATTTGCTTCTCATTGGACATGGCTGGTGTTTTGTATTAACTTTGGTTAACAATTGTTTTTGGAGAAGTGTGGTTTCACAAAGATTTCTCATTCGCTTGCGTGTTGAAGTCAACCATATAGAGCTCCGTATCTCCCATACAATTGCAGCAGAACTGTTGATAACGAGTGTCACGGCTCAGAAATCATGATCCAGTATGAGTGCTGCCAATTTTTAATACATATTTATACACCGCCATGTATAAAATACTTTTTTCTATAATTATATAGAAACAAAATGGTCTTGAAGCCGGGAGAATATCCTAGTTAGAATCACAAAGATTTGCAGACCAAATAAAAGCAAGCAAACAACGTAACTGTTTAGCGCTCTGGCGTTTTGTTGCCTTTCGAAAAAAAAGAAATCTTAGTTTTTCAATTTTTAATGAGTTTTATTAATTCACTTTGTTAGTTGAGGTTGTGTACAATTTTTGGGTTTGTAATAGTAAAATGCACAAGTTTCATGCTAACAACTTTAGGATATTTTGTGTCTTATTTAATTTTAATTTATGTTCTTAATGTTAACTATTTGATTTTAATGTAATTCACAATGTTTATTTATTTTCACTATGCTAATTGTTCAATGTTGGGTCGTTCGAGTTCACTGTGATGTTTCTATGTACATCTTTTTATATGTAAAAAAACTAACACTTGTAATTATTTAACTTATTTAAACCGGGGAAAAAACTAATCACGGGGGAGAGGCGCACGAGTTTGGTTTAAGGATCGGTAAAAGACTGATTACTTGTGCTTGCCATCTATCTCTTCTAAGCTCACTTAACGACTTTCGTTAAGCTACAGATGGCAAGCGACAAGTAAACAAACAAATAAGCAAAAGGGAAATTAGAGTAATGAGTGCATGTAATGAGTGCTTTAGAGTGATGAGTGCATAGGTTACGCATGTATGGGCATATAAATGCATTCGCATTTATACACCTACACATATAATGCCGCTCAGCAGTGGACATCTCACACTGATGTTCAAAAGTGCGGTGTCACCTTTGAACATTCTCCCCCCCCCGTGATATAGTGTAGATTATTCTATCTTAGACTAGCTTAATCTAGAACTGCAGCTCATGTGGCTTCCGTGGATGAAAACCCCATCCAGTTTTGGCCCCTGTCCCGGATCCAAGGCTTGAACAATAAATGTTGACGGAAATGCGATGACGGGTCTTAGTAGGGTCGAAGTTGTAGGGTACTGGATACCACAGCATCTGTCTTCAGGGTATATGGGCTCTCCTCGTGTCGTATAACGGTACTTCGTGAGTTGGATGAGTCACGACGCTGGGTTGGGCTAGGCAACTGAGAAACCTTATCTAGAATAGAAGAGATGTGAGTACCACGTTCTTCTACATAAAAATAAATTGTAAGTCAATCTGAAAATAGTTTGACGATTTTCGTTATCGGTCGACTAATTTCACCGTTAGCTGTCCGAATGTCAACGACCCTAATGTTGTTATCAGTTTCTCGGTAAGTTTTTTCTATACGCCCCATTTTCCATTCAGTCGGGGCCAATCTCTCATCTTTAATTACAATCAAATCATCCTCTTTCAAATTTTCTGTTTGGTACTTCCACTTATATCGACGATGTAGCTCATTCAAATACTCAGTTTTCCATCTTTGGCACAAATATTGAGAAATAATTTTTAATCGTTTCCATCTATTGGCAAGGGTGATGTTATCGTCTGAAACATCGGGTTCAGTTGGGGTCAAAATTGAAGTACCAATCAGAAAATGAGCTGGGGTGAGAGGATGTAAGTCGGAAGGGTCGTCACTGGCTGGACTTAGGGGTCGAGAATTAAGACAGGCCTCAATTCTCGCTAAAATGGTCGCGAATTCTTCAAAGGTCAAATTCATTTGCGGTATAAATTTTCGTAGATGTGTTTTGAATGATTTAACTCCCGCCTCCCATAATCCTCCCATATGTGGGGCACCTGGAGGAATAAAGCTCCATTCTAAGTTCTGATAAATATTGTTCTGGGTGGCGTCCTTTTGCAGATTCTTCATAAACTCTAGCCTATCTTTTCTTATTAATTCTGCTGCTCCTACAAAATTAGTCCCATTATCTGAGTAGATCTTGGCTGGGCTTCCTCGTCGCCCAATAAAGCGAGATAAAGCGGCTAAAAAAGATTGAGTTGATAGATCACTAGTGGGTTCTAAGTGAATTGCTTTTGTGGAAAAGCAAACGAAGACGCAAACATAACTCTTTGTTATTAAACAAGCTCTTCCTGTAAAATTCTTTATGTTGAAGGGTCCTGCAAAATCTACTCCTGTGTTGGTAAAAGGTCGAGTCAGCATAGTTCGCTGGGGCGGAAGTGAGGCCTTAATTTGCGTTTGAGTCTGGTGTTTATACAAAACACAAGTTCGACAATTATGAATTACCTTCTTGATTAATGGCTTCAATTTAAATATCCAGAATTCAGACCTGATTACGCGAGTCATGAGTTGATTTCCGCCGTGCATCGTAATTTTGTGAATAAATTCCACTAACAAAAGGGCTAATCTCGATTCGTATGGGATAAGAATGGGATGGCGCTCGTTATATGTAAGTGCTGGGGACTGAACCATTTGCCCTAATGATTCTTTTTGAATCAATGAATGGATTGAGAGATAAAAGACTGCTACTAGATGAGAGTCTTTTCTTTTGGGTTAACGCTAAATACTCCTCTGCGAAATAACGCTTCTGTGTTAAAACAATAAGACGATCTTTGATATCTTGGATTTCACCGTGGGTGATTTCTGCTGAAGAGATTCTAAGTCGGGTCCGATTGACGCCGGTATTTCGCCAAAAACGAATCGCAAATGCTAAGACTTTGTATGCCCTAGATAGAGAAGAAAATCTATCCAAAGGATCTTCAACTGTTGTGGTCGCGAAAACTTTAACTGCCTTTGCTTCTAACTCTGTGTCGCTCATAATGTCGTGTCTAGGCCATCGGTCTTTTGGAAACTTCAGCCATTGGGGTCCAGTCCACCACAAATGATGTGACTGCAAATCATTTGGCGAACATCCTCGACTGGCTACATCAGCTGGGTTGCTTTCTGAATCTATGTGCTTCCAATTTTCGTTGCCTACATTATCTAAAATATCTGAAATTCTATTTCCTACAAAGGCACTCCATGAACACGGTGGTTTTTTGAGCCATGCTAGCACGATCGTTGAGTCGGTCCAAAAGTGTGTTGAAATATTTTCAATTTGTAAGTTGGGAACCACCGCTGTGGTTAATTTTGCTAAGAGAACGGCTCCGCATAATTCTAATCTAGGCAGAGATATTTTTTTGATGGGTGCTACTCGAGTTTTCGCTGCCAAATGAAACGTGTCGACTGTTTGATCTAAATGTTCTACTCTAACATAAAGAGTCACAAAAACCATGCACTTCAATTTTACTTGAAGGTTTAAATCTGATCCACCTAGGTACTGAGACTGAATCTATTGAGGGACAATTTTTAATGAAATTCTTCCAATTCATTCGAGTTATGGGCTTCAACGCGTCGTCCCAATCTACTTTATCCAGCCAGACTTGCTGCATGATAAGTTTCGCTACGATGATTACTGGAGCCAGCCATCCACATGGGTCGAAAAATTTGGCAATTGTTGAAAGGACTTCTCGTTTGGTGCATAATTCCCTTTCTTCCGTGGGTGGTGATGTGAACGTAAAGTTATCAGCCGAAATGTTCCATCGGATACCTAGAGTCTTCGTTGAAGTTCCTTCCGAAATATCCAACCAATTGACCGGCAAGAGTGAGTCAGGTGGCAGATCGCGAAGTAGATTGGGGTCGTTTGAACTCCATTTTCTCAATTCAAAACCTGCTGAGTCCATGGCTGCTACTAATTCTTTCATAGACTTAAGGGATTCTTCTACAGTGTGACCTCCAGCTAAAACGTCGTCGACATATAAATTTTGTTTTATAATTTCCGAACCTAATGGGTATGTTTCTTTAACATCTTCTGCCAATTGAATTAGGGTCCTAAGAGCTAGAAATGGGGCGCAATTAATTCCGAAAGTGACTGTCGAAAGTTCAAAGTCTTCAACTGTGTCATTTGCTGATCTTCTAAAAAGAATTCTTTGAAATGGGGCCTGACTTGGGTCGATTTGTATTTGACGATACATTTTGGTAACGCCCGCGTTAAATACGTATTTAAAAAACCTCCATTTTAAAATCTGCAATACTAAATCCTGTTGAAGAATAGGCCCTGGATGTAAAATGTCATTAAGACTTTTCTTGACGCATTGAAAACTACCCTAAGTTTAGTAGTAACCCTATCTGGTTTAATAACTGCATGATGTGGCAAATAGTAGTGAGGGGTCTTCTCGATTTCTTGGGGTCTCAGTTTCCGCATGTGTCCAAGTTCCAAATATTCCATTATCGCTGCGTCGTATTGAGATTTGATTTCGGGCGTTTTTTGCAACTTTCTTTCCATTCTATAGAATTGCGCCATTGCGATATTTCGAGATGCTCCAAGTTCAGCACAAGATTTGAACGGCATCGTGACAATATATCGTCCATCTTCATTTCTTCGCGTTGTATTTTTGAAATTTGTTTCGCAAAAGGTGTCTTCTGCTGACCTCAAAACTTTTTTTGGGGCCACCTCCACCTCCCAAAAACGTGTGAGAATTTTCTCTATCGAAACTGTATTGTAAAGTGAAATTTTCCTATCATTTGTGTTTGATTTTTCAAGGGGTCCGCCCACTATCCAGCCAAAAACAGTGCTTTGCGCTAGTAAAGATCCTATAGATTTCATTGGAGCTCCTACTGTGTAAATTAAGGGTCCTATGTCTAAACCTATCAGAAGATCTATGGGTCGGCTTTCGTAAAAACGAGGATCTGCTACCTCGAGTTGGGTTGTTTCTCTATGTTGATTTTTATCTAGGGTGCGCGACGGCAAATTAGAAGGAAGGGACTTCAAAACGGGTGCCCAAACTTCTAATTCAAAACTAGGGTTTGTACGAGAACAAAGGTTAAAAAGACAAGCTTTTGTTGAAGTTTCTGAAACGGTTTCACTTAAACCGGTAACATGAACAAGATTCTTCCTAGTTGGAAGCTTCAATTGGTTTGTAATCTTCTTTGAAATAAATGTTGATTGAGATCCAGGGTCGATAATCGCTCGTGCGTCATATCGCTGCCCTCTAGATTCAATTTGAACAATCGCTGTGAAGAGTAGTGTTTCTTTCGATTGCTGCTGGCTAAGTTGTGAATTTTCCTTGAGAGTTAGAGTCGTTATACTAGGAGTTTGAAAACTAGGTGTGGACTGTAAACTAGGAGTGGATTGTACTAGGGTGGTTAGAGCTGCCGCTCTGGTACTAGGTCGTACGTCATCTCTAACCGGTTGTGAATTTGTAGGTCGGGCCTCGTTACCCTTATGTAATAAAGTGTGATGTCTTTGATTACATTCCCTACACGTGAAACGACTCTTACAATCTCTTACACTATGATCCGAAGTGATGCAGTTGTAACAAAGATTGTAAAGTTTTACTAAGTGAATGCGATCATTCACGTTTTTCTCAAGGAATTGTGGACAATTACGTAACAAATGGTTTGCCTTGCAAATTTGGCAACTCGGTCCATTTGTACGACTACTAGGTTGCGTAGATGTGCTAAATCTGTTGCTATTGTTGAATCTTCTTTGCGAACTTTGTGTCTGTTGCGCAACATTAGTGTGAAATGACTTAACCCTATTTTCCTTCCTACTATAATCGGGTCTAGGCTGATTATTTTTGGAGAAATGGGGCTTAATATTTCCTACAGATTCTAAAGTTTTGAACTTGTGTGTCAAAAATTCATTCAAATCTTTCCAAGACGGTAGTATGGAACAGTCTTCCAAACCGTTTTCAAATTCTTCTAAGAAATTTCTCGGCAGTTTCGTAGAAGTAAGGTAAACTAAAATTGGGTCCCACCCCTTTACATCTACCTTGAGTGTTTCTAGTGTCTGAACGCAACCATCAATAGTGCGTTGAAGTTTTTGGATCGAAGATCCTGAATCTGCCGAAACTTGTGGTAAACTAAGTAGAGTCTTTAGTTGTTCATTTACTTGCATTCGTTTATTCTCGTATCTGTTTTCTAAGTTCTTCCATGCTAGATCAAAACCTTCATTTGTTAGTGGTACGTTACTAATAATTTCCCGTGCCTCCCCCGCGGTTTTTTGTTTTAGATGAACAAGTTTTTCTACTTTACTGAGTCTATAATTATTTCTGTACAAGGCCGAAAACAAATCCCGAAAAGTAGGCCAAGCGCTGTATCCTCCATGAAATGTGTCGGTGTCGCATGGTGGTAAACGTAACGATAGATGGTTGTTTGGCTCAACTGTTTCCTTCTTTCGGGTCTCCGATTCACGTTCGAATTTTTCCTGCTGCCTTTCGTCGGTTAGTGCTAAAATCTCTCCATTTACTGCGCTTAAACATCGTTTGTATGTCTCTAATGCCTCTTTATAATGGGTCCTCAACTTTGATTTATCGATTGGGGCCTCATCTTTTTCGGGAACACGGTCTCTACAATCTAAATAGGCCCTTTTCACTTGATCCCAAACCGAGTTCAATTCTACACGTGTCACTTCTAATGAGTGAATATTATCATCGGTGCTAGTAGCAGAGTAACCACTCTCAAAGTCTATCAGGTCATTTACGCAATTTACAAATTTATCACGTAAAACTTTATCCATATTTCCTCCTTCTTAAATATTTTCTTTGTCAAATTTTAAACTGGCTAAAATTTCAAGAAACTTTTAAAATTGAGATTTTCTCTTAACAATTTCTGTAAAAATTTACTTTGCCAATATTTGCAAAATAATTTCAGAAAAACGTTAATATTTGTTGAATGGGGCCAATCTTTTACAGTCCGACTTTGTTTTTTTTCACGAATAGATATAAATAATGGCAGTTTATTTTGAACTTGTGTCGTTTGTGCGAAAAGTAAGAAATTTTAGCGATAATAATTTTTATAGACATGGATCTTTTGGGAAAAAAAAATTATATAAATAAAAATGTGGACGAAAGTAATTCTTTGTCGGCTAGTGTACTCTCAAAAAAAATTATCAATCAACTCTTCTTTGACAAAACAAAAAAAATAAAAAAACGTAGGAAAGTGATTTTTCTATCAGAAAAAATTCAATCAAATCAAAAAACAAATTTTGTAAGAAAGTGCAAATTTATAACAAACAAAAAAAAAAAAACTTTGTAGGAACTTGTTTTTTCAAAAAAAAAAATCCCAAATTTCGTAGAAAGGTGTTTCTTCCAAGAAACTATCACTTAATAAATTTTTCGAGCAAATTTATTTTTCGTAGCAAAGTGTAATTTCCAAAAATTAGCATTTAATAAATTTCCGAGCAAATTTATTTTTCGTAGCAAAGTGTAATTGTGTTAGTTCTGTTTAGTTTTTGCCGAAATGTCCGTCCGAACCCATCAACCATCAAACCATATGTTCTTCCATTCCTTTCTTGACGGCTGAAATTATGTTTTCCTACTTCTCCCTTTTTTCTATTTCACAAAAAAACTCCAGTGGTACATTAACCTTTGGGTTCCCTAATCAAGGCAAGAAGTGAAAACGAATGAAAAGACAACGAGAAACCGACGAAAAAAAATCCGCTACCTATTGTCTGGTATGCATCGATGTACATAGACTGCTGTTGTTGTTGTTTTAATGGGTACGAGGGGTCGAGTTGAAAGTGTCGGCACAGGAACTTTTTTATAAAATATATCAAGATTTTCGCTTCAAATCGGTTGGAAACTACAATAATGTTGATTTATAGCACAAACCACACATATTAATAGCTAAAGAATGTAAAAAATCGTAAATTTTTTGACATTTTTCAAAAGGGTTTTTCTATTGAATCTAAGGCAATACGAGGGTCGTTCAAAAAGTTGGAACACGTAGTTTCTAAAGCAAAAAAAAATAAATTATTTTTTTCTTTTAATTTATTGATTGGGATTGATTTTAGCGTCTCCAAAGCATATGCTATTATCATACGGTCGATTTCTCCCTCAAAAAAAAGACAAAAAAAATTTCTTTTTTTTTCTTAGTTGCAAACTCGATGTTTAAGGTACCCAAAAATCACGAAGTAATTTGTAGGGTTCACAAGCCAGTCAGCGGATGAGTCGAGCCAATAAATTTTCCTTTTTTTTTCTTTTCTTTGAAGCAGCTAATACTAATAGTAATAAGAATAAAAGTAAGCTTAATAAATATAACCGCGATTTAAGCAGCCGAAAAGATTCAAGAAATTTTCGCTCTTTTGTTTCGCAAGAAAGTTGTCCGTCCACGCGTTATTCAGCACAAAATTATCTGTAATTCTTGCTGAGGTTTTCGGATTAAGTCAATGGGTGTCCGTCCGCGCGTCCGAAACAAATCTTAATAATCTTATCTTAATAATCGTATCTTAATACTCTTATCTTAATAATCTTATCTTAAAAATAACTTGATGGCATAAATCGACTCGACTAGCCGCTGGCTTTCAGAAAAATTCATAAGAATGCGTAACAAATTATTTGAACAAATTATCGAAGGGTTTTCAATAGGGTTGGGTCGCTATTTTCCTAAAGTTTCGAAAACTAGAAAACAGTAAAGTCGCGCGTTGTTACCGAAAAAATCGTCAAAAAACTTTCATAGGTTAGAATGCATGTAGGTTATGCAAGAGGTTAGTATATATGTAAAGGGTATATATGTGCAGCAGTGTGTAGGTATGTAACTGCAAGCTAACTGCACTTATGTATGTATGTATATCAAAGTACTATGTATGTAAGTGCAAGCTAACTGCAGTTAAGTATTCAGTTATTTTTGTATATATGTAAAATGCAAAAACCAAGCCAGCGTCGTACATAGGGCCAGACCCGCCAAAATCTCCTTCATATATCAATATGGCGGAGTTCGAAAAAAAATGGTTTTGGCACCCTATGTAACAAACGCTACTTGTACAACTTTTTTGGGTACTCACTTTGATCCTTTTATGTGTTTGAGGTACCTGTTGTTGGCGTTGGTCGCTGGTTCTTCCTTCCTTCCTTCTAGGGATTCAAGGGTGATGTTGTTGGGTTGTGTTTCCAAGGGGTCTTGTGTTGCTGGCTTGTGTTGGGTCACTGGTGTGTTGGGTCACTTTTTGTTGGGTCACTTTAGTTTTTGGGTCACTTTGTTTGTTTTGTTTAATCGCGCCGAACCGATTTTTTTTATTTTAACCTATCTTGCACAATGCTCACGGTGTTTGAATTTTAAATATTTTTTAAAACACTTTTTTTGTTTTAATTGCACTACACACGTTGATATTTTTGTTTTTTAATTATTTAAAAAAACGCACTTTTTTATCCGGTTCGCGAAGGACCAAATGTTTAGCGCTCTGGCGTTTTGTTGCCTTTCGAAAAAAAAGAAATCTTAGTTTTTCAATTTTTAATAAGTTTTATTAATTCACTTTGTTAGTTGAGGTTGTGTACAATTTTTGGGTTTGTAATAGTAAAATGCACAAGTCTCATGCTAACAACTTTAGGATATTTTGTGTCTTGTTTAATTTTAATTTATGTTCTTAATGTTAACTATTTGATTTTAATGTAATTCACAATGTTTATTTATTTTCACTATGATAATTGTTCAATGTTGGGTCGTTCGAGTTCACTGTGATGTTTCTATGTACATCTTTTTATATGTAAAAAACTAACACTTGTAATTATTTAACTTATTTAAACCGGGGAAAAAACTAATCACGGGGGAGAGGCGCACGAGTTTGGTTTAAGGATCGGTAAAAGACTGATTACTTGTGCTTGCCATCTATCTCTTCTAAGCTCACTTAACGACTTCCGTTAAGCTACAGATGGCAAGCGACAAGTAAACAAACAAATAAGCAAAAGGGAAATTAGAGTAATGAGTGCATGTAATGAGTGCTTTAGAGTGATGAGTGCATAGGTTACGCATGTATGGGCATATAAATGCATTCGCATTTATACACCTACACATATAATGCCGCTCAGCAGTGGACATCTCACACTGATGTTCAAAAGTGCGGTGTCACCTTTGAACAGTAACAAATGCATGGCTCGGCAAAACAAGGTGAGTCTTCTGACTCGCCACAAACTACACTTAGTGCAGTCAAAAGCCATAAAGGCTTTTCTGCATAGTGTGGTAATTTTCAATTAGATGGAGCAAAATTTGCTTATCATTGGACATGGCTAGTGTTTTGTATTAACTTTGGTTAACAATTGTTTTTGGAAGATTTTGGAGAAGTGTGGTTTCACAAAGATTTCTCATTCGCTTGCGTGTTGAAGTCAACCATATAGAGCTCAGTATCTCCCATACAATTGCAGCAGAACTGTTGATAATGAGTGTCACGGCTCAGAAATCATGATCCAGTATGTGTGCTGCCAATTTTTAATACATATTTATACACCGACATGTATAAAATACTTGTTTCTATAATAATATAGAAACAAAATGGTCTTGAAGCCGGGAGAATATCCTAGTTAGAATCACAAAGATTTGCAGACCAAATAAAAGCAAGCAAACAACATAACAAATGCATGGCTCGGCAAAACAAGGTGAGTCTTCTGACTCGCGACAAACTACACTTAGTGCAGTCAAAAACCATAAAGGCTTTTCTGCATTGTGTGGTAATTTTCCATTAGATGGAGCAAAATTTGCTTCTCATTGGACATGGCTGGTGTTTTGTATTAACTTTAGTTAACAATTGTTTTTGGAAGATTTTGGAGAAGTGTGGTTTCACAAAGATTTCTCATTCGCTTGCGTGTTGACGTCAACCATATAGAGCTCCGTATCTCCCATACAATTGCAGCAGAACTGTTGATAACGAGTGTCACGGCTCAGAAATCATGATCCAGTATGTGTGCTGCCAATTTTTAATACATATTTATACACCGCCATATATAAAATACTTGTTTCTATAATAATATAGAAACAAAATGGTCTTGATGCCGGGAGAATATCCTAGTTAGAATCACAAAGATTTGCAGACCAAATAAAAGCAAGCAAACAACATAACAAATGCATGGCTCGGCAAAACAAGGTGAGTCTTCTGACTCACCACAAACTACACTTAGTGCAGTCAAAAACCATAAAGGCTTTTCTGCATAGTGTGGTAATTTTCCATTAGATGGTGCAAATTTGCTTCTCATTAGACATGGCTGGTATTTTGTATTAACTTTGGTTAACAATTGTTTTTGGAAGATTTTGGAGAAGTGTGGTTTCACAAAGATTTCTCATTCGCTTGCGTGTTGAAGTCAACCATATAGAGCTCCGTATCTCCCATACAATTGCAGCAGAACTGTTGATAACTAGTGTCACGGCTCAGAAATCATGATCCAGTATGTGTGCTGCCAATTTTTAATACATATTTATACACCGCCATGTATAAAATACTTGTTTCTATAATAATATAGAAACAAAATGGTCTTGAAGCCGGGAGAATATCCTAGTTAGAATCACAAAGATTTGCAGACCAAATAAAAGCAAGCAAACAACATAACAAATGCATGGCTCGGCAAAACAAGGTGAGTCTTCTGACTCACCACAAATTACTCTTAGTGCAGTCAAAAACCATAAAGGCTTTTCTGCATAGTGTGGTAATTTTCCATTAGATGGAGCAAAATTTGCTTCTCATTGGACATGGCTGGTGTTTTGTATTAACTTTGGTTAACAATTGTTTTTGTAAGATTTTGGAGAAGTGTGGTTTCACAAAGATTTCTCATTCGCTTGCGTGTTGAAGTCAACCATATAGAGCTCCGTATCTCCCATACAATTGCAGCAGAACTGTTGATAACGAGTGTCACGGCTCAGAAATCATGATCCGGTATGTGTGCTGCCAATTTTTAATACATATTTATACACCGCCATGTATAAAATACTTAATTCTATAATAATATAGAAACAAAATGGTCTTGAAGCCGGGAAAATATCCTAGTTTGAATCACAAAGATTTGCAGACCAAATAAAAGCAAGCAAACAACATAACAAATGCATGGCTCGGCAAAACAAAGTGGGTCTTCTGACTCACCACAAACTACACTTAGTGCAGTCAAAAACCATAAAGGCTTTTCTGCATAGTGTGGTAATTTTCCATTAGATGGAGCAAAATTTGCTTCTCATTGGACATGGCTGGTGTTTTGTATTAACTTTGGTTAACAATTGTTTTTGGAAGATTTTGGAGACGTGTGGTTTCACAAAGATTTTTCAATCGCTTGCGTGTTGAAGTCAACCATATAGAGCTCCGTATCTCCCATACAATTGCAGCAGAACTGTTGATAACTAGTGTCACGGCTCAGAAATCATGATCCAGTATGTGTGCTGCCAATTTTTAATACATATTTATACACCGCCATGTATAAAATACTTGTTTCTATAATAATATAGAAACAAAATGGTCTTGAAGCCGGGAGAATATCCTAGTTAGAATCACAAAGAGTTGCAGACCAAATAAAAGCAAGCAAACAACATAACAAATGCATGGCTCGGCAAAACAAGGTGAGTCTTCTGACTCACCACAAACTACACTTAGTGCAGTCAAAAACCATAAAGGCTTTTCTGCATAGTGTGGTAATTTTCCATTAGATGGAGCAAAATTTGCTTCTCATTGGACATGGCTGGTGTTTTGTATTAACTTTGGTTAACAATTGTTTTTGGAAGATTTTGGAGAAGTGTGGTTTCACAAAGATTTCTCATTTGCTTGCGTGTTGAAATCAACCATATAGGCTCCGTATCTCCCATACAATTGCAGCAGAACTGTTGATAACGAGTGTCACGGCTCAGAAATCATGATCCAGTATGTGTGCTGCCAATTTTTAATACATATTTATACACCGCCATGTATAAAATACTTAATTCTATAATAATATAGAAACAAAATGGTCTTGAAGCCGGGAGAATATCCTAGTTAGAATCACAAAGAGTTGCAGACCAAATAAAAGCAAGCAAACAACATAACAAATGCATGGCTCGGCAAAACAAGGTGAGTCTTCTGACTCACCACAAACTACACTTAGTGCAGTCAAAAACCATAAAGGCTTTTCTGCATAGTGTGGTAATTTTCCATTAGATGGAGCAAAATTTGCTTATCATTAGACATGGCTGGTGTTTTGTATTAACTTTGGTAAACAATTGTTTTTGGAAGATTTTGGAGAAGTGTGGTTTCACAAAGATTTTTCATTCGCTTGCGTGTTGAAGTCAACCATATAGAGCTCCGTATCTCCCATACAATTGCAGCAGAACTGTTGATAACTAGTGTCACGGCTCAGAAATCATGATCCAGTATGTGTGCTGCCAATTTTTAATACATATTTATACACCGCCATGTATAAAATACTTGTTTCTATAATAATATAGAAACAAAATGGTCTTGAAGCCGGGAGAATATCCTCGTTAGAATCACAAAGATTCGCAGACCAAATAAAAGCAAGCAAACAACATAACAAATGCATGGCTCGGCAAAACAAGGTGAGTCTTCTGACTCACCACAAATTACTCTTAGTGCAGTCAAAAACCATAAAGGCTTTTCTGCATAGTGTGGTAATTTTCCATTAGATGGAGTGAAATTAGCTTCTCATTGGACATGGCTGGTGTTTTGTATTAACTTTGGTTAACAATTGTTTTTGGAAGATTTTGGAGAAGTGTGGTTTCACAAAGATTTCTCATTCGCTTGCGTGTTGAAGTCAACCATATAGAGCTCCGTATCTCCCATACAATTGCAGCAGAACTGTTGATAACTAGTGTCACGGCTCAGAAATCATGATCCAGTATGTGTGCTGCCAATTTTTAATACATATTTATACACCGCCATGTATAAAATACTTAATTCTATAATAATATAGAAACAAAATGGTCTTGAAGCCGGGAGAATATCCTAGTTAGAATCACAAAGAGTTGCAGACCAAATAAAAGCAAGCAAACAACATAACAAATGCATGGCTCGGCAAAACAAGGTGAGTCTTCTGACTCACCACAAACTACACTTAGTGCAGTCAAAAACCATAAAGGCTTTTCTGCATAGTGTGGTAATTTTCCATTAGATGGAGCAAAATTTGCTTCTCATTGGACATAGCTGGTGTTTTGTATTAACTTTGGTAAACAATTGTTTTTGGAAGATTTTGGAGAAGTGTGGTTTCACAAAGATTTTTCATTCGCTTGCGTGTTGAAGTCAACCATATAGAGCTCCGTATCTCCCATACAATTGCAGCAGAACTGTTGATAACTAGTGTCACGGCTCAGAAATCATGATCCAGTATTTGTGCTGCCAATTTTTAATACATATTTATACACCGCCATGTACAAAATACTTGTTTCTATAATAATATAGAAACAAAATGGTCTTGAAGCCGGGAGAATATCCTCGCTAGAATCACAAAGATTCGCAGACCAAATAAAAGCAAGCAAACAACATAACAAATGCATGGCTCGGCAAAACAAGGTGAGTCTTCTGACTCACCACAAACTACTCTTAGTGCAGTCAAAAACAATAAAGGCTTTTCTGCATAGTGTGGTAATTTTCCATTAGATGGAGTGAAATTTACTTCTCATTGGACATGGCTGGTGTTTTGTATTAACTTTGGTTAACAATTGTTTTTGGAAGATTTTGGAGAAGTGTGGTTTCACAAAGATTTCTCATTCGCTTGCGTGTTGAAGTCAACCATATAGAGCTCAGTATCTCCCATACAATTGCAGCAGAACTGTTGATAATGAGTGTCACGGCTCAGAAATCATGATCCAGTATGTGTGCTGCCAATTTTTAATACATATTTATACACCGACATGTATAAAATACTTGTTTCTATAATAATATAGAAACAAAATGGTCTTGAAGCCGGGAGAATATCCTAGTTAGAATCACAAAGATTTGCAGACCAAATAAAAGCAAGCAAACAACATAACAAATGCATGGCTCGGCAAAACAAGGTGAGTCTTCTGACTCGCGACAAACTACACTTAGTGCAGTCAAAAACCATAAAGGCTTTTCTGCATTGTGTGGTAATTTTCCATTAGATGGAGCAAAATTTGCTTCTCATTGGACATGGCTGGTGTTTTGTATTAACTTTAGTTAACAATTGTTTTTGGAAGATTTTGGAGAAGTGTGGTTTCACAAAGATTTCTCATTCGCTTGCGTGTTGAAGTCAACCATATAGAGCTCCGTATCTCCCATACAATTGCAGCAGAACTGTTGATAACGAGTGTCACGGCTCAGAAATCATGATCCAGTATGTGTGCTGCCAATTTTTAATACATATTTATACACCGCCATATATAAAATACTTGTTTCTATAATAATATAGAAACAAAATGGTCTTGATGCCGGGAGAATATCCTAGTTAGAATCACAAAGATTTGCAGACCAAATAAAAGCAAGCAAACAACATAACAAATGCATGGCTCGGCAAAACAAGGTGAGTCTTCTGACTCACCACAAACTATACTTAGTGCAGTCAAAAACCATAAAGGCTTTTCTGCATAGTGTGGTAATTTTCCATTAGATGGTGCAAATTTGCTTCTCATTAGACATGGCTGGTATTTTGTATTAACTTTGGTTAACAATTGTTTTTGGAAGATTTTGGAGAAGTGTGGTTTCACAAAGATTTCTCATTCGCTTGCGTGTTGAAGTCAACCATATAGAGCTCCGTATCTCCCATACAATTGCAGCAGAACTGTTGATAACTAGTGTCACGGCTCAGAAATCATGATCCAGTATGTGTGCTGCCAATTTTTAATACATATTTATACACCGCCATGTATAAAATACTTGTTTCTATAATAATATAGAAACAAAATGGTCTTGAAGCCGGGAGAATATCCTAGTTAGAATCACAAAGATTTGCAGACCAAATAAAAGCAAGCAAACAACATAACAAATGCATGGCTCGGCAAAACAAGGTGAGTCTTCTGACTCACCACAAATTACTCTTAGTGCAGTCAAAAACCATAAAGGCTTTTCTGCATAGTGTGGTAATTTTCCATTAGATGGAGCAAAATTTGCTTCTCATTGGACATGGCTGGTGTTTTGTATTAACTTTGGTTAACAATTGTTTTTGTAAGATTTTGGAGAAGTGTGGTTTCACAAAGATTTCTCATTCGCTTGCGTGTTGAAGTCAACCATATAGAGCTCCGTATCTCCCATACAATTGCAGCAGAACTGTTGATAACGAGTGTCACGGCTCAGAAATCATGATCCAGTATGTGTGCTGCCAATTTTTAATACATATTTATACACCGCCATGTATAAAATACTTAATTCTATAATAATATAGAAACAAAATGGTCTTGAAGCCGGGAAAATATCCTAGTTTGAATCACAAAGATTTGCAGACCAAATAAAAGCAAGCAAACAACATAACAAATGCATGGCTCGGCAAAACAAAGTGGGTCTTCTGACTCACCACAAACTACACTTAGTGCAGTCAAAAACCATAAAGGCTTTTCTGCATAGTGTGGTAATTTTCCATTAGATGGAGCAAAATTTGCTTCTCATTGGACATGGCTGGTGTTTTGTATTAACTTTGGTTAACAATTGTTTTTGGAAGATTTTGGAGACGTGTGGTTTCACAAAGATTTTTCAATCGCTTGCGTGTTGAAGTCAACCATATAGAGCTCCGTATCTCCCATACAATTGCAGCAGAACTGTTGATAACTAGTGTCACGGCTCAGAAATCATGATCCAGTATGTGTGCTGCCAATTTTTAATACATATTTATACACCGCCATGTATAAAATACTTGTTTCTATAATAATATAGAAACAAAATGGTCTTGAAGCCGGGAGAATATCCTAGTTAGAATCACAAAGAGTTGCAGACCAAATAAAAGCAAGCAAACAACATAACAAATGCATGGCTCGGCAAAACAAGGTGAGTCTTCTGACTCACCACAAACTACACTTAGTGCAGTCAAAAACCATAAAGGCTTTTCTGCATAGTGTGGTAATTTTCCATTAGATGGAGCAAAATTTGCTTCTCATTGGACATGGCTGGTGTTTTGTATTAACTTTGGTTAACAATTGTTTTTGGAAGATTTTGGAGAAGTGTGGTTTCACAAAGATTTCTCATTCGCTTGCGTGTTGAAATCAACCATATAGGCTCCGTATCTCCCATACAATTGCAGCAGAACTGTTGATAACGAGTGTCACGGCTCAGAAATCATGATCCAGTATGTGTGCTGCCAATTTTTAATACATATTTATACACCGCCATGTATAAAATACTTAATTCTATAATAATATAGAAACAAAATGGTCTTGAAGCCGGGAGAATATCCTAGTTAGAATCACAAAGAGTTGCAGACCAAATAAAAGCAAGCAAACAACATAACAAATGCATGGCTCGGCAAAACAAGGTGAGTCTTCTGACTCACCACAAACTACACTTAGTGCAGTCAAAAACCATAAAGGCTTTTCTGCATAGTGTGGTAATTTTCCATTAGATGGAGCAAAATTTGCTTATCATTAGACATGGCTGGTGTTTTGTATTAACTTTGGTAAACAATTGTTTTTGGAAGATTTTGGAGAAGTGTGGTTTCACAAAGATTTTTCATTCGCTTGCGTGTTGAAGTCAACCATATAGAGCTCCGTATCTCCCATACAATTGCAGCAGAACTGTTGATAACTAGTGTCACGGCTCAGAAATCATGATCCAGTATGTGTGCTGCCAATTTTTAATACATATTTATACACCGCCATGTATAAAATACTTGTTTCTATAATAATATAGAAACAAAATGGTCTTGAAGCCGGGAGAATATCCTCGTTAGAATCACAAAGATTCGCAGACCAAATAAAAGCAAGCAAACAACATAACAAATGCATGGCTCGGCAAAACAAGGTGAGTCTTCTGACTCACCACAAATTACTCTTAGTGCAGTCAAAAACCATAAAGGCTTTTCTGCATAGTGTGGTAATTTTCCATTAGATGGAGTGAAATTAGCTTCTCATTGGACATGGCTGGTGTTTTGTATTAACTTTGGTTAACAATTGTTTTTGGAAGATTTTGGAGAAGTGTGGTTTCACAAAGATTTCTCATTCGCTTGCGTGTTGAAGTCAACCATATAGAGCTCCGTATCTCCCATACAATTGCAGCAGAACTGTTGATAACTAGTGTCACGGCTCAGAAATCATGATCCAGTATGTGTGCTGCCAATTTTTAATACATATTTATACACCGCCATGTATAAAATACTTAATTCTATAATAATATAGAAACAAAATGGTCTTGAAGCCGGGAGAATATCCTAGTTAGAATCACAAAGAGTTGCAGACCAAATAAAAGCAAGCAAACAACATAACAAATGCATGGCTCGGCAAAACAAGGTGAGTCTTCTGACTCACCACAAACTACACTTAGTGCAGTCAAAAACCATAAAGGCTTTTCTGCATAGTGTGGTAATTTTCCATTAGATGGAGCAAAATTTGCTTCTCATTGGACATAGCTGGTGTTTTGTATTAACTTTGGTAAACAATTGTTTTTGGAAGATTTTGGAGAAGTGTGGTTTCACAAAGATTTTTCATTCGCTTGCGTGTTGAAGTCAACCATATAGAGCTCCGTATCTCCCATACAATTGCAGCAGAACTGTTGATAACTAGTGTCACGGCTCAGAAATCATGATCCAGTATTTGTGCTGCCAATTTTTAATACATATTTATACACCGCCATGTACAAAATACTTGTTTCTATAATAATATAGAAACAAAATGGTCTTGAAGCCGGGAGAATATCCTCGCTAGAATCACAAAGATTCGCAGACCAAATAAAAGCAAGCAAACAACATAACAAATGCATGGCTCGGCAAAACAAGGTGAGTCTTCTGACTCACCACAAACTACTCTTAGTGCAGTCAAAAACAATAAAGGCTTTTCTGCATAGTGTGGTAATTTTCCATTAGATGGAGTGAAATTTACTTCTCATTGGACATGGCTGGTGTTTTGTATTAACTTTGGTTAACAATTGTTTTTGGAAGATTTTGGAGAAGTGTGGTTTCACAAAGATTTCTCATTCGCTTGCGTGTTGAAATCAACCATATAGGCTCCGTATCTCCCATACAATTGCAGCAGAACTGTTGATAACGAGTGTCACGGCTCAGAAATCATGATCCAGTATGTGTGCTGCCAATTTTGAATACATATTTATACACCGCCATGTATAAAATACTTAATTCTATAATAATATAGAAACAAAATGGTCTTGAAGCCGGGAGAATATCCTAGTTAGAATCACAAAGAGTTGCAGACCAAATAAAAGCAAGCAAACAACATAACAAATGCATGGCTCGGCAAAACAAGGTGAGTCTTCTGACTCACCACAAACTACACTTAGTGCAGTCAAAAACCATAAAGGCTTTTCTACATAGTGTGGTAATTTTCCATTAGATGGAGCAAAATTTGCTTCTCATTGGACATGGCTGGTGTTTTGTATTAACTTTGGTTAACAATTGTTTTTGGAAGATTTTGGAGAAGTGTGGTTTCACAAAGATTTTTCATTCGCTTGCGTGTTGAAGTCAACCATATAGAGCTCCGTATCTCCCATACAATTGCAGCAGAACTGTTGATAACTAGTGTCACGGCTCAGAAATAATGATCCAGTATGTGTGCTGCCTATTTTTAATACATATTTATACACCGCCATGTATAAAATACTTGTTTCTATAATAATATAGAAACAAAATGGTCTTGAAGCCGGGAGAATATCCTAGTTAGAATCACAAAGATTTGCAGACCAAATAAAAGCAAGCAAACAACATAACAAATGCGTGGCTCGGCAAAACAAGGTGAGTCTTCTGACTCACCACAAACTACTCTTAGTGCAGTCAAAAACCATAAAGGCTTTTCTGCATAGTGTGGTAATTTTCCATTAGATGGAGCGAAATTTGCTTCTCATTGGACATGGCTGGTGTTTTGTATTAACTTTGGTTAACAATTGTTTTTGGAAGATTTTGGAGAAGTGTGGTTTCACAAAGATTTCTCATTCGCTTGCGTGTTTAAGTCAACCATATAGAGCTCCGTATCGCCCATACAATTGCAGCAGAACTGTTGATAACGAGTGTCACGGCTCAGAAATCATGATCCAGTATGTGTGCTGCCAATTTTTAATACATATTTATACACCGCCATGTATAAAATACTTGTTTCTATAATAATATAGAAACAAAATGGTCTTGAAGCCGGGAGAATATCTAGTTAGAATCACAAAGATTTGCAGACCAAATAAAAGCAAGCAAACAACATAACAAATGTATGGCTCGGCAAAACAAGGTGAGTCTTCTGACTCACCACAAACTACACTTAGTGCAGTCAAAAACCATAAAGGCTTTTCTGCATAGTGTGGTAATTTTCCATTAGATGGAGCAAAATTTGCTTCTCATTGGACATGGCTGGTGTTTTGTATTAACTTTGGTTAACAATTGTTTTTGGAAGATTTTGGAGAAGTGTGGTTTCACAAAGATTTCTCATTCGCTTGCGTGTTGAAGTCAACCATATAGGCTCCGTATCTCCCATACAATTGCAGCAGAACTGTTGATAACGAGTGTCACGGCTCAGAAATCATGATCCAGTATGTGTGCTGCCAATTTTTAATACATATTTATACACCGCCATGTATAAAATACTTAATTCTATAATAATATAGAAACAAAATGGTCTTGAAGCCGGGAGAATATCCTAGTTTGAATCACAAAGATTTGCAGACCAAATAAAAGCAAGCAAACAACATAACAAATGCATGGCTCGGCAAAACAAAGTGGGTCTTCTGACTCACCACAAACTACACTTAGTGCAGTCAAAAACATAAAGGCTTTTCTGCATAGTGTGGTAATTTTCCATTAGATGGAGCAAAATTTGCTTCTCATTGGACATGGCTGGTGTTTTGTATTAACTTTGGTTAACAATTGTTTTTGGAAGATTTTGGAGAAGTGTGGTTTCACAAAGATTTTTCATTCGCTTGCGTGTTGAAGTCAACCATATAGAGCTCCGTATCTCCCATACAATTGCAGCAGAACTGTTGATAACTAGTGTCACGGCTCAGAAATCATGATCCAGTATTTGTGCTGCCAATTTTTAATACATATTTATACACCGCCATGTATAAAATACTTGTTTCTATAATAATATAGAAACAAAATGGTCTTGAAGCCGGGAGAATATCCTCGTTAGAATCACAAAGATTCGCAGACCAAATAAAAGCAAGCAAACAACATAACAAATGCATGGCTCGGCAAAACAAGGTGAGTCTTCTGACTCACCACAAATTACTCTTAGTGCAGTCAAAAACCATAAAGGCTTTTCTGCATAGTGTGGTAATTTTCCATTAGATGGAGTGAAATTTGCTTCTCATTGGACATGGCTGGTGTTTTGTATTAACTTTGGTTAACAATTGTTTTTGGAAGATTTTGGAGAAGTGTGGTTTCACAAAGATTTCTCATTCGCTTGCGTGTTGAAGTCAACCATATAGAGCTCCGTATCTCCCATACAATTGCAGCAGAACTGTTGATAACGAGTGTCACGGCTCAGAAATCATGATCCAGTATGTGTGCTGCCAATTTTTAATACATATTTATACACCGCCATGTATAAAATACTTAATTCTATAATAATATAGAAACAAAATGGTCTTGAAGCCGGGAGAATATCCTAGTTAGAATCACAAAGAGTTGCAGACCAAATAAAAGCAAGCAAACAACATAACAAATGCATGGCTCGGCAAAACAAGGTGAGTCTTCTGACTCACCACAAACTACACTTAGTGCAGTCAAAAACCATAAAGGCTTTTCTGCATAGTGTGGTAATTTTCCATTAGATGGAGCAAAATTTGCTTCTCATTGGACATGGCTGGTGTTTTGTATTAACTTTGGTTAAAAATTGTTTTTGGAAGATTTTGGAGAAGTGTGGTTTCACAAAGATTTTTCATTCGCTTGCGTGTTGAAGTCAACCATATAGAGCTCCGTATCTCCCATACAATTGCAGCAGAACTGTTGATAACTAGTGTCACGGCTCAGAAATCATGATCCAGTATTTGTGCTGCCAATTTTTAATACATATTTATACACCGCCATGTATAAAATACTTGTTTCTATAATAATATAGAAACAAAATGGTCTTGAAGCCGGGAGAATATCCTCGCTAGAATCACAAAGATTCGCAGACCAAATAAAAGCAAGCAAACAACATAACAAATGCATGGCTCGGCAAAACAAGGTGAGTCTTCTGACTCACCACAAACTACTCTTAGTGCAGTCAAAAACCATAAAGGTTTTTTTCACTCCATTAGATGGAGTGAAATTTGCTTCTCATTGGACATGGCTGGTGTTTTGTATTAACTTTGGTTAACAATTGTTTTTGGAAGATTTTGGAGAAGTGTGGTTTCACAAAGATTTTTCATTCGCTTGCGTGTTGAAGTCAACCATATAGAGCTCCGTATCTCCCATACAATTGCAGCAGAACTGTTGATAACTAGTGTCACGGCTCAGAAATAATGATCCAGTATGTGTGCTGCCTATTTTTAATACATATTTATACACCGCCATGTATAAAATACTTGTTTCTATAATAATATAGAAACAAAATGGTCTTGAAGCCGGGAGAATATCCTAGTTAGAATCACAAAGATTTGCAGACCAAATAAAAGCAAGCAAACAACATAACAAATGCGTGGCTCGGCAAAACAAGGTGAGTCTTCTGACTCACCACAAACTACTCTTAGTGCAGTCAAAAACCATAAAGGCTTTTCTGCATAGTGTGGTAATTTTCCATTAGATGGAGCGAAATTTGCTTCTCATTGGACATGGCTGGTGTTTTGTATTAACTTTGGTTAACAATTGTTTTTGGAAGATTTTGGAGAAGTGTGGTTTCACAAAGATTTTTCATTCGCTTGCGTGTTGAAGTCAACCATATAGAGCTCCGTATCTCCCATACAATTGCAGCAGAACTGTTGATAACTAGTGTCACGGCTCAGAAATAATGATCCAGTATGTGTGCTGCCTATTTTTAATACATATTTATACACCGCCATGTATAAAATACTTGTTTCTATAATAATATAGAAACAAAATGGTCTTGAAGCCGGGAGAATATCCTAGTTAGAATCACAAAGATTTGCAGACCAAATAAAAGCAAGCAAACAACATAACAAATGCGTGGCTCGGCAAAACAAGGTGAGTCTTCTGACTCACCACAAACTATTCTTAGTGCAGTCAAAAACCATAAAGGCTTTTCTGCATAGTGTGGTAATTTTCCATTAGATGGAGCGAAATTTGCTTCTCATTGGACATGGCTGGTGTTTTGTATTAACTTTGGTTAACAATTGTTTTTGGAAGATTTTGGAGAAGTGTGGTTTCACAAAGATTTCTCATTCGCTTGTGCGTTGAAATCAACCATATAGGCTCCGTATCTCCCATACAATTGCAGCAGAACTGTTGATAACGAGTGTCACGGCTCAGAAATCATGATCCAGTGTGTGTGCTGCCAATTTTTAATACATATTTATACACCGCCATGTATAAAATACTTAATTCTATAATAATATAGAAACAAAATGGTCTTGAAGCCGGAAGAATATCCTAGTTAGAATCACAAAGAGTTGCAGACCAAATAAAAGCAAGCAATCAACATAACAAATGCATGGCTCGGCAAAACAAGGTGAGTCTTCTGACTCACCACAAACTACACTTAGTGCAGTCAAAAACCATAAAGGCTTTTCTGCATAGTGTGGTAATTTTCCATTAGATGGAGCAAAATTAGCTTCTCATTGGACATGGCTGGTGTTTTGTATTAACTTTGGTTAACAATTGTTTTTGGAAGATTTTGGAGAAGTGTGGTTTCACAAAGATTTTTCATTCGCTTGCGTGTTGAAGTCAACCATATAGAGCTCCGTATCTCCCATACAATTGCAGCAGAACTGTTGATAACGAGTGTCACGGCTCAGAAATCATGATCCAGTATGTGTGCTGCCAATTTTTAATACATATTTATACACCGCCATGTATCAAATACTTGTTTCTATAATAATATAGAAACAAAATGGTCTTGAAGCCGGGAGAATATCCAGTTAGAATCACAAAGATTTGCAGACCTAATAAAAGCAAGCAAACAACATAACAAATGCATGGCTCGGCAAAACAAGGTGAGTCTTCTGACTCACCACAAACTACACTTAGTGCAGTCAAAAACCATAGAGGCTTTTCTGCATAGTGTGGTAATTTTCAATTAGATGGAGCAAAATTTGCTTCTCATTGGACATGGCTGGTGTTTTGTATTAACTTTGGTTAACAATTGTTTTTGGAAGATTTTGGAGAAGTGTGGTTTCACAAAGATTTCTCATTCGCTTGCGTGTTTAAGTCAACCATATAGAGCTCCGTATCGCCCATACAATTGCAGCAGAACTGTTGATAACGAGTGTCACGGCTCAGAAATCATGATCCAGTATGTGTGCTGCCAATTTTTAATACATATTTATACACCGCCATGTATAAAATACTTGTTTCTATAATAATATAGAAACAAAATGGTCTTGAAGCCGGGAGAATATCCTAGTTAGAATCACAAAGATTTGCAGACCAAATAAAAGCAAGCAAACAACATAACAAATGTATGGCTCGGCAAAACAAGGTGAGTCTTCTGACTCACCACAAACTACACTTAGTGCAGTCAAAAACCATAAAGGCTTTTCTGCATAGTGTGGTAATTTTCCATTAGATGGAGCAAAATTTGCTTCTCATTGGACATGGCTGGTGTTTTGTATTAACTTTGGTTAACAATTGTTTTTGGAAGATTTTGGAGAAGTGTGGTTTCACAAAGATTTCTCATTCGCTTGCGTGTTGAAGTCAACCATATAGGCTCCGTATCTCCCATACAATTGCAGCAGAACTGTTGATAACGAGTGTCACGGCTCAGAAATCATGATCCAGTATGTGTGCTGCCAATTTTTAATACATATTTATACACCGCCATGTATAAAATACTTAATTCTATAATAATATAGAAACAAAATGGTCTTGAAGCCGGGAGAATATCCTAGTTTGAATCAAAAAGATTTGCAGACCAAATAAAAGCAAGCAAACAACATAACAAATGCATGGCTCGGCAAAACAAAGTGGGTCTTCTGACTCACCACAAACTACACTTAGTGCAGTCAAAAACCATAAAGGCTTTTCTGCATAGTGTGGTAATTTTCCATTAGATGGAGCAAAATTTGCTTCTCATTGGACATGGCTGGTGTTTTGTATTAACATTGGTTAACAATTGTTTTTGGAAGATTTTGGAGAAGTGTGGTTTCACAAAGATTTTTCATTCGCTTGCGTGTTGAAGTCAACCATATAGAGCTCCGTATCTCCCATACAATTGCAGCAGAACTGTTGATAACTAGTGTCACGGCTCAGAAATAATGATCCAGTATGTGTGCTGCCTATTTTTAATACATATTTATACACCGCCATGTATAAAATACTTGTTTCTATAATAATATAGAAACAAAATGGTCTTGAAGCCGGGAGAATATCCTAGTTAGAATCACAAAGATTTGCAGACCAAATAAAAGCAAGCAAACAACATAACAAATGCGTGGCTCGGCAAAACAAGGTGAGTCTTCTGACTCACCACAAACTATTCTTAGTGCAGTCAAAAACCATAAAGGCTTTTCTGCATAGTGTGGTAATTTTCCATTAGATGGAGCGAAATTTGCTTCTCATTGGACATGGCTGGTGTTTTGTATTAACTTTGGTTAACAATTGTTTTTGGAAGATTTTGGAGAAGTGTGGTTTCACAAAGATTTCTCATTCGCTTGTGCGTTGAAATCAACCATATAGGCTCCGTATCTCCCATACAATTGCAGCAGAACTGTTGATAACGAGTGTCACGGCTCAGAAATCATGATCCAGTATGTGTGCTGCCAATTTTTAATACATATTTATACACCGCCATGTATAAAATACTTAATTCTATAATAATATAGAAACAAAATGGTCTTGAAGCCGGAAGAATATCCTAGTTAGAATCACAAAGAGTTGCAGACCAAATAAAAGCAAGCAATCAACATAACAAATGCATGGCTCGGCAAAACAAGGTGAGTCTTCTGACTCACCACAAACTACACTTAGTGCAGTCAAAAACCATAAAGGCTTTTCTGCATAGTGTGGTAATTTTCCATTAGATGGAGCAAAATTAGCTTCTCATTGAACATGGCTGGTGTTTTGTATTAACTTTGGTTAACAATTGTTTTTGGAAGATTTTGGAGAAGTGTGGTTTCACAAAGATTTTTCATTCGCTTGCGTGTTGAAGTCAACCATATAGAGCTCCGTATCTCCCATACAATTGCAGCAGAACTGTTGATAACGAGTGTCACGGCTCAGAAATCATGATCCAGTATGTGTGCTGCCAATTTTTAATACATATTTATACACCGCCATGTATAAAATACTTGTTTCTATAATAATATAGAAACAAAATGGTCTTGAAGCCGGGAGAATATCCAGTTAGAATCACAAAGATTTGCAGACCTAATAAAAGCAAGCAAACAACATAACAAATGCATGGCTCGGCAAAACAAGGTGAGTCTTCTGACTCACCACAAACTACACTTAGTGCAGTCAAAAACCATAAAGGCTTTTCTGCATAGTGTGGTAATTTTCCACTAGATGGAGCAAAATTTGCTTCTCATTGGACATGGCTGGTGTTTTGTATTAACTTTGGTTAACAATTGTTTTTGGAAGATTTTGGAGAAGTGTGGTTTCACAAAGATTTCTCATTCGCTTGCGTGTTTAAGTCAACCATATAGAGCTCCGTATCGCCCATACAATTGCAGCAGAACTGTTGATAACGAGTGTCACGGCTCAGAAATCATGATCCAGTATGTGTGCTGCCAATTTTTAATACATATTTATACACCGCCATGTATAAAATACTTGTTTCTATAATAATATAGAAACAAAATGGTCTTGAAGCCGGGAGAATATCCTAGTTAGAATCACAAAGATTTGCAGACCAAATAAAAGCAAGCAAACAACATAACAAATGTATGGCTCGGCAAAACAAGGTGAGTCTTCTGACTCACCACAAACTACACTTAGTGCAGTCAAAAACCATAAAGGCTTTTCTGCATAGTGTGGTAATTTTCCATTAGATGGAGCAAAATTTGCTTCTCATTGGACATGGCTGGTGTTTTGTATTAACTTTGGTTAACAATTGTTTTTGGAAGATTTTGGAGAAGTGTGGTTTCACAAAGATTTCTCATTCGCTTGCGTGTTGAAGTCAACCATATAGGCTCCGTATCTCCCATACAATTGCAGCAGAACTGTTGATAACGAGTGTCACGGCTCAGAAATCATGATCCAGTATGTGTGCTGCCAATTTTTAATACATATTTATACACCGCCATGTATAAAATACTTAATTCTATAATAATATAGAAACAAAATGGTCTTGAAGCCGGGAGAATATCCTAGTTTGAATCAAAAAGATTTGCAGACCAAATAAAAGCAAGCAAACAACATAACAAATGCATGGCTCGGCAAAACAAAGTGGGTCTTCTGACTCACCACAAACTACACTTAGTGCAGTCAAAAACCATAAAGGCTTTTCTGCATAGTGTGGTAATTTTCCATTAGATGGAGCAAAATTTGCTTCTCATTGGACATGGCTGGTGTTTTGTATTAACATTGGTTAACAATTGTTTTTGGAAGATTTTGGAGAAGTGTGGTTTCACAAAGATTTTTCATTCGCTTGCGTGTTGAAGTCAACCATATAGAGCTCCGTATCTCCCATACAATTGCAGCAGAACTGTTGATAACTAGTGTCACGGCTCAGAAATCATGATCCAGTATGTGTGCTGCCAATTTTTAATACATATTTATACACCGCCATGTATAAAATACTTGTTTCTATAATAATATAGAAACAAAATGGTCTTGAAGCCGGGAGAATATCCTCGTTAGAATCACAAAGATTCGCAGACCAAATAAAAGCAAGCAAACAACATAACAAATGCATGGCTCGGCAATACAAGGTGAGTCTTCTGACTCACCACAAATTACTCTTAGTGCAGTCAAGAACCATAAAGGCTTTTCTGCATAGTGTGGTAATTTTCCATTAGATGGAGTGAAATTTGCTTCTCATTGGACATGGCTGGTGTTTTGTATTAACTTTGGTTAACAATTGTCTTTGGAAGATTTTGGAGAAGTGTGGTTTCACAAAGATTTCTCATTCGCTTGCGTGTTGAAGTCAACCATATAGAGCTCCGTATCTCCCATACAATTGCAGCAGAACTGTTGATAACGAGTGTCACGGCTCAGAAATCATGATCCAGTATGTGTGCTGCCAATTTTTAATACATATTTATACACCGCCATGTATAAAATACTTAATTCTATAATAATATAGAAACAAAATGGTCTTGAAGCCGGGAGAATATCCTAGTTAGAATCACAAAGAGTTGCAGACCAAATAAAAGCAAGCAAACAACATAACAAATGCATGGCTTGGCAAAACAAGGTGAGTCTTCTGACTCACCACAAACTACACTTAGTGCAGTCAAAAACCATAAAGGCTTTTCTGCATAGTGTGGTAATTTTCCATTAGATGGAGCAAAATTTGCTTCTCATTGGACATGGCTGGTGTTTTGTATTAACTTTGGTTAACAATTGTTTTTGGAAGATTTTGGAGAAGTGTGGTTTCACAAAGATTTTTCATTCGCTTGCGTGTTGAAGTCAACCATATAGAGCTCCGTATCTCCCATACAATTGCAGCAGAACTGTTGATAACTAGTGTCACGGCTCAGAAATAATGATCCAGTATGTGTGCTGCCTATTTTTAATACATATTTATACACCGCCATGTATAAAATACTTGTTTCTATAATAATATAGAAACAAAATGGTCTTGAAGCCGGGAGAATATCCTAGTTAGAATCACAAAGATTTGCAGACCAAATAAAAGCAAGCAAACAACATAACAAATGCGTGGCTCGGCAAAACAAGGTGAGTCTTCTGACTCACCACAAACTATTCTTAGTGCAGTCAAAAACCATAAAGGCTTTTCTGCATAGTGTGGTAATTTTCCATTAGATGGAGCGAAATTTGCTTCTCATTGGACATGGCTGGTGTTTTGTATTAACTTTGGTTAACAATTGTTTTTGGAAGATTTTGGAGAAGTGTGGTTTCACAAAGATTTCTCATTCGCTTGTGTGTTGAAATCAACCATATAGGCTCCGTATCTCCCATACAATTGCAGCAGAACTGTTGATAACGAGTGTCACGGCTCAGAAATCATGATCCAGTATGTGTGCTGCCAATTTTTAATACATATTTATACACCGCCATGTATAAAATACTTAATTCTATAATAATATAGAAACAAAATGGTCTTGAAGCCGGAAGAATATCCTAGTTAGAATCACAAAGAGTTGCAGACCAAATAAAAGCAAGCAATCAACATAACAAATGCATGGCTCGGCAAAACAAGGTGAGTCTTCTGACTCACCACAAACTACACTTAGTGCAGTCAAAAACCATATAGGCTTTTCTGCATAGTGTGGTAATTTTCCATTAGATGGAGCAAAATTAGCTTCTCATTGGACATGGCTGGTGTTTTGTATTATCTTTGGTTAACAATTGTTTTTGGAAGATTTTAGAAGTGTGGTTTCACAAAGATTTTTCATTCGCTTGCGTGTTGAAGTCAATCATATAGAGCTCCGTATCTCCCATACAATTGCAGCAGAACTGTTGATAACGAGTGTCACGGCTCAGAAATCATGATCCAGTATGTGTGCTGCCAATTTTTAATACATATTTATACACCGCCATGTATAAAATACTTGTTTCTATAATAATATAGAAACAAAATGGTCTTGAAGCCGGGAGAATATCCAGTTAGAATCACAAAGATTTGCAGACCTAATAAAAGCAAGCAAACAACATGACAAATGCATGGCTCGGCAAAACAAGGTGAGTCTTCTGACTCACCACAAACTACACTTAGTGCAGTCAAAAACCATAGAGGCTTTTCTGCATAGTGTGGTAATTTTCCATTAGATGGAGCAAAATTTGCTTCTCATTGGACATGGCTGGTGTTTTGTATTAACTTTGGTTAACAATTGTTTTTGGAAGATTTTGGAGAAGTGTGGTTTCACAAAGATTTCTCATTCGCTTGCGTGTTGAAGTCAACCATATAGACCTCCGTATCTCCCATACAATTGCAGCAGAACTGTTGATAACGAGTGTCACGGCTCAGAAATCATGATCCAGTATGTGTGCTGCCAATTTGTAATACATATTTATACACCGCCATGTATAAAATACTTGTTTCTATAATAATATAGAAACAAAATGGTCTTGAAGCCGGGAGAATATCCTAGTTTGAATCAAAAAGATTTGCAGACCAAATAAAAGCAAGCAAACAACATAACAAATGCATGGCTCGGCAAAACAAAGTGGGTCTTCTGACTCACCACAAACTACACTTAGTGCAGTCAAAAACCATAAAGGCTTTTCTGCATAGTGTGGTAATTTTCCATTAGATGGAGCAAAATTTGCTTCTCATTGGACATGGCTGGTGTTTTGTATTAACATTGGTTAACAATTGTTTTTGGAAGATTTTGGAGAAGTGTGGTTTCACAAAGATTTTTCATTCGCTTGCGTGTTGAAGTCAACCATATAGAGCTCCGTATCTCCCATACAATTGCAGCAGAACTGTTGATAACTAGTGTCACGGCTCAGAAATCATGATCCAGTATGTGTGCTGCCAATTTTTAATACATATTTATACACCGCCATGTATAAAATACTTGTTTCTATAATAATATAGAAACAAAATGGTCTTGAAGCCGGGAGAATATCCTCGTTAGAATCACAAAGATTCGCAGACCAAATAAAAGCAAGCAAACAACATAACAAATGCATGGCTCGGCAAAACAAGGTGGGTCTTCTGACTCACCACAAATTACTCTTAGTGCAGTCAAGAACCATAAAGGCTTTTCTGCATAGTGTGGTAATTTTCCATTAGATGGAGTGAAATTTGCTTCTCATTGGACATGGCTGGTGTTTTGTATTAACTTTGGTTAACAATTGTTTTTGGAAGATTTTGGAGAAGTGTGGTTTCACAAAGATTTCTCATTCGCTTGCGTGTTGAAGTCAACCATATAGAGCTCCGTATCTCCCATACAATTGCAGCAGAACTGTTGATAACGAGTGTCACGGCTCAGAAATCATGATCCAGTATGTGTGCTGCCAATTTTTAATACATATTTATACACCGCCATGTATAAAATAGTTAATTCTATAATAATATAGAAACAAAATGGTCTTGAAGCCGGGAGAATATCCTAGTTAGAATCACAAAGAGTTGCAGACCAAATAAAGCAAGCAAACAACATAACAAATGCATGGCTCGGCAAAACAAGGTGAGTCTTCTGACTCACCACAAACTATACTTAGTGCAGTCAAAAACCATAAAGGCTTTTCTGCATAGTGTGGTAATTTTCCATTAGATGGAGCAAAATTTGCTTCTCATTGGACATGGCTGGTGTTTTGTATTAACTTTGGTTAACAATTGTTTTTGGAAGATTTTGGAGAAGTGTGGTTTCACAAAGATTTCTCATTCGCTTGCGTGTTGAAATCAACCATATAGGCTCCGTATCTCCCATACAATTGCAGCAGAACTGTTGATAACGAGTGTCACGGCTCAGAAATCATGATCCAGTATGTGTGCTGCCAATTTTTAATACATATTTATACACCACCATGTATAAAATACTTAATTCTATAATAATATAGAAACAAAATGGTCTTTAAGCCGGGAAAATATGCTAGTTAGAATCACAAAGAGTTGCAGACCAAATAAAAGCAAGCAATCAACATAACAAATGCATGGCTCGGCAAAACAAGGTGAGTCTTCTGACTCACCACAAACTACACTTAGTGCAGTCAAAAACCATAAAGGCTTTTCTGCATAGTGTGGTAATTTTCCATTAGATGGAGCAAAATTAGCTTCTCATTGGACATGGCTGGTGTTTTGTATTAACTTTGGTTAACAATTGTTTTTGGAAGATTTTGGAGAAGTGTGGTTTCACAAAGATTTTTCATTCGCTTGCGTGTTGAAGTCATCCATATAGAGCTCCGTATCTCCCATACAATTGCAGCAGAACTGTTGATAACGAGTGTCACGGCTCAGAAATCATGATCCAGTATGTGTGCTGCCAATTTTTAATACATATTTATGCACCGCCATGTATAAAATACTTGTTTCTATAATAATATAGAAACAAAATGGTCTTGAAGCCGGGAGAATATCCAGTTAGAATCACAAAGATTTGCAGACCTAATAAAAGCAAGCAAACAACATAACAAATGCATGGCTCGGCAAAACAAGGTGAGTCTTCTGACTCACCACAAACTACACTTAGTGCAGTCAAAAACCATAGAGGCTTTTCTGCATAGTGTGGTAATTTTCCATTAGATGGAGCAAAATTTGCTTCTCATTGGACATGGCTGGTGTTTTGTATTAACTTTGGTTAACAATTGTTTTTGGAAGATTTTGGAGAAGTGTGGTTTCACAAAGATTTCTCATTCGCTTGCGTGTTGAAGTCAACCATATAGGCTCCGTATCTCCCATACAATTGCAGCAGAACTGTTGATAACGAGTGTCACGGCTCAGAAATCATGATCCAGTATGTGTGCTGCCAATTTTTAATACATATTTATACACCGCCATGTATAAAATACTTAATTCTATAATAATATAGAAACAAAATGGTCTTGAAGCCGGGAGAATATCCTAGTTTCAATCACAAAGATTTGCAGACCAAATAAAAGCAAGCAAACAACATAACAAATGCATGGCTCGGCAAAACAAAGTGGGTCTTCTGACTCACCACAAACTACACTTAGTGCAGTCAAAAACCATAAAGGCTTTTCTGCATAGTGTGGTAATTTTCCATTAGATGGAGCAAAATTTGCTTCTCATTGGACATGGCTGGTGTTTTGTATTAACTTTGGTTAACAATTGTTTTTGGAAGATTTTGGAGAAGTGTGGTTTCACAAAGATTTCTCATTCGCTTGCGTGTTGAAGTCAACCATATAGAGCTCCGTATCTCCCATACAATTGCAGCAGAACTGTTGATAACGAGTGTCACGGCTCAGAAATCATGATCCAGTATGTGTGCTGCCAATTTCTAATACATATTTATACACTGCCATGTATAAAATACTTGTTTCTATAATAATATAGAAACAAAATGGACTTGAAGCCGGGAGAATATCCTAGTTAGAATCACAAAGATTTGCAGACCAAATAAAAGCAAGCAAACAACATAACAAATGCATGGCTCGGCAATACAAGGTGAGTCTTCTGACTCACCACAAACTACACTTAGTGCAGTCAAAAACCATAAAGGCTTTTCTGCATAGTGTGGTAATTTTCCATTAGATGGAGCAAAATTTGCTTCTCATTGGACATGGCTGGTGTTTTGTATTAACTTTGGTTAACAATTGTTTTTGGAAGATTTTGGAGAAGTGTGGTTTCACAAAGATTTCTCATTCGCTTGCGTGTTTAAGTCAACCATATAGAGCTCCGTATCTCCCATACAATTGCAGCAGAACTGTTGATAACGAGTGTCACGGCTCAGAAATCATGATCCAGTATGTGTGCTGCCAATTTTTAATACATATTTATACACCGCCATGTATAAAATACTTGTTTCTATAATAATATAGAAACAAAATGGTCTTGAAGCCGGGAGAATATCCTAGTTAGAATCACAAAGATTTGCAGACCAAATAAAAGCAAGCAAACAACATAACAAATGTATGGCTCGGGAAAACAAGGTGAGTCTTCTGACTCACCACAAACTACACTTAGTGCAGTCAAAAACCATAAAGGCTTTTCTGCATATTGTGGTAATTTTCCATTAGATGGAGCAAAATTTGCTTCTCATTGGACATGGCTGGTGTTTTGTATTAACTTTGGTTAACAATTGTTTTTGGAAGATTTTGGAGAAGTGTGGTTTCACAAAGATTTCTCATTCGCTTGCGTGTTGAAGTCAACCATATAGGCTCCGTATCTCCCATACAATTGCAGCAGAACTGTTGATAACGAGTGTCACGGCTCAGAAATCATGATCCAGTATGTGTGCTGCCAATTTTTAATACATATTTATACACCGCCATGTATAAAATACTTAATTCTATAATAATATAGAAACAAAATGGTCTTGAAGCCGGGAGAATATCCTAGTTTGAATCACAAAGATTTGCAGACCAAATAAAAGCAAGCAAACAACATAACAAATGCATGGCTCGGCAAAACAAAGTGGGTCTTCTGACTCCCCCAAACTACACTTAGTGCAGTCAAAAACCATAAAGGCTTTTCTGCATAGTGTGGTAATTTTCCATTAGATGGAGCAAAATTTGCTTCTCATTGGACATGGCTGGTGTTTTGTATTAACTTTGGTTAACAATTGTTTTTGGAAGATTTTGGAGAAGTGTGGTTTCACAAAGATTTCTCATTCGCTTGCGTGTTGAAGTCAACCATATAGAGCTCCGTATCTCCCATACAATTGCAGCAGAACTGTTGATAACGAGTGTCACGGCTCAGAAATCATGATCCAGTATGTGTGCTGCCAATTTCTAATACATATTTATACACCGCCATGTATAAAATACTTGTTTCTATAATAATATAGAAACAAAATGGTCTTGAAGCCGGGAGAATATCCTAGTTAGAATCACAAAGATTTGCAGACCAAATAAAAGCAAGCAAACAACATAACAAATGCATGGCTCGGCAAAACAAGGTGAGTCTTCTGACTCACCACAAACTGCACTTAGTGCAGTCAAAAACCATAAAGGCTTTTCTGCATAGTGTGGTAATTTTCCATTAGATGGAGCAAAATTTGCTTCTCATTGGACATGGCTGGTGTTTTGTATTAACTTTGGTTAACAATTGTTTTTGGACGATTTTGGAGAAGTGTGGTTTCACAAAGATTTCTCATTCGCTTGCGTGTTGAAGTCAACCATATAGAGCTCCGTATCTCCCATACAATTGCAGCAGAACTGTTGATAACGAGTGTCACGGCTCAGAAATCATGATCCAGTATGTGTGCTGCCAATTTCTAATACATATTTATACACTGCCATGTATAAAATACTTGTTTCTATAATAATATAGAAACAAAATGGTCTTGAAGCCGGGAGAATATCCTAGTTAGAATCACAAAGATTTGCAGACCAAATAAAAGCAAGCAAACAACATAACAAATGCATGGCTCGGCAAAACAAGGTGAGTCTTCTGACTCACCACAAACTGCACTTAGTGCAGTCAAAAACCATAAAGGCTTTTCTGCATAGTGTGGTAATTTTCCATTAGATGGAGCAAAATTTGCTTCTCATTGGACATGGCTGGTGTTTTGTATTAACTTTGGTTAACAATTGTTTTTGGAAGATTTTGGAGAAGTGTGGTTTCACAAAGATTTCTCATTCGCTTGCGTGTTTAAGTCAACCATATAGAGCTCCGTATCTCCCATACAATTGCAGCAGAACTGTTGATAACGAGTGTCACGGCTCAGAAATCATGATCCAGTATGTGTGCTGCCAATTTTTAATACATATTTATACACCGCCATGTATAAAATACTTGTTTCTATAATAATATAGAAACAAAATGGTCTTGAAGCCGGGAGAATATCCTAGTTAGAATCACAAAGATTTGCAGACCAAATAAAAGCAAGCAAACAACATAACAAATGTATGGCTCGGGAAAACAAGGTGAGTCTTCTGACTCACCACAAACTACACTTAGTGCAGTCAAAAACCATAAAGGCTTTTCTGCATATTGTGGTAATTTTCCATTAGATGGAGCAAAATTTGCTTCTCATTGGACATGGCTGGTGTTTTGTATTAACTTTGGTTAACAATTGTTTTTGGAAGATTTTGGAGAAGTGTGGTTTCACAAAGATTTCTCATTCGCTTGCGTGTTGAAGTCAACCATATAGGCTCCGTATCTCCCATACAATTGCAGCAGAACTGTTGATAACGAGTGTCACGGCTCAGAAATCATGATCCAGTATGTGTGCTGCCAATTTTTAATACATATTTATACACCGCCATGTATAAAATACTTAATTCTATAATAATATAGAAACAAAATGGTCTTGAAGCCGGGAGAATATCCTAGTTTGAATCACAAAGATTTGCAGACCAAATAAAAGCAAGCAAACAACATAACAAATGCATGGCTCGGCAAAACAAAGTGGGTCTTCTGACTCCCCCAAACTACACTTAGTGCAGTCAAAAACCATAAAGGCTTTTCTGCATAGTGTGGTAATTTTCCATTAGATGGAGCAAAATTTGCTTCTCATTGGACATGGCTGGTGTTTTGTATTAACTTTGGTTAACAATTGTTTTTGGAAGATTTTGGAGAAGTGTGGTTTCACAAAGATTTCTCATTCGCTTGCGTGTTAAAGTCAACCATATAGAGCTCCGTATCTCCCATACAATTGCAGCAGAACTGTTGATAACGAGTGTCACGGCTCAGAAATCATGATCCAGTATGTGTGCTGCCAATTTCTAATACATATTTATACACCGCCGTGTATAAAATACTTGTTTCTATAATAATATAGAAACAAAATGGTCTTGAAGCCGGGAGAATATCCTAGTTAGAATCACAAAGATTTGCAGACCAAATAAAAGCAAGCAAACAACATAACAAATGCATGGCTCGGCAAAACAAGGTGAGTCTTCTGACTCACCACAAACTGCACTTAGTGCAGTCAAAAACCATAAAGGCTTTTCTGCATAGTGTGGTAATTTTCCATTAGATGGAGCAAAATTTGCTTCTCATTGGACATGGCTGGTGTTTTGTATTAACTTTGGTTAACAATTGTTTTTGGACGATTTTGGAGAAGTGTGGTTTCACAAAGATTTCTCATTCGCTTGCGTGTTGAAGTCAACCATATAGAGCTCCGTATCTCCCATACAATTGCAGCAGAACTGTTGATAACGAGTGTCACGGCTCAGAAATCATGATCCAGTATGTGTGCTGCCAATTTTTAATACATATTTATACACCGCCATGTATAAAATACTTGTTTCTATAATAGTATAGAAACCAAATGGTCTTGAAGCCGGGAGAATATCCTAGTTAGAATCACAAAGATTTGCAGACCAAATAAAAGCAAGCAAACAACATAACAAATGCATGGCTCGGCAAAACAAGGTGAGTCTTCTGACTCACCACAAACTACACTTAGTGCAGTCAAAAACCATAAAGGCTTTTCTGCATAGTGTGGTAATTTTCCATTAGATGGAGCAAAATTTGCTTCTCATTGGACATGGCTGGTGTTTTGTATTAACTTTGGTTAACAATTGTTTTTGGAAGATTTTGGAGAAGTGTGGTTTCACAAAGATTTCTCATTCGCTTGCGTGTTGAAATCAACCATATAGGCTCCGTATCTCCCATACAATTGCAGCAGAACTGTTGATAACGAGTGTCACGGCTCAGAAATCATGATCCATTATGTGTGCTGCCAATTTTTAATACATATTTATACACCGCCATGTATAAAATACTTAATTCTATAATAATATAGAAACAAAATGGTCTTGAAGCCGGGAGAATATCCTAGTTAGAATCACAAAGAGTTGCAGACCAAATAAAAGCAAGCAAACAACATAACAAATGCATGGCTCGGCAAAACAAGGTGAGTCTTCTGACTCACCACAAACTACACTTAGTGCAGTCAAAAACCATAAAGGCTTTTCTGCATAGTGTGGTAATTTTCCATTAGATGGAGCAAAATTTGCTTCTCATTGGACATGGCTGGTGTTTTGTATTAACTTTGGTTAACAATTGTTTTTGGAAGATTTTGGAGAAGTGTGGTTTCACAAAGATTTTTCATTCGCTTGCGTGTTGAAGTCAACCATATAGTGCTCCGTATCTCCCATACAATTGCAGCAGAACTGTTGATAACGAGTGTCACGGCTCAGAAATCATGATCCAGTATGTGTGCTGCCAATTTTTAATACATATTTATACACCGCCATGTATAAAATACTTGTTTCTATAATAATATAGAAACAAAATGGTCTTGAAGCCGGGAGAATATCCTAGTTAGAATCACAAAGATTTGCAGACCAAATAAAAGCAAGCAAACAACATAACAAATGCATGGCTCGGCAAAACAAGGTGAGTCTTCTGACTCACCACAAACTACACTTAGTGCAGTCAAAAACCATAAAGGCTTTTCTGCATAGTGTGGTAATTTTCCATTAGATGGAGCAAAATTTGCTTCTCATTGGACATGGCTGGTGTTTTGTATTAACTTTGGTTAACAATTGTTTTTGGAAGATTTTGGAGAAGTGTGGTTTCACAAAGATTTCTCATTCGCTTGCGTGTTTAAGTCAACCATATAGAGCTCCGTATCTCCCATACAATTGCAGCAGAACTGTTGATAACGAGTGTCACGGCTCAGAAATCATGATCCAGTATGTGTGCTGCCAATTTTTAATACATATTTATACACCGCCATGTATAAAATACTTGTTTCTATAATAATATAGAAACAAAATGGTCTTGAAGCCGGGAGAATATCCTAGTTAGAATCACAAAGATTTGCAGACCAAATAAAAGCAAGCAAACATCATAACAAATGTATGGCTCGGGAAAACAAGGTGAGTCTTCTGACTCACCACAAACTACACTTAGTGCAGTCAAAAACCATAAAGGCTTTTCTGCATATTGTGGTAATTTTCCATTAGATGGAGCAAAATTTGCTTCTCATTGGACATGGCTGGTGTTTTGTATTAACTTTGGTTAACAATTGTTTTTGGAAGATTTTGGAGAAGTGTGGTTTCACAAAGATTTCTCATTCGCTTGCGTGTTGAAGTCAACCATATAGGCTCCGTATCTCCCATACAATTGCAGCAGAACTGTTGATAACGAGTGTCACGGCTCAGAAATCATGATCCAGTATGTGTGCTGCCAATTTTTAATACATATTTATACACCGCCATGTATAAAATACTTAATTCTATAATAATATAGAAACAAAATGGTCTTGAAGCCGGGAGAATATCCTAGTTTGAATCACAAAGATTTGCAGACCAAATAAAAGCAAGCAAACAACATAACAAATGCATGGCTCGGCAAAACAAAGTGGGTCTTCTGACTCCCCCAAACTACACTTAGTGCAGTCAAAAACCATAAAGGCTTTTCTGCATAGTGTGGTAATTTTCCATTAGATGGAGCAAAATTTGCTTCTCATTGGACATGGCTGGTGTTTTGTATTAACTTTGGTTAACAATTGTTTTTGGAAGATTTTGGAGAAGTGTGGTTTCACAAAGATTTCTCATTCGCTTGCGTGTTGAAGTCAACCATATAGAGCTCCGTATCTCCCATACAATTGCAGCAGAACTGTTGATAACGAGTGTCACGGCTCAGAAATCATGATCCAGTATGTGTGCTGCCAATTTCTAATACATATTTATACACCGCCATGTATAAAATACTTGTTTCTATAATAATATAGAAACAAAATGGTCTTGAAGCCGGGAGAATATCCTAGTTAGAATCACAAAGATTTGCAGACCAAATAAAAGCAAGCAAACAACATAACAAATGCATGGCTCGGCAAAACAAGGTGAGTCTTCTGACTCACCACAAACTGCACTTAGTGCAGTCAAAAACCATAAAGGCTTTTCTGCATAGTGTGGTAATTTTCCATTAGATGGAGCAAAATTTGCTTCTCATTGGACATGGCTGGTGTTTTGTATTAACTTTGGTTAACAATTGTTTTTGGACGATTTTGGAGAAGTGTGGTTTCACAAAGATTTCTCATTCGCTTGCGTGTTGAAGTCAACCATATAGAGCTCCGTATCTCCCATACAATTGCAGCAGAACTGTTGATAACGAGTGTCACGGCTCAGAAATCATGATCCAGTATGTGTGCTGCCAATTTTTAATACATATTTATACACCGCCATGTATAAAATACTTGTTTCTATAATAATATAGAAACCAAATGGTCTTGAAGCCGGGAGAATATCCTAGTTAGAATCACAAAGATTTGCAGACCAAATAAAAGCAAGCAAACAACATAACAAATGCATGGCTCGGCAAAACAAGGTGAGTCTTCTGACTCACCACAAACTACACTTAGTGCAGTCAAAAACCATAAAGGCTTTTCTGCATAGTGTGGTAATTTTCCATTAGATGGAGCAAAATTTGCTTCTCATTGGACATGGCTGGTGTTTTGTATTAACTTTGGTTAACAATTGTTTTTGGAAGATTTTGGAGAAGTGTGGTTTCACAAAGATTTCTCATTCGCTTGCGTGTTGAAATCAACCATATAGGCTCCGTATCTCCCATACAATTGCAGCAGAACTGTTGATAACGAGTGTCACGGCTCAGAAATCATGATCCAGTATGTGTGCTGCCAATTTTTAATACATATTTATACACCGCCATGTATAAAATACTTAATTCTATAATAATATAGAAACAAAATGGTCTTGAAGCCGGGAGAATATCCTAGTTAGAATCACAAAGAGTTGCAGACCAAATAAAAGCAAGCAAACAACATAACAAATGCATGGCTCGGCAAAACAAGGTGAGTCTTCTGACTCACCACAAACTACACTTAGTGCAGTCAAAAACCATAAAGGCTTTTCTGCATAGTGTGGTAATTTTCCATTAGATGGAGCAAAATTTGCTTCTCATTGGACATGGCTGGTGTTTTGTATTAACTTTGGTTAACAATTGTTTTTGGAAGATTTTGGAGAAGTGTGGTTTCACAAAGATTTCTCATTCGCTTGCGTGTTGAAATCAACCATATAGGCTCCGTATCTCCCATACAATTGCAGCAGAACTGTTGATAACGAGTGTCACGGCTCAGAAATCATGATCCAGTATGTGTGCTGCCAATTTTTAATACATATTTATACACCGCCATGTATAAAATACTTAATTCTATAATAATATAGAAACAAAATGGTCTTGAAGCCGGGAGAATATCCTAGTTAGAATCACAAAGATTTGCAGACCAAATAAAAGCAAGCAAACAACATAACAAATGCATGGCTCGGCAAAACAAGGTGAGTCTTCTGACTCACCACAAACTGCACTTAGTGCAGTCAAAAACCATAAAGGCTTTTCTGCATAGTGTGGTAATTTTCCATTAGATGGAGCAAAATTTGCTTCTCATTGGACATGGCTGGTGTTTTGTATTAACTTTGGTTAACAATTGTTTTTGGACGATTTTGGAGAAGTGTGGTTTCACAAAGATTTCTCATTCGCTTGCGTGTTGAAGTCAACCATATAGAGCTCCGTATCTCCCATACAATTGCAGCAGAACTGTTGATAACGAGTGTCACGGCTCAGAAATCATGATCCAGTATGTGTGCTGCCAATTTTTAATACATATTTATACACCGCCATGTATAAAATACTTGTTTCTATAATAATATAGAAACCAAATGGTCTTGAAGCCGGGAGAATATCCTAGTTAGAATCACAAAGATTTGCAGACCAAATAAAAGCAAGCAAACAACATAACAAATGCATGGCTCGGCAAAACAAGGTGAGTCTTCTGACTCACCACAAACTACACTTAGTGCAGTCAAAAACCATAAAGGCTTTTCTGCATAGTGTGGTAATTTTCCATTAGATGGAGCAAAATTTGCTTCTCATTGGACATGGCTGGTGTTTTGTATTAACTTTGGTTAACAATTGTTTTTGGAAGATTTTGGAGAAGTGTGGTTTCACAAAGATTTCTCATTCGCTTGCGTGTTGAAATCAACCATATAGGCTCCGTATCTCCCATACAATTGCAGCAGAACTGTTGATAACGAGTGTCACGGCTCAGAAATCATGATCCAGTATGTGTGCTGCCAATTTTTAATACATATTTATACACCGCCATGTATAAAATACTTAATTCTATAATAATATAGAAACAAAATGGTCTTGAAGCCGGGAGAATATCCTAGTTAGAATCACAAAGAGTTGCAGACCAAATAAAAGCAAGCAAACAACATAACAAATGCATGGCTCGGCAAAACAAGGTGAGTCTTCTGACTCACCACAAACTACACTTAGTGCAGTCAAAAACCATAAAGGCATTTCTGCATAGTGTGGTAATTTTCCATTAGATGGAGCAAAATTTGCTTCTCATTGGACATGGCTGGTGTTTTGTATTAACTTTGGTTAACAATTGTTTTTGGAAGATTTTGGAGAAGTGTGGTTTCACAAAGATTTTTCATTCGCTTGCGTGTTGAAGTCAACCATATAGAGCTCCGTATCTCCCATACAATTGCAGCAGAACTGTTGATAACGAGTGTCACGGCTCAGAAATCATGATCCAGTATGTGTGCTGCCAATTTTTAATACATATTTATACACCGCCATGTATAAAATACTTGTTTCTATAATAATATAGAAACAAAATGGTCTTGAAGCCGGGAGAATATCCTAGTTAGAATCACAAAGATTTGCAGACCAAATAAAAGCAAGCAAACAACATAACAAATGCATGGCTCGGCAAAACAAGGTGAGTCTTCTGACTCACCACAAACTACTCTTAGTGCAGTCAAAAACCATAAAGGCTTTTCTGCATAGTGTGGTAATTTTCCATTAGATGGAGCGAAATTTGCTTCTCATTGGACATGGCTGGTGTTTTGTATTAACTTTGGTTAACAATTGTTTTTGGAAGATTTTGGAGAAGTGTGGTTTCACAAAGATTTCTCATTCGCTTGCGTGTTGAAATCAACCATATAGGCTCCGTATCTCCCATACAATTGCAGCAGAACTGTTGATAACGAGTGTCACGGCTCAGAAATCATGATCCAGTATGTGTGCTGCCAATTTTTAATACATATTTATACACCGCCATGTATAAAATACTTAATTCTATAATAATATAGAAACAAAATGGTCTTGAAGCCGGGAGAATATCCTAGTTAGAATCACAAAGAGTTGCAGACCAAATAAAAGCAAGCAAACAACATAACAAATGCATGGCTCGGCAAAACAAGGTGAGTCTTCTGACTCACCACAAACTACACTTAGTGCAGTCAAAAACCATAAAGGCTTTTCTGCATAGTGTGGTAATTTTCCATTAGATGGAGCAAAATTAGCTTCTCATTGGACATGGCTGGTGTTTTGTATTAACTTTGGTTAACAATTGTTTTTGGAAGATTTTGGAGAAGTGTGGTTTCACAAAGATTTTTCATTCGCTTGCGTGTTGAAGTCAACCATATAGAGCTCCGTATCTCCCATACAATTGCAGCAGAACTGTTGATAACGAGTGTCACGGCTCAGAAATCATGATCCAGTATGTGTGCTGCCAATTTTTAATACATATTTATACACCGCCATGTATAAAATACTTGTTTCTATAATAATATAGAAACAAAATGGTCTTGAAGCCGGGAGAATATCCAGTTAGAATCACAAAGATTTGCAGACCTAATAAAAGCAACCAAACAACATAACAAATGCATGGCTCGACAAAACAAGGTGAGTCTTCTGACTCACCACAAACTACACTTAGTGCAGTCAAAAACCATAGAGGCTTTTCTGCATAGTGTGGTAATTTTCCATTAGATGGAGCAAAATTTGCTTCTCATTGGACATGGCTGGTGTTTTGTATTAACTTTGGTTAACAATTGTTTTTGGAAGATTTTGGAGAAGTGTGGTTTCACAAAGATTTCTCATTCGCTTGCGTGTTGAAGTCATCCATATAGAGCTCCGTATCTCCCATACAATTGCAGCAGAACTGTTGATAACGAGTGTCACGGCTCAGAAATCATGATCCAGTATGTGTGCTGCCAATTTCTAATACATATTTATACACCGCCATGTATAAAATACTTGTTTCTATAATAATATAGAAACAAAATGGTCTTGAAGCCGGGAGAATATCCTAGTTAGAATCACAAAGATTTGCAGACCAAATAAAAGCAAGCAAACAACATAACAAATGCATGGCTCGGCAAAACAAGGTGAGTCTTCTGACTCACCACAAACTACACTTAGTGCAGTCAAAAACCATAAAGGCTTTTCTGCATAGTGTGGTAATTTTCCATTAGATGGAGCAAAATTTGCTTCTCATTGGACATGGCTGGTGTTTTGTATTAACTTTGGTTAACAATTGTTTTTGGAAGATTTTGGAGAAGTGTGGTTTCACAAAGATTTCTCATTCGCTTGCGTGTTGAAATCAACCATATAGGCTCCGTATCTCCCATACAATTGCAGCAGAACTGTTGATAACGAGTGTCACGGCTCAGAAATCATGATCCAGTATGTGTGCTGCCAATTTTTAATACATATTTATACACCGCCATGTATAAAATACTTAATTCTATAATAATATAGAAACAAAATGGTCTTGAAGCCGGGAGAATATCCTAGTTAGAATCACAAAGAGTTGCAGACCAAATAAAAGCAAGCAAACAACATAACAAATGCATGGCTCGGCAAAACAAGGTGAGTCTTCTGACTCACCACAAACTACACTTAGTGCAGTCAAAAACCATAAAGGCTTTTCTGCATAGTGTGGTAATTTTCCATTAGATGGAGCAAAATTTGCTTCTCATTGGACATGGCTGGTGTTTTGTATTAACTTTGGTTAACAATTGTTTTTGGAAGATTTTGGAGAAGTGTGGTTTCACAAAGATTTCTCATTCGCTTGCGTGTTGAAATCAACCATATAGGCTCCGTATCTCCCATACAATTGCAGCAGAACTGTTGATAACGAGTGTCACGGCTCAGAAATCATGATCCAGTATGTGTGCTGCCAATTTTTAATACATATTTATACACCGCCATGTATAAAATACTTAATTCTATAATAATATAGAAACAAAATGGTCTTGAAGCCGGGAGAATATCCTAGTTAGAATCACAAAGAGTTGCAGACCAAATAAAAGCAAGCAAACAACATAACAAATGCATGGCTCGGCAAAACAAGGTAAGTCTTCTGACTCACCACAAACTACACTTAGTGCAGTCAAAAACCATAAAGGCTTTTCTGCATAGTGTGGTAATTTTCCATTAGATGGAGCAAAATTAGCTTCTCATTGGACATGGCTGGTGTTTTGTATTAACTTTGGTTAACAATTGTTTTTGGAAGATTTTGGAGAAGTGTGGTTTCACAAAGATTTTTCATTCGCTTGCGTGTTGAAGTCAACCATATAGAGCTCCGTATCTCCCATACAATTGCAGCAGAACTGTTGATAACGAGTGTCACGGCTCAGAAATCATGATCCAGTATGTGTGCTGCCAATTTTTAATACATATTTATACACCGCCATGTATAAAATACTTGTTTCTATAATAATATAGAAACAAAATGGTCTTGAAGCCGGGAGAATATCCAGTTAGAATCACAAAGATTTGCAGACCTAATAAAAGCAAGCAAACAACATAACAAATGCATGGCTCGGCAAAACAAGGTGAGTCTTCTGACTCACCACAAACTACACTTAGTGCAGTCAAAAACCATAGAGGCTTTTCTGCATAGTGTGGTAATTTTCCATTAGATGGAGCAAAATTTGCTTCTCATTGGACATGGCTGGTGTTTTGTATTAACTTTGGTTAACAATTGTTTTTGGAAGATTTTGGAGAAGTGTGGTTTCACAAAGATTTCTCATTCGCTTGCGTGTTGAAGTCAACCATATAGAGCTCCGTATCTCCCATGCAATTGCGGCAGAACTGTTGATAACGAGTGTCACGGCTCAGAAATCATGATCCAGTATGTGTGCTGCCAATTTTTAATACATATTTATACACCGCCATGTATAAAATACTTGTTCCTATAATAACATAGAAACAAAATGGTCTTGAAGCCTGGAGAATATCCTAGTTAGAATCGCAAAGATTTGCAGACCAAATAAAAGCAAGCAAACAACATAACAAATGCATGGCTCGGCAAAACAAGGTGAGTCTTCTGACTCGCCACAAACTACACTTAGTGCAGTCAAAAACCATAAAGGCTTTTCTGCATAGTGTGGTAATTTTCCATTAGATGGAGCAAAATTTGCTTCTCATTGGACATGGCTGGTGTTTTGTATTAACTTTGGTTAACAATTGTTTTTGGAAGATTTTGGAGAAGTGTGGTTTCACAAAGATTTCGCATTCGCTTGCGTGTTGAAGTCAACCATATAGAGCTCCGTATCTCCCATACAATTGCAGCAGAACTGTTGATAACGAGTGTCACGGCTCAGAAATCATGATCCAGTATGTGTGCTGCCAATTTTTAATACATATTTATACACCGCCATGTATAAAATACTTGTTTCTATAATAATATTGAAACAAAATGGTCTTGAAGCCGGGAGAACATCCTAGTTAGAATCACAAAGATTTGCAGACCAAATAAAAGCAAGCAAACAACATAACAAATGCATGGCTCGGCAAAACAAGGTGAGTCTTCTGACTCACCACAAACTACACTTAGTGCAGTCAAAAACCATAAAGGCTTTTCTGCATAGTGTGGTAATTTTCCATTAGATGGAGCAAAATTTGCTTCTCATTGGACATGGCTGGTGTTTTGTATTAACTTTGGTTAACAATTGTTTTTGGAAGATTTTGGAGAAGTGTGGTTTCACAAAGATTTCTCATTCGCTTGCGTGTTGGAGTCAACCATATAGAGCTCCGTATCTCCCATACAATTGCAGCAGAACTGTTGATAACGAGTGTCACGGCTCAGAAATCATGATCCAGTATGTGTGCTGCCAATTTTTAATACATATTTATACACCGCCATGTATAAAATACTTAATTCTATAATAATATAGAAACAAAATGGTCTTGAAGCCGGGAGAATATCCTAGTTAGAATCACAAAGATTTGCAGACCAAATAAAAGCAAGCAAACAATATAACAAATGCATGGCTCAGCAAAACAAAGTGGGTCTTCTGACTCACCACAAACTACACTTAGTGCAGGCAAAAACCATAAAGGCTTTTCTGCATAGTGTGGTAATTTTCCATTAGATGGAGCAAAATTTGCTTCTCATTGGACATGGCTGGTGTTTTGTATTAACTTTGGTTAACAATTGTTTTTGGAAGATTTTGGAGAAGTGTGGTTTCACAAAGATTTCTCATTCGCTTGCGTGTTGAAGTCAACCATATAGAGCTCCGTATCTCCCATACAATTGCAGCAGAACTGTTGATAACGAGTGTCACGGCTCAGAAATCATGATCCAGTATGTGTGCTGCCAATTTTTAATACATATTTATACACTATAATAATATAGAAACAAAATGGTCTTGAAGCCGGGAGAATATCCTAGTTAGAATCACAAAGATTTGCAGACCAAATAAAAGCAAGCAAACAACATAACAAATGCATGGCTCGGCAAAACAAAGTGGGTCTTCTGACTCACCACAAACTACACTTAGTGCAGTCAAAAACCATAAAGGATTTTCTGCATAGTGTGGTAATTTTCCATTAGATGGAGCAAAATTTGCTTCTCATTGGACATGGCTGGTGTTTTGTATTAACTTTGGTTAACAATTGTTTTTGGAAGATTTTGGAGAAGTGTGGTTTCACAAAGATTTCTCATTCGCTTGCGTGTTGAAGTCAACCCTAAAGAGCTCCGTATCTCCCATACAATTGCAGCAGAACTGTTGATAACGAGTGTCACGGATCAGAAATCATGATCCAGTATGTGTGCTGCCAATTTTTAATACATATTTATACACCGCCATGAATAAAATACTTGTTTCTATAATTATATAGAAACAAAATGGTCTTGAAGCCGGGAGAATATCCTAGTTAGAATCACAAAGATTTGAAGACCAAATAAAAGCAAGCAAACAACGTAACAAATGCATGGCTCGGCAAAACAAGGTGAGTCTTCTGACTCGCCGCAAACTATACTTAGTGCAGTCAAAAACCATAAAGGCTTTTCTGCATAGTGTGGTAATTTTCCATTAGATGGAGCAAAATTTGCTTATCATTGGACATGGCTGGTGTTTTGTATTAACTTTGGTTAACAATTGTTTTTGGAAGATTTTGGAGAAGTGTGGTTTCACAAAGATTTCTCATTCGCTTGCGTGTTGAAGTCAACCATATAGAGCTCAGTATCTCCCATACAATTGCAGCAGAACTGTTGATAATGAGTGTCACGGCTCAGAAATCGTGATCCAGTATGTGTGCTGCCAATTTTTAATACATATTTATACACCGCCATGTATAAAATACTTGTGTCTATAATAATATAGAAACAAAATGGTCTTGAAGCCGGGAGAATATCCTAGTTAGAATCACAAAGATTTGCAGACCAAATAGAAAGAGACCAAAGATTTCTCATTCGCTTGCGTGTTGAAGTCAACCATATAGAGCTCCGTATCGCCCATACAATTGCAGCAGAACTGTTGATAACGAGTGTCACGGCTCAGAAATCATGATCCAGTATGTGTGCTGCCAATTTTTAATACATATTTATACACCGCCATGTATAAAATACTTGTTTCTATAATAATATAGAAACAAAATGGTCTTGAAGCCGGGAGAATATCCTAGTTAGAATCACAAAGATTTGCAGACCAAATAAAAGCAAGCAAACAACATAACAAATGTATGGCTCGGCAAAACAAGGTGAGTCTTCTGACTCACCACAAACTACACTTAGTGCAGTCAAAAACCATAAAGGCTTTTCTGCATAGTGTGGTAATTTTCCATTAGATGGAGCAAAATTTGCTTCTCATTGGACATGGTTGGTGTTTTGTATTAACTTTGGTTAACAATTGTTTTTGGAAGATTTTGGAGAAGTGTGGTTTCACAAAGATTTCTCATTCAATTGCGTGTTGAAGTCAACCATATAGAGCTCCGTATCTCCCATACAATTGCAGCAGAACTGTTGATAACGAGTGTCACGGCTCAGAAATCATGATCCAGTATGTGTGCTGCCAATTTCTAATACATATTTATACACCGCCATGTATAAAATACTTGTTTCTATAATAATATAGAAACAAAATGGTCTTGAAGCCGGGAGAATATCCTAGTTAGAATCACAAAGATTTGCAGACCTAATAAAAGCAAGCAAACAACATAACAAATGCATGGCTCGGCAAAACAAGGTGAGTCTTCTGACTCACCACAAACTACACTTAGTGCAGTCAAAAACCATAGAGGCTTTTCTGCATAGTGTGGTAATTTTCCATTAGATGGAGCAAAATTTGCTTCTCATTGGACATGGCTGGTGTTTTGTATTAACTTTGGTTAACAATTGTTTTTGGAAGATTTTGGAGAAGTGTGGTTTCACAAAGATTTCTCATTCGCTTGCGTGTTGAATTCAACCATATAGAGCTCCGTATCTCCCATGCAATTGCGGCAGAACTGTTGATAACGAGTGTCACGGCTCAGAAATCATGATCCAGTATGTGTGCTGCAAATTTTTAATACATATTTATACACCGCTATGTATAAAATACTTGTTCCTATAATAACATAGAAACAAAATGGTCTTGAAGCCTGGAGAATATCCTAGTTAGAATCGCAAAGATTTGCAGACCAAATAAAAGCAAGCAAACAACATAACAAATGCATGGCTCGGCAAAACAAGGTGAGTCTTCTGACTCGCCACAAACTACACTTAGTGCAGTCAAAAACCATAAAGGCTTTTCTGCATAGTGTGGTAATTTTCCATTAGATGGAGCAAAATTTGCTTCTCATTGGACATGGCTGGTGTTTTGTATTAACTTTGGTTAACAATTGTTTTTGGAAGATTTTGGAGAAGTGTGGGTTCACAAAGATTTCTCATTCGCTTGCGTGTTGAAGTCAACCATATAGAGCTCCGTATCTCCCATACAATTGCAGCAGAACTGTTGATAACGAGTGTCACGGCTCAGAAATCATGATCCAGTATGTGTGCTGCCAATTTTTAATACATATTTATACACCGACATGTATAAAATACTTGTTTCTATAATAATATAGAAACAAAATGGTCTTGAAGCCGGGAGAATATCCTAGTTAGAATCACAAAGATTTGCAGACCAAATAAAAGCAAGCAAACAACATAACAAATGCATGGCTCGTCAAAACAAGGTGAGTCTTCTGACTCACCACAAACTGCACTTAGTGCAGTCAAAAACCATAAAGGCTTTTCTGCATAGTGTGGTAATTTTCCATTAGATGGAGCAAAATTTGCTTCTCATTGGACATGGCTGGTGTTTTGTATTAACTTTGGTTAACAATTGTTTTTGGAAGATTTTGGAGAAGTGTGGTTTCACAAAGATTTCTCATTCGCTTGCGTGTTGAAGTCAACCATATAGAGCTCCGTATCTCCCATACAGCAGAACTGTTGATAACGAGTGTCACGGCTCAGAAATCATGATCCAGTATGAGTGCTGCCAATTTTTAATACATATTTATACACCGCAATGTATAAAATACTTGTTTCTATAATAATATAGAAACCAAATGGTCTTGAAGCCGGGAGAATATCCTAGTTAGAATCACAAAGATTTGCAGACCAAATAAAAGCAAGCAAACAACATAACAAATGCATGGCTCGGCAAAACAAGGTGAGTCTTCTGACTCACCACAAACTACACTTAGTGCAGTCAAAAACCATAAAGGCTTTTCTGCATAGTGTGGTAATTTTCCATTAGATGGAGCAAAATTTGCTTCTCATTGGACATGGCTGGTGTTTTGTATTAACTTTGGTTAACAATTGTTTTTGGAAGATTTTGGAGAAGTGTGGTTTCACAAAGATTTCTCATTCGCTTGCGTGTTGAAATCAACCATATAGGCTCCGTATCTCCCATACAATTGCAGCAGAACTGTTGATAACGAGTGTCACGGCTCAGAAATCATGATCCAGTTTGTGTGCTGCCAATTTTTAATACATATTTATACACCGCCATGTATAAAATATTTAATTCTATAATAATATAGAAACAAAATGGTCTTGAAGCCGGGAGAATATCCTAGTTAGAATCACAAAGAGTTGCAGACCAAATAAAAGCAAGCAAACAACATAACAAATGCATGGCTCGGCAAAACAAGGTGAGTCTTCTGACTCACCACAAACTACACTTAGTGCAGTCAAAAACCATAAAGGCTTTTCTGCATAGTGTGGTAATTTTCCATTAGATGGAGCAAAATTTGCTTCTCATTGGACATGGCTGGTGTTTTGTATTAACTTTGGTTAACAATTGTTTTTGGAAGATTTTGGAGAAGTGTGGTTTCACAAAGATTTCTCATTCGCTTGCGTGTTTAAGTCAACCATATAGAGCTCCGTATCTCCCATACAATTGCAGCAGAACTGTTGATAACGAGTGTCACGGCTCAGAAATCATGATCCAGTATGTGTGCTGCCAATTTTTAATACATATTTATACACCGCCATGTATAAAATACTTGTTTCTATAATAATATAGAAACAAAATGGTCTTGAAGCCGGGAGAATATCCTAGTTAGAATCACAAAGATTTGCAGACCAAATAAAAGCAAGCAAACAACATAACAAATGTATGGCTCGGGAAAACAAGGTGAGTCTTCTGACTCACCACAAACTACACTTAGTGCAGTCAAAAACCATAAAGGCTTTTCTGCATAGTGTGGTAATTTTCCATTAGATGGAGCAAAATTTGCTTCTCATTGGACATGGCTGGTGTTTTGTATTAACTTTGGTTAACAATTGTTTTTGGAAGATTTTGGAGAAGTGTGGTTTCACAAAGATTTCTCATTCGCTTGCGTGTCGAAGTCAACCATATAGGCTCCGTATCTCCCATACAATTGCAGCAGAACTGTTGATAACGAGTGTCACGGCTCAGAAATCATGATCCAGTATGTGTGCTGCCAATTTTTAATACATATTTATACACCGCCATGTATAAAATACTTAATTCTATAATAATATAGAAACAAAATGGTCTTGAAGCCGGGAGAATATCCTAGTTTGAATCACAAAGATTTGCAGACCAAATAAAAGCAAGCAAACAACATAACAAATGCATGGCTCGGCAAAACAAAGTGGGTCTTCTGACTCACCCAAACTACACTTAGTGCAGTCAAAAACCATAAAGGCTTTTCTGCATAGTGTGGTAATTTTCCATTAGATGGAGCAAAATTTGCTTCTCATTGGACATGGCTGGTGTTTTGTATTAACTTTGGTTAACAATTGTTTTTGGAAGATTTTGGAGAAGTGTGGTTTCACAAAGATTTCTCATTCGCTTGCGTGTTGAAGTCAACCATATAGAGCTCCGTATCTCCCATACAATTGCAGCAGAACTGTTGATAACGAGTGTCACGGCTCAGAAATCATGATCCAGTATGTGTGCTGCCAATTTCTAATACATATTTATACACCGCCATGTATAAAATACTTGTTTCTATAATAATATAGAAACAAAATGGTCTTGAAGCCGGGAGAATATCCTAGTTAGAATCACAAAGATTTGCAGACCAAATAAAAGCAAGCAAACAACATAACAAATGCATGGCTCGGCAAAACAAGGTGAGTCTTCTGACTCACCACAAACTGCACTTAGTGCAGTCAAAAACCATAAAGGCTTTTCTGCATAGTGTGGTAATTTTCCATTAGATGGAGCAAAATTTGCTTCTCATTGGACATGGCTGGTGTTTTGTATTAACTTTGGTTAACAATTGTTTTTGGAAGATTTTGGAGAAGTGTGGTTTCACAAAGATTTATCATTCGCTTGCGTGTTGAAGTCAACCATATAGAGCTCCGTATCTCCCATACAGCAGAACTGTTGATAACGAGTGTCACGGCTCAGAAATCATGATCCAGTATGAGTGCTGCCAATTTTTAATACATATTTATACACCGCAATGTATAAAATACTTGTTTCTATAATAATATAGAAACCAAATGGTCTTGAAGCCGGGAGAATATCCTAGTTAGAATCACAAAGATTTGCAGACCAAATAAAAGCAAGCAAACAACATAACAAATGCATGGCTCGGCAAAACAAGGTGAGTCTTCTGACTCACCACAAACTACACTTAGTGCAGTCAAAAACCATAAAGGCTTTTCTGCATAGTGTGGTAATTTTCCATTAGATGGAGTGAAATTTGCTTCTCATTGGACATGGCTGGTGTTTTGTATTAACTTTGGTTAACAATTGTTTTTGGAAGATTTTGGAGAAGTGTGGTTTCACAAAGATTTCTCATTCGCTTGCGTGTTGAAATCAACCATATAGGCTCCGTATCTCCCATACAATTGCAGCAGAACTGTTGATAACGAGTGTCACGGCTCAGAAATCATGATCCAGTATGTGTGCTGCCAATTTTTAATACATATTTATACACCGCCATGTATAAAATATTTAATTCTATAATAATATAGAAACAAAATGGTCTTGAAGCCGGGAGAATATCCTAGTTAGAATCACAAAGAGTTGCAGACCAAATAAAAGCAAGCAAACAACATAACAAATGCATGGCTCTGCAAAACAAGGTGAGTCTTCTGACTCACCACAAACTACACTTAGTGCAGTCAAAAACCATAAAGGCTTTTCTGCATAGTGTGGTAATTTTCCATTAGATGGAGCAAAATTTGCTTCCCATTGGACATGGCTGGTGTTTTGTATTAACTTTGGTTAACAATTGTTTTTGGAAGATTTTGCAGAAGTGTGGTTTCACAAAGATTTTTCATTCGCTTGCGTGTTGACGTCAACCATATAGAGCTCCGTATCTCCGTAAATCATGATCCAGTATGTGTGCTGCCAATTTTTAATACATATTTATACACCGCCATGTATAAAATACTTAATTCTATAATAATATAGAAACAAAATGGTCTTGAAGCCGGGAGAATATCCTAGTTAGAATCACAAAGATTTGCAGACCTAATAAAAGCAAGCAAACAACATAACAAATGCATGGCTCGGCAAAACAAGGTGAGTCTTCTGACTCACCACAAACTACACTTAGTGCAGTCAAAAACCATAGAGGCTTTTCTGCATAGTGTGGTAATTTTCCATTAGATGGAGCAAAATTTGCTTCTCATTGGACATGGCTGGTGTTTTGTATTAACTTTGGTTAACAATTGTTTTTGGAAGATTTTGGAGAAGTGTGGTTTCACAAAGATTTCTCATTCGCTTGCGTGTTGAATTCAACCATATAGAGCTCCGTATCTCCCATGCAATTGCGGCAGAACTGTTGATAACGAGTGTCACGGCTCAGAAATCATGATCCAGTATGTGTGCTGCAAATTTTTAATACATATTTATACACCGCTATGTATAAAATACTTGTTCCTATAATAACATAGAAACAAAATGGTCTTGAAGCCTGGAGAATATCCTAGTTAGAATCGCAAAGATTTGCAGACCAAATAAAAGCAAGCAAACAACATAACAAATGCATGGCTCGGCAAAACAAGGTGAGTCTTCTGACTCGCGACAAACTACACTTAGTGCAGTCAAAAACCATAAAGGCTTTTCTGCATAGTGTGGTAATTTTCCATTAGATGGAGCAAAATTTGCTTCTCATTGGACATGGCTGGTGTTTTGTATTAACTTTGGTTAACAATTGTTTTTGGAAGATTTTGGAGAAGTGTGGGTTCACAAAGATTTCTCAATCGCTTGCGTGTTGAAGTCAACCATATAGAGCTCCGTATCTCCCATACAATTGCAGCAGAACTGTTGATAACGAGTGTCACGGCTCAGAAATCATGATCCAGTATGTGTGCTGCCAATTTTTAATACATATTTATACACCGCCATGTATAAAATACTTGTTTCTATAATAATATAGAAACAAAATGGTCTTGAAGCCGGGAGAATATCCTAGTTAGAATCACAAAGATTTGCAGACCAAATAAAAGCAAGCAAACAACATAACAAATGCATGGCTCGGCAAAACAAGGTGAGTCTTCTGACTCACCACAAACTGCACTTAGTGCAGTCAAAAACCATAAAGGCTTTTCTGCATAGTGTGGTAATTTTCCATTAGATGGAGCAAAATTTGCTTCTCATTGGACATGGCTGGTGTTTTGTATTAACTTTTGTTAACAATTGTTTTTGGAAGATTTTGGAGAAGTGTGGTTTCACAAAGATTTCTCATTCGCTTGCGTGTTGAAGTCAACCATATAGAGCTCCGTATCTCCCATACAGCAGAACTGTTGATAACGAGTGTCACGGCTCAGAAATCATGATCCAGTATGAGTGCTGCCAATTTTTAATACATATTTATACACCGCAATGTATAAAATACTTGTTTCTATAATAATATAGAAACCAAATGGTCTTGAAGCCGGGAGAATATCCTAGTTAGAATCACAAAGATTTGCAGACCAAATAAAAGCAAGCAAACAACATAACAAATGCATGGCTCGGCAAAACAAGGTGAGTCTTCTGACTCACCACAAACTACACTTAGTGCAGTCAAAAACCATAAAGGCTTTTCTGCATAGTGTGGTAATTTTCCATTAGATGGAGCAAAATTTGCTTCTCATTGGACATGGCTGGTGTTTTGTATTAACTTTGGTTAACAATTGTTTTTGGAAGATTTTGGAGAAGTGTGGTTTCACAAAGATTTCTCATTCGCTTGCGTGTTGAAATCAACCATATAGGCTCCGTATCTCCCATACAATTTCAGCAGAACTGTTAATAACGAGTGTCACGGCTCAGAAATCATGATCCAGTTTGTGTGCTGCCAATTTTTAATACATATTTATACACCGCCATGTATAAAATATTTAATTCTATAATAATATAGAAACAAAATGGTCTTGAAGCCGGGAGAATATCCTAGTTAGAATCACAAAGAGTTGCAGACCAAATAAAAGCAAGCAAACAACATAACAAATGCATGGCTCGGCAAAACAAGGTGAGTCCTCTGACTCACCACAAACTACACTTAGTGCAGTCAAAAACCATAAAGGCTTTTCTGCATAGTGTGGTAATTTTCCATTAGATGGAGCAAAATTTGCTTCTCATTGGACATGGCTGGTGTTTTGTATTAACTTTGGTTAACAATTGTTTTTGGAAGATTTTGGAGAAGTGTGGTTTCACAAAGATTTTTCATTCGCTTGCGTGTTGACGTCAACCATATAGAGCTCCGTATCTCCCATACAATTGCAGCAGAACTGTTGATAACGAGTGTCACGGCTCAGAAATCATGATCCAGTATGTGTGCTGCCAATTTTTAATACATATTTATACACCGCCATGTATAAAATACTTAATTCTATAATAATATAGAAACAAAATGGTCTTGAAGCCGGGAGAATATCCTAGTTAGAATCACAAAGATTTGCAGACCTAATAAAAGCAAGCAAACAACATAACAAATGCATGGCTCGGCAAAACAAGGTGAGTCTTCTGACTCACCACAAACTACACTTAGTGCAGTCAAAAACCATAGAGGCTTTTCTGCATAGTGTGGTAATTTTCCATTAGATGGAGCAAAATTTGCTTCTCATTGGACATGGCTGGTGTTTTGTATTAACTTTGGTTAACAATTGTTTTTGGAAGATTTTGGAGAAGTGTGGTTTCACAAAGATTTCTCATTCGCTTGCGTGTTGAATTCAACCATATAGAGCTCCGTATCTCCCATGCAATTGCGGCAGAACTGTTGATAACGAGTGTCACGGCTCAGAAATCATGATCCAGTATGTGTGCTGCAAATTTTTAATACATATTTATACACCGCTATGTATAAAATACTTGTTCCTATAATAACATAGAAACAAAATGGTCTTGAAGCCTGGAGAATATCCTAGTTAGAATCGCAAAGATTTGCAGACCAAATAAAAGCAAGCAAACAACATAACAAATGCATGGCTCGGCAAAACAAGGTGAGTCTTCTGACTCGCCACAAACTACACTTAGTGCAGTCAAAAACCATAAAGGCTTTTCTGCATAGTGTGGTAATTTTCCATTAGATGGAGCAAAATTTGCTTCTCATTGGACATGGCTGGTGTTTTGTATTAACTTTGGTTAACAATTGTTTTTGGAAGATTTTGGAGAAGTGTGGGTTCACAAAGATTTCTCATTCGCTTGCGTGTTGAAGTCAACCATATAGAGCTCCGTATCTCCCATACAATTGCAGCAGAACAGTTGATAACGAGTGTCACGGCTCAGAAATCATGATCCAGTATGTGTGCTGCCAATTTTTAATACATATTTATACACCGCCATGTATAAAATACTTGTTTCTATAATAATATAGAAACAAAATGGTCTTGAAGCCGGGAGAATATCCAGTTAGAATCACAAAGATTTGCAGACCTAATAAAAGCAAGCAAACAACATAACAAATGCATGGCTCGGCAAAACAAGGTGAGTCTTCTGACTCACCACAAACTACACTTAGTGCAGTCAAAAACCATAGAGGCTTTTCTGCATAGTGTGGTAATTTTCCATTAGATGGAGCAAAATTTGCTTCTCATTGGACATGGTTGGTGTTTTGTATTAACTTTGGTTAACAATTGTTTTTGGAAGATTTTGGAGATGTGTGGTTTCACAAGGATTTTTCATTCGCTTGCGTGTTGAAGTCAACCATATAGAGCTCCGTATCTCCCATACAATTGCAGCAGAACTGTTGATAACGAGTGTCACGGCTCAGAAATCATGATCCAGTATGTGTGCTGCCAATTTTTAATACATATTTATACACCGCCATGTATAAAATACTTGTTTCTATAATAATATAGAAACAAAATGGTCTTGAAGCCGGGAGAATATCCAGTTAGAATCACAAAGATTTGCAGACCTAATAAAAGCAAGCAAACAACATAACAAATGCATGACTCGGCAAAATAAGGTGAGTCTTCTGACTCACCACAAACTACACTTAGTGCAGTCAAAAACCGTAGAGGCTTTTCTGCATAGTGTGGTAATTTTCCATTAGATGGAGCAAAATTTGCTTCTCATTGGACATGGTTGGTGTTTTGTATTAACTTTGGTTAACAATTGTTTTTGGAAGATTTTGGAGAAGTGTGGTTTCACAAAGATTTCTCATTCGCTTGCGTGTTGAAGTCAACCATATAGAGCTCCGTATCTCCCATACAATTGCAGCAGAACTGTTGATAACGAGTGTCACGGCTCAGAAATCATGATCCAGTATGCGTGCTGCCAATTTTTAATACATATTTATACACCGCCATGTATAAAATACTTGTTTCTATAATAATATAGAAACAAAATGGTCTTGAAGCCGGGAGAATATCCTAGTTAGAATCACAAAGATTTGCAGACCAAATAAAAGCAAGCAAACAACATAACAAATGCATGGCTCGGCAAAACAAGGTGAGTCTTCTGACTCACCACAAACTACACTTAGTGCAGTCAAAAACCATAAAGGCTTTTCTGCATAGTGTGGTAATTTTCCATTAGATGGACATGGCTGGTGTTTTGTATTAACTTTGGTTAACAATTGTTTTTGGAAGATTTTGGAGAAGTGTGGTTTCACAAAGATTTCTCATTTGCTTGCGTGTTGAGGTCAACCATATAGACCTCCGTATCTCCCATACAATTGCAGCAGAACTGTTGATAACGAGTGTCACCGCTCAGAAATCATGATCCAGTATGTGTGATGCCAATTTTTAATACATATTTATACACCGCCATGTATAAAATGCTTGTTTCTATAATAATATAGAAACAAAATGGTCTTGAAGCCGGGAGAATATCCTAGTTAGAATCACAAAGATTTGGCAGACCAATTAAAAGCAAGCAAACAACATAACAAATGCATGGCTCACGAAAACAAGGTGAGTCTTCTGACTCACCACAAACTACACTTAGTGCAGTCAAAAACCATAAAGGCTTTTCTGCATAGTGTGGTAATTTTCCATTAGATGGAGCAAAATTTGCTTCTCATTGGACATGGCTGGTATTTTGTATTAACTTTGGTTAACAATTGTTTTTGGAAGATTTTGGAGAAGTGTGGTTTCACAAAGATTTCTCATTCGCTTGCGTGTTGAAGTCAACCATATAGAGCTCCGTATCTCCCATACAATTGCAGCAGAACTGTTGATACCGAGTGTCACGGCTCAGAAATCATGATCCAGTATGTGTGCTGCCAATTTTTAATACATATTTATACATCGCCATGTATAAAATACTTGTTTCTATAACAATATAGAAACAAAATGGTCTTGAAGCCGGGAGAATATCCTAGTTAGAATCACAAAGATTTGCAGACCAAATAAAAGCAAGCAAACAACATAACAAATGCATGGCTCGGCAAAACAAGGTGAGTCTTCTGACTCACCACAAACTACACTTAGAGCAGTCAAAAACCATAAAGGCTTTTCTGCATAGTGTGGTAATTTTCCATTAGATGGAGCAAAATTTGCTTCTCATTGGACATGGCTGGTGTTTTGTATTAACTTTGGTTAACAATTGTTTTTGGAAGATTTTGGTGAAGTGTGGTTTCACAAAGATTTCTCATTCGCTTGCGTGTTGAAGTCAACCATATAGAGCTCCGTATCTCCCATACAATTGCAGCAGAACTGTTGATAACGAGTGTCATGGCTCAGAAATCATGATCCAGTATGTGTGCTGCCAATTTTTAATACATATTTATACACCGCCATGTATAAAATACTTGTTTCTATAATAATATAGAAACAAAATGGTCTTGAAGCCGGGAGAATATCCTAGTTAGAATCACAAAGATTTGCAGACCAAATAAAGCAAGCAAACAACATAACAAATTCACTCACCACAAACTACACTTAGTGCAGTCAAAAACCATAAAGGCTTTTCTGCATAGTGTGGTAATTTTCCATTAGATGGAGCAAAATTTGCTTCTCATTGGACATGGCTGGTGTTTTGTATTAACTTTGGTTAACAATTGTTTTTGGAAGATTTTGGAGAAGTGTGGTTTCACAAAGATTTCTCATTCGCTTGCGTGTTGAAGTCAACCATATAGACCTCCGTATCTCCCATACAATTGCAGCAGAACTGTTGATAACGAGTGTCACGGCTCAGAAATCATGATCCAGTATGTGTGATGCCAATTTTTAATACATATTTATACACCGCCATGTATAAAATGCTTGTTTCTATAATAATATAGAAACAAAATGATCTTGAAGCCGGGAGAATATCCTAGTTAGAATCACAAAGATTTGGCAGACCAAATAAAAGCAAGCAAACAACATAACAAATGCATGGCTCAGCAAACCAAGGTGAGTCTTCTGACTCACCACAAACTACACTTAGTGCAGTCAAAAACCATAAAGGCTTTTCTGCATAGTGTGGTAATTTTCCATTAGATGGAGCAAAATTTGCTTCTCATTGGACATGGCTGGTGTTTTGTATTAACTTTGGTTAACAATTGTTTTTGGAAGATTTTGGAGAAGTGTGGTTTCACAAAGATTTCTCATTCGCTTGCGTGTTGAAGTCAACCATATAGAGCTCCGTATCTCCCATACAATTGCAGCAGAACTGTTGATAACGAGTGTCACGGCTCAGAAATCATGATCCAGTATGTGTGCTGCCAATTTTTAATACATATTTATACACCGCCATGTATAAAATACTTGTTTCTATAATAATATAGAAACAAAATGGTCTTGAAGACGGGAGAATATCCTAGTTAGAATCACAAAGATTTGCAGACCAAATAAAGCAAGCAAACAACATAACAAATTCATGGCTCGGCAAAACAAGGTGAGTCTTCTCACTCACCACAAACTACACTTAGTGCAGTCAAAAGCCATAAAGGCTTTTCTGCATAGTGTGGTAATTTTCCATTAGATGGAGCAAATTTGCTTCTCATTGGACATGGCTGGTGTTTTGTATTAACTTTGGTTAACAATTGTTTTTGGAAGATTTTGGAGAAGTGTGGTTTCACAAAGATTTCTCATTCGCTTGCGTGTTGAAGTCAACCATATAGAGCTCCGTATCTCCCATACAATTGCAGCAGAACTGTTGATAACGAGTGTCACGGCTCAGAAATCATGATCCAGTATGTGTGCTGCCAATTTTTAATACATATTTATACACCGCCATGTATAAAATACTTGTTTCTATAATAACATAGAAACAAAATGGTCTTGAAGCCGGGAGAAAATCCTAGTTAGAATCACAAAGATTTGCAGACCAAATAAAAGCAAGCAAACAACATAAAAAATGCATGGCTCGGCAAAACAAGGTGAGTCTTCTGACTCACCACAAACTGCACTTAGTGCAGTCAAAAACCATATAGGCTTTTCTCCATAGTGTGGTAATTTTCCATTAGATGGAGCAAAATTTGCTTCTCATTGAACATGGCTGGTGTTTGTATTATCTTTGGTTAACAATTGTTTTTGGAAGATTTTGGAGAAGTGTGGTTTCACAAAGATTTCTCATTCGCTTGCGAGTTGAAGTCAACCATATAGAGCTCCGTATCTCCCATACAATTGCAGCAGAACTGTTGATAACGACTGTCACGGCTCAGAAATCATGATCCAGTATGTGTGCTGCCAATTTTTAATACATATTTATACACCGCCATGTATAAAATACTTGTTTCTATAATAATATAGAAATAAAATGGTCTTGAAGCCGGGAGAATATCCTAGTTAGAATCACAAAGATTTGCAGACCAAATAAAAGCAAGCAAACAACAGAACAAATTCATGGCTCGGCAAAACAAGGTGAGTCTTCTGACTCACCACAAACTACACTTAGTGCAGTCAAAAACCATATAGGCTTTTCTGCATAGTGTGGTAATTTTCCATTAGCTGGAGTAAAATTTGCTTCTCATTGGACATGGCTGGTGTTTTGTATTAACTTTGGTTAACGATTGTTTTTGGAAGATTTTGGAGAAGTGTGGTTTCACAAAGATTTCTCATTCGCTTGCGTGTTGAAGTCAACCATATAGAGCTCCGTATCTCCCATACAATTGCAGCAGAACTGTTGATAACGAAATAAAATGGTCTTGAAGCCGGGAGAATATCCTAGTTAGAATCACAAAGATTTGCAGACCAAATAAAAGCAAGCAAACAACATAACAAATGCATGGCTCGGCAAAACAAGGTGAGTCTTCTGACTCGCCACAAACTACACTTAGTGCAGTCAAAAACCATAAAGGCTTTTCTGTATAGTGTGGTAATTTTCCATTAGATGGAGCAAAATTTGCTTCTCATTGGACATGGCTGGTGTTTTGTATTAACTTTGGTTAACAATGGTTTTTGGAAGATTTTGGAGAAGTGTGGTTTCACAAAGATTTCTCATTCGCTTGCGTGTTGAAGTCAACCATATAGAGCTCCGTATCTCCCATACAATTGCAGCAGAACTGTTGATAACGAGTGTCACGGCTCAGAAATCATGATCCAGTATGTGTGCTGCCAATTTGTAATACATATTTATACACCGCCATGTATAAAATACTTGTTTCTATAATAATATAGAAACAAAATGGTCTTGAAGCCGGGAGAATATCCTAGTTAGAATCACAAAGATTTGCAGACCAAATAAAGCAAGCAAACAACATAACAAATTCATGGCTCGGCAAAACAAGGTGAGTCTTCTCACTCACCACAAACTACACTTAGTGCAGTCAAAAGCCATAAAGGCTTTTCTGCATAGTGTGGTAATTTTCCATTAGATGGAGCAAATTTGCTTCTCATTGGACATGGCTGGTGTTTTGTATTAACTTTGGTTAACAATTGTTTTTGGAAGATTTTGGAGAAGTGTGGTTTCACAAAGATTTCTCATTCGCTTGCGTGTTGAAGTCAACCATATAGAGCTCCGTATCTCCCATACAATTGCAGCAGAACTGTTGATAACGAGTGTCACGGCTCAGAAATCATGATCCAGTATGTGTGCTGCCAATTTTTAATACATATTTATACACCGCCATGTATAAAATACTTGTTTCTATAATAACATAGAAACAAAATGGTCTTGAAGCCGGGAGAATATCCTAGTTAGAATCACAAAGATTTGCAGACCAAATAAAAGCAAGCAAACAACATAAAAAATGCATGGCTCGGCAAAACAAGGTGAGTCTTCTGACTCACCACAAACTGCACTTAGTGCAGTCAAAAACCATATAGGCTTTTCTCCATAGTGTGGTAATTTTCCATTAGATGGAGCAAAATTTGCTTCTCATTGAACATGGCTGGTGTTTGTATTATCTTTGGTTAACAATTGTTTTTGGATGATTTTGGAGAAGTGTGGTTTCACAAAGATTTCTCATTCGCTTGCGAGTTGAAGTCAACCATATAGAGCTCCGTATCTCCCATACAATTGCAGCAGAACTGTTGATAACGACTGTCACGGCTCAGAAATCATGATCCAGTATGTGTGCTGCCAATTTTTAATACATATTTATACACCGCCATGTATAAAATACTTGTTTCTATAATAATATAGAAATAAAATGGTCTTGAAGCCGGGAGAATATCCTAGTTAGAATCACAAAGATTTGCAGACCAAATAAAAGCAAGCAAACAACAGAACAAATTCATGGCTCGGCAAAACAAGGTGAGTCTTCTGACTCACCACAAACTACACTTAGTGCAGTCAAAAACCATATAGGCTTTTCTGCATAGTGTGGTAATTTTCCATTAGCTGGAGTAAAATTTGCTTCTCATTGGACATGGCTGGTGTTTTGTATTAACTTTGGTTAACGATTGTTTTTGGAAGATTTTGGAGAAGTGTGGTTTCACAAAGATTTCTCATTCGCTTGCGTGTTGAAGTCAACCATATAGAGCTCCGTATCTCCCATACAATTGCAGCAGAACTGTTGATAACGAAATAAAATGGTCTTGAAGCCGGGAGAATATCCTAGTTAGAATCACAAAGATTTGCAGACCAAATAAAAGCAAGCAAACAACATAACAAATGCATGGCTCGGCAAAACAAGGTGAGTCTTCTGACTCGCCACAAACTACACTTAGTGCAGTCAAAAACCATAAAGGCTTTTCTGTATAGTGTGGTAATTTTCCATTAGATGGAGCAAAATTTGCTTCTCATTGGACATGGCTGGTGTTTTGTATTAACTTTGGTTAACAATGGTTTTTGGAAGATTTTGGAGAAGTGTGGTTTCACAAAGATTTCTCATTCGCTTGCGTGTTGAAGTCAACCATATAGAGCTCCGTATCTCCCATACAATTGCAGCAGAACTGTTGATAACGAGTGTCACGGCTCAGAAATCATGATCCAGTATGTGTGCTGCCAATTTGTAATACATATTTATACACCGCCATGTATAAAATACTTGTTTCTATAATAATATAGAAACAAAATGGTCTTGAAGCCGGGAGAATATCCTAGTTAGAATCACAAAGATTTGCAGACCAAATAAAGCAAGCAAACAACATAACAAATTCATGGCTCGGCAAAACAAGGTGAGTCTTCTCACTCACCACAAACTACACTTAGTGCAGTCAAAAACCATAAAGGCTTTTCTGCATAGTGTGGTAATTTTCCATTAGATGGAGCAAATTTGCTTCTCATTGGACATGGCTGGTGTTTTGTATTAACTTTGGTTAACAATTGTTTTTGGAAGATTTTGGAGAAGTGTGGTTTCACAAAGATTTCTCATTCGCTTGCGTGTTCAAGTCAACCATATAGAGCTCCGTATCTCCCATACAATTGCAGCAGAACTGTTGATAACGAGTGTCACGGCTCAGAAATCATGATCCAGTATGTGTGCTGCCAATTTTTAATACATATTTATACACCGCCATGTATAAAATACTTGTTTCTATAATAACATAGAAACAAAATGGTCTTGAAGCCGGGAGAATATCCTAGTTAGAATCACAAAGATTTGCAGACCAAATAAAAGCAAGCAAACAACATAAAAAATGCATGGCTCGGCAAAACAAGGTGAGTCTTCTGACTCACCACAAACTACACTTAGTGCAGTCAAAAACCATAAAGGCTTTTCTGCATAGTGTGGTAATTTTCCATTAGATGGAGCAAAATTTGCTTCTCATTGGACATGGCTGGTGTTTTGTATTAACTTTGGTTAACAATTGTTATTGGAAGATTTTGGAGAAGTGTGGTTTCACAAAGATTTCTCATTCGCTTGCGTGTTGAAGTCAACCATATAGAGCTCCGTATCTCCCATACAATAGCAGCAGAACTGTTGATAACGAGTGTCACGGCTCAGAAATCATGATCCAGTATGTGTGCTGCCAATTTTTAATACATATTTATACACCGCCATGTATAAAATACTTGTTTCTATAATAATATAGAAACAAAATGGTCTTGAAGCCGGGAGAATATCCTAGTTAGAATCACAAAGATTTGCAGACCAAATAAAAGCAAGCAAACAACATAACAAATGCATGGCTCGGCAAAACAAGGTGAGTCTTCTGACTCACCACAAACTACACTTAGTGCAGTCAAAAACCATATAGGCTTTTCTGCATAGTGTGGTAATTTTCCATTAGCTGGAGTAAAATTTGCTTCTCATTGGACATGGCTGGTGTTTTGTATTAACTTTGGTTAACGATTGTTTTTGGAAGATTTTGGAGAAGTGTGGTTTCACAAAGATTTCTCATTCGCCTGCGTGTTGAAGTCAACCATATAGAGCTCCGTATCTCCCATACAATTGCAGCAGAACTGTTGATAACGAGTGTCACGGCTCAGAAATCATGAATAGAAATAAAATGGTCTTGAAGCCGGGAGAAAATCCTAGTTAGAATCACAAAGATGTGCAGACCAAATAAAAGCAAGCAAACAACATAACAAATGCATGGCTCGGCAAAACAAGGTGAGTCTTCTGACTCGCCACAAACTACACTTAGTGCAGTCAAAAACCATAAAGGCTTTTCTGCATAGTGTGGTAATTTTCCATTAGATGGAGCAAAATTTGCTTCTCATTGGACATGGCTGGTGTTTTGTATTAACTTTGGTTAACAATGGTTTTTGGAAGATTTTGGAGAAGTGTGGTTTCACAAAGATTTCTCATTCGCTTGCGTGTTGAAGTCAACCATATAGAGCTCCGTATCTCCCATACAATTGCAGCAGAACTGTTGATAACGAGTGTCACGGCTCAGAAATCATGATCCAGTATGTGTGCTGCCAATTTTTAATACATATTTATACACCGCCATGTATAAAATACTTGTTTCTATAATAATATAGAAACAAAATGGTCTTGAAGCCGGGAGAATATCCTAGTTAAAATCACAAAGATTTGCAGACCAAATAAAAGCAAGCAAACAACATAACAAATGCATGGCTCGGCAAAACAAGGTGAGTCTTCTGACTCACCACAAACTACACTTAGTGCAGTCAAAAACCATAAAGGCTTTTCTGCATAGTGTGGTAGTTTTCCATTAGATGGAGCAAAATTTGCTTCTCATTGGACATGGCTGGTGTTTTGTATTAACTTTGGTTAACAATTGTTTTTGGAAGATTTTGGAGAAGTGTGGTTTCACAAAGATTTCTCATTCGCTTGCGTGTTGAAGTCAACCATATAGACCTCCGTATCTCCCATACAATTGCAGCAGAACTGTTGATAACGAGTGTCACGGCTCAGAAATCATGATCCAGTATGTGTGATGCCAATTTTTAATACATATTTATACACCGCCATGTATAAAATGCTTGTTTCTATAATAATATAGAAACAAAATGGTCTTGAAGCCGGGAGAATATCCTAGTTAGAATCACAAAGATTTGGCAGACCAAATAAAAGCAAGCAAACAACATAACAAGTGCAGTCAAAACCATAAAGGCTTTTCTGCATAGTTTGGTAATTTTCCATTAGATGGAGCAAAATTTGCTTCTCATTGGACATGGCTGGTGTTTTGTATTAACTTTGGTTAACAATTGTTTTTGGAAGATTTTGGAGAAGTGTGGTTTCACAAAGATTTCTCATTCGCTTGCGTGTTGAAGTCAACCATATAGAGCTCCGTATCTCCCATACAATTGCAGCAGAACTGTTGATAACGAGTGTCACGGCTCAGAAATCATGATCCAGTATGTGTGCTGCCAATTTTTAATACATATTTATACACCGCCATGTATAAAATACTTGTTTCTATAATAATATAGAAACAAAATGGTCTTGAAGCCGGGAGAATATCCTAGTTAGAATCACAAAGATTTGCAGACCAAATAAAGCAAGCAAACAACATAACAAATTCATGGCTCGGCAAAACAAGGTGAGTCTTCTCACTCACCACAAACTACACTTAGTGCAGTCAAAAACCATAAAGGCTTTTCTGCATAGTGTGGTAATTTTCCATTAGATGGAGCAAATTTGCTTCTCATTGGACATGGTTGGTGTTTTGTATTAACTTTGGTTAACAATTGTTTTTGGAAGATTTTGGAGAAGTGTGGTTTCACAAAGATTTCTCATTCGCTTGCGTGTTGAAGTCAACCATATAGAGCTCCGTATCTCCCATACAATTGCAGCAGAACTGTTGATAACGAGTGTCACGGCTCAGAAATCATGATCCAGTATGTGTGCTGCCAATTTTTAATACATATTTATACACCGCCATGTATAAAATACTTGTTTCTATAATAACATAGAAACAAAATGGTCTTGAAGCCGGGAGAATATCCTAGTTAGAATCACAAAGATTTGCAGACCAAATAAAAGCAAGCAAACCACATAAAAAATGCATGGCTCGGCAAAACAAGGTGAGTCTTCTGACTCACCACAAACTACACTTAGTGCAGTCAAAAACCATAAAGGCTTTTCTGCATAGTGTGGTAATTTTCCATTAGATGGAGCAAAATTTGCTTCTCATTGGACATGGCTGGTGTTTTGTATTAACTTTGGTTAACAATTGTTATTGGAAGATTTTGGAGAAGTGTGGTTTCACAAAGATTTCTCATTCGCTTGCGTGTTGAAGTCAACCATATAGAGCTCCGTATCTCCCATACAATTGCAGCAGAACTGTTGATAACGAGTGTCACGGCTCAGAAATCATGATCCAGTATGTGTGCTGCCAATTTTTAATACATATTTATACACCGCCATGTATAAAATACTTGTTTCTATAATAATATAGAAACAAAATGGTCTTGAAGCCGGGAGAATATCCTAGTTAGAATCACAAAGATTTGCAGACCAAATAAAAGCAAGCAAACAACATAACAAATGCATGGCTCGGCAAAACAAGGTGAGTCTTCTGACTCACCACAAACTACACTAATTTTCCATTAGATGGAGCAAATTTTGCTTCTCATTGGACATGGCTGGTGTTTTGTATTAACTTTGGTTAACAATTGTTTTTGGAAGATTTTGGAGAAGTGTGGTTTCACAAAGATTTCTCATTCGCTTGCGTGTTGAAGTCAACCATACAGAGCTCCGTATCTCCCATACAATTGCAGCAGAACTGTTGATAACGAGTGTCATGGCTCAGAAATCGTGATCCAGTATGTGTGCTGCCAATTTTTAATACATATTTATACACCGCCATGTATAAAATACTTGTTTCTATAATAATATAGAAACAAAATGGTCTTGAAGACGGGAGAATATCCTAGTTAGAATCACAAAGATTTGCAGACCAAATAAAAGCAAGCAAACAACATAACAAATGCATGGCTCGGCAAAACAAGGTGAGTCTTCTGACTCACCACAAACTACACTTAGTGTTGAAGTCAACCATCTAGAGCTCCGTATCTCCCATACAATTGCAGCAGAACTGTTGATAACGAGTGTCACGGCTCAGAAATCATGACCCAGTATGTGTGCTGCCAATTTTTAATACATATTTATACACCGCCATGTATAAAATACTTGTTTCTATAATAATATAGAAACAAAATGGTCTTGAAGCCGGGAGAATATCCTAGTTAGAATCACAAAGATTTGCAGACCAAATAAAAGCAAGCAAACAACATAACAAATGCATGGCTCGGCAAAACAAGGTGAGTCTTCTGACTCACCACAAACTACACTTAGTGCAGTCAAAAACCATATAGGCTTTTCTCCATAGTGTGGTAATTTTCCATTAGATTGAGCAAAATTTGCTTCTCATTGGACATGGCTGGTGTTTTGTATTAACTTTGGTTAACGATTGTTTTTGGAAGATTTTGGAGAAGTGTGGTTTCACAAAGATTTCTCATTCGCTTGCGTGTTGAAGTCAACCATATAGAGCTCCGTATCTCCCATACAATTGCAGCAGAACTGTTGATAAAGAGTGTCACGGCTCAGAAATCATGATCCAGTATGTGTGCTGCCAATTTTTAATACATATTTATACACCGCCATGTATAAAATACTTGTTTCTATAATAATATAGAAACAAAATGGTCTTGAAGCCGGGAGAATATCCTAGTTAGAATCACAAAGATTTGCAGACCAAATAAAAACAAGCAAACAACATAACAAATGCATGGCTCGGCAAAACAAGGTGAGTCTTCTGACTCACCACAAACTACACTTAGTGCAGTCAAAAACCATAAAGGCTTTTCTGCATAGTGTGGTAATTTTCCATTAGATGGAGCAAAATTTGCTTCTCATTGGACATTGCTGGTATTTATATTAACTTTGGTTAACAATTGTTTTTGGAAGATTTTGGAGAAGTGTGGTTTCACAAAGATTTCTCATTCGCTTGCGAGTTGAAGTCAACCATATAGAGCTCCGTATCTCCCATACAATTGCAGCAGAACTGTTGATAACGACTGTCACGGCTCAGAAATCATGAACCAGTATGTGTGCTGCCAATTTTTAATACATATTTATACACCGCCATGTATAAAATACTTGTTTCTATAATAATATAGAAATAAAATGGTCTTGAAGCCGGGAGAATATCCTAGTTAGAATCACAAAGATTTGCAGACCAAATAAAAGCAAGCAAACAACATAACAAATGCATGGCTCGGCAAAACAAGGTGAGTCTTCTGACTCACCACAAACTACACTTAGTGCAGTCAAAAACCATATAGGCTTTTCTGCATAGTGTGGTAATTTTCCATTAGATGGAGCAAAATTTGCTTCTCATTGGACATGGCTGGTGTTTTGTATTAACTTTGGTTAACAATTATTTTTGGAAGATTTTGGAGAAGTGTGGTTTCACAAAGATTTCTCATTCGCTTGCGTGTTAAAGTCAACCATATAGAGCTCCGTATCTCCCATACAATTGCAGCAGAACTGTTGATAACGAGTGTCACGGCTCAGAAATCATGATCCAGTATGTGTGCTGCCAATTTCTAAATCATATTTATACACCGCCATGTATAAAATTCTTGTTTCTATAATAATATAGAAACAAAATGGTCTTGAAGCCGGGAGAATATCCTAGTTAGAATCACAAAGATTTGCAGACGAAATAAAAGCAAGCAAACAACATAACAAATTCATGGCTCGGCAAAACAAGGTGAGTCTTCTCACTCACCACAAACTATACTTAGTGCAGTCAAAAACTATAAAGGCTTTTCTGCATAGTGTGGTATTTTCCATTAGATGGAGCAAAAGTTGCTTCTCATTGGACATGGCTGGTGTTTTGTGTTAACTTTGGTTAACAATTGTTTTTGGAAGATTTTGGAGAAGTGTGGTTTCACAAAGATTTCTCATTCGCTTGCGTGTTGAAGTCAACCATATAGAGATCCGTATCTCCCATACAATTGCAGCAGAACTGTTGATAACGAGTGTCACGGCTCAGAAATCATGATCCAGTATGTGTGCTGCCAATTTTTAATACATATTTATACACCGCCATGTATAAAATACTTGTTTCTATAATAATATAGAAACAAAATGGTCTTGAAGCCGGGAGAATATCCTAGTTAGAAACACAAAGATTTGCAGACCAAATAAAGCAAGCAAACAACATAACAAATTCATGGCTCGGCAAAACAAGGTGAGTCTTCTCACTCACCACAAACTACACTTAGTGCAGTCAAAAACTATAAAGGCTTTTCTGCATAGTGTGGTAATTTTCCATTAGATGGAGCAAATTTGCTTCTCATTGGACATGGCTGGTGTTTTGTATTAACTTTGGTTAACAATTGTTTTTGGAAGATTTTGGAGAAGTGTGGTTTCACAAAGATTTCTCATTCGCTTGCGTGTTGAAGTCAACCATATAGAGCTCCGTATCTCCCATACAATTGCAGCAGAACTGTTGATAACGAGTGTCACGGCTCAGAAATCATGATCCAGTATGTGTGCTGCCAATTTTTAATGCATATTTATACACCGCCATGTATAAAATACTTGTTTCTATAATAACATAGAAACAAAATGGTCTTGAAGCCGGGAGAATATCCTACTTAGAATCACAAAGATTTGCAGACCAAATAAAAGCAAGCAAACAACATAAAAAATGCATGGCTCGGCAAAACAAGGTGAGTCTTCTGACTCACCACAAACTACACTTAGTGCAGTCAAAATCCATAAAGGCTTTTCTGCATAGTGTGGTAATTTTCCATTAGATGGAGCAAAATTTGCTTCTCATTGGACATGGCTGGTGTTTTGTATTAACTTTGGTTAACAATTGTTATTGGAAGATTTTGGAGAAGTGTGGTTTCACAAAGATTTCTCATTCGCTTGCGTGTTGAAGTCAACCATATAGAGCTACGTATCTCCCATACAATTGCAGCAGAACTGTTGATAACGAGTGTCACGGCTCAGAAATCATGATCCAGTATGTGTGCTGCCAATTTTTAATACATATTTATACACCGCCTTGTAAAAAATACTTGTTTCTATAATAATATAGAAACAAAATGGTCTTGAAGCCGGGAGAATACCCTAGTTAGAATCTCAAAGATTTGCAGACCAAATAAAAGCAAGCAAACAACATAACAAATGCATGGCTCGGCAAAACAAGGTGAGTCTTCTGACTCACCACAAACTACATTTAGTGCAGTCAAAAACCATAAAGGCTTTTCTGCATAGTGTGGTAATTTTCCATTAGATGGAGCAAAATTTTCTTCTCATTGGACATGGCTGGTGTTTTGTATTAACTTTGGTTAACGATTGTTTTTGGAAGATTTTAGAGAAGTGTGGTTTCACAAAAGATTTCTCATTCGCTTGCGTGTTGAAGTCAACCATATAGAGCTCCGTATCTCCCATACAATTGCAGCAGAACTGTTGATAACGAGTGTCACGACTCAGAAATCATGATCCAGTATGTGTGCTGCCAATTTTTAATACAGATTTATACACCGCCATGTATAAAATACTTGTTTCTATAATAATATAGAAACAAAATGGTCTTGAAGCCGGGAGAATATCCTAGTTAGAATCACAAAGATTTGCAGACCAAATAAAAGCAAGCAAACAACATAAAAAATGCATGGCTCGGCAAAACAAGGCGAGTCTTCTGACTCACCACAAACTACACTTAGTGCAGTCAAAAACCATATAGGCTTTTCTGCATAGTGTGGTAATTTTCCATTAGATGGAGCAAAATTTGCTTCTCATTGGACATGGCTGGTGTTTTGTATTAACTTTGGTTAACGATTGTTTTTGGAAGATTTTGGAGAAGTGTGGTTTCACAAAGATTTCTCATTCGCTTGCGTGTTAAAGTCAACCATATAGAGCTCCGTATCTCCCATACAATTGCAGCAGAACTGTTGATAACGAGTGTCACGGCTCAGAAATCATGATCCAGTATGTGTGCTGCCAATTTCTAAATCATATTTATACACCGCCATGTATAAAATACTTGTTTCTATAATAATATAGAAACAAAATGGTCTTGAAGCCGGGAGAATATCCTAGTTAGAATCACAAAGATTTGCAGACGAAATAAACGCAAGCAAACAACATAACAAATGCAAGGCTCGGCAAAACAAGGTGAGTCTTCTGACTCACCACAAACTACACCTAGTGCAGTCAAAAACCATAAAGGCTTTTCTGCATAGTGTGGTAATTTTACATTAGATGGAGCAAAATTTGCTTCTCATTGGACATGGCTGGTGTTTTGTATTAACTTTGGTTAACAATTGTTTTTGGAAGATTTTGGAGAAGTGTGGTTTCACAAAGATTTCTCATTCGCTTGCGTGTTGAAGTCAACCATATAGAGATCCGTATCTCCCATACAATTGCAGCAGAACTGTTGATAACGAGTGTCACGGCTCAGAAATCATGATCCAGTATGTGTGCTGCCAATTTTTAAGCAGAACTGTTGATAACGAGTGTCACGGCTCAGAAATCATGATCCAGTATGTGTGCTGCCAATTTTTAATACATATTTATACACCGCCATGTATAAAATACTTGTTTCTATAATAATATAGAAACAAAATGGTCTTGAAGCCGGGAGAATATCCTAGTTAGAATCACAAAGATTTGCAGACCAAATAAAAGCAAGCAAACATCATAACAAATGCATGGCTCGGCAAAACAAGGTGAGTCTTCTGACTCACCACAAACTACACTTAGTGCAGTCAAAAACCATAAAGGCTTTTCTGCATAGTGTGGTAGTTTTCCATTAGATGGAGCAAAATTTGCTTCTCATTGGACATGGCTGGTGTTTTGTATTAACTTTGGTTAACAATTGTTTTTGGAAGATTTTGGAGAAGTGTGGTTTCACAAAGATTTCTCATTCGCTTGCGTGTTGAAGTCAACCATATAGACCTCCGTATCTCCCATACAATTGCAGCAGAACTGTTGATAACGAGTGTCACGGCTCAGAAATCATGATCCAGTATGTGTGCTGCCAATTTTTAATACATATTTATACACCGCCATGTATAAAATGCTTGTTTCTATAATAATATAGAAACAAAATGGTCTTGAAGCCGGGAGAATATCCTAGTTAGAATCACAAAGATTTGGCAGACCAAATAAAAGCAAGCAAACAACATAACAAATGCATGGCTCAGCAAAACAAGGTGAGTCTTCTGACTCACCACAAACTACACTTAGTGCAGTCAAAAACCATAAAGGCTTTTCTGCATAGTTTGGTAATTTTCCATTAGATGGAGCAAAATTTGCTTCTCATTGGACATGGCTGGTGTTTTGTATTAACTTTGGTTAACAATTGTTTTTGGAAGATTTTGGAGAAGTGTGGTTTCACAAAGATTTCTCATTCGCTTGCGTGTTGAAGTCAACCATATAGAGATCCGTATCTCCCATACAATTGCAGCAGAACTGTTGATAACGAGTGTCACGGCTCAGAAATCATGATCCAGTATGTGTGCTGCCAATTTTTAATACATATTTATACACCGCCATGTATAAAATACTTGTTTCTATAATAACATAGAAACAAAATGGTCTTGAAGCCGGGAGAATATCCTAGTTAGAATCACAAAGATTTGCAGACCAAATAAAGCAAGCAAACAACATAACAAATTCATGGCTCGGCAAAACAAGGTGAGTCTTCTCACTCACCACAAACTACACTTAGTGCAGTCAAAAACCATAAAGGCTTTTCTGCATAGTGTGGTAATTTTCCATTAGATGGAGAAAATTTGCTTCTCATTGGACATGGCTGGTGTTTTGTATTAACTTTGGTTAACAATTGTTTTTGGAAGATTTTGGAGAAGTGTGGTTTCACAAAGATTTCTCATTCGCTTGCGTGTTGAAGTCAACCATATAGAGCTCCGTATCTCCCATACAATTGCAGCAGAACTGTTGATAACGAGAGTCACGGCTCAGAAATCATGATCCAGTATGTGTGCTGCCAATTTTTAATACATATTTATACACCGCCATGTATAAAATACTTGTTTCTATAATAACATAGAAACAAAATGGTCTTGAAGCCGGGAGAATATCCTAGTTAGAATCACAAAGATTTGCAGACCAAATAAAAGCAAGCAAACAACATAAAAAATGCATGGCTCAGCAAAACAAGGTGAGTCTTCTGACTCACCACAAACTACACTTAGTGCAGTCAAAAACCATAAAGGCTTTTCTGCATAGTGTGGTAATTTTCCATTAGATGGAGCAAAATTTGCTTCTCATTGGACATGGCTGGTGTTTTGTATTAACTTTGGTTAACAATTGTTATTGGAAGATTTTGGAGAAGTGTGGTTTCACAAAGATTTCTCATTCGCTTGCGTGTTGAAGTCAACCATATAGAGCTCCGTATCTCCCATACAATTGCAGCAGAACTGTTGATAACGAGTGTCACGGCTCAGAAATCATGATCCAGTATGTGTGCTGCCAATTTTTAATACATATTTATACACCGCCAAGTATAAAATACTTGTTTCTATAATAATATAGAAACAAAATGGTCTTGAAGCCGGGAGAATATCCTAGTTAGAATCACAAAGATTTGCAGACCAAATAAAAGCAAGCAAACAACATAACAAATGCATGGCTCGGCAAAACAAGGTGAGTCTTCTGACTCACCACAAACTACACTTAGTGCAGTCAAAAACCATATAGGCTTTTCTGCATAGTGTGGTAATTTTCCATTAGCTGGAGTAAAATTTGCTTCTCATTGGACATGGCTGGTGTTTTGTATTAACTTTGGTTAACGATTGTTTTTGGAAGATTTTGGAGAAGTGTGGTTTCACAAAGATTTCTCATTCGCTTGCGTGTTGAAGTCAACCATATAGAGCTCCGTATCTCCCATACAATTGCAGCAGAACTGTTGATAACGAGTGTCACGGCTCAGAAATCATGATCCAGTATGTGTGCTGCCAATTTTTAATACATATTTATACACCGCCATGTATAAAATACTTGTTTCTATAATAATATAGAAACAAAATGGTCTTGAAGCCGGGAGAATATCCTAGTTAGAATCACAAAGATTTGCAGACCAAATAAAAGCAAGCAAACATCATAACAAATGCATGGCTCGGCAAAACAAGGTGAGTCTTCTGACTCACCACAAACTACACTTAGTGCAGTCAAAAACCATAAAGGCTTTTCTGCATAGTGTGGTAGTTTTCCATTAGATGGAGCAAAATTTGCTTCTCATTGGACATGGCTGGTGTTTTGTATTAACTTTGGTTAACAATTGTTTTTGGAAGATTTTGGAGAAGTGTGGTTTCACAAAGATTTCTCATTCGCTTGCGTGTTGAAGTCAACCATATAGACCTCCGTATCTCCCATACAATTGCAGCAGAACTGTTGATAACGAGTGTCACGGCTCAGAAATCATGATCCAGTATGTGTGCTGCCAATTTTTAATACATATTTATACACCGCCATGTATAAAATGCTTGTTTCTATAATAATATAGAAACAAAATGGTCTTGAAGCCGGGAGAATATCCTAGTTAGAATCACAAAGATTTGGCAGACCAAATAAAAGCAAGCAAACAACATAACAAATGCATGGCTCAGCAAAACAAGGTGAGTCTTCTGACTCACCACAAACTACACTTAGTGCAGTCAAAAACCATAAAGGCTTTTCTGCATAGTTTGGTAATTTTCCATTAGATGGAGCAAAATTTGCTTCTCATTGGACATGGCTGGTGTTTTGTATTAACTTTGGTTAACAATTGTTTTTGGAAGATTTTGGAGAAGTGTGGTTTCACAAAGATTTCTCATTCGCTTGCGTGTTGAAGTCAACCATATAGAGATCCGTATCTCCCATACAATTGCAGCAGAACTGTTGATAACGAGTGTCACGGCTCAGAAATCATGATCCAGTATGTGTGCTGCCAATTTTTAATACATATTTATACACCGCCATGTATAAAATACTTGTTTCTATAATAATATAGAAACAAAATGGTCTTGAAGCCGGGAGAATATCCTAGTTAGAATCACAAAGATTTGCAGACCAAATAAAGCAAGCAAACAACATAACAAATTCATGGCTCGGCAAAACAAGGTGAGTCTTCTCACCCACCACAAACTACACTTAGTGCAGTCAAAAACCATAAAGGCTTTTCTGCATAGTGTGGTAATTTTCCATTAGATGGAGCAAATTTGCTTCTCATTGGACATGGTTGGTGTTTTGTATTAACTTTGGTTAACAATTGTTTTGGGAAGATTTTGGAGAAGTGTGGTTTCACAAAGATTTCTCATTCGCTTGCGTGTTGAAGTCAACCATATAGAGCTCCGTATCTCCCATACAATTGCAACAGAACTGTTGATAACGAGTGTCACGGCTCAGAAATCATGATCCAGTATGTGTGCTGCCAATTTTTAATACATATTTATACACCGCCATGTATAAAATACTTGTTTCTATAATAACATAGAAACAAAATGGTCTTGAAGCCGGGAGAATATCCTAGTTAGAATCACAAAGATTTGCAGACCAAATAAAAGCAAGCAAACAACATAAAAAATGCATGGCTCGGCAAAACAAGGTGAGTCTTCTGACTTACCACAAACTACACTAATTTTCCATTAGATGGAGCAAATTTTGCTTCTCATTGGACATGGCTTGTGTTTTGTATTAACTTTGGTTAACAATTGTTTTTGGAAGATTTTGGAGAAGTGTGGTTTCACAAAGATTTCTCATTCGCTTGCGTGTTGAAGTCAACCATACAGAGCTCCGTATCTCCCATACAATTGCAGCAGAACTGTTGATAACGAGTGTCACGGCTCAGAAATCATGATCCAGTATGTGTGCTGCCAATTTTTAATACATATTTATACACCGCCATGTATAAAATACTTGTTTCTATAATAATATAGAAACAAAATGGTCTTGAAGACGGGAGAATATCCTAGTTAGAATCACAAAGATTTGCAGACCAAATAAAAGCAAGCAAACAACATAACAAATGCATGGCTCGGCAAAACAAGGTGAGTCTTCTGACGCACCACAAACTACACTTAGTGTTGAAGTCAACCATATAGAGCTCCGTATCTCCCATACAATTGCAGCAGAACTGTTGATAACGAGTGTCACGGCTCAGAAATCATGATCCAGTATGTGTGCTGCCAATTTTTAATACATATTTATACACCGCCATGTATAAAATACTTGTTTCTATAATAATATAGAAACAAAATGGTCTTGAAGCCGGGAGAATATCCTAGTTAGAATCACAAAGATTTGCAGACCAAATAAAAGCAAGCAAACAACATAACAAATGCATGGCTCGGCAAAACAAGGTGAGTCTTCTGACTCACCACAAACTACACTTAGTGCAGTCAAAAACCATATAGGCTTTTCTCCATAGTGTGGTAATTTTCCATTAGATGGAGCAAAATTTGCTTCTCATTGGACATGGCTGGTGTTTTGTATTAACTTTGGTTAACGATTGTTTTTGGAAGATTTTGGAGAAGTGTGGTTTCACAAAGATTTCTCATTCGCTTGCGTGTTGAAGTCAACCATATAGAGCTCCGTATCTCCCATACAATTGCAGCAGAACTGTTGATAAAGAGTGTCACGGCTCAGAAATCATGATCCAGTATGTGTGCTGCCAATTTTTAATACATATTTATACACCGCCATTTATAAAATACTTGTTTCTATAATAATATAGAAACAAAATGGTCTTGAAGCCGGGAGAATATCCTAGTTAGAATCACAAAGATTTGCAGACCAAATAAAAGCAAGCAAACAACATAACAAATGCATGGCTCGGCAAAACAAGGTGAGTCTTCTGACTCACCACAAACTACACTTAGTGCAGTCAAAAACCATAAAGGCTTTTCTGCATAGTGTGGTAATTTTCCATTAGATGGAGCAAAATTTGCTTCTCATTGGACATGGCTGGTGTTTATATTAACTTTGGTTAACAATTGTTTTTGGAAGATTTTGGAGAAATGTGGTTTCACAAAGATTTCTCATTCGCTTGCGAGTTGAAGTCAACCATATAGAGCTCCGTATCTCCCATACAATTGCAGCAGAACTGTTGATAACGACTGTCACGGCTCAGAAATCATGAACCAGTATGTGTGCTGCCAATTTTTAATACATATTTATACACCGCCATGTATAAAATACTTGTTTCTATAATAACATAGAAACAAAATGGTCTTGAAGCCGGGAGAATATCCTAGTTAGAATCACAAAGATTTGCAGACCAAATAAAAGCATGCAAACAACATAAAAAATGCATGGCTCAGCAAAACAAGGTGAGTCTTCTGACTCACCACAAACTACACTTAGTGCAGTCAAAAACCATAAAGGCTTTTCTGCATAGTGTGGTAATTTTCCATTAGATGGAGCAAAATTTGCTTCTCATTGGACATGGCTGGTGTTTTGTATTAACTTTGGTTAACAATTGTTATTGGAAGATTTTGGAGAAGTGTGGTTTCACAAAGATTTCTCATTCGCTTGCGTGTTGAAGTCAACCATATAGAGCTCCGTATCTCCCATACAATTGCAGCAGAACTGTTGATAACGAGTGTCACGGCTCAGAAATCATGATCCAGTATGTGTGCTGCCAATTTTTAATACATATTTATACACCGCCAAGTATAAAATACTTGTTTCTATAATAATATAGAAACAAAATGGTCTTGAAGCCGGGAGAATATCCTAGTTAGAATCACAAAGATTTGCAGACCAAATAAAAGCAAGCAAACATCATAACAAATGCATGGCTCGGCAAAACAAGGTGAGTCTTCTGACTCACCACAAACTACACTTAGTGCAGTCAAAAACCATAAAGGCTTTTCTGCATAGTGTGGTAGTTTTCCATTAGATGGAGCAAAATTTGCTTCTCATTGGACATGGCTGGTGTTTTGTATTAACTTTGGTTAACAATTGTTTTTGGAAGATTTTGGAGAAGTGTGGTTTCACAAAGATTTCTCATTCGCTTGCGTGTTGAAGTCAACCATATAGACCTCCGTATCTCCCATACAATTGCAGCAGAACTGTTGATAACGACTGTCACGGCTCAGAAATCATGAACCAGTATGTGTGCTGCCAATTTTTAATACATATTTATACACCGCCATGTATAAAATACTTGTTTCTATAATAACATAGAAACAAAATGGTCTTGAAGCCGGGAGAATATCCTAGTTAGAATCACAAAGATTTGCAGACCAAATAAAACCAAGCAAACAACATAAAAAATGCATGGCTCAGCAAAACAAGGTGAGTCTTCTGACTCACCACAAACTACACTTAGTGCAGTCAAAAACCATAAAGGCTTTTCTGCATAGTGTGGTAATTTTCCATTAGATGGAGCAAAATTTGCTTCTCATTGGACATGGCTGGTGTTTTGTATTAACTTTGGTTAACAATTGTTATTGGAAGATTTTGGAGAAGTGTGGTTTCACAAAGATTTCTCATTCGCTTGCGTGTTGAAGTCAACCATATAGAGCTCCGTATCTCCCATACAATTGCAGCAGAACTGTTGATAACGAGTGTCACGGCTCAGAAATCATGATCCAGTATGTGTGCTGCCAATTTTTAATACATATTTATACACCGCCAAGTATAAAATACTTGTTTCTATAATAATATAGAAACAAAATGGTCTTGAAGCCGGGAGAATATCCTAGTTAGAATCACAAAGATTTGCAGACCAAATAAAAGCAAGCAAACATCATAACAAATGCATGGCTCGGCAAAACAAGGTGAGTCTTCTGACTCACCACAAACTACACTTAGTGCAGTCAAAAACCATAAAGGCTTTTCTGCATAGTGTGGTAGTTTTCCATTAGATGGAGCAAAATTTGCTTCTCATTGGACATGGCTGGTGTTTTGTATTAACTTTGGTTAACAATTGTTTTTGGAAGATTTTGGAGAAGTGTGGTTTCACAAAGATTTCTCATTCGCTTGCGTGTTGAAGTCAACCATATAGACCTCCGTATCTCCCATACAATTGCAGCAGAACTGTTGATAACGAGTGTCACGGCTCAGAAATCATGATCCAGTATGTGTGCTGCCAATTTTTAATACATATTTATACACCGCCATGTATAAAATGCTTGTTTCTATAATAATATAGAAACAAAATGGTCTTGAAGCCGGGAGAATATCCTAGTTAGAATCACAAAGATTTGGCAGACCAAATAAAAGCAAGCAAACAACATAACAAATGCATGGCTCAGCAAAACAACGTGAGTCTTCTGACTCACCACAAACTACACTTAGTGCAGTCAAAAACCATAAAGGCTTTTCTGCATAGTTTGGTAATTTTCCATTAGATGGAGCAAAATTTGCTTCTCATTGGACATGGCTGGTGTTTTGTATTAACTTTGGTTAACAATTGTTTTTGGAAGATTTTGGAGAAGTGTGGTTTCACAAAGATTTCTCATTCGCTTGCGTGTTGAAGTCAACCATATAGAGATCCGTATCTCCCATACAATTGCAGCAGAACTGTTGATAACGAGTGTCACGGATCAGAAATCATGATCCAGTATGTGTGCTGCCAATTTTTAATACATATTTATACACCGCCATGTATAAAATACTTGTTTCTATAATAATATAGAAACAAAATGGTCTTGAAGCCGGGAGAATATCCTAGTTAGAATCACAAAGATTTGCAGACCAAATAAAGCAAGCAAACAACATAACAAATTCATGGCTCGGCAAAACAAGGTGAGTCTTCTCACTCACCACAAACTACACTTAGTGCAGTCAAAAACCATAAAGGCTTTTCTGCATAGTGTGGTAATTTTCCATTAGATGGAGCAAATTTGCTTCTCATTGGACATGGTTGGTGTTTTGTATTAACTTTGGTTAACAATTGTTTTTGGAAGATTTTGGAGAAGTGTGGTTTCACAAAGATTTCTCATTCGCTTGCGTGTTGAAGTCAACCATATAGAGCTCCGTATCTCCCATACAATTGCAACAGAACTGTTGATAACGAGTGTCACGGCTCAGAAATCATGATCCAGTATGTGTGCTGCCAATTTTTAATACATATTTATACACCGCCATGTATAAAATACTTGTTTCTATAATAACATAGAAACAAAATGGTCTTGAAGCCGGGAGAATATCCTAGTTAGAATCACAAAGATTTGCAGACCAAATAAAAGCAAGCAAACAACATAAAAAATGCATGGCTCGGCAAAACAAGGTGAGTCTTCTGACTCACCACAAACTACACTAATTTTCCATTAGATGGAGCAAATTTTGCTTCTCATTGGACATGGCTGGTGTTTTGTATTAACTTTGGTTAACAATTGTTTTTGGAAGATTTTGGAGAAGTGTGGTTTCACAAAGATTTCTCATTCGCTTGCGTGTTGAAGTCAACCATACAGAGCTCCGTATCTCCCATACAATTGCAGCAGAACTGTTGATAACGAGTGTCACGGCTCAGAAATCATGATCCAGTATGTGTGCTGCCAATTTTTAATACATATTTATACACCGCCATGTATAAAATACTTGTTTCTATAATAATATAGAAACAAAATGGTCTTGAAGACGGGAGAATATCCTAGTTAGAATCACAAAGATTCTAAGCAAACAACATAACAAATGCATGGCTCGGCAAAACAAGGTGAGTCTTCTGACGCACCACAAACTACACTTAGTGTTGAAGTCAACCATATAGAGCTCCGTATCTCCCATACAATTGCAGCAGAACTGTTGATAACGAGTGTCACGGCTCAGAAATCATGATCCAGTATGTGTGCTGCCAATTTTTAATACATATTTATACACCGCCATGTATAAAATACTTGTTTCTATAATAATATAGAAACAAAATGGTCTTGAAGCCGGGAGAATATCCTAGTTAGAATCACAAAGATTTGCAGACCAAATAAAAGCAAGCAAACAACATAACAAATGCATGGCTCGGCAAAACAAGGTGAGTCTTCTGACTCACCACAAACTACACTTAGTGCAGTCAAAAACCATATAGGCTTTTCTCCATAGTGTGGTAATTTTCCATTAGATGGAGCAAAATTTGCTTCTCATTGGACATGGCTGGTGTTTTGTATTAACTTTGGTTAACGATTGTTTTTGGAAGATTTTGGAGAAGTGTGGTTTCACAAAGATTTCTCATTCGCTTGCGTGTTGAAGTCAACCATATAGAGCTCCGTATCTCCCATACAATTGCAGCAGAACTGTTGATAAAGAGTGTCACGGCTCAGAAATCATGATCCAGTATGTGTGCTGCCAATTTTTAATACATATTTATACACCGCCATGTATAAAATACTTGTTTCTATAATAATATAGAAAAAAAAAGGTCTTGAAGCCGGGAGAATATCCTAGTTAGAATCACAAAGATTTGCAGACCAAATAAAAACAAGCAAACAACATAACAAATGCATGGCTCGGCAAAACAAGGTGAGTCTTCTGACTCACCACAAACTACACTTAGTGCAGTCAAAAACCATAAAGGCTTTTCTGCATAGTGTGGTAATTTTCCATTAGATGGAGCAAATTTGCTTCTCATTGGACATGGTTGGTGTTTTGTATTAACTTTGGTTAACAATTGTTTTTGGAAGATTTTGGAGAAGTGTGGTTTCACAAAGATTTCTCATTCGCTTGCGTGTTGAAGTCAACCATATAGAGCTCCGTATCTCCCATACAATTGCAACAGAACTGTTGATAACGAGTGTCACGGCTCAGAAATCATGATCCAGTATGTGTGCTGCCAATTTTTAATACATATTTATACACCGCCATGTATAAAATACTTGTTTCTATAATAACATAGAAACAAAATGGTCTTGAAGCCGGGAGAATATCCTAGTTAGAATCACAAAGATTTGCAGACCAAATAAAAGCAAGCAAACAACATAAAAAATGCATGGCTCGGCAAAACAAGGTGAGTCTTCTGACTCACCACAAACTACACTAATTTTCCATTAGATGGAGCAAATTTTGCTTCTCATTGGACATGGCTGGTGTTTTGTATTAACTTTGGTTAACAATTGTTTTTGGAAGATTTTGGAGAAGTGTGGTTTCACAAAGATTTCTCATTCGCTTGCGTGTTGAAGTCAACCATACAGAGCTCCGTATCTCCCATACAATTGCAGCAGAACTGTTGATAACGAGTGTCACGGCTCAGAAATCATGATCCAGTATGTGTGCTGCCAATTTTTAATACATATTTATACACCGCCATGTATAAAATACTTGTTTCTATAATAATATAGAAACAAAATGGTCTTGAAGACGGGAGAATATCCTAGTTAGAATCACAAAGATTCTAAGCAAACAACATAACAAATGCATGGCTCGGCAAAACAAGGTGAGTCTTCTGACGCACCACAAACTACACTTAGTGTTGAAGTCAACCATATAGAGCTCCGTATCTCCCATACAATTGCAGCAGAACTGTTGATAACGAGTGTCACGGCTCAGAAATCATGATCCAGTATGTGTGCTGCCAATTTTTAATACATATTTATACACCGCCATGTATAAAATACTTGTTTCTATAATAATATAGAAACGAAATGGTCTTGAAGCCGGGAGAATATCCTAGTTAGAATCACAAAGATTTGCAGACCAAATAAAAGCAAGCAAACAACATAACAAATGCATGGCTCGGGAAAACAAGGTGAGTCTTCTGACTCACCACAAACTACACTTAGTGCAGTCAAAAACCATATAGGCTTTTCTCCATAGTGTGGTAATTTTCCATTAGATGGAGCAAAATTTGCTTCTCATTGGACATGGCTGGTGTTTTGTATTAACTTTGGTTAACGATTGTTTTTGGAAGATTTTGGAGAAGTGTGGTTTCACAAAGATTTCTCATTCGCTTGCGTGTTGAAGTCAACCATATAGAGCTCCGTATCTCCCATACAATTGCAGCAGAACTGTTGATAAAGAGTGTCACGGCTCAGAAATCATGATCCAGTATGTGTGCTGCCAATTTTTAATACATATTTATACACCGCCATGTATAAAATACTTGTTTCTATAATAATATAGAAACAAAATGGTCTTGAAGCCGGGAGAATATCCTAGTTAGAATCACAAAGATTTGCAGACCAAATAAAAACAAGCAAACAACATAACAAATGCATGGCTCGGCAAAACAAGGTGAGTCTTCTGACTCACCACAAACTACACTTAGTGCAGTCAAAAACCATAAAGGCTTTTCTGCATAGTGTGGTAATTTTCCATTAGATGGAGCAAAATTTGCTTCTCATTGGACATGGCTGGTGTTTATATTAACTTTGGTTAACAATTGTTTTTGGAAGATTTTGGAGAAGTGTGGTTTCACAAAGATTTCTCATTCGCTTGCGAGTTGAAGTCAACCATATAGAGCTTCGTATCTCCCATACAATTGCAGCAGAACTGTTGATAACGACTGTCACGGCTCAGAAATCATGAACCAGTATGTGTGCTGCCAATTTTTAATACATATTTATACACCGCCATGTATAAAATACTTGTTTCTATAATAATATAGAAATAAAATGGTCTTGAAGCCGGGAGAATATCCCAGTTAGAATCACAAAGATTTGCAGACCAAATAAAAGCAAGCAAACAACATAACAAATGCATGGCTCGGCAAAACAAGGCGAGTCTTCTGACTCACCACAAACTACACTTAGTGCAGTCAAAAACCATATAGGCTTTTCTGCATAGTGTGGTAATTTTCCATTAGATGGAGTAAAATTTGCTTCTCATTGGACATGGCTGGTGTTTTGTATTAACTTTGGTTAACGATTGTTTTTGGAAGATTTTGGAGAAATGTGGTTTCACAAAGATTTCTCATTCGCTTGCGTGTTGAAGTCAACCATATAGAGCTCCGTATCTTCCATACAATTGCAGCAGAACTGTTGATAACGAGTGTCACGGCTCAGAAATCATGAATAGAAATAAAATGGTCTTGAAGCCGGGAGAATATCCTAGTTAGAATCACAAAGATTTGCAGACCAAATAAAAGCAAGCAAACAACATAACAAATGCATGGCTCGGCAAAACAAGGTGAGTCTTCTGACTCACCACAAACTACATTTAGTGCAGTCAAAAACCATAAAGGCTTTTCTGCATAGTGTTGTAATTTTCCATTAGATGGAGCAAAATTTGCATCTCATTGGACATGGCTGGTGTTTTGTATTAACTTTGGTTAACAATTGTTTTTGGAAGATTTTGGGGAAGTGTGGTTTCACAAAGATTTCTCATTCGCTTGCGTGTTGAAGTCAACCATATAGAGCTCCGTATCTCCCATACAATTGCAGCAGAACTGTTGATAACGAGTGTCACGGCTCAGAAATCATGATCCAGTATGTGTGCTGCCAATTTTTAATACATATTTATACACCGCCATGTATAAAATACTTGTTTCTATAATAATATAGAAACAAAATGGTCTTGAAGCAGGGAGAATATCCTAGTTAGAATCACAAAGATTTGCAGACCAAATAAAGCAAGCAAACAACATAACAAATTCATGGCTCGGCAAAACAAGGTGAGTCTTCTCACTCACCACAAACTACACTTAGTGCAGTCAAAAACCATAAAGGCTTTTCTGCATAGTGTGGTAATTTTCCATTAGATGGAGCAAATTTGCTTCTCATTGGACATGGTTGGTGTTTTGTATTAACTTTGGTTAACAATTGTTTTTGGAAGATTTTGGAGAAGTGTGGTTTCACAAAGATTTCTCATTCGCTTGCGTGTTGAAGTCAACCATATAGAGCTCCGTATCTCCCATACAATTGCAGCAGAACTGTTGATAACGAGTGTCACGGCTCAGAAATCATGATCCAGTATGTGTGCTGCCAATTTTTAATACATATTTATACACCGCCATGTATAAAATACTTGTTTCTATAATAACATAGAAACAAAATGGTCTTGAAGCCGGGAGAATATCCTAGTTAGAATCACAAAGATTTGCAGACCAAATAAAAGCAAGCAAACAACATAAAAAATGCATGGCTCGGCAAAACAAGGTGAGTCTTCTGACTCACCACAAACTACACTAATTTTCCATTAGATGGAGCAAATTTTGCTTCTCATTGGACATGGCTGGTGTTTTGTATTAACTTTGGTTAACAATTGTTTTTGGAAGATTTTGGAGAAGTGTGGTTTCACAAAGATTTCTCATTCGCTTGCGTGTTGAAGTCAACCATACAGAGCTCCGTATCTCCCATACAATTGCAGCAGAACTGTTGATAACGAGTGTCACGGCTCAGAAATCATGATCCAGTATGTGTGCTGCCAATTTTTAATACATATTTATACACCGCCATGTATAAAATACTTGTTTCTATAATAATATAGAAACAAAATGGTCTTGAAGACGGGAGAATATCCTAGTTAGAATCACAAAGATTTGCAGACCAAATAAAAGCAAGCAAACAACATAACAAATGCATGGCTCGGCAAAACAAGGTGAGTCTTCTGACGCACCACAAACTACACTTAGTGTTGAAGTCAACCATATAGAGCTCCGTATCTCCCATACAATTGCAGCAGAACTGTTGATAACGAGTGTCACGGCTCAGAAATCATGATCCAGTATGTGTGCTGCCAATTTTTAATACATATTTATACACTGCCATGTATAAAATACTTGTTTCTATAATAATATAGAAACAAAATGGTCTTGAAGCCGGGAGAATATCCTAGTTAGAATCACAAAGATTTGCAGACCAAATAAAAGCAAGCAAACAACATAACAAATGCATGGCTCGGCAAAACAAGGTGAGTCTTCTGACTCACCACAAACTACACTTAGTGCAGTCAAAAACCATATAGGCTTTTCTCCATAGTGTGGTAATTTTCCATTAGATGGAGCAAAATTTGCTTCTCATTGGACATGGCTGGTGTTTTGTATTAACTTTGGTTAACGATTGTTTTTGGAAGATTTTGGAGAAGTGTGGTTTCACAAAGATTTCTCATTCGCTTGCGTGTTGAAGTCAACCATATAGAGCTCCGTATCTCCCATACAATTGCAGCAGAACTGTTGATAAAGAGTGTCACGGCTCAGAAATCATGATCCAGTATGTGTGCTGCCAATTTTTAATACATATTTATACACCGCCATGTATAAAATACTTGTTTCTATAATAATATAGAAACAAAATGGTCTTGAAGCCGGGAGAATATCCTAGTTAGAATCACAAAGATTTGCAGACCAAATAAAGCAAGCAAACAACATAACAAATTCATGGCTCGGCAAAACAAGGTGAGTCTTCTCACTCACCACAAACTACACTTAGTGCAGTCAAAAACCATAAAGGCTTTTCTGCATAGTGTGGTAATTTTCCATTAGATGGAGCAAATTTGCTTCTCATTGGACATGGTTGGTGTTTTGTATTAACTTTGGTTAACAATTGTTTTTGGAAGATTTTGGAGAAGTGTGGTTTCACAAAGATTTCTCATTCGCTTGCGTGTTGAAGTCAACCATATAGAGCTCCGTATCTCCCATACAATTGCAACAGAACTGTTGATAACGAGTGTCACGGCTCAGAAATCATGATCCAGTATGTGTGCTGCCAATTTTTAATACATATTTATACACCGCCATGTATAAAATACTTGTTTCTATAATAACATAGAAACAAAATGGTCTTGAAGCCGGGAGAATATCCTAGTTAGAATCACAAAGATTTGCAGACCAAATAAAAGCAAGCAAACAACATAAAAAATGCATGGCTCGGCAAAATAAGGTGAGTCTTCTGACTCACCACAAACTACACTAATTTTCCATTAGATGGAGCAAATTTTGCTTCACATTGGACATGGCTGGTGTTTTGTATTAACTTTGGTTAACAATTGTTTTTGGAAGATTTTGGAGAAGTGTGGTTTCACAAAGATTTCTCATTCGCTTGCGTGTTGAAGTCAACCATACAGAGCTCCGTATCTCCCATACAATTGCAGCAGAACTGTTGATAACGAGTGTCACGGCTCAGAAATCATGATCCAGTATGTGTGCTGCCAATTTTTAATACATATTTATACACCGCCATGTATAAAATACTTGTTTCTATAATAATATAGAAACAAAATGGTCTTGAAGACGGGAGAATATCCTAGTTAGAATCACAAAGATTTGCAGACCAAATAAAAGCAAGCAAACAACATAACAAATGCATGGCTCGGCAAAACAAGGTGAGTCTTCTGACGCACCACAAACTACACTTAGTGTTGAAGTCAACCATATAGAGCTCCGTATCTCCCATACAATTGCAGCAGAACTGTTGATAACGAGTGTCACGGCTCAGAAATCATGATCCAGTATGTGTGCTGCCAATTTTTAATACATATTTATACACCGCCATGTATAAAATACTTGTTTCTATAATAATATAGAAACAAAATGGTCTTGAAGCCGGGACAATATCCTAGTTAGAATCACAAAGATTTGCAGACCAAATAAAAGCAAGCAAACAACATAACAAATGCATGGCTCGGCAAAACAAGGTGAGTCTTCTGACTCACCACAAACTACACTTAGTGCAGTCAAAAACCATATAGGCATTTCTCCATAGTGTGGTAATTTTCCATTAGATGGAGCAAAATTTGCTTCTCATTGGACATGGCTGGTGTTTTGTATTAACTTTGGTTAACGATTGTTTTTGGAAGATTTTGGAGAAGTGTGGTTTCACAAAGATTTCTCATTCGCTTGCGTGTTGAAGTCAACCATATAGAGCTCCGTATCTCCCATACAATTTCAGCAGAACTGTTGATAAAGAGTGTCACGGCTCAGAAATCATGATCCAGTATGTGTGCTGCCAATTTTTAATACATATTTATACACCGCCATGTATAAAATACTTGTTTCTATAATAATATAGAAACAAAATGGTCTTGAAGCCGGGAGAATATCCTAGTTAGAATCACAAAGATTTGCAGACCAAATAAAAACAAGCAAACAACATAACAAATGCATGGCTCGGCAAAACAAGGTGAGTCTTCTGACTCACCACAAACTACACTTAGTGCAGTCAAAAACCATAAAGGCTTTTCTGCATAGTGTGGTAATTTTACATTAGATGGAGCAAAATTTGCTTCTCATTGGACATGGCTGGTGTTTATATTAACTTTGGTTAACAATTGTTTTTGGAAGATTTTGGAGAAGTGTGGTTTCACAAAGATTTCTCATTCGCTTGCGAGTTGAAGTCAACCATATAGAGCTCCGTATCTCCCATACAATTGCAGCAGAACTGTTGATAACGACTGTCACGGCACAGAAATCATGAACCAGTATGTGTGCTGCCAATTTTTAATACATATTTATACACCGCCATGTATAAAATACTTGTTTCTATAATAATATAGAAATAAAATGGTCTTTAAGCCTGGAGAATATCCCAGTTAGAATCACAAAGATTTGCAGACCAAATAAAAGCAAGCAAACAACATAACAAATGCATGGCTCGGCAAAACAAGGCGAGTCTTCTGACTCACCACAAACTACACTTAGTGCAGTCAAAAACCATATAGGCTTTTCTGCATAGTGTGGTAATTTTCCATTAGATGGAGTAAAATTTGCTTCTCATTGGACATGGCTGGTGTTTTGTATTAACTTTGGTTAACGATTGTTTTTGGAAGATTTTGGAGAAGTGTGGTTTCACAAAGATTTCTCATTCGCTTGCGTGTTGAAGTCAACCATATAGAGCTCCGTATCTTCCATACAATTGCAGCAGAACTGTTGATAACGAGTGTCACGGCTCAGAAATCATGAATAGAAATAAAATGGTCTTGAAGCCGGGAGAATATCCTAGTTAGAATCACAAAGATTTGCAGACCAAATAAAAGCAAGCAAACAACATAACAAATGCATGGCTCGGCAAAACAAGGTGAGTCTTCTGACTCACCACAAACTACATTTAGTGCAGTCAAAAACCATAAAGGCTTTTCTGCATAGTGTGGTAATTTTCCATTAGATGGAGCAAAATTTGCTTCTCATTGGACATGGTTGGTGTTTTGTATTAACTTTGGTTAACAATTGTTTTTGGAAGATTTTGGAGAAGTGTGGTTTCACAAAGATTTCTCATTCGCTTGCGTGTTGAAGTCAACCATATAGAGCTCCGTATCTCCCATACAATTGCAGCAGAACTGTTGATAACGAGTGTCACGGCTCAGAAATCATGATCCAGTATGTGTGCTGCCAATTTTTAATACATATTTATACACCGCCATGTATAAAATACTTGTTTCTATAATAACATAGAAACAAAATGGTCTTGAAGACGGGAGAATATCCTTGTTAGAATCACAAAGATTTGCAGACCAAATAAAAGCAAGCAAACAACATAACAAATGCATGGCTCGGCAAAACAAGGTGAGTCTTCTGACTCACCACAAACTACACTAATTTTCCATTAGATGGAGCAAATTTTGCTTCTCATTGGACATGGCTGGTGTTTTGTATTAACTTTGGTTAACAATTGTTTTTGGAAGATTTTGGAGAAGTGTGGTTTCACAAAGATTTCTCATTCGCTTGCGTGTTGAAGTCAACCATACAGAGCTCCGTATCTCCCATACAATTGCAGCAGAACTGTTGATAACGAGTGTCACGGCTCAGAAATCATGATCCAGTATGTGTGCTGCCAATTTTTAATACATATTTATACACCGCCATGTATAAAATACTTGTTTCTATAATAATATAGAAACAAAATGGTCTTGAAGACGGGAGAATATCCTAGTTAGAATCACAAAGATTTGCAGACCAAATAAAAGCAAGCAAACAACATAACAAATGCATGGCTCGACAAAACAAGGTGAGTCTTCTGACGCACCACAAACTACACTTAGTGTTGAAGTCAACCATATAGAGCTCCGTATCTCCCATACAATTGCAGCAGAACTGTTGATAACGAGTGTCACGGCTCAGAAATCATGATCCAGTATGTGTGCTGCCAATTTTTAATACATATTTATACACCGCCATGTATAAAATACTTGTTTCTATAATAATATAGAAACAAAATGGTCTTGAAGCCGGGAGAATATCCTAGTTAGAATCACAAAGATTTGCAGACCAAATAAAAGCAAGCAAACAACATAACAAATGCATGGCTCGGCAAAACAAGGTGAGTCTTCTGACTCACCACAAACTACACTTAGTGCAGTCAAAAACCATATAGGCTTTTCTCCATAGTGTGGTAATTTTCCATTAGATGGAGCAAAATTTGCTTCTCATTGGACATGGCTGGTGTTTTGTATTAACTTTGGTTAACGATTGTTTTTGGAAGATTTTGGAGAAGTGTGGTTTCACAAAGATTTCTCATTCGCTTGCGTGTTGAAGTCAACCATATAGAGCTCCGTATCTCCCATACAATTGCAGCAGAACTGTTGATAAAGAGTGTCACGGCTCAGAAATCATGATCCAGTATGTGTGCTGCCAATTTTTAATACATATTTATACACCGCCATGTATAAAATACTTGTTTCTATAATAATATAGAAACAAAATGGTCTTGAAGCCGGGAGAATATCCTAGTTAGAATCACAAGGATTTGCAGACCAAATAAAAACAAGCAAACAACATAACAAATGCATGGCTCGGCAAAACAAGGTGAGTCTTCTGACTCACCACAAACTACACTTAGTGCAGTCAAAAACCATAAAGGCTTTTCTGCATAGTGTGGTAATTTTCCATTAGATGGAGCAAAATTTGCTTCTCATTGGACATGGCTGGTGTTTATATTAACTTTGGTTAACAATTGTTTTTGGAAGATTTTGGAGAAGTGTGGTTTCACAAAGATTTCTCATTCGCTTGCGAGTTGAAGTCAACCATATAGAGCTCCGTATCTCCCATACAATTGCAGCAGAACTGTTGATAACGACTGTCACGGCTCAGAAATCATGAACCAGTATGTGTGCTGCCAATTTTTAATACATATTTATACACCGCCATGTATAAAATACTTGTTTCTATAATAATATAGAAATAAAATGGTCTTGAAGCCGGGAGAATATCCTAGTTAGAATCACAAAGATTTGCAGACCAAATAAAAGCAAGCAAACAACATAACAAATGCATGGCTCGGCAAAACAAGGTGAATCTTCTGACTCACCACAAACTACACTTAGTGCAGTCAAAAACCATATAGGCTTTTCTGCATAGTGTGGTAATTTTCCATTAGATGGAGTAAAATTTGCTTCTCATTGGACATGGCTGGTGTTTTGTATTAACTTTGGTTAACGATTGTTTTTGGAAGATTTTGGAGAAGTGTGGTTTCACAAAGATTTCTCATTCGCTTGCGTGTTGAAGTCAACCATATAGAGCTCCGTATCTTCCATACAATTGCAGCAGAACTATTGATAACGAGTGTCACGGCTCAGAAATCATGAATAGAAATAAAATGGTCTTGAAGCCGGGAGAATATCCTAGTTAGAATCACAAAGATTTGCAGACCAAATAAAAGCAAGCAAACAACATAACAAATGCATGGCTCGGCAAAACAAGGTGAGTCTTCTGACTCACCACAAACTACATTTAGTGCAGTCAAAAACCATAAAGGCTTTTCTGCATAGTGTGGTAATTTTTCATTAGATGGAGCAAAATTTGCTTCTCATTGGACATGGCTGGTGTTTTGTATTAACTTTGGTTAACAATTGTTTTTGGAAGATTTTGGGGAAGTGTGGTTTCACAAAGATTTCTCATTCGCTTGCGTGTTGAAGTCAACCATATAGAGCTCCGTATCTCCCATACAATTGCAGCAGAACTGTTGATAACGAGTGTCACGGCTCAGAAAATCATGATCCAGTATGTGTGCTGCCAATTTTAAATACATAGTTATACACCGCCATGTATAAAATACTTGTTTCTATAATAATATAGAAACAAAATGGTCTTGAAGCCGGGAGAATATCCTAGTTAGAATCACAAAGATTTGCAGACCAAATAAAAGCAAGCAAACAACATAACAAATGCATGGCTCGGCAAAACAAGGTGAGTCTTCTGACTCACCACAAACTACATTTAGTGCAGTCAAAAACCATAAAGGCTTTTCTGCATAGTGTGGTAATTTTCCATTAGATGGAGCAAAATTTGCTTCTCATTGGACATGGCTGGTGTTTTGTATTAACTTTGGTTAACAATTGTTTTTGGAAGATTTTGGGGAAGTGTGGTTTCACAAAGATTTCTCATTCGCTTGCGTGTTGAAGTCAACCATATAGAGCTCCGTATCTCCCATACAATTGCAGCAGAACTGTTGATAACGAGTGTCACGGCTCAGAAAATCATGATCCAGTATGTGTGCTGCCAATTTTTAATACATATTTATACACCGCCATGTATAAAATACTTGTTTCTATAATAATATAGAAACAAAATGGTCTTGAAGCCGGGAGAATATCCTAGTTAGAATCACAAGGATTTGCAGACCAAATAAAAACAAGCAAACAACATAACAAATGCATGGCTCGGCAAAACAAGGTGAGTCTTCTGACTCACCACAAACTACACTTAGTGCAGTCAAAAACCATAAAGGCTTTTCAGCATAGTGTGGTAATTTTCCATTAGATGGAGCAAAATTTGCTTCTCATTGGACATGGCTGGTGTTTATATTAACTTTGGTTAACAATTGTTTTTGGAAGATTTTGGAGAAGTGTGGTTTCACAAAGATTTCTCATTCGCTTGCGAGTTGAAGTCAACCATATAGAGCTCCGTATCTCCCATACAATTGCAGCAGAACTGTTGATAACGACTGTCACGGCTCAGAAATCATGAACCAGTATGTGTGCTGCCAATTTTTAATACATATTTATACACCGCCATGTATAAAATACTTGTTTCTATAATAATATAGAAATAAAATGGTCTTGAAGCCGGGAGAATATCCTAGTTAGAATCACAAAGATTTGCAGACCAAATAAAAGCAAGCAAACAACATAACAAATGCATGGCTCGGCAAAACAAGGTGAATCTTCTGACTCACCACAAACTACACTTAGTGCAGTCAAAAACCATATAGGCTTTTCTGCATAGTGTGGTAATTTTCCATTAGATGGAGTAAAATTTGCTTCTCATTGGACATGGCTGGTGTTTTGTATTAACTTTGGTTAACGATTGTTTTTGGAAGATTTTGGAGAAGTGTGGTTTCACAAAGATTTCTCATTCGCTTGCGTGTTGAAGTCAACCATATAGAGCTCCGTATCTTCCATACAATTGCAGCAGAACTATTGATAACGAGTGTCACGGCTCAGAAATCATGAATAGAAATAAAATGGTCTTGAAGCCGGGAGAATATCCTAGTTAGAATCACAAAGATTTGCAGACCAAATAAAAGCAAGCAAACAACATAACAAATGCATGGCTCGGCAAAACAAGGTGAGTCTTCTGACTCACCACAAACTACATTTAGTGCAGTCAAAAACCATAAAGGCTTTTCTGCATAGTGTGGTAATTTTTCATTAGATGGAGCAACATTTGCTTCTCATTGGACATGGCTGGTGTTTTGTATTAACTTTGGTTAACAATTGTTTTTGGAAGATTTTGGGGAAGTGTGGTTTCACAAAGATTTCTCATTCGCTTGCGTGTTGAAGTCAACCATATAGAGCTCCGTATCTCCCATACAATTGCAGCAGAACTGTTGATAACGAGTGTCACGGCTCAGAAAATCATGATCCAGTATGTGTGCTGCCAATTTTAAATACATAGTTATACACCGCCATGTATAAAATACTTGTTTCTATAATAATATAGAAACAAAATGGTCTTGAAGCCGGGAGAATATCCTAGTTAGAATCACAAAGATTTGCAGACCAAATAAAAGCAAGCAAACAACATAACAAATGCATGGCTCGGCAAAACAAGGTGAGTCTTCTGACTCACCACAAACTACACTTAGTGCAGTCAAAAACCATAAAGGCTTTTCTGCATAGTGTGGTAATTTTCCATTAGATGGAGCAAAATTTGCTTCTCATTGGACATGGCTGGTGTTTTGTATTAACTTTGGTTAACAATTGTTTTTGGAAGATTTTGGGGAAGTGTGGTTTCACAAAGATTTCTCATTCGCTTGCGTGTTGAAGTCAACCATATAGAGCTCCGTATCTCCCATACAATTGCAGCAGAACTGTTGATAACGAGTGTCACGGCTCAGAAAATCATGATCCAGTATGTGTGCTGCCAATTTTTAATACATATTTATACACCGCCATGTATAAAATACTTGTTTCTATAATAATATAGAAACAAAATGGTCTTGAAGCCGGGAGAATATCCTAGTTAGAATCACAAAGATTTGCAGACCAAATAAAAGCAAGCAAACAACATAACAAATGCATGACTCGGCAAAACAAGGTGAGTCTTCTGACTCACCACAAACTACACTTAGTGCAGTCAAAAACCATAAAGGCTTTTCTGCATAGTGTGGTAATTTTCCATTAGATGGAGCAAATTTGCTTCTCATTGGACATGGCTGGTGTTTTGTATTAACTTTGGTTAACAATTGTTTTTGGATGATTTTGGAGAAGTGTGGTTTCACAAAGATTTCTCATTCGCTTGCGTGTTAAAGTCAACCATATAGAGCTCCGTATCTCCCATACAATTGCAGCAGAACTGTTGATAACGAGTGTCACGGCTCAGAAAATCATGATCCAGTATGTGTGCTGCCAATTTTTAATACATATTTATACACCGCCATGTATAAAATACTTGTTTCTATAATAATATAGAAACAAAATGGTCTTGAAGCCGGGAGAATATCCTAGTTAGAATCACAAAGATTTGCAGACCAAATAAAAGCAAGCAAACAACATAACAAATGCATGACTCGGCAAAACAAGGTGAGTCTTCTGACTCACCACAAACTACACTTAGTGCAGTCAAAAACCATAAAGGCTTTTCTGCATAGTGTGGTAATTTTCCATTAGATGGAGCAAATTTGCTTCTCATTGGACATGGCTGGTGTTTTGTATTAACTTTGGTTAACAATTGTTTTTGGATGATTTTGGAGAAGTGTGGTTTCACAAAGATTTCTCATTCGCTTGCGTGTTAAAGTCAACCATATAGAGCTCCGTATCTCCCATACAATTGCAGCAGAACTGTTGATAACGAGTGTCACGGCTCAGAAATCATGATCCAGTATGTGTGCTGCCAATTTCTAAATCATATTTATACACCGCCATGTATAAAATACTTGTTTCTATAATAATATAGAAACAAAATGGTCTTGAAGCCGGGAGAATATCCTAGTTAGAATCACAAAGATTTGCAGACGAAATAAAAGCAAGCAAACAACATAACAAATGCATGGCTCGGCAAAACAAGGTGAGTCTTCTGACTCACCACAAACTACACTTAGTGCAGTCAAAAACCATAAAGGCTTTTCTGCATAGTGTGGTAATTTTACATTAGATGGAGCAAAATTTGCTTCTCATTGGACATGGCTGGTGTTTTGTATTAACTTTGGTTAACAATTGTTTTTGGAAGATTTTGGAGAAGTGTGGTTCCACAAAGATTTCTCATTCGCTTGCGTGTTGAGTCAACCATATAGAGCTCCGTATCTCCCATACAATTGCGCAGAACTGTTGATAACGAGTGTCACGGCTCAGAAATCATGATCCAGTATGTGTGCTGCCAATTTTTAATACATATTTATACACCGCCATGTATAAAATACTTGTTTCCATAACAATATAGAAACAAAATGGTCTTGAAGCCGGGAGAATATCCTAGTTAGAATCACAAAGATTTGCAGACCAAATAAAAGCAAGCAAACAACATAACAAATGCATGGCTCGGCAAAACAAGGTGTGTCTTCTGACTCACCACAAACTACACTTTGTGCAGTCAAAAACCATAAAGGCTTTTCTGCATAGTGTGGTAATTTTCCATTAGATGGAGCAAAATTTGCTTCTCATTGGACATGGCTGGTGTTTTGTATTAACTTTGGTTAACAATTGTTTTTGGAAGATTTTGGAGAAGTGTGGTTTCACAAAGATTTCTCATTCGCTTGCGTGTTGAAGTCAACCATATAGAGCTCCGTATCTCCCATACAATTGCAGCAGAACTGTTGATAACGAGTGTCACGGCTCAGAAATCATGATCCAGTATGTGTGCTGCCAATTTTTAATACATATTTATACACCGCCATGTATAAAATACTTGTTTCTATAATAATATAGAAACAAAATGGTCTTGAAGCCGGGAGAATATCCTAGTTAGAATCAAAAAGGTTTGCAGACCAAATAAAAGCAAGCAAACAACATAACAAATGCATGGCTCGGCAAAACACGGTGAGTCTTCTGACTCACCACAAACTACACTTAGTGCAGTCAAAAACCATATAGGCTTTTCTGCATAGTGTGGTAATTTTCCATTAGATGGAGCAAAATTTGCTTCTCATTGGACATGGCTGGTGTTTTGTATTAACTTTGGTTAACGATTGTTTTTGGAAGATTTTGGAGAAGTGTGGTTTCACAAAGATTTCTTATTCGCTTGCGTGTTGAAGTCAACCGGTATCAACAGTTCTGCTACAATTGCAGCAGAACTGTTGATAACGAGTGTCACGGCTCAGAAATCATCATCCAGTATGTGTGCTGCCAATATTTAATACATATTTATACACCGCCATGTATAAAATACTTGTTTCTATAATAATATAGAAACAAAATGGTCTTGAAGCCGGGAGAATATCCTAGTTAGAATCACAAAGGTTTGCAGACCAAATGAAAGCAAGCAAACAACATAACAAATGCATGGCTCGGCAAAACAAGGTGAGTCTTCTGACTCACCACAAACTACACTTAGTGCAGTCAAAAACCATAAAGGCTTTTCTGCATAGTGTGGTAATTTTCCATTAGATGGAGCAAAATTTGCTTCTCATTGGACATGGCTGGTGTTTGTATTAACTTTGGTTAACAACTGTTTTTGGAAGATTTTGGAGAAGTGTGGTTCCACAAAGATTTCTCATTCGCTTGCGTGTTGAAGTCAACCATATAGAGTTCCGTATCTCCCATACAATTGCAGCAGAACTGTTGATAACGAGTGTCACGGCTCAGAAATCATGATCCAGTATGTGTGCTGCCAATTCTTAATACATATTTATACACCGCCATGTATAAAATACTTGTTTCTATAATAATATAGAAACAAAATGGTCTTGAAGCCGGGAGAATATCCTAGTTAGAATCACAAAGATTTGCAGACCAAATAAAAGCAAGCAAACAACATAACAAATGCATGGCTCGGCAAAACAAGGTGAGTCTTCTGACTCACCACAAACTACACTTAGTGCAGTCAAAAACCATAAAGACTTTTCTGCATAGTGTGGTAATTTTCCATTAGATGGAGCAAAATTTGCTTCTCATTGGACATGGCTGGTGTTTTGTATTAACTTTGGTAACAATTGTTATTGGAAGATTTTGGAGAAGTGTGGTTTCACAAAGATTTCTCATTCGCTTGCGTCTTGAAGTCAACCATATAGAGCTCCGTATCTCCCATACAATTGCAGCAGAACTATTGATAACGAGTGTCACGGCTCAGAAAACATGATCCAGTATGTGTGCTGCCAATTTTTAATACATATTTATACACCGCCATGTATAAAATACTTGTTTCTATAATAATATAGAAACAAAATGGTCTTGAAGCCGGGAGAATATCCTAGTTAGAATCACAAAGATCTGCAGACCAAATAAAAGCAAGCAAACAACATAACAAATGCATGGCTCGGCAAAACAAGGTGAGTCTTCTGACTCACCACAAACTTCACTTAGTGCAGTCAAAAACCATAAAGGCTTTTCTGCATAGTGTGGTAATTTTCCATTAGATGGAGCAAAATTTGCTTCTCATTGGACATGGCTGGTGTTTTGTATTAACTTTGGTTAACAATTGTTTTTGGAAGATTTTGGAGAAGTGTGTTTTCACAAAGATTTCTCATTCGCTTGCGTGTTGAAGTCAACCATATAGAGCTCAGTATCTCCCATACAATTGCAGCAGAACTGTTGATAACGAGTGTCACGGCTCAGAAATCATGATCCAGTATGTGTGCTGCCAATTTTTAATACATATTTATACACCGCCATGTATAAAATACTTGTTTCTACAATAATATAGAAACAAAATGGTCTTGAAGCCGGGAGAATATCCTAGTTAGAATCACAAAGATTTGCAGACCAAATAAAAGCAAGCAAACAACATAACAAATGCATGGCTCGGCAAAACAAGGTGAGTCTTCTGACTCACCACAAACTACACTTAGAGTAGTCAAAAACCATAAAGGCTTTTCTGCATAGTGTGGTAATTTTCCATTAGATGGAGCAAAATTTGCTTCTCATTGGACATGGCTGGTGTTTGTATTAACTTTGGTTAACAACTGTTTTTGGAAGATTTTGGAGAAGTGTGGTTCCACAAAGATTTCTCATTCGCTTGCGTGTTGAAGTCAACCATATAGAGTTCCGTATCTCCCATACAATTGCAGCAGAACTGTTGATAACGAGTGTCACGGCTCAGAAATCATGATCCAGTATGTGTGCTGCCAATTCTTAATACATATTTATACACCGCCATGTATAAAATACTTGTTTCTATAATAATATAGAAACAAAATGGTCTTGAAGCCGGGAGAATATCCTAGTTAGAATCACAAAGATTTGCAGACCAAATAAAAGCAAGCAAACAACATAACAAATGCATGGCTCGGCAAAACAAGGTGAGTCTTCTGACTCACCACAAACTACACTTAGTGCAGTCAAAAACCATAAAGACTTTTCTGCATAGTGTGGTAATTTTCCATTAGATGGAGCAAAATTTGCTTCTCATTGGACATGGCTGGTGTTTTGTATTAACTTTGGTAACAATTGTTATTGGAAGATTTTGGAGAAGTGTGGTTTCACAAAGATTTCTCATTCGCTTGCGTCTTGAAGTCAACCATATAGAGCTCCGTATCTCCCATACAATTGCAGCAGAACTATTGATAACGAGTGTCACGGCTCAGAAAACATGATCCAGTATGTGTGCTGCCAATTTTTAATACATATTTATACACCGCCATGTATAAAATACTTGTTTCTATAATAATATAGAAACAAAATGGTCTTGAAGCCGGGAGAATATCCTAGTTAGAATCACAAAGATTTGCAGACCAAATAAAAGCAAGCAAACAACATAACAAATGCATGGCTCGGCAAAACAAGGTGAGTCTTCTGACTCACCACAAACTTCACTTAGTGCAGTCAAAAACCATAAAGGCTTTTCTGCATAGTGTGGTAATTTTCCATTAGATGGAGCAAAATTTGCTTCTCATTGGACATGGCTGGTGTTTTGTATTAACTTTGGTTAACAATTGTTTTTGGAAGATTTTGGAGAAGTGTGTTTTCACAAAGATTTCTCATTCGCTTGCGTGTTGAAGTCAACCATATAGAGCTCAGTATCTCCCATACAATTGCAGCAGAACTGTTGATAACGAGTGTCACGGCTCAGAAATCATGATCCAGTATGTGTGCTGCCAATTTTTAATACATATTTATACACCGCCATGTATAAAATACTTGTTTCTACAATAATATAGAAACAAAATGGTCTTGAAGCCGGGAGAATATCCTAGTTAGAATCACAAAGATTTGCAGACCAAATAAAAGCAAGCAAACAACATAACAAATGCATGGCTCGGCAAAACAAGGTGAGTCTTCTGACTCACCACAAACTACACTTAGAGTAGTCAAAAACCATAAAGGCTTTTCTGCATAGTGTGGTAATTTTCCATTAGATGGAGCAAAATTTGCTTCTCATTGGACATGGCTGGTGTTTTGTATTAACTTTGGTTAACAATTGTTTTTGCAAGATTTTGGAGAAGTGTGGTTTCACAAAGATTTCTCATTCGCTTGCGTGTTGAAGTCAACCATATAGAGCTCCGTATCTCCCATACAATTGCAGCAGAACTGTTGATAACGAGTGTCACGGCTCAGAAATCATGATCCAGTATGTGTGCTGCCAATTTTTAATACATATTTATACACCGCCATGTATAAAATACTTGTTTCTATAATAATATAGAAACAAAATGGTCTTGAAGCCGGGAGAATATCCTAGTTAGAATCACAAAGATTTGCAGACGAAATAAAAGCAAGCAAACAACATAACAAATGCATGGCTCGGCAAAACAAGGTGAGTCTTCTGACTCACCACAAACTACACTTAGTGCAGTCAAAAACCATAAAGGCTTTTCTGCATAGTGTGGTAATTTTACATTAGATGGAGCAAAATTTGCTTCTCATTGGACATGGCTGGTGTTTTGTATTAACTTTGGTTAACAATTGTTTTTGGAAGATTTTGGAGAAGTGTGGTTTCACAAAGATTTCTCATTCGCTTGCGTGTTGAGTCAACCATATAGAGCTCCGTATCTCCCATACAATTGCGCAGAACTGTTGATAACGAGTGTCACGGCTCAGAAATCATGATCCAGTATGTGTGCTGCCAATTTTTAATACATATTTATACACCGCCATGTATAAAATACTTGTTTCCATAATAATATAGAAACAAAATGGTCTTGAAGCCGGGAGAATATCCTAGTTAGAATCACAAAGATTTGCAGACCAAATAAAAGCAAGCAAACAACATTACAAATGCATGGCTCGGCAAAACAAGGTGTGTCTTCTGACTCACCACAAACTACACTTTGTGCAGTCAAAAACCATAAAGGCTTTTCTGCATAGTGTGGTAATTTTCCATTAGATGGAGCAAAATTTGCTTCTCATTGGACATGGCTGGTGTTTTGTATTAACTTTGGTTAACAATTGTTTTTGGAAGATTTTGGAGAAGTGTGGTTTCACAAAGATTTCTCATTCGCTTGCGTGTTGAAGTCAACCATATAGAGCTCCGTATCTCCCATACAATTGCAGCAGAACTGTTGATAACGAGTGTCACGGCTCAGAAATCATGATCCAGTATGTGTGCTGCCAATTTTTAATACATATTTATACACCGCCATGTATAAAATACTTGCTTCTATAATAATATAGAAACAAAATGGTCTTGAAGCCGGGAGAATATCCTAGTTAGAATCAAAAAGGTTTGCAGACCAAATAAAAGCAAGCAAACAACATAACAAATGCATGGCTCGGCAAAACAAGGTGAGTCTTCTGACTCACCACAAACTACACTTAGTGCAGTCAAAAACCATATAGGCTTTTCTGCATAGTGTGGTAATTTTCCATTAGATGGAGCAAAATTTGCTTCTCATTGGACATGGCTGGTGTTTTGTATTAACTTTGGTTAACGATTGTTTTTGGAAGATTTTGGAGAAGTGTGGTTTCACAAAGATTTCTTATTCGCTTGCGTGTTGAAGTCAACCGGTATCAACAGTTCTGCTACAATTGCAGCAGAACTGTTGATAACGAGTGTCATGGCTCAGAAATCATCATCCAGTATGTGTGCTGCCAATTTTTAATACATATTTATACACCGCCATGTATAAAATACTTGTTTCTATAATAATATAGAAACAAAATGGTCTTGAAGCCGGGAGAATATCCTAGTTAGAATCACAAAGGTTTGCAGACCAAATAAAAGCAAGCAAACAACATAACAAATGCATGGCTCGGCAAAACAAGGTGAGTCTTCTGACTCACCACAAACTACACTTAGTGCAGTCAAAAACCATAAAGGCTTTTCTGCATAGTGTGGTAATTTTCCATTAGATGGAGCAAAATTTGCTTCTCATTGGACATGGCTGGTGTTTGTATTAACTTTGGTTAACAACTGTTTTTGGAAGATTTTGGAGAAGTGTGGTTCCACAAAGATTTCTCATTCGCTTGCGTGTTGAAGTCAACCATATAGAGTTCCGTATCTCCCATACAATTGCAGCAGAACTGTTGATAACGAGTGTCACGGCTCAGAAATCATGATCCAGTATGTGTGCTGCCAATTTTTAATACATATTTATACACCGCCATGTATAAAATACTTGTTTCTATAATAATATAGAAACAAAATGGTCTTGAAGCCGGGAGAATATCCTAGTTAGAATCACAAAGATGGCTCGGCAAAACAAGGTGAGTCTTCTGACTCACCACAAACTACACTTAGTGCAGTCAAAAACCATAAAGACTTTTCTGCATAGTGTGGTAATTTTCCATTAGATGGAGCAAAATTTGCTTCTCATTGGACATGGCTGGTGTTTTGTATTAACTTTGGTAACAATTGTTATTGGAAGATTTTGGAGAAGTGTGGTTTCACAAAGATTTCTCATTCGCTTGCGTCTTGAAGTCAACCATATAGAGCTCCGTATCTCCCATACAATTGCAGCAGAACTGTTGATAACGAGTGTCACGGCTCAGAAAACATGATCCAGTATGTGTGCTGCCAATTTTTAATACATATTTATACACCGCCATGTATAAAATACTTGTTTCTATAATAATATAGAAACAAAATGGTCTTGAAGCCGGGAGAATATCCTAGTTAGAATCACAAAGATTTGCAGACCAAATAAAAGCAAGCAAACAACATAACAAATGCATGGCTCGGCAAAACAAGGTGAGTCTTCTGACTCACCACAAACTACACTTAGTGCAGTCAAAAACCATAAAGGCTTTTCTGCATAGTGTGGTAATTTTCCATTAGATGGAGCAAAATTTGCTTCTCATTGGACATGGCTGGTGTTTTGTATTAACTTTGGTTAAAAATTGTTTTTGGAAGATTTTGGAGAAGTGTGGTTTCACAAAGATTTCTCATTCGCTTGCGTGTTGAAGTCAACCATATAGAGCTCAGTATCTCCCATACAATTGCAGCAGAACTGTTGATAACGAGTGTCACGGCTCAGAAATCATGATCCAGTATGTGTGCTGCCAATTTTTAATACATATTTATACACCGCCATGTATAAAATACTTGTTTCTATAATAATATAGAAACAAAATGGTCTTGAAGCAGGGAGAATATCCTAGTTAGAATCACAAAGATTTGCAGACCAAATAAAAGCAAGCAAACAACATAACAAATGCATGGCTCGGCAAAACAAGGTGAGTCTTCTGACTCACCACAAACTACACTTAGAGCAGTCAAAAACCATAAAGGCTTTTCTGCATAGTGTGGTAATTTTCCATTAGATGGAGCAAAATTTGCTTCTCATTGGACATGGCTGGTGTTTTGTATTAACTTTGGTTAACAATTGTTTTTGCAAGATTTTGGAGAAGTGTGGTTTCACAAAGATTTCTCATTCGCTTGCGTGTTGAAGTCAACCATATAGAGCTCCGTATCTCCCATACAATTGCAGCAGAACTGTTGATAACGAGTGTCACGGCTCAGAAATCATGATCCAGTATGTGTGCTGCCAATTTTTAATACATATTTATACACCGCCATGTATAAAATACTTGTTTCTATAATAATATAGAAACAAAATGGTCTTGAAGCCGGGAGAATATCCTAGTTAGAATCACAAAGATTGGCAGACCAAATAAAAGCAAGCAAACAACATAACAAATGCATGGCTCGGCAAAACAAGGTGAGTCTTCTGACTCACCACAAACTACACTTAGTGCAGTCAAAAACCATAAAGGCTTTTCTGCATAGTGTGGTAATTTTCCATTAGATGGAGCAAAATTTGCTTCTCATTGGACATGGCTGGTGTTTTGTATTAACTTTGGTTAACAATTGTTATTGGAAGATTTTGGAGAAGTGCGGTTTCACAAAGATTTCTCATTCGCTTGCGTGTTGAAGTCAACCATATAGAGCTCCGTATCTCCCATACAATTGCAGCAGAACTGTTGATAACGAGTGTCACGGCTCAGAAATCATGATCCAGTATGTGTGCTGCCAATTTTTAATACATATTTATACACCGCCATGTATAAAATACTTGTTTCTATAATAATATAGAAACCGAAAAGACATACTGTGCAAGCATATACATAAGAGCAACTCAGCCCGGAAACGAGTTTACCTCCCACTTGTTAGTATCGAAAAGTAAGGTAGCACCTCAGAAGACCCTCAGTCTGCCAAGACTAGAACTCTGTGGGGCTATATTATTGGCTCGCCTAATGAAAAGTACTTGCCAAAATATGGATATTGGAAATCCATCTACATACTTATGGTCCGATTCTACTATTTCTTTGGCGTGGCTTAGTAAACCTCCTTACTTGTGGAAAACGTACATCGGAAATCGGGTTGCGTCAATTCTCGATCACGTCGGAAATGCAACCTGGATGCACTACCCACCTCCGATAATCCAGCGGATTTAGGAAATCGAGGATGTACCGCTTCTGAGCTAAAAGATAGTACTCTGTGGTGGCACGGGCCATCCTGGCTTAAAATAGAAATGTCATTCTGGCCACAGCAATCCGCATTACAGGAGCAATCACTGGAGAAGAAAACAAAAAATTTCCAGACCCTCACGGATTCCGAAGACATTTTAGATAGATTTTCTTCGTACCATAGGCATAAGCGTAGGAAGGGGGTGGCTGGGGTGGTCTAGTACCACCCCAGAAGTTTTTTAGCCCACCCAACAGATATTTCAGTTGGATTTTTTAATTTTATCAATTCCAATCATCTATAAATTTTACAGTTACTAATAACAAAAATAATATGAATTTTTGGAAGTTCTGTAATAAATCTAAAAACTCAAAGGTTTGCAATCAATTTTGAAGTAGAAGAACGATTCTTAGGTTTCGTAGATAGTTCTGTAAGCAGATATGCCAATTCTTTACTTAAACAGATTTGTTTTTTGGAAAAATAAGATGGGAAATGTTTCAATAATTGGAAGTCTTATAATGGTGCAAATGTAATGTGTTTTAAATCACTGCGAGGCATACAAATTTAATTGGGTAATTGTCAACTCCTATTCGAACATACAAACAATCATCATCAAAATTTGTCAATGCTGTACATATTTCCAAACCTGGAAGTCATATGGATTTCAAAAGAATATGCAATGTTCTACAAATAAAATAAAGTTCGAAGTCTTAACATAACTAAAAAATAGTTTAGAGTGCAAGTGCATCACGACACAAAAATACAGTGGATGCTTTGGGATTATTAAATATAATCACTAAATCTGATATGAATCTTCATGTATTTAACACTGCTCTACAAAACATAAATAATTTAAGCAAATATTTTCAAACAACAAATGCAAGGCTCGGAGAGGCATACTGAACGGTTACGGCAACTATCGACAGATTTGTTAAGAGCTTTCGGATGTGATTAAAAGAAAACACATATAATTTAGAGAAATGTATGCAATTTTTGTTTGAATCGAGAACGGTCTATATAATCCAATGTTTAAAGATGATTTCATGTAAATGTTGACCGCGGCTGCGCCTCAAATGGTTCATACGCTGGGTCCAATTTTGGCATACTCTCTCCAACACATCGGCCGGTATCTCACGAATAAATTCTTCAATATTGGCTTCCAGTGCGTCAACCGTTGCGGATTTGTCCCTACAGACTAAGCCTTAACGTAGCCCAACAACAAATAATCTGAAGGCGTTAAATTGCACGATCTATGCGGCCAATTGACCGCCCCCAAAGTGAAATAAACTTAAATAATCTGCAAGCGTTGTTCGTTTGTAAGTCGATTCATGGTTATAAAGGGTGTCCCAAGAAGAACGCAATTTTTAAATCTCGCAACATTCGAAGTGTCATTGTTTGACATTTGAATAATTGTTATTGTTTGTTAGTAGAAGGTACGAGGATAGTAAAAATGGAGAAGGACAGCGAAGGGAGTTCGTTAATTGGGTATTGGAGAGACAACATGAAAATGCTGATTTTGCCGATAAAATCATCTTCAGTGACGAGGCCCATTTTCATCTTGATGGCTTCGTCAATAGGCAGAATTGTCGCATTTGGGGTGCGGAAAATCCTCGAGTGATTCACGAGAAGCAAATGCATCCTCAACGTGTCACTGTGTGGTGTGGTTTTTGGGCTGGAGGAATCATTGGACCTTTTTTTATGAAAATGAGGCAGGTCAAGCGCAAACAGCCAATCGTGAAATGATAACCAGTTTTTTCTTGCCTAGAATTGAAGAAATGAATGTGGAGGGCATGTGGTTCCAACAAGACGGCGCCACATGTCATACAGCCAGAGAAACAATTCAATTGCTGCATCAGTAATTAAAAAAATGCGCTCTTCTTGGGACACCCTTTATTATAGAGCAAACTGAACATGTCTGATATTAACTTGTTACACGAAAAAAGCTGAGCTGACAACAAAACGCTTACCAAATTTGTTTCGTTTAATTCAACATTAGTTAAAGGCCAATATGTAGATTTTCCTGATGATACGATAGCATTTTAATATTGGAGAACAGATTTAAGTTTTTTTTAGATTTAAAACGATCACTTACATAGAAAAAACAACAACACAATTTAAAAACTTATTCTACTGTAGTTTTACTACCATCGTATAACAATTAAATTATGGCCTCGAGCTTGACTATTTATTGGCTATTATTTATCCAAATTCTTTAAAAGTTTGTAAGTTTCAATAAGGCTTCCACACTTTTCTGGCTGTGAACGACATCGATGCGATGGCTCGTCGAATTAAAACATGACTAAGATCTACAATGATCCAAGATCCATTTTGAAATTTGACCATTTTAAACATCAAAAACGAAATAGAAAAATTGTTAGTGATATTCTTTTTTTTTAAAGAGTAGAATAATTAATTTTTTATTCTTATTGTATTTTATTCCATACTACTATTTTTTATGTTCATTATAAAATATTTAATTCCTCTTTAATTAATTAATAAAATTATTAGTATTAGTTGTTTTTAAACAATTGTTGTTTTAAAATCCCGAATTCATGTTTATGTAAAATATTAATTTATCATAGAAAGGTTGTAATAAATCTGATTTCAATATGAATTGATTTCTTACTTTTCGTTGACAATTTCATCCGTGAATAATTTTGAAGCTTAAAAACAACTTTTCTTCTTGGGGCTATAGCCCACCCCAGCAGAAATCCATTGCTACGCCAATGACCATAGGGCGGTACGCGTCCTCGTCTATGTTTTTAGGTTTGTTCGAAGTTGCCAGCGAATAGCGAATCCACCATCTCCAGATGGTTTGATCAAAGCCGAGGAAATGCAGTTTGTGAAGTATCGTTTGATAAAGATCGCTCAGCTTATGTACTTTCCTCAAGAGTGGCAACTTCTAGAGTCTCGCACAACCATAGGTCCTAAAAGTCGACTGCTCACGCTCAATCCTTTCTATGACGAAAAAGGACTTCTACGAGTTCATGGTCGTTTGGCTGATTCAAATCTCAGCTACAACGAACGGCATCCAATAATACTTCCAGAGAAGTCCAGATTATGTAAACTGTTAATTGAACTCTCACATAAAATTCTGTTGCATGCAGAACATCAGGGTATGTTGCGATTTATACGCCAAGAATTTTATGTCATACGATTAAAAAATGTGGTAAAACACAACAAAGCATCGGACAAGGAATCAAATAGTGGCGGCTCTTCCTCCAGAAAGATGTACATCTTCCCTTCCATTCACCAATACTGGTGTGGACTTTGCAGGACCCTTTATGTTGAAAACGTCCAAATTAAGAAATGCGAAATTACAAAAGGGTTATGCAGCTGTATTCTTGTGTTTAGCTACGCGCGCCATACATTTAGAAGCATACATGACAGGTTCATAGGTAGAAGAGGGCTTCCAGCAAAAATGTTCTCTGACAATGGCACCAATTTCGTTTGTGCTAGTCGAGCATTAGCCAAGGAATATGCAAATTTTCTTAAGTCCGAGGAAAATTCTTTGGTTGATAAGTACAATATACACGGATTTTCTTGGCACTTTATTCCCCCCCAAGGCACCCCACATGGGTGGATTATGGGAGAAGTAGGTCCGAGCGACGTCGAGAGCTGTCACCCCGTACAAAAATTCCGCTGGAACGCTCGAGGACTCGGTCCATCAGTGAGAGGCTGGGCGGGCGCTCGACGCACCACATATTCCTGCCCACAGCATTGGCACGTGTGCTCGCTCCTGGTGGATCTGACACAACTAGACTGCTTTTAAACTCAGGGGCAGCACAAACAATTATCCTGAAGTACTTGGTGGACCGTGTCCACTTGCGTACCACCCATAAAGATGGCAAAGAATTTTGTACCATCAATCTGCAGTCATTCAATGATAAATCAGTGAAGGTGCAAATCACAGGTCGAGTGTGACAACAGCTCAATACTCCCCTCACAGAGAAAACCACCGATAAGAGACTTACTGAGATCTACAATCATATACCTGATCTGGTGGATCCCAATTTCCACAACCCAGTCAGAGTGGAAATCTTGCTAGCTAATGACCAGATCGCCAAAATTTTGAAAGCTGGAATCCAGACCTTAACGAACATGCCTATTGCCCAAAGCACCGTTTTCGGGTGGACGATCTCAGGCGCATGTCAAATTTAATCTTGCAGTACTGCAAAGGGTGGGAGTACAGGGTGGCTGATATGTATTGCTATCATTTCTAAACCGCTAGTCTGATAGCTGACAGATTTATTTCAGTGACAGTTCATTTTATTGTTTACAATCTTACAAAAGCATTTTGATCTATTGCATTCAGAAAAAAAGTTATTCGTGATGGAATTCAAGCGTGATAGTGTGATTGCTTTATTTGGGTGGAAAAACACAAGTGGCTATCGTTAGAGCCCTCCATGTGAATAAATCTTTTGTTTCTCGTACCATTGCTCGTTACCGTGATACTGGCAGTGTTGCATCGCGTCCAAAAAGTGGACGAAAAAAACGGTAACAACGCCAGAAATGATCCGAAAAGTGAAGGCCAGATTTGATCGAAATCCACGCCGCAGTGGTAGAAAAATTGCTCGCGAGAACGGATACAACACATATTAAAAAATGAGCTTGGACTAAAGCCATTGAAGTTCCAAAAAGTGCAAGAGCTCACCGATGCACAAAAAAAGTTAGACTGGAAAGAGCCAAGGAGTTGCTTCGCTTGCACGAAAGGGGCCAGTTACCGAATTTTGGTTTCTCCGATGAGAAGCCATTCCAAATTGAGCAAAATGATCGGGTTTACTTGCCAAAGAGGTCAGCTGAAAATGTACACCTTCGATTGGCCACCAGAACTCAAGCGCCGCCGATGGTAATGGTGTGGGCCGCCGTAACGGCCGATGGCCGCTCCCTGCTCGTATTCATCGACCATGGGGTCAAAATAAATGTCGAATATTATCGGGAAAATGTCCTAAAGACAGTATTGAAGCCCTGGGCAGACAAACATTTCGGCCGCAGACCATGGACATTCCAACAGGACTCAGCACCATCGCACTCAGCACGCGTCAACCAAGAATGGCTTAAAAAGGAGGTTCCTCGCTTCATTTCTACCGCACAATGGCCATCAAGATCTCCGGATCTCAATCCGTTAGACTTTTGCGCCTGGGGCATTTTAGAGAGTAAGGTTCGCACTAAAAAATACAAAAGTATCGATCATCTCAAGACGGCGCTTCGCCCGGGAATGGGCCAAAATACCGCAGAGCCACTTTCGTGCAGCGTGTGATGGCTTTGTCGGCCGTTTGAAGGCCATAATTCGTGCCAAAGGTAGCCAATTGGAACAAATCTAAACCGTTTCTAAAATTTTATGTTATTTCCGACATTTTTTGCTTTTGAACAACAACATTTTAAAAAAAATTAAAAAAATATAGCGCTTTACTGTGTTGCATTACATATCAGCCACCCTGTATGTTGATCCGTGTTCAACAAATATTAGATTTAAGTGATTTGAAGTAAGAAATTATGAATTCATGAATTAAATATAATGAAATGTTTGAATTTAACAGTCACTTAGTTAAGTTATTCGCTAAGTATCTACGTACTCATGATGACTCTTAGACCAATTGAGATTAAGCTGGAAAAGCTTTCACTCAATTGGAATAAGAGCATCCATCTTGAAATTACTTTCCAATTCAGCTTCGTACAGTTTCTCTTTTCGTTTTGTTGGTTGAGCTTCTGCATCGCCAGAAACCAGCACTTTCGCTGCATAACCACCAAGGGTAAGAAGCTCATGCTTTACGGCGCTTTGAACTACGTTCAAAGGAGTATACATTTTATTCAATAAAAGCAAACATTGATTTTCAAACTAAAACTTTCCCTTTGTGTTCTTATTTCTATTTTCATACGAAAATACTCCCCTTTACAATTTGTGAGAATACGTCAAGTTAAAGTCTACAGTCCACTTACAGTAATTTCTCACAAAATTGTACACTGATTTCCATACGCGGTTTTGTGTAATCTTATATGTAGTGCATTTTAACGAATCAGTTTTGAATTTTTATTAGGGTCAACAAGGGTATAGATGTGGGTTGACCGAAAAACCTACCTCGCCACATATTTTTGAAGTCAGGTGTCATAATATCTGATTCAGGAACATGTCCCTGGAACTTCCCATAGTTCAACAATAAAAATTGCATTCCTAAAATGTGCGCTTGAATGGCTTAGATGTGGGTTGACCGAAAAACATACCTCGACGCGCACTTTTTGAAGTCAGCTTTCATAATACCTGATTCAAGAACATGTCCCTGGGACTTCCCATAGTTCAACAACAACAATTACCTTCATAAAATGTGCGCTTGAATGGCTTAGATGGGCGTTGACCGAAAACCCTACCTCGACACACACTTTTTTAAGTCTGGTATCATAATATCACGTGTGAGTCATGCTGTCATGTTATTTTTGTTAAGTATTATTTGGCATTTCATCATGGAAAGACTTACGCCTGAATAACGTTTACATATTATTCAGTTTTATTATCAAAATAATCGTTCGCCAATTTTAAATCCAAAAAACACACTTTCCGGTCGACCCACGACCTTGACACCCATGAGCAATATTTTAGCTCTCGCTAAGAGCTCTCTTTTTGCCATTGACCGATTCCCGATCCGACGTACCGGAATCATCGGTGGCGTGGCACCGCCCCTATGCCCCCATTTTTGAAAACTCCATACCTGGGGAAAGGCTGTCTAGATTATGCTGAAATTTTGTGTGTGTGCTTTTGTCACACAGTGGAGGAATTCCAAAACAAGGAAAAATAATTCTGCCGTTTTTTAACCAGACAGAAAAAACAGATTAACCTCCATCACGCTATAGCAGCCTCAGCGTATCTATTGCTGCGCAGTAGACATCGTCCTAATGCAGGAGCCCTACACAGTGGGATGAAGGGTGCGCGGTAGAAGGACATCCAACTTTAAACTGCTTGTGGCCAACTTTGGCTCTCCAGGAAAGATCTAAGTATCTTTATCCTGACTAATTTAAGTGGTAAAGACCAAACAGCTGCTAGTATGGAGATCGGTAATCGGATATATTGGGTGGTCTCCAGTTACTTGCCTTATGAAGCTGTGGTACCGAGAGTTCTTTTCAGGGAAGTAGTAGAAGAAGCAACGTCTGACGAGCTCGAGCTGATTATTGGCGCAGATATGAACGAACTATCTGGGGTAGTACGGATATAAACAATAGGGGTGATTCGCTTCTTGACTTATTCTAACTACCAAGCTAACTATTTGTAACATAGGTAATAAACCGACCTTTACAATTAAAGGCAGACAAGAAGTACTCGACGTAACGTTTGCTACTGACCGGGTGTCAGACAATATTATTGGGTGGAATGTACTAGACGACCACTCATTCTCAGATCACCATTACATTGCAGGACGGTATAAACAAATTTATAGCACTCTCGCTAGCAAATTGTGAAAGATATCTCAATATTAAAATTTGACTTATATGAGCGGGGTCAAACCCATAGGTCTGATACCGCCCATTTTTGAACCAATCACGTAGAATGCCACGAGTTGCATATACACAAAATTACAGAACTCTCGCTAATAAATTGTGTGACAAATCTATCGACAGAATGGAAACGAAGCCACGAATCATGACGAAATATGTGGACGATATCTTCACTATACTTAAGGAACATCACGTTGACGAGACCTTAACAATTTTGAATTCATTCAATAGACAATTACAATTCACCACGGAGAAAGAGAAGGACAACAAACTACCGTACTTGGACTCGGTAGTAATCAGACAAGGAAATCTGCTTAAACTCGATTGGTATCAAAAACCGACAGCATCAGGACGATTAATAAACTTTTCATCAAAATACCCAAGACGAATTATAATAAACTCAGCTACTAATTTCATCAAACGAGTTATAGATATAAGTGACCGGGAATTCCATAAACAAAATTTAATAAAAATTAAAGATATCTTGACGAAAAACAATTTTCCAAAAAGACAATAGAAGACTTAACAAGTCGAGTAATATATAGAGAACAGAAAGACAAGACGGATAAAATACAGAAAATATTTAAAAAGATAACATACATCCCGGGTTTCTCTGAAAGGATCAAAAATTCTTGCCTATACGATAAGGAAGAATATGACTTAGCTTTTAGAACTGACAATACGGTCAATAATTTATTTAGCAATATTAAGACAAAATTGAAAGACGAAGAAAAATCTAACTTAGTTTATAGGATTAAATGTAGCGGTGACAAGTCCAACGTATCCCAAAAGGTATATGTTAGCACGACAAAGACTAAATTGAAAACGCGACTTTCTTCACATAAATCTGACCAAAAAGCTTTCTGTAAACCGCTGGAACAAAAGACCGCACTGGCCGCGCAATGTACCTTGACAGGCCATAGTCCCAATTTTTACGATGTGAAGATATTGACAGAAGAGAGCAATTATCATCGCAGATATACTCTCGAAATGCTACATATAATTGACACTCCTAATGACAAACGACTTAATTACAAGAGAGACACGGAGAATTGCGCCGAAATCTATCGCTACACAGTAAACAAATATAGACGTTCAAAAACAAACTTCACTTGACCAAAGCACTATAAGCTAAACGGACTGTTTGCTAAGAATTTTCCATTAAAGTAAATATTTTTGTTATATGTATATGTTAGTATACTCGTTTTTAATTGTTTTAATATAAATGTATTTTTTGTTAATTTTGTTAGATTATGAAGAATTCAATCGAAATATTGGAAAATTAAATAAATAAAATAAAAACAACAACACCAGTTTTTTAAATCAAGCCTTAAGCCAAACGATACAAACAAACAACTTGTGTGAAATATTTCAATTTAAAAATTTGGCTTATATGGGCGGTGCCATGCCCATTTGTCCGATCCCGGCCGTTTTTGGCCAATCATGTAGACTGCCACCAGATACATATAAACTAAATTACAGCACTCTCGCTAACAATTTGTGTAAGATACCTCAATTTCAAAATTTAGCTTATATGAGCGGGGCCACGCCCATTGATCCGTTCCCGCCCATTTTTGGACCAATCATATAAACTGCCATTAAATGCATACATACAAAATGTCAGCCCTCTAGCTAAAAATTGTTCTCCATACCAAAAATTAGCTCATATGCTGACTAACAAACAAACATACAAACAAACCTACAAACAGACACTCTCTTATATATATATATATATATATATGTATGTAGTTAGACAGTTATATAGATAGACATTCATTTAAACATAAGATCACTTCGTAAAAACATCACACCTTTTTTAATACAAATCCAAAAAAATTAAACAAAACCGACCTAATAATTCTCACGGAAACCAAAATAAATATTGATGAAAATTCATGGCTACAGTTTATGTGCGAAATGATCTAAAATAAATATAGTCGTGGGTGATATGAATATAGTCATCAAAAAGAATAACTCAGTAACAACAAAATATCTGGACTTGATGTAAACAAACGGCCTGCAATGTTTGATAAATGAAACGACGAGGGAAGATGCACATACAACCATATGTATTGACTACATGTTCGTACGTTCGAAGGCAACCGCGCACGCTGTTGTTATCGCAGCCTCAATCTCCCACCGTAATGCCATATTTGCATACTTATGGTGATTTCGTTTGCGAAAAAATATGTAAAATTTTTTCTACATTTTACACCGAAACCGCATTTTTAAGATCGTTTGTAAAAATGCAGCCGTATCAACGGGTTCTGATTTCGTTTGTAAATTATTTCACTCCGCAAATGCGAAAATAAAGCATTTTCCCCACTCAGCCCAGTACACGGTGTGGAGTGTTGCACCGTCAAAAAGCTGATTTCAGAACCAAACATAAATGAAAATGTATATTCTTAATGCACTACCAAATGGCTGCGCAATAATGAAGGTATGGGTTTTACTCACCGCCAGGGACGTATCCAGGATTTTGGTTCGGGGGGGGGGGGGTCTCAACCTTTTTTTTCCATAACAAAGATAAACAATTAAAAAATTGCGTTTATTGTGTAGGTAATGGAAGTTAAGTTCCTTAGTTTTTTATTCGAATTTTATTCCTAAATATAAATGTGTATTTTAGTACGAGATCAGTAAAACTTTTTATAATAAAATACGTAAGAGTAAAAAATGTAATCTTCGATTTTTTGAAAGAAGTATATCAATTATTTCATCGATTTTGACTTCATCTTTGTATATAGACATCAAAGCCAGATAAGATAGCCTTTCTCCTTCCATTCTGTTCCGGAGATAAGTTTTTATTCTTCTTAACGTCGAGAAACTTCGCTCAGCAGATGCCGTTGTCAATGGTATTGTGGCCAGTATCTGCAATAGGGTAAAAACGCTTAGGAACATGTCCTCCTGAAATATCATCTAATGCATTTGATGGCTTATTATTCTTCTGCTTCCAATAATCAATCCATATACTTATTTCAGCTAAAACAGATTTTTTGGAATTTTTTAAATCGTTTTTGTAAAAAAGTGTGACTTCTTCGAAATCTTCCTTTATTAGATTTACAACTCGTATCGGAACGATATTAAACAGACTTGTAATTATAGCTTCATGTTCGGAAAATCTATTATTTAAATGTGATATTACTTCGTCCAGATATGGTATGAACAATGTTGTCCTAAAATACGCCTTGGCATCTGAACCATGAATATTAGCCCTATACTTTTGAGTGCCTACTCTTCTAGGTAGTGCAGCTTCTATTCCAAAACTTCTTGCAAGTTGTGTGGATTCTTCAAACAGTTGATCAAATCTGAATTTCTACGCATGTCACTTAATTTAGTCGTTGCCAATTTTATGATTTCGTAAGCCTTTATTATATCTAGGTTAATCGTTTGCAAATACCGTGATAAGTTCTGTAAAATGGCCAATATAAATATTACAACACCCAATATAAAGTCAAATTTACATACACGGTTGTGCAAACTCATTCCATCACTGCATGTTAAAAAGGTAGATAGATAAGAAATCATAAATGTAATTTTAACTTAATTTTCGCCATATCGGAATGGGCTCGATTAATTAATGACCAAACAGATTTTACATAAAAAATCATAAAAATATTACATTTGTTCATTTTTAGATTGTTTTATGGGAGTTTTAATTTAAAAATATTAAAATTTTATCAAAAAATCACATTTTTTTGCAATATTTTGTAATACTCGTATATCGTCGAAACCGCTGAACGGATGGAAAATTGTATTATATGAAGTTGAAGGCTACTTAATTTTGAAGTTTGTAAAGCTTACACTGAAAAAAAATGTGTCATAAAATTAAAGAAATGCTCCAAAGACATCATTAGTCTTCAAAATATCATAAAGAATCTTTAAAAAATAGAAATGATACCGGAAAAAATGGGTAGTTAGAAGATTAACTGATTTTATCCACAAATCACAGTATGGTCTCCAAAAAAGGAAAAACATAAACCAACTTTTAGGCAAATTTTCCAACCACATCCATAACCTTTCCAAAAATATGTCTTGTCTCGCACTATACATTGATTTAAGTAAAGCATTCGACACACTATCTCATGAAAAACTGTTGTTTATGCTTGAAAGAAATGGTTATGGTATACATAGCCTCAATTGGTTCAGAAACTATCTTGGCTGTAGAACCGACAGGGTTACAATTGAAAACAATACTAGCAGCAGCACACATTTAACCTATGGCTTCCCTCAAGGCTCAAAACTCCGGCAAATTATCTACATACTGTACGCTAATGATATGATGAAAACACTAAAAAATAGCAAAATATTTCTATATGCGGGTGATACAGCGATAGTATCAAACAGACATCCAATCATCGCTAAAAAAACTTTGCAGGGTGAGTTGGATTTGCTGGTCAGATGGTGCCACGACAGTGGCCTAGTTATAAATGCGGGAAAGATAAGTCGTGCACTTTAAGCCGAGGCACATCCAAAGTATCAACATTGATCTCACATTCCATAATAATGAATGTCTGCATTGAAAATGTGGCCAAAATAATAATACAGAAAATGGAGAAAAATGCAATACAAAAATTGAAATAGTTAGGAAATACAAATATCTAGGAATTCATCTTGATTCCCTATTCAAATGGAAAGAACATATAGAAAACCTGCACAAAAACAAATAAAATCTGCGTACGCGTTATACCACCTCGGAAACTTCTTTACGTATCCAGTGCTTAAGCAGACATACCTATTATTAGTGGAAACGTATCTGTGACATGGGATAAGTGCGTGGGAGAATGCTACGTGCTGCAGGACATTACAACAAACACAAAATAAACTAGTTAAACAATTATACAAATGCTTTCAATACATAAATCGTCAACAACATCAAATCAATAACTTACAAACAATGATCACAGCAACCAGAATAAACATAATTATCAAAATACGTACAAACTTCATGTATAAACAGTTCGGAATACTAAACATAAACAATCTGTACAAAACAGCAATATGTAGCGAGTTTTTTGGAGTCGGTGAATATTTGCAACCTATCAATCACCTTCAAAATACCAGACACCGAATTTCAGGAACAACTATGGGAAACACTCACTGGTTGTAAGCCTGCCGACGACACTGAACCAATTACCTACTAGTATACTAAATATGAGAAACAAACGCCGTAGAAAAAAAGTTATTAAAAAACACTTTCTTTATAATCCTTAAATAACCTGCCCTTAATGTGTAATTAACGTACCATATCAAATTAGAATATGAAATTAGCCACTTTTTTATACACATTTATATTAACAAATATTTTTTACTCAGCTGAACTGAAATAAATACATACTATGTAAGAATTTTATTTCTATGAACAACTATGAACCTGCAGAAAAGCCAACGGGCTTCGCAAGGTTTTTGACAGTGTAACGTTAATTGTATATTGTAATATATAAATTATCAATAAATAAAGGTCGTCTGCTATATAATAGATGACCCTAAAGGTCGTCTGCTACAGAGTATAGAGTATAAAATTGTATTATTTATTTATCGACGCTTGACTTGTATGTTCCTACTAATATGACAATTCTTTCAACATGGAATCATGATGAAATGTTCATCAATCACTGCCTATGTTTTAATATACCACAATTTTTGGAAATTATGTTCGCTTCAGGCAACCAGTTTATTCGTTAGTTATTATACCCTATAGCACACTATGGTACAGGGGGGTATAAATTATATTTTTTGCCAGATTTGTAAAAAATACTACAGCTAGACATACCTTAAAATACACCGTTCTGCTCAGAATCACTAGCTGCCCGTCTGTCCATCTTAAGTAGTTCGTTAAATACAGGTCACCACGATCCTACTAAAATTAGGCAATAAGAACTCTTTCTCACTATGGAGGAAACCTTTTGGAATTGGCGAAAATCGGATCAGATCGATATTGTCCCAGATATAAATGTTTCTTTAGATTTGGCCTTGTACTCGTAACGATATGGAAGCTGTATTTCAATTCAATCCTTTAGAAATTTTGTAGGGTAGAACTTATTTATCCAATAACGCATATTGTCGAATTTTAAAAAATTCTTTTTTGATTAAGATTTCTAAGGTAATTATCTCTTATTCTGCTCTAACAAGGTGTTGTACGGTATTTGGCTGCTCCCGGCCTTTCCTTACTTGTTTTGTACTCGCTTAGGAATAGTGTAGTCTTGAAAAAATACTTATTTTTTTAGCTAAATATAATCAGAGCTTACCTAAAACTGTTTTACATAAAAAGTCGATAGTTTAGTTAACTTTATAGATATTTTTGCATACAAAAATATACATAAAAAAAGGAATACATAAAAAAGGAAATGAACATGGTAGCAAAAATTTTCATGGGTATTATGAATGAACGTCTACAATCCTGGGCAGATGAACGTAAAATATTGGTAGAATATCAGGCGGCATTCTGAAAAAATTACTCAACAATAGATAACATATATAATCTAGCATCCATAATCAACATAAAATTTGCCGAAAAGAAAAAAAAATTACGCGTTCTTTGTTGATTTCAAATCAGCCTTTGACAATGTAGCCCGAAATCTCCTATTCTTTAAATTGCATCAATTAGGCATATCAACCAAATATGTCAAAATGATTCAAAGTATTTATCAAATTACCCAATCAGCTGTTTGGACCGGAGAAGAACTTTCCGACTATTTTAACACAAATTCCGGTGTGAAACAAGGTTGCCTTTTATCACCCTTATTATTTACTTTGTACATTAACGTACCTACAGCAAATGATGTATAGACTAGTGATTTATTGCTGAAGCTGGTATTTGAGCACCAATGCTAAAAGGTCCAAAATTATGGTATTTCGAAAAGGCGGAAGACTATCGATGCAAGAGAACTGGACTTACAATGGCGAACAAGTTGAAATTGTATCCCAGTACAATTATCTTGGAGTTATTCTAACACCACAAATGTGTTTTTCAAAACATATCAAAACCCGAAATACTCAAGCAAAAAGTGCAATATGCCAAACCTGGCAGACATTTTTAAAGAAAGATGAAATATCGCTGCAGCAGAAGCTGAGCCTATATATGGCAGTCGTCAGGTCGATACAATGCAGCACAGGTCTTGGGCTGTGGACACTTCGAGGAAGTTGATAAGATCCAACGTTATTTCCTAAAAATTTTTCTAAAACTACCAGAATCAACATTAAAGTATGTACTATCGATTAAGACTGGTCTTGAGGATAGTCATATCTATACGCTACAGATGCATTTACTATACATCTGTCGAACAATGTATAAATATGAAAGGCATAGGCTACCGCATAAGTTAACATATCTTATAATTAGAAAGCAAATTTTTTGGACAAAAGAAATAAATCAGCTACGCAGGCAAGCAAATGCACAACCAATAGATGAAAATATCTCGAAATATTGTTGGAATCATACATCTAGTAAACTATTAGAATATTTAAGTGCTTCAAATAAAGCACTAGCTTTACAGAGAGCCCAAAACAGCAATACAAGGACTTAGATCATGGAAGAGGAGCGCATTACTTCACCGGGACTTATAGTTCCAGAGAGATAACCTGGATATTTAAAGCCAGATGTGATATAATCTACCTAAACAGCAATAGATACAGGTTGAATGCAACCGAAAGCGGAGAGTGTACCTTGTGCAACATGAGACAAAATGAAACAGTCCAGCATTTTATTGGAATATGCCCTACATTTAAACCATATAGAAGGATGTACTTCGGCCAATCTACACTGGGGCAATATGAAGTAATACGTATACTGGACGGAAGAGAGGAAAAATTATATAAATAGGGATTTTATATTTTTTTCCGGCTGACGACTTTATGTCAATGCTGTACATCTCTCTTTTTTCACATCTCGATAATGTAATGTAATTTACCTTGAAATGTATATAAATTATAATCAACTGTTTGATGAAATAAAGAGATACTACTACTACTACATACAAAAATATTTGGTTAAAACCTTGGAATATTTTATCCTTCTTTTGTACCAAAAATGTTTTCCAAAAAATTTTTGAGTGCAAAGTTCTATCACACAATTGTACATTTTGCACAATCCATCTCGGAGTAGGAGTCGACCATCATTTTTCGTCTCCCGACTCCGGGCAAATTTCCCCGACTTCGACGTCACAGCCCTGGGTAGATAGATGTGTAGATAGTTAGATAAATAGATAGACAGGTAGGTAGATATATAGATAGATAGACATGTATATAGATAGACTGGTAGATATATACATAGATAGATAGGTAAATAGATAGAGTATATTACCTTACTGATCGTCTAGTATAGAGAAGACGACAATACTGATCGTCTAGTATTTAATAGATGACCCCATTGGTCGTCGGCTGTAAAGTAGATAACCCTAATGGTCCTCTACTATAAAGTAGATGACGCAGTAGGCCACCTACTATAAAGTAGATAACCAAGTATGTCACCTACTATAAAGTAGACAACCTAGTTGGTCACCTACTGTAGAGTAGATGACCCAGCTTTTCACCGACTATAAAGTAGATGAGACAGCTAGTCACCTACTATCAGTTTATGATCAGTTGACCACCTACTATTAGGTAGATGACAATACTGATCGTCTACTATAGAGTAGATGACCCTATGGGTCGTCTGCTAGAGAGTAGATTACCCTAAATGAGATAGATAACAGGTAGGTAGATGTATAGATAGATATATAGATAGATAGGTAGATAGATAGATAGATAGATAGATAGATAGATAGATAGATAGATAGATAGATAGATAGATAGATAGATAGATAGATAGATAGATAGATAGATAGATAGATAGATAGATAGATAGATAGATAGATAGATAGATAGATAGATAGATAGATAGATAGATAGATAGATAGATAGATCGATAGATAGACAGATAGATAGATAGATAGATAGACAGATAGATAGATAGATAGAGAGATAGATAGGTAGATAGATAGATAGATATATAGATAGATAGATAGATAGATAGATAGATAGATAGATAGATAGATAGATAGATATATAGATAGATAGATAGATAGATAGATAGATAGATAGATAGATAGATAGATAGATAGATAGATAGATAGATCGATATATAGGTAGATAGATAGATAGATAGATAGATATAGGTGCACCAGAGGAAAAGACAGTGTTTAAGACGACAAATAAAGGTACCCAAACAGAGAAAGAACCCCAAAAGAAAAGTTCCAAAAGAGCAGCCTCAATCTCTCCGGAGAAACATAAATCGGAGAAAAGGGTCAGGACAGAAAACCAGATGAAAATGTTACAGATGTTGAGAAAGAACAGCAGTGGTCCTTGGTGGAAAAAAAAAATCGCAATAAAAAGAAGAGACCAAGTAAAAATATTGAGAAACAGATTAGAAACAAAGGAGAAACCTTGACAATTAAAACAGACAAATGCAGCTATGCTGAAATAGTGAAAGAAATGAAGAACGCAATAAAACCCGAGGAAATTGGTGTTGGCATAAAAAAGATTCGGAAAACAGCAGATGGAAATGTCCTAATAGAGATGACAAAGGGAGACGATCAAGCCAAGAAACTAGAAGGTGCAATAAAAGGATCACTCGGAGAAAATGTGAACGTGCAAACATTCATAGAAAAATATCTCCTAGATATTAGAGATATGGAAGAAACCATTGAAAATGATGACATAATCAGTGGCATTCTAAAAGCCTCTGCAGAAACCGATGCTAGCAAAATAACAGTTCGTAATATCCGAGAATACTACTGATCGTCTAGTATAGAGAAGACGACAATACTGATCGTCTAGTATTTAATAGATGACCCCATTGGTCGTCGGCTCTAAAGTAGATAACCCTAATGGTCCTCTACTATAAAGTAGATGACGCAGTAGGCCACCTACTATAAAGTAGATAACCAAGTATGTCACCTACTATAAAGTAGACAACCTAGTTGGTCACCTACTGCAGAGTAGATGACCCAGCTTTTCACCGACTATAAAGTAGATGAGACAGCTAGTCACCTACTATCAGTTTATGATCAGTTGACCACCTACTATTAGGTAGATGGCAATACTGATCGTCTACTATAGAGTAGATGACCCTATGGGTCGTCTGCTAGAGAGTAGATTACCCTAAATAAGATAGATAACAGGTAGGTAGATATATAGATAGATAGATAGGTAGATAGATAGATAGATATATAGATAGATATATATATAGATAGATAGATAGATAGATAGATAGATAGATAGATAGATAGATAGATAGATAGATAGATAGATAGATAGATAGATAGATAGATAGATAGATAGATAGATAGATAGATAGATAGATGGTACGCCGGTTTCCAGCTTGGCCGGTCAAACTCCCAATACATGTACTGATAAAATAACGGAGAGAAACCCCTTAAAGCTCTCTACCAGCGCCCCGCCGAAGAGAGATTCCTTTTCAGAACTGGGGAATCTAATTACCGCCCTCATGGACTTCGTCAAGAACAGGAACAATGTCCACCACGCCATCAAGGATCAGGTGCGAACTATACGCGCTGTTTATGACAGGGCGTGTGAAGAAACGAAAGGGAAGGCCCAATTCGAAAACAGTGAAGTATCTGAAAGGGCAACTCAAACATCCCCTAATGTTTGGCCTAGCAAGAGAGAGCCAAAAAGGAAAGAGGAGAAAAACGAAGCAGCAGCAATTATGCCCACCCCAAAAAGAGCTAGAAACAACCCTGCAAGCGGTAAACCAACTGCCATACCTCCGGACGGAGAAATCTTAGGAGAGAAAAAATGCATCGGAGCAAACCCGGCACCACAGGTTGAATGGGTCACAAAGACTAGCAAAAAGAAGAGGAGAAATCCTAAACCAAAGCCGGATAAAATTCTAATAACATCTAAAGGCCAAATCTCATACGCCGATATCCTACGAAAAATCCGCACAAACCCGGATCTGAAGGAGTTAGGGGATGAGGTAAACAAAGTGCGGAGAACCCAAAAAGGCGACCTCCTGCTAGAACTGAGGACCGCTGGGATGAATGTAGACAATAACTTTAGGGAGCAAATAGAAAGCTCGCTTGATGGATGCGTTGAAGTACGCACCCGCAAGGATCAGACGTTTATAATCTGTAAAGACATGGACGAGCTAACGACAAAGTCGGAAATATGCCAGGCATTTGCCAAAAACTTAGACATGCCTGAACTACTTGATGAATCCATAGTGACGTCTGTGTGGGAGACATACGGAGGCACTAAGTGCGCAAAAATAAGACTACCGACAGTAGCTGCAAGGAGGGCACTCAAACTACGCAAAATCAAAATCGCGATGTCAGTCTGTCGGATAAGAGATGTGAAAACGGCTACAAAGTGCTTTAGATGTTTCGGATTTAACCACACTGCGAAGTTTTGTAAATCGAGCGTCGACAGATCTCAAAACTGCATAAAATGTGGCATAGAGGGACATATAGCCAGAGACTGCAAAAATGAACCCAACTGTATGCTCTGTAAAACGAATGGTGGAGGGGACCAAAAACATGTGACAGGAAGCTACAGATGTCCTGTTTACCAGAAGGCAATAAATTCCAAAAACGCATGAAGTTTATACAACTAAACTTAAACCATTGCGCAGCAGCCCAAGACCTCCTACTGCAGTCTATCCTAGAAGAAAATATCGACGTCGCAATTCTTTGCGAACAATACAAAAATCTCGACAAAAATGTCTGGGAATGCAACAAGACAGCTAAAGCAGCAGTATGGGCCTGCGGAGGGAAGGCTATTAAGGAAGGTACAAATGAGCCGCAAGAATGCTTCGCCAGGGCTAAAATTGGAGGAATATACATCTATAGCTGTTATATTTCACCAAACATACCATTGCCAGACTTTGAGAGACAAATAGACGAACTAGTAGGAGACGCATCTCATCACAACCCGATTATAATGATGCGTGGGCCCAAGACTGGGGAAGTCAACGAACAAACAATCGAGGCAGAATTCTTCTTGACGCTTTATCCAGACTTGACGTAACCCTAGCTAATACTGGACAGACACATACGTTTAGAAGAGCTGGATCTGGTTCAATCGTCGACCTAACATTCGTCAGCAACAATCTGGCCAGTAACTTGAAATGGGAAGTCAGTGAACACTACACGCATAGTGACCACCAGGCCATTATATTCTCAGCGGAGTACAAATCCCACACAAATCTGACACACAAGAAGCCTAAATTCCAAGGATGGGCGAAAGAAAAATTCGACCAAGAAGCCTTCACTGAAATGTTTTGCACACAAGAAATTGAGGAAGGAGAAGTCTGGGCTATGGCAGATCAAATTGGTGAGGCGCTAAAAGCTGCATGTGATGTATCAATGCCAGTTAAGCGCTCAAATAGTAGAAGGAAAGAAAATTTCTGGTGGAACGACCACATTGCAGAACTTAAAAGGGCATGCCTACGGACCAGACGTCAGTACCAAAGAAGTAGATCAAGGCCCGACTTTGAAATTAGGAGTAGCGCCTATCACCAAGCGAGGAATGACCTCCAGAAAGCCATTAACAACAGCAAGGCCGAGTGCTTTAAACAGTTTTAAAACAGCTTTAAACGCATACAAGATGGTAATGTCACGACTAAAAGGAAAAAGGTCACCCCAGATTACGTGCCCTAAACTAATAAATGATATCGTGAATGTACTATTCCCAGATGGCGAACAATGGACAGACCAGGCGTCTTCTACGCCCAGAACCGAAATCGAAGTAACCGAGGAAGAAGTGGTAAACCTATGCCAGAAAATTGGAGAAAATAAAGCCCCAGGGCCCGACTACATCCCAAACGTAGCGCTCAAACATGCAATAAAAGCTAGACCAGCAATCTTTGCGCGACTCTTTCAGAAGAGCCTGGAAAACGGATAAGTGGAAAATGCAAAAACTGATCCTGATACCTAAACCTGGTAAAGTATTGGGAGATCCTCGATCGTACAGACCAATCTGCCTATTGGATACTATTGGCAAATGTCTAGAGCGCATCATATATAATAGACTTCTAGAAGTAATTGTTAGGAACAATGGAATTTCCGACAGACAATTCGGCTTCCGGAAAGCTAAGTCAACTATCGACGCTATCAGTCTTGTTACAAGCACAGCCAGAAATGCAATAAATGGAAAGGGCAAAGATAGAAAATAATGTGCTATTATAACGCTCGATATAAAAAATGCTTTCAATTCCGCCGGATGGAAACATATCGTCCTATCCCTGAGGAAATCTATGGTACCAGAATACCTGATCAACATCATCAAAGACTATTTCACAAATAGAATTCTGAGTGTAGAAACTGATAGTGGTATAAAAACGTATGGGGTCACGTCGGGAGTTCCGCAAGGTTCAGTCCTCGGCCCAATGTTGTGGAATATAATGTACAACGACATTTTCGAACTGAAAATTCCAGAAGAGGCAGACATTGTTGGCTTCGCTGACGATATTGCTATAACTGTCCAAGCCAGACACCTAGATGAAGTGCAGATATATGCAAACGAAACAATTAGAAAAATAAAGAGATGGTTAACGTCAATTAATCTGCAACTAGCCGAGCAAAAGACGGAACTTGTACTCATTAGTGGAAGGAGAAAGAGGGAAAGCCTGGAAATCAAAGTAGGCGAAACGACAATAAAATCATCGGATGCCATAAAGTATCTAGGCATATACTTAGACGACCGTCTAAACTTCAAGAAACATATAGAATACGCATGTAAAAAATCAGCTGATGTTACGCATGCACTATCCCGAATGATGCCAAACGTTGGTGGACCACGACAAAGCCGCAGAGCTCTAATCTCACAGGTATCTGACTCAACGTTGCTTTACGGAGCTCCTGTATGGGAGAGATCATTAAGTAACATATCAAAGAAAGAAATTATGTCGATTTCTAGGCGTAGCTGCCTAAGAGTCTGCAGTGGATATCGTACAATATCCGGCGAGGCAGTAAGCGTTGTAGCGGGAATCATGCCAATCGATATTAAGGCTAGAGAGTACTCAAACATTTACATAGAGTCAACAGAAAACCCAACAGCAGGCAAAAATGCTATAAGAATCTCCGAAAGAGATAACGCACTACGCAGTTGGCAAACAAGGTGGAAAAATTCTCCAAAAGGATGATGGACTTTTCGGCTGATACCACAAATCGACGTGTGGCTGCGACGCAGACATGGCGAAGTAAACTATACTCTAACACAATTCCTTACAGGTCACGGAGGCTACAGAAAATATTTGTACCGTTTTGGGCTCGACAACTCACCCAGATGTCCAGAATGCCAAGCTGAAGACGAAAGTGCAGAGCATGTAGTGTTTCACTGCCCCCGCTTTGCAAGAGAACGAGATATTCTTGAGTCGTATCTAGGCGATCGTATAAAAGCGGAGAATATAATACCTATAATGCTGAGCTCCCAAGATAATTGGGAAGCGGTAAATAAGTACATAGAGAGAACACAAATGACACTCCGAGAAGCCGAAGTTTTGCACAAATCCTCGCTAGAAAATGGTTCAACAACTGAGGTGAATAACGATGAACAGCCGTACTAGGCTTACCAACCCCACGAAGTAATACCAATTGGCAGTCCCGTGGGGTGTAGCGACGTATACTGGGGGTGTGTTTTAGTACGTAAGAATCGTACATGCATTCAGTACGGACTGAATGTATCTTTTGAAGATTTCACAACTCCAGACCAAGAAAAAAAAAAAAAAAAAAAAAAGATAGATAGATAGATAGATAGATAGATAGATATATAGGTAGATAGATAGATAGATAGATATAGGTGCACCAGAGGAAAAGACAGTGTTTAAGACGACAAATAAAGGTACCCAAACAGAGAAAGAACCCCAAAAAGAAAAGTTCCAAAAGAGCAGCCTCAATCTCTCCGGAGAAAAATAAATCGGAGAAAAGGGTCAGGACAGAAAACCAGATGAAAATGTTACAGATGTTGAGAAAGAACAGCAGTGGTCCTTGGTGGAAAGAAAAAATCGCAATAAAAAGAAGAGACCAAGTAAAAATATTGAGAAACAGATTAGAAACAAAGGAGAAACCTTGACAATTAAAACAGACAAATGCAGCTATGCTGAAATAGTGAAAGAAATGAAGAACGCAATAAAACCCGAGGAAATTGGTGTTGGCATAAAAAAGATTCGGAAAACAGCAGATGGAAATGTCCTAATAGAGATGACAAAGGGAGACGGTCAAGCCAAGAAACTAGAAGGTGCAATAAAAGGATCACTCGGAGAAAATGTGAACGTGCAAACATTCATAGAAAAATATCTCCTAGATATTAGAGATATGGAAGAAACCACTGAAAATGATGACATAATCAGTGGCATTCTAAAAGCCTCTGCAGAAACCGATGCTAGCAAAATAACAGTTCGTAATATCCGAGAATACTATGGCGGTACAAAGCAGGCACTCGTGGAAGTTCCTGGAAATGTTGCAGTTACCATACTAAAAAAGAACAGAATTAAAGTCGGACTGGAATGTAATATATCGAGTAAGAAGCAAAACCCTCCCCAAAAGGTGTTTTAGATGCTTAGAGCAAGGCCATCTGGCAGGATTCTGTCGTGGAAACGATCGCAGCCGAACCTGCATGAAATGCGGCCTAAACGGACATAAGGCAAACACATGAAACAAATGAAACAAGGTGTGTAATCTGCCTAAAGGCTGGAAGACAAAATATTAGCCACTATTTGGGCAGTAGCAACACATGTAGATAAAAAAATGACGATTAGGATACTCCAAGTAAATCTAGGCAGAGGTCGCGAAGCGCAAGATCTAATGATACAAAATGCTATGGACAAAGAGATTGATATAGTACTAGTAAGTGAACAGTATACTAAGAGGAAAGACATGGCGTGGTACCAAGACGTTACGGGCAAATCATCTCTATACGTACGCAATCCACTGATGTCGATTAACGCAATTGAAGAAGATAATGAAGATTTCCTACATACAGAAGGCATACGTATATACAGTTGCTACTTTTCGCCAAATATTGAATTCGCAGAATTCCTAAACAAAATTGCCAAACTAGAACAACACGTGAAAGCTGGAAGTTCTCCAGTAATAATAGGTGGAGATTTCAATAGCAAATCGTCGGAATGGTTCTCAAGAACAGATAAAAGAGGAATCGCGGTCAGTGAAATGATTGCATACCTTGGCCTGATTGTTCTTAATAGAGGAAAATCCCCAACTTTCAGAAGAGGGGACTCCAACTCAATCATTGACATAACCTTTGCGTCACCGAGTATAGCAGCAAAAAATAGTCAATGGGAAGTACTAGAAGATGAAACCCTAAGCGATCATCAGTATATCCTGATGGAAATGGACCTACTACACAAAATGGACACAGCGAATCCGAACCGTCCTAGACGGAACACACACAGAATCGACACTAAAAACTGTATAGAAAATGTAACAGAGCTAAAGTCCAGAATTCAGTTAAGCGGCAACACAAACGTAGGTACCCCTGCGGAACAGCTCGTTAACATTCTTACAGAGATCTGTAATGTTGGAATGAAAAAGACAGCATCACTTGGTAAATCTCGAAAGCACGCATACTGGTGGAACCATGAAATTGCTGAGCTTAGAAAATCATGTCACAAAGCGAAACGTGTAGCCACACGAAGAAAAGGTGATTTAGAAGCAATGTACCTCTACAGAATAGCAAGAAAGAGGCTGAAAGCAGCTATAAAAGAATCAAAGAGAAAATCCTGGGAATTATTATGCGAAGAAGTGAATAAGGATCCATGGGGCCTCCCTTATAAAATAGCTAGCTGAGCCCGGTGCGCTTCGCTGCCCATGTCAAAATTAGCGCTGTAGAAACTGTATTTTATATCCGATCAGTACGAAATTCGGCAGAAAGAGGTTTGTTATTACATGAAGGAATGCTGCCAAATTCGGAGAAAATCGGTTCAGTTTTAGATATAGCCCCCATATATATGTTACCCCCGATTTGACATGTAAGCGCCGTAGAAACTGTATTTTATATCCGATCAGTACGAAATTCGGGAGAAAGAGGTTTCTTATTACATGAAGGAATACTGCCAAATTCGGAGAAAATCGGTTCAGATTTAGATATAGTCCCCATATATATGTTACCCCCGATTTGAAATTCAAGCGCTGTATAAACTGTATTTTATATCCGATCAGTAAGAAATTCGGCAGAAAGAGGTTTCTTATTACATGAAGGAATACCGCAAAATTCGGAGAAAATCGGTTCAGATTTAGATATAGCCCCCTATATATGTTACCCCCAATTTGACATGTAAGCGCTGTAGAGACTGTGTTTTATATCCGATCAGTACGAAATTCGACAGAAGCAGGTTTCTATTTTACATGAATGAGTATTCAAGGAAAATCGATTCAGATTTATATATAACCTCCATATATATGTTCCTCCAGATTTGGTTACAAAGCGCTATAGAAGTTGTACTTTACTTCCGATCATTACAAAGTTCTCCAGAAAAATGTTTCTCAATTTAGGAACGAATATTGCTTAATTTAGCGATTATCGGTTCAAATCAAACACACACACCACATTTACCAATTATTCCAAATTATTATCGCAATGACCCTTATCGCATTGTTAGGGAGGTGTAGGGTATTATATAGTCGGCCCCGCCCGACTTTCTGCCTTTCCTTACTGGTATTAGTAATAAATGCACTGAATGAAAAAAAAACCGAATTCAGTGGAAAGTCCAGAAAATAGAAATGTATACTTATAAAATTTCCAAATTCTTGTTTCATTGGTCATGCATCACATTATCATATTGCGATTGTATTGGAGTGAGCAGCTGTAATTATCGCATACCGAGCATTTTTGTTCATGTATTTCCTATATAATACTTGCAAGATATATCAAAATATGGGCTGGGCCTCGCCCACTGGTCCTATTCCGCCCATTTGTAAGCCAATCACGTAGACTGCTACCAGATACATATACGTAAAATTTCAACACTCTCGCTAACAAAATGAGCAAGATAATTCAATTTCAAAATTTGGCTTATATGGGCGGTGGCACGCCCATTGGTCAGATCCCGCCAATTTTTGGACCAATCATCACGGCACTCTAGATAAAAAATTGTGCAAGATATATCAATTTCGAAATTTGGCTTATAAGGGCGGGGTCACGCCCATTGGTCCGATCCCGCCAATTTTCTGACCAATTACTTAGAATGCCACCAGATACATATACACAACATTGCAGCACTCCCGCTAGCAAATTGAGCAAGATATCAATGGGCCACGCCCATTGGGCCGATCCCGCCCATTTTTGGACCAATCACGCAGAATGCCACCATATACATATACACAAAATTCCAGCACTCTCGCTAACAAATTGTGCAAAGTATCTCAATTTCAAAATTTGGCTTATATGGGCGGGGCCACGCCCATTGGTCCGATTCCGCCCATTTTTGGAAAATTCACATAATCTGCCACTAAATGCATACACACAAAATTTCAGCATTCTAGCTAAAAATTTTTCTCAATATCAAAATTGGACCCATATGGGCGGGTCCACGCCCACTTGATATATCGAAAATTCAAGTACCCTATTTTCAGCACCCCCTACACATGTACATTCTGTGAAAATTTCAAGATGATCGGTCTAGCCGTTTAGACGTCTATACGGAACAAACAAACATACAAAACCACAAACATACACTCTCTTTTATATATATAGATAGCTGAACCCGGTCCACTTCGTTGCCCCAGATTTCAGATTTCTGATCCCGTCCATTTTTGGACTAATAACGTAGACTGCCGCCAAATACATATACAAAAAACTCAGCAATCTCTCTAACAAATTTCTCAAGCTATATCAATTTCAAAACATGGCTCATGTGGGCGGGGTCACTATCATTGGTCCAATCCCTCCATTTTTTTTACCAATCACGTAGCCTGTCACCAGATAAATATACACAAAATTACAGCAATCTCGCTAACACATTGTGCTAGATATCTCAATATAAATATTTTACCTATGTAGGCGGGGCCAAGCCCATTGGTGCGAACTCGCCCATTTTTCGATCCCGTCCATTCTTGGACAAATAACCTAAACTGCCACCAGATACATATACACAAAATTACAGCACTCTCGCTAACAAATTGTGCAAGACACATCAATTTAAAATATTGGCTTATACGGGCTGGGCTACACACCCTGGTCCTATTCCGCCAATTTTTTTGTCAATCACGTAGACAGCCTCCAGACACATATACACAAAATTACAGCTCTATCGCTTATAAATTGTGCAAGATATCTCAATTTAGACAGGGCCGCGCCCATTGGTCCGATCCCGCCCCTTTTTCTACCAATCACGTAGAGTGTCACCAGATACATATATATACGCAAAATGTCAGCACTCTTGCTAACAAATTGTGTAAGATATCTCAATTTCAAAATTTGGCCTATATTGGCGGGACCACGCCCATTGATCCGATCCCACCCATTTTTGGACCAATCACGTAGACTGTCCCCAGATACTTATACACAAAATTACAGCACTATCGCTAAAAAATTGCTCAAGATATCTCAATTCCAAAATTAGCCATATATGGGCGGGGCCACGCCCATTTGTCCGATCCAGCCCATTTTTGGACCAGTCACGTAGACTGCCACCAGATATATATAAACTAAATTGCAGCACTGTCGTTAACATTTTTTCAAGATATCCCAATTCCAAAATTTGCCTTATATGGGCGGGGCCACGCCCATTTGTCCGATCCCGCCCATTTTTAGACCAGTCACGTAGACTGCCACCAGATATATATACACAAAATTGCAGCACTCTCACTAAAAAATTGCTCAAGATATCTCAATTCCAAAATTTGTCTTATATGAGCGGGGCCACGCCCATTAGTCCGATCCCGCCCATTTTTGGACCAGTCACGTAGACTGCCACCAGATATGTATACACAAAATTGCAGCACTCTCGCTAAAAAATTGCTCAAGATATTTCAATTCCAAAATTAGCCTTATATGGGCGGGGCCACGCCCATTTGTCCGATATCGCCCAGTCACGTAGATGGCAGTCACGTAGACTGCCACCAGATATATATACACAAAATTGCAACACTGCTCAAGATATCTCAATTCCAAAATTTGCCTTATATGGGCGGGGCCACGCCCATTTTTGGAACAATTACGTAGAATGCCACCAGATACATATACACAAAATTACAGCACTCTCGCTAATGAATTGTGCAAGATATCTCAATTTTAAAATTTTGCTTATATGGGCGGGGCCACACCCATTGGACCGATCCCGCCATTTTTTGGACCAATCCCGTAGACTACCACCAGATACATATGCACCAAAGTACAGCACTCTCGCTAACAACTTGTGTAAGATATCTCAATTCCATAATTTGGCTTATATGGGCGGGGCCACGCCCATTCATCCGATCACGCCCATTTTTGGACCAATCACGTAGACTGCCACCAGATATATATGTACAAAATTACAGCACTGTCGCTAACAAATTGCGCAAGATATCTCAATTTTAAAATTTGTCTTATGTGACAATTTGTTGTAATTGTCTTATTATGTATAAAAGAAGCTGCAAGAGAGAAAATGATGCTAATATGGCAAAGACGATTGGAGGAAACCAACAAAGGTAGATGGAACCACAGCCTTATACCAACCATAAAGACGTGGATGAACAGAAAACATGGAGAACTAAACTTTTACCTGACACAGGTTTTCAGTGCTCATGGTAATTTTGGCAGTTACCTAAATAAATTCCAAATACGACACGAAGCAATATGTGAAATGTGTAACGTATTTGAGGACAACGTCGAGCACACTATTTTAAAATGTAGATATTGGAGCAGCAGACGAACGTTATATCCAGAGGTAATGAATATGACAATCGCTCAAGTTGTTACATCAATGATGAGAAATGTTCAGGACTGGTACAAATACTCCAACCTCATACAGACATTCATGAGAGAAAAAACAGCACACGAACAAATACATACGCCGAACCCCTAATCTCATAAATAAATGATGGAAGGGGGACTAGGAACAAAGAGACAACTGCACCGAGCAGTAAATGAACCCCACCCCGAAGTAATGCGAAAGCGGTCCCAGGGTGGCGGTTCCAGTGTAGGACCACTAGTAGATAGTGCGCTATCACTACGTCCATTAAAAAAAAAGATCGATAGATAGATAGAGGTTTATCTTATGCAGAAGTTATTAAAGATATGAAAGAAAAAATCAAGCCAGAAGAGGTAGGAGTAAACATACGCAGAACCAGGGATGGTGACTTGCTTGTTCAGATGGAGAAAGGAACAGGCCAAGCTGAGAAGCTTGAGAATGCCATAAAGCAGTCCTTAGGATAAAAAGTTCAAGTCAAGACACTTGAAGACAAGGTCACTCTAGAGTTAAAGGACATGGAGGAAACTACGGTAGCAAAAGATATAGTGCAAGGCCTAATGCGTGTAACAAAAACGGAAGATCCTCTGGACATTAAAGTTCAAAAGATTCGATCGGCCTATGGTGGGACAAAACAAGCTCTGGTAGAAATCCCATCTCACCTAGCCATAACCATTCTCAAGGAGACCAGTGTACGAATTGGATGGGTAATGTGCAAGGTTAGGAAGAAAGAGGCACCCAAGCGATGTTTCAGATGTCTGGAAAACGGTCATATGGCCCGAGTATGTCAAGGCAAGGACCGTAGCAAAGCATGCATGTAATGTGGTATTGATGGGCATAAAGCCAAGGGCTGTAAAAATGAAGCCAGGTGTGTTATATGCTTATAAGCCGGTCGACCGAACGTCAAGCTCTTCATTGGAAGTTCAAAAGTGTGCAATGGCCAACAATGAACATTAAAATACTTCAAATAAACCTAGGCAGGGGCAGAGAGGCACAGGACCATATTATAAGCACTGCAGCGCATATGAGTAGGGACATCGTGTTGATAAGCGAACATTATCGTAAGTTGAACTCCAAAGCGTGGTATCAAGATGTTCTTGGAAAAGCGGCAATTTACATTCCAAACACCAACATAATATTGGATAGAATAGAAGAACACCATGAAGATTTTGTGTTTATTTATATGATGGAATAAAAATATATAGCTGTTACTTCTCTCCCAACATAGAAATGTCGGACTTTTTAGATAGACTTGCCAAATTAGAGGATCATGTCAAAAGAGATAATGTTCCTGCATTAATAGGAGGAGATTTCAACGGCAAATCGCCAGAATGGGGATCGCATGTGTTAGACAGAAGAGGTGCATCTATTAGTGAAATGATTGCATCCTTGGGTCTGTCAGCCTTAAACAGAGGAACATCACCAACCTTCAAAAGAGCTAATAGTGAAACTATCATAGATATCACCATAGCGACCCCAACAATAGCGATAACGGTGGATTACTGGGAAGTACTTGAAGAAGAGACACTGAGTGACCATTAGTACATATCGATGAAAATTAGTCTATCCACCGGAACAATGCGAAGTAATGAAACAGGTGCACGATGGAATACAAACAAGCTAAATGTGGAGGTATGCTGAAGTAAAATAGAACAGATAAGAGACCGATCAAACATCATGAACGATATTGCAAGTGTGGGAACGAATGAAGCTACAGATCATTTGACCAGTATTTTGAATAAAGTATGCAAATCAAGCATGCCGCGAAAGGGCGCAGGACAAGGAGAGCGGAAGCCAGCATACTGGTGGAATATGGAGATTGCATCTCTCAGACAATCCTGTCTGAGGGCAAAACGATTATTCACGAGACGCAGGGGGGATATAAACTCTCTTGAACTTTACAAAAGTGCTCGGAAAACTCTCAGAAATGCCATAAAATATGCAAAGATTGAATCGTGGGAGAAGCTTTGTCAACAGATTGACAACGACTCCTGGGGACTTCCATACAAAATAATAATGAAGAAACTGGGGAATCGTAAGCCTATCCCGGGGATAAATGACGCAAAATGGGCGCATGAAATAGTATGTTCACTTTTTCCAAAAAATAATAGCCCACGGAAAAGTTTCCCCGATCTGACACCAGAGATAACATATATAACACACGACGAAATCGCTAAAAAATTCAGAAAGCTTAAGCGTAACGAAGCGCCAGGACCTGACGGAATCCCAAATGAAATCATTACTTTGATGGCGGAACAATGGCCGGAATTTTTCATCTACATTTTTAACAAATGCCTTGAGGAAGGAATTTATCCAAAAGCATGGAAAATACAATCTCTTGTTTTGCTTAGAAAAGGAGACAAGCCACTTAATATGCCATCGTCCTATAGACCAATATGCCTACTGGACTCAGCGGGTAAATTCTTTGAACGGATTCTTACTGATAGGTTAAGATCGGAGATAGAAAACAATGGAGGCTTATCACCCATGCAATTTGGGTTTGTAAAAGGCAAATCAACTGTGGAAGCCATCCTAGAAGTAATGAACAAAGCAAAAATACATAATAGGATCTGTGTAATAGTGACACTGGATGTAAAAAACGCTTTTAACACGGCTAACTGGGACGTAATAAGGCAAACAATAAGAGAACACAACCTTCCTAGTTACTTGATCAATATAATCGACGATTACCTAAATGACAGAATCCTACAATATCATACCGAAGACGGCCCACGTCAGTATCTAGAAACAGCTGGGGTTCCACAAGGATCAATTCTAGGTCCATCATTATGGAACATAATGTACGATGGTTTGCTGAAATTGAAGCTACCAGGGGGATGTACACTTGTGGGATATGCGGATGATGTGGCACTGGTAGTGGACCAAACCTCGGCCGCAGTGGCAGATATAGTCACCAATGATAGCCTGGGAAGAATAAGCAGGTGGCTTATGGCGAAGCATTTAATGCTCGCGGCACCCAAGACTGAAGCAATTATTATTACAAGTAGAAGATCCTTCATATATCCCAGACTCAAAGTCGATGGTTACGAAATAGCACTCGGCCGACATCTCCGATATTTAGGTGTGGAAATAGACAACCGATTGGCTTTGGACCAACATGTAAAAAATGTAACGAGCAAGTACGTATCATGCCAAATATGGGAGGACCTGGGCAACAAGCTCGAAAAATAATATCTACAGTTGCCTATTCACAGATGCTGTATGGAGCTCCCGCAGTATATAATGTCATTACAAAGAATGTTGTGTTAATGAGGATATTGGAAAGAGTGTAAAGAATATGTACCATGTGAATAATATCGGCCTACAGGACGATATCTACATCTGCAGCGTCAGTGCTTAGTAGCATGCCTCCATTACAGCTCTTATTCGACGAAAGAGGTGAAAGTTATCAAACATGGCAAAATAGAAGAAATGCAGAAGGAGTTTCAAAGACCAAAATAAAAAAGCAAGCCCGCCTACACTTGTGCAGGATGTGGCAAGTGGCATGGGACCAAGACACAAAGGGTAGATGGACCCACACTCTAATAAATAATATAGAGAAGTGGATGGACAGAAAACACGGTCAAATGAACTATTACTTGACTCAAGCTTTCAGTGGACATGGAAATTTTGCTAAATACCTTCACAGGTTCAAAATAAGAGAAGATAGTACTTGTATGATGTGTGGAAATGAGGAAGACGATGCAGAACATACCATATTTAAATGTGAATATTGGTCATCCTCAAGAAGAACAATAAATAGTGGCATCGGAGTGACACTAACTCCACAAAACTTGACCACAGTTATGCTCGAAAACGAAGATAATTGGCAAAAATACGCACTATTTATCGAAAGTGTGCTACGAGAAAAGGCAATACGCACACAAACGGAAGTACCGAACCCCTAATCTAACGCACATGTAGTTAGGAAGGGGGACTAGGAAGGAGAGTGTCTAAAACAACGACATTATTATATGAACCCAACCTGAAGTAATGCGAAAGCGGTTCCGGGGTGGTGTTTCCTGTGTAGGACCACTAGTTGATAGTGCGCTATCATTACGTCCATTAAAAAATAGATAGATAGATCTATCTATCTATCTATCTATCTATATATCTATCTACCTATCTATCTATCTATCTATCTATCTATCTACCCTTTTTTTATGGACGTAGTGATAGCGCTATCAACTAGTGGTCCTACACAGGAAACACCACCCCGGAACCGCTTTCGCATTACTTCGGGGTGGGTTCATATAATAATGTCGTTGTTTTAGACACTCTCCTTCCTAGTCCCCCTTCCTAACTACATGCGCGCTAGATTAGGGGTTCGGTACTTCCGTTTGTGTTCGTATTGCATTTTCTCGTAGCACACTTTCGATAAATAGTGCCCATTTTTGCCAATTATCTTCGTTTTCGAGCATAACTGTGGTCAAGTTTTGTGATGTTAGTGTCACTCCGAGGCCACTATTTATTGTTCTTCTTGAGGGTGACCAATATTCACATTTAAATATAGTACTATCTTCTCTTATTTTGAACCTGTGAAGGTATTTTGCAAAATTTCCATGTCCACTGAAAGCTTGAGTCAAGTAGTAGTTCATTTGACCGTGTTTTCTTTCCATCCACTTCTCTATATTAATTATTAGAGTGTGGGTCCATCTACCCTTTGTGTCTTGATCCCATGCAACTTGCCACTTCCTGTACAAGTGTAGGCGGCCTTGCTTTTTTATGTTGGTCTTTGAAACTCCTTCTGCATTTCCACTATTTCGCCATGTTTGATATATTTCACCTCTTTCGCCGAATTAGAGCTGTAATGGAGGCATGCTACTAAGCACTGACGCTGCAGATGTAGATATCGTCCTGTAGACCGATATTATTCTCATGGTACATATTCTTTGCACCCTTTCCAATCTCCTCATTTTTTTTTATTTATTATTTATTTATTGATAATTCATATATTTTACAATTAACGTTACACTGTAAAGTACCTTGCGAAGCCCGTTGGCTTGTCTGCGGGTGTTTACATAGTTGTTCTTAGAAATCATATTCTTACATAGTATGTATTTGTAACACTTCAGCTGAGTAAAAAATATTTCTAAATATAAATGTGTATAAAAAAGTGGCTAATTTCATATTATAATTTGATATGGTACGTGAATTACGTCTTAATGGCAGATTATTTAAGGCTTATCAAGAAAGTGTTTTTTAATAACTTTTTTTCTACTGTATTTGTTTCTAATATTTAGTATACTAGTAGGTAATTGGTTCAGTGTTGTCGGCAGGCTCACAGCGAGTGAGTGTTTCCCATAGTTGTTCTTGAAATTCGGTATCTTGTATCGGCATTGTGCTCTCTGTCTGGTATTTTGAAGGTGATCGATAGGTTGCAAATATTCACTGTCTCCGAAAAACTCGTTACATATTGTCCGATTTGTTTATACATGAGGTTTGTGTTTTGATAATTATGTTCATTTTGGTTTGTTGTGATCATTGTTTGTAAATTATTGTTTTGATTTTGTTGACGATTTATGTACTGAGAGCGTTTGTATAATTGTTTAACAAGTTTATTTTGTGTTTGTTGCAATGTCCTGCAACAAGCAGCATTCCCCACGCACTTATTCCATGCCTCAGATATGTTTCCACTAACGATAGGTATGCCTGCCTAAGCACTGGATACGGAGAGCAGTTTCCGAGGTGGTATAAAGCGTACGCAGATTTTCTTAGTTTTTTGTGCAGGTTTTCTATATGATCCTTCCACTTGAATAGGGAATCCAGATGAATTCCTAGATATTTGTATGTGCTGACCATTTCAATTTTTTTATTGCATTTTTCTTCATTTTCTGTATAATTATTTTGAATGAAGACATTCCGTATTATGGAATGTGAGATCAATGTTGATACTTTGGACGTGCCTCGGCTTGAAGTGCATGACTTTAGTCTTTCCCGCATTTATAACTAGGCCACTGTCGTGGCACCATCTGACCAGCAAATCCAACTCATCCTGTAAAGTTTTTCTAGCGATGTCTAGATTTCTGTTTGATACTATTATCGCTGTATCATCCGCATATGCAAATACTTTGCTATTTTTTTAGCGTTTTCATCATGTCATTAGCGTACAGTATGTAGAGAATTGCCCCTAGTTTTGAGCCTTGAGGGACGCCATGGGTTAAATGAGTGCTGCTGCTAGTATTGTTTTCAATTTTAACCCTATAGGTTCGACAGTCAAGATAGTTTCTGAACCAATTGAGGCTATGTCCCCGAATACCATTTCTTTCAAGCATATGCAACAGTTTTTCATGAGGTAGTGTGTCGAATGCTTTACTAAAATCAATGAATAGTGCGAGACAAGACATATTTTTGGAAAGGTTATTGTAGATGTGGTTGGAAAATTTGCCTAAAAGTTGGTTTATGTTTTTCCCTTTTTGGAAACCATACTGAGATTTGTCAATAATTTTGAATTTGTGGATAAAATCAGTTAATCTTCTAACAACTACCTCTTCAAGAATCTTTTCTAATACCGGTAGTATAGATATTGGTCTATAGTTGTTGAAGTCATTTTTTGTTCCACTTTTATAAATAGGACGGATTAGTGACGTTTTTAGGAGGGTTGGTATGGTTCCTTCATTAAGGCTACAGTTTACTAGTTTTGTAATGATTGGGGTAAGTATATCCGAATTATTTTTAATGTCCATAGTTCTTATACCGTCAGCTCCTGCGCTTTTTCTCACGTTCAGATTTCTTAAAATGTTTTTAACCTCATTTTCATCTGTTTGTGTTAGATACATTGTATTCGGCATGTTGTTATTTTGGAAAAGTTTTTATGTTACATGTATGTATAATGTTATTAACATTTTTGTGCAAGTTTTCCGCGAACTTTTCTACAATTAATGTCGATGATTCATTTTTAAAATTTCTTTTTATCATTTCATCAATGTTATCATTATTTTTGCCCGTAATTTCGTTTATAATTTTCCAAGTTTTTCGGGTATCATTTCTATTTTTTAAAAATTCTTTGTGATAATATTCATTTTTAGCATTTATTATTTTTTTATTAAGTTTATTATTGAATGTTTTATATATTTTTTCATTTGTTTTGTTAGCCTTGTTTTTTTGCCAATTTTTATAGAGTCTATCCCTTATTTCACAATATCTTACTATTTCATTATTTAGCCATCCATATTGATTTCTTTTTTTGTTTTTTAATTGTTTTACTTGTTTTGCATTCTCATATATTTCATTGAATTTAGCGCATATATTATTAAATAAACTGTCTGTATCATCAGATAATTCGATAATATAACTCCAGTCAGTTTCATTTATCAATCTTTTTCTTCATTTGTCTTTATTTTGGCGTTTTTTATAAAATCGCTATTTTGTTTGTCACTAGTTCTAGCATTGTCATCACTATCTAAGTATCCAAATATGGCATAATGGTCGGAGATTGAAGTTGCGATAAGAACAGCATGCGCGGTGGCCTTCGAACGTACGAACATGTGGTCAATACATGTGGTTGTATGTGCATCTTCCCTCGTCGTTTCATTTATCAAACATTGCAGGCCGTTTGTTGACATCAAGTCCAGATATTTTGTTGTTACTGAGTTGTTCTTTTTGATGTCTATATTCATATCACCCACGACTATCACCTGTCTCTTTCTGGCGACTTCTTTAATGCATAAGTCCATTTCTTCTACGAAGTTTTTTATGCTTAGGTGAGGGGGACGGTAGACGGGAATGATGGTAACAGCACCATGGTTTTCTTTTGTTACGTTGACTTCGATGCTTTCAAATGAGTTGGAACGTATTGTTATTGTTTCATATTTTAGATCATTTCGCACATAAACTGCAACGCCTCCGCCTCTGCCTTTACGGTTTAGAAATACTTCACTGTAGCCGTCAATTTTGTACAAATCATTTTCATCATCATTTATGTTGGTTTCCGTGAGAATTATTAGGTCTGTTTTGTTTAAAATTTTTTGGATTTGTATTAAAAAAGGTGTGATGTTTTTACGAAGTGATCGTATGTTTAAATGAAGGATTGACATAGTATTATTAAAAATATCTTCGTGTAATTCATTGAAAGTCTTCATGTTTTTGTTTATATGTACTCGTATACCACTTTTTATATAAAAAACGAGGAGAAAAAAGGATATGGGTGTTTGATTTTATTTTGTTTAATTTATTAATTGTTTTCAGATAGGTACGAACTGTTTTTATATATAAATAAATTTTCTAAATTGAAATTAATTCGATATCCGATGAGTTATTGATAATAATTTGTGTTGTATTTTCTGATTTACGTGCAAAGATGTGACCATTACGAACCCACACAAATTTCCAACCGGATTCTTTGGCCTTAGTCTTTGTCATCCATAAAAGGCGTCTATTATACGGCGAGAGTTCTTCATTTATATAGACATATTTGTTTGTCTGTTGGCTCTCTCCACTTATGACGCTGCTGTCGATGCGATGTCCCTTCAGCTTCGACATTATCTCCCTTTTCATTTTTTTATTTGCGAACTCAATGATGATTTTGTTGTTCTTTTTAACTCTGCTTGCACTCTCTATATCTGCGTCGCCAAGTTCGATGCCAATAGATGCTGCAATTGCTTTAACCACTGCAGAGGGCGCTACATTTGGATCAGTCACATTAGTTATTTCTATGTTTTTGTTTAGATTGCGCTGTTCCAGTTGTTTTACACGAGTTTCAATATCATTTATTTGCTTACTTTTTTGCTCATCTTTCTCTTGTAATTCTTTCACTTGCACAGATAATTTATTGACGGATTCATTTATTTGATTAACAGCATCAGTCATCATTTGAGAGTTTTTGTTTAGTTGTTGTATCATAGCTTCGAAGTTTCTTTGCATAGACATTTGCAACTCGACCATTGCTGATTTTAGTTCACTCATTTCAGTTTGTTGAGTTACAGAGATTGTCGGAATTGGCATCGTGTTGCTATTGGTCTGTTGAGAATCTATGGATATTGTGTTGTTGTTGCTGTTCGGCTTAGGAGACAGTGTTTGGATATTTGCTGTTGATTTGTTGTTGTTGCTAACGATCGCGGCTTCCTTGAATCGTTTCTTGTTTATGTTGGCTTCGTCATCGTCTTCTCTCTGCTGCTTTTGTTGTGTGTTGAATTCTGCTTCTGTTTCAGTATGGAAATGATTTGGCTCAGTTTGGGGGTCGTTCACCTCGTGTTGTTTTTGGGATTCAGATGCAATGCTTTCTTTGAAAATGAATGTGTGGTAAGTGTTGTTGGGAGATTTTTGACGAGGTTTGCACACTTGACATTTCCAATCAGTTTTCCTTGTCACACTCATCGAGTTATAGGAGCTCTCGGACAAGGGGGCGCAGGGTGTAAAGTGGTATTTGTTTTTGCATTGGTGGCAGAATACAAAATTAACCGACGTTATTGAATTTTTACAAGTAAAACAAATATTATCGGACATTGTGGGTATTTGTTTTTTGTTTAGACTTCACTTTTAAAGAAAAGAAATGTTTAGGATAACGAAATTTAACTGATATGCGCGTATAAACACTAGCACGTCTGTTCGATTGAATCGCTGCAGCTGAACTGACAACATTAACACAACATTCTTTGTAATGACATTATATACTGCTTGAGCTCCATACAGCATCTGTGAATATGCAACTGTAGATATTATTTTTCGAGCTTGTTGCCCAGGTCCTCGCATATTAGGCATGATACGTACTAGCCTAGTAGCAGTTTCAAGAGCCCTGCTCGTTACATTTTTTACATGTTGGTCCAAAGCCAATCGGTTGTCTACTTCCACACCTAAATATCGGAGATGTCGGCCGAGTGCTATTTCGTAACCATCGACTTTGAGTCTGGGATATATGAAGGATCTTCTACTTGTAATAATAATTGCTTCAGTCTTGGGTGCCGCGAGCATTAAATGCTTCGCCATAAGCCATCTGCTTATTCTTCCCAGGCTATCATTGGTGACTATATCTGATATATATATATCTAATTTGGCAAGTCTATTTAAAAAGTCCGACATTTCTATGTTGGGAGAGAAGTAACAGCTATATATTTTTATTCCACCCACATAAATAACCACAAATTGTTCATGGTGTTTTTCTATTCTATCCAATATTATGTCGGTGTTTGGAATGTAAATTGCCGCTTTTCCAAGAACATCTTGATACCACGCTTTGGAGTTCAACTTACGATATTGTTCGCTTATCAATACGATGTCACTACTCATATGCGCTGCAGTGCTTATCATAAGGTCCTGTGCCTCTCTGCCCCTGCCTAGGTTTATTTGAAGTATTTTAATGTTCATTGTTGGCCATTGCACACTTTTGAACTTCCAATGAAGTGCTTGACGTTCGGTCGACCGGCTTCTAAGCATATAACACACCTGGCTTCATTTTTACAGTCCTTGGCTTTATGCCCATCAATACCACATTTCAAGCATGCTTTGCTACGGTCCTTGCCTTGACATACTCGGGCCATATGACCGTTTTCCGGACATCTGAAACATCGCTTGGGTGCCTCTTTCTTCCTAACCTTGCACATTACCCATCCGATTCGTACTCTGGTCTCCTTGAGAATGGTTATGGCTAGGTGAGATGGGATTTCTACCAGAGCTTGTTTTGTCCCACCATAGGCCGACCGCATCTTTTTAACTTTAATGTCCAGAGGATCTTCCGTTTTTGTTACACGCATTAGGCCTTGCACTATATCTTTTGCTACCGTAGTTTCCTCCATGTCCTTTAACTCTACATTGACCTTGTTTTCAAGTGTCTTGACTTGAACTTTTTCTCCTAAGGACTGCTTTATGGCATTCTCAAGCTTGCTTGGCCTGTTCCTTTCTCCATCTGAACAAGCAAGTCATCATCCCTGGTTCTGCGTATGTTGCGTATGTTTACTCCCACCTCTTCTGGCTTGATTTTTCTTTCATCTCTTTAATAGCTTCTGCATAAGATAAGTTCGGCGCTTTAATAGTTATAGCCTCCCCTTTGACCTTCACTGATGGTTTACGTCGCACTTCTTTCTTCTTGGCTTTTCTATTAGTAACAGGGATACATGGTTCTTTCTCTATATTGGAATCTGCCGTATTGCTAGATGCACTACGGGATTTATTACTCGGTCTTTCTGCAGTAGTCCTCGTTTCTTCTTCTGCATTGGGTTCAGCCTCATTGCAAGATGAACTACGTGGTTTCTTAGTCGATCTTCCTGCAATAAGCGACTTTGTAGCTTCTCTTTTACATTTTCCTGCCGGTTTTTCGTGTCCGTTCTCAGTTTGACTTGTTTTATTAATCTTCTCATTTCTCTTCGCTTCGACACTTGTAACCTCAGAGAGTCGTTACTGAGCAGTCGTAGTGAACGGACGTGTTTAGCACAGAGCGGATAGTTAAAATCTATTACGCAGTACCTATTACGCAATCGCAAACAAAAATAATACAGACACAAAAAAAATCGTTGACGGGGATGCCGTCGCGTTCCGATGTGATGGCCGTTATAGACAGAAGTAGTGAGGATGGATCCATCCTCAAGGACAAATGGAGCCATGTGCAATCAACCATTATGGCTCATTACCTCGATGTCCGTAGAGAAATGCCGGGCACACCACCAATCTTCAACGATGCAGGATGGCATCAGGGGAGAGTAAAGCTCTTATATTTCGGTGATGCCAGATCAGCAGACCTGTATAAGGCTGCTCTGAGTCGAACGGGTGAGGTGTGGCCGGGTGCCCAGTTGGATGTTGTCGAAAAAACAACATCCCTAGTCACCCTAGAGCCATCACCTGGGTTACAGAAGAGCCCATCAACCCGGCTGGCATATTAGAAATAATAAAAGATTCCAATCCTGGTCTGCCCGCCCATAATTGGAGAATCAGCAAGGTGGGTGAGGCGGATGGTAAAAAGCGGCAGGTCAATTTGATCCTTAACGCTGAATCCACCTCCCATATACAACGTGCAAGTGCAACCCTACAGTATGGCTTCGAGACTATAGTCTTGAAGGTATACAAGCAGGATGCGGAAGGTCAGTCGTCCACCGTGGTTGATACACAGCTTTCTGGAAGTGCGGAGGTATCCACGCCCATTATTTCTGGTGACTTCAACTCTAACAGAAGATCTGTAACGTCCTACTCTGAGGACGAAAGCTCTACTTCTGACACAGAGGGGCTGAGGGGAGTCTCCGGACTCTTTGACGCATCTGGCGGGGACACGCTTCTCGATGATACGGACGAAGAGTTCGATAACACCCTTGTCAGGGTGGATGTTAATCTGTCAATTAACAATGATGGTAAGAATTTTACAGATTAACCTCCATCACGTTAAGCAGCCTCAGCGGCTCTATTGCTGCGCCTGTCCACAGGTGCAGTAGCCCTAAGCAGTGGGAGGAAGGGTGTGCGGTATCAGGACACCCAACTTTAAACTGCTTGTGGCCAACTGTGAAGGCACTCCAAGAACCTGCATTTTGGCCAGGAAAGATCTAAGCATCTTTCTCCTGGCTAAGTCTGGAGATCGGTAATCGCATATATTGGGTGGTCTCCAGTTTCTTGCATTATGAAGCTGTAGTACCGACTGCTCTATTCAGGGAAGTAGTAGAAGAAGCAACGGCTGACGAGGTCGAGTTGACTGTTGGCGCAGACACGAACGCTCATCATACTATCTGGGGTAGTACGGATATAAACAATAGGGGTGATTCGCTTCTTGACTTTATTCTAACTACCAACCTAAGTATTTGTAACATAGGTAATAAACCGACCTTAACAATTAAACACAGACAAGAAGTACTAGACGTAACGTTTGCTACTGACCGGCTGTCAGACAAAATTATCGGGTGGAATGTACTGGACGACCACTCATTCTCAGATCACCAATATCAGTTCAAACTCGCTGAAAAAGCGCCTGAACCTGCCGTCCACATAAATGCGAGAAAGACAAAGTGGCACCTGTATGAAAAGAATTTCAAGAAAGTCCTCAACTCCAAACTTCTGTACGAACCGAATGACAAAGCTGGTCTGGATAATCTGGTCGAGCATATCACCACATCATTCAATAGTTCCCTTGAAGAAGCCTGTCCAAAAACAAGGTACAAGGGTAAAACTAAACCCCAATGGTGGACTTCTGAGCTAACGGCTATGAAAAAGACCTGCAACAAGCTAAATCTACTGGGGTCGCTAATGTTTGGGATGCCTATAAAGAGCAACTCAAGATCTATAAGAAGGGGCTTAGAAAGGCGCAAAGACGCTCTTGGTATACCTTCTGTGGCGAAGTGGAAAAGGTCTCCGACGCCGCAAGGCTGAGGAAAATACTATCAGCTTCACCCTGTAAAGTGGGTTACTTGCAGAATGAGGCAAATAATTGGACCAAAAACAGCGAGCAGTCGCTCAATGTACTGCTCGACACACATTTCCCGGGGAACTCTCTAACAGAACCAGAGGATCAGCAGGACCATCAAGAGTGCGAGTGGACTGCGAGCGTCGCTAGCTTGTTGACTGAGAGATCCAGAATAAGCTGGGCTATTAATAGTTTTGAGCCCTTCAAGTCACCTGGAACAGATGGCATCACTCCAGCAGAAATGCAGAAAATGTTGAAGTACATTATGCCCTGGCTGGAGAAAATTTATGTAGGCTGTATCAGGCTTCCATACATCCCGAATCGATGGAGGGATACCAAAGTGGTATTCATACCTAAAGCGGGGAACATATCACACACTAGGCCAAAAGACTTCAGACCAATTATTCCTATTGAAAGGTCTGGAAAGACTTTTAGATTATTTCATTAGGGAAAACCTGGATACAAAACTCTCGTCGGTGAACCAACATGCAACATCGTCCCTGCATTTCAAGGAATTCACCATGGTGGCATTTCTGGACATAGAAGGGCCTTTAAAAACATTCACTCAGATGCAGTAATTGCGGCACTGTCACATCTAAAAGTTAACTCTAGTTTGATTAGACTTATTCAAAGTCTGCTCAACAGAAGACGCATAACAGCTCGTTACATTTTTTACATGTTGGTCCAAAGCCAATCGGTTGTCTACTTCCACACCTAAATATCGGAGATGTCGGCCGAGTGCTATTTCGTAACCATCGACTTTGAGTCTGGGATATATGAAGGATCTTCTACTTGTAATAATAATTGCTTCAGTCTTGGGTGCCGCGAGCATTAAATGCTTCGCCATAAGCCATCTGCTTATTCTTCCCAGGCTATCATTGGTGACTATATCTGCCACTGCGGCCGAGGTTTGGTCCGCTAACAGTGCCACATCATCCGCATATCCCACAAGTGTACATCCCCCTGGTGCCTTCAATTTCAGCAAACCATCGTACATTATGTACCATAATGATGGACCTAGAATTGATCCTTGTGGAACCCCAGCTGTTACTAGATACTGACGTAGGCCGTCTTCGGTATGATATTGTAGGATTCTGTCATTTAGGTAATCGTCGATTATATTGATCAAGTAACTAGGAAGGTTGTGTTCTCTTATTGTTTGCCTTATTACGTCCCAGTTAGCCGTGTTAAAAGCGTGTTTTACATCCAGTGTCACTATTACACAGAACCTATTATGAGTTCTTGCTTCTTTTGCTTTGTTCATTACTTCTAGGATGGCTTCCACAATTTGCCAGCCCAGTAGGCATATTGGTCTATAGGACGATGGCATGTTAAATGGCTTGTCTCCTTTTCTAAGCAAAACAAGAGATTGTATTTTCCATGCTTTTGGATAAATTCCTTCCTCAAGGCATTTGTTAAAAATGAATGATGAACATTTCCGGCCATTGTTCCGCCATCAAAGTAATGATTTCATTTGGGATTCCGTCAGGTCCTGGCGCTTTGTTACGCTTAAGCTTTCTGCCTTTTTTAGCGATTTCGTCGTGTGTTATAATTGTTATCTCTGGTGTCAGATCGGGAAAACTTTTCCGTGGGCTATTATTTTTTGGAAAAAGTGAACATACTATTTCATGCGCCCATTTTGCGTCATTTATCCCCGGGATAGGCTTACGATTCCCCAGTTTCTTCATTATTATTTTGTATGGAAGTCCCCAGGGATCGTTGTCAATCTGTCGACAAAGCTTCTCCCACGAATCAATCTTTGCATATTTTATGGCATTTCTGAGAGTTTTCCGAGCACTTTTGTAAAGTTCAAGAGAGTTTATATCCCCCCTTCGTCTCGTGGATAATCGTTTTGCCCTCAGACAGGATTGTCTGAGAGATGCAATCTCCATATTCCACCAGTATGCTGCCTTCCGCTCTCGTTGTCTTGCGCCCTTGCGCGTCATGCTTGATTTGCATGCTTTATTCAAAATACTGGTCAAATGATCTGTAGCTTCATTCGTTCCCGCACTTGCAATATCGTTCATGATGTTTGATCGGTCTCTTATCTGTTCTATTTTACTTCGGCATACCTCCACGTTTAGCTTGTTTGTACTCCATCGTGCACGTGTTTCGTTACTTCGCATTGTTCCGGTGGATAGACTAATTTTCATCGATATATACTGATGGTCACTGAGTGTCTCTTCTTCAAGTACTTCCCAGTAATCCACCGTTCTCGCTATTGTTGGGGTCGCTATGGTGATATCTATGATAGTTCCACTATTAGCTCTTTTGAAGGTTGGTGATGTTCCTCTGTTTAAGGCTGACAGACCCAAGGATGCAATCATTTCACTAATAGATGCACCTCTTCTGTCTAACATATGCGATCCCCATTCTGGCGATTTGCGTTGAAATCTCCTCCACATGATCCTCTAATTTGGCAAGTCTATTTAAAAAGTCCGACATTTCTATGTTGGGAGAGAAGTAACAGCTATATATTTTTATTCCACCCACATAAATAACCACAAATTGTTCATGGTGTTTTTCTATTCTATCCAATATTATGTCGGTGTTTGGAATGTAAATTGCCGCTTTTCCAAGAACATATTGATACCACGCTTTGGAGTTCAACTTACGATATTGTTCGCTTATCAATACGATGTCACTACTCATATGCGCTGCAGTGCTTATCATAAGGTCCTGTGCCTCTCTGCCCCTGCCTAGGTTTATTTGAAGTATTTTAATGTTCATTGTTGGCCATTGCACACTTTTGAACTTCCAATGAAGTGCTTGACGTTCGGTCGACCGGCTTCTAAGCATATAACACACCTGGCTTCATTTTTACAGTCCTTGGCTTTATGCCCATCAATACCACATTTCAAGCATGCTTTGCTACGGTCCTTGCCTTGACATACTCGGGCCATATGACCGTTTTCCGGACATCTGAAACATCGCTTGGGTGCCTCTTTCTTCCTAACCTTGCACATTACCCATCCGATTCGTACTCTGGTCTCCTTGAGAATGGTTATGGCTAGGTGAGATGGGATTTCTACCAGAGCTTGTTTTGTCCCACCATAGGCCGACCGAATCTTTTTAACTTTAATGTCCAGAGGATCTTCCGTTTTTGTTACACGCATTAGGCCTTGCACTATATCTTTTGCTACCGTAGTTTCCTCCATGTCCTTTTACTCTACATTGACCTTGTTTTCAAGTGTCTTGACTTGAACTTTTTCTCCTAAGGACTGCTTTATGGCATTCTCAAGCTTGCTTGGCCTGTTCCTTTCTCCATCTGAACAAGCAAGTCATCATCCCTGGTTCTGCGTATGTTGCGTATGTTTACTCCCACCTCTTCTGGCTTGATTTTTCTTTCATCTCTTTAATAGCTTCTGCATAAGATAAGTTCGGCGCTTTAATAGTTATAGCCTCCCCTTTGACCTTCACTGATGGTTTACGTCGCACTTCTTTCTTCTTGGCTTTTCTATTAGTAACAGGGATACATGGTTCTTTCTCTATATTGGAATCTGCCGTATTGCTAGATGCACTACGGGATTTATTACTCGGTCTTTCTGCAGTAGTCCTCGTTTCTTCTTCTGCATTGGGTTCAGCCTCATTGCAAGATGAACTACGTGGTTTCTTAGTCGATCTTCCTGCAATAAGCGACTTTGTAGCTTCTCTTTTACATTTTCCTGCCGGTTTTTCGTGTCCGTTCTCAGTTTGACTTGTTTTATTAATCTTCTCATTTCTCTTCGCTTCGACACTTGTAACCTCAGAGAGTCGTTACTGAGCAGTCGTAGTGAACGGACGTGTTTAGCACAGAGCGGATAGTTAAAATCTATTACGCAGTACCTATTACGCAATCGCAAACAAAAATAATACAGACACAAAAAAAATCGTTCACGGGGATGCCGTCGCGTTCCGATGTGATGGCCGTTATAGACAGAAGTAGTGAGGATGGATCCATCCTCAAGGACAAATGGAGCCATGTGCAATCAACCATTATGGCTCATTACCTCGATGTCCGTAGAGAAATGCCGGGCACACCACCAATCTTCAACGATGCAGGATGGCATCAGGGGAGAGTAAAGCTCTTATATTTCGGTGATGCCAGATCAGCAGACCTGTATAAGGCTGCTCTGAGTCGAACGGGTGAGGTGTGGCCGGGTGCCCAGTTGGATGTTGTCGAAAAAACAACATCCCTAGTCACCCTAGAGCCATCACCTGGGTTACAGAAGAGCCCTTCAACCCGGCTGGCATATTAGAAATAATAAAAGATTCCAATCCTGGTCTGCCCGCCCATAATTGGAGAATCAGCAAGGTGGGTGAGGCGGATGGTAAAAAGCGGCAGGTCAATTTGATCCTTAACGCTGAATCCACCTCCCATATACAACGTGCAAGTGCAACCCTACAGTATGGCTTCGAGACTATAGTCTTGAAGGTATACAAGCAGGATGCGGAAGGTCAGTCGTCCACCGTGGTTGATACACAGCTTTCTGGAAGTGCGGAGGTATCCACGCCCATTATTTCTGGTGACTTCAACTCTAACAGAAGATCTGTAACGTCCTACTCTGAGGACGAAAGCTCTACTTCTGACACAGAGGGGCTGAGGGGAGTCTCCGGACTCTTTGACGCATCTGGCGGGGACACGCTTCTCGATGATACGGACGAAGAGTTCGATAACACCCTTGTCGGGGTGGATGTTAATCTGTCAATTAACAATGATGGTAAGAATTTTACAGATTAACCTCCATCACGTTAAGCAGCCTCAGCGGCTCTATTGCTGCGCCTGTCCACAGGTGCAGTAGCCCTAAGCAGTGGGAGGAAGGGTGTGCGGTATCAGGACACCCAACTTTAAACTGCTTGTGGCCAACTGTGAAGGCACTCCAAGAACCTGCATTTTGGCCAGGAAAGATCTAAGCATCTTTCTCCTGGCTAAGTCTGGAGATCGGTAATCGCATATATTGGGTGGTCTCCAGTTTCTTGCCTTATGAAGCTGTAGTACCGACTGCTCTATTCAGGGAAGTAGTAGAAGAAGCAACGGCTGACGAGGTCGAGTTGACTGTTGGCGCAGACACGAACGCTCATCATACTATCTGGGGTAGTACGGATATAAACAATAGGGGTGATTCGCTTCTTGACTTTATTCTAACTACCAACCTAAGTATTTGTAACATAGGTAATAAACCGACCTTAACAATTAAACACAGACAAGAAGTACTAGACGTAACGTTTGCTACTGACCGGCTGTCAGACAAAATTATCGGGTGGAATGTACTGGACGACCACTCATTCTCAGATCACCAATATCAGTTCAAACTCGCTGAAAAAGCGCCTGAACCTGCCGTCCACATAAATGCGAGAAAGACAAAGTGGCACCTGTATGAAAAGAATTTCAAGAAAGTCCTCAACTCCAAACTTCTGTACGAACCGAATGACAAAGCTGGTCTGGATAATCTGGTCGAGCATATCACCACATCATTCAATAGTTCCCTTGAAGAAGCCTGTCCAAAAACAAGGTACAAGGGTAAAACTAAACCCCAATGGTGGACTTCTGAGCTAACGGCTATGAAAAAGACCTGCAACAAGCTATTCAATAAGGCTAAATCTACTGGGGTCGCTAATGATTGGGATGCCTATAAAGAGCAACTCAAGATCTATAAGAAGGAGCTTAGAAAGGCGCAAAGGCGCTCTTGGTATACCTTCTGTGGCGAAGTGGAAAAGGTCTCCGACGCCGCAAGGCTGAGGAAAATACTATCAGCTTCACCCTGTAAAGTGGGTTACTTGCAGAATGAGGCAAATAATTGGACCAAAAACAGCGAGCAGTCGCTCAATGTACTGCTCGACACACATTTCCCGGGGAACTCTCTAACAGAACCAGAGGATCAGCAGGACCATCAAGAGTGCGAGTGGACTGCGAGCGTCGCTAGCTTGTTGACTGAGAGATCCAGAATAAGCTGGGCTATTAATAGTTTTGAGCCCTTCAAGTCACCTGGAACAGATGGCATCACTCCAGCAGAAATGCAGAAAATGTTGAAGTACATTATGCCCTGGCTGGAGAAAATTTATGTAGGCTGTATCAGGCTTCCATACATCCCGAATCGATGGAGGGATACCAAAGTGGTATTCATACCTAAAGCGGGGAACATATCACACACTAGGCCAAAAGACTTCAGACCAATTATTCCTATTGAAAGGTCTGGAAAGACTTTTAGATTATTTCATTAGGGAAAACCTGGATACAAAACTCTCGTCGGTGAACCAACATGCAACATCGTCCCTGCATTTCAAGGAATTCACCATGGTGGCATTTCTGGACATAGAAGGGCCTTTAAAAACATTCACTCAGATGCAGTAATTGCGGCACTGTCACATCTAAAAGTTAACTCTAGTTTGATTAGACTAATTCAAAGTCTGCTCAACAGAAGACGCATAACAGCATGTCTTGGGACTACAACTCTAACAAGGTTTGTAAACAGAGGGACGCCACAAGGAGGAGTACTGTATCCACTAATTTGGAACCTAGCGGTGAATGAATGCCTGCTAGATCTAGAACGTTGTGGCTGCAAGGTCGTGGCATATGCGGACGACGTTGCAATCGCAGTGAGTGGCAAATTCGAAAACGTCCTCCGAGACATTCTACAGGTGTCTTTGAACAAATTGGCTAGATGGGCCAGAAGCAGCGGTTTGGGCGTAAACCCAAACAAGACAGAATTGGTTCTCTTTACTAGGATGAATTAAGTCCCACATGTGGACTCTCCACCTCGGATAAATGGAACAGATCTAGTCTTTTCTGAAAGTGCAAAATTTTTAGGAATGATTCTAGATAGAAAACTGTTATTTAGACTTAACGTATTGGAACGTGTAAGGAAGGCCAACGTCGCCTTATATTCCTACAAAAAGGCTGTAGGGTCGCGGTGGGGCCTCTCTCCTAAAATCGTCGACTGGATATATATAGCAGTAGTTCGCCTACTAACAAAGGTTCAGAGAACATCCTGCCTGAGCATAAGTGGAGCCTTAAGGGCTACAGCGACCGAGTCTCTACAAGCCCTACTCCATATACTGCCGATTAATATTGTGGCGAGAGAAGTTGCAACCAAAGCGGCAATAAGATTAAACTGCCTATCAATGTGGAGGTACAAAAACTACGGTCACATGAGGATATCAAACTGTGGTGCTATGGTAACCGACCGAGTGGACTATATACCAAAGGTGTACACCTTCGAGAGAAATTACATCACTATGATTCCCGCCAGAGATGAATGGGTTGGAAGAATACCAGGTAATAGAAACCATCTCCACTTTTACACGGATGGTTCGAAGCTTGATGAAAAGGTTGGCTTCGGAGTACACTTTGCAGAGCTTAGATTGGATATAGCTCACAGACTACCAGATACCTGCAGTGTCTATCAAGCCGAAATAATGGCAATATGGGAAGTAGCCAAGTGGCTGAGCCGCAACATAGTAACCAACACTGGCGTTGTAATTTACTCGGACAGCCAGGCTGCCATCAATTCTCTGGAGGCAACATCCCTAAATTCACAAACAGCCCTCGACAGCCGCAGATATCTTAACGAGATGGCTGAGCAGTTTAATATACACCTCATATGGGTGCCTGGACATAGGGATATCCCGGGGAACTGCAAAGCCGATGAACTTGCTAGGAAAGGGACGATCGCAATGTCGTAGATTCTTCGTCGGGCTCTTGTACCTTTTTATGGCACACCCTCTGTTTCTACCGCTCTTGGTCGGGGGCTGCTTATTTGTCACAGCACGCCTACATATCTGCAGGCCGTTCAGCTATCCGCCACCTGCTGACCCCGATAGTAACCTGAGCGTAGCCCTATCTATCTATAGCCTTGCAATCTATCTATCTATTTATCTATCTATCTTTCTTTTTAATGGACATAGTGATAGCGCACTATCTACTAGTGGTCCTACACAGGAACCGCCACCCTGGGACCGCTTTCGCATTACTTCGGGGTGGGGTTCATTTACCGCTCGGTGCAGTTGTCTCTTTAATCCTAGTCCCCCATCCATCATTTATTTATGAGATTAGGGGTTCAGCGTATGTATTTGTTGGTGTGCTGTTTTTTCTCTCGTGATTGTCTGTATGAGGTTGTAGTATTTGTACCAGTCCTTAACATTTCTCATCATTGATGTAACAACTTGAGCGATTGTCATATTCATTACCTCTGGATATAACGTTCGTCTTCTGCTCCAATATCTACATTTTAAAATAGTGTGTTTGACGTTGTCCTCAAATTCGTTACACATTTCACATATTGCTTCGTGTCGTATTTGGAATTTATTTAGGTAACTGCCAAAATTACCATGAGCACTGAAAACCTGTCTCAGGTAAAAGTTTAGTTCTCCATGTTTTCTGTTCATCCACGTCTTTATGATTGATATAAGGCTGTGGGTCCATCTACCTTTGTCGGTTTCCTCCCATCGTCTTTGCCATATTAGCATCATTTTCTCTCTTGCAGCTTCTTTTATACGGGACGTTTCCCTGGTGCGATTCTCGGCAGTATACTGTATGGCTATTCTTTCATCGTATATCTCTTTTCTTTCAAGCAACAAGAGATCAATTGGTGGTATTCCAGCGAGAACGGACACAGCTGCAGTTGATATAGTCCGATATGCCGATGTTACGCGTAGTGAGCATGTCCTATACACTTTCTCTAGTAGTTTTCTAAGCACTTAACTTAGGACTGGAGCAGCATATAACACCTGTGAGTATACTACTGTTGCAATTAAGCGTCTGGTTGTCTGTCCTGGACCTTGCCTGGTTGGTTGGCATTATCCTAGCTAATTTGGTTGCTGTTCCTACTGCTTTTTCTGATACCATCTTAATATGCGGCTGGAACGTCAGTTTATTGTCTAAAATTACTCCGAGGTATTTCAGGCTCTTATTTATTTTTATCTCGTACTTCTCCGCTCTCAGTTTTGGATGTTCAAAAGACAGTCTCCTAGTTACCAGGATAGCTTCTGTATTGTGTGCAGCAAGTGTTAGGTTTTTTTGAGTTTAACCATCTATTTATTCTTCCTAGGCAGTCATTTGTTATTATCTCTATAAGTGGTGCGGAAGGTTGATCCACAACTAGGCCTATGTCATCTGCATATCCTACTAATGTTGATCTTTCCGGGAGTTTTATGTTTAATAACCCGTCGTACATTAAATTCCATAGGAAAGGACCCAGTATGGAACCTTGAGGTACGCCCGCTGTCACTTTATATTGTTTGAGTCCATCGTCCGTTTCATACTCCAGCATTCTATCTTGTAGATAACTATCAACCATTTTGATTATGTATTCTGAGAAATTTCTTTCTCGCATTGTTTTACGAATTACTTGCCAGTTCGCAGAGTTGAAGGCATTTTTTATGTCTAGGGTGACAATGGAGCAGAATCTCTTTTGTTGCATTGAATCTCTTGCTGCATTTATTACCGTGTGGATAGCATCTATGGTTGACTTGCCTTTTATGAAACCGAACTGCATGGATGAGAAACCTCCCTTTATATTTAATTCACCATCGAGTCTGTTAACTATCAGTTTTTCTAAGAACTTTCCGCAGGTGTCCAATAGGCAAATAGGCCTGTACGACGATGGATTCTCTAGTGGTTTGTCTCCTTTGCATAATAACACAAGGTATTGGTTTTTCCATATCTTTGGAAGAACTCCATTTTTTAAGCACTGGTTGAATGTATTTAAGAAAATATCCGACCAGAGCTTACCAACTATAGTGACTATTTCATTTGGGATGCCATCTGGGCCAGGTGCCTTGTGTTTCTTCAGGTTGTTACAGACTTCGGTAATTTCATTGTATGAGAAAGGGTCATAAGGAGTTGCGCATTGACGCGTATCAAAGTGTTCCTCAGTTCTATCAGTTTTGAGGGAAAAGTGTACTCACTATATTATATGCCCAGCTTGGATTCGTGATACCCGGAATTTTGGTTCGGTTTCCAAGTTTCTTCATTATTATTTTATAAGGGAGGCCCAATGGATCCTTATTCACTTCTTCGCATAATAATTCCCAGGATTTTCTCTTTGATTCTCTTATAGCTGCTTTCAGCCTCTTTCTTGCTATTCTGTAGAGGTCCATTGCTTCTAAATCACCTTTTCTTCGTGCGGCTACACGTTTCGCTTTGTGACATGATTTTCTAAGCTCAGCAATTTCGTGGTTCCACCAGTATGCGTGCTTTCGAGATTTACCAAGTGATGCTGTCTTTTTCATTCCAACATTACAGATCTCTGTAAGAATGTTAACGAGCTGTTCCGCAGAGGTACCTACGTTTGTGTTGCCGATTAACTGAATTCTGGACTTTAGCTCTGTTACATTTTCTTTACAGTTTTTAGTGTCGATTCTGTGTGTGTTCCATCTAGGACGGTTCGGATTCGCTGTGTCCATTTTGTGTAGTAGGTCCATTTCCATCAGAATGTACTGATGATCGCTTAGGGTTTCGTCTTCTAGTACTTCCCATTGACTATTTTTTGCTGCTATACTCGATGACGCCAAGGTTATGTCAATGATTGAGTTAGAGTCCCCTCTTCTGAAAGTTGGGGATTTTCCTCTATTAAGAACAATCAGGCCAAGGCATGCAATCATTTTACTGACCGCGATTCCTCTCTTATCTGTTGTCTTGAGAACCATTCCGACAATTTGCTATTGAAATCTCCACCTATTATTACTGGAGTATTTCCAGCTTTCACGTGTTGCTCTAGTTTGGCACTTTTGTTTAGGAATTCTGCGAATTCAATATTTGGCGAAAAGTAGCAACTATATATACGTATGCCTTCCGTATGTAGGACTACAAAATCTTCATTATCTTCTTCAATTGCGTTAATCGACATCAGTGGATTGCGTACGTATAGAGATGATTTGCCCGTAACGTCTTGGTACCACGCCATTTCTTTCCTCTTAGTATACTGTTCACTTACTAGTACTATATCAACCTCTTTGTCCATAGCATTTTGTATCATTAGTTCTTGCGCTTCGCGACCTCTGCCTAGATTTACTTGGAGTATCCTCATCGTCATTTTATATCTACATGTGTTGCTACTGCCCAAATAGTGGCTAATATTTTGTCTTCCAGCCTATAGTCAGATTACACACCTTGGTTCGTTTTTACATGTGTTTGCATTATGTCCGTTTAGGCCCCATTTCATGCAGGTTTGGCTGCGATCCTTTCCACGACAGAAACGTGCAAGATGGCCTTGCTCTAAGCATCTAAAGCACCTTTTGGGAAGGGTTTTCCTTCTTACTCGACATATTATCAGTCCGACTTTAATTCTGTTCTTTTTTAGTATGGTAACGGCAACATTTCCAGGAACTTCCACGAGTGCCTGCTTTGTACCGCCATAGTATTCTCGGATATTACGAACTGTTATTTTGCTTGCATCGGTTTCTGCAGAGGCTTTTAGAATGCCACTGATTATGTCATCATTTTCAGTGGTTTCTTCCATATCTCTAATATTTAGGAGATATTTTTCTATTTTTCACATTTTCTCCGAGTGATCCTTTTATTGCAGCTTCTAGTTTCTTGGCTTGACCGTCTTCCTTTGTCATCTCTATTAGGACATTTCCATCTGCTGTTTTACGAATCTTTTTTATGCCAACACCCATTTCCTCGGGTTTTATTGCGTTCTTCATTTCTTTCACTATTTCAGCATAGCTTCAATTGTCTGTTTTAATTGTCAAGGTTTCTCCTTTGTTTCTAATCTGTTTCTCTGTATTTTTACTTGGTCTCTTCTTTTTATTGCGATTTTTTCTTTCCACCAAGGACCACTGCTGTTCATTCTCAACATCTGTAACATTTTCATCTGGTTTCTGTATCCTGACCTTTTTGTCCGATTTATTTTTCTCCGGAGAGATTGAGGCTGCTGTTATGTAACTTTTCTTTTGGGGATCTTTCTCTGTTTGGGTACCTTTATTTGTCGTCTTAAACACCGTATTTTCCTCTGGTGCACCTATAACGTTGATCAGTGCTATCGCTTCTCTATTCTCACGTATCTGTTAGTACAAGGCAACGGCCTGCAGAAGGTTATCTCTAATACTCTTATGTATGTTCCTTGAGTCCATGACTATAGTATGCATAGCACTCAATTTGTTCCCAAGGTTAACAAAAGCTATTTCTTCTTCATTTTAAGCGAGTCAAAATGACTATCTTCGCTCATTGCTCCTGTTATAGAGGATGTTTGGAAATGTTCACTCCTAACTAGAGATCTTTGTATTTTTCCGCTGGGTCGGAAGGGGTTTTCTTCTCTTACATCTGTTATGTTATTTATTATTTTTTTTGGGTTTTTTATATTGTTTATGTTATCGTTGTTTACATTATCGTTGTTAATATTTTCGGTACTCATTTCTTCACTGGTTCCCAACTCAGTATTGTTATCTAATTTCGACGTGTAGTTACGTTTTATTTGGTCTCATGGTTATCTTTGCTTAGCAGGGATGCCATGCGAGGGTTGATGCGAAGTCCTTATGAGACTTTGCGTTCAGTGCCAGACCCGTATAAATCAGGACAATGTCAACTGATCCTACACCACCAACTTAATGGCGACGAAACTTAGAGCGTATTCTGAGACTTGGTTTTAACGGGACGGAGGCAGCTACGATATTAGCCCAGAAGCCATTTCTGTAGGGATTCACTCCGACATACTCAGGTTCTAGAATACCGCAGTCGTCAGGCCAAGGGTTCGTCAGTTCATATCCATGTTCCCAGTATGTCTTAAATAAGGATTTTACTGGTCTCGATCCTATTGCCATAAAGACGTGTAGTTGTGGATTCTGCCGCCTCTCATGAGATCAGACGCAGACCAGGAAGCCGCCCAATGTGGGACAGACATTTTCTCGATTTTTGATTTGGGGTTCCACCAAAACATCACACTCCTAATTTCGCATCTCATGTGGAAGGATACTTTTATGGCGGCATCCGTTCGCCATGTCGCAGAGTACGTATCAGGCACCTGTACAATTTTATAGTACGCCCTGGCATTCTGCCGCTCTTGGTCGGGAGCTGCTTATTTGTCGCAGCAAACCTATATATCTGTAGGTCATTCAGCTATCCGCCATCGCTGACCCCGATAATAGCCTGAGCTTAGCCCTATCTCTATCTATCTATCTCTGTAGCTATCTATATATCTATCTATCTATTTATCTATCTATCTATCTGTCTATCTATCTGTTTTTTTTAAATGGACGTAGTGATAGCGCACTATCTACTAGTGGTCCTACACAGGAACCGCCACCCTGGGACCGCTTTCGCATTACTTCGGGGTGAGGTTCATTTACTGCTCGGTGCAGTTGACTCTTTTTTCCTAGTCCCCCTTCCATCATTTATTTATGAGATTAGGGGTTCGGCGTATGTATTTGTTGGTGTGCTGTTTTTTCTCTCATGATTGTCTGTATGAGGTTGGAGTATTTGTACCAGTCCTGAACATTTCTCATCATTGATGTAACAACTTGAGCGATAGTCATATTCATTACCTCTGGATATAACGTTCGTCTGCTGCTCCAATATCTACATTTTAAAATAGTGTGTTCGACGTTGTCCTCAAATTCGTTACACATTTCACATATAGCTTCGTGTCGTATTTGGAATTTATTTAGGTAACTGCCTAAATTACCATGAGAACTGAAAACCTGTGTCAGGTAAAAGTTTAGTTCTCCATGTTTTCTGTTCATCCACGTCTTTATGATTGGTATAAGGCTGTGGGTCCATCTACCTTTGTCGGTTTCCTCCCATCGTCTTTGCCATATTAGCATCATTTTCTCTCTTGCAGCTTCTTTTATACGGGACGTTTCCCTGTTGCGATTCTCGGCAGTATACTGTATTGCTATTCTTTCATCGTATATCTCTTTTCTTTCAAGCAACAAGAGATCAATTGGTGGTATTCCAGCGAGAACGGACACAGCTGTAGTTGATATAGTCCGATATGCCGATGTTACGCGTAGTGAGCATGTCTTATGAACTTTCTCTAGTAGTCTTCTAAGCACTTGGCTGTTTGAAACAGCTTCACTTACGACTGGAGCAGCATATAACACCTGTAAGTATGCTACTGTTGCAATTAAGCGTCTGGTTGTCTGTCCTGGACCTTTTATATTTGGCATTATCCTTGCTAATTTTGTTGCAGTTCCTAGTGCTTTTTCTGATACCATCTTAATAAGCGGCTGGAACGTCCGTTTGTTGTCTAAGATTACTCCGAGGTATTTCAGGCTCTAACTTATTTTTATCTCGTACTTCTCCACACTCAGTTTTGGATGTTCAAAAGACAGTCTCCTAGGTACCAGGATAGCTTCTGTATGGTGTGCAGCAAGTGTTAGGTTTTTTGAGTTTAACCATCTATTTATTCTTCCTAGGCAGTCATTTGTTATTATCTCTATAAGTGGTGCGGAAGGTTGATCCACAACTAGGCCTATGTCATCTGCATATCCTACTAATGTTGATCTTTCCGGGAGTTTTATGTTTAATAACCCGTCATACATTAAATTCCATAGGAAAGGACCCAGTATGGAACCTTGAGTTACGCCCGCTGTCACTTCATATTGTTTGAGTCCATCGTCCGTTTCATACTCCAGCATTCTATATTGTAGATAACTAACAACCATTTTGATTAGGTATTCTGAGAAATTTCGATCTCGCATTGTTTTACGAATTACTTGCCAGTTCGCAGAGTTGAAGGCATTTTTTATTTCTAGGGTGACAATGGAGCAGAATCTCTTCTGTTGCATTGAATCTCTTGCTGCATTTATTACCGTGCGGATAGCATCTATGGTTGATTTGCCTTTTATAAAACCGAACTGCATGGATGATAAGCCTCCCCTTCTACTTAATTCACCTTCGAGTCTGTTAACTATCCGTTTTTCTAAGAACTTTCCGCAGGTGTCCAATAGGCAAATAGGCCTGTACGACGATGGATTCTCTAGTGGTTTGTCTCCTTTGCGTAATAACACAAGGTATTGTTTTTTCCATATCTTTGGAAAAACTAAATTTGCGTTCAGTGCCAGACCCGTATAAATCAGGACAATGTCAACTGATCCTACACCACCAACTTAATGGCGACGAAACTTAGAGCGTATTCTGAGACTTGGTTTTAACGGGACGGCGGCAGCTACGATATTAGCCCAGAAGCTATTTCTGTAGGGATTCACTCCGACATACTCAGGTTCTAGAATACCGCAGTCGTCAGGCCAAGGGTTCGTCAGTTCATATCCATGTTCCCAGTATGTCTTAAATAAGGATTTTACTGGTCTCGATCCTATTGCCATAAAGACGTGTAGTTGTGGATTCTGCCGCCTCTCATGAGATCAGACGCAGACCAGGAAGCCGCCCAATGTGGGACAGACACTTCTCGATTTTTGATTTGGGGTTCCACCAAAACATCACACTCCTAATTTCGCATCTCATGTGGAAGGATACTTTTATGGCGGCATCCGTTCGCCATGTCGCAGAGTACGTATCAGGCACCTGTACAATTTTATAGTACGCCCTGGCATTCTGCCGCTCTTGGTCGGGAGCTGCTTATTTGTCGCAGCAAACCTATATATCTGTAGGTCGTTCAGCTATCCGCCACCGCTGACCCCGATAATAGCCTGAGCTTAGCCCTATCTCTATCTATCTCTGTAGCTATCTATATATCTATCTATCTATATATCTATCTATCTATTTATCTATCTATTTATCTATCTATCTATCTGTCTATCTATCTGTTTTTTTTAAATGGACGTAGTGATAGCGCACTATCTACTAGTGGTCCTACACAGGAACCGCCACCCTGGGACCGCTTTCGCATTACTTCGGGGTGAGGTTCATTTACTGCTCGGTGCAGTTGTCTCTTTTTTCCTAGTCCCCCTTCCATCATTTATTTATGAGATTAGGGGTTCGGCGTATGTATTTGTTGGTGTGCTGTTTTTTCTCTCATGATTGTCTGTATGAGGTTGGAGTATTTGTACCAGTCCTGAACATTTCTCATCATTGATGTAACAACTTGAGCGATTGTCATATTCATTACCTCTGGATATAACGTTCGTCTGCTGCTCCAATATCTACATTTTAAAATAGTGTGTTCGACGTTGTCCTCAAATTCGTTACACATTTCACATATAGCTTCGTGTCGTATTTGGAATTTATTTAGGTAACTGCCTAAATTACCATGAGAACTGAAAACCTGTGTCAGGTAAAAGTTTAGTTCTCCATGTTTTCTGTTCATCCACGTCTTTATGATTGGTATAAGGCTGTGGGTCCATCTACCTTTGTCGGTTTCCTCCCATCGTCTTTGCCATATTAGCATCATTTTCTCTCTTGCAGCTTCTTTTAAACGGGACGTTTCCCTGTTGCGATTCTCGGCAGTATACTGTATTGCTATTCTTTCATCGTATATCTCTTTTCTTTCAAGCAACAAGAGATCAATTGGTGGTATTCCAGCGAGAACGGACACAGCTGTAGTTGATATAGTCCGATATGCCGATGTTACGCGTAGTGAGCATGTCTTATGAACTTTCTCTAGTAGTCTTCTAAGCACTTGGCTGTTTGAAACAGCTTCACTTACGACTGGAGCAGCATATAACACCTGTAAGTATGCTACTGTTGCAATTAAGCGTCTGGTTGTCTGTCCTGGACCTTTTATATTTGGCATTATCCTTGCTAATTTTGTTGCAGTTCCTAGTGCTTTTTCTGATACCATCTTAATAAGCGGCTGGAACGTCAGTTTGTTGTCTAAGATGACGCGTAGTGAGCATGTCTTATGAACTTTCTCTAGTAGTCTTCTAAGCACTTGGCTGTTTGAAACAGCTTCACTTACGACTGGAGCAGCATATAACACCTGTAAGTATGCTACTGTTGCAATTAAGCGTCTGGTTGTCTGTCCTGGACCTTTTATATTTGGCATTATCCTTGCTAATTTTGTTGCAGTTCCTAGTGCTTTTTCTGATACCATCTTAATAAGCGGCTGGAACGTCAGTTTGTTGTCTAAGATTACTCCGAGGTATTTCAGGCTCTTACTTATTTTTATCTCGTACTTCTCCACACTCAGTTTTGGATGTTCAAAAGACAGTCTCCTAGGTACCAGGATAGCATCTGTATTGTGTGCAGCAAATGTTAGGTTTTTTGAGTTTAACCGTCTATTTATTCTTCCTAGGCAGTCATTTGTTATTATCTCTATAAGTGGTGCGGAAGGTTGATCCACAACTAGGCCTATGTCATCTGCATATCCTACTAATGTTGATCTTTCCGGGAGTTTTATGTTTAATAACCCGTCATACATTAAATTCCATAGGAAAGGACCCAGTATGGAACCTTGAGGTACGCCCGCTGTCACTTCATATTGTTTGAGTCCATCGTCCGTTTCATACTCCAGCATTCTATATTGTAGATAACTAACAACCATTTTGATTAGGTATTCTGAGAAATTTCGATCTCGCATTGTTTTACGAATTACTTGCCAGTTCGCAGAGTTGAAGGCATTTTTTATTTCTAGGGTGACAATGGAGCAGAATCTCTTCTGTTGCATTGAATCTCTTGCTGCATTTATTACCGCGCGGATAGCATCTATGGTTGATTTGCCTTTTATAAAACCGAACTGCATGGATGAGAAGCCTCCCCTTCTATTTAATTCACCTTCGAGTCTGTTAACTATCCGTTTTTCTAAGAACTTTCCGCAGGTGTCCAATAGGCAAATAGGCCTGTACGACGATTGATTCTCTAGTGGTTTGTCTCCTTTGCGTAATAACACAAGGTATTGTTTTTTCCATATCTGTGGAAAAACTAAATTTTTAAGCACTGGTTGAATGTATGTAATGAACACACCTGTGTTTTGGAAAAATTATATCATATCGATACAATCATTTTTCAAGAGTTAGAAAAACCCTCACTTTTGGATAGATAGTTAGGAGTAGGACTGCGGGAGCCTTGAATACACTAGCTAACAGTCGGTTGGGGGGTTCGTGTCCTTTCCTTTCTATCCTCAGTTGAAACATTTCAATAATATTTTATGGACTCCCTTTTTATTTAATGACACAAAATAAGACAGGACCGAGGTGACTACCAAAAAGAAACTATCCCCGTTGAAAGTAGTACCTAAGATGATTATTGAGCTACAAAATGCTTGGCATGACTGGTTGTTGTTTGGGCATCTCCAAGGTGATTTCTGGAGAGCCTCGCCTCATAACCCTCCCTATACGTCGTTCTAGCGGCGTAATATCTGAAACCTAGAACCCCGATCATAAAATTTAACCTCGATTTCCTAAATTATCCTTAACATCATCATATCAAGAAAACTCTTCGCTTAATTCAATTATTCAAATCCATTTCAATACAAAATTTATTAATTATAGCCAAGGAAATCATACTACATCAGATGAAATAACTCTAATATTAACATTACAAATAATACCACTCTATGAGTATGCCGATTTACGTATGTAGGGTACATAATAATTTCGATCTTTTGAGATACATTTCTTCGGTTTTATGAATGAAATGAAAATAAGCAAAAGAGAAGTATGAAAGAAAAATTCAAAACAAAAACAAAAATCAATTTTAATTCAGAACAACCAGAACCAAAATAAAAACTATGATAAAACTCAATAAATAGAAATACACAAATTCTGGTGTTTCTCATCCTCTTCTCTAAACTAGAGAGCACCTAGAAACTGAGAGTAGCAATGAAACCAGTTCCACTGGAAACACATAAAATAAAAAAACGAGTGATTTTAAAATTTAGCAATGGAACATGTTTTCTACAATAAATCTCTCTCTCTTTACAGGTGGTCTTTGAATGAGACATCATTGATATGCAAAAATAATAATAATGATTTTAAAACACTTACCAACACATTTTTCTGAAGTTTGAAGAGGCCTTTTCAAATCCAATAATGTATGGGCGACGATATAACCGGTTCGACGATGTTAATGATGAATATTTAATTATGATCAAGCTGACTTAATAATGAGCATGGTAGGGTATGATTATAAATTTGCATATCTGATGACGTAAATTCAGGATATATATGCTATAAGTACCTATGAAAATAAACTTTAATATATAATTTTAAAGAATTTAAAAAAAAATAAAAACAGAAAAATTTATGGTGGCAAGATAAAGCGACCACAAGCAGCATAGGGCATGGTTACAAGCATGGGTACATAACCTTCACAAACACATGATTGCACTTTTTAAATTTTTAAAAGCAAAACCTTATGGTGGAATTATTTTTGGACTGAAGCATTACGATTTTAGCATTTAATTAAACATGCTTTTAGCATTTCAATTTAAACTATTTGCACATGTTTGTCGTCACTTTATGCCACAATAAATCACTTTAACTTCACCTCCGACTTAAATACTCGAACTTGTAACCAGCTCCAACGACACCAAGTCCCGATTTCCTTAATCTGCTGTAATTATAACCGGAGTCAAGGCCAATTATTTCACAAAATTCGGGTTTTTATTTTAAAATAACTTTCTTAGGGAGCTCACGTGTTGTGTACTGTTCGCTTTCGATTTCTTTTGGTTTCGTTTTGAGATGATTACAAGTTGCTTACGGTACTCGTACAATATTTTATTAATCTCTTTTAGACAGAGATTTGCAGAGCAGCGACGTCGTTTCGATGATTTTGGGGCCAGCGAGACGTTACTCAGGGGGGGTTAACCCAGAAGAATTTTTCGGTGATGTTTTCGCTAATCACTGAATCAGTCTAAAGACAATTATTGTTGGTATGAACTTGTGACATACGGGTACTTTGGGCAAAATCAAGGATGGTGGTCGTATCCGTCCGTATCGTTGCCTTTTTCCTCCTGTTATATGATGGAATCTTTCCTACGACTGCCCCTTGTTTTCATAGCCAATCAGAGGAATATGTTCGTGTTGGTCCATACGTCAAATCGCTAATATGAAGTACGCTAGGCAAAACTCTTTCGGTTGAGGTTCTTCATACAATGATATGGAGGATTTTGGGCATGGACTCATTAGTTGGCGATGTCAAAGCATCAATATATGAGAGCCCTACAGCTCCTCGGCCGAAATGAAGTTAATTTTGCCTCTCCAGGGAAAATTTGACCACTTTCTTCCAACGAAAAGGTCTTTCTTGTTCGGCTGCCAGATAGGAAAAGAAAGTTTCCTGTGCTTCTAGACGTTTACTAAACTCGTTCTTTTGACGGAAAGTAACAAAGTTGTTAAGGAAACAAAAGCCAGTTAAGATGACAACTACTATTTTACGTAGATAGTTGAGATTCAAAGTAGAATATAGCATGCGATATTTTCGGTTTCAAGTGTACATTTCGTTCGATATATCGTATACGACCAAGAATTGTTAGATCGAGTATATATACACATTTTGTTAGAGTAAAGTATATATTTGTGGAGGTTTCCTGTACAAAAGTCCATTACAAAACCGAATAATTTTTCACTCTGTGAGTAAAGAAAATTACTCGGAAAGAGGACTTCTTACGGTCGAATGTCCTTTGCGTGGAAGGTGCCAATCGGTTTTCCATCTAGGTCTTCCAATCCATAATAGTGACTTCCTAATTTTTGGACAATTTTCGCTTTGACGAACAGAGGAGCCAATTTAGCGTTAAATGCTTTATCCATATTGCTCTGAGCAAAATTCCGACGAAATACAAAATCTCCTACGTTGAAATTGGGTATCCTAGTACGTAAATTGTAGCGATCCTTATTGGTTTCATATGCCTCTCTAATTTGCCTTCGTAAATCCTGTCGCACCACTTGAAGTTGATCATCCCTCGAAACTTTCGAGCTGGGTTCATCAAGCAATTGCAGTTGCTTTAACAATGCATATGACGAGCCATGGGTAATCATGTTGAATCCGAATACCGCATGATAGGGGGAAATTTGAAGGGATTGGTGATAAGCGTTTCTTAGAGCACAACATATAGAGCTAAGATTTTCATCCCAGAGCTTGTGGTCCTTTTTCAGAAAAGCTCTAATTCCTGCTATGAGCGACCTGTTCACACGCTCAGAGGCATTCGCTTGTGGGGAATAATATGCTGTGTAGGTGTGAGTGATTCCGTAGGTTGTGAGGAAGGCATTGAAATCGTTAGCCTTAAATTGGCTACCATTATCACTGACTATAACCTCGGGAACTCCATATATATGGAATATTTGTTTCTCTAGAAACTCTTTGATAGTAGAGGAGGTAAATTTTCTGAGGGGACAAACCCAGTGGAACTTAGTCAAGTGGTCCAGTACAATCAAGAGACCAATAAACCCCGACTTAATTCTTGGGTAAGGTCCTAAAATATCGATGTAAAGACGCTGGAATGGACGAATCGATGCGATGTGGTTACCCATTGGAGGCTTCAAAATGAAGTTTGGAGCCTTCGTGGTTTTACATGTTTCGCATTCTTTTACATACCTTCGTACATCCCGTACCATTCCAGGCCAAAAAAAGTTTCGACGAATTAATTCCAATGTTTTGGAAATTCCTCCATGTGAAGAAATGGGGAAATCGTGGCATCTTTGAATAACCTGATTTCTGAGAGCTACAGGTATCCACAGTTTCCAGGAATTTTGCCGCTGAATTTCGTCCCCAGTGTAATGTTCGGTCCGAATATAAATGAGGTCATCCACGACATTGACATCGGGATATTTCCCTTCGTTATTCGATATTTTTTCTTTCAATTCCAAATATTCGCTATCCTTGAAATGCTCAGAGTTCAAATCTATTTCGGGTTCCACGCTATTTAGAGAGGATATTTCACCTTCAGGAATTCGAGAGAGGGCATCTGGAACCACGTTATCCTTGCCCTTGCGGTGGCTAACAGTAAATTTGTAGGCTTGCAATTGCAAGGCCCACCGAGCTAGTCTCCCAGTCAAGTTTGGCTGTCGCATGAGCCATACGAGACTTGCGTGGTCCGTTATCACCTCGAATTCTTGCATCTCCAAATAACAGCGGGACTTTTTTATGGCTTCCACAGCGGCCAAGCATTCACGTTCGGTAACGCTGTAATTTCTTTGTGCTGAACTGAGTTTACGGCTCATAAACGCGATTGGACGTTCTTCACTTGCCTCGTCTAGTTGCACTATCACGGCTCCAATTCCACAATCGCTAGCGTCGCAATGCAGAAAAAACTTTCTCTCAAAATTTGGATTAATCAAAACAGGCGTTGTCGTTAGAAGCTTCTTTACAACATCGAAAGCCTTTTGAGCTTCTGCTGTCCAAACAAATTTCTTCTTTGTCGAAAGCACTTCGGTTATGGAAAGACAACTGTCGCAAAATTCTCAATAAATCGTCGGTACCAACCCGCAAGACCCAAAAACCCCCGAACTTGCTTTAGAGTTTTTGGTACCGGCCACTTGTTGATGGCACTAACCTTATACGCGTCAGTTGCTATGCCTCCATCTCCGATAACGTAACCAAGGTAATTAACTTTTGTAACACAAAATTTACTTTTGGTTACATTCAAAGTCAGATTGGCTTTCCTGAACTGTGATGCTATTCGAACTAAGATTTCTAAATGCGTTTCAAAATCCTCACTAATGATCACCAAATCGTCCAAGTAACCGAATACACAGTGTCGAAGATCAGGAGGGATTATTTGATCCATCAACCTGCACATCGTTTGTGGCGCGTTGCACAGTCCGAACGGCATCACGATGAACTGATACAACGGCCTCCCCGGCACTGTGAAAGCGGTTAATGGTTTGGAGCTTTCGTCTAAGGCAATCTGCCAATACGCATCCTTAAGATCTAATTTGGTAATCAAATTAGCTTTTGGAAGTCTTGAAAAAATACCTTCTATTGACGGAAGGGGGTAAGCATCTTTTTCAGTGACACTGTTCACCTTTCGCGCATCTAAACATAATCTAATTTTGTTAGGCTTTACGACGAGTCTCATAGGAGAACTCCAAGGAGATGACGAAGGCTCAATAACGCCTAACTCCAACATCCGGTCTATTTCTTTGAACATCATCTTTTCTATAGCGGGTGAAACCGGGTAATGTCTTTGCTTTATTGGGGTGGCATTGCCTACTTCGATCCGATGTTTAATCATAGTGGTGCGTCCGAGTCCTTGCTGTTCAAAGTTCGGGAAAAGGGAAATAACAGTGTTTAACTGGTTTCCTTGCGATTCAGTTAATGGGTAGAATGATTCTTCTAAGTTTGAATCAGTGGATAAATCGTGGCCAGACATTTCCTTGGTATCTGTTAAATCGGACGGACAAATGGACAGACTATTCATGGAAAGAATGTCTATGGAGCCTATAATATCTGGAAATAAATTGAAAGATTTACAGAAATCTACACCTAAAATAACACGTTGCGAAATGGATGGAATAATAAAGAACTTCATAATCTTGGATGTGTTTTTGAAGTTTACTTCTAGGTCTATCCAACCAGTCACGGTTTGTGGACTGCCATCCGCCGTTTTCACAAAAGTCTTACATTTTGTGTAGTTTGGAAGTTTCCTTTGTTCCTTTGGCGGAACTAAGGGTTTGTAGTTTTTTGAAGCATTGTTAGTGTGGCATTTTATACAATTTGGTTTATACACCTTTTTGGCACCACAGCCATAGCAAAAGACCTGTCTGTCTTGCACACAATCTTGCCAATGGTGACCTCTCTCATCGCAGTTCCAACATTGTGGAGAATGAGAACTAGCGTGCAAAGAATTAACGGAATGTTCAGGGTCTGAAGCAGGACCAAAATCATCCGAAATCTCGTCACAATCAACCTGAGCTATATGTCTGCGAGGAGGGTATAAGTTAGAGGCTCGAACTCCCATAGATTTTCGGACATAGTCGTCGTTCAAGAAGTTTTCCCGTTTGTGGACGAGTTGTCGCAATTCGGATATTGATCGGATAGTTATGTACAACAAATCCTGTCGTATTTCTGGTCTAAGATTTCGTGTTAATGTTTCCACAGCCTCGATTTCGCTCATAGGCGTATCTAAGCGATCAATGATGGCCGATATGGAATCAAAAAACACATCAAAAATCTCTCCGGGTTTCTGCTTTCTATTGCGAATTTCTTCGCGAAGGTGAATAAGTGTTGTGGAATGTTTGATTATTATTGTTGCCCTGATTTGGATGTGAATGCAATACAGGGACTGGTCCTGTGCCATGTCCAGGAGGTGGACCGCCATTTTGCCCTATATTTGACCCAATAGTTGGTCCAATAGGTGGTATGACTGTCAATGAGTTAAGTAGCCAGGAAATACCTTGCTCAATCATACGGTTAATATAATTGTAGTCTACAGCAGGAGCCATAGTTTGTACTGGTGGTGGTACGAGCGGATGTTCTATTTGCACCTGTCTGCTCTCCCAAACTTTGCCCCGGATTAAAAATTTCCTGAGTAGCATTGAAACTATTCTGGGATTCTGCAAATAAACTACGGGTATGATTTCTGGTGTTATATCTTCCACCACGACCTCGAACCTTATATGGAGCCTTCTGAACCTGAGAATTGGAATGTAGTTTTGTTGCTGAAGACATATTAGGCGATCCCACAGGTAGATCATTTCCAGAAGATAGCGAAAATGCACGAACTTCCGACATTTCACACTCTTTCTTGCATACTGGACATACAGAACTGGAAGCCAGAACTGTTTCCAGGCAGATTTTGTGAAATATGTGCGAACAACCCTGAATTATCAGGCAGCTCTGATCATCTAATAAAGCCTCTGAACATATAGAACATATCGTTATAGAATCAGTTGCGGACGCTAGGTCCTTGGACCTTTATGGGGTTCGTTCAAGTGACATTTTTTCCAAATATTTACTTTAAAATAGAATGACAGCCTAGCCCGGAATTTTACTAATGTAGTAACAAAATTACTCTGAAAAGATAAATTTGATTATTTTCCCGGATATACTGGGGAAATCAACACTATTGATTTTTTTTTAAGAGATATTTAACGAGTTTCCTTGATGATGATGTGATTCAAATATAGGATATACAACCATTCAGCCAAGAGGAAATACAAATTGGTCTATGGGACTAAAGTAAATAAAATAAATCTTATATGTTGCATTGATCACACGGGCTGAGTCAATATCTTTTACATTTGCGACTCCATAACAGATTCGGGCACAGTTTCGCAACCAGCAAAATTTATGCGGTCCTGAACCTATCATTGGCCTATACCTCAGTTCAAAGAACGAACCTAAATTACTCACTTGAAGTCTTAAAAAATGAAGAGACTCTAGGGAATCGTTCAGAGAGTCACAGAAAGAAAATTCAAGAAGTTTATGGTTAGCTTACTCGATCTTTTACCTCTCAAGTAGCTAAAGAATCCAATAAATTCTTGAAGATTATTCAAATGACTGCTTCAGTCTTCCGCAGTTATCTAGACATTTTTTGTTATTGAACTTTAGAATCTACAATGAAGCGAGAAGAAAAGAAATGTATTCTCTTCAGCCCCACGTTGGGCGCCAATTATTGTAATGAACACACCTGTGTTTTGGAAAAATTATATCATATCGATACAATCATTTTTCAAGAGTTAGAAAAACCCTCACTTTTGGATAGATAGTTAGGAGTAGGACTGCGGGAGCCTTGAATACACTAGCTAACAGTCGGTTGGGGGGTTCGTGTCCTTTCCTTTCTATCCTCAGTTGAAACATTTCAATAATATTTTATGGACTCCCTTTTTATTTAATGACACAAAATAAGACAGGACCGAGGTGACTACCAAAAAGAAACTATCCCCGTTAAAAGTAGTACCTAAGATGATTATTGAGCTACAAAATGCTTGGCATGACTGGTTGTTGTTTGGGCATCTCCAAGGTGATTTCTGGAGAGCCTCGCCTCATAACCCTCCCTACACGTCGTTCTAGCGGCGTAATATCTGAAACCTAGAACCCCGATCATAAAATTTAACCTCGATTTCCTAAATTATCCTCAACATCATCATATCAAGAAAACTCTTCGCTTAATTCACATATTCATATCCATTTCAATACAAAATTTATTAATTATAGCCAAGGAAATCATACTACATCAGATGAAATAACTCTAATATTAACATTACAAATAATACCACTCTATGAGTATGCCGATTTACGTATGTAGGGTACATAATAATTTCGATCTTTTGAGATACATTTCTTCGGTTTTATGAATGAAATCAGAGCTAACATGAAAATAAGCAAAAGAGAAGTATGAAAGAAAAATTCAAAACAAAAACAAAAATCAATTTTAATTCAGAACAACCAGAACCAAAATAAAAACTATGATAAAACTCAATAAATAGAAATACACAAATTCTGGTGTTTCTCATCCTCTTCTCTAAACTAGAGAAGTCTAAACTAGAGAGCACCTAGAAACTGAGAGTAGCGATGAAACCAGTTCCACTGGAAACACTCAAAACACATAAAATAAAAAAACGAGTGATTTTAAAATTTAGCAATGGAACATGTTTTCTACAATAAATCTCTCTCTCTCTTTACAGGTAGTCTTTGAATGAGACATCATTGATATGCAAAAATAATAATAATGATTTTAAAACACTTACCAACACATTTTTCTGAAGTTTGAAGAGGCCTTTTCAAATCCAATAATGTATGGGCGACGATATAACCGGTTCGATGATGTTAATGATGAATATTTAATTATGATCAAGCTGACTTAATAATGAGCATGGTAGGGTATGATTATAAATTTGCATATCTGATGACGTAAATTCAGGATATATATGCTATAAGTACCTATGAAAATAAACTTTAATATATAATTTTAAAGAATTAAAAAAAAAATAAAAACAGAAAAATTTATGGTGGCAAGATAAAGCGACCACAAGCAGCATAGGGCATGGTTACAAGCATGGGTACATAACATTCACAAACACATGATTGCACTTTTTAAATTTTTAAAAGCAAAACCTTATGTGGAATTATTTTTGGACTGAAGCATTACGATTTTAGCATTTAATTAAACATGCTTTTAGCATTTCAATTTAAACTATTTGCACATGTTTGTCGTCACTTTATGCCACAATAAATCACTTTAACTTCACCTCCGACTTAAATACTCGAACTTGTAACCAGCTCCAACGACACCAAGTCCCGATTTCCTTAATCTGCTGTAATTATAACCGGAGTCAAGGCCAATTATTTCACAAAATTCGGGTTTTTATTTTAAAATAACTTTCTTAGGGAGCTCACGTGTTGTGTACTGTTCGCTTTCGATTTCTTTTGGTTTCGTTTTGAGATGATTACAAGTTGCTTACGGTACTCGTACAATATTTTATTAATCTCTTTTAGACAGAGATTTGCAGAGCAGCGACGTCGTTTCGATGATTTTGGGGCCAGCGAGACGTTACTCAGGGGGGGTTAACCCAGAAGAATTTTTCGGTGATGTTGTATTCGCTAATCACTGAATCAGTCTAAAGACAATTATTGTTGGTATGAACTTGTGACATACGGGTACTTTGGGCAAAATCAAGGATGGTGGTCGTATCCGTCCGTATCGTTGCCTTTTTCCTCCTGTTATATGATGGAATCTTTCCCACGACTGCCCCTTGTTTTCATAGCCAATCAGAGGAATATGTTCGTGTTGGTCCATACGTCAAATCGCTAATATGAAGTACGCTAGGCAAAACTCTTTCGGTTGAGGTTCTTCATACAATGATATGGAGGATTTTGGGCATGGACTCATTAGTTGGCGATGTCAAAGCATCAATATATGAGAGCCCTACAGCTCCTCGGCCGAAATGAAGTTAATTTTGCCTCTCCAGGGAAAATTTGACCACTTTCTTCCAACGAAAAGGTCTTTCTTGTTCGGCTGCCAGATAGGAAAAGAAAGTTTCCTGTGCTTCTAGACGTTTACTAAACTCGTTCTTTTGACGGAAAGTAACAAAGTTGTTAAGGAAACAAAAGCCAGTTAAGATGACAACTACTATTTTACGTAGATAGTTGAGATTCAAAGTAGAATATAGCATGCGATATTTTCGGTTTCAAGTGTACATTTCGTTCGATATATCGTATACGACCAAGAATTGTTAGATCGAGTATATATACACATTTTGTTAGAGTAAAGTATATATTTGTGGAGGTTTCCTGTACAAAAGTCCATTACATGTATTTAAGAAAATATCCGACCAGAGCTTACCAACTATAGTGACTATTTCATTTGGGATGCCATCTGGGCCAGGTGCCTTGCGTTTCTTCAGGTTGTTACAGACTTCGGTAATTTCATTGTATGAGAAAGGGTCATAAGGAGTGGCGCATTGACGCGTATCAAAGTGTTCCTCAGATCTATCAGTTTTGGGGAAAAGTGTACTCACTATATGCCCAGCTTGGATTCGTGATACCCGGAATTTTGGTTCGGTTTCCAAGTTTCTTCATTATTATTTTATAAGGGAGCCCCATGGATCCTTACTCACTTCTTCGCATAATAATTCCCAGGATTTTCTCTTTGATTCTTTTATAGCTGCTTTCAGCCTCTTTCTTGCTATTCTGTAGAGGTCCATTGCTTCCAAATCACCTTTTCTTCGTGTGGCTACACGTTTCGCTTTGTGACATGATTTTCTAAGCTCAGCAATTTCGTGGTTCCACCAGTCTGCGTGCTTTCGAGATTTTTTTTATTCTAATAGTATACTAGATGTATGATTCCAACAATATTTCAAGATATTTTCATCTATCGGTTGTGCATTGGTTGCCTGCGTAGCTGGTTTATTTCTTTTGTCCAACAAATTTGCTTTCTAATTATAAGATATGTTAACTTATGCGGTAGCCTATGCCTTTCATATTTATACATTGTTCGACAGATGTATTGTAAATGCATCTGGAGTGTATAGGTATGACTATCCTCAAGACCAGTCTCAATCGATAGTACGTTGGTGTTGATTCTGGTAGTTTTCGAACCTCGAAGTGTCCATAGCCCAAGACCTGTGCTGCATTGTATCGACCTGACGACTGCCATATATAGGCTTAAATACTGCCGCAGCGATACTTCATCTTTCTTTAAAAATTTCTGCCATTATCTATCTACCTTTTTTTATGGACGTAGTGATATCGCACCCCGGAACCGCTTTCGCATTACTTCGGGATGGGTTCATATAATAAAGTCGTTGTTTAAGACAAAAAAAAAAGATAGATAGATAGATAGGCAGAATGCCAGGGCGTACTATAAAAGTGTACAGGTGCCTGATACGTACTCTGCGACATGGCGAACGAATGCCGCCATAAAAGTATCCTTCCACATGAGAGGCGAAATTAGGAGTGTGATGTCTCCGTGGAACCCCAAATCAACCAGAAGTGTCTGTCCCATATTAGGCGGCTTCCTGGCCTGCGTCTGATCTCATGAGAGGCGGCAGAATCCACAACTACACGTCTTTATGGCAATAGGATCGAGACCAGTAAGATCCTTATTTACGACATACTTTGAACATGGATATGAACTGACTAACTATTGGCCTGACGACTGCGGTATTCTAGAACCTGAGTATGTCGGAGTGAAACCCTACAGAAATGGCTTCTGGGCTAATATCGTAGATGCCTCCGTCCCGTTAAAACCTGGCAAGTCTCAGAATACGCTCTAAGTTTCGTCGCCATTAAGTTGGTGGTGTAGGATCAGTTGACATTGTCCTGATTTATACGGGTCTGGCACTGAACGCAAAGTCTCATAAGGACTTCGCGTCAACCCTCGCATGGCCTCCCTGCTAAGCAAAGATATCCATGAGACCAAATAAAACGTAACTACACGTCGAAATTAGATAGCGATACTGAGTTGGGACACAGTGAAGAAATGAGTACCGAACATATTAACAACGATAATGTAAACAACGACAATATAAACAGTATAAAAATGTAAACAACGACAATATAAACAATATAAAAAACTCAAAAAAAATACCATAACAGATATAAGAGAAGAAAACCCCTTCCGACCCAGCGGAAAAATACAAAGATCTCCAGTTAGGAGTGGAAATTTCCAAACATCCTCTATAACAGGAGCAATGAGCGAAGATAGTCATTTTGACTCACTTAAAAATTAAGAAGAAATAGCTTTTGTTAACCTTGGGAACAAACTGAGTGCTATTACTACTATAGTCATGGACTCAAGGAACATACATAAGAGTATTAGAGATAACATTCTGCAGGCCATATAGAGAGGCCATAGCACTGATCAACGTTATAGGTGCACCAGAGGAAAATACAGTGTTGAAGACGACTAATAAAGGTACCTAAACAGATAAAGAGCCCCAAAAGAAAAGTTCCAAAAGAGCAGCCTCAATCTCTCCTGAGAAAAATAAATCGAACAAAAAAGGTCAGGTTACAGAACCATAGGAAACAGTTACTGTTAAGGTGGGGGTTTGCCAGCAAGGGAGATGAGGGTAGGCGCTGCGACGAAATCCCTTCTATGACAAACTCCAATAACAACGATAGCTCAGTAGTGGGGGAACGATGTGTGTGTGTTTACGTATGCATTTATTCATGCGTGTGTATTGAGCGACGTTGGCGATGCAGTAATGCAAAGGGCGAAATAGAAAAGGAAAATAAATAAAACACAAGAGTTTAGTTTTTTCGATAGTGATAAAGGCAGAGCTTTATTTCGTATTAATGATAACGTGTATTACCATGTAGCGATGCGTAGGATCCGTAGAGATCCAAACGGCACGATAGCAAAACGACAAGATATTTGTAAGCGCGAGTGCGAAACAACGACTATTAGTGATATGCGCGATTGTATCGCCTAACAAAGACTACTTTCAATACGAGAGCCAGATGAAGCAAGGAGTCGAAAATCCGCAACAGCCTCTGCTTGCGGGAAGTCCCTCTCTACATCCGAACTATGCGATTAACGTCCCGGGAGAGTCGGAGAGAGATACAACGCTGGAAGTCTCTCCTTACAATCCGTGCCATGCGAATATCGTCTTGGGAGAGTTTGTAGAGAGATTCTTTTAATCCCTCTACGATCCGTGCTGAGCGAATTCGTCCCAAGAGAGTCGAAGGAGAGCACCAGACGCTGAAAAGCCCTCTCACAATCCGTACAAGCGAATATCGTCCTGGGAGTGCCGTAGCAGAGGCTTCTTCTCATTCAACCCACTAGGGTTGCCAATCAACGAAGGAGATGCACAAGCTGGGGAAGTTGCGCGACAATGTTACGAACTTAAACATTACCGGCCCCCTTGCAACATCTAGCTCTGTTGCTAAATTATATAAGTAAACTATAACGAAAATTAGGTTAGTAAATTAGGAAGGAACGTAAATTCAGTTTCCTAGTGAGCATTAAACAAATTCAATTCGTACTTCAATGTTATATTAAGAATTCGTAAAATAATTAATATAGGCGAGGTGATGCTAACATAGCTAGTTTCGATTTCAAAAATTAGTTTGAGTTTATATAGACTCCGACAAAAAATAAAGGGTTGCGATCTTAATTTGTGACACAATTTCGAGAGATACAAGAGCAAGTTTCAAATTAATTTAAGAAAATACGTGTTCGTAGACACACTCTCAAGAAAATTTCTATTAATTCGAGTTCAAATAATTTATAAATTCATAAGATGTGACCGTTTATAAAAAGCGAGGCGGTTGTCAAAATGTGACCAACAAACAAATTCAAGTAGAGGTGCGACGAAAAATACAAACGAAAGTGAGTCTAGCAAGTAATGAAGCAGATATCAAACCTACGAGGTGGGATGGAATTCAGGTTCGGTTCTCAGACCAACGATTGAAATTCCCGAAAGGCAGAATATTTCTTGCTTCCAGGGGTGAAGACCGCGGCTGGGCTTGTAGACAAGTTAAAAAGGGTGGATGGAATTGCTCCAGTGACAACATAACCGAAAATGGTATTTTGAGCCAGTAGTGACTCGAGCAAAATTCGTGGGGGTTCAGCCAAGAGAATTTTCGGATACAAATCAGCACCAAATAGAACGTCTATTGGGCGATTATCCAAAGAATCAGCCAATCGCATATTGGCGAGGCGAGATTGGAGAATGGTAGCAACGAAGGCGACGGCAAATTTCCAGAAATGTTCGGAAGAACAAGGGCTACCGTTTCTAAGACGCGCGATGGATCTAATGGTGAAACGATGTCAAGAGAACAAATTTCTCTTGAATTGCCCAGTAGAGTACAGTTTAGGCTTGAAACTCCAGCGTTCGTAGAACGCGTCGAAATACCCAGTCGTTGCCGAAAGCGGTCCGTAACTATAGACGTCTCGGAAGATGGGTCAATAAGAGCCCGAGCAGGGTACGTAATACCCTGGTGAACGATATTCACAATGGCAGTTCCCAAGAGCACATTTCTATCTTGGGTGGTATGAAATACCTGTCTACTAATTGTGGGTTTTACGATAGCCGATGTGGAGGGAGAAGTTTTCAAATTCTGGTCCAAGGAGGGATCTTTAACAATAGGAGGGATGGAGGACGAAGGTGGTACAAAACGAGAAGATCCCACAGTTCGATGGAGAAGGGTGTGGTGACGACCATTGCACGTAGCGCAATTATGTTTACTATTGCAGGTTTTCACTGCATGTCCTCATGAAAAACAATTCACGCAGCACCCATGCTTTTTTATAACCGAAAATCTATCACTAACCGAAAGGTTCTTGAATCGAGAACAAGAACGCAATACATGAATCTGCTGGGGACAAAGCACACAACACGTGTTCGAATGTGACCGATGAGGACTCAAAGGGGAGACATTCGTAGAATGTAAAGTTGTGTCCTTCACCGCGGGCTTTTTGTCAGAGTCGATACCCCTGAGCTACCGAAGACAAACTAAAGTCTGAATTCTTTCCGTGAGGAAAGAATCTAAGTCCTGCCAGGAGGATAGGGATGACTTATTTTTTATACTCTGTTCCCAAAGAGTAAGGGTTAGTTTCGGCAAACGACGGAGGCATTGAAAGACCAATATGGGATCCCAATGGTCAGTCACGACGTCGTAGACTGCCATTGTCGAAAGACAACCATTTATTCCCCGTTGTATGGTCTTTAAACCCGAGCTGGTCTCGCGGTCTAGCACGGGAAGATCGAAGAGGAGCTTTAGGTGACTATTCACAAGAATGCGTTTGTTGTCATACGCATCTTCCAATGCTTTCCAGGCAAAAGCGAAGCTCCTGTGGGTGAGAGGGAATCTCGAGACTATTTCCCTTGCCTCACCGCTAGTTTTTTGGACCAGGTGACAAAGGCGCTCAATGTCACTAAGACGCGAATTCTTTATAAAAATCGCCGAAAAGAGGTCCCGAAACGTAGGCCAAGTAACGAAATCCCCATGGAAAACGTCAATGTCGATAGGGGGTAGATTCAAATTATGACATAAGTCAGAATTTTCTAAATTAGGCATTCTACAAAACTATTCAATTTTATCAAATAAGGACCGAATGTAGGGTATGTGGATGTACACGACTAATCAAAATGCGATAAACCAGAAGAAAAAACGACACAAATTTAATAAAATTGTAATTTGGATCAACCAGACTGGCTGTAGGGTGACTATGTTCGACTGTAGAGTGCAACAACGACCAATCAAAATGCGATAAACCAGAAGAAAAAACGACAAAAATTTAATAAAATTTTAATTTTGATCAACTAGACTGGCTGTAGGGTGACTATGGTCGACTGTAGAGTGCAACAACGACTAAGTAAAATGCGATAAACCAGAAGAAAAAACGACAAAAATTTAATAAAATTGCAATTGTGATCAACTAGATTGGCTGTAGGGTGAGTATGGTCGACTGTAGAGTGCAACAACAAGATTAAACAACGAAGTAGTCAGCAAGAAAATATATGCTAGAAGAACGCAAAAAAATAATACAATAAAATTTTATTATGAAAATTTCCAAGTAATCTCCAATTGACCGAATGTAGGGTGTACAGTGCCGTATATGACCGATTGTAATTAACGAGTAGCGTACCACCCACCGCTATTCCCAAAAATAGCACGACAAAAAATATTTAATTTATTTTTCCAAAAGCTGTTATATTTGGCTGTTTTGACTATTTTTCCTACTGGGGGTTTGTTCTATCGGTAAGGTCAGCAGCAGAATAAAGCCGAGCTCAAGTGACGTCGACCTCTCTATTCGAGTATGTGAGTGTATTTCTTCGCCGGTGAAAAAACAATATCAAAATGCAAGGCGAAGTTGTTGGTGAGAGACGCACAAGCTGTCGGTGAGGGGAAATGCAACCGACCGATTCGATGAACGAAGTCAACGAGAGCAAGCAATATAGGAACTAAAATGCTGGTAATTTTATGTTGGTTAACCGACGCCGCCTTTCGCGCCTTTTCTAATGCAATATGGTTGGAGTGTTCCTGTTTTTGTTGTAGATAGCTAGATGGCCTCTCATGCAGTAGGGACGACTGCACTGAGATTGGAAGTAAATACAACAATGCCGAATGTACAAATAAACGGGCAACACACTACACAACGCAATAACGAAATATGTAAACAAGAATTGTTCTAAGATTTAACGCGAACAAAACAAACCGAAATGAAATATTAAATAAATTAAAGCGAACAAAAACAATCGAAATAAAATATTAATGTTTTGTATTGGAATATAATTATTCCCAAAAGATTTTAAAGTGATTTAACACTATTACAACGACGAAGTGGACTGTATTTGTTGAGGAAAATCGCGATAGAGTGCTCGAAAGTCGACTAATACCGTGGGGTATATATGTATGTAATTGTATTGTAAAACCATTCGCGGCGCTCACTAGTTAGGAAAACTGAGAGTACTTTACCTGCGATTTTGTTAGTATGATTGGTGATGAGTGGTTGAAGCACCGAGGTTTTCCGTAGGAAAGCATCAAAATCACCAATTAATCGACGATGTATCCCAGCTCAAATCCGATTCGATTGGATCAAATGTTAAGGGAGTACAAATCCGGCTCGAATACGACCAAATGTTAAGGGAGTACAAATCCGGCTCGAATACGACCAAATGTTAAGAGGGGTTTGCCAGCAAGGGAGGTGAGGATAGGCGATGCGACGAAATCCCTTCTATGACAAACTCCAATAACAACGATAGCTCAGTAGTGGGGGAACGATGTGTGTGTGTTTACGTATGCATTTATTCATGCGTGTGTAGTGAGCGACGTTGGCGATGCAGTAATGCAAAGGGCGAAATAGAAAAGGAAAATAAATAAAACACAAGAGTTTAGTTTTTTCGATAGTGATAAAGGCAGAGCTTTATTTCGTATTAATGATAACGTATATTACCATGTAGCGATGCGTAGGATCCGTAGAGATCCAAACGGCACGATAGCAAAACGACAAGATATTTGTATGCGCGAGTGCGAAACAACGACTATTAGTGATGTGCGCGATTGTATCGCCTAACAAAGACTACTTTCAATACGAGAGCCAGATGAAGCAAGGAGTCGAAAATCCGCAACAGCCTCTGCTTGCGGGAAGTCCCTCTCTACATCCGAACTATGCGAATAACGTCCCGGGAGAGTCGGAGAGAGATACAACGCTGGAAGTCTCTCCTTACAATCCGTGCCATGCGAATCATAAACACTCAAAGTACTAGATGGTCCGTCGTTCTCTTAAGCAAATTTCTCGAGTTACGAACGATTAAATTTTTGACATTAGTAGTTAAGAGAAGAAAGAGCACAAATTTGTTTTTATTTTTTATACATATTTTTGGCATTTTTCCTCAAACATTTCACTTTACAATCACAATGGTAGCAAAGACAATTGATTTATTAAATAAAATTGCAAAAAACACATCTTTAAATCAGCAAATTAAATCTCGAAAGCTAACAAGAGAATGCCAAAGAAACTCGAAGAGAGCAAAACAAATGTCAAAAATTTAATCGTTCGTAACTGTCACTTTTTAAAGAGTCGGACGGACCATCTATTACTTTGAGTGTTTATGATGCGAATATCGTCTTGGGAGAGTTTGTAGAGAGATTCTTTTAATCCCTCTACGATCCGTGCTGAGCGAATTCGTCCCAAGGGAGTCGAAGGAGAGCACCAGACGCTGAATAGCCCTCTCACAATCCGTTGATTGGCAACCCACTAGGGTTGCCAATCAACGAAGGAGATGCGCAAGCTGGGGAAGTTGCGCGACAATGTTACGAACTTAAACATTACCGGCCCCCTTGCAACATCTAGCTCTGTTGCAAAATTATATAAGTAAGCTATAACGAAAATTAGGTTAGTAAATTAGGAAGGAACGTAAATTCAGTTTCCTAGTGAGCATTAAACAAATTCAATTCGTACTTCAATGTTATATTAAGAATTCGTAAAATAATTAATATAGGCGAGGTGATGCTAACATAGCTAGTTTCGATTTCAAAAATTAGTTTGAGTTTATATAGAGTCCGACAAAAAATAAAGGGTTGCGATCTTAATTTGTGACACAAATTCGAGAGATACAAGAGCAAGTTTCAAATTAATTTAAGAAAATACGTGTTCGTAGACACACGATCAAGAAAATTTCTATTAATTCGAGTTCAAATAATTTATAAATTCATAAGATGTGACCGTTTATAAAAAGCGAGGCGGTTGTCAAAATGTGACCAACAAACAAATTCAAGTAGAGGTGCGACGAAAAATACAAACGAAAGTGAGTCTAGCAAGTAATGAAGCAGATATCAAACCTACGAGGTGGGATGGAATTCAGGTTCGGTTCTCAGACCAACGATTGAAATTCCCGAAAGGCAGAATATTTCTTGCTTCCAGGGGTGAAGACCGCGGCTGGGCTTGTAGACAAGTTAAAAAGGGCGGATGGAATTGCTCCAGTGACAACATAACCGAAAATGGTATTTTGAGCCAGTAGTGACTCGAGCAAAATTCGTGGGGGTTCAGCCAAGAGAATTTTCGGATACAAATCAGCACCAAGTAGAACGTCTATTGGGCGATTATCCAAAGAATCAGCCAATCGCATATTGGCGAGGCGAGATTGGAGAATGGTAGCAACGAAGGCGACGGCAAATTTCCAGAAATGTTCGGAAGAACAAGGGCTACCGTTTCTAAGACGCGCGATGGATCTAATGGTGAAACGATTTCAAGAGAACAAATTTCTCTTGAATTACCCAGTAGAGTACAGTTTAGGCTTGAAACTCCAGCGTTCGTAGAACGCATCGAAATACCCAGACGTTGCCGAAAGCGGTCCGTAACTATAGACGTCTCGGAAGATGGGTCAATAAGAGCCCGAGCAGGGTACGTAATACCCTGGTGAACGATATTCACAATGGCAGTTCCCAAGAGCACATTTCTATCTTGGGTGGTATGAAATACCTGTCTACTAATTGTGGGTTTTACGATAGCCGATGTGGAGGGAGAAGTTTTCAAATTCTGGTCCAAGGAGGGATCTTTAACAATAGGAGGGATTGAGGACGAAGGTGGTACAAAACGAGAAGATCCCACAGTTCGATGGAGAAGGGTGTGGTGACGACCATTGCACGTAGCGCAATTATGTTTACTATTGCAGGTTTTCACTGCATGTCCTCGTGAAAGACAATTCACGCAGCACCCATGCTTTTTTATAACCGAAAATCTATCACTAACCGAAAGGTTCTTGAATCGAGAACAAGAACGCAATACATGAATCTGCTGGGGACAAAGAACACAACACGTGTTCGAAGGTGACCGATGAGGACTCAAAGGGGAGACATTCGTAGAATGTAAAGTTGTGTCCTTCACCGCGGGCTTTTTGTCAGAGTCGATACCCCTGAGCTCCCGAAGACAAACTAAAGTCTGAATTCTTTCCGTGAGGAAAGAATCTAAGTCCTGCCAGGAGGATAGGGATGACTTATTTTTTATACTCTGTTCCCAAAGAGTAAGGGTTAGTTTCGGCAAACGACGGAGGCATTGAAAGACCAATATGGGATCCCAATGGTCAGTCACGACGTCGTAGACTGCCATTGTCGAAAGACAACCATTTATTCCCCGTTGTATGGTCTTTAAACCCGAGCTAGTCTCGCGGTCTAGCACGGGAAGATCGAAGAGGAGCTTTAGGTGACTATTCACAAGAATGCGTTTGTTGTCATACGCATCTTCCAATGCATTCCAGGCAAAAGCGAAACTCCTGTGGGTGAGAGGGAATCTCGAGACTATTTCCCTTGCCTCACCGCTAGTTTTTTGGACCAGGTGACAAAGGCGCTCAATGTCACTAAGACGCGAATTCTTTATAAAAATCGCCGAAAAGAGGTCCCGAAACGTAGGCCAAGTAACGAAATCCCCATGGAAAACGTCAATGTCGATAGGGGGTAGATTCAAATTATGACTTAAGTCAGAATTTTCTAAATTAGGCATTCTACAAAACTATTCAATTTTATCAAATAAGGACCGAATGTAGGGTACGTGGATGTACACGACTAATCAAAATGCGATAAACCAGAAGAAAAAACGACACAAATTTAATAAAATTGTAATTTGGATCAATCAGACTGGCTGTAGGGTGAGTATGGTCGACTGTAGAGTGCAACAACAAGATTAAACAACGAAGTAGTCAGCAAGAAAATATATGCTAGAAGAACGCAAAAAAATAATACAATAAAATTTTATTATGAAAATTTCCAAGTAATCTCCAATTGACCGAATGTAGGGTGTACAGTGTCGTATATGACCGATTGTAATTAACGAGTAGCGTACAACCCACCGCTATTCCCAAAAATAGCACGACAAAAAATATTTAATTTATTTTTCCAAAAGCTGTTATATTTGGCTGTTTTGACTATTTTTCCTACTGGGGGTTTGTTCTATCGGTAAGGGCAGCAGCAGAATAAAGCCGAGCTCAAGTGACGTCGACCTCTCTATTCGAGTATGTGAGTGTATTTCTTCGCCGGTGAAAAAACAATATCAAAATGCAAGGCGAAGTTGTTGGTGAGAGACGCACAAGCTGTCGGTGAGGGGAAATGCAACCGACCGATTCGATGAACGAAGTCAACGAGAGCAAGCAATATAGGAACTAAAATGCTGGTAATTTTATGTTGGTTAACCGACGCCGCCTTTCGCGCCTTTTCTAAAGCAAGATGGTTGGAGTGTTCCTGTTTTTGTTGTAGATAGCTAGATGGCCTCTCATGCAGTAGGGACGACTGCACTGAGATTGGAAGTAAATACAACAATGCCGAATGTACAAATAAACGGGCAACACACTACACAACGCAATAACGAAATATGTAAACAAGAATTGTTCTAAGATTTAACGCGAACAAAACAAACCGAAATGAAATATTAAATAAATTAAAGCGAACAAAAACAATCGAAATAAAATATTAATGTTTTGTATTGGAATATAATTATTCCCAAAAGATTTTAAAGTGATTTAACACTATTACAACGACGAAGTGGACTGTATTTGTTGAGGAAAATCGCGATAGAGTGCTCGAAAGTCGACTAATACCGTGGGGTATATATGTATGTAATTGTATTGTAAAACCATTCGCGGCGCTCACTAGTTAGGAAAACTGAGAGTACTTTACCTGCGATTTTGTTAGTATGATTGGTGATGAGTGGTTGAAGCACCGAGGTTTTCCGTAGGAAAGCATCAAAATCACCAATTAATCGACGATGTATCCCAGCTCAAATCCGATTCGATTGGATCAAATGTTAAGGGAGTACAAATCCGGCTCGAATACGACCAAATGTTAAGGGAGTACAAATCCGGCTCGAATACGACCAAATGTTAAGAGGGGTTTGCCAGCAACGGAGGTGAGGATAGGCGATGCGACGAAATCCCTTCTATGACAAACTCCAATAACAACGATAGCTCAGTAGTGGGGGAACGATGTGTGTGTGTTTACGTAAGCATTTATTCATGCGTGTGTAGTGAGCGACGTTGGCGATGCAGTAATGCAAAGGGCGAAATAGAAAAGGAAAATAAATAAAACACAAGAGTTTAGTTTTTTCGATAGTGATAAAGGCAGAGCTTTATTTCGTATTAATGATAACGTATATTACCATGTAGCGATGCGTAGGATCCGTAGAGATCCAAACGGCACGATAGCAAAACGACAAGATATTTGTATGCGCGAGTGCGAAACAACGACTATTAGTGATGTGCGCGATTGTATCGCCTAACAAAGACTACTTTCAATACGAGAGCCAGATGAAGCAAGGAGTCGAAAATCCGCAACAGCCTCTGCTTGCGGGAAGTCCCTCTCTACATCCGAACTATGCGAATAACGTCCCGGGAGAGTCGGAGAGAGATACAACGCTGGAAGTCTCTCCTTACAATCCGTGCCATGCGAATATCGTCTTGGGAGAGTTTGTAGAGAGATTCTTTTAATCCCTCTACGATCCGTGCTGAGCGAATTCGTCCCAAGAGAGTCGAAGGAGAGCACCAGACGCTGAAAAGCCCTCTCACAATCCGTACAAGCGAATATCGTCCTGGGAGTGTTGTAGCAGAGGCTTCTTCTCATTCAACCCTCTAGGGTTGCCAATCAACGAAGGAGATGCACAAGCTGGGGAAGTTGCGCGACAATGTTACGAACTTAAACAGTTACCATACTAAAAAAGAACAGAATTAAAGTCGGACTGGTAATATGTCGCGTAAGAAGGAAAAAGGTGTTTTAGATGCTTAGAGCAAGGCCATCTTGCACGATTCTGTCGTGGAAAGTATCGCAGCCAAACCTGCATGAAATGCGGCCTAAACGGACATAAGGCAAACACATGTAAAAATGAACCAAGGTGTGTAATCTGCCTGAGGCTGGAAGACAAAATATTAGCCACTATTTGGGCAGTAGCAACACATGTAGATATAAAAATGACGATTAGGATACTCCAAGTAAATCTAGGCAGAGGTCGCGAAGCGCAAGAACTAATGATACAAAATGCTATGGACAAAGAGGTTGATATAGTACTAGTAAGTGAACAGTATACTAAGAGGAAAGAAATGGCGTGGTACCAAGACGTTACGTGCAAATCATCTCTATACGTACGCAATCCACTGATGTCGATTAGCGCAATTGAAGAAGATAATGAAGATTTTGTAGTCCTACATACGGAAGGCATACGTATATATAGTTGGTACTTTTCGCCAAATATTGAATTCGCAGAATTCCTAAACAAAATTGCCAAACTAGAGCAACACGTGAAAGCTGGAAATACTCCAGTTTTAATAGGTGGAGATTTCAATAGCAAATCGTCGGAATGGTTCTCAAGAACAACAGATAAGAGAGGAATCGCGGTCAGTGAAATGATTGCATGCCTTGGCCTGATTGTTCTTAATAGAGGAAAATCCCCAACTTTCAGAAAAGGAGACTCCAACTCAATCATTGACATAACCTTTGCGTCACCGAGTATAGCAGCAAAAAATAGTCAATGGGAAGTACTAGAAGACGAAACCCTAAGCGATCATCAGTACATCCTGATGGAAATGGACCTACTACACAAAATGGACACAGCGAATCCGAACCGTCCTAGATGGAACACACACAGAATCGACACTGAAAACTGTAAAGAAAAGGTAACAGAGCTAAGGTCCAGAATTCAGTTAAGCGGCAACACAAACGTAGATACCTCTGCGGAACAGCTCGTTAACATTCTTACAGAGATCTGTAATGTTGGAATGAAAAAGACAGCATCACTTGGTAAATCTCGAAAGCACGCATACTGGTGGAACCACGAAATTGCTGAGCATAGAAAATCATGTCACAAAGCGAAACGTGTAGCCACACGAAGAAAAGGTGATTTAGAAGCAATGGACCTCTACAGAATAGCAAGAAAGAGGCTGACAACAGCTATAAAAGAATCAAAGAGAAAATCCTGGGAATTATTATGCGAAGAAGTGAATAATATTGCCTTATAAAATAATAATGAAGAAACTTGGAAACCGAACCAAAATTCCGGGTATCACGAATCCAAGCTGGGCAAATAGTGAGTACACTTTTCCCCAAAACTGATAGAACTGAGGAACACTTTGATACGCGTCAATGCGCAACTCCTTATGACCCTTTCTCATACAATGAAATTACCGAAGTCTGTAACAACCTGAAGAAACGCAAGGCACCTGGCCCAGATGGCATCCCAAATGAAATAGTCACTATAGTTGGTAAGCTCTGGTCGGATATTTTCTTAAATACATTCAACCAGTGCTTAAAAAATTTAGTTTTTCCAAAGATATGGAAAAAACAATACCTTGTGTTATTACGCAACCACTGGAAAATCCATCGTCGTACAGGCCTATTTGCCTATTGGACACCTGCGGAAAGTTCTTAGAAAAACTGATAGTTAACAGACTCGAAGGTGAATTAAATAGAAAGGGAGGTTTCTCATCCATGCAGTTCGGTTTCATAAAAGGCAAATCAACCATAGATGCTATCCGCACGGTAATAAATGCAGCAAGAGAAGAGATTCTGCTCCATTGTCACCCTAGACATAAAAAATGCCTTCAACTCTGCGAACTGGCAAGTAATTCGTAAAACTATTGAGAAATTTCTCAGAAAGAAATTTCTCAAAATACCTAATCAAAATGGTTGATAGTTATCTACAAGATAGAATGCTGGAGTATGAAACGGACGATGGACACAAACAATATTAAGTGACAGCGGGCGTACCTCAAGGTTCCATACTAGGTCCTTTCATATGGAATATAATGTACGACAGGTTATTAAACATAAAACTCCCGGAAAGATCAACATTAGTAGGATATGTAGATGACATAGCCCTAGTGGTGGATCAACCTTCCACACCACTTATAGAGATAATAACAAATGACTGCCTAGGAAGAATAAATATATGGTTAAAGTCAAAAAACCTAACACTTGCTGCACACAAGACAGAAGCTATCCTGGTAACTAGGAGACTGTCTTTTGAACATCCAAAACTGAGAGTGGAGAAGTACGAGAGAAAAATAAGTAAGAGCCTGAAATACCTCGGAGTAATCTTATACAACAAACTGACGTTCCAGCCGCATATTAAGATGGTATCAGAAAAAGCACTAGGAACTGCAACAAAATTAGCAAGGATAATGCCAAATATAAAAGGTCCAGGACAGACAACCAGACGCTTAATTGCAACAGTAGCATACTCACAGGTGTTATATGCTGCTCCAGTCCTAAGTGAAGCTGTTTCAAACAGCCAAGTGCTTCGAAAACTACGAGAGAAAGTTCATAGGACATGCTCACTAAGCGTAACATCGGCATATCGGACTATCAACTGCAGCTGTGTCCGTTCTCGCTGGAATACCACCAATTGATCTCTTGTTGCTTGAAAGAAAATAGATATACGATGAAAGAATAGCAATACAGTATACTGCCGAGAATCGCAACAGGGAAACGTCCCGTATAAAAAAAGCTGCAAGAGAGAAAATTATGCTAATATGGCAAAGACAATGGGAGGAAACCGACAAAGGTAGATGGACCCACAGCCTTATACCAATCATAAAGACGTGGTTGAACAGAAAACATGGAGAACTAAGCTTTTACATGACACAGGTTTTCAGTGTTCATGGTAATTTTGGCAGTTACCTAAATAAATTCCAAATACGACACGAAGCAATATGTGAAATGTGTAACGAATTTGAGGACAACGTCGAACACACTATTTTAAAATGTAGATATTGGAGTAGCAGACGAACGTTATATCCAGAGGTAATGAATATGACAATCGCTCAAGTTGTTACAGCAATGATGAGAAATGTTCAGGACTGGTACAAATACTCCAACCTCATACAGACAATCATGAGAGAAAAAACAGCACACCAACAAATACATCCGCCGAACCCCTAATCTCATAAATATATGATGGAAGGGGGACTAGGAACAAAGAGACAACTGCACCGAGCAGTAAATGAACCCCACCCCGAAGTAATGCGAAAGCGGCCCCAGTGTGGCGGTTCCTGTGCCACCACTAGTAGATAGGACCACTAGTAGATAGTGCGCTATCACTACGTCCATTAAAAAAAAAATAATAAAAAAAGATAGATAGATAGATAGATAGATAGATAGATACACTAAAAAAAGCGTACTGAAAATCAAAGAATTTGTCCTAAAGTTTAAGATTTCTGCAATGATTTCGAGCCAAAGACAATCGCTATAAAAATAAGAATGTTTTATAGTTAATTCAAAGACATGAATAGTACTTGTTTTGATGATGCATTTCATAGAATCAAGAACATTTGGTAATAAAACTAATTAAGTTTGGTCTTAAAATAAGCACGTTTTGGCGTAAATTGAAGTATGCCTCGTGCTTATGTTTAGTAAAATATCATAAAATTTAAAACATTATCGTATTCAATTTTAAAATCTATGTCCTTGATATAAGCTTATACTTGTAATTAATTTAAAGCACAAATAAAGTTTTTTATAATATGTAGGGAAAATTCCTTACATTGTTTTTATTGTAATGCCACTCATACTAAAGAATCATTTGTTTTAAAGCCACAGAAACCATTTCAATATTCATAGAAAATATGATTCTTGTATACAAGTTTCCACGATAAATTCAAAACACAACACTTCCGTTTTCTAAAAATTGGAGTTGTTATTTTAATATTAGAAAATACAATAAATCTATAATACATATTACGGATAACTTTCAACATTTTATAATCTAAAATCGTATTTTAGTTGTATGTATAAAGATAAACCGGCCAACACACCATCGAAATATTTAAAGTTTAGTTTATTTGTTATCGATTTATAAACTTATAGTGGATTCACCTTTCTGTATGTTCCCCAAACATCCATGAACAATTTTCGTTGGAACCTTTAATGTAAACATTGAATTTGGCTGAAATTAAAATAAAAATTTTATAAAATTGTATACACGCTGAAAAATTGCTTCTGTAGTATATTGCCCCAAACATATTCATCTTGAAACGTACATATCGCACCTGTTCCACAAACGGGTAACAACTCAAAATTTATAAATTTTGCTTTTTTGCAAAAAAAAAACAACGTACAATTGCATAATAATAAAAAACCGTTATGACTCTCTCTGTGTTTTCAAGATAACGTCTTTAGATTCAACTAAAGAGTTACATTTTGAATTTTCTCCAAGTGTTTAAGCAAATTGGACTGTTGATTTATCATCTTAAGAATAATATTTTTAGTTGTGCCCTTTTCAACTTATAATCCGAGTAAGATTTTTCAGTTAAAGTCAAAATAATACCACTCTTTGTATACAAACTTTTTTCAGGAAAAGAGTAACCACTCAAAAAAGTTGTTATTTTTCTATAATCAATAAAAAAAGCGTTATTATTTTTTCTTGCAACGACATATTCTTTTTTGTAATATATCATTAATATTAACGGAAACAGTTTTTGGCCTCTACTGAAATTTTTTAATTTTTGAGTTGTTACCCTTTTGTGGAACATGTGCGATATGTTTAGTGTACACTCCAAATACCTATATAATATTTGACACACACAAATATTATACGTTTGGGAGGATATTGTTCTAAACTATGATTCCATCCTAATATTTTTTATTTGGAAGTAATATTTCCGAAACAACGATTTAATTGTATTTAAGTATTTTTGGGTAATTTATCAGTGCCTTAAGTTTTCTGTTTTTCAGATGTTCAATGTGCAAACAAATTTAATATGTTTGTAAAAATTCGATTAAAATTTAAATCGTATAATTTTTCGTAGCTATAAATTGCTTTGATGGATTGTCAAAAAGAGATGAATAGGAATATTTATTAAATAATAATTAGTTAATGCTGCTTATGACATTCTTAATCCGGCTGTTAGACTGGAAAATATGTACAAATCCTAGATTAAGAGGCCATTTGGTCCATATTAAATTTCCATACAAAACGAATATATAACCCAATATTTTATATTTATTTTTATTCAATACTTCGTGAAAAGAAAGCAGCTTATTTACATATTATTTTTGAACAAAAAAGGCGTATTTTGATGTCAAAAAACAAAAATATCCCTAGGACCAAATTATAAGGCAATATATATATATTAACGTTTACAAAGGAGACGATGCAAAATAACCGTTTATAAAGGAGACGATGCAAAAATTGGAACAAATGGGCCTTATCTAACAACAGGTTTAACTACAAAGTATAACACGAAATATAGAAAAAAATTAAACTAAAATTCGAAAAAGTTAAAAAGGTTTTAAAAATCTTTTTAAATAAAATATATTTGGAAAACTCCTTTAACAATAACTATGTTTGTGTGAAAACACATATATTATTTGTGAAAGTCAGTTCGCAAATGTATTTTGTCAAATATATTAATATATACGTTCCAAATACGTTCACAAATACATAATACTTACACAATTTGTTTCCAAATATGTTTTCTTTCCCATGTAGGTGTATGCTCACTTATTTGTTTAACACTGCATTTTTCATATATCCATAAATATTGTAAATTCATATATCTTAAAATATAGCGCGATCTTAAAATAAAATAATTAACTTTTTTCTGAAAAGAAATCAAATATAAAAATACACATACATTTTATCTTACCACAATTGGAAAACACTCAAAACTAAGAGAAATATTTCAACCGTTCATATATAATACTTACGTTGAAATATTTGGTATATTTTGTCAATCTTTTCCCAAAAGATCCATTCTAAAATTTTTTTACTAAAAAAATTAAAAAAAATAGTTTTATGTGTAACATATTATTTACTAACACAATAATTTTACATTTCTGCAGTATGCGTTATTTTTAATATATATGTATATACTTTCAATTAAATTGTGTTATGTTGTGTTGTGTTTTGTTAAGTTTGTAATTGCCAATAAGTTGTTTATTTCAGGGTAATAATAATATTATATTTCACGTATCTAAGCATTTTCCAATTGTCTCTTTCAGTATTACAAAACCTATTACTCACATTTTTATCGTCCATTTTTTAGTTTTCGCACAAATCTCTTCACAGGACTTACTAAAAAGATCTCCTCCAAAAACGTATGTACATCACGATAAATAACATGCAGAAAAAATAACTATGACGCACGCACTCTCTTATCACCAAGATCGATGGTGACGCCGCGGCATAACCACATACATACACACATGTACCCGACTGTTGCATTTGTTGTTGTTACTATGATTTAGCAAAAATAACTGTTAACAGCCCATAATAAAATAATTTTCGGTGCAATATGCACGTACGAGTATGTATACACCTATACTCCTATAGGTGTATACATACTCCTATAGGTGTATACACCTACATATTCGCCGCATTCTCCTTTTTCACAATCCGCGTTCACAGACAACCGTCTCCCTCCATCGCTTGTAAATAACTGACGATTTAAAAGAAAACGAACAACACAATTATTTTCTATTTTCAGAGAGTAGAAGAGCTCTCGCATCACCATAACAATTATTGATTTACACATTGACAAACAAAACTGATTCTCCGAGCGAGAGAGGGAGAGATATTGTATAATTCTCTCGTATGTATTCTTAATAATAATGACAATTGTCATAAAATTTATTACCAAAACAGTCTTTCCTTTAAGGGGAGCATAGTCTTAAAGTTATTACTCAAATATCTCATACTGTCAATTAAGTCCGATTCGGCATTAAAACTATGACATGCCTACATCATAGTTTTAATGCAGAAAATCCTTAAAAGTATTGAAATATTACTTAAAATAAAGCGGATTGTCACAAAAATTATGATTAGTTTCTTCAATTTAAAGGCGTACATTTAAAGAAGCGCGTACACAAAACTAATGATTAGATAGTCATTAATTCAAATTGAAAAAACTTTAAATTAAGTAAAATTTCGTAAAAAAAAATCCAGGAGCATCTGACCCACATTGGGCGGCTAACTGGTCTGCGTCTGACATGAGGAGGGGCGGCAGTATACCACTATTTGGCGCTTCGGCATTAAGATCGAGACCAGTAAGATCTTAATTATGGCATACTTGAAAACACGAATGGGAATTGTAACGACCCCGGCTGACGGTGGTGATATTCTAGAGCTTAAGTATGGAGAAGTGAAATTCTTCAAAAATGTCCGTCCTAATAAAACCTGGCAAGTCTCAGAGTGCGCTCGAAACATCGTCCTCATTAAGTTGGTGGTGCAGGTTCAGTTGACACTGTCCTGATTAATTCGGATCTGGCTCTGAACGTAAGGTCCCATAAGGACCTTCGTCAACCCTAGCATGGCCTTCCTGTTTCATAGACAACCATGGGATCAAATATACGTAACTGCGCAAAAACGAGTTGAGATAGCGGCCCTAAGTTTGGACCCACTAGCATAGAATAATCATGGACAACATCACTTCCACAGATGAAGGAGATTCCGTTTTCCGGAAGAGTGAGAAGACTTTAAGGTCTCCTCACAGAAGTACAGAGGTGCCCGGCAACAGGGAAACTATCGCCGAAACAGGTAATATGCATATTGCAAACCTGGAGTATGAAGTATAACAGACATTCGTTAAGCTTGGTAATAGAATAAGCGCAATAAATTCCATTGTCTTAGAGGCGAGAAACATTCACAAACCGATTAGAGATAATCTTGCACAAGCAGTCACTTTATATCAAAAGCTTCGAGAAAACAGAGAGGCAATTTCAAAATTACTGCTGTTACAAGTGTCGAAGCGAAGATAAATGAGAAGATTAGTAAAGCAAGTCAAACTGAGAACGGACACGAAAAGCCGGCAGGAAAATCTAAAAGAGAAGCTACAAAGTCGCCTATTGCAGGAAGATAGACTAAGAAACCACATAGTTCATCTTGCAATGAGGCTGAACCCAATGCAGAAGAAGAAACGAGGACTACTGCAGAAAGACCGAGTAATAAATCCCGTAGTGCATCTAGCAATACGGCAGATTCCAATATAGAGAAAGAACCATGGATCCCTGTTACTAATAGAAAAGCCTAGAAGAAAGAAGTGCGACGTAAACCATCAGTGAAGGTCAAAGGGGAGACTATAACTATTAAAGCGCCGAACTTATATTATGCAGAAGTTATTAAAAAGATGAAAGAAAAAATCAAGCCAGAAGAGGTGGGAGTAAACATACGCAACATAACCAGAACCAGGGATGGTGACTTGCTTGTTCAGATGGAGAAAGGAACAGGCCAAGCTGAGAAGCTTAGGAATGCCATAAAGCAGTCCTTAGGAGAAAAAGTTCAAGTCAAGACACTTGAAGACAAGGTCAATCTAGAGTTAAAGGACATGGAGGAAGCTACGGTAGCAAAAGATATAGTGCAAGGCCTAATGCGTGTAACAAAAACGGAAGATCCTCTGGACATTAAAGTTAAAAAGATTCGGTCGGCCTATGGTGGGACAAAACAAGCTCTGGTAGAAATCCCATCTCACCTAGCCATAACCATTCTCAAGGAGACCAGAGTACGAATCGGATGGGTAATGTGCAAGGTTAGGAAGAAAGAGGCACCCAAGCGATGTTTCAGATGTCTGGAAAACGGTCATATGGCCCGAGTATGTCAAGGCAAGGACCGTAGCAAAGCATGCATGAAATGTGGTATTGATGGGCATAAAGCCAAGGACTGTAAAAATGAAGCCAGGTGTGTTATATGCTTAGAAGCAGGTCGACCGAACATCAAGCACTTCATTGGAAGTTCAAAAGTGTGCAATGGCTAACAATGAATATTCAAATACTTCAAATAAACCTAGGCAGGGGCAGAGAGGCACAGGACCTTATGATAAGCACTGCAGCGCATATGAGTAGTGACAACGTGTTGATAAGCGAACAATATCGTAAGTTGAACTCCAAAGCGTGGTATCAAGATGTTCTTGGAAAAGCGACAATTTACATTCCAAACACCAACATAATATTGGATAGAATAGAAGAACACCATGCAAAATTTGTGGTTATTTATGTGAGTGGAATAAAAATATATAGCTGTTACTTCTCTCCCAACATAGAAATGTCGGACTTTTTAGATAGACTTGCCAAATTAGAGGATCATGTCAAAAGAGATAATGTTCCTGCATTAATAGGAGGAGATTTCAACGGCAAATCTCCGGAATGGGGATCGCATGTGTTAGACAGAAGAGGTGCATCTATTAGTGAAATGATTGCATCCTTGGGTCTGTCAGCCTTAAACAGAGGAACATCACCAACCTTCAAAAGAGCTAATAGTGGAACTATCATAGATATCACCATAGCGACCCCAACAATAGCGAGAACGGTGGATTACTGGGAATTACTTGAAGAAGAGACACTCAGTGACCAAAGATGCAGAAAGCTTAAGCGTAACAAAGCGCCAGGACCTGACGGAATCCCAAATGAAATCATTACTTTGATGGCGGAACAATGGCCGGAATTGTTCATCTACATTTTTAACAAATGCCTTGAGGAAGGAATTTATCCAAAAGCATGGAAAATACAATCTCTTGTTTTGCTTAGAAAAGGAGACAAGCCACTTAATATGACATCGTCCTATAGAATATGCCTACTGGACTCAGCGGGTAAATTCTTTGAACGGATTCTTACTGATAGGTTAAGATCGGAGATAGAAAACAATGGAGGCTTATCACCCATGCAATTTGGGTTTGGAAAGGCAAATCAACTGTGGAAGACATCCTAGAAGTAATAAACAAAGCAAAAGAAGCAAAAACTCATAATAGGTTCTGTGTAATAGTGACACTGGATGTAAAAACGCTTTTAACACGGCTAACTGGGACGTAATAAGGCAAACAATAAGAGAACACAACCTTCCTAGTTACTTGATCAATATAATCGACGATTACCTAAATGACAGAATCCTACAATATCATACCGAAGACAGCCTACGTCAGTATCTAGTAACAGCTGGGGTTCCACAAGGATCAATTCCAGGTCCAACATTATGGAACATAATGTACGATGGCTTGCTGAAATTGAAGCTACCAGGGGGATGTACACTTGTGGGATATGCGGATGATGTGGCACTGGTAGTGGACCAAACCTCGGCCGCAGTGGCAGATATAGTCACCAATGATAGCCTGGGAAGAATAAGCAGGTGGCTTATGGCGAAGCATTTAATGCTCGCGGCACCCAAGACCGAAGCAATTATTATTACAAGTAGAAGATCCTTCATATATCCCAGACTCAAAGTCGATGGTTACTAAATAGCACTCGGCCGACATCTCCGATATTTAGGTGTGGAAATAGACAACCGAATGGCTTTGGACCAACATGTAAAATATGTAACGAGCAAGGCTCTTGAAACTGCTACTAGGCTAGTACGTATCATGCCAAATATGCGAGGACCTGGGCAACAAACTCGAAAAATTATATCTACAGTTGTCTATTCACAGATGCTGTATGGAGCTCCCGCAGTATATAATGTCATTACACAGAATGTTGTGTTAATGAGGAGATTGGAAAGAGTGCAAAGAATATGTACCATGAGAATAATATCGGCCTACACTTGTACAGGAAGTGGCAAGTTGCATGGGACCAAGACACAAAGGGTAGATGGACCCACACTGCAATAAATAATATAGAGAAGTGGATGGAAAGAAAACACGGTCAAATGAACTACTACTTGACCCAAGCTTTCAGTGGACATGGAAAGTTTGCTAAATACCTTCACAGGTTCAAAATAAGAGAAGATAGTACTTGTATGATGTGTGGAAATGAGGAAGACGATGCAGAACATACCATATTTAAATGTGAATATTGGTCATCCTCAAGAAGAACAATAAATAGTGGCCTCGGAGTGACACTAACTCCACAAAACTTGACAACAGTTATGCTCGAAAACGAAGATAATTGGCAAAATGCGCACTATTTATCGAAAGTGTGCTACGAGAAAAGGCAATACGAACACAAACGGAACCCCTAATCTAACGCACATGTAGTCAGGCATGGGGACTAGGAAGGAGAGTGTCTAAAACAAAGACTGTTCATGTATGGATGGGTTGGGGTTCGCCCATCTCTGGCAACCTCTCCCGTGTCTACATGAACTTAGTGGTAATAAGAACATTCATTTCTGTACTCATATATTTTCCTCTAATAATATGCTCTTAAAAGAGAGCCCTTCGAGTGTGCACTGAAAAGGTACTCGGCGCAGACACCACTCATCTCATCCCGCAGCGACTGAGCAATCAATCGCTAAGCACCTTTTTTATTTTTAATAATCGAGGCATTAGCAAAACGACAAGCAATCATCGTAACACGCCGCCTCAACATTACTTCTTTTAAGTCGAGCCAAAACAGTAGTGCTGTATATAAACAACTTGGCTCTATTATAATTAATAAAATATCAAAACTGTTAACCAGTGCATTTGTAATAAAACGAGAACAACGCGAGTTTTATTTATTGGTGACCAAGTCCCGCCACTTGATTGCGGGTAAAATTCGCATAGCGAAGGGAAGAACGCCAGCCAGTCAGCCCGACCGTCGCTGATTCTTTTATGTGTTCTCACCATTGACGTGGATGGTGGAGGATTCCTACAAGCAGACGGAATAGCAGCAAACCATTGCGATTCTGGGTGAACGTGCGAGCCACCGGCCGGTGCCATAAACAAACAGCCAACGGTGAAGGTACGAGGTACGTGAACAAAGTAAGGGTAAGATCGGAGCTCGAAGGTGTTCCATTGGTAATTGATCATTTGGTCCTTATAGAAGCCGTGAGGAAGAACGAGAGACCGGAATTTTAAGGTACGTACGTGCTATTTTCCCAATTGTGCTGTAAATTTGGCCCTAACATTTAAAATACATAAATGGTTGAGTTTCATTTGAACTCGGTTGTGTTTCTTTTGGAATTTGTCGCTCGGGAAACTAATCTAAATAAGATTTTTGTTGAAACATTGAAGAACGTGGTCATAGAGAACACAGTAAAACAATCAATTTAAATATATAAGAACCGTTTCTCAAAGCGCCGTTGGTTCTTACATATGTACATACAGACAAACACATGTATGTTATAACCCATAAATACTGCCTCTGCCGGTTAGTGCCCTCGCATTTTCGAGCGTAAGTACATACACATGTGCATATTTATTTGTCTCCGACCGCAGCGGTCATCTATCTAGTGGTGAGAGAAATTGCAAAGGAGACAACAAAAGGGCTCTCGGTTGCAACTCACGAAGTTGTGATTCTCGCTCTCCGGCGCACATACAGTTGAATAAACGCGTAGCTCGCAATCAGTGTTGCCACAGGAGAAATATTTTTCCGACCAAAATTTTTCCAAAAACCGACTAAAACCCGTTGTAGCCGACCAATTTTATAAAATCAAAGTTTTCGATATTTTGCAAAATTTGATAACAAAATTATGCGATTTTGATGAAACTTGGAAAACGTGTTTGATGAAACTTGGAAAACGTGCCCGATCGCATTCAATGATATAACAGAAAAAATCTCTGGAATTGTTCGATTAATTGATTCTGGGTAAAATACGCCAAATTTTAGTTCAGTCGCTTAGCATATGATATTGTTACGGAAAATCTTTTTTGACATTTTTATGGGGGATATATATATATATAAATGTGGTCCAATGAGATCCATTAACAATGGAAATAATAATTGCCGAATTGCATCCCCAAAATCATAATATTTGTTACAAAGGCGCCAAGAAATCAAATTGAATGGGACATCTATTTGGGGCTATATGAAATCATGGTCCTACGATGGTACCTGTAAGTCTGAGTAGTTCTATGTAAACTTAGATCATTCGTCTAAGTTTACATAGATCAATAGATCATAGATCAATGCAATCTTTATATCATACTTGATGTATGGTGTAAAGAAATAAAATCGGTTAGTATCCTTCTGTGGGGACTATATCGACACATGCACAGATATGGTACATTTCTAACCCCAAACAACTATTGGTTTTATTATTGTAGATTACACCGTGACAGAGGAATATGGATAAATCCTAGTTGCTTTATAAATTGCAAGAAATGCGTAGCATTAAAAAAGGAATTCTGCATTTATAAATAATTTTAAATGTATTTTCTTTCTGTTTGTTTTCACATGTTTGTTATTAATACAGAGGGAGTTAACCGACTCAAATTAATTTCAACTTTTTTTTATAAAACTTTCAATATACATTTGAACATATCTTTTGGAATTTGAATTGAGTTTTTCTTAATTTATGAATTAAAGAAACAATACTCTGAAGTTGTATGACCTAGTGTGTGATAAATAACAAAATTTTTCAAAAACGGATAAAAGATGCAAAATTGTTCATAGAAAGCTTTATTTATAAAAAGTAAAGTTTTGCTGAACTGATTTCAACGTTAAAAATAATTTTTAACTTCCATCATTTATGACTAAAGCCTGTGAGTTCTAGAACACAATAGTACGAACTTTCGTTAATTGTAGTATTTTAAAAGTTGAAAAAATCAGTGATGGTCGGAAATTTAGAAAATTTCACCAAAATAGCAGAAGTAGACTAAGCTGTAAAGTCATGCAGAAGGTCGAATCTGCTTGAATAATTTATGAGTGTACTCTATACATATAAGCAAAGTTTATAAATTTGTTTCTTTGAACACAAATGGCGAAATTCCGCAATTATGCTGAGATTTATAAACCAAAATTTCGGCATTAATCTACTCTCGGCCTACAGAACAGGAATGAAAGAAATAATTTCTTTCCCCAGAAAAGATAATTTAGACAAATACAGACCACATTTCCGGTAAATGTAACTTCCATTGCCGAGCCAAATAAAATTCAAATAAAATTGTATTACAATGTAGTTGTCTACAATTTCGATCTACATGTCGATAATGCTTGCAGCGATTAAGAAATATATTGGGATTGACAACCGTCATTTCAAGGTGAAAAGGTTTAACTTTCAGTAATTTACTTTGATATTAATCTTCAATTTATTCTGTATTGTACTACAACTTAAATATTTCAGAATAAAACCGACCAAAATTGTGTTGGTCCGACCATCCGACCAGAAAGAAAAATGTTAAATCTATCCGACCAAATTTGGTCGGAAATGACCAAATGGTCGGAAATGACGCTGCTCGCAATCGTAGGCAGAGAGATAGAAAAGAAAAAAGGTAAACGCAGTTTAAAGAAGAAGATACGGTTTAGCTTCATGTGTTTGACTTCGATTGTATGTATGTATGTACACACCAGTTTTAAGAAAAATTCTTTTGGTGCACAGTGGCTCAAACTGGAAAAAACAAGAAAATATTTTTAGTTGAAAATATTTGTGTTTGGGCAATTATAATTAATAAGGTGACTTAAAAGGCGAGCACGGTGGTGCAAAGCGAAGTATTAGGGACAAAATAAATTTGTATGAAATTGTTAACTCACAAGTATAAATATTTAGCTCGTGATTTTAAACTATGTTTCGATTGTAATCAAGGCAATGTGAAGAGTTATACAGTTTCGACTCTATGGATATTTTTCCGGTTTTGAGACGGTGATTTTTTCTCTTAAAGACTTTAAATGTATTGTGAGACGGTACTAACATATTTGTCTCTGATAGCGGAAAAGTAGTTTCTTGGTTTGCCTCGGCGTTATTAATAAATAAATTGCATATAGCGATGTACAATTGACCAAAAAGGGGAAAATGTGGAGGAATACTATTTTCCCTCGGAAATAATTTTATTTAGCTCAGGAACTAGGAGATTTTAATTGGAATATCATCGTTGAAATAAATAATATTTTTTAGAAGTCACTTTTCCTCCTGGATAATTTTCTTTTGCTCTTGGATTTATCACAGTGGGACAAATTATTTCAGAAAATAAATATTTTTATATATAAATCAGAATCTGGATATGATCTTGGCTCTTAATTTGGTGTTACTAAATTTCCATTCAACTTTGAAGAACAGTGGGCCAAGAAAAATTATTTTTTAAAAAATTTCATAGAAAGTTATATCGATGAAATAATAAACGGAATATTCAGCCATCAAGTCGTCAATTCATTTTTTCAATTTGTCAGATAGTGTGTATGCCCAGTGTATACTGGTACATCATTTTGTCACCACATTCTCCTCTAACTGGAATTAAATTTTATTGACTCGAATACAAGTTTGAAGCCCCTTTTAGTTAAAAATTTAGCAATATGGGTTTATTGGAAGAGTTTTTGGTTCAATGTGACGAAATTATCGCACATGAAAAGAGGATGAAAGATACGGATGCGAGTAGATACAATGAGTCGACGATAGAAGCAGAGAGTGGAAGAGAATTTACAAGAAATGTAATACTGACCCGGACTGCCAAAAATCTGACAAGGCTACTATTAAAAAGGGAAAAGCAGAAGTTAGCACGAAATATATGAGTTGTATGACCATATTAGGAGTATGGAAGGAGAAAATAAAAACACCTACAGTAAGTCAAAAATCCAATTCTTCTTCTTCTGTTAGTGTACCACCCTGTGATACGGAGGTTTTTCATGGCGATTACGTCACTTGGCCCAGCTTTAGAGACCTTTTCACGGCAATTTACGTGAACAACAAGAAACTTAGCCCTGTGGAGAAATTGTACCACATGTTCCAGAAAACAAGTGGGGAAGCAAGGGAAATAAATAAGCACATACCGCTTACAGCAGAAGGTTTCGACATAGCATGGGCGAATTTAAAGAGCCAATATGATAACAAAAGGATCTTGATAAACAATCAATTGAGAATCCTTTTCAATTTGGCCCCTTGTACCCAAGAGTCTGCAAGTTGTCTCATGAAATTACATAGGGACATCACAAATTGTATCTCAGTCTTGAAATATTTGTGTTTCAATGTTCATCAAAATTGCCCAAGCTTTCTTTGTATCTCTGGGAGCAATCCATAGAGGAAAAGGCCGAACTACCTAAATGGAATGATTTAAGTAAATTTTTATGTGAAAGATTTCAGACTTTAGAAAGCGTATGTGATATGATGGGAAGAATGAATCTGTCCCTCGCCAAAGGTTTAACAATTACGAAAAACCAAAACAATACAAAGTTCATCACACAAAGGTGTACGGTTCAAAGTGCAGTATGTGCAAAGAGAACCATTTATTGAGGTCTTGTCCCAAATTTCTTAGCATGAATGCTAAAAATAGATTGTCTTTCGTAAGGAAAGAACGGAGTTGTACAAACTGTTTAGCCCCCGGTCATACGTCTGATGAATGCTACAGTAAAAAAAATTGCACAAAGTGCAACTCAAAGCACCATACACTTCTGCATTTTGATAGATCCACACAGCAGGGCAATGCTAGCACAGCAGATCAGACAAATGTGGCCCAAAACTCATCAAATCAAAATTTACAGTCCACTGAGGAAGCTTCAACTTCGAGGGATGTGAGGGCATATCACACTACTGTCTCTAACAAGACTTTGCTAGCTACAGCTTGGGTTAACGTCATTAAAGATGGTTTATCTCACAAGGTGAGAGCTTTAATTGACCCATGCTCAGATGATACGTTCATATCTAAGAAGATTCAACGATTGTTAAAGTTGCCCACAAAATCAATATCAGCAGATATCACAGGATTAGGTGGTGAATATCTGGCGAAATGCTCTAAGATAGCATTTTTCAGGCTTGGCTCTACAACAAAGCCAAACTTTTCGATAGAAACAGATGCACTTGTTGTGAAAGAAGTCACGGGAAATGTGCCAACTCATTCATTTGAGAATATAAAACCAGATTCTTGTCTTGAAATTGTCCGACATTGATGTTGGATCATGGGATCCAATATTTGTGTTTCAATGTTCATCAAAATTGCCCAAGCTTTCTTTGTCTCTCTGGGAGCAATCCATAGAGGAAAAGGCCGAACTACCTAAATGGAATGATTTAAGTAAATTTTTATGTGAAAGATTTCAGACTTTAGAAAGCGTATGTGATATGATGGGAAGAATGAATCTGTCCCTCGCCAAAGGTTTAACAATTACGAAAAACCAAAACAATACAAAGTTCATCACACAAAGGTGTACGGTTCAAAGTGCAGTATGTGCAAAGAGAACCATTTATTGAGGTCTTGTCCCAAATTTCTTAGCATGAATGCTAAAAATAGATTGTCTTTCGTAAGGAAAGAACGGAGTTGTACAAACTGTTTAGCCCCCGGTCATACGTCTGATGAATGCTACAGTAAAAAAAATTGCACAAAGTGCAACTCAAAGCACCATACACTTCTGCATTTTGATAGATCCACACAGCAGGGCAATGCTAGCACAGCAGATCAGACAAATGTGGCCCAAAACTCATCAAATCAAAATTTACAGTCCACTGAGGAAGCTTCAACTTCGAGGGATGTGAGGGCATATCACACTACTGTCTCTAACAAGACTTTGCTAGCTACAGCTTGGGTTAACGTCATTAAAGATGGTTTATCTCACAAGGTGAGAGCTTTAATTGACCCATGCTCAGATGATATGTTCATATCTAAGAAGATTCAACGATTATTAAAGTTGCCCACAAAATCAATATCAGCAGATATCACAGGATTAGGTGGTGAATATCTGGCGAAATGCTCTAAGATAGCATTTTTCAAGCTTGGCTCTACAACAAAGCCAAACTTTTCGATAGAAACAGATGCACTTGTTGTGAAAGAAGTCACGGGAAATGTGCCAACTCATTCATTTGAGAATATAAAACCAGATTCAAAAATTGGAATTAGCAGATCCTCATTTTTATGAAAGTGGCCCAGTGGATATTCTCCTAGGGGGAAATTTATATCCGTCAATTCTGCTTAAGGGAGTAGAACACGGAATTTTGGGATCACTTGTGGCCCAGGAAACAATCTTTGGGTGGATTATTACTGGCCCAAAGAGTAGTTCAAACTCTAGGCATGTAGCCAGAGTTTCCCACTGCACCAGGGTGTCAATTGATGAGCAGTTGGCGAAGTTTTGGGAGACTGAGGAGGTTTCAGGGAAACCGATTATCTCCGAGGAGGATAAAGTCTGCGAGAAAATCTATAAAGAAACAACAATTAGAAGACCAGACGGCAGATATGTTGTCAATTTGCTATTTCGGCCAGAGAACCCACTAAATTCGGGAAGAAATGGGAAGGGATATGTGGCCCTCAGTCAATTTCTAAGGAATGAGAAATCTTTAGCTAGAAAATTTGAGCTTAAAGATATGTATGATGAGGTAATTAAGGAGTATGTATCATTGGGGCACATGGAGAAAGTTGAATTTGCAAAGAATGACTCTGAAAGTTATTTTTATCTGCCTCATCATGGTGTCTTCAAGCCAGAAAGCACCACAACCAAGTTACGAGTCGTTTTTAACGCCTCATGTCCATCGGCAAATGGCAAAAGTCTAAACGACGCTTTATATGTTGGCCCTGTACTTCAAAGAGACATAATATCCTTGATTCTGAATTGGCGCTTGTTTAGGTACGTGTTCAACGCCGATATTACAAAAATGTACAGGCAAATTCTCGTCAACCCAAAGCATACCTCTTATCAGCGAATTTTGTTTCGGTTATCTCCTGATGAGGAGATACAAGACTATGAGTTGAAGACCGTTACATTTGGTGAAAATTGTGCATCATTTTTAGCTCTGAGAACTCTGCTGCAGTTAGCAGAAGATGAGAAAGAGAGATTTCCAATTGGCTCTAAGATTCTCAAAGAGAATATGTACGTAGATGACTCTTTGGTTGGATCTCATCCGGTCGCAGGGGCAATAGAAGCTAGAGATCAGTTAATCGGAATATTGGAGTCCGCTGGCTTCCAACTACGGAAATGGACTTCCAATAATAAAGACATTTTAAACGATTTGCCTCGTGATCATCTTCTAAATGATCAGTTCATAGATTTTGATCACAAAAGTACTGCAAAAACACTAGGAATAAGATGGAACGCGAAAGAAGATTTATTTTATTTCGCAACGGAAACATTAGCTCAAAGAGAATCGTTTACAAAAAGAGAAGTACTGTCGGCAATAGCTAGGCTATTTGATCCATTGGGATGGCTCTCGCCCGTCGTGATAACCGCAAAAATTCTTATGCAGATGATGTGGCTCGACGAAATTGGATGGGATGATCCAATTAAGCCCTCAACCCTAATATAATGGAAGACTTTTGTTTCAAACTATCACGAGATAGACAATATTAAAATTCCGAGGTGGATAAGTTATTCTCCATCATGCAAGGTAGAGTTTCATGGGTTCTGTGACTCATCAGAGCTTGCTTATGCTGCAGCATTATAAATAAGGGTTGAAGGTAAAGAACATGTACACACTCAGTTACTTGACTCCAAGTCAAAAGTATCCCCGATCAAGAAAACATCGGTTCCAAGACTGGAACTCTGTGGTGCACTTTTATTGGCAAATCTTTCTGATTTCGTATTGCCCCAATTCAGCGTTCAATATGAGGGTTTGTTTCCTTGGACGGATTCAACCATTGTTTTATCATGGCTCAAACAACCTTCACATAATTGGGCAACCTTTGTCGCCAATAGAGTGGCGATAGTTCAGGAAAAAATCTGTAGCAATTGGAGGCATGTAGGGACTTCTGAAAATACCGCTGATCTAGCAACCCGGGGGCTGACCACCCTAAGGTAATTGGCCCGTAATTCCTCAGATACAGGATACTACATTGGAAGCCAAACCAGTAAAGGTTCATATTGCTAGGTCAGTTGAGGTTTTTTAAATCGGTTTTCTTGTCTAGCCCGAGCATTACGTGTTATCGGATACATATTCCGCTTTTATAAGAGAACGCATCCTTCTCTAAAAAAGACTTTTGCGCCCAAAACCGTGAAACTATCATTTTCCGAATTAGCCCATGTGAGCTCTAGACTCTTCTCTTTATCCCAGCAAACGTATTTCCCTGCGGAATACGAGTGTCTGCAGCGAAAGAAAATTTTACCGTCCAGCAGCTCTCTTCTCACCCTGACTCCGTTCTTAGATCAATACGGGATCATAAGAGCGAACGGTCGTCTTGGCTCAACCGCGGCTCTTTCGTATAACGAAAGGCATCCGGTAATATTGGCCTATAAAAGCCGACTGGCATATTTATACGTCGAGTTTGTCCACCAATTAACTCTCCACGGAGGCATTCAATTAACCCTCGCTACTGTCAGACTGGAGATCTTCATCATTCGAGCCAAACGATTAATAAAAACCCGCATAAATAACTGCATAGAATGTGTTCTAGCTCGAAAAGTTCGCCAAGGACAGATCATGGCTCCATTACCTCAAGAAAGAACCACTAGCAGTCGGCCTTTTACCATTACAGGCGTTGATTATGCTGGCCCCTTTGATATAAAGAACTTCCACGGCCGTGGTTGCCGCCTAACAAAGGGCTACGTGTGTCTGTTCATTTGTTTCAGCACTAAAGCGATCCATTTAGCGATCTAAGCACGCCGGCCTTCTTGGCTGCTCTGACTCGTTTTATTTCTCGGAGAGGTTGCCCTCTCAAGATCTACTCTGATAACGGTCGGTATTTCGTTGGTGCGGCAAAGGAATTGAATGTCAGCCTGAAGAAAGTTGTCTCTGAGCTTGGCGATGAAGCGGTCACCAAATACGGTTTCCAACGGCTGGAATGGCATTTTATACCAGCTGGTGCTCCCCATATGCTTGGTGCTCCCCATAATGCTTCTGGAGCCGAGAAATCCCGCAAGTTATTACATGCCCACCGATACGTTCCCAATCCCTTGGGAAAAGTGCCGCACTAAAATAACTGTTTGGCTCACTTGCTTGTGAGACGAACGGCGGTCGGTGGAAGTCATCCTCAAGCGGCGGTTAGGAAATAACATTTTAGCCCCTAGCTGCAAACACAAATCCGAAAAGAACAAAGCAGTGAGCCAGGATAAGGTACTAGCCGATCACGGGTTCCACGTACCATATCCGTGCTCCATAATACTTGGCTCTGACGTCGCTGGCAAAATTTACCGTGGGTTACCCCAATCAGAAGGAGAACTTCCCTTCGCCCAAGATACCGTGTTTGGCTGGTCGTTTTTCGGTGAGATGGAGAAAGACACCACAGAAGAAGATGAATAATTTGGCTCTATCATCATTAAGTTCCTTTTCTCATGGATTATAGTTTAAGTTCATTTTTTCTTTTGTCTCAATTCGAGGCCTTAATCTGCTCAGCAGTTAGCATACTTCATTTAATTTTAAAGTACTGAAATGTATATATATTCATATCAAAACATTGAATTCTATGTAAATTAGTTTAATTACTTATATTTTGTTACGATATTGTCGCAAGGCGGCCGGGATGTTCATGTATGGATGCGTTGGGGTTCGCCCATCTCTGGCAACCTCTCCCGTGTCTACATGAACTTAGTGGTAATAAGAACATTCACAATCGCTAAGCACCTTTTTTATTTTTCATCATCGAGGCATTAGCAAAACGACAAGCAATCATCGTAACACGCCGCCTCAACATTACTTCTTTTAAGTCGAGCCAAAACAGTAGTGCTGTATATAAACAACTTGGCTCTATTATAATTAATAAAATATCAAAACTGTAAAACGAGAACAACTCGAGTTTTATTTATTGGTGACCAAGTCCCGCCACTTGATTGTGGGTAAAATTCGCATAGCGAAAGGAAGAACGCCAGCCAGTCAGCCCGACCGTCGCTGATTCTTTTATGTGTTCTCACCATTGACGTGAATGGTGGAGGATTCCTACAAGCAGACGGAATAGCAGCAAACCATTGCGATTCTGGGTGACGTGCGAGCCACCGGCCGGTGCCATAAACAAACAGTCAACGGTGAAGGTACGATGTACGTGAACAAAGTAAGGGTAAGCTCGGAGCTCGAAGGTGTTCCATTTGTAATTGAACAAAGACATTATTATATGAACCTACCCCGAAGTAATGGGAAAGCGGTTCCGGGGTGGTGTTTCTTGTGTAGGCCCACTAGTTGATAGTGCGCTATCACTACGTCCATAAAAAAAAAGATAGATAGATAGATAGAGATAGGGCTAAGCTCAGACTACTATCGGGGTCAGCAAGTGGCGGATAGCTGAACGACCTACAGATATGTAGGTCAGCTGCGAAGAATAAGCAGTCCCCGACCAAGAGCGGTGGAGTCCGAAAACGTGCTAAACAAAGGTATATACAGCCAGGAGCGTCGGACTCATATTGGGCGGCTTCGTCTGATCCCAGTAGGGGCGGCAGATTGCATGACGCGTGAGCTGGATGGGCATAAACCCAAACAAGACAGAATTGGTTCTCTTTACTAGGATGAATCCCACATGTGGACCTTCCACCTCGGATAAATGGAACAGATCTAGTCTTTTCTGAAAGTGCAAATTTTTTAGGAATAATTCTAGATAGAAAACTGTTATTTAGACTTGACGTATTGGAACGTGTAAGGAAGGCCAACGTCGCCTTATATTCCTGCAAAAAGGCTGTAGGGTCGCGGTGGGGCCTCTCTCCTAAAATCGTCCACTGGATATATATAGCAGTAGTTCGTCCTATACTGCTATACGGAATTGTGGTTTGGTGGACGGCAACTGACAAACTAACCATCACCAACCTACTAACAAAGGTTCAGAGAAGAGCCTGCCTGAGCATAAGCGGAGCCTTAAGGGCTACAGCGACCGAGTCTCTACAAGCCCTACTCCATATACTGCCGATTAATATTGTGGTGAGAGAAGTTGCAACCAAAGCGGCAATAAGATTAAACTGTCTATCAATGTGGAGGTACAAAAACTACGGTCACATGAGGATATCAAAGTGTAGTGCTATGGTAACCGACCGAGTGGACTATATCGTATACCAACGGTGTACACCTTCGAGAGAAATAACATCACTATGATTCGCGCCAGAGATGAATGGGTTGGAAGAATACCAGGTAATAGAAACCATCTCCACTTTTACACGGATGGTTCGAAGCTTGATGAAAAGGTTGGCTTCGGAGTACACTATGCAGAGCTTAGATTGGATATAGCTCACAGACTACCAGATACCTGCATTGTCTATCAAGCCGAAATAATGGCAATATGGGATGTAGCCAAGTGGCTGAGTCGTACCAGAGTAACCAACACTGGCGTTGTAATTTACTCGGACAGCCAGGCTGCCATCAATTCTCTGGAGGCAACATCCCTAAATTCACACAAATTCAATGGAACTGCAAAGCCGATGAACTTGCTAGGAAAGGGACGACATTTCAAATTCTAGAAGAATTTGCATATATTGATGCGACAATATCCACGTACAAGCTTTGGCTTAGGCAAGAGGCAATCAGGCAGTCCAACGAAAGATGGACTCTCACAAGGTGAGAGCTTTAATTGACCCATGCTCAGATGATACGTTCATATCTAAGAAGATTCAACGATTGTTAAAGTTGCCCACAAAATCAATATCAGCAGATATCACAGGATTAGGTGGTGAATATCTGGCGAAATGCTCTAAGATAGCATTTTTCAAGCTTGGCTCTACAACAAAGCCAAACTTTTCGATAGAAACAGATGCACTTGTTGTGAAAGAAGTCACGGGAAATGTGCCAACTCATTCATTTGAGAATATAAAACCAGATTCTTGTCTTGAAATTGTCCGACATTGATGTTGGATCATGGGATCAAAATTGCCCAAGCTTTCTTTGTCTCTCTGGGAGCAATCCATAGAGGAAAAGGCCGAACTACCTAACTGGAATGATTTAAGTAAATTTTTATGTGAAAGATTTCAGACTTTAGAAAGCGTATGTGATATGATGGGAAGAATGAATCTGTCCCTCGCCAAAGGTTTAACAATTACGAAAAACCAAAACAATACAAAGTTCATCACACAAAGGTGTACGGTTCAAAGTGCAGTATGTGCAAAGAGAACCATTTATTGAGGTCTTGTCCCAAATTTCTTAGCATGAATGCTAAAAATAGATTGTCTTTCGTAAGGAAAGAACGGAGTTGTACAAACTGTTTAGCCCCCGGTCATACGTCTGATGAATGCTACAGTAAAAAAAATTGCACAAAGTGCAACTCAAAGCACCATACACTTCTGCATTTTGATAGATCCACACAGCAGGGCAATGCTAGCACAGCAGATCAGACAAATGTGGCCCAAAACTCATCAAATCAAAATTTACAGTCCACTGAGGAAGCTTCAACTTCGAGGGATGTGAGGGCATATCACACTACTGTCTCTAACAAGACTTTGCTAGCTACAGCTTGGGTTAACGTCATTAAAGATGGTTTATCTCACAAGGTGAGAGCTTTAATTGACCCATGCTCAGATGATATGTTCATATCTAAGAAGATTCAACGATTATTCAAGTTGCCCACAAAATCAATATCAGCAGATATCACAGGATTAGGTGGTGAATATCTGGCGAAATGCTCTAAGATAGCATTTTTCAAGCTTGGCTCTACAACAAAGCCAAACCTTTCGATAGAAACATATGCACTTGTTGTGAAAGAAGTCACGGGAAATGTGCCAACTCATTCATTTGAGAATATAAAACCAGATTCCAGATTCCAAAATTGGAATTAGCAGATCCTCATTTTTATGAAAGTGGCCCAGTGGATATTCTCCTAGGGGGAAATTTATATCCGTCAATTCTGCTTAAGGGAGTAGAACACGGAATTTTGGGATCACTTGTGGCCCAGGAAACAATCTTTGGGTGGATTATTACTGGCCCAAAGAGTAGTTCAAACTCTAGGCATGTAGCCAGAGTTTCCCACTGCACCAGGGTGTCAATTGATGAGCAGTTGGCGAAGTTTTGGGAGACTGAGGAGGTTTCAGGGAAACCGATTATCTCCGAGGAGGATAAAGTCTGCGAGAAAATCTATAAAGAAACAACAATTAGAAGACCAGACGGCAGATATGTTGTCAATTTGCTATTTCGGCCAGAGAACCCACTAAATTCGGGAAGAAATGGGAAGGGATATGTGGCCCTCAGTCAATTTCTAAGGAATGAGAAATCTTTAGCTAGAAAATTTGAGCTTAAAGATATGTATGATGAGGTAATTAAGGAGTATGTATCATTGGGGCACATGGAGAAAGTTGAATTTGCAAAGAATGACTCTGAAAGTTATTTTTATCTGCCTCATCATGGTGTCTTCAAGCCAGAAAGCACCACAACCAAGTTACGAGTCGTTTTTAACGCCTCATGTCCATCGGCAAATGACAAAAGTCTAAACGACGCTTTATATGTTGGCCCTGTACTTCAAAGAGACATAATATCCTTGATTCTGAATTGGCGCTTGTTTAGGTACGTGTTCAACGCCGATATTACAAAAATGTACAGGCAAATTCTCGTCAACCCAAAGCATACCTCTTATCAGCGAATTTTGTTTCGGTTATCTCCTGATGAGGAGATACAAGACTATGAGTTGAAGACCGTGACATTTGGTGAAAATTGTGCATCATTTTTAGCTCTGAGAACTCTGCTGCAGTTAGCAGAAGATGAGAAAGAGAGATTTCCAATTGGCTCTAAGATTCTCAAAGAGAATATGTACGTAGATGACTCTTTGGTTGGATCTCATCCGGTCGCAGGGGCAATAGAAGCTAGAGATCAGTTAATCGGAATATTGGAGTCCGCTGGCTTCCAACTACGGAAATGGACTTCCAATAATAAAGACATTTTAAACGATTTGCCTCGTGATCATCTTCTAAATGATCAGTTCATAGATTTTGATCACAAAAGTACTGCAAAAACACTAGGAATAAGATGGAACGCGAAAGAAGATTTATTTTATTTCGCAACGGAAACATTAGCTCAAAGAGAATCGTTTACAAAAAGAGAAGTACTGTCGGCAATAGCTAGGCTATTTGATCCATTGGGATGGCTCTCGCCCGTCGTGATAACCGCAAAAATTCTTATGCAGATGATGTGGCTCGACGAAATTGGATGGGATGATCCAATTAAGCCCTCAACCCTAATATAATGGAAGACTTTTGTTTCAAACTATCACGAGATAGACAATATTAAAATTCCGAGGTGGATAAGTTATTCTCCATCATGCAAGGTAGAGTTTCATGGGTTCTGTGACTCATCAGAGCTTGCTTATGCTGCAGCATTATAAATAAGGGTTGAAGGTAAAGAACATGTACACACTCAGTTACTTGACTCCAAGTCAAAAGTATCCCCGATCAAGAAAACATCGGTTCCAAGACTGGAACTCTGTGGTGCACTTTTATTGGCAAATCTTTCTGATTTCGTATTGCCCCAATTCAGCGTTCAATATGAGGGTTTGTTTCCTTGGACGGATTCAACCATTGTTTTATCATGGCTCAAACAACCTTCACATAATTGGGCAACCTTTGTCGCCAATAGAGTGGCGATAGTTCAGGAAAAAATCTGTAGCAATTGGAGGCATGTAGGGACTTCTGAAAATACCGCTGATCTAGCAACCCGGGGGCTGACCACCCTAAGGTAATTGGCCCGTAATTCCTCAGATACAGGATACTACATTGGAAGCCAAACCAGTAAAGGTTCATATTGCTAGGTCAGTTGAGGTTTTTTAAATCGGTTTTCTTGTCTAGCCCGAGCATTACGTGTTATCGGATACATATTCCGCTTTTATAAGAGAACGCATCCTTCTCTAAAAAAGACTTTTGCGCCCAAAACCGTGAAACTATCATTTTCCGAATTAGCCCATGTGAGCTCTAGACTCTTCTCTTTATCCCAGCAAACGTATTTCCCTGCGGAATACGAGTGTCTGCAGCGAAAGAAAATTTTACCGTCCAGCAGCTCTCTTCTCACCCTGACTCCGTTCTTAGATCAATACGGGATCATAAGAGCGAACGGTCGTCTTGGCTCAACCGCGGCTCTTTCGTATAACGAAAGGCATCCGGTAATATTGGCCTATAAAAGCCGACTGGCATATTTATACGTCGAGTTTGTCCACCAATTAACTCTCCACGGAGGCATTCAATTAACCCTCGCTACTGTCAGACTGGAGATCTTCATCATTCGAGCCAAACGATTAATAAAAACCCGCATAAATAACTGCATAGAATGTGTTCTAGCTCGAAAAGTTCGCCAAGGACAGATCATGGCTCCATTACCTCAAGAAAGAACCACTAGCAGTCGGCCTTTTACCATTACAGGCGTTGATTATGCTGGCCCCTTTGATATAAAGAACTTCCACGGCCGTGGTTGCCGCCTAACAAAGGGCTACGTGTGTCTGTTCATTTGTTTCAGCACTAAAGCGATCCATTTAGCGATCTAAGCACGCCGGCCTTCTTGGCTGCTCTGACTCGTTTTATTTCTCGGAGAGGTTGCCCTCTCAAGATCTACTCTGATAACGGTCGGTATTTCGTTGGTGCGGCAAAGGAATTGAATGTCAGCCTGAAGAAAGTTGTCTCTGAGCTTGGCGATGAAGCGGTCACCAAATACGGTTTCCAACGGCTGGAATGGCATTTTATACCAGCTGGTGCTCCCCATATGCTTGGTGCTTCCCATAATGCTTCTGGAGCCGAGAAATCCCGCAAGTTATTACATGCCCACCGATACGTTCCCAATCCCTTGGGAAAAGTGCCGCACTAAAATAACTGTTTGGCTCACTTGCTTGTGAGACGAACGGCGGTCGGTGGAAGTCATCCTCAAGCGGCGGTTAGGAAATAACATTTTAGCCCCTAGCTGCAAACACAAATCCGAAAAGAACAAAGCAGTGAGCCAGGATAAGGTACTAGCCGATCACGGGTTCCACGTACCATATCCGTGCTCCATAATACTTGGCTCTGACGTCGCTGGCAAAATTTACCGTGGGTTACCCCAATCAGAAGGAGAACTTCCCTTCGCCCAAGATACCGTGTTTGGCTGGTCGTTTTTCGGTGAGATGGAGAAAGACACCACAGAAGAAGATGAATAATTTGGCTCTATCATCAATAAGTTCCTTTTCTCATGGATTATAGTTTAAGTTCATTTTTTCTTTTGTCTCAATTCGAGGCCTTAATCTGCTCAGCAGTTAGCATACTTCATTTAATTTTAAAGTACTGAAATGTATATATATTCATATCAAAACATTGAATTCTATGTAAATTAGTTTAATTACTTATATTTTGTTACGATATTGTCGCAAGGCGGCCGGGATGTTCATGTATGGATGCGTTGGGGTTCGCCCATCTCTGGCAACCTCTCCCGTGTCTACATGAACTTAGTGGTAATAAGAACATTCACAATCGCTAAGCACCTTTTTTATTTTTCATCATCGAGGCATTAGCAAAACGACAAGCAATCATCGTAACACGCCGCCTCAACATTACTTCTTTTAAGTCGAGCCAAAACAGTAGTGCTGTATATAAACAACTTGGCTCTATTATAATTAATAAAATATCAAAACTGTAAAACGAGAACAACTCGAGTTTTATTTATTGGTGACCAAGTCCCGCCACTTGATTGCGGGTAAAATTCGCATAGCGAAAGGAAGAACGCCAGCCAGTCAGCCCGACCGTCGCTGATTCTTTTATGTGTTCTCACCATTGACGTGAATGGTGGAGGATTCCTACAAGCAGACGGAATAGCAGCAAACCATTGCGATTCTGGGTGACGTGCGAGCCACCGGCCGGTGCCATAAACAAACAGTCAACGGTGAAGGTACGATGTACGTGAACAAAGTAAGGGTAAGCTCGGAGCTCGAAGGTGTTCCATTGGTAATTGAACAAAGACATTATTATATGAACCTACCCCGAAGTAATGCGAAAGCGGTTCCGGAGTGGTGTTTCTTGTGTAGGCCCACTAGTTGATAGTGCGCTATCACTACGTCCATAAAAAAAAAGATAGATAGATAGATAGAGATAGGGCTAAGCTCAGACTACTATCGGGGTCAGCAAGTGGCGGATAGCTGAACGACCTACAGATATGTAGGTCAGCTGCGAAGAATAAGCAGTCCCCGACCAAGAGCGGTGGAGTCCGAAAACGTGCTAAACAAAGGTATATACAGCCAGGAGCGTCGGACTCATATTGGGCGGCTTCGTCTGATCCCAGTAGGGGCGGCAGATTGCATGACGCGTGAGCTGGATGGGCATAAACCCAAACAAGACAGAATTGGTTCTCTTTACTAGGATGAATCCCACATGTGGACCTTCCACCTCGGATAAATGGAACAGATCTAGTCTTTTCTGAAAGTGCAAATTTTTTAGGAATAATTCTAGATAGAAAACTGTTATTTAGACTTGACGTATTGGAACGTGTAAGGAAGGCCAACGTCGCCTTATATTCCTGCAAAAAGGCTGTAGGGTCGCGGTGGGGCCTCTCTCCTAAAATCGTCCACTGGATATATATAGCAGTAGTTCGTCCTATACTGCTATACGGAATTGTGGTTTGGTGGACGGCAACTGACAAACTAACCATCACCAACCTACTAACAAAGTTTCAGAGAAGAGCCTGCCTGAGCATAAGCGGAGCCTTAAGGGCTACAGCGACCGAGTCTCTACAAGCCCTACTCCATATACTGCCGATTAATATTGTGGTGAGAGAAGTTGCAACCAAAGCGGCAATAAGATTAAACTGTCTATCAATGTGGAGGTACAAAAACTACGGTCACATGAGGATATCAAAGTGTAGTGCTATGGTAACCGACCGAGTGGACTATATCGTATACCAACGGTGTACACCTTCGAGAGAAATAACATCACTATGATTCGCGCCAGAGATGAATGGGTTGGAAGAATACCAGGTAATAGAAACCATCTCCACTTTTACACGGATGGTTCGAAGCTTGATGAAAAGGTTGGCTTCGGAGTACACTATGCAGAGCTTAGATTGGATATAGCTCACAGACTACCAGATACCTGCATTGTCTATCAAGCCGAAATAATGGCAATATGGGATGTAGCCAAGTGGCTGAGTCGTACCAGAGTAACCAACACTGGCGTTGTAATTTACTCGGACAGCCAGGCTGCCATCAATTCTCTGGAGGCAACATCCCTAAATTCACACAAATTCAATGGAACTGCAAAGCCGATGAACTTGCTAGGAAAGGGACGACATTTCAAATTCTAGAAGAATTTGCATATATTGATGCGACAATATCCACGTACAAGCTTTGGCTTAGGCAAGAGGCAATCAGGCAGTCCAACGAAAGATGGACTCTCACAAGGTGAGAGCTTTAATTGACCCATGCTCAGATGATACGTTCATATCTAAGAAGATTCAACGATTGTTAAAGTTGCCCACAAAATCAATATCAGCAGATATCACAGGATTAGGTGGTGAATATCTGGCGAAATGCTCTAAGATAGCATTTTTCAAGCTTGGCTCTACAACAAAGCCAAACTTTTCGATAGAAACAGATGCACTTGTTGTGAAAGAAGTCACGGGAAATGTGCCAACTCATTCATTTGAGAATATAAAACCAGATTCTTGTCTTGAAATTGTCCGACATTGATGTTGGATCATGGGATCAAAATTGCCCAAGCTTTCTTTGTCTCTCTGGGAGCAATCCATAGAGGAAAAGGCCGAACTACCTAACTGGAATGATTTAAGTAAATTTTTATGTGAAAGATTTCAGACTTTAGAAAGCGTATGTGATATGATGGGAAGAATGAATCTGTCCCTCGCCAAAGGTTTAACAATTACGAAAAACCAAAACAATACAAAGTTCATCACACAAAGGTGTACGGTTCAAAGTGCAGTATGTGCAAAGAGAACCATTTATTGAGGTCTTGTCCCAAATTTCTTAGCATGAATGCTAAAAATAGATTGTCTTTCGTAAGGAAAGAACGGAGTTGTACAAACTGTTTAGCCCCCGGTCATACGTCTGATGAATGCTACAGTAAAAAAAATTGCACAAAGTGCAACTCAAAGCACCATACACTTCTGCATTTTGATAGATCCACACAGCAGGGCAATGCTAGCACAGCAGATCAGACAAATGTGGCCCAAAACTCATCAAATCAAAATTTACAGTCCACTGAGGAAGCTTCAACTTCGAGGGATGTGAGGGCATATCACACTACTGTCTCTAACAAGACTTTGCTAGCTACAGCTTGGGTTAACGTCATTAAAGATGGTTTATCTCACAAGGTGAGAGCTTTAATTGACCCATGCTCAGATGATATGTTCATATCTAAGAAGATTCAACGATTATTAAAGTTGCCCACAAAATCAATATCAGCAGATATCACAGGATTAGGTGGTGAATATCTGGCGAAATGCTCTAAGATAGCATTTTTCAAGCTTGGCTCTACAACAAAGCCAAACCTTTCGATAGAAACATATGCACTTGTTGTGAAAGAAGTCACGGGAAATGTGCCAACTCATTCATTTGAGAATATAAAACCAGATTCCAGATTCCAAAATTGGAATTAGCAGATCCTCATTTTTATGAAAGTGGCCCAGTGGATATTCTCCTAGGGGGAAATTTATATCCGTCAATTCTGCTTAAGGGAGTAGAACACGGAATTTTGGGATCACTTGTGGCCCAGGAAACAATCTTTGGGTGGATTATTACTGGCCCAAAGAGTAGTTCAAACTCTAGGCATGTAGCCAGAGTTTCCCACTGCACCAGGGTGTCAATTGATGAGCAGTTGGCGAAGTTTTGGGAGACTGAGGAGGTTTCAGGGAAACCGATTATCTCCGAGGAGGATAAAGTCTGCGAGAAAATCTATAAAGAAACAACAATTAGAAGACCAGACGGCAGATATGTTGTCAATTTGCTATTTCGGCCAGAGAACCCACTAAATTCGGGAAGAAATGGGAAGGGATATGTGGCCCTCAGTCAATTTCTAAGGAATGAGAAATCTTTAGCTAGAAAATTTGAGCTTAAAGATATGTATGATGAGGTAATTAAGGAGTATGTATCATTGGGGCACATGGAGAAAGTTGAATTTGCAAAGAATGACTCTGAAAGTTATTTTTATCTGCCTCATCATGGTGTCTTCAAGCCAGAAAGCACCACAACCAAGTTACGAGTCGTTTTTAACGCCTCATGTCCATCGGCAAATGGCAAAAGTCTAAACGACGCTTTATATGTTGGCCCTGTACTTCAAAGAGACATAATATCCTTGATTCTGAATTGGCGCTTGTTTAGGTACGTGTTCAACGCCGATATTACAAAAATGTACAGGCAAATTCTCGTCAACCCAAAGCATACCTCTTATCAGCGAATTTTGTTTCGGTTATCTCCTGATGAGGAGATACAAGACTATGAGTTGAAGACCGTTACATTTGGTGAAAATTGTGCATCATTTTTAGCTCTGAGAACTCTGCTGCAGTTAGCAGAAGATGAGAAAGAGAGATTTCCAATTGGCTCTAAGATTCTCAAAGAGAATATGTACGTAGATGACTCTTTGGTTGGATCTCATCCGGTCGCAGGGGCAATAGAAGCTAGAGATCAGTTAATCGGAATATTGGAGTCCGCTGGCTTCCAACTACGGAAATGGACTTCCAATAATAAAGACATTTTAAACGATTTGCCTCGTGATCATCTTCTAAATGATCAGTTCATAGATTTTGATCACAAAAGTACTGCAAAAACACTAGGAATAAGATGGAACGCGAAAGAAGATTTATTTTATTTCGCAACGGAAACATTAGCTCAAAGAGAATCGTTTACAAAAAGAGAAGTACTGTCGGCAATAGCTAGGCTATTTGATCCATTGGGATGGCTCTCGCCCGTCGTGATAACCGCAAAAATTCTTATGCAGATGATGTGGCTCGACGAAATTGGATGGGATGATCCAATTAAGCCCTCAACCCTAATATAATGGAAGACTTTTGTTTCAAACTATCACGAGATAGACAATATTAAAATTCCGAGGTGGATAAGTTATTCTCCATCATGCAAGGTAGAGTTTCATGGGTTCTGTGACTCATCAGAGCTTGCTTATGCTGCAGCATTATAAATAAGGGTTGAAGGTAAAGAACATGTACACACTCAGTTACTTGACTCCAAGTCAAAAGTATCCCCGATCAAGAAAACATCGGTTCCAAGACTGGAACTCTGTGGTGCACTTTTATTGGCAAATCTTTCTGATTTCGTATTGCCCCAATTCAGCGTTCAACATGAGGGTTTGTTTCCTTGGACGGATTCAACCATTGTTTTATCATGGCTCAAACAACCTTCACATAATTGGGCAACCTTTGTCGCCAATAGAGTGGCGATAGTTCAGGAAAAAATCTGTAGCAATTGGAGGCATGTAGGGACTTCTGAAAATACCGCTGATCTAGCAACCCGGGGGCTGACCACCCTAAGGTAATTGGCCCGTAATTCCTCAGATACAGGATACTACATTGGAAGCCAAACCAGTAAAGGTTCATATTGCTAGGTCAGTTGAGGTTTTTTAAATCGGTTTTCTTGTCTAGCCCGAGCATTACGTGTTATCGGATACATATTCCGCTTTTATAAGAGAACGCATCCTTCTCTAAAAAAGACTTTTGCGCCCAAAACCGTGAAACTATCATTTTCCGAATTAGCCCATGTGAGCTCTAGACTCTTCTCTTTATCCCAGCAAACGTATTTCCCTGCGGAATACGAGTGTCTGCAGCGAAAGAAAATTTTACCGTCCAGCAGCTCTCTTCTCACCCAGACTCCGTTCTTAGATCAATACGGGATCATAAGAGCGAACGGTCGTCTTGGCTCAACCGCGGCTCTTTCGTATAACGAAAGGCATCCGGTAATATTGGCCTATAAAAGCCGACTGGCATATTTATACGTCGAGTTTGTCCACCAATTAACTCTCCTCGGGGGCATTCAATTAACCCTCGCTACTGTCAGACTGGAGATCTTCATCATTCGAGCCAAACGATTAATAAAAACCCGCATAAATAACTGCATAGAATGTGTTCTAGCTCGAAAAGTTCGCTAAGGACAGATCATGGCTCCATTACCTCAAGAAAGAACCACTAGCAGTCGGCCTTTTACCATTACAGGCGTTGATTATGCTGGCCCCTTTGATATAAAGAACTTCCACGGCCGTGGTTGCCGCCTAACAAAGGGCTACGTGTGTCTGTTCATTTGTTTCAGCACTAAAGCGATCCATTTAGCGATCTAAGCACGCCGGCCTTCTTGGCTGCTCTGACTCGTTTTATTTCTCGGAGAGGTTGCCCTCTCAAGATCTACTCTGATAACGGTCGGTATTTCGTTGGTGCGGCAAAGGAATTGAATGTCAGCCTGAAGAAAGTTGTCTCTGAGCTTGGCGATGAAGCGGTCACCAAATACGGTTTCCAACGGCTGGAATGGCATTTTATACCAGCTGGTGCTCCCCATATGCTTGGTGCTCCCTATAATGCTTCTGGAGCCGAGAAATCCCGCAAGTTATTACATGCCCACCGATACGTTCCCAATCCCTTGGGAAAAGTGCCGCACTAAAATAACTGTTTGGCTCACTTGCTTGCGAGACGAACGGCGGTCGGTGGAAGTCATCCTCAAGCGGCGGTTAGGAAATAACATTTTAGCCCCTAGCTGCAAACACAAATCCGAAAAGAACAAAGCAGTGAGCCAGGATAAGGTAATAGCCGATCACGGGTTCCACGTACCATATCCGTGCTCCATAATACTTGGCTCTGACGTCGCTGGCAAAATTTACCGTGGGTTACCCCAATCAGAAGGAGAACTGCCCTTCGCCCAAGATACCGTGTTTGGCTGGTCGTTTTTCGGTGAGATGGAGAAAGACACCACAGAAGAAGATGAATAATTTGGCTCTATCATCAATAAGTTCCTTTTCTCATGGATTATAGTTTAAGTTCATTTTTTCTTTTGTCTCAATTCGAGGCCTTAATCTGCTCAGCAGTTAGCATACTTCATTTAATTTTAAAGTACTGAAATGTATATATATTCATATCAAAACATTGAATTCTATGTAAATTAGTTTAATTACTTATATTTTGTTACGATATTGTCGCAAGGCGGCCGGAATGTTCATGTATGGATGCGTTGGGGTTCGCCCATCTCTGGCAACCTCTCCCGTGTCTACATGAACTTAGTGGTAATAAGAACATTCACAATCGCTAAGCACCTTTTTTATTTTTCATCATCGAGGCATTAGCAAAACGACAAGCAATCATCGTAACACGCCGCCTCAACATTACTTCTTTTAAGTCGAGCCAAAACAGTAGTGCTGTATATAAACAACTTGGCTCTATTATAATTAATAAAATATCAAAACTGTAAAACGAGAACAACTCGAGTTTTATTTATTGGTGACCAAGTCCCGCCACTTGATTGCGGGTAAAATTCGCATAGCGAAAGGAAGAACGCCAGCCAGTCAGCCCGACCGTCGCTGATTCTTTTATGTGTTCTCACCATTGACGTGAATGGTGGAGGATTCCTACAAGCAGACGGAATAGCAGCAAACCATTGCGATTCTGGGTGACGTGCGAGCCACCGGCCGGTGCCATAAACAAACAGTCAACGGTGAAGGTACGATGTACGTGAACAAAGTAAGGGTAAGCTCGGAGCTCGAAGGTGTTCCATTGGTAATTGAACAAAGACATTATTATATGAACCTACCCCGAAGTAATGCGAAAGCGGTTCCGGGGTGGTGTTTCTTGTGTAGGCCCACTAGTTGATAGTGCGCTATCACTACGTCCATAAAAAAAAAGATAGATAGATAGATAGAGATAGGGCTAAGCTCAGACTACTATCGGGGTTAGCAAGTGGCGGATAGCTGAACGACCTACAGATATGTAGGTCAGCTGCGAAGAATAAGCAGTCCCCGACCAAGAGCGGTGGAGTCCGAAAACGTGCTAAACAAAGGTATATACAGCCAGGAGCGTCGGACTCATATTGGGCGGCTTCGTCTGATCCCAGTAGGGGCGGCAGATTGCATGACGCGAGAGCTGGATGGGCATAAACCCAAACAAGACAGAATTGGTTCTCTTTACTAGGATGAATCCCACATGTGGACCTTCCACCTCGGATAAATGGAACAGATCTAGTCTTTTCTGAAAGTGCAAATTTTTTAGGAATAATTCTAGATAGAAAACTGTTATTTAGACTTGACGTATTGGAACGTGTAAGGAAGGCCAACGTCGCCTTATATTCCTGCAAAAAGGCTGTAGGGTCGCGGTGGGGCCTCTCTCCTAAAATCGTCCACTGGATATATATAGCAGTAGTTCGTCCTATACTGCTATACGGAATTGTGGTTTGGTGGACGGCAACTGACAAACTAACCATCACCAACCTACTAACAAAGGTTCAGAGAAGAGCCTGCCTGAGCATAAGCGGAGCCTTAAGGGCTACAGCGACCGAGTCTCTACAAGCCCTACTCCATATACTGCCGATTAATATTGTGGTGAGAGAAGTTGCAACCAAAGCGGCAATAAGATTAAACTGTCTATCAATGTGGAGGTACAAAAACTACGGTCACATGAGGATATCAAAGTGTAGTGCTATGGTAACCGACCGAGTGGACTATATCGTATACCAACGGTGTACACCTTCGAGAGAAATAACATCACTATGATTCGCGCCAGAGATGAATGGGTTGGAAGAATACCAGGTAATAGAAACCATCTCCACTTTTACACGGATGGTTCGAAGCTTGATGAAAAGGTTGGCTTCGGAGTACACTATGCAGAGCTTAGATTGGATATAGCTCACAGACTACCAGATACCTGCATTGTCTATCAAGCCGAAATAATGGCAATATGGGATGTAGCCAAGTGGCTGAGTCGTAACAGAGTAACCAACACTGGCGTTGTAATTTACTCGGACAGCCAGGCTGCCATCAATTCTCTGGAGGCAACATCCCTAAATTCACACAAATTCAATGGAACTGCAAAGCCGATGAACTTGCTAGGAAAGGGACGACATTTCAAATTCTAGAAGAATTTGCATATATTGATGCGACAATATCCACGTACAAGCTTTGGCTTAGGCAAGAGGCAATCAGGCAGTCCAACGAAAGATGGACAGAAATCGGCACCTACAGAGTAGCTAGACAAATCTGGCCAAGGTATGACCTGAGAAGATCAAAATATCTCCTCGCACTAGAGAGGCAAAGATTGTCTACGTTAGTATCAGTTCTGAGGGGACACTGCTTGATCGGCGAACACGCCAAAAGATTGGGTATTGACTCTAATGACTTCTGCAGAAGCTGTAGAGATGAGGAAGAAGTGGAGAGCATTGAGCACTTGCTATGCGACTGCCCCACTCTGAGTAAACGACGACTGGACATACTGGGGTCGGCTTTTCTAGGCAACCTAACAGATCTTTCCAGTACCGATATTCGTACTATCGACAAATTTGTATATCAAACAGGTTGGTTTCGATGAGGGGCATTTCAGCCCGTGGTAACACTAGGGACCTAAACTGGTCTATGTGAGCTTGTATAAAAATACGGCTACCACCCTAACCTAAACCTAAAGTTGGTGGCGTAGTTTTCCAATTGATATTGTCCTGATTAATACGGATCCGGCTCTGAACGTATGGTCTCATAAAGATCCTACGTCAACCCTTGCATGGCCTCCCTGCTTGCATAGATAACCATGGGATCACACAAACGTAGCTACGCAGCGAATGGAGATAGCGGCATTGAGTTGAGACCGAGTGAAGAAATTAGTTTTAACACACGCAACACACATAATAAGATAGGAAAAAATAAAAAAAGGAAATAACAATAAAAATGATGAAGGAGAAGAAGGAAGTACCCCGCCGGGGAACGAAGAAGTCTACGGAACACCGGACAATATAATGCCCACCAGTACTAACAAGGAGGAAAGTGGCGACCAAATCAAACCAAGTAGCGACACGTTCACTGTTCTGGGCGACATGATGATATGGACTATGCCAAGATCCGAAATAACGTCTACCACGCAATAAAATAACAGGTTAGAGGGATTAAAATCACATATAATAAATTACGTGATGAGAGAGCCGAGAAATGTGTCCCCCAGTGAGTAACAGCAGTTCCACACAAACAACCCCTTATTTGTCTACTAACAATAAAAACAAGAGGAGTAGGGACCAGGTAGATGCGAAGCATGCTATGGTAACCACGAAGAGGCATAGAAAACGTTCGCCGAAAATAAAGGAGCAAATTGAAGAACCTTCGAAAGTGCATACTGGCACGGAAAGTGTCCTAAATCCCAATAAATGGAGGACTGCTGAGAAAAAGAAGAGACTTCGTAGGCCAAAACACGATACGATTATTATATCATCCAAGGAGGAAGTCACTTATGCGGATATCCTGAGAAAGATTAAAACGGATCCAGAATTAAAGGAGTTAGGCGATAAAGTCAACAAAGTACGGAGGACTCAAAAAGGAGACCTTCTCCTGGAAATGATAGCTTCGGGGCATGATAGTACCAACAACTTTAACGAGAAAATCGCGACGTCCTTCGATGGCTGCGTGGATGTGAAGCCCCGCAAAGAAGAGACGGTGATAGAATGCAAAGACATGGACGACATCAACACAAAGCAGGAAGTATGCTCCGCATTCAGCAAAGCATTGGACATATCACATCTGGACGAATCAGTTGTGAAGTCTATACGAAAATCATTGGCGGCACGGAAATTGCAAGAATAAGTCTGCCAGCAGAAGCAGCATACAGAGCGTTAAAATTAAATAAAATAAAAATTGGTCTGTCGGTATGTCGCATAAGAGAGACTGTGAAACTCACAATGTGTTATATGTAGATGCCTAGAATTCGGACACACGGCAATAATCTGTAAGTCGGGTCATGATAGATCAGGAAATTGCCGAAAATGTGGTGCGGAAGGTCACATATCAAGGAATGCACTGCAAATCCCGAATGCATGTTATGTAAAACTAACGGAGGCATAGATGTTCAGCACATAGCATGCAGCTTTAAGTGCCCTGTATTCAAGAAGGCTCTAAATACAAGGCACAATGAAGTTCATCCAACTTAATATCAACCACTGTGCAGCAGCCCAAGACCTTTTAAGTCAGACTATCTGTGAATCAAAAATCGATGTCTCTATAATAAGTAAGCAGTACAAAAACTTGGAACAAGAGGCATGGGAGAAGGACTCGTCTGGTAGAGGAGCGGTATGGGCCTGTGAAAACAAGGCGATTGAGGAGGGATGAAATATCCATCTGATGGATTCGCAAGGATCCAAATTTGTGGAATATACGTTTATAGTTGTTATTTGTCTCCAAACATAGCAGTCAGAGGGTTGCCAAAGTACAAATAATAAGGGCCGAGTGCTATTGGAATCACTCTCTTCGCTGGACCTAGTCCTGCTAAATAATGGAAATGCACAAACCTTTATAAGAGCGGGATATGGGTCAATAGTTGACATTACCTTCGCCAACACTTGCTAAAGACGTCCAGTGGCAAGTTAGCGAACACTTCACCCACAGTGACCCCCAGGCTACTTTATTTACTATAAACATGCGGTATAACATGCGAATTCCCAAAGAGAAATTTACATTTCAGGGTTGGGCCAGTGACAAACTCGATTCGAGTACCTTTGCATACTCGCTGTCAAACTCTCACATTGAAGATGGGACGGCCGACGACATGGCAAATAACCTGATAAATGCAATACAAACTGCTTGCGATGCCTCAATGCCAAGAAGAATTAATAGCAATAGAAGAAAAGAAAATTATTGGTGGAATGATGAAATTTCAAAACTAAGGAAAGAGTGTCTAAAAGACGACGGAAAAACCAACGGGGAAGATCAGGACCCGGTTTCGAGGCCAAAAAATAAGCCTACCAGCAAGCAAGGAAAAATCTGCAGAGAGCTATAAATAAGAGCAAATCAGAAAGTTTTAAACAACTATGTAACGACGCTGATGCAAGCCCATGGGGTAGGGCGTACCAGGTGGCAATGTCGCAGATCAAAGGGAAAAAATGTGCATAGATAAAGTGCGCCAACTTGATTCAAGGAATAGTTGAGCCACTATTCGACGAACGCGGAGCAGCACTAACCAGATCGAGGTGGGTCACAGTACAAAACTGCAGGACTGCAAGAACCCTTTGGCCATCCACTGATGTGAACCGTACCAAAGAATTGCTGTGCTTCACGCATGCACGCATGAAGCTTCCTTACGAAGACTTCTGTAGAAGCTGCTTAGATGAAGAAGAGGAGGAGTCAGTACAGCACTTGCTATGCTCATGCAAAGGACTGCAAGAGTACCGTTTGGCCTTTTTAGGACACAGGCTCTTCGTAAACCTAGACGATCTAGCAGATGTACCGCTCAAACCTCTTCTCAAATTCATCAGTAAATCTCTCTGGTTTTAGTAAAACGACGAGGACAAACGAAAATAACTAGATCTTCCTCTTCCCCTTCCTAAATCTTCTCTCCCTCTTCCGAAACCTTTTCTCCATCTTCCTAGTCTGTCAACCTCCAACTATTTCTTCTATCCTTCCTTTCTACTCACGGGAAACACAATGGACCGAATTGTCGGCCCCGAGTGAACTCGTCAGTTGTATTCTGACGGGCGTCCCTTTCAACCTAACCTAACCTAACCTGAGCAACTATTCCCACCAGGGGTGCCATACCCAGAAGACTCTTTCAGCCATCTTACTTCGGACTATGTGCCAATTACTGAAGAAGAAATCTGAAAGCTATGCCAGAGGATAGGAGACAAGAAAGCCCCAGGACCCGACGGCATTCCCAATAAGGCATTAAAGACGGCTGTTAACCGCTTGTTTACATTATGTTTGGCGCATATCTGGTTGCACACATATATGTCGTTAATATGTTTAAGAATTACTCGTAATTAAATATGTATAAAAAGAAGCCAATCTAATTATGTATATTGGAAATTTGCTTTTACTTAGCTACAAGTCTTTTAATAAATAAGTTGAATTCTCGGAAATTGCAAAGTTTAATTTCGCTTTTTATTTCGCTTTTTTCGCAAATATAATAGCCAGTAAAAACGCTTACTGGTTCAAACATTAGTGACCCCGACGTGATATAAATCGATATCACTTCATTAATATTATCATTCGGATAATACATATTAACCATAGAATATTATCATTCGGATAATATTAAACTATCAATTCGGATAGTATTCGGATAACTGTTTCGTGATTTTTTGTACAAAGTTCGCAAGTGTTCTAACAAGTGAAAATAATGCCTGGTGATCAAACTAGCAACACAAGTGATGGAGCAGATAGCCCTAACAATCTGCTTCCATACATGACCAAGGTGGCAGCCATGGTTAAGCAGCTCGAGGCGCTAAAACTGTCCCTCACATCCAAGCAATTGGATGACTATGACGCCGCTGATTTGTCCGTCCGGCTGGATTTCGTAGAACAAGTGAATGCTACATTCGAGGAGGCGCAGTCAGCACTGGAGCAGAAAGTGACTACTGAGTTGGAGAGCTGCGAACGAATGAAGTTCATGTCCCTCTATTTCGATGTGAAGGCGAAGTTAACTAGGCAGTTAAACTTGACCGGGAAGTGCGACACAATGCCTTGTTCGTCAACGATGCGCCAATTTTCTGTTGAAGCGCCATCTACCTCATACAAACCTAGGCTTCCTGAAATCCAACTGCCCAAGTTTAGTGGATCATATGCAGACTGGCCGAATTTCTATGCCCTTTTTTCGACGGTCATTGATGACAACACTGGTTTGAGTGACCTCGAAAAGTTCCACCATCTTCGTTCCAATCTGACTGGTACAGCTTTGGATACAATTTCGTCGTTAGAGCTGAATAACACGAATTACACAGAGGCGGTAAAATTGTTGAAAAATAGATTTTATAATATGCTTCTTAATTTTCAGACACATGTGATGGAGCTTTTCTCGTTGAAGGCTGTGAACGGTGACTCGGCTGTTGGCTTGCGACACCTCAGCGACAAATTGAATTCGCATCTGCGTGCTATGTTGACCATTGCCAAGAAGGAACAAATTGCTGATGGTTTGTTAATATATTTGGCCACGACGAAGATGGATAAGGCATCTCAAATAAAGTGGGAAGAGTCACAAACAATTAATGAGCTGCCAACGTGGGAGTCATTGTCCGCTTTTCTGGAAAGAAGATGACAAATGCTGGAGAATTTGGAAAATTCTGTCGTTGGTGTGTCAGCTAGCCAGCAAATCTTCAAAAAGGCAAATCCCAAAAATCGTCATGTACACGTTGCAGCTTCCGGCTCCTCTGCCGTATGTACATTTTGTGACTCTGCAGGCCACTATATAACTAGCTGTGCTTTGTTTTCTAATCTTGCGCCATCTATTCGATACAAAGAGGCCAAAAGACTGATGTTGTGCCTCAAATGTTTGCGTAAGGGTCATGTATTGAAGAAATGTACATCTGGAAGTTGTCGCAAGTGCTCATTAAAGCACCATACTATGTTGTACTTAGAGAGCCTAGCCCGTCCCTCCAGCCTTCAGCGTTACCGTCAGATCCCACTGTTCCATATACATCTCAAACTGTGCTCGGTTCGTCACCATCTAATACATCTGAAACATCAACATCAAATGTAAGTGTTCTGTTGGCTACTGCTGTTGTATTGGTCAAAAACAAATGTGGAGTTTTTGTTCCCTGCCGGGCAATTTTGGACTCGGCATCCCAACTGAATCTAATGACTAATCGCTTCATGAATCGTCTGTCCTTGAAATGCAGACGTGTTTATAGTACCATATCTGGCATTGGCGATGGAAGTGTTAATGTTGACAAGTCTGTTGAGTTCGTAGTGAAATCCAGATGCAGGGATTTTCTGATATCGCTTGCTGCAATGGTGGTGCCCGCTATCACGGATTATCAACCGAACGTGAACATCAGTACTTCTGACTGGAATATTCCCAAAAATATTCAACTGGCTGATCCTTCTTTCGATAAAGATGAACGAATCGATATGCTAATTGGTGCTGAGCATTTCTTCGAGCTGAGAGGAGGAGTTGTCAGCCATTGTAAAAGGCTTCTGGGAGGTCGAGAACAACTTCCAATCCGAAGCTGAAATCGATGATGAAGCCATTTTGTTCGAAAACCGTTTCGTTCGCAATACCGTTCGCCTTGCTTCTGGAGTATATTCTGTTCGACTGCCGTTGGTAGAGGCCAAAACCACCGCCTCACTCGGAGGCTTTTATGAAAGTGCCTTGCAACGTTTTCTTAACTTGGAGAAGAAGTTTAGAAGATATCCCGATATAAAGGCTCAATATTCTAACTTTGTCAATGAGTATGCCGCACTTAACCATATGTCTTTAATTTCACCGCAGGTATCAGCCTCAAAATGCTTTTTGCCACATCCTTGCGTCCATAAGTTGGATAGTACGTCCACCAAACTTCGAGTATTTTTTGATGGTTCCGCCAAAACTACAACTGGTCCGTCTCTAAATGATATTTTGTTTTCCGGGCCAACTATACAGCCCAAACTCTTCAACACCCTCCTGAGATATAGATTTTTTGAAGTGGCATTGAGTGGTGACATTTGCAAAATGTACTGGTGCGTTCGAATGTCTCATCCTGATGACTATCTACAGTCTATTCTGTGGAGAGAAAATGAGGAGGATGAAATCCAAGTTTATAAGCTCAATACGGTTACTTACGGTACGGAGCCTGCTGCATTTTTAGCAATACGTGCCATGCACCAACTCGCTGCTGACGAAGAATGTAGTTTTCCGTTGGGAGCAAAAATCGTCAGAAGAGATTTTTATGTGGACGATTTGATTTCTGGCGGTGATTCAGTTCAAGATGTATTGACGATAATAAGTTTCAGCATTACTTCAGAAAGTGAATTTTCTATACGAAAGTGGTGTTCTAATGTCCCAGCAGTACTGGATGGCTTACCTTCTGATCAATGCAAAACTATGTTGAAGTTTCACGATGGTACTGATGGCACAAAAACACTTGGACTTGTCTGGGATCCAAAGGATGATGTATTCATTTTCGCAATTCAGCCTCTTAGCGATTGGAAAGTTGTCACCAAGCGCTCAATTCGGTCCTCGATAGCTAGACTATACGACCCATTGGGTTTGGTCCGCCCAATCATCACAAAGGCTAAATTTTTTATGCAGCATTTTTGGAAAATTAACTTGGACTGGGACGAAAGTCTACCACAGTCATTGCATTCGGCTTGGATTTATTATGTTTCCAAATTTGATGTCATACGCCGATTCACATTTCCTCGCTACGTTTCTTTGCCGAAATCGATGATCCAACTCCATGCATTTTGCGACACCAGCTTGGCTGCTTATGGCGCATGTGTTTATGTTCGTGCTGAGTTGGGTGACGTCATCAAAACTTTCTTATTGTGTTCAAAATCGAGGGTGTCTCCATTAAAAACCTTTACTGTGCCAAAGCTCGAGCTTTTAGCTGCCTCTCTGATGGCTGAGTTGGTAGATTCTGTCAAGTCCTTGCAAAACAGCTGTTCTGTTCACTGTTGGTCTGACTCTATGGTGGTACTCGCCTGGCTTCGTGAGCAGCCATCAAAGTTCAATGTTTTTGTGGCAAACCGAGATTCCAGTATTCAGTCATACCCAATTCAAATGACATGGCATTATGTGCCAACAAATTTGAATCCGGCCGCCATCTTATCGAGGAGTGCATCTCCTGAAGAGCTGTTGTGCTCCAAGCTTTGGAATTCTGGTCCACATTTCTTGCTGGGTGATTCGTCATCTTGGCCAGATAATGTGGAATTTCTGACCGAGTTGCCGAAGTGTCGTAAAAATGTTTTGGTAATAACTTCCCTTACCGATTTGTCGATGCAGTGTAAGTATCACAATACATTTCCCAAAATTCAAAGAATTTTTGCTTACGTTTACAAATTCATTTTTTCTAAATTGCGAGGTCAATCCGAAGTGCTAACTCCTGGTGATATCAAGAATGGAACTTATCTGCTAATCAAAAATATTCAGTTAGTTCACTTCTCGGCCGAATATAAAGCCTTGAAGGCAAATCAAAACGTTTCATCTTCAAGCAAGCTGCCTGTTGCCAATTTTAGACGACTTTGGCCTGATTCGAGTAGGCGGCCGACTTCAGCATTCGAGCTTGGCTCCCAAAGATCATTCATTTACGGCATCTATGGTGATGTATTTTCATAAAAAAACTGTTGCATGCTGGTCGCAATGTTTACTGGCATCAATTCGGCAGCAATATTGGCCCATTGGGGGCCGAAAACTTGAAAGCTCGATTATCTCGAAATGCTTACGATGCTTCAAAATGAAGCCGAAATTGAGCCAGCATGTTATGGGATCTCTACCCTCTGATCGAGTGAAGCCGAATCGCACCTTTCACACTGCTGGGATAGATTTTTGCGGTCCATTCTTTTACAAATCTGATGTGAAGAGCCGCCCTCCAACAAAATGCTATGTGTGCATTTTTGTATGCTTTTCGACGAAGGCTGTTCATCTTGCGGTCGTCCAAGATTTATCAACCCCATAATTTTTATGTTCTCTGCGTCGATTTGTTGCCACCAGAGGAAAACCACACACAATTTGGTCCGAAAATGCGTCAAATTTTGTTGGCGCTAAAAATTAATTAGAGGAGTTGAAAAAGATGTTCTCCAGTCAAACCCATCAAAATGCTATCCACCAACAGTGCCTCGATGACAGAATAGAGTGGAAGTTTATACCGCCAAGATCGCCCCACTTTGGCGGATTGTGGGAAGCAGCCGTGAAATCTACAAAATTTAATTTTTACCGGACTGTTGGTTCAAATACCCTGACATTTGATGAGCTGAGGACTTTGGTTTGTCAAATATGTGCTGTACTAAATTCTCGTCCTTTGTTTCCAATTTCTGAGGACCCTGGTGACATAGACGTACTGACGCCCGGTCATTTCTTAGTGGGTGGCCCACTAATATCTATAATTGAGCCCGATTTGTCAACCATCAATTTTGGTCGCCTGATTAGTTGGCGGAAGGTTTCCAAAATGCAGCAACTGTTTTGGCGCAAATGGAGCAGTTCCTATCTTTCACTGTTGCAAGAGCGCTCGAAATGGCGTGAGCAAAGTGACAATATCAAACCTGGCACTATGGTTATCCTGAAGGAAGAAAACATGCCACCTCTTAAATGGCAACTGGGACGAGTAATAGAAGTCATCTGCGGCGAGGATGGCGTTGTTCGCGTTGTAAACGTTCGAACGAACTATGGCGTTTTCAAGCGTGCCGTCTCTAATGTCGCAGTTTTACCAATTGAGAAGTCAGTTGAAGGTCCCTGCCCTTCAACGGGGGGATGTTAACCGCGGCCCTGTTGAGGGCAATAGTCTGATTCCTCTTCACTGTGCATTGCCTGTTTGTACATATACTCGTTTACTGCGTATGACTGCGTTTAAAGCAGAGCTTATATTTTGTTGTACATTCCCTGCAGCTAAAATCATTTCTACTTGCGTATTGAACCGGTCATAAGCTAGTCGCAATGTGACCTATGCAAACCCATTGCATCTCTGCCAGAAAAAACGATTATCTGAGCTGCTTTACAGTACTTGTATGGTACCTACATGGTGGTTGCAGATCGACACGTTCGTCTCTCTGCCGTCAGCAGCAGAGAAATAAGCAAAAACGATTGTCTGACCTGTTTTCCGAGCAACTACTCGCCTGGTTATGGCAGAGTAAATGTGTCTCTCTCCCACCACCATTCTCTGTACTCTCTTATTCTCAAATATAGTAATAAGTGAACTAGATATTAACTAGTGCTGAATTGTAAACAAATGAACTAGTTGGGTGCCTATGACAAGCCAATGTTAAAATCGATAGTTGGTTATATGAAAAAAGGACAGATATGTTACTAGTTTGAAGTAAAAAGCAACTAGTATATTTCTATGTACAAACTAGTCCTTCTGGCTGCAGGGTTTCTAATGCCGTCTACTGCAAATACACACATACATACGAACGTTGACAGCGTTCATGGTCTGTCTCCCTTTTTCGTATCGTTCTTGCTTATACCTTGCTCGATCGTAGTTTTTCATTTATTACAAAATAAGATGTTATTTTTATTTAATGCCTTTAATTCTATATTAAATTCTATGATAAGATTATTCATTAATCTTTATACCGAAATCACTCGGTAGAAATCACTACTGAGGTAACAATTACAATTACAATCCTGACTCGTTGGTCATATGTCGGTATCGAATTCGTAGGTGCAAGGTTATCCAGAGGGTAGTGACCAGTGACTACCTCCAATGACATCCCCATGTTAAATTCGCCACTCAAAAGCATTGCGGGTAGTTTGGCAGGTAGCTAGTGGTAGTTTTTGGTAATTAATCATATCGCTAATCTTTCGCTAGTCTCAAAGACTGCATACATACATATATAAATGCCTATTTGCAGAATCATTGCTGCGCAGTCACTTTTTGGCTGTTAGATTTCTGTATGTGGGCATGAATTTGTATGTGCATATATGTATCGTTTGTTTACATTATGTTTGGCGCATATCTGGTTGTGCACATAGCTGGCTGCGCACATATGTGTCGTTGATATGTTTAAGAACTAATTAAATATGTATAAAAAGAAGCCAATCTAATTATGTAGATTGGAAATTTGCTTTTACTTAGCTACAAGTCTTTTAATAAACAAGTTAAATTCATTTCATTTTCATTTCATTTTCATTTCATTTATTTATACGATGTAATGCACAAGCCAACAAGGCCAATTTGACAGCATTACCGAATGCAACTGCGTTTAAAAAGTTTTACAATATAAACATATAACTTAGCCATTAAAAAAAATACATATTAAGATTTTACTTAAAACTATTTTTAACTTTAAATTTAATAACATTTATATAAAAAATCCTATAAAACACTAATGCAACTTAAGGCCCCCAGCCAGAAAGAGATTTAACTAAAAATGCACATTAAAACAATTGACACGCCTAAAGGCAAAGCAAAGAATAGACTTGGTTAGATATAGAAACACTACTCCTGAATATACATATATATGTACTGCATCATAAACATTGTCATATATACGTACGTATAATTAATTGTCAGAGCAAACAATTTATGATTGATGTAGAGCGAACTCCAAATACTTCCCCTCAAACACATGTTCAGGGAATGAAAAAACACGCAAGTAAACAGGAAGCCTGTTCCAGATTCGTGCAACACGGACAAGATATGATCGATCAAAGATAGAATGTGAAAAACGAGGTAGAAGGATCTGAGGGTTACGTATCGATCTAGAAAAAATAAATTTCTCGCGAAGAGAAACAAGTGATCCAGTAGGTATAGTTCTATAGAAGTAAAGCAAAATTCGCTGCTTTACAAGTAATTTAAACGGGACACCTAAAAATTGAATAGCATATTCCGAAATGTGATCACGCCTATTTAAAGAATATACAAAGCGGACTACCATGTTGAACAGCTTCTCAATTCTACTCAAGTTTTCATCCGTTGTGCCTGATACAACTTCAATGCAATAACAGATTACAGACATCAATAACGCAAATGCGAGCCCCCGTCTTACAAAATGAGGAAAATATAGATGCGTACAATACAATTTGCGCAAGGTAGAAATAACTTTAGGAAATAGCGAGTCAATATGACTGGATAAATCGAGTTTATAATCAAGAATAACTCCTAAGCATTTCATCTCATCAACGACGATGTACTATCATTTATACACACATTAAGAGTGTGATCTACTCGACGCAAATGACCAAACAACATTGATTTAGTTTTAGATACATTGATGGTGAAATTGTTATTCTGCAGCCACCAACACACTGCACGCATTGTAGAATTAATATTATTTTCCAATTGTACCTTAGATGTATATCATCAGCGTATATGTATGGAACGCATATATCAAAATTAATACAATCTACTATGTCATTAAGGTATAAAATGAAAAGAAGAGGTCCTAGAACAGACCCCTGGGGAACTCCGCTGCTAACATTACGCACGTCGGAAATATTTTCATTGAAGCACACATATTGAGAACGACCACAGATATAGGAATGCATTAATTTACAAGCAGTAGCACTAAATAGGAAATTATTCTTCAGTTTATTAATTAGTCTCACGTAGTCTACTCTATCGAAGGCTTTGGACAAATCCAAAGCCACAAGGGCACCAGCATCAACTACTTCCCTTATAGTGTCAGTCATATCAAGTAAGAGTGACGTAGTACTGAGACATTGTCTAACTCCGTATTGAGAAGTATTCAACATTCTACAATCCTCGATGAAATAAAGAACCAGCTCTTTAATTAGATGCTCAGCAACCTTAGAAAGACAAGGTAAAATACTTATTGGTCTCATGCCATCAATAGTGTATGAACCCTTGACCTTTGGAATAGGGACAACACGTGCGATTTTCCAAGCAGATGGAAAAACGGAAGTAGTAAATATTGTATTGAAAAAGTGAAGCAAATAGCGCGATATATATGGAAAAATCAACTTCAAAAATTTGATGGGTATCCCATCAACCCCAACCGCCTCGGACTTGACATGGCCCAATGCATTTAAAACATCATCTTCGAATATACAATCGAATGAAAAATGGCGTTGTTCACCAGAATCAACCGAAAATCAGTGCCATTGGCATCATGGTTGGAATTGGTTTGAACAAAGTAATTGTTGAGATCATTTGCATCAAAATCTATTCCCGAGAGGTCTACATCTACACCCACAGAACCACTAGCACTCAAATATTTCCAAACCTGAGAGGAATTCATACCACTAAATATTGCCGTAAAATATTTTTTCCGTTCACCCCTAAGTATAGATTTCGCCCTGTTCCTATACGAACAGAAAGTTCGCCAGTTATCATCAGTAGGCCGCCGTAAGTACTCCCTATATGCGAGGTCTCTGAGAGATCTAGACACGACACTCTACTCGAAACTCACTCTAGACGAAACTCTACGTCTAACAATAGGAACAAATGAGAATGGTTAGTTTGTCAGTTGCCGTCCACCATACCATAATACCGTATAACAGTATTGGACGAACTACTGCTATATATATCCAGTGGACGATTTTAGGAGAGAGTCCCCACCGCGACCCTACAGCCTTTTTGCAGGAATATAAGGCGACGTTGGCCTTCCTTACACGTTCCAATACGTTAAGTCTAAATAACATTTCCCTATCTAGAATTATTCCTAAAAATTTTTCAGAAAAGACTAGATCTGTTCCATTTATCCGAGGTGGAGGGTCCACATGTGGGACATTATTCATCCTAGTAAAGAGAACCAATTCTGTCTTGTTGGGGTTAACGCCCAAACCGCTGCTTCTGGCCCATCTAACCAACTTGTTCAGAGCCACCTGTAGGATGTCTCTGAGGACGTTTACGAATTTGCCACTCACTGCGATTGTCACGTCGTCCGCATATGCCACGACCTTGCAGCCACAACGTTCTAGATCTAGCAGGATTTCATTCACCGCTAGGTTCCAAATTAGTGGAGACAGTACTCCTCTTTCCGGGTTCCTCTGTTTACATACCTTGTTAGAGTTGTGAACCCTAGACATGCTGTTATGCGTCTTCTGGTGAGCAGACTTTGAATTAGTCTAATCAAACTATTGTTAACTTTTAGATGTGAGAGTGCCGCAATTACCGCATCTGAGTGAATGTTGTTAAAAGCTCCTTCTATGTCAAGAAATGCCACCATGGTGAATTCCTTGAAATGCAGGGACGATTCGATAGTGCTCACAAGTTCGTGCAGGGCTGATTCTGTAGACTTGCCCTTATTGTAGGCATGTTGGTTCCCCGACAGGAGTTTTGTATCCAGGTTTTCCCTAATGAAATGATCTAAAAGTCTTTCCAGACCTTTCAATAGGAAGGAGGATAAGCTAATTGGTTTGAAGTCTTTTGGCCTAGTGTGTGATATCTTTCCCGCTTTAGGTATGAATACCACTTTGGTATCCCTCCACCGATTAGGGACGTATGAAAGCCTGATACAGCCTACATAAATTTTCTCCAGCCAGGGGATTTTAACTTTTTCTGCATTTCTGCTGGAGTGATGCCATCTGGTCCAGGTGACTTGAAGGGTTTAAAGCTGTTAATAGCCCAGCTTATTCTGGATCTCTCAGTCAAGAAGCTAGCGACGCTCGCCGTCCACTCGCACTCTTGTTGGTCCTGCTGATCCTCGGGTTCTGTTACAGAGTTGCCCGGGAAATGTGTGTCGAGCAGTACATTTAGCGACTGCTCGCTGTTTTTTGGTCCAGTTATTTGCCTCATCCTGTAAATATCCCACTGTACAGGGTGAAGCAGATAATATCTTCCTCAGCCTAGCGGCGTCGGAGACCTTTTCTACTTCACCACAGAAGGTGTACCAAGAGCGCCTTTGCGCCTTTCTAAGCTCCTTCTTATAGATCTTGAGTTGCTCTTTATAGGCATCCCAATCATTAGCGACCCCAGTAGATTTAGCCTTATTGAATAGCTTGTTGCAGGTCTTTTTCATAGCCGTTAGCTCAGAAGTCCACCATTGGGGTTTAGTTTTACCCTTGTACCTTGTTTTCGGACAGGCTTCTTCAAGGGAACTATTGAATGATGTGGTGATATGATCGACCAGATTATCCAGACCGGCTTTGTCATTCGGTTCGTACAGAAGTTTAGAGTTGAGGACTTTCTTGAAATTCTTCTCATACAGGTGCCACTTTGTCTTCCTTACATTTCTGTGGACGGCAGGTTTAGGCGCTTTTTCCGCGAGTTTGAACTCAATATAATGGTGATCTGAGAATGAGTGGTCGTCCAGTACATTCCACCCAATAATTTTGTCTGACAGCCGGTCAGTAGCAAACATTACGTCGAGTACTTCCTGTCTGTCTTTAATTGTAAAGGTCGGTTTATTACCTATGATACAAATACTAAGGTTGGTAGTTAGAATAAAGTCAAGAAGCGAGTCCCCCCTATTGTTTATATCCGTACTACCCCAGATAGTATGATGAGCGTTCGTGTCTGCGCCAATAATCAGCTCGATCTCGTCAGACGTTGCTTCTTCCACTACTTCCCTGAATAGAGCAGTCGGTACTACAGATTCATAAGGCAAGTAGCTGGAGACCACCCAATATATGCGATTACCGATCTCCAGGCTAGCAGCTGTTTGGTCTTTACCACTTAAATTAGTCAGGAGAAAGATATTTAGATCTTTCCTGGCCAAAATGCAGGTTCTTGGAGTGCCTTCACAGTTGGCCACAAGCAGGTTAAAGTTGGGTGTCCTAATACCGCACACCCTTCCTCCCACTACGTAGGGCTCCTGTATCAGGACGATGTCTACTGCGCCTGTGGACAGGCGCAGCAATAGAGCCGCTGAGGCTGCTTTAGCGTGATGGAGGTTAATCTGTAGAATTCTTACCATCATTGGTAATTGACAGATTAACATCCACCCCGACAAGGGTGTTATCGAACTCTTCGTCCGTATCGTCGAGAAGCATGTCCCCGCCAGATGCGTCAAAGAGTCCGGAGACTCCCCTCAGCCTCTCTGTGTCCGAAGTAGAGCTTTTGTCCTCAGAGAAGGACGTTACAGATCTTCTGTTAGATTTGGAGTCACCAGAAATAATAGGCGTGGGTACCTCCGCACTTCCAGGAAGTGCCACGGTGGACGACTCACCTTCTGCAGTGGGAGCTATATCCTGCTTGTATATCTTCAAGACTATAGTCTCGAAGCCATATTGTAGGGTTGCACTCGCACCTTGTGTATGGGAGGTGGATTCAGCGTTTAGGATAAGATTGACCTGCCGCTAGGTAGGCCCTTAATAACAATATTCGTCCTGTTTAACCGTCGCTGCAAAATGTTTTTCTCCTTCGTCATTGAATTTATTTTAGTTTCCAATCTTTCCACCTTAGTTCCCAGACTTTCCACCTTGGCTTCCAGACCTTCCACCTTTGACAGCGCATTTTTACAGAAAAGAATGTCGTTATTGACCAAATCGATCTTATCCATACATATTCTGACATCATCCTTGACTTTACGCAAACCATCCATGAACTCATTAAGGAATGAACCAATGACTTCGTCAACAGTAGCCTGGAACTTTGATGAACATGCCTGTATTTGTTCGCCAATTCTCTTTTTTAACGTTTTCTCCAGATCATCAAACGATTCTTTCATTTTTGTGCTCAAGGCATCCATAAGAATCTCACCTTGCCGCGCTGTTGGACATCTGCCACTGTCCGAATTGTTACACGCCGCTACACTAGTGTCGCCAACATCAATGGTATTACTGTCTATGTTGCCATCAGTGATTTTGTCACCATTGGAGTTCGTGGTAGCACAGCGTTTACAAGTATATGCTACAGATTTATTTCTCTTTACGGCGGCATCACTTATTCCAATGCATTTTGGGCGAAAAAATCAGTGCAACCAGAACAGCCTACACTGTAAACTCCTTTACTAATTGTTTTTGCACAGACTGGACATTTCCATATTTTGTTGCTGTTGCTCGATGCAGTCTTCGAGCCCATCTTGGGTCCCGGTGCCATATCAAAACAAACAAACAATATTTGTTCTACACAGATGTCAAATATGTAAATATATGCACGTATGTATGTGTGCAGAGGTTGGCGCAAACAAATAATAAAAGCAAATAAATGCAAATCGTGGCAAAACAGCAGAACACAGCACAACTTCACTGGATTATAAATTCCCAAGTTTATTTTAGGTTTTTTAAAGCCGATAAAAATGTTTAACGCAGAAATTACTACTTTTAATTTTATTTTTAATTTAATTTTCTGGAGCACAAATTCAATTCAGCTGGTCATTGCCAGGGTTGTCCTCATTCTCGGAAATTGCAAAGTTTCATTTCGCTTTTTATATCGCTTTTTTTTGCAAATATAATAGCCAGTAAAAACGCTTACTGGTTCAAACAACGGCGTTTAAAACGACGCCTCAGTCGTTCGAAAAATTATTGAATAAATGTCTGCATGAAGGGACCTTCCCAACAACATGGAATAAGCAGAAATTAATCCTTATACCAAAACCTGGAAAAGCCCTGGGAGACCAATATGCCCTTTGGACACACTGGACAAGTGTTTAGAGAGGATAATATACACGAGACTGCTGGCAGCTGTATAAGAGGTTGCAGGCATCTCTAACAGACAGTATGGCTTCAGGAAGGACAGATCAACCGTAGGCGCAATAAAGCTGGTAGTAGACACTGCGAGAAAGGCTATACAGGGCAAGGGAAGCGTAATGAGGTACTGCGCGGTAATAACGCTGGACATCAAAAATGCGTTTAATTCGGCAGGATGGAATCACATTATATCTGCGTTGAGTAATATTAAAGTGCCGGAATACCTATTAACAGTAGTGAAACGTTATTTCAAAAACAGAACATTATTGGTTGAGACGGACAATGGCACTGTGTCCTATAATATATCAGCGGGCGTTCCACTGGGATCTGTTATTGGTCCCTTGCTGTGGAACAATATGTATGACGGCGTTCTTAGCACCAAAATCACGGAAGAGGCAATGATTGTAAGATTTGCAGATGACATCGCTGTCGTAGTCCATGCCAGACATATAGACGAAGTGCAAATTTACACGAACGAAGCAATTCGTGTCATAAAAACGTGGCTGGACTCCGTCAACCTTAAAAGCAGCAAAAGAGCTAAGGAAGTCTTTAAAATACGTGTGGGGAGAAGCGAAATTACATCCACGGAGGCCATAAAATACCTAGGAGTGATAATAGACAGTCGTCTGAACTTCAATTCCCATAACGAATACTCATGCACAACAGCAACCAAGGTAGTAAATGGGCTATCTAGAATAATGCCAAACATAAGTGGTTCAATACGTAGTCAAAGAACATTGGTCTCGAAAGTGGCGAATTCGATTCGCGCTCACCTATACATCGCGTAGAGACATGATGTCTATCTTCCGCAGAAGCTGCCTCAGAGTATGTAGCGGATACCGAACCATATCCATCGAGGCATCCTGTGTTGTAGCAGGAGTAATCCCCATAGACATTGCAGCTCAAGAATATTCCCGAATATATGAAGAAAAAAATAAGAATCCTAACATCCAGTATAGTTACATCCGGCACTGTGAAAGAAGAATGTCAATGCAGAGCTGGCAAAGAAGATGGGACAAATCAACAGTGGGTCGGTGGACCCACAAATTAATACCCAACACCGAGAAGTGGGTGGACCGCAAGCATGGTGAGGTTAACTACCACCTAACCCAATTTCTTACGGTACACGGAGGTTATAGAAGTTACCTGTATCGCTTTGGGCACGACGATTCTCCTAGATGCCCCGCCTGCGCAGAAAACATCGAAGATGTGGAACATGTAATGTTTGCATGCGACAGATTCAGAGAAGAGCGAACAACGCTACAGTCACTAGTTGGACAAGAAGTGTCGCCCGAAAATATAGTTGATATAATGATCTCCAAAGAATAATATTGGGACCTGACTTATGCTGACCACCCCGCGAAAGAATACCAATTGGCAGTTCCGCGGTGTGTGGAGATGACGATGGAGGTGGTTTTAGTAGGTAAGAATCCGACATACCCACTTTAAGTGGGACCTTAAGAAGGTTTCCACCTCCATTAAAAAAAGTAGATAGATAGAGATAGGGCTAAGTTCAGCCTACTATCGGGGTCAGCAGGTGGCGGATAGCTGAACGACCTACAGATATGTAGGTCAGCTGCGAAGAATAAGCAGTCCCCGACCAAGAACGGTAGAGTCCGAGGACGTACTATAAAAGGGTACATATGTCCGACGAAGACTCTGCGCCATGGCGACCAGATACCGCAATTAACTAAGTATCCCCCACAAGGGGTGCTATCATTAGATTAGCAATTAGGAGCGTGATGCCTCCGTGGAACCCCTAATCAAAAAAAAAAATCCAAGAGCGTCGGACTCATATTGGGCGGCTACCTGGTCTGCGTCTGAACCCTGGAGAGGCGGCAGAGTGCATAGCGATTAAGATTGAGACCAGTAAGATCTTAATTATGGCATATTGGAAAATACGAATTGGATCAGACGACAAATTGGCCGACGAATGCTGTAATCTAGAACCTGAGGACGTCAGAGTAAAATCCTACTGAAATGGCTTTTAGGCTAATACAACATCCGCCTCCGTCCCGCTAAAACACTGCAAGCCTCAAACAGCGCTCGAAATTCGACGCCATTAAGCTGGTGGTGTAGTTTTCCAGTTGATATTGTCCTGCTTAATACGGATCCGGCTCTGAACGTACGGTCTCATAAGGACTCTACGTCAACCCTCGCGTAGCCTCCCTGCTTGCATAGATAACTATGGGATTACACAAAAGTAGTAGTAGGCAATAAGAGTCGCATACAACAAAGTGCGAGATGAAAGGGGAATAGATAAAAGGAAACATGATCACCAAAAAAACTGAGGGAGCACGCAGACATCTCAAAAACCACGACCCTTAATAAGGGAAAATAAAAGCAAATAAGGAAATACCTAAAAGGCCAAAAATACGGTGGAAAATGGAAAACCAAAAAGAGGGCCGGATACGGAGAAAACAATCGAAACGTCCATACCGTCGGAAGTTTCTATACCGACCAGTAAATGGGAAACAGTGAAAAAAACGAGGAGGAGGCTACGGAAGCCTAAACCGGCTATTGTGGTTATATCAGCCAACAGGAATGCGACATACGCAGACATTCTGCGCAAGCTCAAAACTGATCCACAGCTAGTGGAAATCGGGGCAGTAGTTAACAAAATTAGGAGAACTCAGAAGGGAGACGTAGTCCTTGAGCTTAAAACCGGTGGCAGCTGCCTGAGGGAAGACTTCAGTAAGAAAATAAAAACTTCTCTAGAAGGATCCGCTAAAGTGAACACACGCATTAGTGTAACGGTGATAGAATGCAAAGATATGGATGATATCACAACGAAACTGGAGATATGCAATGCTTTCGCTAAAACACTTGACCTATCAGGCCTAGACGAAACGATAGTAATATCAATTAGAAAGACCTACCGCGGCACACAAACGGCAAAGATCAGTCTACCCGCCGAAGCCGCACAGAAGGTGCTGGAAATGAGGAAGATAAAGGCGGTGACGGATAGATCGAATCTCTGCCGCAAAGCGGAGAAGCAGGACATATCGCGAATGAATGCAGTGGAGAAGCCAACTGTACGCTGTGCAAGTCCAGCGGTGGGGTTGACCTAAATCACATAGTGGAAGCTACAGGTGCCCTATTTTCAAAAAGGCGATGAGTGTCAAATCCAAATGAAAATCATCCAATTGAATTTGAACCACCGGGCTGCAGCCCAGGACCTCCTAACGCAAACTATAAGCGAGCAAGGCATAGGTGCGGCAATATTAAGCAAAGCATACAGAAGCCGGGGTAAAACGGAGTGCGAGATAGATTCGACAAACAGAGGGGCCGTGTGGGCTCCGGTCAGTTGGCAATAGAAGAGGGAATGAAACAAAGTCTAGAAGGATTTGCCGGGCAAAAATCGGTGGCATCTACGTCTACAGCGTCTACGCATCACCGAACATAAGCATAGAGGAGTTCAGAAGGATAACGGATACACTCACCAGAGAGTATCCGTGCATCGGCAGTAGATTGGGGATGCCACAGAACAAACGAGAGAGGAAGATCACTATTGGAGGCCTTCTCACAGCTAGACGTGGTGTTAGCACACAAGGGGAATGTCCATACATTTAGGAGAATGGCAAGTTAACGAAGACTACACCCATAGCGACCATCAGGCTATTATAATGACGGTGGAGAATAAAACAAGACCAAAGGCGGGAAAGCCACATTCTGTGGTTGGGCGAAAGATAAGGTGGATACGAAAACCTTCGTAGAAGTCTTCTCGAAACAGCAGTTAAGCGAGATTTCAGCTGAGACTGTTACGGATGCAGTGTAAACCGCATGTGACGCGTCAATGCCCAGAAGGAGACAGAGTCACAGAAGAAAAGAAAACTTCTATGGAACGTGCACATAGCCGAACTAAGGAGAGTATGCTTGAAAAGTAGACGGCTATACCAACGCAGCAGGGGAAGATCTGATTTCCTTATCAAAAGGGAAAACTATCACAAGGCGAGAAGCTCGCTCCAAAAGGTCATAAGTAAGAGCAAAGCTGATAGTTTAAAACGGTTGTGCAACGAGGCCGACTCCAATCCCTGGGGTAACGCCTATCGTGTTGTTATGTCCCGTATAAAGGGGAAGAGGACGCCCCAACTTACGTGCCCGGAGCTTATTAACAGAATAATTGTTACCCCTTTCCCCCAAGGGGAACCCTCTACAGTGGAACAAACACACCAGTTCATTCTTAACCCACCGGAGGTTACATTAGGCGAAATATTGGAGATGGACTCTAAAATAGATGCGAACAAATCGCCGGGAATGGACTTTATTCCAAACAGAGCTCTGATCTATTCCATGAAATCCTAAAAAATGGAGTATTCCCGAAAATACGGAAAAGGCAAAGGCTTATCCTGATCCCCAAGCCAGGGAAACAACTCGGAGATCCAGAGTCAGATAGACCAATATGTTTACTCGATACCATGGGTAAATGCCTGGAGAGAATTATATTTATATACTAGACTGCTGGCAGCCATAGAGGAAGCCGAAGGACTGTCAAAAACACAATTCGGATTCAGAAAAGCGAAGTCAACTGTCGACGCCATAAACTACGTGACGAACATGGCAAGAGATGCCATTCAAGGAAAGGTATCAGCTCAGAAGTATTGCGCAATAATAACACTGGATATTAAGAATGCTTTTAATTCGGCTAGATGGAACCATATCATGGCATCACTACGAAAACTACATGTGCCAGAATACTTAGTACGAATCGTAAATGACTATCTATCGGATAGGACCCTATGGTACGACACGGATAATGGCACGGGAACTTATAGAGTCACAGCAGGAGTCCCCCAAGGATCAGACTTGGGACCCTAACTGTGGAACACAATGTATGATGATGTGTTCAGGCTTGATGTACCGGAGGAAGCGACAATTGTGGGATTCGCAGTTGATGACGATGTTGTCGTCAGGGCGAGAGAATTAGGAGACGTACAATTATATGCGAACGAAGCAATAAGAACTGGTTGGGGCCGTACCTGGCTCCCGGTGGGGTTCCGCTGGTTCTCAAGGGGTTTGGGTGCTTCTCCGGTCTAAGCAGCCGCTCCTAGGTCGTCTCCTCCGGCCAACTTCTTTCCCCTAGGCGTGGGGCAACTTACTCAGCCTCTGGCTTGGCTGGCCTTCTCTCTCGGCAGTGGGGCACGCTCCCTCGGCGGCGGGGCACGCTCCCTCGGCGGCGGGAACCAAGAAAGGGTGTCTACGGGAGGACGAGCTCCTCGTCCAGCAAATTGAGCCACCTGTGGCTTGCCGGCCTTTTGTTAGGCTTTTGCCGGCTTTTTGCACGCTCGTATGTTTGTGGTGGTGGCGGCTTTGGCTTTTTTTCACCTTTTTTTTTTTGAGTTCATATGATTGTGTTGGTGGAACACTTTCAGTGTTCATTCACCAGGGCTGGTTACTTGGACCATTGTGAATATATTTGGATAACCACATCACTGTGGCCGTATTTGGTATTTATAGTTATTGTTTTAATCCATTTGTGAATGGATGATGCATTTTATGTATTCATTCATTAAAGAGTGTAGTATTTGGTAGTTGTGTTTTTTATATCTCCATTTTGTTTTTACAAATGAATTGCAGTAATTCATTAAAGTGCTCGTGGTTTTTTGTTTTTAAGAGTTGAGGTAAGTTTGTGTAGCAATCAAATATACTGTACTGATTACGATTTGTTTCATATCTTTTGCAGCTGAAGATAAGGTGGATTTAATCTTCCACAGCATTGCACACTTCGCATAGGTTGCTGTTCTGGATACCCATTTTGTGTAAGTATTTTTTACTGAAGGTATGTCCCGTATACAGTCTATTTATAATTTTAATCTTTTCAGGTGTGCCTTGGAAGTTCTTATACCATGGTTTTTTGGGTGGTGAGGGAAAAAACTGGGAAAAGTAAATACCTTTAACTTTTGACATTTCTTTGTAATCATTGACCCATTCATTCCATAGGGTATTTTCAATGAGATTCTGGGAGTCTGTTGCTGAGAGGTTATGGTGTATGTGGCAACCGGATTCCACGGCGTGTCTGGCAAAATAATCTGCAGTTTCATTTGGAGTTATCCCAACGTGTGATGGAGTCCAGATTATAGTGAGTGTTATTATATTTGATTTTTTGATTTTGTCGATTATGTTGGTGACAGTGTAGTTATGTGTAGTATTGTTCATGAGTAGGAGACATGCATTTTTGCTGTCAGTGAATATAGCTGCCTTGCTGATTCCGTCCTCTATGATTAGATCTATAGCTTTTTCTATAGCATGAAGTTCGCCAGAAAGTGATGAGATAATTTCTGGTATCCTGAAAACAAAGTTTTGTCTACAGGAAATGTTGCATACTGCACAGCCAGTACTTGCATTGCCTACAGAGGCGTCAGTTGCCCAAATAGAGAAACCTTCAATTTTTAAGTTATTAATGATTTCCGAAAATTTTGCTTTTATTATCTCTGTCGCCATTTCATTTTTCGCCACATTGAAGACGTTTGTATTTATTTGTAGTTTTGTGGATTTATTCACCAAAGAACCAACTTGTAATTTGTCAAATATATCTTTAAATTTGATGTATGCGAAACCTATGCTTGTTTTGTTAGATGCATTCTTTGTAAAGTTATTGAAAAGGGCCTTGTTGAAAATCTTAAGTCTTATTATTTCCTTTGCTGTTAGGAATTGTGCTCTCAAATTGGTAGGAAGTACTCCGGCCAGTGCACAAACAACATGGACCGGGGTTGAAGGAGTTAGACCTACATTCCTTCTTAAGATTTGGTTTTGAAAGCTGTTTAGCTTTTTATTAAGATAGGTCGGCCGGTGCGCCATTGACGATATTGAATATTCAGTTTTCGAAAGTATTATAGATTTGGTGAGATTTACTGCCTTTGTTGGGTGTATGCCTTGTTTAGTGGCAGAAACTAGTTTAAGTGCATTTAGGGAGTCTTTGCATGAATCAATTACATCTTCATAATGTTCTTTTAGAGATAGGCTGTTTTTTATGCTCCTGCCAAGAAATTTAACAGTATTTACCACCTTGATGTTGATTCCGTTTAGTGAAATGTTCGGGATTTTCCTGCCTCCTTTAGCCACATACATTACTGAAGTTTTTTCTATGTTTAAATTTATGTTAAGTCTTCTAAGAAGAGACGAAAAACTTATTAACTTTCTTTGCAATATCGAGTTTGCGGTTTGGAAATCTTTGTTGGTGACCATGATGATAAAGTCATCGGCATATTGGAACAGATGTGTCGAATTATCAGCGATGCCATGTAGGCCCATTGTGTAGATATTGAAAATAGTTGGACTGAGACAACTGCCTTGTGGAATGCCATTATATATATCTAGTGATGATTTGCCCATTCTGAGTACTCTTTTAGACAGGAAATTCAGGATCCATGTACAAATTTGATTTGGAATTCCTAGTTCGGTTAGAATTTGTTGTAGAACATTTATGTCAACACACTCATAAGCGCTAGAGATGTCCATTGAAAGTAGAATTACTTTTTCATTGTTTTCCTTGTGAATGTTTATGGTGTGAAGAATATCGTTGATACAGGTTGAAGTGGATACGTTTTTCCTATATGCATAGGATCTGTTTGGTAGTATATGATCTTGATTTAGAAATATATTTAGTCTCTGCTTAACCATAAGGTTCATAATTTTTGCTAGAACAGATATTAAAGCAATGGGCCTGAAGTTGGTCAATATTTCAAGATTTTTACCCTTTTTCGGTATAGGAATTATTTTAATTTCCCTCCATTCATCAACAATTGAACAGTTTTTCCATAGCTTGTTAAAGGCTTCTAATAGCTTGTATTTTCCCTCTTTTGAAAGATGGTTTACCATTTCATGTTATGCCATCCAGACCAGCTGAAGATGGTTTTTTCTTTTCTGCGAGGACATTTAGAAGTTCTTCAAAGGAGAAATCGTTTGACGTTCCAATGTACGTAATAGGATCCATAACTTGATTGTTGTGAGGAACCTGGTTTTTAAGGTGAATTAGGAATTGTTCATCATTTTCGGGGCACCATTTAGAGTTGTTTTTTGGTTCAAAGAAAGATTTGCAGCTTTTTACATACCGAAAAAGACTTTTCGTGTTTGCATTTTTATTGAGAGTATCAAGCTTTTGAATTCTATCCACTTTCTTTGCTTTTTTTACCGCGTTTTTAAAATGTTTAATGGAATTTATAGCATTCTCAGCATTTTCCGTGCTTTTGTATTTTGCGAATTTCTTTTCTGCTGCATCTTTAATACGGCGAAATTTGTCGACCTCATCATTCCACCAAGATTTCAAGTTTGTTTTGGAGTCTATATAAAAACTTGATTTTACGATTTGAATTTTTAAGTTGTTTTGAATTTCGTCAATATTTGAGCCGATTTCCACCTGGTTTAGGTTTTTTAGAAGTTGTTTTTTTGAAAGGAATTTTTGTTTATTTGTCTTGATGACATTGAAGTTAATTATGATTGGTAGGTGATGGCTGCCTCCAATGGTTGTATTTAAAACCTCCCAGGATGATTGAGAATGTGTGTTTGTAAAGGTAAGGTCTAAAACTGAGCCTACTACATTGTCAAAAAATGACTTTTTGAATGTCGGAGAACCATCATTTAAACAGCGGAAAACAGATGTCTCCATAATCGTTTTTACTGCTGATCCTCTAATAGAATCAAATACATCGCCATATGTTCTAGATCTTGCGTTAAAATCTCCCGCGATTATAACATTTGGTTTCCCTTCCAGAAATATTAGAAGTTTATTTAATTCATTTTTAGTATATTACATTTGACCGAGTGAGGGAAGTATACCGAAACCAAAGTAAAGTTTGTCGATAAGTTTGTGGTTTGACATATTAATATGTCTAGATTTGTTGGAAACGATAATTTCTTTATATTGATATTATTTTTATGTACTATTGCTACACCACCATAGTTATCACTTCTCTTTTTTGAAATCATTTTGTAGTTTTTTATGTATGAATTAGATAAGTTTTCATCAATATTAAAAATTTCACTTAAGCAACAAATGTCAATTGAGTACTTATTCAGATACATTTCTAGATAGCTTTTGTTCTTTGTTAAACTTTGAATATTATGTTGTAGGACTTTCATAGTTTTGCGTGAGTGTCATATTATCTATATTCGAATTTACTACTGATTGAGACGATGTTTTTAGGGCATTTTGGAAATGATTTAAAATATTAAGTCCTTCTGGACAATTTGCAGCTGCAAGAATTGAAGACATTTGTCTAGTAAAGGAAGACACAATTCTTTCAAGATCTGATACTTTTGTAAAGTTTTGATATTCAAATATTGGTTTGGTTGGCTGACATACAACAGGCTCAGCTGTTGGCAGAATTCTTTTTGGGATAGTTGCAGCTATTTTGTTGTATTTAATTTTTGTGATTTTTCTATTAATTTCTTCTTCCATAGTTCTAGTTGGAGGCTTTGACTTATTGCTGATTAGAGGAAAAGCATTTTCATATTGTGGCTCGTCTAAAATGGCGTAATAATTATTCGTTGGGTAAGTTTGAAGACATTCTTTCCTCGACAGATTTGACATGGCCATAATTTATCTGATATTGTTTTCATTTTCATATCTAGTACACTTGCTGGAGTCTAAAGAAGTGTGATCATTTTGATTGCAAAGAATGCACCTTGGACTTATGCACGGTATATGGCATTTGGTTGTAGTCATGCAGAAATCACATCTTACCTCAGTGCAGTTGTTTGGACAAACTATGTTTTGGCCACAGAAAAGGCACCTCTTCCGCGAACGGCAACGATTGGCAATATGACCTAGTCTTCCACAGTTCTTGCAAAGGCGAACAGGTGTCGTATAAAGTTCGGCTGAGGCTTTTGTGTTGAACATATTAATAGATGTTACCTTGCTTTCAGATATTAAGCCTACTTTAATGGTTTCCGATGGAACATATCTACCATTGTCATTCTTTCTGTTGAATCTAAAAACAGATACGGCTTCAAACTGGTTATCGCTGCTGTTTATGCTGTCTATTATCATTTGACCGGTGAACTCAAGAGGAACAAATTTAACAACGTAGAATTTTTGCGCAAAGTGATCTGGAATAAAGGCTTTTAAACCAATACCTTGCAGAGAGGGGTTGAGGACGAAATTGTTGGCAGAAATGCAGTTGTTAAATGCAAGTCTAAATGTTTTAAATGCAATATTTTTTGATATGTAATTACCACTAATATTGGCTTTTTTAAGTTTGGCATATAAATGAAGTTCAGAGTTTTTCCTCCTTGAACTGATGGGTTCTTCTGATGATACCAGAACATAAAAGGGACCTGGATGGTGATCAGGGTACAAAATTTGTTTGTTTTCATAAATGCTGTAATTGTAAACGTTTTCAATTTCTTCCATTGCAGCAGCTGATGTACTGGCACCTGGATCATTAGAGTTGTTTTTTGTTTCTTTCAACTGTGCAGCAGATTGTGGTTTAAGAAGCTGTCCACTACTCTGTATGGGCTGGTTGTTTTTAAATTTTTTACTCTCCGGATTTAACAGAATGTTCTGTCGTCTCCTCGGATCTGACGGAGGAGGTGGATCCTCGTCATCCATTTTGAAGTAAGTTACGGTGTCACAATTAAGTTTTACTGTTTGTTATTGTGAAATAAAGAAGCAAAACAATAAAGAATGTTGTTTTTCTTTTGTATAATTGAGTTTGGTTAACTGTGTTTTTGTTGTTATTGTAAACAAAGAGAAAGAAAGAAAAAAGATGTGACCGGCACTAATTAGTCTAATGTCAACGAGAGTTGAGAGGCGACTGTTTTTCACCTTTTTGTTTTTATTTTATTTGTTTCTTTTGTTGTCCTTTTCTTTTTATTTAATAAATAAAAGCACTTTTTAATTTTATGTTTAGTAGTTTTACACTTTTATTTATCTTATAAAACAGTTTATTTTTAGTTTTAGTTTTGATGTGTGGCTCTGGTGGTTGTAACAAAACGAATAAGTATATTAATTATAAAAGCCAGAGTCACACATCACCTACTTCTACCGCGCCGCCGCACCGAACGTATTTACCGCCGATGACATCATACCAGCTCAAACCTCCCTACACGATGCGAAGCAAAAAAGCGTCCCTCACACGCCGCCAAACAAAGGTGGCATTCACACGACGTCTGACGAACAACTTTTAGAGCGCCACAAAAACGTCGTATCACTTCCTAGAGCTGCGCTATGGGATAAAATACATGTGATTCTATCACATAACACAGCTCCATCAGTGCAAATGTGGGTTTGTTAGTGACTGCGACCAAGTTGGACGGCAAATCGGTGGAATTACATGGCGATCGGCGCGGACAACTGGGTGGAAACGTCTACATGTTCGCTTAGACGCGATTAGTACCAGTGACGTTTCGTAACGTAACGGGGTCGCAAAGAGACCGTAAGAACCCGTATCTAACATAAACGGTAAAAATGGTACCACATCTATTGGAAACCACCACAATGATACGATGAACCACGAATAAGGCGGAAACGTAACATTGTGGTACCTATCGCGCCTTTTGTGAAGCGAAGAAGAACAATAAAGCTATGGCTTGAATCGGTCAACCTAGACCTTGCTGTACATAAAACGGAAGCAGTGCTTATTAGCAATAAAAGGAGAAAGGAGACCCTAAGAATCCATGTAGGAGAGTGCGAAATATGCTCAAAGGATAGGATTAAATATTTGGGCGTAATGATTGACGATCGCATACAATTTAAGGAGCACATGGAGTATGCGTGCGAGAAAGCAACCGGAGTAGCGTATGCTTTGTCTAGAATGATGCCAAATATTGGCGGCCCACGGCATAGTAGGAGGATACTAATATCTCGCGTGTCGAATTCCGTCATCAACGAAAACATCAAATGTGTCAGCAAAGATGTAATTTCGATATTCCGAAGAACATGCCTCCGAATCTGCAGCGAATACCGCACGATATCACTGGATGCAGCTAGCGTAGTCGCTGAAATTATCTATAGGTATAATTCCAGCAGTTAGAGAACTATCAGATATATATGGAAGTACGATAAACCACCCGGAGGCTTCCAAGAAGACCCTAAGGCAGTCGGAAAGAACGAAATCTCTGGTGAAATGGCAGACCAAATGGAGCAACTCGACCAAGGGAAGATGGACATACCATCTGTAACCGAATAGGAGCAAAAGTAAGCGAAAAGGCGCATCGAGAGTGAACCCCCACGAAATAATACGTGATAGCAGTGCCGTGGGGGAAGGGATTGGCGATGGAGGTGGTTTTAGTCGGTAAGAATCCTACATACCCACTTTAAGTGGGACCTTATGAAGGTTTCCACTTCCAGCATAATAAAAAAAAATAGATAGATCGGTAGATAGATAGATAGATAAATAGATAGATAGATAGATACCTAGGAAGAACGACGAGATTTGAAGGTCTCCAGCCCCAAGCACAGAGATGCCCGACAACAGGGAAACTATCGCGGAAACAGGTAAAAAGCATATTGTAAACCTGGAGTATGAAGAAGAACAGACATTCGTTGAGCTTGGAAATAGAATACGCGCTATAAATCCTATTGCCTCAGAGGCGAAAAATATCCACAAACCGATTAGAGATAATATTGCACAAACGGTCGCTTTATATCAAAAGCTTCGAGAAAACAGAGAGGCAATTGCATTGGTCAAAATTACTGATGTTAAAAGTGTCGAAGCGAAGAGAAAGGAGAAGATTAACAAAGCAAGTCACACTGAGAACGGATACAAAAACCCGGCAGGAAAATCTAAAAGAGAAGCTACAAAGTCGCCTATTGCAGAAATATCGACTAACAAACCCCGTAGTACATCTCGCAATGAGACAGACTCCAATGTAGAAGAAGAACCGAGGATTATTGCAGAAAGACCTAGTAATAATTTTCGTTGTGCATCTAGCCATACGGCAGAATCCAATATAGAGAAAGAAACATGGATTCCTGTTAGTATTAGAAAATCCAAAAAGAAAGAAGTGCGACCTAAACCATCAGTGAAGGTTACAGGGGAGGCTATAACTATTAAAGCGCCGAATTTATCATATGCAGTAGTGGGAGTAAACATACGCAACATACGCAGAACCAGGGATGGCGACTTCCTTGTTCAAATGGAGAAAGGATCTGGCCAAGCTGAGAAGCTTGAGAATGCCATAAAGCAGTCCCTAGGAGAAAAAGTTCAAGTCAAGACACTTGAAGACAATGTCACTTTAGAGTTAAAGAACATGGAGGAAACTACGGTAGCAAAAGATATAGTGCAAGGCCTAATGCGCGTAAAAAATGGAAGATCCTCTGCAATCTAAAGTTAAAAAGATTCGATCGGCCTATGAGGGAACAAAACGAGCTCTGGTAGAAATCCCGTCTCACCTAGCCATAACCATTCTTAAGGAGACCAGAGTACGAATTGGTTGGGTAATGTGCAAGGTTGGGAAGAAAAAGGCACCCATGCGATGTTTCAGATGTCTGGACAACGGTCATATGGCCCGAGTATGTCAAGGCAAAGACCGTAGCAAAGCATGCATGAAATGTGGTATTGATGGGCGTTAAGCAAAGGACTGTAAAAATGAAGCAAGGTGTGGCATATGCTTAGAGGCCGGTAGCCCGAACGTTAAGCACTTCATTGGAATTCAAAAGTGTGCAATGGCCAACAATGAACATTAAACTACTACAAATAAACCTAGGTAGGGACAGAGAGGCACAGGACCTTATGAAAAACACTGCAGCGCATATGAGTAGTGGCATCCTGTTGATAAGCGAACAATATCGTAAGTTGAACAGCAAAGCGTGGTATCAAGATGCTCTTGGAAAAGTATTGTATGGTACTGGAAACATAGTATTGGATAGAATAGAAGAACAGCATGAAAATTTCGTGGTTATTTATGTGAGTGAGTGTTAATAGGAGGAGATTTAAACGGCAAATCACCAGAATGGGGATCGCATGTATTGGAGAGAAGAGGTGCATCAATTCGTGAAATGATTGCATCTTTAGGTCTGTCAGCTTTAAACCGACGAACATCACCAACTTTCAGAAGAGCTAATAGTGGAACTATAATAGATATCACCATAGCGACTCCAACAATCACGAGAACGGTGGATTACTGGGAAGTACTCGAAGATGAGACACTCAGTGACCATCAGTACATATCGATGAAAATAAGTGTATCCACAGGAACAATGCGAAATATTAAAACACGTGCACGATGGAATACACACAAGCTAAATGTGGAGGTATGCCGAAGTAAAATAGAACAGATAAGAGACCGATCATTTGACCAGTATTTTGAACAAAGTATGCAAATCAAGTATGTCACGGGGATAAATGACGCAAAATGGGTGCAGGAGATAGTACGTTCACTTTTTCCAAAAAATTATAGTCCACGGAGAAGTTTCCCCGATCTGACACCAGAGTTAACATATATAACAGACGACGAAATCGCCCAAAATTCAGAAAGCTTAAGCGTAACAAAGCGCCAGAATCAGACGGAATCCCTAATGAAATCACTATTTTGGTGGCGGAACAATAGGTTCTGCGCAATAGTGATACTGGATGTAAAAAACGCTTTTAATACGGCTAACTGGGACGTAATAAGGCAAACAATAAGAGAACACAACCTTCCAAGTTACTTGATTAATATAATCGACGATTACCTAAATGAAATAATCCTACAATTTCAAACCGAAGATGGCCTACGGTAGTATCTAGTAGCAGCTGGCGTTCCACAAGGATCAATTCTAGGTCCAACAGAGGGATGTACACTTGTGGCATATGCGGATGATATGGCGCTGGTTTTTGACCAAACCTCGGTGGCAGTGGCAGATATAGTCACCAATGATAGCCAGGAAAGAATAAGCAGTTGGCTTATGGCGAAGCAGATAATGCTCGCGGCACCCAAGACAGAGGCAATTATTATTACAAGTAGAAGGTCCTTCATATATCCCATACTCGAAGTCGACGGTTACGAAATAGCCCTCGGTCGACATCTGCGATATTTAGGTGCGGAAATAGACAACGATTGGCTTTGGACCAACATGTAAAGAGCTACTAGGCTAGTACGTATCATGCCGAATATGCGAGGTCCTGGGCAACCTGCTCGAAAAATAATATCTGCAGTTGCCTATTCACAGATGCTGTATGGAACTCCCGCATTATATAATAGGCATGTTTTCGTTACAAGCTTGCACTTTTAGTTTAGCACTTTGTAACGAAAACAACTGACTTCCACTAACTGGAACATAAGCAATAAGTGGCGGATTTTCACTATCTGGTAGCAATGGTGAAATGAGTTGCGAAGAAAGAACAGTGCGAAACAGACAAAAAGTTCGTGAAAAGTATTTATAAAACATATATTTACTATTCTATGTTCAATTGTTTACACTCTTTCACAATAATTGATAAAATCTCTCCAAAAATGGGTTGCCATATTGCTAAATATAGGGTGCCTAATCTGGCAACATCATACTCGATTAAGACTTGAACGCAAGCACCAAACTTCATCGGGAACTAATAGTGCTTAAAAGTGCTTATCTCCCCATACAAATTAAGCACTTATGGTGTAACGAAAACACGCCTAATGTTATTACAAAGGATGCTGTGCTAATTAGGAGATTGGAAGGAGTGCAAAGAATATGTACCATGAGAGTAATATCGGCCTACAGCACGATATCTATACTGCAGCGTCAGTGCGTAGTAGCATGCCTCCATTACAGCTCTTATTTGGCAAAAGAGGTGAAATATATCAAACATGGCAAACTCAAGAAATGCAGACAGAGTTTCAAAAACCAGTATAAAAAAACAATATCGCCAACACTTGTACATGAAGTGGCACGTAGCATGGGACCAAGACGCAAAGGGTAGAGGGACTCACACACTAATATATAGTATAGATAAGTGGATAGAAAGAAAACACGGTCAAATGAACTCCTACTTGACTCAAGCTTTCAGTGGACTCGGAAATTTTGCTAAGTAACTTCACAGGTTCAAAATAAGAGAAAATAGTACTTGTCTGATGTGCGGAAATGAGGAGGACGATGCAGAAAACACCATATTCAATTGTGAATATTGGTTATCTTTAAGAAGAACAATAACTAGTGGCCTCGGAGTGACACTAACTCCCACCCCGAAGTAATGCGAAAGCGGTTTAGTGCACTATCACTACGTCCATAAAAAAATTCAATTCAATTTATAGCTTTCATAATATATAAATTTTGCTTATGATTAAAGGAGATAAAATTCAAAGAGTATCTATCTTGACAACCACAAGATCGACATTTGCGATCTGGTGGAGCCGCTCAGTGGAGTATAATCATGGGAGATTAAAAATTAAAGTTTAATCTGGAGTGTAGTGTATGTACGGACACATACACTGAGTATCCATATTTCAATTGTTTGGAGTAGCACCACTCACATTTACGACGGACACGGACACATACACTGAGTATGCATATTTCGAGAAGCACCACTCACATTTACGACGAAAGCAAGAAGTAGAGCAACGAATGGTATAAGTAGAGCAGTCCTGTACATTGACTTGGCTCGCGTCCATTGATGTAATATGATCACAAATCCACACCAAGTGTTTTGACTCTGCCTAGCGCCCACTGGTGATGAGTAGCAATATATGTAGAACAATGACTTTTGGTTGGTGACGAATAGCGACAAATGTGGAACGATAGAACAATGACATTTGGTCGTTCCCAATTTCAAAACGTAATTTGAATCCTCCCGTTTGTAACTGAAATGAACTGTAACGGAAAGTGAGTGTTAACAGAGGAGTGCTGAAGAAAGAGTTGAAGGGAACTCTTGTGAGTCGAACACCAGTAAAATCAAACACTCTCCCCCTGCCTACAGAGTAATGTTAGAATAACATTTAGAATAACATTTCTTTACATGTAATCTAGAATTAGAAGTCTTTGTTTGTAAAATTATGTTAAGTAAATGTAAAATTATGTTTAGTATATAAGCCATCAGATTTTATCAATAAAGCATCAATTGAAAAACTGAACTCGCTTGTATTACATGGCGATCCTGCCAAATTCCGCTTTGGTGTGGAAATAATTTGCTTAAGTGCAAACTGCTGCAGGACTAGTTTCCTTTTTCTTTGATCCTGTGAAAAAGAAAAAAAAAAACCCGCTTTGGTGTGGAATAAGTTGCTTGATTGCACCAGGAGAAGCACACGGGCAATGAACGAGGGTCCAAAAAAATTGACAATCGAGGAGTATCTCAAAAGGAATCAGAGAAGGAAAGACAAACCGGCTGCCGAGGTCCCGGTAGTAAAGAAACCTAAAAGGAGAGGAGGCAAATACCAGAAGCTGAAAAGGGAACTTGCCATCATAAAACGATTGATCGACGGGATCACGTCTGAGACGCCGTACGGGAGATCCTGCGAGCTCTGGGAGTATAGAAGTAATGTGGAGTTCCTAATGAGGCAGGACCGAGAAAGGCGGAAGAATATCAGGTAGATTACATACAAACAGTGCGCTCATTTGTTGCACGTTTAGGAGCCAATAAGCGTTCACCGCTCGTGGCAAAATATAATTATAGAATATAGAAGTTGAAATGGTTAATCGGTACAAGGAATGTTTGTGCAGACACCGAAAATTTATACTTTTTTTTTAGTTGTAAGCCTTATTGTAGTTACAATTTTTAAAATTACTGTTTCGGTATATACCAGCTATATAGATAGACAAGCGGAGAATGTCAGAAAATTTACATTAGAAAATCTATTCGATTTTAACATTATGGAAAAAATCATTACTTTCAGGAGAATGTTCAATAAAAACAGAAAATAAAAGAAAATTGTGAAATTAAAATCAATACTTGTAAGGTTACGTTATGTGTCATGGAAGAGATAGAGGAGACGCAGATGGAAGCAATAATTGAGTCATTGAACAAACTATTGTCTAATGCTAGAAAATCAATAGGACGCCCCTACTCGGATGGTACTATAGAGGAGAAAAAGAAATTGCTTAGAGAATTAGAGGATAAAATCAGGAAATTGCTTCCAAGTGAGGAAGAACTTAAATTATTCACAGGTTTGAAGGAGGGACTTTTTGGGGTTTTGGAACAACATAAGACAGGACGTCCTTTGGAAGGAGACTCAGGGAAAAAGACTGTGCAGGAGCAAATCATGGGGAATTTAGATCTGAACGACATATCCGTAATCACAAAACTTGTTCCCGAATTCACCGGGAGGAAGGATGAGATAAATGGATTCACCGCGAAACTTAGAACGGTTTCTCTAACGATCCCAGCTGAGAAGAAGGTGGCATTTTTGGAGTTTATTGTTAATACTAGGCTCGATGGGAAGGTACAGAATAGGGTGAACCAACTTGGGGTACCGAAGGATGTTGATGATTTGATTACAAAGCTGAAGGACGCATACAAACCTCAGAGGACATCAAACACTATTCTGGGTGAGCTGACTAAGATTGTGCAGAGGAACAATAACTTACAGGGTTTTGCGACGAAAATTGAGGAGTTGGTTAGCGAACTTAATGCGGTTCAGATCTCTGAGGAGGGTGAGGAATGCAGGGAATATATTGTTAGGACGAATAACAAACTTGCATTCAACTCATTTGTGAACGGACTGACAGATCCCCAAGTCATCTCGACGATAGACGCCAGCCGGGTGGATACATTCCCAGAGGCTCTGCGGGTGGCGGAAAGGGCTTTCGCAAGACTTCAGAATAAGCAGGTATTTGTACAGACAAGTCGAAATGTTGGGAATAACAACGGTGCATGTGGTAATTGTGGATTCACACATGGCAATAGATGTCCAGCTATGGGCAAAGAATGCAGAAAGTGTGGCAAACCCAATCATTTTGCCAGGATGTGTAGGGCAGGAAACGTAAACAATGGCAATAGGAATCAAGGGTATACAGGAAATAGTGGCAACACGAGGTACAATAGGGATATTGTGAGAAATATTAATCAGATCAGCAACCAGGGAAACTCGCAGGTACCGGAGTTCGAGGACCAGGGAACTCCGGGGGACGGACAATAGAGGAAAGACACATTTTTAGTATTTCATCAAGCCTTAAGAATTACGTAGTTTTGGATGTAATGAAAACAGGAGAACTGTTGACTTTTATGATAGATACAGGGGCTGATGTATCATTGTGTAAAAAGGGCGTTATGAGGAATTATGTTGAGGATTCGGAAGACTTTTGTAATTTGACAGGGATATCGAAGGGTGTGATAAAATCGTTAGGATCTACAGATAGTGAGATAAGGGTCGAAAATGAAGTAATTATACAAAAAATACAATTGGTAGACGATGATTTTCCGATCGCTACAGATGGAATTCTTGGTAGAGATTTTTTTTCGGAATATGGATGCATTATAGACTATGACAATTTCGCGCTATCATTCACGTTGAATGACGAGGAGGTCATACTTCCGATACGTGATGGTTCATTTGGAGTGAATGTGATCAAAATTCAGGCAAGAAGTGAAGTAGTTATTCCTTTCAATATTACACTGGAGGAAGATAGTGTTGTTCTTAACAGAGAGATAATGAAGGGTGTATATTTGGCGAACGCAATACTACCGAATCAAGGGAATAAGCACTTGAGACTACTGAACGTTACGGACCGCCCTGTCCTGTTGGGAAATTTTAGGGTAAGGACACAGCCATTAAAGAATTATGATATTTGTTTATTTAGCATGGAATCAAACGAGTCGGATAGGAAAGCTCGTTTGGAGGAATTGTTAGAAAAATTTAATTTAGACAATTTAGCTGATAAAGATAGGGAGGATCTGTGCAGAATCCTAAGCAAATATCAGTCAGTATTTCATTTAGATCATGAACCACTCTCCGCGAATAATTTCTACAGACAGAACATACATCTACATGACCACAATCCAGTATATGTTAAGAACTACCGTTTACCACATTCTATTGCGGCAGAGATAAACAGACAGGTCCAGGATTTGTTGGAGGAAAATATAGTTGAACCCTCTGTCAGCCCTTACAATGCACCACTATTGTTAGTACCAAAGAAAGGCCACGACGATATCAAGAAGTGGAGATTGGTAGTTGACTTCAGGAGATTGAACGACAGGATAATAAATGATAAATTTCCTCTGACAAGATTGGATGATATCTTGGACAAATTTGGGAAGGCCAAGTATTTCTCGACGCTGGACATGACAAGTTCGTTCCATCAAATTGAACTTGATGAGGAGTCACGCCCATATACGGCCTTTTCAACGTCAAATGGGCATTATCAATACACAAGATTACCATTCGGGTTGAAGATATCATCTAATAGTTTTCAACGTATGCTGACTATAGCACTGTCTGGTTTGGAATCCGAGGCGTTTCTTTATGTGGACGACATAATAGTTTTTGGTAGTAGTTTGAGACAACATAACACTAACCTAATTGGGGTACTTGACCGTTTAAAACATTACAACTTGAAGCTAAACGCAAGTAAATGCTGCTTCTTAAGACCGGAAGTTGTATATTTGGGACATTTGATAACAGCCGAGGGTGTAAAACCCGATCCCGATAAATTCAGGACCATAACAGAATATCCAGTTCCCAGGAACTCAGATGATGTCAGAAGGTTTGTTGCATTTTGCAATTATTACAGAAGATTTATTGAAAATTTTGCTGACATTGCTGGAAGTTTGAACAGATTGGTAAGAAAGGGTCAGAATTTTGAATGGTCACACGAATGTCAGACATCATTTGAGACACTCAAACATAAGTTAATGAATCCACCAATTTTGCAATATCCTGATTTTGAGAAGCCATTTATTCTAACAACGGATGCATCGAACATTGGGTTAGGTGCTATACTGTCTCAAGGAGAGATTGGAGAGGATAAACCAATATCATATGCAAGTCGTTCACTGAATAAACATGAGCGTAATAAATCTGTAATTGAGAAGGAACTATTGGGTATTCATTTTGGCATACAGTTTTTTAGACCTTATTTATATGGCAGAAGATTCATCGTGGTGACTGACCATAGACCATTGGTAGCTCTATTTACACACAAGAATCCAACTTCGAGATTAACAAGGATTAGGCTGGAACTGGCAGATTATGATTTCGAGATAATATATAAGAAAGGTAGGGATAATGTGAATGCGGATGCACTCTCTAGAATAGACTCTGAAACATTGAAGGAAATGATTCCGACGGACACAGATGAATCTGTTAAGAAGACACTGGTGGTAACAAGAGGTATGAACAGGAAGAAAATGGGCAAAGATCTAAATACAGAAGATATAAGGACATCACCCACTGGGTTGAGTGAACTCAGGATATGGGAATGTACCTCGAAGAAAGACATAAAACGTGCAAAACAGTTGACGTTTATGCTAGACAGAGCGTATTCAAAGGAAATACGCATCCAAGACGACAGAAGTCTTGGGAGAACATTAGTCAGATGTAGCGATAATCCTGATCATTTAGATAATATCGTGGAGAAGCTATTTCTGGAATTGGAGAAGATGGATTGCAGACGTTATACACTACAGAAAAGTGATAACATATTTGATATAGTATCCCATGCGGACATGAAAAGGAAAGTGAATAAGAAATGCCCAAGTGATATAACAATCCTCTTGTATGAGGAACCAACGAGGATAGAGGACGACGACGAGAAGTTGAGATTGATAAGTTTATACCATGATACACCATGTGGATGACATTTTGGGGTAAGAAAGACTTTAATGAGATTAAGACAGAAATACTTATGGAAGGGTATGTCCAAGATGATAAAGGCATACGTTTCACGATGTGATCTTTGCCAAAGGAATAAACAAGTGCGACATACGAAGGAACCACTATGCATAACTGACACACCAACGGAGGGTTTCGGCACAGTTGTGATTGATACAGTGGGTCCACTGCGTCCCTCAATGAATAACAGATATATATTGACAATGCAATGTGAGTTGACAAAGTATGTTATTGCAGCGCCTATGGAGACGAAAGAGGCGAAAACTATAGCGAGGACACTCGTGGAGAATTTGATTTTGAGATACGGAATATTTAGGATATTGAAGTCTGATAGAGGAACTGAGTTCACAAATGAGTTGATGAAGGAGATATGTAACCTATTGGGAGTAACCCAGAGATTCTCAACGCCATATCACCATGAGACAGTAGGCACCGTTGAGAGGAATCATCGTGTTTTGAATGAATATTTCTTGTCATTCGTGAGTGATGGCGATTGGGCAGAGTGGGTACCATATTACGCGTTTGCGTATAATATAACACCTCATGTTGACACAGGATACTCTCCATTTGAACTAATTTTTGGGAAACTTCCAAGTATGCCAGGCGAAGAGATACAGAAACACACTAATAAGATCTACGATTTAGATAATTATGCCAACGAATTAAGAATAAGATTGAGGTATTCCTTGAGTAATGCAAGGAAAATCATAGAAAGGACAAAGGGAAGAAGAAGTACACAGTCGTACAGCAAATCCAATAGAATAGATATAGATGTGAACGATTTAGTGCTAGTTAAATCAGAGAATAGAAGAAAACATGAACCTCCATATCATGGGCCATACAAGGTTGTCCATGTCAATGACACAAACGTAACAGTAATCATTTACTGTTACGTTTGTGTTACTAGGTCAGAAAGACCTAGTAATAATTTTCGTTGTGCATCTAGCCATACGGCAGAATCCAATATAGAGAAAGAAACATGGATTCCTGTTAGTATTAGAAAATCCAAAAAGAAAAAAGTGCGACCTAAACCATCAGTGAAGGTTACAGGGGAGGCTATAACTATTAAAGCGCCGAATTTATCATATGCAGTAGTGGGAGTAAACATACGCAACATACGCAGAACCAGGGATGGCGACTTCCTTGTTCAAATGGAGAAAGGATCTGGCCAAGCTGAGAAGCTTGAGAATGCCATAAAGCAGTCCCTAGGAGAAAAAGTTCAAGTCAAGACACTTGAAGACAATGTCACTTTAGAGTTAAAGGACATGGAGGAAACTACGGTAGCAAAAGATATAGTGCAAGGCCTAATGCGCGTAAAAAATGGAAGATCCTCTGCAATCTAAAGTTAAAAAGATTCGATCGGCCTATGAGGGAACAAAACGAGCTCTGGTAGAAATCCCGTCTCACCTAGCCATAACCATTCTTAAGGAGACCAGAGTACGAATTGGTTGGGTAATGTGCAAGGTTGGGAAGAAAAAGGCACCCATGCGATGTTTCAGATGTCTGGACAACGGTCATATGGCCCGAGTATGTCAAGGCAAAGACCGTAGCAAAGCATGCATGAAATGTGGTATTGATGGGCGTTAAGCAAAGGACTGTAAAAATGAAGCAAGGTGTGGCATATGCTTAGAGGCCGGTAGCCCGAACGTTAAGCACTTCATTGGAATTCAAAAGTGTGCAATGGCCAACAATGAACATTAAACTACTACAAATAAACCTAGGTAGGGGCAGAGAGGCACAGGACCTTATGAAAAACACTGCAGCGCATATGAGTAGTGGCATCCTGTTGATAAGCGAACAATATCGTAAGTTGAACAGCAAAGCGTGGTATCAAGATGCTCTTGGAAAAGTATTGTATGGTACTGGAAACATAGTATTGGATAGAATAGAAGAACAGCATGAAAATTTTGTGGTTATTTATGTGAGTGAGTGTTAATAGGAGGAGATTTAAACGGCAAATCACCAGAATGGGGATCGCATGTATTGGAGAGAAGAGGTGCATCAATTCGTGAAATGATTGCATCTTTAGGTCTGTCAGCTTTAAACCGACGAACATCACCAACTTTCAGAAGAGCTAATAGTGGAACTATAATAGATATCACCATAGCGACTCCAACAATCACGAGAACGGTGGATTACTGGGAAGTACTCGAAGATGAGACACTCAGTGACCATCAGTACATATCGATGAAAATAAGTGTATCCACAGGAACAATGCGAAATATTAAAACACGTGCACGATGGAATACACACAAGCTAAATGTGGAGGTATGCCGAAGTAAAATAGAACAGATAAGAGACCGATCATTTGACCAGTATTTTGAACAAAGTATGCAAATCAAGTATGTCACGGGGATAAATGACGCAAAATGGGTGCAGGAGATAGTACGTTCACTTTTTCCAAAAAATTATAGTCCACGGAGAAGTTTCCCCGATCTGACACCAGAGTTAACATATATAACAGACGACGAAATCGCCCAAAATTCAGAAAGCTTAAGCGTAACAAAGCGCCAGAATCAGACGGAATCCCTAATGAAATCACTATTTTGGTGGCGGAACAATAGGTTCTGCGCAATAGTGATACTGGATGTAAAAAACGCTTTTAATACGGCTAACTGGGACGTAATAAGGCAAACAATAAGAGAACACAACCTTCCAAGTTACTTGATTAATATAATCGACGATTACCTAAATGAAATAATCCTACAATTTCAAACCGAAGATGGCCTACGGTAGTATCTAGTAGCAGCTGGCGTTCCACAAGGATCAATTCTAGGTCCAACAGAGGGATGTACACTTGTGGCATATGCGGATGATATGGCGCTGGTTTTTGACCAAACCTCGGTGGCAGTGGCAGATATAGTCACCAATGATAGCCAGGAAAGAATAAGCAGTTGGCTTATGGCGAAGCAGATAATGCTCGCGGCACCCAAGACAGAGGCAATTATTATTACAAGTAGAAGGTCCTTCATATATCCCATACTCGAAGTCGACGGTTACGAAATAGCCCTCGGTCGACATCTGCGATATTTAGGTGCGGAAATAGACAACGATTGGCTTTGGACCAACATGTAAAGAGCTACTAGGCTAGTACGTATCATGCCGAATATGCGAGGTCCTGGGCAACCTGCTCGAAAAATAATATCTGCAGTTGCCTATTCACAGATGCTGTATGGAACTCCCGCATTATATAATAGGCATGTTTTCGTTACAAGCTTGCACTTTTAGTTTAGCACTTTGTAACGAAAACAACTGACTTCCACTAACTGGCACATAAGCAATAAGTGGCGGATTTTCACTATCTGGTAGCAATGGTGAAATGAGTTGCGAAGAAAGAACAGTGCGAAACAGACAAAAAGTTCGTGAAAAGTATTTATAAAACATATATTTACTATTCTATGTTCAATTGTTTACACTCTTTCACAATAATTGATAAAATCTCTCCAAAAATGGGTTGCCATATTGCTAAATATAGGGTGCCTAATCTGGCAACATCATACTCGATTAAGACTTGAACGCAAGCACCAAACTTCATCGGGAACTAATAGTGCTTAAAAGTGCTTATCTCCCCATACAAATTAAGCACTTATGGTGTAACGAAAACACGCCTAATGTTATTACAAAGGATGCTGTGCTAATTAGGAGATTGGAAGGAGTGCAAAGAATATGTACCATGAGAGTAATATCGGCCTACAGCACGATATCTATACTGCAGCGTCAGTGCGTAGTAGCATGCCTCCATTACAGCTCTTATTTGGCAAAAGAGGTGAAATATATCAAACATGGCAAACTCAAGAAATGCAGACAGAGTTTCAAAAACCAGTATAAAAAAACAATATCGCCAACACTTGTACATGAAGTGGCACGTAGCATGGGACCAAGACGCAAAGGGTAGAGGGACTCACACACTAATATATAGTATAGATAAGTGGATAGAAAGAAAACACGGTCAAATGAACTCCTACTTGACTCAAGCTTTCAGTGGACTCGGAAATTTTGCTAAGTAACTTCACAGGTTCAAAATAAGAGAAAATAGTACTTGTCTGATGTGCGGAAATGAGGAGGACGATGCAGAAAACACCATATTCAATTGTGAATATTGGTTATCTTTAAGAAGAACAATAACTAGTGGCCTCGGAGTGACACTAACTCCCACCCCGAAGTAATGCGAAAGCTGTTTAGTGCACTATCACTACGTCCATAAAAAAATTCAATTCAATTTATAGCTTTCATAATATATAAATTTTGCTTATGATTAAAGGAGATAAAATTCAAAGAGTATCTATCTTGACAACCACAAGATCGACATTTGCGATCTGGTGGAGCCGCTCAGTGGAGTATAATCATGGGAGATTAAAAATTAAAGTTTAATCTGGAGTGTAGTGTATGTACGGACACATACACTGAGTATCCATATTTCAATTGTTTGGAGTAGCACCACTCACATTTACGACGGACACGGACACATACACTGAGTATGCATATTTCGAGAAGCACCACTCACATTTACGACGAAAGCAAGAAGTAGAGCAACGAATGGTATAAGTAGAGCAGATCCCGTACATTGACTTGGCTCGCGTCCATTGATGTAATATGATCACAAATCCACACCAAGTGTTTTGACTCTGCCTAGCGCCCACTGGTGATGAGTAGCAATATATGTAGAACAATGACTTTTGGTTGGTGACGAATAGCGACAAATGTGGAACGATAGAACAATGACATTTGGTCGTTCCCAATTTCAAAACGTAATTTGAATCCTCCCGTTTGTAACTGAAATGAACTGTAACGGAAAGTGAGTGTTAACAGAGGAGTGCTGAAGAAAGAGTTGAAGGGAACTCTTGTGAGTCGAACACCAGTAAAATCAAACACTCTCCCCCTGCCTACAGAGTAATGTTAGAATAACATTTAGAATAACATTTCTTTGCATGTAATCTAGAATTAGAAGTCTTTGTTTGTAAAATTATGTTAAGTAAATGTAAAATTATGTTTAGTATATAAGCCATCAGATTTTATCAATAAAGCATCAATTGAAAAACTGAACTCGCTTGTATTACATGGCGATCCTGCCAAATTCCGCTTTGGTGTGGAAATAATTTGCTTAAGTGCAAACTGCTGCAGGACTAGTTTCCTTTTTCTTTGATCCTGTGAAAAAGAAAAAAAAAACCCGCTTTGGTGTGGAATAAGTTGCTTGATTGCACCAGGAGAAGCACACGGGCAATGAACGAGGGTCCAAAAAAATTGACAATCGAGGAGTATCTCAAAAGGAATCAGAGAAGGAAAGACAAACCGGCTGCCGAGGTCCCGGTAGTAAAGAAACCTAAAAGGAGAGGAGGCAAATACCAGAAGCTGAAAAGGGAACTTGCCATCATAAAACGATTGATCGACGGGATCACGTCTGAGACGCCGTACGGGAGATCCTGCGAGCTCTGGGAGTATAGAAGTAATGTGGAGTTCCTAATGAGGCAGGACCGAGAAAGGCGGAAGAATATCAGGTAGATTACATACAAACAGTGCGCTCATTTGTTGCACGTTTAGGAGCCAATAAGCGTTCACCGCTCGTGGCAAAATATAATTATAGAATATAGAAGTTGAAATGGTTAATCGGTACAAGGAATGTTTGTGCAGACACCGAAAATTTATACTTTTTTTTTAGTTGTAAGCCTTATTGTAGTTACAATTTTTAAAATTACTGTTTCGGTATATACCAGCTATATAGATAGACAAGCGGAGAATGTCAGAAAATTTACATTAGAAAATCTATTCGATTTTAACATTATGGAAAAAATCATTACTTTCAGGAGAATGTTCAATAAAAACAGAAAATAAAAGAAAATTGTGAAATTAAAATCAATACTTGTAAGGTTACGTTATGTGTCATGGAAGAGATAGAGGAGACGCAGATGGAAGCAATAATTGAGTCATTGAACAAACTATTGTCTAATGCTAGAAAATCAATAGGACGCCCCTACTCGGATGGTACTATAGAGGAGAAAAAGAAATTGCTTAGAGAATTAGAGGATAAAATCAGGAAATTGCTTCCAAGTGAGGAAGAACTTAAATTATTCACAGGTTTGAAGGAGGAACTTTTTGGGGTTTTGGAACAACATAAGACAGGACGTCCTTTGGAAGGAGACTCAGGGAAAAAGACTGTGCAGGAGCAAATCATGGGGAATTTAGATCTGAACGACATATCCGTAATCACAAAACTTGTTCCCGAATTCACCGGGAGGAAGGATGAGATAAATGGATTCACCGCGAAACTTAGAACGGTTTCTCTAACGATCCCAGCTGAGAAGAAGGTGGCATTTTTGGAGTTTATTGTTAATACTAGGCTCGATGGGAAGGTACAGAATAGGGTGAACCAACTTGGGGTACCGAAGGATGTTGATGATTTGATTACAAAGCTGAAGGACGCATACAAACCTCAGAGGACATCAAACACTATTCTGGGTGAGCTGACTAAGATTGTGCAGAGGAACAATAACTTACAGGGTTTTGCGACGAAAATTGAGGAGTTGGTTAGCGAACTTAATGCGGTTCAGATCTCTGAGGAGGGTGAGGAATGCAGGGAATATATTGTTAGGACGAATAACAAACTTGCATTCAACTCATTTGTGAACGGACTGACAGATCCCCAAGTCATCTCGACGATAGACGCCAGCCGGGTGGATACATTCCCAGAGGCTCTGCGGGTGGCGGAAAGGGCTTTCGCAAGACTTCAGAATAAGCAGGTATTTGTACAGACAAGTCGAAATGTTGGGAATAACAACGGTGCATGTGGTAATTGTGGATTCACACATGGCAATAGATGTCCAGCTATGGGCAAAGAATGCAGAAAGTGTGGCAAACCCAATCATTTTGCCAGGATGTGTAGGGCAGGAAACGTAAACAATGGCAATAGGAATCAAGGGTATACAGGAAATAGTGGCAACACGAGGTACAATAGGGATATTGTGAGAAATATTAATCAGATCAGCAACCAGGGAAACTCGCAGGTACCGGAGTTCGAGGACCAGGGAACTCCGGGGGACGGACAATAGAGGAAAGACAAATTTTTAGTATTTCATCAAGCCTTAAGAATTACGTAGTTTTGGATGTAATGAAAACAGGAGAACTGTTGACTTTTATGATAGATACAGGGGCTGATGTATCATTGTGTAAAAAGGGCGTTATGAGGAATTATGTTGAGGATTCGGAAGACTTTTGTAATTTGACAGGGATATCGAAGGGTGTGATAAAATCGTTAGGATCTACAGATATTGAGATAAGGGTCGAAAATGAAGTAATTATACAAAAAATACAATTGGTAGACGATGATTTTCCGATCGCTACAGATGGAATTCTTGGTAGAGATTTTTTTTCGGAATATGGATGCATTATAGACTATGACAATTTCGCGCTATCATTCACGTTGAATGACGAGGAGGTCATACTTCCGATACGTGATGGTTCATTTGGAGTGAATGTGATCAAAATTCAGGCAAGAAGTGAAGTAGTTATTCCTTTCAATATTACACTGGAGGAAGATAGTGTTGTTCTTAACAGAGAGATAATGAAGGGTGTATATTTGGCGAACGCAATACTACCGAATCAAGGGAATAAGCACTTGAGACTACTGAACGTTACGGACCGCCCTGTCCTGTTGGGAAATTTTAGGGTAAGGACACAGCCATTAAAGAATTATGATATTTGTTTATTTAGCAGGGAATCAAACGAGTCGGATAGGAAAGCTCGTTTGGAGGAATTGTTAGAAAAATTTAATTTAGACAATTTAGCTGATAAAGATAGGGAGGATCTGTGCAGAATCCTAAGCAAATATCAGTCAGTATTTCATTTAGATCATGAACCACTCTCCGCGAATAATTTCTACAGACAGAACATACATCTACATGACCACAATCCAGTATATGTTAAGAACTACCGTTTACCACATTCTATTGCGGCAGAGATAAACAGACAGGTCCAGGATTTGTTGGAGGAAAATATAGTTGAACCCTCTGTCAGCCCTTACAATGCACCACTATTGTTAGTACCAAAGAAAGGCCACGACGATATCAAGAAGTGGAGATTGGTAGTTGACTTCAGGAGATTGAACGACAGGATAATAAATGATAAATTTCCTCTGACAAGATTGGATGATATCTTGGACAAATTGGGGAAGGCCAAGTATTTCTCGACGCTGGACATGACAAGTTCGTTCCATCAAATTGAACTTGATGAGGAGTCACGACCATATACGGCCTTTTCAACGTCAAATGGGCATTATCAATACACAAGATTACCATTCGGGTTGAAGATATCATCTAATAGTTTTCAACGTATGCTGACTATAGCACTGTCTGGTTTGGAATCCGAGGCGTTTCTTTATGTGGACGACATAATAGTTTTTGGTAGTAGTTTGAGACAACATAACACTAACCTAATTGGGGTACTTGACCGTTTAAAACATTACAACTTGAAGCTAAACGCAAGTAAATGCTGCTTCTTAAGACCGGAAGTTGTATATTTGGGACATTTGATAACAGCCGAGGGTGTAAAACCCGATCCCGATAAATTCAGGACCATAACAGAATATCCAGTTCCCAGGAACTCAGATGATGTCAGAAGGTTTGTTGCATTTTGCAATTATTACAGAAGATTTATTGAAAATTTTGCTGACATTGCTGGAAGTTTGAACAGATTGGTAAGAAAGGGTCAGAATTTTGAATGGTCACACGAATGTCAGACATCATTTGAGACACTCAAACATAAGTTAATGAATCCACCAATTTTGCAATATCCTGATTTTGAGAAGCCATTTATTCTAACAACGGATGCATCGAACATTGGGTTAGGTGCTATACTGTCTCAAGGAGAGATTGGAGAGGATAAACCAATATCATATGCAAGTCGTTCACTGAATAAACATGAGCGTAATAAATCTGTAATTGAGAAGGAACTATTGGGTATTCATTTTGGCATACAGTTTTTTAGACCTTATTTATATGGCAGAAGATTCATCGTGGTGACTGACCATAGACCATTGGTAGCTCTATTTACACACAAGAATCCAACTTCGAGATTAACAAGGATTAGGCTGGAACTGGCAGATTATGATTTCGAGATAATATATAAGAAAGGTAGGGATAATGTGAATGCGGATGCACTCTCTAGAATAGACTCTGAAACATTGAAGGAAATGATTCCGACGGACACAGATGAATCTGTTAAGAAGACACTGGTGGTAACAAGAGGTATGAACAGGAAGAAAATGGGCAAAGATCTAAATACAGAAGATATAAGGACATCACCCACTGGGTTGAGTGAACTCAGGATATGGGAATGTACCTCGAAGAAAGACATAAAACGTGCAAAACAGTTGACGTTTATGCTAGACAGAGCGTATTCAAAGGAAATACGCATCCAAGACGACAGAAGTCTTGGGAGAACATTAGTCAGATGTAGCGATAATCCTGATCATTTAGATAATATCGTGGAGAAGCTATTTCTGGAATTGGAGAAGATGGATTGCAGACGTTATACACTACAGAAAAGTGATAACATATTTGATATAGTATCCCATGCGGACATGAAAAGGAAAGTGAATAAGAAATGCCCAAGTGATATAACAATCCTCTTGTATGAGGAACCAACGAGGATAGAGGACGACGACGAGAAGTTGAGATTGATAAGTTTATACCATGATACACCATGTGGAGGACATTTTGGGGTAAGAAAGACTTTAATGAGATTAAGACAGAAATACTTATGGAAGGGTATGTCCAAGATGATAAAGGCATACGTTTCACGATGTGATCTTTGCCAAAGGAATAAACAAGTGCGACATACGAAGGAACCACTATGCATAACTGACACACCAACGGAGGGTTTCGGCACAGTTGTGATTGATACAGTGGGTCCACTGCGTCCCTCAATGAATAACAGATATATATTGACAATGCAATGTGAGTTGACAAAGTATGTTATTGCAGCGCCTATGGAGACGAAAGAGGCGAAAACTATAGCGAGGACACTCGTGGAGAATTTGATTTTGAGATACGGAATATTTAGGATATTGAAGTCTGATAGAGGAACTGAGTTCACAAATGAGTTGATGAAGGAGATATGTAACCTATTGGGAGTAACCCAGAGATTCTCAACGCCATATCACCATGAGACAGTAGGCACCGTTGAGAGGAATCATCGTGTTTTGAATGAATATTTCTTGTCATTCGTGAGTGATGGCGATTGGGCAGAGTGGGTACCATATTACGCGTTTGCGTATAATATAACACCTCATGTTGACACAGGATACTCTCCATTTGAACTAATTTTTGGGAAACTTCCAAGTATGCCAGGCGAAGAGATACAGAAACACACTAATAAGATCTACGATTTAGATAATTATGCCAACGAATTAAGAATAAGATTGAGGTATTCCTTGAGTAATGCAAGGAAAATCATAGAAAGGACAAAGGGAAGAAGAAGTACACAGTCGTACAGCAAATCCAATAGAATAGATATAGATGTGAACGATTTAGTGCTAGTTAAATCAGAGAATAGAAGAAAACATGAACCTCCATATCATGGGCCATACAAGGTTGTCCATGTCAATGACACAAACGTAACAGTAATCATTTACTGTTACGTTTGTGTTACTAGGTCAGAAAGACCTAGTAATAATTTTCGTTGTGCATCTAGCCATACGGCAGAATCCAATATAGAGAAAGAAACATGGATTCCTGTTAGTATTAGAAAATCCAAAAAGAAAAAAGTGCGACCTAAACCATCAGTGAAGGTTACAGGGGAGGCTATAACTATTAAAGCGCCGAATTTATCATATGCAGTAGTGGGAGTAAACATACGCAACATACGCAGAACCAGGGATGGCGACTTCCTTGTTCAAATGGAGAAAGGATCTGGCCAAGCTGAGAAGCTTGAGAATGCCATAAAGCAGTCCCTAGGAGAAAAAGTTCAAGTCAAGACACTTGAAGACAATGTCACTTTAGAGTTAAAGGACATGGAGGAAACTACGGTAGCAAAAGATATAGTGCAAGGCCTAATGCGCGTAAAAAATGGAAGATCCTCTGCAATCTAAAGTTAAAAAGATTCGATCGGCCTATGAGGGAACAAAACGAGCTCTGGTAGAAATCCCGTCTCACCTAGCCATAACCATTCTTAAGGAGACCAGAGTACGAATTGGTTGGGTAATGTGCAAGGTTGGGAAGAAAAAGGCACCCATGCGATGTTTCAGATGTCTGGACAACGGTCATATGGCCCGAGTATGTCAAGGCAAAGACCGTAGCAAAGCATGCATGAAATGTGGTATTGATGGGCGTTAAGCAAAGGACTGTAAAAATGAAGCAAGGTGTGGCATATGCTTAGAGGCCGGTAGCCCGAACGTTAAGCACTTCATTGGAATTCAAAAGTGTGCAATGGCCAACAATGAACATTAAACTACTACAAATAAACCTAGGTAGGGGCAGAGAGGCACAGGACCTTATGAAAAACACTGCAGCGCATATGAGTAGTGGCATCCTGTTGATAAGCGAACAATATCGTAAGTTGAACAGCAAAGCGTGGTATCAAGATGCTCTTGGAAAAGTATTGTATGGTACTGGAAACATAGTATTGGATAGAATAGAAGAACAGCATGAAAATTTTGTGGTTATTTATGTGAGTGAGTGTTAATAGGAGGAGATTTAAACGGCAAATCACCAGAATGGGGATCGCATGTATTGGAGAGAAGAGGTGCATCAATTCGTGAAATGATTGCATCTTTAGGTCTGTCAGCTTTAAACCGACGAACATCACCAACTTTCAGAAGAGCTAATAGTGGAACTATAATAGATATCACCATAGCGACTCCAACAATCACGAGAACGGTGGATTACTGGGAAGTACTCGAAGATGAGACACTCAGTGACCATCAGTACATATCGATGAAAATAAGTGTATCCACAGGAACAATGCGAAATATTAAAACACGTGCACGATGGAATACACACAAGCTAAATGTGGAGGTATGCCGAAGTAAAATAGAACAGATAAGAGACCGATCATTTGACCAGTATTTTGAACAAAGTATGCAAATCAAGTATGTCACGGGGATAAATGACGCAAAATGGGTGCAGGAGATAGTACGTTCACTTTTTCCAAAAAATTATAGTCCACGGAGAAGTTTCCCCGATCTGACACCAGAGTTAACATATATAACAGACGACGAAATCGCCCAAAATTCAGAAAGCTTAAGCGTAACAAAGCGCCAGAATCAGACGGAATCCCTAATGAAATCACTATTTTGGTGGCGGAACAATAGGTTCTGCGCAATAGTGATACTGGATGTAAAAAACGCTTTTAATACGGCTAACTGGGACGTAATAAGGCAAACAATAAGAGAACACAACCTTCCAAGTTACTTGATTAATATAATCGACGATTACCTAAATGAAATAATCCTACAATTTCAAACCGAAGATGGCCTACGGTAGTATCTAGTAGCAGCTGGCGTTCCACAAGGATCAATTCTAGGTCCAACAGAGGGATGTACACTTGTGGCATATGCGGATGATATGGCGCTGGTTTTTGACCAAACCTCGGTGGCAGTGGCAGATATAGTCACCAATGATAGCCAGGAAAGAATAAGCAGTTGGCTTATGGCGAAGCAGATAATGCTCGCGGCACCCAAGACAGAGGCAATTATTATTACAAGTAGAAGGTCCTTCATATATCCCATACTCGAAGTCGACGGTTACGAAATAGCCCTCGGTCGACATCTGCGATATTTAGGTGCGGAAATAGACAACGATTGGCTTTGGACCAACATGTAAAGAGCTACTAGGCTAGTACGTATCATGCCGAATATGCGAGGTCCTGGGCAACCTGCTCGAAAAATAATATCTGCAGTTGCCTATTCACAGATGCTGTATGGAACTCCCGCATTATATAATAGGCATGTTTTCGTTACAAGCTTGCACTTTTAGTTTAGCACTTTGTAACGAAAACAACTGACTTCCACTAACTGGCACATAAGCAATAAGTGGCGGATTTTCACTATCTGGTAGCAATGGTGAAATGAGTTGCGAAGAAAGAACAGTGCGAAACAGACAAAAAGTTCGTGAAAAGTATTTATAAAACATATATTTACTATTCTATGTTCAATTGTTTACACTCTTTCACAATAATTGATAAAATCTCTCCAAAAATGGGTTGCCATATTGCTAAATATAGGGTGCCTAATCTGGCAACATCATACTCGATTAAGACTTGAACGCAAGCACCAAACTTCATCGGGAACTAATAGTGCTTAAAAGTGCTTATCTCCCCATACAAATTAAGCACTTATGGTGTAACGAAAACACGCCTAATGTTATTACAAAGGATGCTGTGCTAATTAGGAGATTGGAAGGAGTGCAAAGAATATGTACCATGAGAGTAATATCGGCCTACAGCACGATATCTATACTGCAGCGTCAGTGCGTAGTAGCATGCCTCCATTACAGCTCTTATTTGGCAAAAGAGGTGAAATATATCAAACATGGCAAACTCAAGAAATGCAGACAGAGTTTCAAAAACCAGTATAAAAAAACAATATCGCCAACACTTGTACATGAAGTGGCACGTAGCATGGGACCAAGACGCAAAGGGTAGAGGGACTCACACACTAATATATAGTATAGATAAGTGGATAGAAAGAAAACACGGTCAAATGAACTCCTACTTGACTCAAGCTTTCAGTGGACTCGGAAATTTTGCTAAGTAACTTCACAGGTTCAAAATAAGAGAAAATAGTACTTGTCTGATGTGCGGAAATGAGGAGGACGATGCAGAAAACACCATATTCAATTGTGAATATTGGTTATCTTTAAGAAGAACAATAACTAGTGGCCTCGGAGTGACACTAACTCCCACCCCGAAGTAATGCGAAAGCGGTTTAGTGCACTATCACTACGTCCATAAAAAAATTCAATTCAATTTATAGCTTTCATAATATATAAATTTTGCTTATGATTAAAGGAGATAAAATTCAAAGAGTATCTATCTTGACAACCACAAGATCGACATTTGCGATCTGGTGGAGCCGCTCAGTGGAGTATAATCATGGGAGATTAAAAATTAAAGTTTAATCTGGAGTGTAGTGTATGTACGGACACATACACTGAGTACCCATATTTCAATTGTTTGGAGTAGCACCACTCACATTTACGACGGACACGGACACATACACTGAGTATGCATATTTCGAGAAGCACCACTCACATTTACGACGAAAGCAAGAAGTAGAGCAACGAATGGTATAAGTAGAGCAGTCCTGTACATTGACTTGGCTCGCGTCCATTGATGTAATATGATCACAAATCCACACCAAGTGTTTTGACTCTGCCTAGCGCCCACTGGTGATGAGTAGCAATATATGTAGAACAATGACTTTTGGTTGGTGACGAATAGCGACAAATGTGGAACGATAGAACAATGACATTTGGTCGTTCCCAATTTCAAAACGTAATTTGAATCCTCCCGTTTGTAACTGAAATGAACTGTAACGGAAAGTGAGTGTTAACAGAGGAGTGCTGAAGAAAGAGTTGAAGGGAACTCTTGTGAGTCGAACACCAGTAAAATCAAACACTCTCCCCCTGCCTACAGAGTAATGTTAGAATAACATTTAGAATAACATTTCTTTACATGTAATCTAGAATTAGAAGTCTTTGTTTGTAAAATTATGTTAAGTAAATGTAAAATTATGTTTAGTATATAAGCCATCAGATTTTATCAATAAAGCATCAATTGAAAAACTGAACTCGCTTGTATTACATGGCGATCCTGCCAAATTCCGCTTTGGTGTGGAAATAATTTGCTTAAGTGCAAACTGCTGCAGGACTAGTTTCCTTTTTCTTTGATCCTGTGAAAAAGAAAAAAAAAACCCGCTTTGGTGTGGAATAAGTTGCCTGATTGCACCAGGAGAAGCACACGGGCAATGAACGAGGGTCCAAAAAAATTGACAATCGAGGAGTATCTCAAAAGGAATCAGAGAAGGAAAGACAAACCGGCTGCCGAGGTCCCGGTAGTAAAGAAACCTAAAAGGAGAGGAGGCAAATACCAGAAGCTGAAAAGGGAACTTGCCATCATAAAACGATTGATCGACGGGATCACGTCTGAGACGCCGTACGGGAGATCCTGCGAGCTCTGGGAGTATAGAAGTAATGTGGAGTTCCTAATGAGGCAGGACCGAGAAAGGCGGAAGAATATCAGGTAGATTACATACAAACAGTGCGCTCATTTGTTGCACGTTTAGGAGCCAATAAGCGTTCACCGCTCGTGGCAAAATATAATTATAGAATATAGAAGTTGAAATGGTTAATCGGTACAAGGAATGTTTGTGCAGACACCGAAAATTTATACTTTTTTTTTAGTTGTAAGCCTTATTGTAGTTACAATTTTTAAAATTACTGTTTCGGTATATACCAGCTATATAGATAGACAAGCGGAGAATGTCAGAAAATTTACATTAGAAAATCTATTCGATTTTAACATTATGGAAAAAATCATTACTTTCAGGAGAATGTTCAATAAAAACAGAAAATAAAAGAAAATTGTGAAATTAAAATCAATACTTGTAAGGTTACGTTATGTGTCATGGAAGAGATAGAGGAGACGCAGATGGAAGCAATAATTGAGTCATTGAACAAACTATTGTCTAATGCTAGAAAATCAATAGGACGCCCCTACTCGGATGGTACTATAGAGGAGAAAAAGAAATTGCTTAGAGAATTAGAGGATAAAATCAGGAAATTGCTTCCAAGTGAGGAAGAACTTAAATTATTCACAGGTTTGAAGGAGGGACTTTTTGGGGTTTTGGAACAACATAAGACAGGACGTCCTTTGGAAGGAGACTCAGGGAAAAAGACTGTGCAGGAGCAAATCATGGGGAATTTAGATCTGAACGACATATCCGTAATCACAAAACTTGTTCCCGAATTCACCGGGAGGAAGGATGAGATAAATGGATTCACCGCGAAACTTAGAACGGTTTCTCTAACGATCCCAGCTGAGAAGAAGGTGGCATTTTTGGAGTTTATTGTTAATACTAGGCTCGATGGGAAGGTACAGAATAGGGTGAACCAACTTGGGGTACCGAAGGATGTTGATGATTTGATTACAAAGCTGAAGGACGCATACAAACCTCAGAGGACATCAAACACTATTCTGGGTGAGCTGACTAAAATTGTGCAGAGGAACAATAACTTACAGGGTTTTGCGACGAAAATTGAGGAGTTGGTTAGCGAACTTAATGCGGTTCAGATCTCTGAGGAGGGTGAGGAATGCAGGGAATATATTGTTAGGACGAATAACAAACTTGCATTCAACTCATTTGTGAACGGACTGACAGATCCCCAAGTCATCTCGACGATAGACGCCAGCCGGGTGGATACATTCCCAGAGGCTCTGCGGGTGGCGGAAAGGGCTTTCACAAGACTTCAGAATAAGCAGGTATTTGTACAGACAAGTCGAAATGTTGGGAATAACAACGGTGCATGTGGTAATTGTGGATTCACACATGGCAATAGATGTCCAGCTATGGGCAAAGAATGCAGAAAGTGTGGCAAACCCAATCATTTTGCCAGGATGTGTAGGGCAGGAAACGTAAACAATGGCAATAGGAATCAAGGGTATACAGGAAATAGTGGCAACACGAGGTACAATAGGGATATTGTGAGAAATATTAATCAGATCAGCAACCAGGGAAACTCGCAGGTACCGGAGTTCGAGGACCAGGGAACTCCGGGGGACGGACAATAGAGGAAAGACAAATTTTTAGTATTTCATCAAGCCTTAAGAATTACGTAGTTTTGGATGTAATGAAAACAGGAGAACTGTTGACTTTTATGATAGATACAGGGGCTGATGTATCATTGTGTAAAAAGGGCGTTATGAGGAATTATGTTGAGGATTCGGAAGACTTTTGTAATTTGACAGGGATATCGAAGGGTGTGATAAAATCGTTAGGATCTACAGATATTGAGATAAGGGTCGAAAATGAAGTAATTATACAAAAAATACAATTGGTAGACGATGATTTTCCGATCGCTACAGATGGAATTCTTGGTAGAGATTTTTTTTCGGAATATGGATGCATTATAGACTATGACAATTTCGCGCTATCATTCACGTTGAATGACGAGGAGGTCATACTTCCGATACGTGATGGTTCATTTGGAGTGAATGTGATCAAAATTCAGGCAAGAAGTGAAGTAGTTATTCCTTTCAATATTACACTGGAGGAAGATAGTGTTGTTCTTAACAGAGAGATAATGAAGGGTGTATATTTGGCGAACGCAATACTACCGAATCAAGGGAATAAGCACTTGAGACTACTGAACGTTACGGACCGCCCTGTCCTGTTGGGAAATTTTAGGGTAAGGACACAGCCATTAAAGAATTATGATATTTGTTTATTTAGCAGGGAATCAAACGAGTCGGATAGGAAAGCTCGTTTGGAGGAATTGTTAGAAAAATTTAATTTAGACAATTTAGCTGATAAAGATAGGGAGGATCTGTGCAGAATCCTAAGCAAATATCAGTCAGTATTTCATTTAGATCATGAACCACTCTCCGCGAATAATTTCTACAGACAGAACATACATCTACATGACCACAATCCAGTATATGTTAAGAACTACCGTTTACCACATTCTATTGCGGCAGAGATAAACAGACAGGTCCAGGATTTGTTGGAGGAAAATATAGTTGAACCCTCTGTCAGCCCTTACAATGCACCACTATTGTTAGTACCAAAGAAAGGCCACGACGATATCAAGAAGTGGAGATTGGTAGTTGACTTCAGGAGATTGAACGACAGGATAATAAATGATAAATTTCCTCTGACAAGATTGGATGATATCTTGGACAAATTGGGGAAGGCCAAGTATTTCTCGACGCTGGACATGACAAGTTCGTTCCATCAAATTGAACTTGATGAGGAGTCACGACCATATACGGCCTTTTCAACGTCAAATGGGCATTATCAATACACAAGATTACCATTCGGGTTGAAGATATCATCTAATAGTTTTCAACGTATGCTGACTATAGCACTGTCTGGTTTGGAATCCGAGGCGTTTCTTTATGTGGACGACATAATAGTTTTTGGTAGTAGTTTGAGACAACATAACACTAACCTAATTGGGGTACTTGACCGTTTAAAACATTACAACTTGAAGCTAAACGCAAGTAAATGCTGCTTCTTAAGACCGGAAGTTGTATATTTGGGACATTTGATAACAGCCGAGGGTGTAAAACCCGATCCCGATAAATTCAGGACCATAACAGAATATCCAGTTCCCAGGAACTCAGATGATGTCAGAAGGTTTGTTGCATTTTGCAATTATTACAGAAGATTTATTGAAAATTTTGCTGACATTGCTGGAAGTTTGAACAGATTGGTAAGAAAGGGTCAGAATTTTGAATGGTCACACGAATGTCAGACATCATTTGAGACACTCAAACATAAGTTAATGAATCCACCAATTTTGCAATATCCTGATTTTGAGAAGCCATTTATTCTAACAACGGATGCATCGAACATTGGGTTAGGTGCTATACTGTCTCAAGGAGAGATTGGAGAGGATAAACCAATATCATATGCAAGTCGTTCACTGAATAAACATGAGCGTAATAAATCTGTAATTGAGAAGGAACTATTGGGTATTCATTTTGGCATACAGTTTTTTAGACCTTATTTATATGGCAGAAGATTCATCGTGGTGACTGACCATAGACCATTGGTAGCTCTATTTACACACAAGAATCCAACTTCGAGATTAACAAGGATTAGGCTGGAACTGGCAGATTATGATTTCGAGATAATATATAAGAAAGGTAGGGATAATGTGAATGCGGATGCACTCTCTAGAATAGACTCTGAAACATTGAAGGAAATGATTCCGACGGACACAGATGAATCTGTTAAGAAGACACTGGTGGTAACAAGAGGTATGAACAGGAAGAAAATGGGCAAAGATCTAAATACAGAAGATATAAGGACATCACCCACTGGGTTGAGTGAACTCAGGATATGGGAATGTACCTCGAAGAAAGACATAAAACGTGCAAAACAGTTGACGTTTATGCTAGACAGAGCGTATTCAAAGGAAATACGCATCCAAGACGACAGAAGTCTTGGGAGAACATTAGTCAGATGTAGCGATAATCCTGATCATTTAGATAATATCGTGGAGAAGCTATTTCTGGAATTGGAGAAGATGGATTGCAGACGTTATACACTACAGAAAAGTGATAACATATTTGATATAGTATCCCATGCGGACATGAAAAGGAAAGTGAATAAGAAATGCCCAAGTGATATAACAATCCTCTTGTATGAGGAACCAACGAGGATAGAGGACGACGACGAGAAGTTGAGATTGATAAGTTTATACCATGATACACCATGTGGAGGACATTTTGGGGTAAGAAAGACTTTAATGAGATTAAGACAGAAATACTTATGGAAGGGTATGTCCAAGATGATAAAGGCATACGTTTCACGATGTGATCTTTGCCAAAGGAATAAACAAGTGCGACATACGAAGGAACCACTATGCATAACTGACACACCAACGGAGGGTTTCGGCACAGTTGTGATTGATACAGTGGGTCCACTGCGTCCCTCAATGAATAACAGATATATATTGACAATGCAATGTGAGTTGACAAAGTATGTTATTGCAGCGCCTATGGAGACGAAAGAGGCGAAAACTATAGCGAGGACACTCGTGGAGAATTTGATTTTGAGATACGGAATATTTAGGATATTGAAGTCTGATAGAGGAACTGAGTTCACAAATGAGTTGATGAAGGAGATATGTAACCTATTGGGAGTAACCCAGAGATTCTCAACGCCATATCACCATGAGACAGTAGGCACCGTTGAGAGGAATCATCGTGTTTTGAATGAATATTTCTTGTCATTCGTGAGTGATGGCGATTGGGCAGAGTGGGTACCATATTACGCGTTTGCGTATAATATAACACCTCATGTTGACACAGGATACTCTCCATTTGAACTAATTTTTGGGAAACTTCCAAGTATGCCAGGCGAAGAGATACAGAAACACACTAATAAGATCTACGATTTAGATAATTATGCCAACGAATTAAGAATAAGATTGAGGTATTCCTTGAGTAATGCAAGGAAAATCATAGAAAGGACAAAGGGAAGAAGAAGTACACAGTCGTACAGCAAATCCAATAGAATAGATATAGATGTGAACGATTTAGTGCTAGTTAAATCAGAGAATAGAAGAAAACATGAACCTCCATATCATGGGCCATACAAGGTTGTCCATGTCAATGACACAAACGTAACAGTAATCATAAATTCTAAAGAAAAAATTCTTCATAAAAATTTATTAAAGAAATACAAATCACTTTAAAGAAATATCGTACATCAAAAATGTATTTTGTAAACAAAGAAATTTTATGAATAAAAAAAAGAGAAACACTTAAAACAGAACAATAATAGTAAAACACTAATTGTAAAATAGAGTATAAGGTTACACACATAAGCTCATAACAATTTGTTAAAGAAATACAAATCACTTTAAAGGAATATCGTATATCAGAATTGAATTTTGTCAAGAAAGAAATTTTAGGTCAAAAAAAAAAAAAAAGAGAGAAACACTTGACCAGAACAATAATTGTAAACACTAATTGTAAAATAGAGTATAAGGTTACACACATAAGTAATTATGAAAATCATACAACACAAAAAGTTGCATGATTTTCTTAAGGGCGGAGGTGTAGTGTATGTACGGACACATACACTGAGTATCCATATTTCAATTGTTTGGAGTAGCACCACTCACATTTACGACGGACACGGACACATACACTGAGTATGCATATTTCGAGAAGCACCACTCACATTTACGACGAAAGCAAGAAGTAGAGCAACGAATGGTATAAGTAGAGCAGATCCCGTACATTGACTTGGCTCGCGTCCATTGATGTAATATGATCACAAATCCACACCAAGTGTTTTGACTCTGCCTAGCGCCCACTGGTGATGAGTAGCAATATATGTAGAACAATGACTTTTGGTTGGTGACGAATAGCGACAAATGTGGAACGATAGAACAATGACATTTGGTCGTTCCCAATTTCAAAACGTAATTTGAATCCTCCCGTTTGTAACTGAAATGAACTGTAACGGACAGTGAGTGTTAACAGAGGAGTGCTGAAGAAAGAGTTGAAGGGAACTCTTGTGAGTCGAACACCAGTAAAATCAAACACTCTCCCCCTGCCTACAGAGTAATGTTAGAATAACATTTAGAATAACATTTCTTTACATGTAATCTAGAATTAGAAGTCTTTGTTTGTAAAATTATGTTAAGTAAATGTAAAATTATGTTTAGTATATAAGCCATCAGATTTTATCAATAAAGCATCAATTGAAAAACTGAACTCGCTTGTATTACAGGAGCCATTTTAAATGACAATTTGCACTATTTGTCCAAACAGGGGCTGCATAAAATATCACTGCGTGAAATATTAATTTAAATACAGGCAATTCCCGGTATAACGAACGATGTATTGTCAGACCAATTCGTTATATCGCGAAGCTTTTTTAGTGTGTTTCGTTGTATTTTAAACATAACATTTAATTAATTTTACGATTATACAAATTGTTTAGCTTTAACATACAAAATGGCATAGATTTGTGAAGTTGTGTTCCATTTTACATATAATGTTTAAAAACCCCCTTCATGTAGCTTCCTTTGTAATTCTATGGCTTTAATTTTAGTGCTTTTCCATTTACTGGAACACTCGGAACCACTCGTAGTTTCTTTTCCATCTGTGAATTACCTTTTTTAAGAATTCGACGATTTTTTATACATTGTTATTTTCTTATAAATTAGAGAACATTTAATTTCGCATTTCTTTAATGTGCGTATTGATGCTTTTGGAATCCAATTTTTCTTCGAAATCACTGAAATCAAACATTCTTCTAAAATTTAAATTTTTTGACTTAAGGAAATTCTGTTTCTTCTGTCCATTCTAATTAATGATACTCTTTCGGCTATGTTAAAAGTAAAATTATAAATTTCGCTATCGGTGTGTATGTAGGTATGAGTCAAAAATGAGCACGTAATAAAAACTAACGGTTCTGCAACGACTCTAGAGTGTTTTTCCTTCTTCTTACATTCTTTTATTTTAGTTTTGTCTTTAATTTTAATATTTTTTTCCCAATCGTTCTTTATATTGAGTACAAATAATTGAAGTCGTTTGTAATATAAGGTACTCAATGTAAACATTTTGATCGTGCATTATATCGGGTTTTCGTTAAACCGAGTATTCGTTATACCACGAGTTGCCAGTATTAACATTTTATTTTCGATGTTTAAAGCAGATGATCTATTAATGAAGGGATATAGTGTTCTAATCAGGATATTTCATTTATTAACAATGTATGATACATGATCCTTATATATTAGTTTGGAATCTAGAGTTATACCCAAATATTTTAAATTTTTTCCCACTTTATGTCTACATTGATAACTTTTATGTTGCTTTGAGGAATAAAACATTCTTTCCGTTTCCTGGTGAAATAGATGGCTTGAGTTTTTTTCACAGTTTATATCGATTTTCCATTTAGTGAAATATTCGAATAATTTCTGAGTGCCACTTGCATGTTGGAAACAATTTCGGATGATAATTTACCTGAACATAAGATTGCTGTGTCGTCAGCAAATATGGACATATTACTGTTTTCAATATTCGGAATATCTGATGTGTATATATTATACAACACTGGTGATAGTCAAGATCCCTGTGGGCAGCCCGCATTTTGGTTAAATAATCCTGAATGAATAGATCCGATGTGAACCCTAAATGACCTGAATTGTAAGAAGTTTCGTATAAATTTAATATATGGAGGAAAATTTAATTTTATTTATTTAAAAATCAATCCCTCGTGCCATACAGAGTCCAATAAAACCATGCCGGTGGACTTTTGTTGCTCAAAATTTGACTTGACAATAGTTCTTATTCTAACTAAGGGATGAATGGTGTTATGTTCCCTGCGAAACCCAAACTGTTGAGGAGGCAAAATGTTATTTTCGTCTACGAAGTCTGTAATTTTTTCCTTTATAACTTTCTCTAGCACCTTGCTTATGGAAGACAATGAGCTAATGGGACGGAATGAAGATGAGGAATATGAGGGTTTGTTGGGTTTTTTAATTGCAATGATTTTCGCTTCTTTAAAAAAGTCAGGGAAATAACCTAACTTAAGACAGCTATTTATAAAGATGGTCAAAAATTATTCGATTAAAAGATTGTTCAAGCTCGAGGTCTGGTTTGTTTTTAAATTTTAGTTTTTATTTATTTCCAATATTTCGGAATTATCTTTTGAATTCCGTCATCTGGGATCATGTTCTACAGTAAATAATACACAATAACTTAAATTAATAAAATAATATCACTAAATATTAAGTGAAAATAACTATATATTGATTTACTAATACCAGGAGAACATAAATAATTGAACTATATTTCTACAACGGCCAACTTACGTGTAAAAGTAAAACACAACAACAAACAATACTTAAGAACTACTGTAGTGTGACTTCTACCGTCGGATGTAAATATTGCACTGGTTGTTATTCTAATATTGCACGATGATCGATGGCCTCTCGTTGTCTTGTTCGTCTTATAAGATGTTTGTATATGTGTGCTATGTTCTCTGTATCGGTTTTGTAGTTAACTCTTTTTCTTGTTGGTACGTTGTTAATATGCAGCATTTCGAGAGTAAATCGTTTGTTATAGTTGATCTCTCTCTCTCTGAAGTACACGAACGTTGTCAAAGTCTGGTTGTTGTTTACTACTGGCACAGTGTGTAACTAACGAACGTTGTCAAAGACTGGTTGGTGTTTACTACTGGCACAGTGTGTGACTAATGCAGTTTTTTGTTGAGTGTTGCGATTTTTTATATCAGATTTGTGTCCGGATATTCTTGTTTTGAGTTTATTTTTTGTTGTGCCAACATAGACGTTATGGCATGGTTCTGTGTTGTTACCTCCACATGGTATTTCGTATACAACGTTTGGAGTTTCTGTGATCGGTATCTTACTCTTTGTGTTGTTGAATAGTTGTTTTATTGTGTTCTGGGTTTTATGGGCAATATTATAATTATTTTTGTCAAATATGTCTGATTTTACAATTCTCTCCGATATATTTTCCACGTATATTAGGAATTTGAAATTTTTCGGATCTTTATTATTGGATTTTTCTCTTTCTTTGTGTTTATAATTAGATATTAAGTTATCGGTTAAGTTTTCTGGGAAATTGTTGTCTAGTAAGATATTTTTAATTTTGAGTTTATTCTTTTTGTGAAATTCTTTGTCGCTAATGGAAAGGACCCGGTTTATTAAGTTTTTGGCAGTGTTAATTATTATTCTTTTTGGATGTTTGGGATGCTCGGGAAAAGCGAAACAACATCAAATGAAACTAGTTTTTTATCATTTGTGATAGTCAAGTCTTTTACCTTATTTCTAAATTGCACTGAATCCCTCACGTTGTATTTTGAGTTTTGGTTATGTTTTTTTAAAATATTTACTAAGTATTTGCACATATTCATTGACGGAGAATTAATCGACGAACAGATTGGTCTCAAAGGGTATCCTTCCTTGTATATTTTTGGTAGGTCGTACAATCTTGGAGCTGTAGCCACGTCTGTTTTGAGTTTTCTCTTTTCTGATATTGCTAATTCATTGTTTTTCTTTTGCAAAATTTGTGTATGGTCCTTATTTATCCTTTGGTATGTCACGATATCTCCAACTATGTTAAGCATTCTTTCCTTGTAATCCTGTTTATCCATAGCTACTGTTGTGTTTCCTTTGTCTGCGTTCAGTATTAGAATATATTTATTTCTCTTTAAAAAAGTTCTTTTCTGTTCCACTATTCTTCCTATAAATTTGTCTCGTCCACTTTCCCTTACTTTGTTGATGTGGTTTTCGACAGTTGTTGTAAAAAAACATTAATAGAAAAAGAGTTAAACAAAAAAATTTCGGAAGAAGAAAGCAGAGATCTTTGGGTTAACGAAAACGCTATAACAAGCAATATCAAAGAGAAAATAAAGGAAAAACACACAATTAAATAATAGAGAAACAACGAAAGGGATTTTATATTAAGTTCAACGAAAAATGGTTCGTCAACAAGACAAGCACTGATTTTCCAGACGACGTAAAATGTCTCTTATCTCTGGGACAAAAACATGGGCTACCAACGTCAAGGGAAAAATCCCCCCTGTTTAAATATATTGCATTCACAATCTGGCAACATAGTTGCGTACAGAAGTGTTTATAGTGGCTCTCACAATAATTCGATTAAAAAATTATTTTCTTTGGGATTAACCCTTCTAAAGCATATAAAGCGAGTTGGACGCTATTAACAAGTGATTTGGTTATAATTCTGTGTTAAAGTTTATTGCTAAAGTGTAACTTTTTGCAAGAAAAATAATCAAGTTAAAAATCATAGTGCTTGCTGTGTTGGTTGTTCATAAATAAACAAAGGAAATTTACAAAAACAAATATTCGTACATGTCTCTCACTCCCTCCGTTGAGAGGCGGTTAAGTCTTAATGGGAGAAATGCGTACATTCTGCGACAAATACAGAAAGTAAAGCAACAGCAACGCCTAGAAGAGATGACAGCCTCTTTTTGACCGCCAAAACCCCCAAACAATGCGCGCTCTTTCTCACCGCAGTTGTCAAGTAGTGAAACAAATCAAACAGAAATGCTAACAAATAGAATGCAAATCCAAATTAACGTAATGCCTAAAAGTATGCTTTCAAGTTCAGTAGCTAATCCGAATGGAAATAGTGTTGCCACAGCAACAGGAACAATCCCCAAAGGTACAAATCCAAACAGTACAACGGGCAAAGATGATAAAATACAAACTGGTATAGATAGATATATTTTAGTGACAAAACGAAAGGAAAGTGCAAGGTCTCCTCATAAGGAACCACATCCCAAAGTTTCCAAAGGAATGAATGCGGTAAGTTCGAACCGATTTGACCTCCTCAGCTCTGAGGATAATAATGAAGAAACAAATGAAACTGTAAGAGAACCCAAACCACCTCCGCTTTTCTTGCGGGAACAAACAACTAACGCGTTGGTAAATAAGCTGTCCCAGCTACTAGCAAAGAAAACTTCTATGTTGCTTCACTTCGCAGAGGCAATGTATACGAAACAAAAATTTAGACATACACCGAAGTGTCTTATAGAAAGGTGGTTGGGTTGCTCGATCTCGAGAAAAAGAATTACTACACTTACCAGCTTAAGAGTTCAAAAGGTCTTGTGGTAGTAATTAAGGATATTGATAGTACAGTTTCAACGGCTGAAATAATCGATGAACTTGCTAAAGAGGGTTACGAAGTTAAATCCATAATAAACATTATAAATAAAAAGAAAATTCCTCAGCCCATGTTTAAGGTTGAACTAACATTTGATTCTTCAAGAATAAAGAAAAAAGGCGCACCTCATCCTATTTACGACCTAAGATATTTGTGCAATTCGAGTTGAGAAACCTTTAAAACGAGCCGATCCTCCCCAATGTACAAATTGCCAAGAATTTAGCACACCAAGGCATACTGTAAATTACCGGCCATTTGTGTCAGATGTGGCGATGTGCACAAGTCCGTCGACTGTCCCCATCCTAGAACAGATACCGGCGTAAAAAAAATGTAGTAACTGCGGTGAGAACCGCACTACAGGGGTTGCCCTGTCTATAAGCACATGAAAAAATCAAACAGTGTTAATAAAACTCCAATATATGCAAGCTATATTCCATCGCCTTTCCCAGGCTTAAGAACCGTATCTCCTACGGAAAATGCTTGTTCTAGCGACCCAAACGTAAACCGAATCCCAAAGAATACAATTCATCCAAACATGTCATACGCCCGTATGACAAGAAATGGTAATTCGTTACCCCCTCAATTTCCCCTCGAAAACTCAATAGAAACTATGAATTCATTCATGTTGAATATGCAAAGCACGATGCAAGAAATGATGAGAAATCAAAGTATGCTTATGCAACTCGTGTTAGATCAAAAATAAATCCAATGAGAATTTGTTATTGGAATGCAAACGGCCTGAGCCAACACAGAAATGAGGTAGAAAATTTTCTCCGAAACCACTGTATAGATATTTTATTAGTCTCTGAAACACATTTTTCAACCAGAAATTGTTTAAGGATACGTGGTTATTCCACATACGATACTAAACACCCTAGCGGGAGAGCCTGTGGTAGTACAGTTCTTATTGTCCAAAATAAAATCAAACATTATCCTATGCCCGAATATAGGACTGAGCATATACAAGCAACTTCTATCGCTATCACAGGCACAAATCTGGTGTCCCCCTAGGCACAATATTAACAAAAATCAATTCATGGAGTTCTTCTCCACTCTTGGCACAAAGTTTTAGGTAGCAGGTGACTACAATGCCAAGCACACATTTTGGGGCTCTCGCCTCACTACTCCAAAAGGTAGAAAACTACTTAAAGCCATAACATCTGCTAAACTAGATGTAGCTTCGTGCGGTCATCCAACATATTGGCCCTCAGATCTGAGTAAAACGCCCGACCTTATTGATTTCGCTATAATAAAAAATATAAGGCGTGAACAATTATCTCTATGTCCATCACTTGATCTATCATCGGATCATTCGCCTACCATTTTGACACTGCTTTACAACAATCATGAAAATGGGTGTGACAGTTTGCCCAATAAGTATACCAACTGGCTAAAATATAAAAAAATACTTTAGCTCACACCTATCTGATGGTGTATCGTTACGTACAACGGATGAAATTGAAGCCGCGGTAAACCTATTCACAGACGTTGTAAACAGTGCTGTTAAAGTGGCTACGCGAAAAAGCGCATTCAAAAGAGATAACTCCAATAACCCAACAGGCATCCAAGCGTTAATCAATGAAAAAAGAAGCGTAAGAAGAGAGTGGCAGCAATATCGCTCCCCAGCACTGAGAAAAAAACTAAAAAATTGCCAGAAGAAATTGAAATCAGCGAGGAAAGTGATCTAAAAATATATTTGCAATCTCTGGATCCAACCCAGAAAACAGATTATAGTCTCTGGAAGGCCACAAAAAATATGCGAGGCCCTGTTGCGCATGAATCCCCAATTCGCCTTGAAAATGGGAACTGGGCAAAAAGCACAGAACAGAAAGTAAATGCATTCGCAAACTACCTCGAGTCCGTTTTAAACCCAACGGTCATACATCTGAAATCTATCCGCCCGTGATAGATATAATTCCTCGCCAACACTATCCGCCCGTGATAAACGACACAATTCCTCGCCCAATCTATCCGCCCGTGATAGATGATACAATTTCTCACACAATCTATCCGCCCGGGATAAATGACTCAATTCCTCTCACAATCTATCAGCCCATGATAGATGACATAACTTCTCGCCCAATCTATCCGCCCGTGATAGACGATATAACTCCACGCCCAATCTATCCGCCCGTAATAGATGATTTAATTCGTCGCCCAATCTATCAGCCCGTGATAGATGATATAATTCCTGGCCCAATCAAGCTTAGAATAAAGGATGTTGAAAAATCTGTCAAAGAACTAAAGTTAAAGAAATCGCCCGGAGGAGATGGTATAACAGCGAAAATGATTAAAGAACTTCCCTTTTCAGCCTTGAAAATTGTGTTATTTTTATTCAATGCAATTCTCCGTGTAGGTTACTTCCCACTATCTTGGAATAGGTCTGAAATCGTGATGATACCGAAACCAGGCAAAGATCCAACTCAAGACAAATCCTATCGCCCTATAAGCTTACTATCGATACTTTCAAAAATGTTTGAGTTCATTCTCATGAAGAAATTGGCATTCTAAAAGCCTCTGCAGAATGCGATGCTATCAAAATAACAGTTCGTAACATCCGAGAATGCTATGGCGGTAAAAAGCAGGTACTCGTGAAAGTTCTTGGAAATGTTGCAGTTACTACAATAAAGAAGAACAAAATTAAAGTCTGACTGGTAATATGTCGATTAAGAAGGAAAACACTTCCCATAAGGTGTTTTAGATGCTTAGAGCAAGGCAATCTTGCACGATTCTGTCGTGGAAAAGATCGCAGCCAAACCTGCATGAAATGTGGCCCAAACGGACATAGGGCAAACACATGTAAAAATGAACCAAGATGTAAAATCTGCCTAGAGGCTGGAAGACAAAATATTAGCCACTACTTTGGCAGCAGCAACACATGTGGATATAAAATATATATACTCCAAGTAAATCTAGGCAGACGTCGCTAAGCGAAAGAACTAATTATACAAAATGCTCGCATTACCAGGCAATGATATCTAATTATCGCCAGCATTAGTTTCGGTAAATAAATAACGACTAACAAAATAATGACAAAAATAAGATATTGCTAGTAACCTAAGTTATAAAATCTTATTTGAATTCATAAACTTTTCTTTAAATGATTTACGATTATTTCTTAAATGATTTACGTATATACTTTGTAGTTGGTATTCAGATAAATAATTTAAAGAAAAGTTTATAAATTCAAATTCGATTCTCTAAATTAGATTACTAACATAACTTATTTTTGTCATTATTTAGTTAGTCTTTATTTATTTACCGAAAGTAATTCTAGCGATAATGAGATATCATTATCTGGTAATGCCTGTGGTAACGACATTTACTTACCAACATTTGAATGGGCTATATTTAAGTACTTGATTATTAAGCGATTTGTATATGAATCGCGAGGTAGGCCGGTGGTTATGATGCTAAACTACGAAGCAATGAGGTCGCGAGTTCAATCCCACATGCCGGCAAATGAAATTTTTCGTCATATGCCGACAGCAATCGATAACTACTCTATCCCAATTTTACGCTCTATCCAATGTTACTCTCTTCCCAATTTTACGCTCTTCTATTTTCTCACCAATAGCAATAGCAACTTGGAAATATCCACTGCCACAGAAACACACTCAAAAAATATTACTTATGTCCACGCTTTCTTTTGAATAATTGTAAGTGTGGGGGTAAGTGGTTATTTTTCAGCTTCTTGTATGCTTGGGTGGAATCACTTTCCTCCAATGACATGTACATGTAAAAATAATTCGAAGGGAGGCCAAACTATAACCAGTTACAAGTTTTGAATTAAGCTTACCCGTCAGGTTATTTTGTAATGGGAAATTTTGTTGGGTAGTAAATGAAGAGTATACTAAGAGAAATGAAAAAGCGTGGTACCAATACGTTATGGGAAAATCATTTCTACTGATGTCAATTAACGCAAATGAAGAAGATAATGAAAATTTTGTAGTCCTACACACAGAAGGCATACGTGTATTGTTGCTACTATTCGCCAAATATTTAATTTGCAGAATTCCTAAACAAAATTGGCAAACTAGAGCAACACGTGAAAGCTGGAAATACTCCAGTAATAATAGATGGAGATTTCAATAGCAAATCGGCGGAATGGCTCTCAAGAAAAACAGATAATAGGGGAATCGCGGTCAGTGAAATGATTGCATGCCTTGGTCTGCTTGTTCTTAATAGAGGACAATCCCCAACATTCAGAAGAGGGGACTCCAATTCAATCATTGATTGCATGCCGTGGTCTGATTGTTCTTAACAGAGGACAAACTCCAACTTTCAGAAGAGGGGACTCCAATTCAATCATTGACATAACTTTGGCGTCACCGAGTACAGCAACAAAAAATAGTCAATTGGAAGTACTAGAAGACGAAACCCTATGCGACCTTTAGTACATCCCAATGGACCTACTACACAAAATGGACACAGCGAATCCGACCCGTCGTAGGCGGAACACACTCAGAATCGACACTGACAACTGGGTAAAAATAAAACAAGTGTGTCAACATTTTTTGGAAGGTCAAGATTTTTTTGAAATTTGTTAATAGTCTGGTTGAGAATTTGAAAAAAAAATAAAACAATTTGAACCGTTTAGCAAAATTTTGATTTTTTCGCGAGATATGACCTTTTTAATTTTTCCGAGTGTGTTTAGAAATTTGCAATTTTCTCTGTAAATATTGAACAGATTCGCATGAAATTTTTGCAGTTAGGTCCGAAACACTTCCTAAAATTTAAATATATCATGAACTTTAATTTCTAACTGACCATATGGAAAATATTGCAAAATATTTTTGAATTTTATAGTGATTAAGGTTTATACTCTGAAACAAAGCTTAATGTGGTGTATGTATTAAAGAACCGCGAATTTATACATCCACCGCACAAACAGTCCTGTCAATAACGCATTTTCCAAAATCATTGCATTTAACACAAAAAGTTGAAAAATTGGCTCTTAGTGGATTAAGAAAGCATATTTTAGGAAAAAGATATGAAAGTGACTTTTCTCACGTCTCTTTTGTCGTTGATTTTTTACAGATTGATTCAGAATTGACGGAGATATTGCAAATTATATATCCACAGTTTGGAGGTTCCCGACACTGAGAACTTGATCCGCCGAAAAAAAATTAATGCGTTTTTGGACTCACAACTAATGGATTTAGCTATTGTGTAAATTTGGACAAAATTGGTAAGGTCCTTGAGGTCCTGTAATAATGAACCAAAAATATTTTCAAAAAGTTAGTGTCCGTAAATTTGCTTTACCTTTTTATAAAGCGCGATCTACCAAAATGTTTTTTCTGATTCTGGTGGACGTCAAAATAGGACGCATTCTAAATATAAAATATTTCAAATCACTGCTCCAGAAAGTGAAATTATTCGCATATGCAAAAAATATTTTGCAATATTTTTCATATGGTCAGTTGGTGATTAAAGTTCATGATATATTTAGATTTTAGGAAGTGTTTCGGACCTAACTGCAAAATTTTCAGTCGAATCCGTTCTATATTTCCAGAGAAAATTGCAGTTTTCTAAACACACTCGGAAATATTTAATAGGTCATATCTCGCGAAAAATCAAAATTTTGCTAAACGGTTCAAATTGTTTTATTTTTTTCAAATTCTCAACCAGATTATTAACAAATTTCAAAAAATCTTGACCTTCCAGAAAATGTTGACACACTTGTTTTATTTTTAACCAACTATGAAGAGAAGGTAACGGAGCTAAAGTCCAGAATTCTGTTAAGCGGCACACAGACGTAGATACCTCTGCGGAACATCTCAAAAGCACGCATACTGGTGGAACCATGGAATGGCAGAGCTTAGAAAATAATGTCACAAAGCGAAACGTGTAGCCACACGAAGAAAAGGTGACTTAGAGGCAATGGACCTCTACAGAATAGCAAGAAAGAGACTGAAAGTAGCTATAAAAGAATCTAAGATAAAGTCCTGGTAATTATTATGCGAAGAAGTGAATAAGGATCCATGGCGCCTCCCTTATAAAATAATAATGAAGAAACTTGGAAACCGAACCAAAATTCCGGATATCACGAATCCAAGCTGGGCATATAAAATAGTGAGTACCCTGTACCACACTGTGGTACAGGGTATTATAAGTTTGTTTCACGGCAAATGTTTGTAACACCTGAAAATAACACAGCTAGACCCACCTTAAAGTATACCGATCGACTCAGAATCACTAGCTGAGTCGATTTAACGATGTCTGTCCGTCCGTCCGTCTGTCCATGTAAAGTTGTTCGTCGACTACAGGTCGCAATTTCACTCCGATCGTTCTGAAATTTTGCAGTTTAGAGTATTTCGCGGCTGTTAAGATCGCTATTGAATTTGGTTGAAATCGGTTCAGATTTAGATATAGCTCCCATATATATCTTTCGTCCGATTTGGCCCTTTAGTCCTATAGAAGCTGTATTTTACATCCGATCGTTTTGAAATTTAGAGTGGTAGAGTTTCTTGATCCATGAACCAACATTGCCGAATTTGAAGAAAATCGGTTAAGATTTAGCTATAGCTCCCATATATATGTTTCGTCCGATTTGGCCCTTTAGTCCTATAGAAGCTGTATTTTACATCCGATCGTTTTGAAATTGAGAATGGTAGAGTTTCTTGATCCATGAACCAACATTGCCGAATTTGAAGAAAATCGGTTCAGATTTAGATATAGCTCCCATATATATCTTTCGTCCGAGTTGGTAGTTTAGTCCTATAGAAGCTGTATTTTACATCCGATCGTTTTGAAATTTAGAATGGTAGAGTTTCTTGATCCGTGAACCAACATTGCCGAATTTGAAGAAAATCGGTTAAGATTTAGCTATAGCTCCCATATATATGTTTCGTCCGATTTGGCCCTTTAGTCCTATAGAAGCTGTATTTTACATCCGACCGTTTTGAAATTTAGAATGGTAGAGTTTCTTGATCCATGAACCAACATTGCCGAATTTGAAGAAAATCGGTTCAGATTTAGATATAGCTCCCATATATATCTTTCGTCCGATTTGGTCCTTTAGTCCTATAGAAGCTGTATTTTACATCCGATCGTTTTGAAATTTAGAATGGTAGAGTTTCTTGATCCATGAACCAACATTGCCGAATTTGAAGAAAATCGGTTAAGATTTAGCTATAGCTCCCATATATATGTTTCATCCGATTTGGCTCTTTAGATCCAATCGTTTTTATACCCTACACCACACTGTGGTACAGGGTATTATTTAAGTATAAAATGTCCCAAAAGTAAATTTATGTAAACAATTTATACATGAATTACAAAATTTATATATCAGAGTTATTCAATATTACGAGAGTGGTGTAGGGTATTATATAGTCGGCACCGTCCGACTTTAGCCTTTCCTTACTGGTTTCTTAAATACGTTCAACCAGAGCTTAACAGCCTGTTTCTGTAACTTAACATGTTGCATTCGTTCGCCTGTCAGACGACAAACAGCTGATTTGGGTTTCACTGTACGAAAACGTAATCATTTCAGTGTAAATTTTGGTTTCTCTATCTCTCTTTGCTGTCATCTGGGCGAACACAAATGTCAGATCGAGTCACATTATTTTATTTGTCGACTGATAGGAACAATGACAAAAAAACGGCATTAAAAGGAAAAAATAAGTAGATATTAATATAATTGTGGTAAAAGCAATTAAACAGTAATAAAATTATATACATATGTATACATATTTAAGCATAAAGAAGTCAACATTGGCAGCTCGTTGAGATGGAAAAAATTCATCAGTGCACAATGAGAGAGACGGGAGAGAGAGAGAGAAAAAAATGAGAGTGTTGGATCAGCTCAACTGACCCACCCAGGGTTGATTTTTGGCCACCGCTAGTGTAATGGATACAGAGGTGTATTTTCTAAGGTCGACCATACAAAAATGTGAGCCTTTTTAGACCGGAAGTTATGAAATTATTGATCTGGCAATTACATTTTTTCCAATTGCTAAATTGCTAACGTCATTGACGTAAGGCCAGGCGAACGAACGAACGAACCTTAGAGAAACCAAATTCCTGACGAAAGTGAGTGAAATAAAGAAACAGGCCGTAAAAATTTAATTTTTCCACAGATATGGAAAAAACAATACCTTGTGTTATTACGCAAAGGATACAAGCCACTAGAGAATCCATCATCGTACAGGCATATTTGCCTATTGGACACCTGCGGAAAGTTCTTCTGATAGTTAATAGTCTCTAAGGTGAATTAAATAGAAAGGAAGGTTTCTCACCCACGCAGTTCGGTTTCATAAAAGGCAAATCAACCACACTAAAAAAAGAATACTGAAAATCAAAGAATTTTGTCGTAAAGTTTAAGATTTCGGCAATGATTTCAAGCCAAAGACAATCGCTATAAAAATAAGAATGTTAATTCAAAGACATGAATGGTACTTGTTTTGATGATGCTTTTCATAGAATCAAGAACTTTTGGTAATAAAACTAATTAAGTTTGGTCCTAAAATAAGCACGCTTTGTCGTAAATTTAAGTATGACTCGTGCTTATATGTAGTAAAATATCATAAAATATAAAATATTATCGTATTCAATTTTAAAATGTCTGTCTTTGTTATAGGCATATACTGGTTATTAATTTAAGCCATAAATACAGTTTTTTTTTAAATATCTATGGAAAATTCCTTACATTGTATTTATTCTATTGCCAATCATACTAAACAATCATTTGTTGTACAACCACTGAAATAATTTCAATATTCATAGAAAATATGATTCTTGTATACAAGTTAACACGATAAAATGAAAACACAACACTTCGCATTTCTAAAAATTGGGTTTGTTATATTTTATATAGCTGGATCCGGTCCACTTCGTTGCCCCAGATTGAGATTTCCGATCCCGTCCATTTTTAAACCAATCAAGAATCCTGCCACCAAATACATATACATATATTAACAGCACTCTCGCTAACAAATAGTGCAAGATATCCTAATTTCACGATATGACTTATATGGGCGGGACCACGCCCATTAGTCGGATCCCGCCCATTTTTGAAGCAATCACGTAATGGGGGTAAAAAATATTTGTAGATAAAATATATTTGGAATCGTTTTAAACAATAATTATGTTTGTGTGAAAACACATATTTTATTTGTGAAAGTCAGTTCGCAAATATATTTTGTTCTACCATATTAATATAAGCGTTCCAACCTAATTTCTTGATTTTCAAATAAAATTTATTTGTTCACAAATACATAATACTTAAAAATTTTGTTTCCATATATATTATCTTTCAATTCAAACATCCCCCGTGTAGGTGTATGCTCACTTATTTGATAAATGGCATTAAGCACTGCATTTTTCATATATCCATAACATTTATCTTCAAATGTTGGGCGTTCTAAAATTAAAATAATTAAAATTTGTCTGAAAAGAAATCAAAAAGAATCATTTATATGTCAAAAAATACAAATACATTTGATCATATCACAATAGGAAAACGCGAAAACTATGAGAAATATTTCAATCGTTCATATATAATACTTACGTTAAAATATTTGGTAGAATTTGTCACTCTTCTCCCAAAAGACTCATTCTAAAATTGTTTTACTAAAAAAAAAATAAAAAATATAGTTATATAACATATTACATTGGTCGACACGATTTTTGGGTCTGACTTCTAAGTATACAATTGTGTTATCCCCTCACCTTAGAGAGGAGGGTATATATCATTTGCTTATTTCTAGAAGATCGGTCCAGCCGTTAAGACGCCTATACGGTACAAACAAACACAAATTCTTCTTTATATATATAGATTAGAATTTACAAAAGATTTATAATACATATTACGGATAACTTTTAGTTGTATGTATAAAGACAAACCGGCAAACACACTATCGAAATATTTGAAGTTTCGTATATTTGTTATCGATTTGTAAACTTATAGTGGATTCATTAGGCCGGGTCGATTTGTGGGGAGGCAAAAAAAGTCGCCTTTGCTCAGTGAAAATCGTATTCTAGGGATCAAAATAAGAAACTTTGCCGAAGGAACCATACCTCTAAAACGAATTCTGATGTCCCGGAATTTGGGTCGAACTTTTGGGTAGGGGCAAATGTTGAAAAATCCCACTTTGACCCATTTAGAGTGCTCAAATCGAGTCCAAATGTATGACCAACCCCCACTAACTTTGGAGGCCCGACCCACCCATGCCAGTGACACACCCCCTGGAACCCCCTGCGGGTTCCATACATTTGGACTCGATTGGAGCACTCTAAATGGGTCAAAGTGGGATTTTTTCCGGGACATCAGAAAGGTTACAGTGGGATTTTTTCCGGGACATCAGAATTCGTTTTAGAGATATGGTTCCTTCGGCAAAGTTTCTTATTTTGATCCCTAGAATACGATTTTCACTGAGCAATGGGCGATTTTTAAATCGACCCGCCCTAGGATTCATCTTTCTATATGGTCCCCAAACATCCATGAACAATTTTCATTGGAACCTTTTATGATTTTGAACATTGAATTTTGCTGAAATTTAACTAAAAGTTTTATAAAATTATATACATGCTGAAAAAATTGATTCTGTAGTATATTGCCCCAAACATATTCAGCTTGAAACATACATATGTTTAGGATACACTCAAATTTATATTATTTGACACACGCAAATATTGTTCTAAACAAAACTATTGTTCCATCCTAATATTTTTTATTTGGAAGTAATATTTCCGAAACAAAGATTTATTTGTATTTAAGTATTTTTGGTAATGTATCAGTGCCTTACTTTCAAATGTTCAAAGTTTTAATATGTTTGTAAAATTCGATTACAATTTAAATCGTATACTCATTCGTAACTATAAATTGCATTGATGGATTGTCAAAAAGAGATGACTTGGAATATTTCATAATTAAAAATTAGTACTGTAAAACAAAAGCTAATACAGCTTATGACATTCGTACCCCGCAGTTAGATTAGAAAATATGTACGAGTCCTAGATTAAGAGACCATTTGGTCCATATTAAATTTTTCATACAGAATGAATATTTAACTCAATATTTTATATTTATTTAAAATTCAATACTTCGTGAAAAAATTATTTTTAAACAAAAGAGGCTTATTATTTTGATTTCAATAAAACAAAAATATCCGTTGGGCCAAATTATAAGGCAATATACTTATACATATATTACCGTTTATAAAGGAAACGATGCAAAACTATAAAGTATAACAGGAAATCTAGGACAAATTTAAATTAAAATTCGAAAAAGTCAATAAAGTTTAAGTGCGATTAACAATATATAAATAAACTAGCTTTAGGAGCTAACTACCGGTTATAGCTGTCAAATTCCATACAATTTAAGTTTCGTTAGTTCTAACGCTCGGTTATTTTGTTTTGTGTTAATGGGGGTAAAAAATATTTGTAGATAAAATATATTTGGAATCGTTTTAAACAATAATTATGTTTGTGTGAAAACACATATTTTATTTGTGAAAGTCAGTTCGCAAATATGTTTTGTTCTACAATATTAATATAAGCGTTCCAAACTAAATTTCTTGATTTTCAAATAAAATTTATTTGTTCACAAATACATAATACTTCAAAATTTTGTTTCCATATATATTATCTTTCAATTCAAACATCCCCCGTGTAGGTGTATGCTCACTAATTTGATAAATGGCATTAAGCACTGCATTTTTCATATATCCATAACATTTATCTTCAAATATTGGGCGTTCTAAAATTAAAATAAATAAAATTTGTCTGAAAAGAAATCAAATAGAATCATTTATATGCCAAAAAATGCAAATACATTTTATCATATCACAATAGGAAAACGCTGAAAACTATGAGAAATATTTCAATCGTTCATATATAATACTTACGTTAAAATATTTGGTAGAATTTGTCACTCTTCCCCCACTGGTCAACACGATTTTTGGGTGTGACTTCTAAGTGTACAATTTTGTTATCCCCTCACATTAGAGAGGAGGGTATATATCATTTGATACTAACCAAAAGTGTAACACATCGAAGGAGTGACCTAAGACCCTAAGTATGTTCGGCGGATATCCGTTTTGGGTCATTTTAAGTAGAATGAGCAATGTCCGTCCCTCTATTTGCTGGCGTACGATAACGCTCGAAAGGAGTAACCGATTGATTTCAAATTTGGTATGTGGTAATATTTTCTTCTATCTCCGGCTAAGTTCGAAGAGGGGCCATATTGGTCCACTCCTTCTAGTACCTCCACCACAAAGGGTTAACGTTTGTTGAAATATTGATTATTTAATAACTTCTTATTTGAACCCTTTGAAATGAAACCTAGTATTTGTTTATTAGCCACTATTTCCTCGAGAAAAATAGGCGAAGTTGCCACGCCCCTTTTGGTACCTCCCACACGAATGGACAATTTTGGACCAAAAGTTAATAGCTTTTTACTTTATTACCAGTACATACAAAGAGTTGAAATTTTGTACAGTGTAATGGTTTAATGGTACCTACAATACAGTGAAAAATGGCCATTACCGCCGCGCTTCTTTTGGTACCTCCCACACAAATGGACCATTTTGTGACAAAAGTTAACAGCTTATAAATTTAATACCAGTGCATACAAATACTTGCAATTTCGTACAGTGCAATACTTTTATAGTACCTAGAGTCTTGAGAAAAGTGGCCGTAATTGGAACGCCCCTTTTGGTAGGTACCTCCCACACAAATGGACCATTTTACACCAAAAGTTAACAGCTTATAACTTTAATACCAGTGCATATAAATACTTGAAATTTTTCACAGTGTAATTCTTTTATAGTAACTAGAGTCCAGAGAAAACTGACCGTTATTGGGACGCCCTTTTTGGTACCTCTCACACAAATGGACCATTTTGTAACAAAAGTAAACAGCTTTGAACATTAACACCAGTACATACTATAAAGTTATTAAATGCAATTTAAATTGATAATAATTTAAATAAAACAAAACAATAAATAAATTTACTAATATTTATTTGAGACTCAAGGTGAGGGGATTCATTAGTCGGTTTACCCGACTGAACTTTCTTACTTGTTTTCTTTTTTGTTACTAATAAAGAAAAAAATATTTTTTTTTTGCCAAAGTTTGTTTTTGTAGGTTTTAGAGCAAATTTTCGATTTTCAAGAGTGGTGACTGGTTTCCTCGCTGCTACATTCTAAATTATGCTTCGATTTTCTTCGGAATGGCATCATTTAATTCATGACCGATCAGACTTCAAATTATAAAAATATAACAATTGTGCGTTTTTAGATTCTTTTAGGCTTTTATTTAAAAAATATGTAAATTTTCTCAAAAAATATGATTTTTTCGCAATATTTTGGTATAACTCGAGAACCATTTATTCGAATTAGTTCAGGAAAATTTTAAAGAATTCAAAATTAGTTAGGTAAGGTTAGGGTGGCAGCCGTTTTCTTTTTTATTTCTTCAGCTCACATAGACCAGTTTAGGTCCCTAGTGGTACCACGGGCTAAAATGCCCTTCATCGAAACCAACCTGTTTGATATACAAATGTATCGATAGCACGAATATTGGTACTGGAAAGATCTGTTAGGCTGCCTAGAAAGGCCGACCCCAGTAGGTCCAGTCGTCGTTTACTCAAAGCGGGACAGTCGCACAGCAAGTGATCAATGCTCTCCACTTCTTCCTTATCTCCACAGCTTCTGCAGAAGTCATTGGAGTTAATCTTCTGGCGTGTTCGCCGATCAGGCAGTGTCCCGTCAGAACTGATACTTACGTAGATAATCTTTTCCTTTCCAGTGCGAGGAGATATTTTGACCTTCTCTGGTCATACCTTGGCCAGATTTGTCTAGCTACCCTACAGGTGCCGATTTGTGTCCATCTGTCTTTGGACTGCCTGATTGCCTCTTGCCTTATCCAAAGCTTGCACGTGGATAGTGGCGCACCAATATATGCAAATTCTTCGAGAATTTGTAAAGTCGTCCCTTTCCTAGCAAGTTCAGCGGCTTTGCAGTTCCCCGGGATATCCCTATGCCCAGGCACCCATAAGAGGTGTATATTAAACTGCTCAGCCATCTCGTTTAGAGATCTGCGGCAGTCGAGGGCTATTTGTGAATTTAGGAATGTGGCCTCCAGAGAATTGATGGCAGCCTGGTTGTCCGAGTAAATAACAACGCCAGTGTTAGTTACTATGTTCCGACTCAGCCACATGGCGACTTCCCATATTTCCATTATTTCGGCTTGATAGACACTGCAGGTATCTGGTAGTCTGTGAGCTATATCCCAATTAAGTTCTTCACAGTGTAGTCCGAATCCAACCTTTTCATCAAGCTTCGCACCATCCGTGTAAAAGTGGAGATGGTTTCTATTACCTGGTATTCTGCCATCCCATTCATCCCTGGCTGGTATCATAGTGATGTAGTTCTTCTCAAAGGTGCGCACCGTTGATATATAGTCCACTCGGTCGGTTACCACAGCACTACACTTTGATATCCTCATGTGACCGTAGTTCTTGTACCTCCACATTGATAGGCAGTTTAATCTTAGTGCCGCTTTGGTTGCAACTTCTCTCGCCACAACATTAATTGGCAGTATATGGAGAGACTCAGTCGCTGTAGTCCTTGACGCTCCGCTTATGCACAGGCAGGCAGTTCTCTGAACCCGTGATAGCAGGTTTGTGATGGTTAGTTTGTCAGTTGCCGTCCACCATACCACAATGCCGTATATCAGTATTGGATGAACCACTGCTATATATATCCAATGGACAATTTTAGGATAGGGACCCCCCTTACAGCCTTCCTGCAGGAATATAGGGCAATGTTGGCCTTCTTTACACGTTCCAGTACGTTTAGTCTGAATGACAGTTTCCTATCCAAAATTATTCTTAAAAATTTTGCACTTTCAGAAAAGACTAGATCTGTTCCATTTATACGAGGAGGAGGGTCCACATGAGGGACATTATTCATCCCAGTAAAGAGAACCAATTCTGTCTTGTTTGGGTTAACAACCAAACCGCTGCTTCTGGCCCATCTAGCCAACTTGCTCAGAGCCACCTGTAGAATATCTCGGAGGATGTTTTCGAATTTGCCACTCCAGGTCGCCAGGTCGTCCGCATATGCCACGACCTTGCAGCCACAACGTTCTAGATCTAGCAGGATTTCATTCACCGCTAGGTTCCAAATTAGTGGAGACAGTACTCCTCCTTGTGGGGTCCCTCTGTTTACAAACCTTGTTAGAGTGGTGGACCCTAGACATGCTGTTATACGTCTTTTGTTGAGTAGTCTTTGAATTAGTCTAATCAAGCTAGAGTTCACCTTTAGATGTGACAATGCCGCGATTACTGCATCTGGGTGAATGTTGTTAAAAGCCCCTTCTATGTCAAGAAATGCCACCATAGTGAATTCTTTGCAATGTAGGGACGACTCGATAGTGCTCACAAGCTCGTGCAGGGCTGATTCTGTAGACTTTCCCTTATTGTAAGCATGTTGGTTCCCCGACAGGAGTTTTGTATCCAGGTTTTGCCTAATGAAATAATCTAAAAGTCTTTCCAGACTTTTCAATAGGAAAGAGGATAGACTAATTGCTCTGAAGTCTTTTGGCCTAGTGTGCGATATTCCCCGCTTTCGGTATGAATATCACCTTGGTATCCCTCCATCGATTCGGGATGTATGAAAGCCTAATACAGCCTACATAAATTTTCTGCAGCCTGGGGATAATGTACTTTTACATTTTCTGCATTTCTGCTGGGGTGATGCCGTCTGGTCCAGGTGACTTGAAGGGCTCAAAGCTGTTTATAGCCCAGCTTATTCTAGATCTCTCAGTCAACAAGCTAGCGATGCTCGCAGTCCACTCGCACTCTTGTTGGTCCTGTTGATCCTCGGGCTCTGTAGATGAGTTCCCCGGAAAATGTGTGTCGTGCAGTACACTTAGCGATTGCTCGCTATTTTTTGTCCAGTTGTTTGCCTCATCCCGCAAATACCCCACTGTACAAGGAGACGCGGATAGTACCTTCCTCAGCCTTGCGACGTCGGAGACCTTTTCCACTTCGTCACAGAAGGAATACAAGGGCGTCTTTGCGCCATCCTAAGCTCCTTCTTATAGATCTTGAGTTGCCCTTTATATGCATCCCAATCATTAAACACTCCTGTAGATTTCGCCTTGTTGAATAGCTTGTTGCTGGTCTTTTTCCTTGCCCTTAGCTCAGAAGTCCACCATTTAGGTTTAGTTTTACCCTTGTTTTTGGAAAGGCTTCTTCAGGGGAACTATTGAATGATGTGGTGATATGCTCGACCAGATTATCCAGACTGGCTTTGTCAGTCGGTTCATAAAGAAGTTTAGAGTTGAGGACCTTTTTAAAATTCTTCTCATAAAGGTGTCACGTTGTCTTCCTCACATTTCTGTGGACAGTAGGTTTAGGCATTTTTTCGGCGATTTTGAACTCTATATAATAGTGATCCGAGAATGAGTGGTCGTCCAGTACGTTCCACCCAATAGTTTTGTCTGACACCCGGTCAGTAGCAAACGTAACGTCTAGTACTTCTTGCCTGTCTTCAATTGTAAAGGTCGGTTTATCAGCCCCTCAGTATCCGAAGTAGTGTTTTCATCCTCAGAGAATGTCGTTACAGATCTTCTGTTAGAGTTAGAGTTACCAGAAATAATGGTCGTGTGGACCTCCGCACTTCCAGAAAGCCTTGTATCAACCACGGTCGACGACTCGCCTTCCGCAGTGGGAACTTTATCCTGCTTGTATACCTTCAAGACTATAGTCTCGGGCTCTGTAGATGAGTTCCCCGGAAAATGTGTGTCGTGCAGTACACTTAGCGATTGCTCGCTATTTTTTGTCCAGTTGTTTGCCTCATCCCGCAAATACCCCACTGTACAAGGAGACGCGGATAGTACCTTCCTCAGCCTTGCGACGTCGGAGACCTTTTCCACTTCGTCACAGAAGGAATACAAGGGCGTCTTTGCGCCATCCTAAGCTCCTTCTTATAGATCTTGAGTTGCCCTTTATATGCATCCCAATCATTAAACACTCCTGTAGATTTCGCCTTGTTGAATAGCTTGTTGCTGGTCTTTTTCCTTGCCCTTAGCTCAGAAGTCCACCATTTAGGTTTAGTTTTACCCTTGTTTTTGGAAAGGCTTCTTCAGGGGAACTATTGAATGATGTGGTGATATGCTCGACCAGATTATCCAGACTGGCTTTGTCAGTCGGTTCATAAAGAAGTTTAGAGTTGAGGACCTTTTTAAAATTCTTCTCATAAAGGTGTCACGTTGTCTTCCTCACATTTCTGTGGACAGTAGGTTTAGGCATTTTTTCGGCGATTTTGAACTCTATATAATAGTGATCCGAGAATGAGTGGTCGTCCAGTACGTTCCACCCAATAGTTTTGTCTGACACCCGGTCAGTAGCAAACGTAACGTCTAGTACTTCTTGTCTGTCTTCAATTGTAAAGGTCGGTTTATCAGCCCCTCAGTATCCGAAGTAGTGTTTTCATCCTCAGAGAATGTCGTTACAGATCTTCTGTTAGAGTTAGAGTTACCAGAAATAATGGTCGTGTGGACCTCCGCACTTCCAGAAAGCCTTGTATCAACCACGGTCGACGACTCGCCTTCCGCAGTGGGAACTTTATCCTGCTTGTATACCTTCAAGACTATAGTCTCGAAACCATATTGCAGGGTTGCACTTGCTCTTTGTATATGGGAGGTGGATTCAGCGTTAAGGATCAAATAGACCTGACGCTTTTTACCATCCGCCTCACCCACCTTGCTAATTCAAAATTAAGTAGCCATCAACTTCTTTCCATCCGCTCAGCGGTTTCGCCGATATTTTACAAAACATAAAAAAAACATTTCTTGCGAAAATTTTAATAATTTTCAAACAAAATTGTTTATGATTTTATCGTAAAGTCTGATCGGTCGTAAATTAAATGACCACATTCCGAAGAAAATCGATGTATAATTTAAAGAGTTGTAGCTAATTTTGTAAGGTTTTAACTTCAAAACCTTTTTATCGATGTAAAATTTACAAAAACAATCTTTAAAAGCTAAGATATTTTGGCGTTTTTTATGTCTAACATCAGAATATATACTTTAAAACAGAAACCCAAGAAAAAAGGTTGTTTCTGTCGACCGGTGTTATTAATAAAAAATTTCTATATTGCCAGAAAAAATTTTCCATTTCTGCATTATGCGCTGTAAACAGTTATTTTTCTCTTCACAGGACTAACAAGATCTCCTTCATAAATGTGTGTACATACATCACCATAAATAACTACGACGCACACACTCCCTTCTCACCGAGATCGATGGTGACGCCGACTGCAGAACCACATACATAAACACATTATTTTGTGTTTCATTTGTTGTTGTTGCTATGCTTTAGCAAAAATAACTCTTAACAGCCCATAATAAAATTATTTTCGGTGCAATATGCACGTATGTACACACGTATGCTTACATTTTCACAGCAATCTCATTTTTTTCACAATCCGCGTCCCAAAAACACACAACCGTTTCCCTCTATCGCTACAAAATAAAAGCGTAACGAATCAGCTGATTCAATCTGTCATATGAAAATCAGTGTAAACGATTAGCCAACGGAAACGGAACGTAAACGGACGGCTGAATCTGTTGAAATCAGAATTGGACGTTCCGTTTACGTACCATATGACAACAGCTGATACTACACGTTGTTTACAATTACAATTCTATGTTCACCGAGAAAAGTAAAGAAAATAATTTATTAATTATTTGTTGTTATAAGTGCAAATAAACATGAAAGGCGAATATTTGATTTCATTGCTGCAGTCGCACGAGTATTTATACAATAAATATAATCCAGCATATAGGATATCTAAAGAATTCGTTGCTGATCAGTCGTAGTGAACGGACGTGTTTAGCACAGAGCGGATAGTTAAAATCAATCGCAAAAAAAATCTGTACAAAGTCTGGAAGGTTTACATCGTAGTACCTATTACGGGCTAATACAGACAAAAAAATGTATTGACGGGGATGCCTTCGCGTTCCGATGGAGCGGTGTTCCCCAATCGTCCTACTGTCCGTCCGTTGGTCTTGGCCAAAGCCGACCACACCTAACAGTGTGAAAATTTCCCCCAGTATTCACAACAGGTGGTACGGTGAGGGGAAAACGTCATGTCCGACCGTCAAAACGGAAGCACAATGAGCACCGGATAGCGCTCAGAGTTTTGACGAATTTGGAGGCTGTTGAGGTTTCGGCTCTTACCGAAAAACAAAAAGAGTCACTTACTTGGGCTAAAGGCGCCATAGATGCTTCTAAGGCCAATCAGCTGGCTGAAAGAGCCACTAATTCAGCTGTGTTAAAGGCTAATAATCAAACGAATCAGATCACCTGATGAACCCCTGGCTTCGAAAAAGGCAAGAGGCCCTAATGTCACCATCAACAGGACACTCACCAAGCCCTTCAATTAAGTGGCGAAGGAGAGTCTAGTGATGGCCGTTATAGACAGAAGTAGTGAGGATGGATCCATCCTCAAGGACAAATGGAGCCATGTGCATTCAGCCATTATGGCTCATTACCTCGATGTCCGTAGAGAAATGCCGGGCACACCACCAATCTGCAACGATGCAGGATGGCATCAGGGGAGAGTAAGGCTCTTATATTTCGGTGATGCCAGATCAGTAGACCTGTATAAGGCTGCTCTGAGTCGAGCGGGTGAGGTGTGGCCGGGTGCCCAGTTGGATGTTGTCGAAAAAACAACATCCCTAATCACCCTAGAGCCATCACCTGGGTTTCTAATATGTCTGCCGGTGATGGCAATAATAAAAGATTCCAATCCTGGTCTGCCCGCCCATAATTGGAGAATCAGCAAGGTGGGTGAAGCGGATGGTAAAAAGCGGCAGGTAAATTTGATCCTTCACGCTGAATCCAACTCCCATATACAACGTGCAAGTGCAACCTTACAGTATGGCTTCGAGACTATAGTCTTGAAGGTATACAAGCAGGATATAGTTCCCACTGCTGAAGGCGAGTCGTCCACCGTGGTTGATACACAGCTTTCTGGAAGGTATCCACGCCCATTATTTCGGGTGACTCCAACTCTAACAGAAGATCTGTAACGTCCTACTCTGAGGACGAAAGCTCTACTTCTGACACAGAGGGGCTGAGGGGAGTCTCCGGACTATTTGACGCATGTGGCGGGGACACGCTTCTCGATGATACGCACGAAGAGTTCGATAACACCCTTGTCGGGGTGGATGTTAATCTGTCAATTACCAATGATGGTAAGAATTTTACAGATTAACCTCCATCACGCTAAAGCAGCCTCAGCGGCTCTATTGCTGCAGCAGCCTCACCCTGTACAGTGGGTTACTTGCAGGATGAGGCAAATAATTGGACCAAAAACAGCGAGCAGTCGCTCAATGTACTGCTCGACACACATTTCCCGGGGAACTGTCTAACAGAACCAGAGGATCAGCAGGACCAACAAGAGTGCGAGTGCACTGCGAGCGTCGCTAGCTTGTTGACTGAGAGATCCAGAATAAGCTGGGCTATTAATAGCTTTGAGCCCTTCCAGTCACCTGGATCAGACGGCATCACTCCAGCAGAAATGCAGAAAATGTTGAAATACATTATCCCCTGGCTGGAGAAAATTTATGTAGGCTGTATCAGGCTTTCATACATCCCGAATCGATGAAGGGATACCAAAGTGGTATTCATACCAAAAGCGGGGAAGATATCACACACTAGGCCAAAAGACTTCAGACCAATTAGCCTATCCTCCTTCCTATTGAAAGGTCTGGAAAGACTTTTAGATTATTTCATTAGGAAAAACCTGGATACAAAACTCCTGTCGGTGAACCAACATGCATACAATAAGGGAAAGTCTACAGAATCAGCCCTATCGAATCGTCCCTGCATTTCAAGGAATTCACCATGGTGGCATTTCTTGACATAGAAGGGGCTTTTAACAACATTCACTCAGATGCAGTAATTGCGGCACTGTCACATCTAAAAGTGAACTCTAATTTGATTAGACTAATTCTCAACAGAAGACGCATAACAGCATGTCTTGGGTCCACAACTCTAACAAGGTTTGTAAACAGAGGGACCCCTGCTAGATCTAGAACGTTGTGGCTGCAAAGTCGTGGCATATGCGGACGACGTTGCAATCGTGGCATATGCGGACGAGTGGCAAATTCGAAAACGTCCTCCGAGACATTCTACAGGTGGCTCTAAACAAATTGGCTAGATGGGCCAGAAGCAGCGGTTGCGCATAAACCCAAACAAGGCAGAATTGGTTCTCTTTACATGTGCACCCTCCACCTCGGAAAAATGGAACAGATCTAGTCTTTTCTGAAAGTGCAAAATTTTTATGAATAATTCTAGAAAACTGTTATTTAGACTTAACGTATTGGAACGTGTAAGGAAGGCCGACGTCGCCTTATATTCCTGCAAAAAGGCTGTAGGGTCGCGGTGGGGCCTCTCTCCTAAGATCGTACACTGGATATAGCAGTAGTTCGTCCTATACTGCTATACGGCATTGTGGTATGGTGGACGGCAACTGACAAACTAACCATCACCAACCTACTAACAAAGGTTCAGAGAACAGCCTGCCTGAGCACAAGCGGAGCCTTAAAGACTACAGCGACCGAATCTCTACAAGCCCTACTCCATATACTGCTGATTTATATTATGGCGAGAGAAGTTGCAACCAAAGCGGCAATAAGATTAAACTGCCTATCAATGTGGAGGTACAAAAACTAGGGTCACATGAGGATATCAAAGTGTAGTGTTATGGTATCCGACCGAGTGGACTATATACCAACGGTGTACACCTTCGAGAGAAATTACATCACTATGATTCCCGCCAGAGATGAATGGGTTGGAAGAATACCAGGTAATAGAAACCATCTCCACTTTTACACGGATGGTTCGAAGCTTGATGAAAAGGTTGGCTTCGGAGTACACTGTGCAGAGCTTAGATTGGATATAGCTCACAGACTACCAGATACCTGCAGTGTCTATCAAGCCGAAATAATGGCAATATGGGAAGTAGCGAAGTGTCTGAGTCGCAACATAGTACCCAACACTGGCGTTGTAATTTACTCTGCCAGCCAGGCTGCCATCAATTCTCTGGAGGCAACATCCCTAAATTCACAAACAGCCCTCGACCTAGGGATATCACGGGGAACTGCAAAGCCTATGAACTTGCTAGGAAAGGGACGACATTACAAATTCTCGAAGAATTTGCATATATTGGTGCGCCACTATCCACGTGCAAGCTTTGGCTTAGGCAAGAGGCAATCAGGCAGTCCAACGAAAGATGGACAGAAATCGGCACCTGCAGAGTAGCTAGACAAATCTGGCCAAGGTATGATTGAGAAGATCAAAATATCTGCTTGCACTAGAGAGGCAAAGATTGCCTACGTTAGTATCAGTTCTGACAGGACACTGCTTGATCGGGGAACACGCCAAAAGATTGGGTATTGACTCTAATGACTTCTGCAGAAGCTGTGGAGAGGAGGAAGAAGTGGAGAGCACTGAGCACTTGCTATGCGACTGCCCCGCTCTAAGTAAACGACGACTGGACATACTAGGGTCTTGAGTTGCTCTTTATAGGCATCCCAATCATTAGCGACCCCAGTAGATTTAGCCTTATTGAATAGCTTTTTGCAGGTCTTTTTCATAGCCGTTAGCTCAGAAGTCCACCATTGTGGTTTAGTTTTACCCTTGTACCTGGTTTTTGGACAGGCTTCTTCAAGGGATCTATTGAATGATATGGTGATATGATCGACCAGATTATCCAGACCGGCTTTGTCATTCGGTTCGTACAGAAGTTTAGAGTTGAGGACTTTCTTGAAATTCTTCTCATATAGGTGCCACTTTGTCTTCCTTAAATTTCTGTTGACGGCAGGTTTAGACGCTTTTTCCGCGAGTTTGAACTCAATATAATGGTGATCTGAGAATGAGTGGTCGTCCAGTACATTCCACCCAAACGTTACGTCGAGTACTTCTTATCTGTCTTTAATTGTAAAGGTCGGTTTATTAACTATGTTACAAATACTAAGGTTGGTATTTAGAATAAAGTCAAGAAGCCTATTGTTTCTATCCGTACTACCCCAGATAGTATGATGAGCGTTCGTGTCTGCGCCAATAATCAGCTCGAGCTCGTCAGACGTTGCTTCTTCTACTACTTCCCTGAATAGAGCAGTCGGTACTACAGATTCATAAGGCAAGTAGCTGGAGACCACCCAATATATGCGATTACCGATCTCCAGGCTAGCAGCTGTTTGGTCTTTACCACTTAAATTAGTCAGGAGAAAGATACTTAGATCTTTCCTGGCCAAAATGCAGGTTCTTGGAGTGCCTTCACAGTTGGCCACAAACAGTTTAAAGTTGGGTGTCCTAATACCGCACACACTTCCTCCCACTACGTAGGGCTCCTGTATCAGGACGATGTCTACTGCGCCTGTGGACAGGCGCAACAATAGAGCCGCTGAGGCTGCTTTAGCGTGATGGAGGTTAATCTGTAGAATTCTTACCATCATTGGTAATTGACAGATTAACATCCACCCCGACAAGGGTGTTATCGAACTCTTCGTCCGTATCGTCGAGAAGCATGTCCCCGCTAGACGTGTCAAAGAGTCCGGAGACTCCCCTCAGCCTCTCTGTGTCCGAAGTAGAGCTTTTGTCCTCAGAGAAGGACGTTACAGATCTTCTGTTAGAGTTGGAGTCACCAGAAATAATAGGCGTGAGTACCTCCGCACTTCCAGAAAGTGCCACTGTGGACGACTCACCATCTGCAGTGGGAGCTATATCCTGCTTGTATATCTTCAAGACTATAGTCTCGAAGCCATATTGTAGGGTTGCACTCGCACTTTGTATATGGGAGGTGGATTCAGCGTTTAGGATAAGATTGACCTGCCGATTTTTACCATCCGCCTCACCCACCTTGCTGATTCTCCAATTATGGGCCGGCAGACCAGGATTGGAATCTTTTATTATTTCTAAGATGTCAGCCGGGTTGGAGGGCTCTTCTGTAACCCAGGTGATAGCTCTAGGGTGACTAGGGATGTTGTTTTTTCCGACAACATCCAGCTGGGCACCCGGCCACACCTCACCCGCTCGACTCAGAGCAGCCTTACACAGGTCTACTGATCTGGCATCACCGAAATATAAGAGCTTTACTCTCCCCTGATGCCATCCTGCATCGTTGCAGATTGGTGGTTTGCCCGGCATTTCTCTACGGACATCGAGGTAATGAGCCATAATGGCTGATTGAACATGACTCCATTTGTCCTTGAGGATGGATCCATCCTCACTACTTCTGTCTATAACAGCCATCACTAGACTCTCCTTCGCCACTTCATTGAAGGGCTTGGTGAGTGTCCTGTTGATGGTGACATTAGACCCTCTTGCCTTTTTCGAAGGCAGGGGTTCATCAGGTGATCTGATTCGTTTTACTTTATTAGCCGTTAACACAGCTGAATTTGTGGCTCTTTCAGCCGACTCATTGGCCTTAGAAGCATCTATGACGCCTTTAGCCCAGGTAAGTGACTCTTTTTGTTTTTCGGTAAGAGCCGAAACGTCAACAGCCTCCAACTTCGTCAAAACTCTGAGCGGTACACGATGCTCATTATGCTTCCGTTTGACGGTCGGACATGACGTTTCCCCTCACCGCACCACCTGCTGTGGGTACTTGGGGGAGATTTTCACCATTTTTGGTGTGGCCGGCTTTGGCCAAGACCAACGGACGGACAGTCGGACGATTGGGGAACCGCGCTCCATCGGAACACGAAGGCATCCCCGTCAAGAGATTTTATTTTGTCTGTATTAGACCGTAATAGGTACTACGATGTAGGCCTGACGGACTTTGTACAGATTTTTGCTATTGCGTAATAGGTACTGGTAACTATGCGCTATGTGATAAACACGTCCGTTCACTGGGAATGATCAGCAACGACCGTAGAAATGCATAGCTAAATATGTTTTTCGGTGTGAATTTTGGATCTTTTTGTTTTTTTGTGAAAAAAATTTTTAATTTCAAATAATTTAAGCAGCCAAATTGTGATTTGTTGGTACATTGATGCAATATCTTAGATAATAGGTAATTTTTTTTGGAATATATCGTTGATAGTTTTTCAGATTTTGGCGATGGAACAGAAGTATGAACTTAGTCCAATATGTATTTTCCGATGCTGTAAGTACCATTTGAAAGATTTTAACACCCTCTCTAAGAATTATAAATGAAGTAACCAATTTTTGTGTATTGGGGACATCAAAAGGACGAAAATTACCTCAATCCTTGATTATCCTTAAAAGCGTAGCACCATTTTTTTTTTCATTTTATTTATAAAAATTACCCACACATTATTCCCAAAAAAATGTAAAAAAATTCAGCATTGGCCCGTCCGCCCGTCTGTCAGTTCGATTGAATGGTGTTAACGATAAATCTGGAAAGGAGTGACCGAATGATTTCAATTTTGTACAGGGTAATATTTTATTCAAACCCAGTTTATGTTTGATGGACAACCATATTGGCCTACTCTTTGTGGTACCTCCCCCACAAATGGTTAACATTTTTGGGCATGATAAAACTCATATAACTTCTACATAATAATCATTTTACCGTCTATATAATCTGTACGAAAAAAGAACGAAAATGCCACGCCCTTTTGGTACCTCCCAAACAAATACTTGAAATTTTGTGCATTGTAATGTTTTTATAGTACCTACAGTCCAGTACAAAGTAGGTGTTATTGCCACGCCCCTTCTAGAACCTCTCACACAAATGGTAACAATATTGTTAAATGTTAAAAATGAGAAACTCATTGAAGTAAATATATAAATATAGAGTTTTAATGCACTGGTATTAATGGGTAGGGCACGCGCTGCAAAGACCTCGCTGACATCACTAGAAACGCCCTAGATTGAAATCATCAAGGGAGCCGCAGAAGAGGGAGACCGAGTCACACATGGCGCAGACAGCTCGACATTGAAGCGAACAAAGCCAAAAAAGCGTGGACTGAAATAAAGACCTTATCAGCTATTAGCGGAACTAGAATTCGTTACGGTCGTACGTTCCTTATAGGAACCAACAAGGAATATAAATATGGGTAGTTCTTTCTCAAGTGTCACAGGTCAAATTCTCAGAAAATGTTGCCCTAGTATGTGGTAGTAATGACCCGCACTATAAAAAAAATTAAATGAAAATTGGAGGCAGGGTCGAGATCAAAGTTCAAAAAAATTTATTTTTTTCATCTGTAATGGTTTTTTGAAGTTAATTTTAATGGTTGTTGCATACGAATTTAAAAATAGAAAATATAATTTCATGGAGCTTTTTCCGCGTACATTTCAAAAATATACTAATTTTATCTAAAACAGTTTATTTCGGTCACTTTTCACGGAAATTAAAAATATAAATTAAGATATCTCTGAATCGATTTAATTTTTTTCCCTTAAATTTTTTATAAAAAAGGTCCATATGTACTCTACCGATAGTGTAAATTTTGGAGTGGGGACGACTTTGGTTCAAAAGTTGAATTATAATAACTGAAAATCTTAACCAAAATACAAAGAAAAAATATTTGTATGTGTTTTCAACTATATTTTGTTTGTTGATTTTTTTTAATAATTTTTCTTTGTAATTTGGTGAAGTTATTAATGTAACTTCTGAACCAAAGTTGTGCCCACTGCAAAATTTACACTATCGGTGGAGTACATGTTGACCATTTTTTATAAAAAATTTAACGAATAAAAGTTAGATCGATTCTGAGTTAATGCAATTTCTACTTTTATTTCCGTGAAAAGTGACCGAAATAAACTGTTTTAGATAAAATTTGTATTTCTTATGAATAGTACGCGGAAAAAGCTTCAAGAAATTATATTTTCTATTTTTAATTTCTTATCCTTTGTAGCATTAAATTATCTTCAAGAAACCATTACAAAGGAAAAAATCAACTTTTCTGAACTTTGTTTGATTTCGCCCCTGCCTCCAATTTTCATTTATTTTTTTAGTGTGGTTCATTACCCCTACATACTAGGGCAACATTTTCTGAGAATTTGAGAAAAGATCTATGCTTCCGTTTGACGGTCGGACATGACGTTTCCCCTCACCGCACCACCTGTTGTGAGTACTTGGGGGAGAATTTCACCTTTTTTGGTGTGGTCGGCTTTGGCCAAGACCAACGGACGGACAGTCGGACGATTGGGGAACCGCGCTCCATCGGAACACGAAGGCATCCCCGTCAAGAGATTTTATTTTGTCTGTATTAGACCGTAATAGGTACTACGATGTAGGCCTGACGGACTTTGTACAGATTTTTGCTATTGCGTAATAGGTACTGGTAACTATGCGCTATGTGATAAACACGTCCGTTCACTGGGAATAATCAGCAACGACCGTAGAAATGCATAGCTAAATATGTTTTTCGGTGTGAATTTTGGATCTTTTTGTTTTTTTGTGAAAAAAATTTTTAATTTCAAATAATTTAAGCAGCCAAATTGTGATTTGTTGGTACATTGATGCAATATCTTAGATAATAGGTAAATTTTTTTGGAATATATCGTTGATAGTTTTTCAGATTTTGGCGATGGAACAGAAGTATGAACTTAGTCCAATATGTATTTTCCGATGCTGTAAGTACCATTTGAAAGATTTTAACACCCTCTCTAAGAATTATAAATGAAGTAACCAATTTTTGTGTATTGGGGACATCAAAAGGACGAAAATTACCTCAATCCTTGATTATCCTTAAAAGCGTAGCACCATTTTTTTTTTCATTTTATTTATAAAAATTACCCACACATTATTCCCAAAAAAAATGTAAAAAAATTCAGCATTGGCCCGTCCGCCCGTCTGTCAGTTCGATTGAATGGTGTTAACGATAAATCTGGAAAGGAGTGACCGAATGATTTCAATTTTGTACAGGGTAATATTTTATTCAAACCCAGTTTATGTTTGATGGACAACCATATTGGCCTACTCTTTGTGGTACCTCCCCCACAAATGGTTAACATTTTTGGGCATGATAAAACTCATATAACTTCTACATAATAATCATTTTACCGTCTATATAATCTGTACGAAAAAAGAACGAAAATGCCACGCCCTTTTGGTACCTCCCAAACAAATACTTGAAATTTTGTGCATTGTAATGTTTTTATAGTACCTACAGTCCAGTACAAAGTACGTGTTATTGCCACGCCCCTTCTAGAACCTCTCACACAAATGGTAACAATATTGTTAAATGTTAAAAATGAGAAACTCATTGAAGTAAATATATAAATATAGAGTTTTAATGCACTGGTATTAATGGGTAGGGCACGCGCTGCAAAGACCTCGCTGACATCACTAGAAACGCCCTAGATTGAAATCATCAAGGGAGCCGCAGAAGAGGGAGACCGAGTCACACATGGCGCAGACAGCTCGACATTGAAGCGAACAAAGCCAAAAAAGCGTGGACTGAAATAAAGACCTTATCAGCTATTAGCGGAACTAGAATTCGTTACGGTCGTACGTTCCTTATAGGAACCAACAAGGAATATAAATATGGGTAGTTCTTTCTCAAGTGTCACAGGTCAAATTCTCAGAAAATGTTGCCCTAGTATGTGGTAGTAATGACCCGCACTATAAAAAAAATTAAATGAAAATTGGAGGCAGGGTCGAGATCAAAGTTCAAAAAAATTTATTTTTTTCATCTGTAATGGTTTTTTGAAGTTAATTTTAATGGTTGTTGCATACGAATTTAAAAATAGAAAATATAATTTCATGGAGATTTTTCCGCGTACATTTCAAAAATATACTAATTTTATCTAAAACAGTTTATTTCGGTCACTTTTCACGGAAATTAAAAATATAAATTAAGATATCTCTGAATCGATTTAATTTTTTTCCCTTAAATTTTTTATAAAAAAGGTCCATATGTACTCTACCGATAGTGTAAATTTTGGAGTGGGGACGACTTTGGTTCAAAAGTTGAATTATAATAACTGAAAATCTTAACCAAAGTACAAAGAAAAAATATTTGTATGTGTTTTCAACTATATTTTGTTTGTTGATTTTTTTTAATAATTTTTCTTTGTAATTTGGTGAAGTTATTAATGTAACTTCTGAACCAAAGTTGTGCCCACTGCAAAATTTACACTATCGGTGGAGTACATGTTGACCATTTTTTATAAAAAATTTAACGAATAAAAGTTAGATCGATTCTGTGTTAATGCAATTTCTACTTTTATTTCCGTGAAAAGTGACCGAAATAAACTGTTTTAGATAAAATTTGTATTTCTTATGAATAGTACGCGGAAAAAGCTTCAAGAAATTATATTTTCTATTTTTAATTTCTTATCCTTTGTAGCATTAAATTATCTTCAAGAAACCATTACAAAGGAAAAAATCAACTTTTCTGAACTTTGTTTGATTTCGCCCCTGCCTCCAATTTTCATTTATTTTTTTAGTGTGGTTCATTACCCCTACATACTAGGGCAACATTTTCTGAGAATTTGAGAAAAGATCTATGCTTCCGTTTGACGGTCGGACATGACGTTTCCCCTCACCGCACCACCTGTTGTGAGTACTTGGGGGAGAATTTCACCTTTTTTGGTGTGGTCGGCTTTGGCCAAGACCAACGGACGGACAGTCGGACGATTGGGGAACCGCGCTCCATCGGAACACGAAGGCATCCCCGTCAAGAGATTTTATTTTGTCTGTATTAGACCGTAATAGGTACTACGATGTAGGCCTGACGGACTTTGTACAGATTTTTGCTATTGCGTAATAGGTACTGGTAACTATGCGCTATGTGATAAACACGTCCGTTCACTGGGAATGATCAGCAACGACCGTAGAAATGCATAGCTAAATATGTTTTTCGGTGTGAATTTTGGATCTTTTTGTTTTTTTGTGAAAAAAATTTTTAATTTCAAATAATTTAAGCAGCCAAATTGTGATTTGTTGGTACATTGATGCAATATCTTAGATAATAGGTAAATTTTTTTGGAATATATCGTTGATAGTTTTTCAGATTTTGGCGATGGAACAGAAGTATGAACTTAGTCCAATATGTATTTTACGATGCTGTAAGTACCATTTGAAAGATTTTAACACCCTCTCTAAGAATTATAAATGAAGTAACCAATTTTTGTGTATTGGGGACATCAAAAGGACGAAAATTACCTCAATCCTTGATTATCCTTAAAAGCGTAGCACCATTTTTTTTTCATTTTATTTATAAAAATTACCCACACATTATTCCCAAAAAAATTTAAAAAAATTCAGCATTGGCCCGTCCGCCCGTCTGTCAGTTCGATTGAATGGTGTTAACGATAAATCTGGAAAGGAGTGACCGAATGATTTCAATTTCGTACAGGGTAATATTTTATTCAAACCCAGTTTATGTTTGATGGACAACCATATTGGCCTACTCTTTGTGGTACCTCCCCCACAAATGGTTAACATTTTTGGGCATGATAAAACTCATATAACTTCTACATAATAATCATTTTACCGTCTATATAATCTGTACGAAAAAAGAACGAAAATGCCACGCCCTTTTGGTACCTCCCAAACAAATACTTGAAATTTTGTGCATTGTAATGTTTTTATAGTACCTACAGTCCAGTACAAAGTAGGTGTTATTGCCACGCCCCTTCTAGAACCTCTCACACAAATGGTAACAATATTGTTAAATGTTAAAAATGAGAAACTCATTGAAGTAAATATATAAATATAGAGTTTTAATGCACTGGTATTAATGGGTAGGGCACGCGCTGCAAAGACCTCGCTGACATCACTAGAAACGCCCTAGATTGAAATCATCAAGGGAGCCGCAGAAGAGGGAGACCGAGTCACACATGGCGCAGACAGCTCGACATTGAAGCGAACAAAGCCAAAAAAGCGTGGACTGAAATAAAGACCTTATCAGCTATTAGCGGAACTAATTCGTTACGGTCGTACGTTCCTTATAGGAACCAACAAGGAATATAAATATGGGTAGTTCTTTCTCAAGTGTCACAGGTCAAATTCTCAGAAAATGTTGCCCTAGTATGTGGTAGTAATGACCCGCACTATAAAAAAAATTAAATGAAAATTGGAGGCAGGGTCGAGATCAAAGTTCAAAAAAATTTATTTTTTTCATCTGTAATGGTTTTTTGAAGTTAATTTTAATGGTTGTTGCATACGAATTTAAAAATAGAAAATATAATTTCATGGAGCTTTTTCCGCGTACATTTCAAAAATATACTAATTTTATCTAAAACAGTTTATTTCGGTCACTTTTCACGGAAATTAAAAATATAAATTAAGATATCTCTGAATCGATTTAATTTTATTCCCTTAAATTTTTTATAAAAAAGGTCCATATGTACTCTACCGATAGTGTAAATTTTGGAGTGGGGACGACTTTGGTTCAAAAGTTGAATTATAATAACTGAAAATCTTAACCAAAATACAAAGAAAAAATATTTGTATGTGTTTTCAACTATATTTTGTTTGTTGATTTTTTTTTTAATAATTTTTCTTTGTAATTTGGTGAAGTTATTAATGTAACTTCTGAACCAAAGTTGTGCCCACTGCAAAATTTACACTATCGGTGGAGTACATGTTGACCATTTTTTATAAAAAATTTAACGAATAAAAGTTAGATCGATTCTGAGTTAATGCAATTTCTACTTTTATTTCCGTGAAAAGTGACCGAAATAAACTGTTTTAGATAAAATTTGTATTTCTTATGAATAGTACGCGGAAAAAGCTTCAAGAAATTATATTTTCTATTTTTAATTTCTTATCCTTTGTAGCATTAAATTATCTTCAAGAAACCATTACAAAGGAAAAAATCAACTTTTCTGAACTTTGTTTGATTTCGCCCCTGCCTCCAATTTTCATTTATATTTTTAGTGTGGTTCATTACCCCTACATACTAGGGCAACATTTTCTGAGAATTTGAGAAAAGATCTAGTTTTGCCACAGGTCACACTTGAGAAGAACTTTCCATATACGTACGAAATTTTAAGTCATTCATTATCGTTAGAACCATTCAGTCGAACTGACAGACGGAAGGATATTAATTAATTCACATTTCTTTTAACCCATAGAGACTAATGCTGAAATTTTTACATTTTTTAAGAAAATATGTGGGTAATTTTGAAAAATATAACAAAAAAAAATTAATATACGCTTTTCAGGATAATCAAGGTTTAAGGACATTTTCGTCCTTTTGAGAACTTTATACACAAAAATTGGTAACTTTACAGGGTGGCAGATATGTATTGCAACCAACTTCAGGTTGCTATCATTTCTAAACCGCTAGTCTGATAGCTGACAGATTTATTTCAGTGACAGTTCATTTTATTGTTTACAAGCTTACAAAAGCATTTTGATCTTCAGATTCAGAAAAAAAGTTATTCGTGATGGAATTCAAGCCATTGAAGTTCCAAAAAGTGCAAGAGTTCATCGATGATCAAAAAAAGTTAGACTGGAAAGAGCCAAGACGTTGCTTCGCTTGCACGACCAGTTACCGAATTTGGTTTTCTCCGATGAGAAGCCATTCTAAATTGAGCAGTTTGTGAACAAACAAAATGATCGGGTTTACTTGCCGAAGAGGTGAGCTGAAAATTTACACCTTCGATTGGCCACCAGAACTCAAGCGCCGCCGATGGTAATGGTGCGGGCCGCCGTAACGGCCGATGGTCGCTCCACGCTCGTATTCATCGACCATGGGGTCAAAATATATGCTGAATATTATCGGGAAAATGTCCTAAAGACAGTATTGAAGCCCTGGGCAGACAAACATTTCGGCCGCAGACCATGGACATTCCAACAGGACTCTGAACCATCGCACTCAGCACGCGTCAACCAAGAATGGCTTAAAAAGGAGGTTCCTCGCTTCATTTCTACCGCACAATGGCCACCAAGATACCGCACAATGGCCAACGGATCTCAATCCGTTGGACTTTTGCGCCTGGGGCATTTTAGAGAGTAAGGTTCGCACTATAAAATACCAAAGTATCGATCATCTCAAGACGGCGCTTCGCCGGGAATGGACCAAAATACCGCAGAGCCACTTTCGTGCAGCGTGTGATGGCTTTATCGGCCGTTTGAAGGCCATAATTCGTGCCAAAGGTGGCCAATTCGAAAAAAATCTAAACTGTTTCAAAAATTGTATGTTATTTCCGACATTTTTTGCTTTTGAACAATAAAATTTAAAAAAAATATATAGCGCTTTACTTTGTTGCATTAGATATCTGCCACCCTGTATTTATAATTCTTAGAGGGGATGTTAAAATCTTTCAAATGGTACTTATATCATTCAAATCTGATATTTCGTTCAAAAGTTATTTCGACTTCAAAATAGCTAAATTTGTAAAAAATATTGTAGATGTAGATTTTGGCACCCTATCAAATCTAAATCACTATGCAATTAGTCAAACGGTAAAAGGCCATAATTCCGCATTATCGTGTAGTATACGCATGTAAAATTGCATCTAAATCTAAATATATACATAAATATTCAGAGTGGATCGGTTTCATGTGAAATTACCCCATACTTTTCATATATTTAGCCACTTTTTTTGGATGATTTTTGAAATCACCCATTTTTCATTTTTGTGACAAGATTTTTTAAATAGCATATGAAAACGTCTAATATGAGAATGAAAACGCATATGAAACGTCATAGATGAAACGTCTAAATACAAATTTTGGTTCAAATCGGATGAAAATTGAAAGATATGCAAAAATCCGAGGTTTGCACATTACTAACGTTTAGTATATAATAAGAGCGGTGAACCCGTGACATTGAATTTGAAATCGCGGAAGTCATTGTGTCAATTCGTAAAACCAGGATCGTGCGCAAGGTGGGGGGTTTGGGGGTTCTAACCCCCCAAAACGATTTGAAATTTTTACTACTGATTTTAACGGTTAAAATGTTTTTCCTGTTCCAAAAGTAAATCAAAGACTAAAAATGTAACCGATGTTTACTTTCAAGTTTTATGTCTAAAATGTAGTAAATTGTAGCATATGATGGCAGATATAATTTATTAAAAGTAAGTCAAAGCCGGAAAATTTGACTGTTTTTAGAGCTTTATCTCAAAAATTACCTCCTTTTAAATTAAAAAGTTGTACACCTAAGAAACTGCAAATGTGTGCTTTATTTCAAAGGCTGTACTCTCTGGAAATTTTTACTTTTTTTAAAGTTGTATCTCAAAAATTACATCCTTTTAAATTAAAAAGTTGTACACCTAAGAAATCGCAAATGTGCTACACATTTGTGACTTTAACATTCAGAAAACTGTACACTTCAGAAAATTGCTGTAACAGATTTGTAGTAGATGATGACAAATATCGTTTACGGGAAAAAATATAATTTATCTTACTGAAAAATTTATATTTGGATTCCATTATGAATTCATCCTGTGAATATGTTTTATAAAAATTATATAATAATAATATTATTTTATAATATATGGGCATTTCCAACGAGATGTCAACACCAGCCAAATAATTGAAAGTCTATAAAAGTATGTTCTTTTACTATTTTTTATAGGGAATCTATCAAATTTAACTAATTTTCCTAAAAACTACATTTATTCATAACACATTTTAAAATAACATTTTGAACTGTCTTTTCATGTCTGACGAGGCCCATTTCGATTTAAACGGCAAAATAAACAAACAAAATTGTCGAATATGGAGTGCTTCCAACCCACAGATACTCCATGAGACGGAATTGCATCCACTTCGTGTCACAGTGTGGTGTGCAGTTTCATCACGCTGCATTGTCGGGCCCTACTTCTTCGAAGAAAACGGTCACACCGTTACAGTTACTGGAGGCCGTTACTTGATCATGTTGAGAGAGTTTTTCTATCCAGAATTACGCCGAATGAGAATTTCTTTCAACTCTGTGTGGTTTCAGCAAGATGGTGTAACTCCTCACATAGCCCGGCCTGTTATGACAGAATTGCGGCGAAAATTTCCCAATAAGCTGATATCCAGAAACTCCACATTCCTTTGGCCCCCCAGGTCGCCTGACCTTACTGCACCTGACTTTTTCTTGTGGGGTTATTGCAAACAGGAAGTCTACAAAGCAAAACCAACAAATTTGAATGTACTAAAGCAATCCATTCGAGAAACAATTGCGGCTATTCCCGTCTCAACTCACCAAGCAGTAATGAACAACTTTTTGGTAAGATGCCGCGCATGCATCAACGAGCAGGGGGGCATTTAAATTCCATTATTTTTAAAACTAATTAAGCTATATTTAATTAAATTTAATGAGCTTTAGCATGAATAAAAGAGAACTGGATTTTAATACACTGAAAAAAGTTATTTGAGTTTCTTAATGTAGCAATATTCATCAGCCACCCTATATATCTTCTATTATTTTCCTAAACGTACGTCGATTTTTTTAATTACATATTCTCCGCAGATGTAGCAGAAGTTGTCGGGATCATTTACACATTGAAAAGTTCTTTGCCTTTTACTCATACTTCGAAATAAAATTTTATAATATTTTTCAAAAAATCGACTTATCTCTTTAAGGCGCTGAATTACACTAATTTATTAATAAGAAATTTCATTCATAAATTCCGGGTTTAAGCTTCATAAGTTGCAGTACCTGTAGCTGACATATATAAGCAAAAACATAATTTAAATAAGCAAAAACATAATTTAAAAACGAAAAAATTGGAAACAAGATTTTTTTGAATTTCCTTAACATTTACAAAATGGCTCATAACTTTTACATTTATCCATAGATTTTTTAATTTTAATATTTTAATTTAAATAATTTTATCGACTTTTTTCTATTTTTATGTTTTTTTTTTGTACCAGGAAAAATAGTTTTTTTAAAAAAATTATTTTTTGTCTCATATTTTTGACGACTGTTACTAAACCAAAGACGCTACGCGAAAGCGACATTTGCAGCATATCACTCATCACTCGAATACCATAGAAACAGTGTATTGAAAGCTGAGATGAGATCTAATGTAGAAAAGCAAGCCACAGCGTCCATCGATACACAATTACAAATTCAGGAAAAGCAGGTCGTAAACGAAAACAGAAAGCATTTGGAAGCAATAGTTCAAACAGTAGGCCTTTGTGGTCGACAAGGCTTAGCACTAAGAGGAAGCTGTGATACATGCGGAATGGATTCAAATGAAACTATTTAAAATGATGGCAATTTTAGAGCCTTGCTAAGGTATCGGCCGATAACGGAAATTTGAATAGTCACTTCACAAATTCACCACGAAACGCAATGTATATAAGCAATCGTGTTCAAAATGAAATTATAAGTATTTGTCACACTCTTATACACCGACAACTTATTAAGAGAATCAATAATTCCAAAGCTTTCACCGTCATGGCGGACGAATTAGCTGATATTTCAGGGGTTGAGCAAGTTTCAATATGTATCCGGTACCTTAACGAAAACGATGGGCGATATAAAATTTGCGAAGATTTTTTGAGTTTCGTCCCAACAAAACAGTTCGATGGAAAAGGCTTGGCTGATGATATTCTACATTTCCTAGAAACTTCTGGTATTGATTATAAGTATTTATTTGGGCACTGCTTGACGGCGCGAGAGCTATGAACGGAGAATTTCATGGGGCGCAAGCATATATCCAGGAAAAGTACAGCTTAGCACTGTATTCACATTGTGCAGCTCACAGCTTCAAATTGGTTGTAAGATACGCATGCAAAGTAGTCCCAATAAGAAATTGTCTCGGCACTATCCAAACCATATACAACTTTTTTCAATATCCTAAAAAGCAAATAGTTCTTCAAGAAGCAATTTCTAACAACAGCAATCTCAATGATGATAAAAAGCAAAAATTAAAGCGGTATTGCGCAACTCGACGGGTAGAACAACATGAGTCTGTTGAAATATATCTTCGCCTACAAGCAGCCGTTGCAGAGGCTTTGGCATGCATCTACACCACCTGTCTGATCAGAAAACTAAAATTGTACTCACCATTTTGGTGCGATTTTTTCGTCTATTAAAATATTTTGTGAAGAACAAGACATTCAAATCAAGAAACCTAGCATTGCGGCCCGACAAAGTCATCGTTGCAATGTTGATGCAACAAATATTGAAGAATATTACAAGATTTCGACCTATATTCCAATATCTAGATTTATTCATCACTCATCTCGAAGATCGCTTTTTGAAACACCGTGGAATTTTGTCAACTTCCAATGTCTCTTTCCAACTAAAAAACCAATACTAAATGAAGAAAATTGTAAAAAAATATTCATCAATTTTGCCTGATAGTTCTTTTGAAGTGTGGATTAGTGAAGCTTTGGAAAAGAATAATTGAAGCGGAATGTCAGAAATTCCCTGAAAGCTCTTGATATATGTAATATAGATGCATTTCAATTTATTAAAACATTAATATATGATTTAAATTAATACAATTCTTAATGAAAATATTACCTAAGTATTTTTTAATGTTGATCACTATAAGTATATGTATGTGCATTAAAAATGCCAACCATTGATTTTTAATAAAAAAAAAGTTGGGTAGCATATGAGAAACACCCCCCTCCACCAAAACATAAATCCAGCGCACGGCCATGCCAAAAAGTGCTACACAATAAATACAAATATGGATGTTTGACAACATTGTAATAAAAGGCAAAGAATTGATGAGGATGATGTAAGTATTATGATATACTTAATGTAGAAAAACATGTAATTATTTTTAATATGTGTATGTGTGAATAACGAAATACTTAAACGTCCGAAAACATGCCCGACACTAAAAAAATATACAGTAAATTAAGAACAATGCCTTTAATTTGCCGCCAAAGATAGAAAATCCATCAAATAAATGTATTCTTCATTACAAATAAAGAAAATTCCCTAAAAGTAGTAAAATGTCGGCTTTATTTAAAAAGATTTAATTTGAAGATTTTTTTTCTTTTGCGCCATTTTCTCATTTTTTGATATAAAGGGTCCGCCAAATAACTTTTTTTTTTAAACATCGCGCAAAACGTCGAGTGTAGCTTCGGCTGTGTGGCACGTAGCGCCGTCCTGTTGAAACCAAATGTTGTCAATATCCTCCTCTTAAATTTTTGTGAACAAAAATTCGTTCAACATGGCCCGATAACGATCGCCATTGACTGTAACGGCCACTTGCTCATTTTCGAAGAAAAATGGCCCAATTATGCCTCTGGACCAAAATCCGCACCAAACAGTGAGGGTTTTCTGTGTCCCAAATGCGGGTTTTCTGTGTCCCAAATGCGACAATTTTGCTTGTTTACATACCCGCCAAGATCAAAATGAGCTTCTTCTGAAAAGATGATTTTTTTTTTTGGCAAAATCGGCATCTTCTAAAAATCGATCGCTCCCAGCGTTGTTCAAGCGTATACACAACCATATTCGTTCAGCGGAAGGATAAAACTAATTATCTGTCAAATCAGACATGAGCTAAGTGTTACCATTCACGAAATAAGCATTAGTTGAAAAAAAAAACGTTAGATAGCGGACCCTTTATATTCTTTCTCAGTGTATGGTATTATATTAATGATTATTTGGTTTAAGGTATTACTTGCAACACTACATAATTAAGCAATGTTGTTATATGCTCCCCCAATGTCTTGTAAGAAAAGTTAATACTATTTATTAATGTTGTTAAGTTATTGCTGGACAAGTTTTGCTTTACTTGAAATAAAAAACGAAGTTCTTCCTTTCTGCAGTTGCCGAAAGTTCAGTGAAATTTTCTTGCGTCTATTATTTTTCTCCTCAGAGAAGTAATTTGCCCGGCGAAACGTATGATGGTCATATGGAAAAGCCAATTACATCAAACTCTACACGCAAAGAAAAAATTCGTTTCTGCGAAACGAAATATTAGACAACTACAATTCTCGTTTGCCGGAACTGAAATTTCGTTTGTTGTGACAGAAACATATTCTGACCAAAAGAAATTTCAGTCATTGTAAACGATAATTGTAGTTGTCCAATATTTCGAAACGAATTTTTTCTTTGCGTGTACAGCTTCCAGTAACCAAACGAAGTATCACCATTAGGGTGATGACTTTTATACAACTTTGTTTCCCTGTATCATATTTAGCTGAGTTTTTATTTAAGACTAGCTGAGCCCGGTGCGCTTCGCTGCCCATGTCAAAATTCGCGCTGTAGAAACTGTATTTTATATCCGATCAGTACGAAATTCGGCAGAAAGAGGTTTGTTATTACATGAAGGAATACTGCCAAATTCGGAGAAAATCGGTTCAGATTTAGATATAGTCCCCATATATATGTTGAAATTCAAGCGCTGTAGAAACTGTATTTTATATCCGATCAGTAAGAAATTCGGCAGAAAGAGGTTTCTTATTACATGAAGGAATGCCGCAAAATTCGGAGAAAATCAGTTCAGATTTAGATATAGCCCCCATATATATATGTTACCCCCAATTTTGCATGTAAGCGCTGTAGAGACTGTGTTTTATATCCGATCAGTACGAAATTCGACAGAAACAGGTTTCTATTTTACATGAATGAGTATTCTAGGAAAATCGATTCAGATTTATATATAACCTCCATATATATGTTCCTCCAGATTTGGTTACAAAGCGCTATAGAAGTTGTACTTTACTTCCGATCATTACAAAGTTCTCCAGAAAGATTTTTCTCAATTTAGGAACGAATATTGCTTAATTTTGCGATAATCGGTTCAAAATACATTTACCAATTATTCCAAATTATTATCGCAATGACCCTTATCGCATTGTTAGGGAGGTGTAGGGTATTATATAGTCGGCCCCGCCCGACTTTCTGCCTTTCCTTACTGGTATTAGTAATAAATTCACTGAATGAAAAAATACCGAATTCAGTGGAAAGTCCAGAAAATAGAAATGTATACTTATAAAATTTCCAAATTCTTGTTTCATTGATATTGCATCACATTATCATATTGCGATTGTATTGGAGTGAGCAGCTGTAATTATCGCATACCGAGCATTTTTGTTCATGTATTTCCTATATAATACTTGCAAGATATATCAAAATATGGGCTGGGCCACGCCCACTGGTCCTATTCCGCCCATTTGATAGCCAATCACGTAGACTGCTACCAGATACATATACGCAAAATTTCAACACTCTCGCTAACAAAATGAGCAAGATAATTCAATTTCAAAATTTGGCTTATATGGGCGGTGGCCCGCCCATTGGTCAGATCCCGCCAATTTTTGGACCAATCACGTGGACTGTCACCAGATACATATCTACAACATGACAGCACTCTAGATAACAAATTGTGCAAGTTATATCAATTTCAAAATTTGGCTTATAAGGGCGGGGCCACGCCCATTGGTCCGATCCCGCCCATTTTCTGACCAATTACGTAGAATGCCACCAGATACATATACACAACATTGCAGCACTCCCGATAGCAAATTGTGCAAGATATAAAAATTTCAAAATTTGGTCATTGTGGGCGGGGCCACGCCTATTGGTCCGAACCCGCCCATTTTTGGACCAATCACGTAGATCGCCAACGGATATATATACACAAAATTCCAGGTCTCTCGCTAACAAATTGTGCAAGATATCACATTTTTTAAATTTGGCTTATATGGGCGGTGCCACGCCCATTGGTTCGATCCCGCCCGTTTTTGGATCAATCACGTAGACTGCCACCGTTTACATATACACAAAATTCCAGCACTCTCGCTAACAAATTGTGCAAAATATCTCAATTTCAAAATTTGGCTTATATGGGCGGGGCCACGCCCATTGGTCCGGTCCCGCCCATTTTTTCACCAATTACGTAGAATGCCACCAGATACATATACGCAACATTGCAGCACTCCCGCTAGCAAATTGTGCAAGATATCAAAATTTTGTCTATGTGGGCGGGGCCACGCCCATTGGTCCGATCCCGCCCATTTTTGGAAAATTCACATAATCTGCCATTAAATGCATACAAACAAAATTTCAGCACTATACCTATAATAGGAGCAGAAATATCGGATTTTTAACCTGCGATTTGTATGGGAGGTACCACGCCCCTTTGTCCAATTAATTTTTTTTTCTATATAAACCATCTCGTGAAAATTTAGAATCGAATAAAAAAAAAATCATCCAAATCGCTCCAGCCGTTCTGACGTGATGCCATTACACAGATGGACCGTTTCATTTTTATATATATAGATTAGATAAAATCTTACATATTAGGTGATTCGATAAAAAAAAAACCTCACGCACAAAATGATTTTAAAATCAACATTTTGGCCAATTTTTTAATTTTTTTTTTTTAAATTTTTTAAAAACTTTCAAAATAATGACCGCTCATAAATGTGGATTCTGTGAAAAAAAAAATCAGAAACCATGAGAATCATAAAAAAGTCGTCAACGTTTTTTCCAAAGAGATACATTCGATTCAAAATGAGATACCTTCACTTAATTGTAAATAAAAACGAAATATGTTCATCGATTTCTATTATCAATGTCTCATTTTGTTCATAGGTTATGTGGCTTTTCGTGAAAGTTATAAGACTTGACACTTTTTCCGTTTTGGATTTATATGATTTAAAAAAAGAAAAAATTTAAATTTTTTCAAACGTTATTTTAGCCATTAATAGGCAAAACTTCATTCATTCGTGCAACAGAAAATAATTTTTGAAAAAAAAAAATCAAAAAGTCATCACCATAATGACCATATGATATAGGTTTATTCATGTACAAGTCAGTTTCGGAGAGCATCGATTATATAGGAAGTCTTCAAGAAAAAATTTGAATTCCTCTAGATAAATATAGTTTTCCAATGACTGGGCAAATAAGATTAAAATTCCATCTTTCTTGGTTACATAAATCAGGGCTGTGGAGTCGAGCCAAAGCTACTCGACTCCGACTCCCGGATTCGAATTTTAAAATCATTCGACTCCGAATCCGATTCCAGCTCCACTCCGGCAGTTAAATAACATAAATTTCTGAAATTAGATTTCTACTAAGACGTGAGTTCATGTTATTGAAAATAAGATATTGCTTTGCTAAAAAACACAAAAAAGTAGGTATTCTACTGGTATTGAATAAAATAAAATTTTATTATTTATTAATCGAGGCTTGACCTGCAAGTTGCAACTAATATAACAATTCTTTCAACATGGAATCACAATAAAATTTTCATCAATCACTGCATCAGCTAGACACACCTTAAAATATACTGTTCTACTCAGAATCACTAGCTGTCCGTTTGTCCACCTTAAGTTGTTCGTAAAGTATTTGTACCATATTAAATTGTGCCAGTATTAAAATTTGGCAATAAGATCTCTTTCAAACTAGGGAGGAAACCTATTGGAATTGGTGAAAATCGGTTCAGGTCGATATTTCCCCCAGATATAAATGTTTCTTTAGATTTGGCCTTGTAACGCTATGAAAGCTGTTTCACATTCAATCATTTTGTATACCCTCCATTATGGACTGGGGGGTATATTCATTTTGTCACTCCGTTTGTAACAACTCTAAATATTGATCTGAGACCCCATAAAATATATAAAATATACGTATTTAAGCCATAAATACCATATTTTCGAAGCATTTATCCCCATAAATGCCACATTTTTCAGGTGAAGAGTTTGGATAAACAATTTGCGGCCTAAAATTGCAGCGTTCGTTTTTTTTTAATAATTTACTTAACCAAAACGGATCGTTTCATGATTTGCTCCATATCCAAAGATTTTTCCAGTAATAAAATTTTATGCAATCCATGTTGGAGGGTATAACGCTTTTACTTGTTTTAATTTAGTAGGGTAGAATTTATTTATCCAAGAACTTAGGAATAGTGTATAGTTTTGCAAAAATAGTTATTTTGTTAGCTAAATATTTTGTTTAAAGCTTCGAATATTTTATCCTTCTTTTTTACCAATTTGTTTCCCAAAATTTTTTGAGTGCAAAAGTTCTATCACATAATTGGCACATTTTGCACAACACATCTCGGAGTCGACCATAAGTTTTCGACTCCGGACTCCGACTACGACTCCGGGCAAATTTCCAGACTCCGACTCCACAGCCCTAACATAAATACAAATGGTTGGCGTACCCCGCGAATCAAGTCGATGCTTTCTGTAAAATATGTGCATAACCTAAAATTAGGAAACTTGGAATCAAGACCATTTGGGTAAAAATAAAACAAGTGTGTCAACATTTTTTGAAAGGTCAAGATTTTTTTGAAATTTGTTATTAATCTGGTTGAGAATTTGAAAAAAATAAAACAATTTGAACCGTTTTGCAAAATTTTGATTTTTTCGCGAGATATGACCTATTAAATTTATCCGAGTGTGTTTAGAAAACTGCAATTTTCTCCGGTAATATTGAACGGATTCGACTGAAATTTTTGCATGTCGGTCCGAAACATTTCCCAAAATCGTAATATATCATAAACTTTAATTACCAACTGACCATATGAAAAATATTGCAAAATCATTTTTGCATATGCGAATAATTTCACTTTCTGGAGCAGAATTTGAAATATTTTATATTTAGAATGCGTCCTATATTGACGTCCACCAGAATCAGAAAAAACATTTTGGTAGATCGCGCTATGTAAAAATATACAGCAAATTTACGGACACAACCTTTTTAAAAATATTTTTGGTTCATTATTACAGGACCTGAAGGACCTTACCAATTTTGTCCAAATTTACACAATAGCTGAATACATTAGTTTTGAGTAAAAAAACGCATTAATTTTTTTTCGGCGGATCAAGTTCTCAGCTTCGCGAGCTTCCAAACTGTGGATATATAATTTGCAATATCTCCGTCAATTCTTAATCAATCTGTACAAAATCAACAATAAAAGAGACGTGAGAAAAGTCACTTTCATATCTTGTTTCCTAATATATGTTTTCTTAACCCATTAAGAGCCAAGCTATCGGGCGATAACGGATTCAAATTTGAATTGACAAGTTCACAATGTACATAAATAATGTATATAAGCAATCGTGTTTAAAATAAAATTATAAGTATTTGTCACACTCTTATACACCGACAGCTTATTGGGAGAATTAATAATTCCAAAGGTTTCACCATCATGGCGAACGAATTAGTTGATATTTCAGGGGTTGAGCAAGCTTCCATCTGTATCCGGTACCTTAATGAAAATGATAGGGGATATACAATTTGCGATGATTTTTTGTGTTTCGTCCCAACAAAAAAATTCCATGGAAAAGGTTTGGCTGAAGTTACTCTAAATTTCCTCGAAACGTCTGGTATTGATTGCAAGTATTTATTTGGGCAATTCTCTGACGGCGCAAGAGCAATGAAAGGAGAATTTCATGGGCCGCAAGCATATAGAAAAGTAAAGCTTAGCACTATATTCACATTGTGCAGCTCCGTGCTTCAATTTGGTTAGGTTAGGTTGAAGAGAGGAGACGTTTAAACATCTCAGCCAGTGTTTCGGCCTGTTGTGCGCTCCTTATTATACCCTCCACCATAGGATGGGGAGTATATTCAGTTTGTAACTCCGTTTGTAACACCTCTAAATATTGATCTGAGACCACATATTCTCAATCGTCGTAAAATTCTAAGACGATTTAGTCATGTCCGTCCGTCTGTGGTAATCACGCTACAGTCCGCAATAATAGAGCTAGGTTGATCAAATTTGGTATAAATATTTCTTATAGTTGCAGGTTGTTTGGGATTGCAAATGGGCCATATCGGTCAATGTTTTGATATAGCACCCATATATAGCATCAACTTGCTGTGTTTCCTACTGTTCTCACTACTATATTTTTTGTTTTTCGGTGTTATTTTCTTTAGGTTTGAGTTATTTTGTGAGATCACATGCTATCCATGGTGGAGAGTATATAAGATTCGGCATGGCCGAACTTAACGCTTTACTTGTTTATGATCTTTCTATACCTCACGAGTTACAGAAAATCGGTACTTGACACGAATTTTCTCAGTATCATCCAGTCATATCCTCTGAGATGAGTTAAGTTTGGCAATATGTCGGACCCGAAATATCGGAATCTTGCATGTGTGAAAGTTGGGCAGTGACACAGAAAATGTTCCATCGTTTCGATGTTTTCCCTGCATGCCCTGCATTCGATCGCCATTTGGCTATCTGTGAAAATGTTGGCTTTGTGGTATTACTGAGCCAGCTCACACACTCCGTGATTGCTCGAACTTCTGTCAGAAATATAGTGATATGGTCTGGGAAGCGGAAGTAGAGTTCGACTTCTGGTTTTTCAATAAAAAGTCCAGGTCCCGTCCTAGCTTGGACCCATCCGCGTAGCAGCTGGTTCCCACTGGCACATGAGCTAGTGTTCCGTTTTCCCAGGAGCGTCTCTCTGGCACAAACGAATCATAGGTAACTGTAAGCCACACTTCTGGAATGCGGTCGGCAGGGACGTATCCAGAGGGAGGGGCCCGGCCCCCCCCCGAAATGTTTTAAACATAGGCATAAACTATTTACAATTTTCAAAATCACTCAAAAAAACACGAAAAATATTTGGAAGGCCGTTAAAAAAATCAATACAAAAGCGTAAAAAATGGTAACAGTAAAAGTAATAACAACTTAAACTAAGAAAAGTGCATGTTTCGCAATTTTTTGATTGGTTCTAGCCAGACAATTTGGCGTTTTAGGAGTCTGAAACAGCAAAGTTAATGCCAAAAGCACTTACATGGTAGCACTGAGCTATGCTCTGTTGCTCAGTAAAATTTATTTCACTCTGGCTCTCTCTTGTCGTCACTGTGTCAAGTGACTGGACTGACCAGCGTTGCCGTTTTGGTCATTTCCGACCAAATTTGGTCGGATGGATTTAAAATTTGTCTTTTTGGTCGGATGGTCGGACCAATTTAAATTTGGTCGGTTTTATTCTAGAATATTTAATTTGTATTATAAAATAAAATAATTCAAATAATTTTAAGTTATATATCAAAGTAAATTACTGAAAGTCAAAGCTTTTCGCCGTTTGGAATACCTTAAAATGTCGATTTGAATCCCAATATTTTTGTTGATCGCTGGAAGAAGTATCGATCGTAATTGTGGACAATTATATTGTAATAAAAATTAGTTTGAAAATAATTATCGGGCCTGTTCTAAAATCACGCGATTTGATATCACGCGATATGGTTTAGTATTATCACCGATTTTAAAATCACTCTTGGAGGTTTCGAAAATCGTCCGATTTTGGTATAGTTGGTTTAAATTTATTGTTGTTTGCTTTAAACAATAAATCGTACCATTTTCGAGCACCAATAATGATTTTAAAATCGATGGTGTTTTGAAATCACCGTGATATCAAATCGCGTGATTACAGAACAGGCCCGTATTTCATTTTCGACAAAGGAAATTTCTTTACCAGAAATGTGGTTTGTAGTTGTCTAAAATATCGGGCATAGGGAAAGAATTGTTGCTTTCACTCCTGTCCGGTATTTTACAAATCACACCATTATTACGGAATTTTGACTCCAGGTATTTTGCTGAAATTTTGTAAATATCGGAACTTCACTAATTTACTCAAGTTTTAAAATCTTTTAAGTAATGCAATTTCGTATTATTTTATTGTAGAACTTAGTCATTAATTATGGAAATTTTAAATTTCATTTCAGCGTTGAAATCAGTTCAAGAAATCATTATTTGTTATGCCTTCTATGTAAAATTGTTCATCCACAGTTGATATCGTAGGTAAACTGATTCAGTGCCATTTGACAAAACTAGGTCATACCACTTTAGGGGTTTCTTTGTTTTCAGGCGTCGTAATTGTATTAAAAAAAACTCGATACAAATTCCCAAACATATGTTCAAATTTGTATTGAAAGTTTTACATTAACATGGGAATGCATTGATAACAGTAAATGGAAACAATCACAAAGAAAATATGAAAAAAATTTCCTTTTTATTTGTATACATTATTTTTTGCAATTTACAACTTGACTTATAAGCACATTGAGAAGAAAATGTGACAACAATGATTGTCTTGGAAATTTGGAGAAGACGGTAGCTTAAATATTAAGACGAGGTTTAAAATACAAAAATATACGTACATTTATGAATGTATATGTATAGTACGGTGTAGCCATGCTCCTCTCATTTAAACGAGCAATTCAAGATATTTGACCTGTTATAACATTGAAAAATATCTATGATGTAGGGTATATACGATTGTGACTAGCCACATTTGTACTTGTTTAAAATACTTTTCAGTATTTGCTTAACTCCGCGCCAGAGTGGCGGGAGTTAAAAAAAGAAAAACACAAAATTATATTTATATTTTTTTTATTTACATATTTTATTATTTGATTTTGGCCGTGAGCCGTAGCGGTTTGGCAGTGTGCCATAAGCGGGTGAGTCGTGAACTAATGTCACAGCGACGGCGTTGCCATCAGTGAGATTTTACTTTCAATCATTATCGATAGGGAGTGATGCCGTCAACAACGAATCAATATAAGATCTTGGGGGGCGCTAGTTAGAGATCAGCTGTTGACACTTCAACAGTATTATTAATACATGTATTTTATTTTCTGTTAAAACTAGCAATATTTTCTAGGTAAATAAATTTTTTCAAACATTCCAAGTTTAATTAAAATCTGAAATGTTGTCACCAAACTCTTGTTTTTTGTTTTTGTTACTCGGTCTGTTGGGATGTTTAATAGTTCTGTTTTGACTATCGAGTTCGAGATGGTTTGTTTAAGGCTGGCCACTGGTTGGTGGACGATATCGTTTCGAAAGCTACCAAGCAAGCTCATCGGCAACATGAGCAAATACACAAATACGTCAATAATTGGCACAATATAAGAGCAGCTCAATATAAATTAATTGAGAACTGCTTACAAAAAGTGTCGTATCTCAAAACATTTCAGACAGTATTTGTCAACATCATTAATACATCCCCCACAATTTTCAAAATACCAACAACTTTAATTTTGTAAATTTGGTCGGCTACAATGGATTTTGGTCGGTTTTAGGGAAAATTTTGGTCGGAAAAAAATTTCTCGTTTGGCAACACTGGGACTGACCAAACAGCCACACATTTCTGCTGAGACTGGTGGTTAATTCTATCTGCGTAAGCTCAATTACACAGTTAACTTTTTTTCTCGGTCGCTCTCTTTCTCTATCTCTTTGAAGTAAAAAGAGAGGATTGCCAAAAATGTTTTGCTTGTGTATTAGTGAGTAAGGGAGAGTAAACAAATTGAGAGAATTTATTTTTTTACACCCATAGCAAAATGTTAGTAATATACACCATTCTGAAATTCATAAAAAATAAAGGAAATGAAAGAAGTATAGAAAATGAAAAGAAGTATTGAAAGAAACATGAAAGTGTCACCAACCAAGAACATTTATTACGCAAAAAGAAAGTTGGACACTATTTATTTTCCTATTTTTAATGTTATTTTAATATAAAATCGCAAATTCTTTTAATAACAAAATACTTAAATGTTGCATAACATATAAGATGTTACAAAAAGCATTTTTGACAATATTTTTCGAGTGTAATCAATAAGTTTTTTCTGCTAACCTGAAAAAAACTATCGTGGCATTCGCTGGACATGTGCACTTGTCGAATTCTCATCGACGAGTAAATGAAAGAGCATAAGAATATGTGTGAGGTGGAGGATGCACAATTGTGCAAAGAAATGGCAATCCGTGGTAAAAAGACACAATTGTTTTTGGTAAAAACAATTTAAAATGTAGTTAATTCCTGAAAACCTGAGGCACAATTGTTCTTCCACATCATTATTTAATTTATGATAGAATCAGAATCTATGCATTAAAACAGAAACCCAAGAAAAATGTTGTTTTTGTCGACCGGTGTAATTATTGGTTGGCTTTAAATTTATGATAACCAGATATTGCGAAAACGATTTAAAAAATTCAGCAAAATCTGCTTTAGCTGAAATAAGTATATGGATTGATTATTGGAAGCAGAAGAATGATAAGCCATCAAATGTATTAGATGCTATTTCAGTTTGTGATGAGGACTATTCCCAAGCGTTTTTACCCTTTTGCAGATACTGGCCACAATACCTGTGACAACGGCATCTGCTGAGCGAAGTTTCTCGACGTTAAGAAGAATAAAAACTAATCTCCGGAACAGAATGGAAGGAGAAAGGCTATCTTATCTGGCTTTGATGTCTATATACAAAGATGAAGTCAAAATCGATGAAATAATTGATATATTTCTTTAAAAAATCGAAGATTACATTTTTAACTCTTCCTTATTTTATTATAAAAAGTTTTACTGATCTCGTACTAAAGTACATATTTATATTTAGGAATAAAATTCGAATAAAAAACTAAGGAACTTAACTTCCATTACCTACACAATAAACGCAATTTTTTAATTGTTTATCTTTGTTATGGAAAAAAAGGTTGGCCCCCCGAACCAAAATCCTGGATACGTCCCTGGCGGTCGGAGATTTCCATTGATTGAATAAGACCGACCAGTGATTGTAATATCTCCTGATGGTACGACTTGTGGTCTCGATTTATGCATTCACCCATCTCTTGTAGACGTCTTCCTGTGAGGCTGCCTCATACTTTATACGGATATCTATTGGTTCGATGTGCAGCATAATCTCCAACGCTCTTGTTGGTGCGGTTCTAATTGCCCCGCATATGCCTAGAGAGCGATTCATGGAACGGTAAAAGGATGAATCTTCCTTTTCCTTGTAAATAGACATATTTCTATTTTGTCTGGGTTGACATTTAATCCCCTTGGTTGTGCCCAGTTATATGCTGTTATAAGTGCTTCCTCAGCTCTTCTGCATAGTTGGTTTGGATGTGTGTCCCTTAGAAGTATTATAACGTCGTCTGCATAAGAGACTGGTTTAAGTCCTTCAAGCTAAGCCAAAAACCGGCTACGGATCTGACGGAAGATGAGAGACGCAGATTGGGAAAAGCCTGGGATACTATAGGTAGATGGCAACAAACCATTATGTAACTTGGCTTCACACGGATAAATTAAATGGTAATGTTCCCTTTTCTAAGCCTGACTTTTATAACTCATCATATTGTACTATTCTAGCCACAGCTGAATCTGTACAAAAGATGGGAAGCAGTGTTAATAATTTAGTTGTCGGTATCCCCTGCCCTGACATGGGCGTCAACCAGCCACTGCTCGGTCGATGCCACATCTTGTCAGTGAGGGACTAGGTATTACTGAGACGCTTTGTGCCTCCAGCCCCATATTGACTACTAAGGGAAAGACTAGCCAATCCGCTCGGTATCCTGGAAGAGGTGATATGTGGGAGGAACTTGGAGGCACAAAGCGCGATAGGACTATGGATACAAGTTCAGCCCATAACACTGTTATTAAGCGACCGAGAACGGATAGGCCAGCATTTATCTACAACGAGAGCTGCATAAAGGTAAAGATAGTAGACGAAATGAGTCCAGACAGAAGAATTAAGGAGATCACTGGAAGAAAGTAGAAGGTAGATTGCTGTTCTCAGTCTCTGAATGCATCAGATACGGTATAGCAGCCACTCCATTTTTCGGCAACATTCAGACCAAGAATGGTTTCAAGATCCTTTCTTGTAAGTCTGAAGAGACTGGCTTGAAGTTGTTTGTTGTTTGGCAGGCCTGAAGTTATGGAAAGGTTCTAAGCTAAAGGCCATACGAGAGGAAGAAATCCCCAAGCAACCAAAGGTAAGAATTTTCATCTCGGGGCCTATTGTACCCAAGGACAGGCTTATAGAATTCTGAGAGTACAGAATCTGCAGCACTATCCGTCAGCAGATTGGGAAATCCTGAGAATGGATTCCCCATCGGATGCAGGAAGGAACATTATCCTGGCAATTAACCTTGAGACCTTGGTCAGATTGGAACAAAACGGCTTCAGAATTAGTGTGGGTCTCAGCAGCGCTTTCGCTAGACCGGTGCTGGAAATGGAGGAAAGATTAGGCGTACGCTGTAAGTAATCGATGATTAGAATTCTGCAAATCAATCTTCATCATTGTATAGTGGCTTCAAATAACCTTCTCCTACATTTACATAGGAACAACATAGACGTGGCACTCGTACAAGATCCCTGGATCAGGGGGAAGAAAAGAATGGGCCTAACAGATGCAAATTATGCCTTATTATATAAAATTGACTCCAATAAAAGCCGTGGATCCAATTCCCCGTATAACGTCGAGGCTGACGTATACCCACCCCTGTCGTTAGTCTTGAATGGTATTAAACAGAAATATATAAATATATGGCATCAGAGATGGTACTCAGTAGACGGATGTGAACAAAATAAGGCTCTTTGGGACGAGCGGTCTTCAAGGAACACGGAGATACTGCTAAGTATCGAAAAAACGCATCTACGAGTGATTGTGGGTATAATTACTGGACATAATAGACTTGGTAAGCACATGCACAGAATTGGCCTAAGAAATGACGATTTGTGTCGGTGGTCGTGATGTTGGACCATGATGTGGTAGAGGATACCTTTCATTTTGTCAATGTCCTACTTTATCGTATAAAAGAAACCAGATACTGGGTTCATTTTTATTTTAGGAGTTGGTAGAACTTACAGGATTGGACCCTCTCAGACTCGAAACTCCAGACTCATTTTTACGTCATACCCTCCACCATAGGATGTGGGGTAAATTCATTTTGTCACTCCGGTTGTAACACCTCTAAATATTGATCTGAGACCCCATAAAGTATATATATTCTTAATCGTCGTAAAATTCTAAGACGATTTAGCCATGTCCGTCTGTCCGTCCGTCTGTTGTAATTACGCTACAATCTATAATACTTGAGCTAGGTGGCTGAAATTTGGTATATATACTTCTTATAGCTGCAGGTAACTTGGGCGATATCGGTCCATATTTAGATATAGCTCCCATATATAGCATCTAACTTGTTGTGATTCCTACTGTTCTCGGTGTGTTTTTCAGTGTTATTTTCTTTAGGTTTGAGTTATTTTGTGAAGTCACATACTATCCATGGTGAAGGGTATATAAGATTCGGCATGGCCGAACTTAACGCTTTACTTGTTTTCCTTTATTCATTCTTCTAGAGAATATAGGGCTTCTATAAGATTATTCCATCCATTTCTATCATAGCAATATGTCTTGATTTCTTCCCAAGACTTATTAAGTTTCCGTGTTTCCATTAGGATTGTTCCGCGCCATGTGCTCTTTGGTTGCCTTGCGGGTTACATTCTAGCGCCTTTCTACATATACTTTCGTGCGATTTTTGGAGCGTATATCCAATACACTTCCATTTCCTTCTTCTTATTCGGACTCTCACTGGAATCTCGTTAGTTTTGAGATAAAAAATGTAAGCGTGCAAAAATTATTACTCTAAGACATTTTAAAATATATTCTTATGAATTTCGCGGATTGTGAAGTTGGAAATGACATACAGTAATTATGTGCTCACCCTAACATATATTTAGACCTCAGGCTAACTTATATTTAGACCTCGGATTTTTGCATATCTTTCAATTTTTATCCGATTTGAACCAAAATTTGTATTTAGACGTTTCATCACTCAAATTTAAATAATTTGAGTGCATATAAAAATATGCACAAATATATGCAAAATATGGAAAAATATGCAAACAAAATTTTGGCCATGTACGAATTAACAAGTAAGAAAGTTTCAGTCGGGTAAACCGACTAAGGTATACCCTCACTTTGTGAGTAATGTAATATTGAATATTACTCGAATTATTCTGTCAATTTGTGTGGGAGGTACCAGAAGGGGTTTATCAAATACACTTTTTTTTTGCTGAACATTAGATACTTTAAATTCATTGCACTGTGCCGACTTATAAGCATTCATGTGCACTGGTATAAACGTTATGAGACATTAAATTGTGGTATGATTTGGGCATTTTGTGTGGGAGGTACAAAGAGGGGCGTGGCAATAACGCCCATTTTTCGCAGGGCTATAGACACTATAAAAACATTACACTGTACAAAATTCCAAGTATTTTTATACACTGGTTTTAATGTTATAAGCTGTTAACTTTTGGTGCAAAAAGGTACCTTTGTGTGGGAGGTACCAAAAGGGGCGTGACAACAACACCCATTTTTCCCTGGACTGTAGGCAATATAACAGCATAGTACTGTACAAAATTTCAAGTACTTTTATACACTGTTATTAATGTTATAAGCTGTTAACTATTGGTGCGAAATGGTGCATTTGTGTGGGAGGTACCAAAAGAGACGTGGCGACTTCGCCCATTTTTCTCGAGTTGATAACGACTAATAAGCTAACACTATGTGTGGAATTTCAAAAGATTCCAATAAGTAGTATAGCAGTTATTAAAGAATCAACATTTCACAACATTTTAACCCTTTGTGGCGGAGGTACTAGAAGGAGTGGACCAATATGGCCCATCTTCGAACTTAGCCGGAGATAGAAAAAAATATTACCACATACCAAATTTTAGGTCAATCGGTTACTCCTTTCGAGAGTTAGAGACAGACAGACGGACGGACATTGCTCATTCGACTTAAAATGACCCAAAACGGATTTCCTCCGAACATACTTGGGGTCTTAGGTCACTCCTTCGACGTGTTACACTTTTTTCCGTAGCAAATGATATATACCCTCGTCACTCTAAAGTGAGGGTATAAAAATGCAAAATACACTATGCAACACAATTTTTGTCCAAGGGATGTGGATGTGGCGCCTTTTAGGGGCATGGACATCCCAGTAGTATATACAGGTAGTAAAATTATATCGCTCACTTACTTCAAGACTGTCATACCTCAAAAGTTAAAATTTTTGAGGTTGGCTTACAGAAACGGGAATTTTGCAAATATCCATAATGAATCTCAACGTAAACATTATAAGTAAACAACAATAAACATGACTTTTCCATCGTTTTTAAAAATCGTATTTTATGTTACTTATCTTTTTATACGGATTTATAGTTACACATCTTGAAAATGTTCAATTTTGAGTTATGACAGTCTTGAAGTAAGACTTCACAATCCGCGAAATTCATAAGAATATATTTTAAAATGTCTTAGAGTAATAATTTTTGCACGCTTACATTTTTTATCTCAAAAGTAACGAGATTCCAGTGAGAGTCCGAATAAGAAGAAGGAAATGGAAGTGGATTGGATATACGCTCCAAAAATCGCACGAAAGTATATGTAGAAAGGCGCTAGAATGTAACCCGCAAGGCAACCAAAGAGCACATGGCGCCGAACAATCCTAATGGAAATACGGAAACTTAATAAGTCTTGGGAAGAAATCAAGACATATTGCTATGATAGAAATGGATGGAATAATCTTATAGAAGCCCTATATTCTCTAGAAGAATGAATAAAGAAAACAAGTAAAAGCGTTAAGTTCGGCCATGCCGAATCTTATATACCCTTCACCATGGATAGTACAAGGTGGCGCAAAAGTAATCCTCCTTTCAGAAAATGCTATAAATTTTGCGATTGGCCCCTAATGTCAGTTCTGTTTTGACATTTGTGTAGTAAACACATGCGAAATACACGTTAATAAACAATGTTACGCTACACTGCTCCAGAACGCGGAATATTGCTGACTATTTATTTGACCAATAATCGGTCGGTGACTTTGGCACAACGTGAATTTCGTCGCAGATTTACTGGCCGTCCAACGCCTACTGGTGAAAAACTGCGACGTTTAGCCGCTCGCATCGAAGGGACTGCCACAACACGAGATGCTGCCAGGCGTGGCAGACCCCGGAGTAGCCGTTCTGCAGAGAATATTGCTGCTGTAGCCGAGGATGTCATGGAAGCGCCGTCGACATCGACCAGACGACGTGCCACGCAAATGGGTATCAGTCGACGGTCTCTACAGCGAATTTTGGTACAAGCTTTGAAGATGTTTCCGTACAAAGTCCAGACGGTGCATCAGCTGTTAGCTGCTAACATACGCTCAAGCCATCCTTAGTCACCACCAAGAGGAAGATGATTTTTCATCAAAAATAATCATGAGTGATGAGGCCCATTTCCATCTTAGCGGGTACGTAAATAAGCAAAATCCGCGTGTAACCCACGAAGAGCCATTACACCCGCTCAAAGTCACTGTATGGTGTGCTGTTTTCGCTGGAGGAGTCATCGGACCTTTTTTTTCGAAGACGTCGCGGGCCAAACGGTTACTGTGAATGGTGAGCGCTACAGAGCAATGATCAACGAGTTCTTTTTGCCGCAACTTGATGAATTGGGATTGGAAAACATGTGGTTCCAACAGGACGGTGCAACGGCACACACTGCACGTGCCACAACCGATATGCTGAAGGATGCATTTCCCGGGCGCCTAATCTCCCGTTTTGGCGATTTGCACTGGCCAGCAAGATCGCCTGATTTGACCGCTCCAGACTTCTTTTTGTGGGGCTTTTTGAAGTCGCGGGTTTATGTCAACAAGCCTCAGACTCTTGCAGCTCTTAAAGACAATATCCGTCAAGAATGGAGGACCTATCGCCGGAAGTTTTGGCCAAAGTGATGGAAAATGCCATAAAAAGGGCTCAAATGACAATCACAACAAGTTAGATGCTATATATGGGAGCTATATCTAAATATGGACCGATATCGCCCAAGTTACCTGCAGCTATAAGAAGTATCTATACCAAATTTCAGCCACCTAGCTCAAGTATTATAGATTGTAGCGTAATTACAACAGGCGGACATGGCTAAATCGTCTTAGAATTTTACGACGATTAAGAATATATATACTTTATGGGGTCTAAGATCAATATTTAGAGGTGTTACAACCGGAGTGACACAATGAATATACCCCCCATCCTATGGTGGAGGGTATGATGTAAAAATGAGTCTGGAGTTTCGATCTGACGCCTTAATAAACTGTAAAAGTCTGAGGGGGTCCAATCCTTTAAGTTCTACCAACTCCTGAAATAAAAATGAACCCAGTATCTGGTTTCTTTTATACGATAAAGTAGGACATGGACAAAATGAAAGGTATCCTCTACCACATCATAATCCAACATCACGACCACCGACACAAATCGTCATTTCTTAGGCCAATTATGTGCATGTGCTTACCAAGTCTATTATGTCCAGTAATTATACCCACAATCAATCGCAGATGCGTTTTTTCGATACTTAGCAGTATCTCCGTGTTCCTTGAAGACCGCTCGTCCCAAAGAGCCTTATTTTGTTCACATCCGTCTACTGAGTACCATCTCTGATGCCATATATTTATATATTTCTGTTTAATACCATTCAAGACTAACGACAGGGGTGGGTATACGTCGGCCTCGACGTTATACGGGGAATTGGATCCACAGCTTTTATTGGAGTCAATGTTATATAATAAGGCATAATTTGCATCTGTTAGTCCCATTCTTTTCTTCCCCCTGATCCAGGGTTCTTGTACGAGTGCCACGTCTATGTTGTTCCTAAATGTAGGAGAAGGTTATTTGAAGCCTCTATACAATGATGAAGATTGATTTGCAGAATTCTAATCATCGATTACTTACAGCGTACGCCTAATCTTTCCTCCATTTCCAGCACCGGTCTAGCGAAAGCGCTGCTGAGACCCACACTAATTCCGAAGCCGTTTTGTTCCAATCTGACCAAGGTCTCAAGGTTAATTGCCAGGATAATGTTCCTTCATCTGATGGGGAGTCCATTCTCAGGATTTCCCAATCTGCTGACGGATAGTACTGCAGATTCTGTGCTCTCAGCATTTCTATAAGCCTGTCCTTGGGTACAATAGGCCCCGAGATGAAAATTCTTACCTTTGGTTGCTTGGGGATTTCTTCCTCTCGTATGGTCTTTAGCTTAGAACCATCCCATAACTTCAGGCCTGCCAAACAACCTAGTAGCCAGGACAAAGTCTCTTCAGACTTACAAGAAAGGATCTTGAAACCATTCTTGGTCTGAATGTTGCCGAAAAATGGAGTGGCTGCTATACCCTACCTGATGCATTCGGAGACTGAGAACAGCAATCTACCTTCTACTTTCATCCAGTGATCTCCTTAATTCTTCTGTCTGGACTCATTTCGTCTACTATCTCTACCTTTATGCAGCTCTCGTTGTAGATATTTGCTGGCCTATCCGTTCTCGGTCGCTTAATAACAGTGTTATGGACTGAAATTGTATCCATAGTCCTATCGCGCTTTGTGCCTCCAAGTTCCTCCCACATATCACCTCTTCCAGGATACCGAGCGGAATGGCTAGTCTTTCCCTTAGTCGTCAATATGGGGCTGGAGGCACAAAGAGTCTCAGTAATACTTAGTCCCCCACTGACAAGATGTGGCATCGACCGAGCAGTGGCTGGTTGACGCCCATGTCAGGGCAGGGGATACCGACAACTAAATTATTAACACTGCTTCCCATCTTTTGTACAGATTCAGCTGTGGCTAGAATAGAACAAGATGATGAGTTATAAAAGTCAGGCTTAAAGCCAAGTTACATATTGGTTTGTTGCCATCTACCTATAGTATCCCAGGCTTTTCCCAATCTGCGTCTCTCATCTTCCGTCAGATCCGTAGCCGGTTTTTGGCTTAGCTTGAAGGACTTAAACCAGTCTCTTATGCAGACGACGTTATAATACTTCTAAGGGGCACACATCCAAACCAACTATGCAGAAGAGCTGAGGAAGCACTTAACACAGCATATAACTGGGCACAACCAAGGGGATTAAATGTCAACCCAGGCAAAACAGAAATATGCCTATTTACAAGGAAAAGGAAGATTCATCCTTTTACCGTTCCTCGATTCCTGGATAAGAATATTGCCATATCCAAAAAGATAAAACACTTAGGAGTAATCTTGGATCAGAAACTGATTTGGAAATATCATATTGAAGAAAGAGTTACCAAGGCCCACAGATGTTGGTCGTTGTTCAGAAGAGCTATAGGTTCAAAATGGGGACTACGTCCAAATATGAGACACTGGCTTTAAATGAGCGTGATTATACCAATAATAACCTACGCCTCTGTAGTGTGGTGGACATCAATGGACAAAAAGTACAACGTAATACCATTGCAAAAAGTGCAACGTATTTGCTGTCTAGGCATATGCGGGGCAATTAGAACCGCACCAACAAGAGCGTTGGAAACTATGCTGCACATCCAACCAGTAGATATTCGTATAAAGTATGAGACAGCCTCACAGGAAGACGTCTACAAGTGATGGGCGAATGGATAAATCGAGACCACAAGTCGTACCATCAGGAGATATTACAATCACTGGTCGGTCATATTCAATCAATGGAAATCTCCGACCGCCAGGGACGTATCCAGGATTTTGGTTCGGGGTGATCCCAACCTTTTTTTCCATAACAAAGATAAACAATTAAAAAATTGCGTTTATTGTGTAGGTAATGGAAGTTAAGTTCCTTAGTTTTTTATTCCTAAATATAAATATGTACTTTAGTACGAGATCAGTAAAACTTTTTATAATAAAATAAGGAAGAGTTAAAAATGTAATCTTCGATTTTTTTTAAGATGGTCATAACTCATGATGGTCATAACTCAAAATTTAAAATTTTTTAGGTTGGCTTACAGAAACGGGAATTTTGCAAATATCCATAATGAATCTTAACGAAATTTAGTTAATAAGTAAACAACAATAAACATGACTTTTCCATCGTTTTTAAAAATCGTATTTTATGTTACTTATCTTTTTATACGGACTTATAGTTACACATCTTGAAAATGTTCAATTTTGAGTTATGACAGTCTTGAAGTATGTGAGCGATATGTATTGGGTTTCTACGTTCGAAGCAAACTATATGTCAGCTACAGGTACTGCAACTTATGCACCTTAAATCCGGAATTTAGGATTGAAATTACTTCTTAATAAATTAGTGTAATTCAGCGCCTTAAAGATATAAGTCGGTTTTCTGAAAAATATTATAAAGTTATGAGTAAACGGCAAAGAACTTTTCAATGTGTAAATGATCCCGACAATTTCTGCTACATCTGCGGAAAATATGTAATTAAAAAAACTCGACGTGAGTTTAGTAAAATAATAGAAGAAATATATGTGCAATATTTGGAAATATATGTGCAAGATTTGGAACTGACCAAAGATAAGGCAGAACTACTTGCATCTCGGATGAAACAGTACAATATTTTGGCCCCAGATGTTAACATATTATATTATAGAGTCCGTGATATACCTTGCAAACAATTTTATAGAACTGTGGATAACATATGCTTTTGCAAGGACATACCCGGATTGTTCGAGGAACTTAATCAAACATAGAATTCAAAAGAATGGCGGTTATTTGTTGACAGCAGTAAAGAAAGTTTGAAAGCAGTACTTTTGCATAAACAAAGGAAATCATAAACCGTCGATTCCCATTGCTCATGCTGTCAACACTAAGGAATTATACGAAACAATGGCTAAATTGATAAAATACCTAAAATATGAACAACATGACTGGAAAATTTGTTGCTATTTAAAAGTAGTTAGGATGTTATGTGGAATGCAAGGCGGATATACAAAATATTGCTGTTTTTTATGCCTCTGGGATAGCCGAGCTCGCGAAGATCATCATTGCAGAAGAAAGAAATGGCCAACATGAAAACACATTACATTGGGTGAAAACAACATAAAATACACACCTCTCGTCCAAAAAGAAAACATTATTTTGCCAAAACGGCACATTAAGCTGGGGCTCTTTAAAAATTTTGAAAAAGCCTTAAGGAAAGATGGCAATTTACTATCATATTTAAAAGTCTTTCTTTTCAAAAAAACGAAGAAGGCGTTTTTGATGGGCCTAAAATATGGAAACTGATGAAAGATGTAAATTTCGAATCATATTTGACGTCTGATGAAATTGCAGCAAGGAGGTCGTTTAAGCTTGTAGTTTCAAAAATCCTTGGATCCAATAAAAGCCCGCAATATGAAACAATGATTAATGATTTGTTATAAAATTGTGAAAAAATTGGTAAGAAATATATTTTTCTATATTTATGTACGAGTATATAACACATATGTATGTATTCTTCTAACTTGTTTTTCGCTTTATGTATTCTAACAGCTGTAAATATGTCACTCCAAATTAATTTCTTGCATTCTCATTTCAACTTTTTCCCCGAGAATCATGGCCACGTAAGTGACGAACAGGGCGAAAGGTTTCGCCAAGAAATGAAATCCATCGATCGGCGTTACCAAGGGCACTGGGATGGGAGATTATATTTGGTTCCTCATTAGAGAAACCGATTCCGAAATCTACAAACGTCAACAAAGAACTCACAATTACTTATAATGAAACTTGTACATGTAAATAAACTCAAATGCACATAATATAAATAAAAGTAACAAATAAAATCGCTATTTAAACAGAAATTAAAAAAAAAAGATTTTTTGAAATTCTCTTACATCTACCAAAAAGGCTATAATTTCTACATTTATTCATAGATTTTTTTCAAATAGGCATTTTTTTCTTCGCTAGGATGCAAACTTTTAGAAAATGGAATAAAATATTTTTTTCTATTTATTATGTTTTTTTTCGTCCCAGGAAATTTTTATTTTTTTTTTTTTGAAAAAAATGTACTTTTGCCAAATTTTTTAATGACTGTTACTAAACCGCTGTTTTTAAGTGAAAGAGATATTTCCCACATTGGTAGCCCACATTAATAGCTTCAATTTAACGTATAAGTCGACCTGATCGGGCATATACTCCAAAAATTATAGTGCAAATACTAAGGTTACCTTCGACGGTATTAGTATTTTTAATAAAAAAATTTTTAAAAAATGTATCCATAAAAAAATTTTTGGTTTTGATTTTATAAACAAAGGACACAAAAAAATTTGGTGTAGAGACAACTGTGTCGAACTGGAAACCCTTGCCAGTCGCATGGGTGGTGAAAATGGTGAATTTAAGACTCGCTTGGAGCTTGGCTGTGTGACTTGTACGATTTCTTCGTAGGTATATAATTCCCATATGCAAATTTCTTTGTTGATTGGTATATATACAAGTGATGATCGCCACAACTACAAGCTCACACTGTGTCATGTATAAGACCCTTTGATGATATCCCCGCACATGATTGAAATACGTATAAGGGTATGTGTTTACATGGCTTTCAAGCGCGGTGTCTTATCTTTTCCAATACACCACAAAAAACCTCTCTTTCGAAAGGAAGAGAGTTGATCGAAAAAGCTGAAAAAATCGAATGTGAAAACATTCAATAAATCTAATAAAATTAAAAATTAAACCGATCATATACAAAAAACTTCTAAAAACATTTAAAAATTTTTTGGTTGCGTATTGGTATCAGAAGGATATGTCAATACTATTTAAAAAATCGTGTCACAAAAATGAAAAATGGGTGATTTCAAAAATCATAAAAAAATTGCCTAAATATATGAAAACTATGGGGTAATTCCAAAAGAAACCGACGCACTCTGAATATTTACATATGTATGTAGATTGGGATGCAATTTTGCACGCATATATTAAAAGACAATGCGGAATTAAAGCCTTTTACCGTTTGACCATTCATCATTTCTACAATTTTGTTTACAAATTTAGCTAGTTTGAAGTCGACATACATATCTTTTGAACGGAATATCCGATTTGAATAATATAAGTACCATTTAAAAGATGTTAACATCCTCTCAAAGTATTAAAGACAAAACGATGAAAATATCCTTAGGTTTAGGTTAGGGTGGCAGCCGTATTTTTTTTATACAAGCTCACATAGACCAGTTTAGTTCCCTAGTGTTAACACGGGCTGAAATGGCCCTCATCGAAACCAACCTGTTTGATATACAAATTTATCGATAGTACGAATAACGGTACTGGAAAGATCAGTTAGGCTGCCTAGAAAGGCAGCGAAAGGTTGTTCGCCGATCAAGCAGTGTCCCGTCAGAACTGATACTAACGTAGACAATCTTTGCCTCTAGGTGCTAGGAGATATTTTGATCTTCTCATATCATACCTTGGCCAGATTTGTCTAGCTACCCTGCAGGTGCCGATTTCTGTCCATCTTTCGTTGGACTGCCTGATTGCCTCTTGCCTAAGCCAAAGTTTGCACGTGGATAGTGGCGCACCAATATATGCACATTCTTCGAAAATTTGTAATGTCGTCCCTTTCCTAGCAAGTTCATCGGCTTTGCAGTTCCCCGGGATATCCCTATGCCCAGGCACACATATGAGGTGTATATTAAACTGCTCAGCTGTTTCTGAATTTAGGGATATTGCCTCCAGAGAATTGATGGCAGCCTGACTGTCCGAGTAAATGACAACGCCAGTGTTGGTTACTATGTTGCGACTCAGCCACTTGGCTAATTCCCATATTGACATTAATTCAGCTTGATAGACACTGCATGTATCTGGTAGGCTGTGAGCTATGTCCAAACTAAGCTCTGCACAGTGTACTCCGAAGCCAACCTTTTCATCAAGCTTCGAACCATCCGTGTAGTGGAGATGGTTTCTATTACCTGGTATTCTTCCAACCCATTCATCTCTGGCGGGAATAATAGTGATGTAATTTCTCTCGAAGGTGTACACAGTTGGTATATAGTCCACTCGATCGGTTACCATAGCACTATACTTTGATATCTTCATGTGACCGTAGTTTTTATACCTCCACATTGATAGGCAGTTTAATCTTATTGCCGCTTTGGTTGCAACATCTCTCGCCACAATATTAATCGACATTATATGGAGTAGGGTTGCCGTAGTCCTTAGGGCTCCGCTTATGCTCAGGAAGGCTGTTCTCTGAACCATTGTCAGTAGGTTGGTGATGGTTAGTTTGCCAGTTGCCGTCCACCATACCACAATGCCGTATAGCACTATAGGACGAACTACTGATATATATATCCAGTGGACGATTTTAGGATAGAGGCCCCACCGCGACCCTACAGCCTTTTTGCTGGAATATAAGGCGACGTTGGCCTTCCGTACACGTTCCAATACGTTAAGTCTAAATAACAGTTTCCTATCTAGAATTATTCCTAAAAATTTTGCACTTTCAGAAAAGACTAGATCTGTTCCATTTATCCGAGGTGTAGGGTCCACATGTGGGACTTTATTCATCCTAGTAAATAGAACCAATTCTGTATTGTTTGGGTTTACGCCCAAACCGCTGCTTCTGGCCCATCTAGCCAATTTGTTCAGAGCCACCTGTAGAATGTCTCGGAGGACGTTTTTGAATTTGTCACTCACTGCGATTGCCACGACGTCTGCATATGCCACGACCTTGCAGCTACAACGTTCTAGATTTAGCAGGATTTCATTCACCGCTAGGTTCCAAATTAGTGGAGACAATACTCCTCCTTGTGGGGTCCCTCTGTTTACAAACCTTGTTAGAGTTGTGGACCCAAGACATGCTGTTATGCGTCTTCTGTTGAGCAGACTTTGAATTAGAGTTAACTTTTAGATGTGACAGTGCCGCAATTACTGCATCTGAGTGAATCTTGTTAAAAGCCCTTCTATGTCAAGAAATGCCACCATGGTGAGTTCCTTGAAATGCAGGGACGATTCGATAGTGCTCACAAGTTCGTGCAGAGCTGATTCTGTAGACTTCCCCATATTGTAAGCATGTTGGTTCACCGAAAGGAGTTTTGTATCCAGGTTTTCCCTAATGAAATAATCTAAAAATCGTTCCAGACCTTTCAATAGGATGGAGGATAGGCGAATTGGCCTGAAGTCTTTTGGCCTAGTGTGTGATATCTTCCCCGCTTTAGGTATGAATACCACTTTGGTATCCCTCTATCGATGCGGGATGTATGAAAGCCTGGTACAGCCTACATAAATTTTCTCCAGCCAGGGGATAATGTACTTCAACATTTTCTGCATTTCTGCTGGAGTGATGCCGTCTGGTCCAGGTGAATTGAAGGGCTCAAAGCTATTAATAGCCCAGCTTATTCTGGATCTCTCAGTCAACAAGCTAGCGACGCTCGCAGTCCACTCGCACTGTTGTTGGTCCTGCTGATCCTCTGGTTCTGTTAGAGAGTTCCCCGGGAAATGTGTGTCGAGCAGTACATTGAGCGACTGCTCGCTGTTTTTGGTCCAATTATTTGCCTTATCCTGCAAGTAACCCACTGTACAGAGTGAAGCTGACAGAATTTTCCTCAGCCTTGCGGCTTCGGAGACCTTTTCCACTTCACCGCAGAAGGTATACCAAGAGCGTCTTTGCGCCTTTCCAAGCTCCTTCTTGTAGATCTTGAGTTGCTCTTTATAGGCATCCCAAACATTAGCGACCCCAGTAGATTTAGCCTTCTTGAATAGCTTGTTGCAGGTATTTTTCATAGCCGTTAGCTCATAAGTCCACCATTGGGGTTTAGTTTTACCCTTGTACCTTGTTTTTGGACAGGCTTCTTCAAGGGAACTTTTGAATGATGTGGTGATATGCTCGACCAGATTATCCAGACCGGCTTTGTCATTAAGTTCGTACAGAAGTTTGGAGTTGGGGACTTTCATGAAATTCTTCTCATACAGGTGCCACTTTGTCTTTCTCACATTTCTGTGGACGGCAGGTTTAGGCGATTTTTCAACGAGTTTGAACTCAATATAATGGTGATCTGAGAATGAGTGGTCGTCCAGTACATTCCACCCAATAATTTTGTCTGACAGCCGGTCAGTAGCAAATTTTACGTCTAGTACTTCTTGTCTGTCTTTAATAGTAAATGTCGCTTTATTACCTATGTTACAAATACTTAGGTTGGTAGTTAGAATAAAGTTAAGAAGCGAATCGCCCCTATTATTTATATCCGTACTACCCCAGATAGTATGATGAGCGTTCGTGTCTGCGCCAATAATCAGCTCGACCTCGTCAGAAGTTGCTTCTTCTACTACTTCCCTGAATAGAGCAGTAGGTACTACAGCTTCATAAGGCAAGTAACTGTAGACCACCCAATATATGCGATTACCGATCTCCAGACTAGCTGATGTTTGGTCTTTACCACTTAAATTAGCCAGGAGAAAGATACTTAGATCTTTCCTGGCCAAAATGCATGTTCTTGGAGTGCCTTCACAGTGGGCCACAAGTAGTTTGAAGTTTGGTGTCCTGATACCGCACCACCTCCTCCCACTGCGTAGGGCTCCTGTATCAGGACGATATCTACTGCACATATGGACAGGCGCAGCCGATGAGGCTGCTTTAGCGTGATGGAGGTTAATCTGTAGAATTCTTACCATCATTGGTAATTAACAGATTAACATCCAACCCGACAAGGGTGTTATCGAACTCTTCGTCCGTATCATCGAGAAGCGTGTCCCCGCCAGATGCGTCAAAGAGTCCAAAGACTCCCCTCAGCCCCTCTGTGTCAGAAGTAGAGCTTTCGTCCTCAGAGAAGGACGTTACAGATCTTCTGTTAGAGTTGAAGTCACCAGAAATAATGGGCGTGGTTACCTCCGCACTTCCAGAAAGCCGTGTATCAACCACGGTGGACGACTCACCTTCCGCAGTGGGAGCTATATCCTGCTTGTATACCTTCAAGACTATAGTCTCGAAGCTATATTGTAGGGTTGCACTTGCACGTTGTATATGTGAGGTGGACTCAGCGTTAAGGATCAGATTGACCTGCCGCTTTTTACAAACCACCTTGCTGATTCTCCAATCTTTTATTATTTCTAATATGTCAGTCGGGTTGGAGGGCTCTTCTGTAACCCAGGTGATGGCTCTAGGGTGACTAGGGATGCTATTTTTTTCGACAACATCCAACTGGGCACCCGGCCACACCTCACCCGCTCGACTCAGAGCAACGTTATACAGGTGTACTGATCTGGCATCACCGAAATATAAGAGCTTTTCTCTCCCCTGATGCCATCCTGCATTGTTGCAGATTGGTGGTTTGCCCGGCATTTCTCTACGGACATCGAGGTAATGAGCCATAATGGCTGAGGATGGATCCATCCTCACTACTTCTCAATGTTCAGAAAATTTGATTTTTTCTTCTGTAATTTTTTTTTAGTTAATTTTAATGAAACAAAGCATAGGAATTGAAAAATAGAAAATATAATTTCTTGAAGCTTGTTTTCGCTTACTTTTCAAAAAAATACAGATGAAAAAAATCAATTTTTTTTAACATTGACCTCGCCCCTGCCTCAAATTTTCATTTAATTTGTTTTATAGTGTGTGTAGGTCATTACTCCCACATACTCGGGCAACATTTTCGGAGAATTTTTTACCTGTGACACTTGAGAAGGAAGTACCCATATTTAGATTCCTTTTTGGTTCCTATAAGAAACATAGGGTCAGCATGAGGTCTTCGCAGCGCGTGCCCTACCCATTAATACCATTGCATACAAATACTTGAGATTTTGTGCAGTGTAATGTTTTTATAGTACTTACAGTACAAAGTGAGCGTTATTGCCACGCCCCTTCTATGTAGTACCTCTCACACAAATGGTTACAATTTTGTGAAATGTTAAGTTTCTCATTTTTACATTTCACAAAATTGTTACCAATTGTGTGCGAGGTACTAGAATGGGCACGGCAATAACGCTCACTTTGTACTGTAAGTACTATAAAAACATTACACTGCACAAAATTTCAAGTATTTGTATGCACTGCACTGGTAATAATGTTATAAGCTGTTAATTTTTTGTACCAAGTGGTCACTTTGTGAGGGGGGTATCAAAACGTGCGTGGCATTTTAGTTCTTTTTTGCCCAGCTTATTGTGACGGTAAAATGATTACTATTTATGAAATTTTACAGAATTCCCATGAGTAGTATAGAAGTTATAAGAGTTTTAACATGCCCAAAAATGTTAACCATTTGTGGGGGAGGTACCACAAAGAGTAGGCTAATATGGTTGTCCATCAAACATAAACTGGGTTTGAATAAAATATTACCACGTACGAAATTTTAAGTCATTCGGTCTCTCCTTATGGGTTATCGTTAGCAATTTTCAGGATTAAGCGCATTTTCGTCCTTTTGATGCCCGTAATACACAAAAATTCGGTACTTAATTTATAATTCTTAGAGACGATGTTAAAATCTTTCAAATGGAACTTACAGTATCGGACAATACATCTTGGACTAACTTCATACCTCTGTTCAATCGCCAAAATCTGAAAACTATCAATGATATATTCCAAAAATGTTACCTATTATCTAAGAAATTGCATCAATTTAACAAAAAATGGAAATATGGCTGCTTAAATAATTTGAAATTAAAAATGTATTTCACAAAAAAACAAAAGGGTCTAAAATTCGCACGACGAAACATACTCGTATTGGACTATGCATTTCTACTAAGCTTTTGTGGAAAACCATTTATTATCAAGGTAGGCGTTGCTTCTTTTTGCATGGAATCAATAAGATTTCTTGTTATCTTTGTATCTATGGAGTTCTAAGCATCAGCAATAGCCTGAAATAGCTTATTTTTAACTCCACCTACGCTTTCTCGATTTATCTCTTTGTTGAGAATTTCCCGGTAATTTTCAATGGGATTTAAGTCTGCCGTTGAGCTGGCCACGCCATAATGTCAACCCCTTCCTTTTTAACTCAATCATTGAATCATTTCGCGGTATTATTCGGGTGATGCCGTCTGGTCCAGGTGACTTGAAGGGCTCAAAGCTATTAATAGCCCAGCTTATTCTGGATCTCTCAGTCAACAAGCTAGCGACGCTCGCAGTCCACTCGCACTGTTGTTGGTCCTGCTGATCCTCTGGTTCTGTTAGAGAATTCCCCGGGAAATGTGTGTCGAGCAGTACATTGAGCGACTGCTCGCTGTTTTTGGTCCAATTATTTGCCTTATCCTGCAAGTAACCCACTGTACAGGGTGAAGCTGATAAAATTTTCCTCAGCTTTGCGGCTTCGGAGACCTTTTCCACTTCGCCACAGAAGGTATACCAAGAGCGTCTTTGCGCCTTTCTAAGCTCCTTCTTGTTGATCTTTATAGGTATCCCAAACATTAGCGACCCCAGTAGATTTAGCCTTCTTGAATAGCTTGTTGCAGGTATTTTTCATGGCCGTTAGCTCAGAAGTCCACCATTGGGGTTTAGTTTTACGCTTGTACCTTGTTTTTGGACAGGCTTCTTCAAGGGAACTATTGAATGATGTGGTGATATGCTCGACCAGATTATCCAGACCGGCTTTGTCATTCGGTTCGTACAGAAGTTTGGATTTGGGGACTTTCATGAAATTCTTCTCATACAGGTGCCACTTTGTCTTTCTCACATTTCTGTGGACGGCAGGTTTAGGCGATTTTTCAACGAGTTTGAACTCAATATAATGTTGATCTGAGAATGAGTGGTCGTCCAGTACATTCCACCCAATAATTTTGTCTGACAGCCGGTCAGTAGCAAACGTTGCTTCTAGTACTTCTTGTCTGTATTTAATAGTAAATGACGCTTTATTACCTATGTTACAAATACTTGGGTTGGTAGATAGAAAAAAGTCAAGAAGCGAATCACCCCTCTTATTTATATCCGTACCTCGACCTCGTCAGAAGTTGCTTCTTCTACTACTTCCCTGAATAGAGCAGTAGGTACTACAGCTTCATAAGGCAAGTAACTGGAGACCACCCAATATATGCGATTACCGATCTCCAGACTAGCTGATGTTTGGTCTTTACCACTTAAATTAGCCAGGAGAAAGATACTTAGATCTTTCCTGGCCAAAATGCATGTTCTTGGAGTGCCTTCACAGTTGGCCACAAGTAGTTTGAAGTTTGGTGTCCTGATACCGCACCCCCTCTTCCCACTGCGTAGGGCTCCTGTATCAGGACGATGTCTACTACACCTGTGGACAGGCGCAGCCGATGAGGCTGCTTTAGCGTGATGGAGGGTAATCTGTAGAATTCTTACCATCATTGGTAATTAACAGATTAACATCCAACCCGACAAGGGTGTTATCGAACTCTTCGTCCGTATCATCGAGAAGCGTGTCCCCGCCAGATGCGTCAAAGAGTCCAAAGACTCCCCTCAGCCCCTCTGTGTCAGAAGTAGAGCTTTCGTCCTCAGAGAAGGACGTTACAGATCTTCTGTTAGAGTTGAAGTCACCAGAAATAATGGGCGTGGTTACCTCCGCACTTCCAGAAAGCCGTGTATCAACCACGGTGGACGACTCACCTTCCGCAGTGGGAGCTATATCCTGCTTGTATACCTTCAAGACTATAGTCTCGAAGCCATATTGTAGGGTTGCACTTGCAAGTTGTATATGGGAGGTGGACTCAGCGTTAAGGATCAGATTGACCTGCCGCTTTTTACAAACCACCTTGCTGATTCTCCAATTATGAGCGGGCAGACTAGGATTAGAATCTTTTATTATTTCTAATATGTCAGTCGGGTTGGAGGGCTCTTCTGTAACCCAGGTGATGGCTCTGGGGTGACTAGGGATGTTATTTCTTTCGACAACATCCAACTGGGCACCCGGCCACACCTCTCCCGCTCGACCCAGAGCAGCCTTATACAGGTGTACTGATCTGGCATCACCGAAATATAAGAGCTTTTCTCTCCCCTGATGCCATCCTGCATTGTTGCAGATTGATGGTTTGCCCGGCATTTCTCTACGGACATCGGGGTAATGAGCCATAATGGCTGAGGATGGATTTGATTTTTTTTTCTGTAATGGTTTTTTAAGTTAATTTTAATGAAACAAAGCATAGGAATTGAAAAATAGAAAATATAATTTCTTGAAGCTTTTTTTCGCTTACTTTTCAAAAAAATACAGATGAAAAAAATCAATTTTTTTTAACTTTGACCTCGCCCCTGCCTCAAATTTTCATTTAATTTGTTTTATAGTGTGTGTGGGTCATTACTCCCACATACTCGGGCAACATTTTCGGAGAATTTTTTACCTGTGACACTTGAGAAGGAAGTACCCATATTTAGATTCCTTTTTGGTTCCTATAAGAAACATAGGGTCTGCATGAGGTCTTCGCAGCGCGTGCCCGACCCATTAATACCATTGCATACAAATACTTTTTTTGTGCAGTGTATTTTTTTTATAAATTTTCAAGTATTTGTATGCACTGGTAATAATGTTATAAGCTGTTAATTTTTTGTACCAAGTGGTCACTTTGTGTGGGGGGTATCAAAACGTGCGTGGCATTTTAATTCTTTTTTGCCCAGCTTATTGTGACGGTAAAATGATTACTATTTATGAAATTTTATTTAATTTTACATGAGTAGTATAGAAGTTATAAGAGCTTTAACATGTCCAAAAATGTTAACCATTTGTGGGGGAGGTACCACAAAGAGTAGGCTAATATGGTTGTCCATCAAACATAAACTGGGTTTGAATAAAATATTACCACGTACGAAATTTTAAGTCATTCGGTCTCTCCTTATGGGTTATCGTTAGCAATTTTCAGGATAATCCAGGATTAAGCGCATTTTCGTCCTTTTGATGCCCTTAATACACAAAAATTCGGTACTTAATTTATAATTCTTAGAGAGGATGTTAAAATCTTTCAAATGGCACTTACAGTATCGGACAATACATCTTGGACTAACTTCATACCTCTGTTCAATCGCCAAAATCTGAAAACTATCAATGATATATTCCAAAAATGTTACCTATTATCTAAGAAATTGCATCAATTTAACAAAAAATGGAAATATGGCTGCTTAAACGATTTGAAATTAAAAATTTATTTCACAAAAAAACAAAAGGGTCTAAAATTCGCACGACAAAACATAGTCGTATTGGACTATGCATTTCTTCTAAGATTTTGTGGAAAACCATTTATTATCAAGGTAGGCGTTGCTTCTTTTTGCATGGAATCAATAAGATTTCTTGTTATCTTTGTATCTATGGAGTTCTAAGCATCAGCAATAGCCTGAAATAGCTTATTTTTAACTCCACCTACGCTTTCTCGATTTATCTCTTTGTTGAGAATTTCCCGGTAATTTTCAATGGGATTTAAGTCTGCCGTTGAGCTGGCCACGCCATAATGTCAACCCCTTCCTTTTTAACTCAATCATTGAATCATTTCGCGGTATTATTCGGGTGATGCCGTCTGGTCCAGGTGACATGAAGGGCTCAAAGCTATTAACAGCCCAGCTTATTCTGGATCTCTCAGTCAACAAGCTAGCGACGCTCGCAGTCCACTCGCACTGTTGTTGGTCCTGCTGATCCTCTGGTTCTGTTAGAGAATTCCCCGGAAAATGTGTGTCGAGCAGTACATTGAGCGATTGCTCGCTGTTTTTGGTCCAATTATTTGCCTTATCCTGCAAGTAACCCACTGTACAGGGTGAAGCTGGTACAATTTTCCTCAGCCTTGCGGCTTCGGAGACCTTTCTAAGCTCCTTCTTGTAGATCTTGAGTTGATCTTTATAGGTATCCCAAACATTAGCGACCCCAGTAGATTTAGCCTTCTTGAATAGCTTGTTGCAGGTATTTTTCATGGCCGTTAGCTCAGAAGTCCACCATTGGGGTTTAGTTTTACGCTTGTACCTTGTTTTTGGACAGGCTTCTTCAAGGGAACTATTGAATGATGTGGTGATATGCTCGACCAGATTATCCAGACCGGCTTTGTCATTCGGTTCGTACAGAAGTTTGGAGTTGGGGACTTTCATGAAATTCTTCTCATACAGGTGCCACTTTGTCTTTCTCACATTTCTGTGGACGGCAGGTTTAGGCGATATTTCAACGAGTTTGAACTCAATATAATGGTGATCTGAGAATGAGTGGTCGTCCAGTACATTCCACCCAATAATTTTGCCTGACAGCCGGTCAGTAGCGAACATTACTTCTAGTACTTCTTGTCTGTCTTTAATAGTAAATGACGCTTTATTACCTATGTTACAAATACTTGGGTTGGTAGTTAGAAAAAAGTCAAGAAGCGAATCACCCCTCTTATTTATATCCGTACCTCGACCTCGTCAGAAGTTGCTTCTTCTACTACTTCCCTGAATAGAGCAGTAGGTACTACAGCTTCATAAGGCAAGTAACTGGAGACCACCCAATATATGCGATTACCGATCTCCAGACTAGCTGATGTTTGGTCTTTACCACTTAAATTAGCCAGGAGAAAGATACTTAGATCTTTCCTGGCCAAAATGCATGTTCTTGGAGTGCCTTCACAGTTGGCCACAAGTAGTTTGAAGTTTGGTGTCCTGATACCGCACCCCCTCTTCCCACTGCGTAGGGCTCCTGTATCAGGACGATGTCTACTGCACCTGTGGACAGGCGCAGCCGATGAGGCTGCTTTAGCGTGATGGAGGTTAATCTGTAGAATTCTTACCATCATTGGTATTTAACAGATTAACATCCAACCCGACAAGGGTGTTATCGAACTCTTCGTCCGTATCATCGAGAAGCGTGTCCCCGCCAGATGCGTCAAAGAGTCCAAAGACTCCCCTCAGCCCTCAGTTGGCCACAAGTAGTTTGAAGTTTGGTGTCCTGATACCGCACCCCCTCCTCCCACTGCGTAGGGCTCCTGTATCAGGACGATGTCTACTGCACCTGCCATATTGTAGGGTTGCACTTGCACGTTGTATATGGGAGGTGGACTCAGCGTTAAGGATCAGATTGACCTGCCGCTTTTTACAAACCACCTTGCTGATTCTCCAATTATGAGCGGGCAGACCAGGATTAGAATCTTTTATTATTTCTAATATGTCAGTCGGGTTGGAGGGCTCTTCTGTAACCCAGGTGATGGCTCTAGGGTGACTAGGGATGTTATTTTTTCGACAACATCAAACCGGCCACACCTCACCCGCTCGACCCAGAGCAGCCTTATACAGGTGTGCTGATCTGGCATCACCGAAATATAAGAGCTTTTCTCTCCCCTGATGCCATCCTGCATCGTTGCAGATTGGTGGTTTGCCCGGCGTTTCTCTACGGACATCGAGGTAATGAGCCATAATGGCTGATTGCACATGGCTCCATTTGTCCTTGAGGATGGATACATCCTCACTACTTCTCAATGTTCAGAAAATTTGATTTTTTTCTTCTGTAATGGTTTTTTTAAGTTAATTTTAATGCAACAAAGCATAGGAATTTAAAAATAGAAGATATAATTTCCAGAAGCTTTTTTTCGCTTCCTTTTCAAAAAAATACATATGAAAAAAATCAATTTTTTTTAACTTTGACCTCGCCCCTGCCTCAAATTTTCATTTAATTTTTTTTATAGTGTGTGTGGGTCATTACTCCCACATACACGGGCAACATTTACGGAGAATTTTTTTCCTGTGACACTTGAGAAGGAAGTACCCATATTTAGATTCCTTTTTGGTTCCTATAAGAAACATAGGGTCAGCATGAGGTCTTCGCAGCGCGTGCCCGACCCATTAATACCATTGCATACAAATACTTGAGATTTTGTGCAGTGTAATGTTTTTATAGTACTTACAGTACAAAGTGAGCGTTATTGCCACGCCCCTTCTATGTAGTACCTCTCACACAAATGGTAACAATTTTGTGAAATGTTAAGTTTCTCATTTTTACATTTCACAAAATTGTTACCATTTGTGTGAGAGTAACTAGAAGGGGCATGGCAAGAACCCACTTTGTACTGGACTGTAGGTACTATAAAAACATTACACTGCACAAAATTTCAAGTATTTGTATGTACTGGTAATAATGTTATAAGCTTGTAATTTTTTGTACCAATTAGTCACTTTGTGTGGGGGGTATCAAAACGTGCGTGGCATTTTAGTTCCTTTTTGCCCAGCTTATTGTGACGGTAAAATGATTACTATTTATGAAATTTTACAGAATTCCCATGAGTAGTATAGAAGTTATAAGAGTTTTAACATGCCCAAAAATGTTAACCATTTGTGGGGGAGGTACCACAAGGAGTAGGCTAATATGGTTGTCCATCAAACATAAACTGGGTTTGAATAAAATATTACCACGTACGAAATTTTAAGTCATTCGGTCTCTCCTTATGGGTTATCGTTAGCAATTTTCAGGATAATCCAGGATTAAGGATTATCCTTAATACACAAAAATTCGGTACTTAATTTATAATTCTTAGAGAGGATGTTAAAATCTTTCAAATGGCACTTACAGTATCGGACAATACATCTTGGACTAACTTCATACCTCTGTTCAATCGCCAAAATCTGAAAACTATCAATGATATATTCCAAAAATGTTACCTATTATCTAAGAAATTGCATCAATTTAACAAAAAATGGAAATATGGCTGCTTAAATGATTTCAAATTAAAAAATTTATTTCACAAAAAAAAAGGGTCTAAAATTCGCACGACAAAACATAGTCGTATTGGACTATGCATTTCTACTAAGATTTTGTGGAAAACCATTTATTATCAAGGTAGGCGTTGCTTATTTTTGCATGGAATCAATAAGATTTCTTGTTATCTTTGTATCTATGGAGTTCTAAGCATCAGCAATAGCCTGAAATAGCTTATTTTTAACTCCACCTACGCTTTCTCGATTTATCTCTTTGTTGAAAATTTCCCGGTAATTTTCAATGGGATTTAAGTCTGCCGTTGAGCTGGCCACACCATAATGTCAACCCCTTCCTTTTTAACTTAATCATTGAATCATTTCGCGGTATTATTCGGGTGGTTGTCGTGTTGAAATTGCCGTAATAGAGCAACATTCCACTCAGCTTGTGGAATGTTTCGCAGTACATAAACCTGTTCATTATTCCGTTTATTGTATAGAGGGGTCCAACCACGTTACCGGAAAAGCATCCGCAGACCATGCCTGCCTCCATGATTTACAGACCGTTTATAGTATAAAGGGTCCAATATTTTATTAACTAGTATATACTGTTGTATATCATTCAAATCTGATATTCCGTTATAAAGTTATATCGACTTTAAAATAGCTAAATTTGTACAAAAATGTTTAGATGACCAATTTGGCACCCTATAAAACTGCTTTAAATTTGGTCATAATTCCGTATTGTCTTTACACAGAATACAGTTTGGTTGCCTCAACCGTATTATTTGCCAACCGAATTTTGGTAGTTCTGTTAACTACCATGCGATTCTATCAGGACAACCAACATTGTGATTGTGGCATACTTCTGCTTCTATGTTGACAAAAATCATATTTGGTTGCGCCAACTACGAAAATGGTGGCTAAAATTATCTTTTGAAATGTTTGACACAAATTTTAGTACACGAAAACAAAAACACAAAACTTGTATGCAAATATCGCTTAACCCTGTGCCTTCAATTTCATGATTGTTGCTTTTATTTTTTATTTTTGAAAAACATTCTGCACAACATATTTTACATTCCACACATATACATACAATTTTGTATTTTTTCAAAAAGTATTTATTTATTCATGAATATCTATTTTGTCCCCTTCAAAGTAATTCCCCACGGATATAATACACTTCAAATAATCATTTTTTGTGATCTTGTTCAGCTCCTCCTTCGATGCCGTCTTTATCTCCTCAATCGTGGCGTAGCGTCGCACAGTGGGAGGAATTCCAAAAAAGGGAAATAATTCTGCCGTTTCTTAACCAGACATCCGATAGCGACCAAGCTTGGCATGTTTGTAGAAGAGGTATTAGAGAAGTTAAGTTTTGAGTTTGGGCCCCCTGTGGTATACAGGGGCGGAGCTGCAGGGCCCCAAAGTTGGCCACCTCGGTTGAACAAAATGTTTAAGCGCGTGTAACTTTCGTATTTTCCGACCGATTAATAAAAAAAGGATTTTTGCACCTAACAGTTATGTTGTATACTTACCGAGATATCTGCATTTGAAAATTGAATTTTAATTTTTTCCCCCGACCTTGTGCTAGTAGTTTGCAAATATCGAAGCAGAATATGCACCAATTTTATCCACTTAAGCATGTCTGGATTGGCAATAAAATTTCTTATATGATGAAAAAAATTGGTTCGATATAACCAACAGGACAAAAGTTATGGCCCCTTGAATTTATATTTAAAACAAAAATCGATTTTTTTAGGAAAAAAGTTTATGTCGAATTTTTGAGTTTTAGAAGAAGTTAGTTAAAAAATTTATAACATATTTACTATCATCTTAAAGGAAACTTTCCAGAGTATGCTCTCAAAGAAAGAACGGGTCAAAAATATTTACTGGTATTGTTACCAAGCTTCTCCAATTTACACAATTTTTTAGACAAATTTCAAAAGTAAGCCACATTTTCTCCAATCGCAAAGCTAAAATGTTAAAACTTTTCGCATATTTATGTGTGGTAAGGTGTTGTAAGTTGAACTGCAAAGGGAATCTGAAACCTCGCTTTTAGTATAGTAGATATAGGGGAAAATCCAAAAATCCCATTTTTGGGGATTTTAAAAATTATTTTGGGAATTGTGGGACCGCCTTTCGGAAATATAATGATTCGCGAATTACATTCGAATCATTATACGAATGTAATTCGCCTACAAAACTACAAAATATTTCATTAAAAATTTTCATTTTTAAAAATTTTATGTCGTTTATACATTTCTGTCTGCATTTGAAAAGTGATTTTTTCACTTTTTTCCTGACCCTGTCGTGACATTTGCTTAAAATCAGTGCAGAATATGAACCAATTTCTCTCACATCAACTTCTCTAAATTAACAACAAAATTTTCTGTGTGATGCAAAAATTTCGGTAAAATGTGCCCTATACATCAATTTACACCAGTGGTGCCCACAAAGAGAAATGAGAATGTGTTAGTTACGTTACACAAAACTGAGATTGTAGTGGTACAATTGCACTGAACAAAATCACTTGGTTTTGTTTGTTTACGTTGTTATATTGTTTTACTATTTATGTTTTTGTGAGTTCAATTTTAGCAATGAAGCCAATAAAAAAGAAATAAACTTAAAAACAATGCATATGTAACAAAAAAATTTCTTCAAGAAAATAGGTACATGTGTTCTTTGCCAAAAATTTATTGGGCAAAAAAATATATATAAATAATTTTATGTATTGATAAACTAAAAAATAACAAAAAGTAAAAAAATCAAAATTATTTTATATTAAATTGAAATAAAATACAATAAAAAAATATAATTCGTTGTTGTAAAATATTTTATTAAACAAAGCGACATAGACCTTCTTCGCTGACTACTAACAAGCAACTGAACAATTTTGTTTTGTTTTTTACGCTCTCTGTTTTTATTTTCGTTGACGCTCGGGCTGTGTATATGAAAAAGCCGTTAATCTTCGTTGTTCTAACAAGTGTTTGGGCACCATTTATTTACACTATCAAAATATAGACAATTTTTGTATTTTATTGCGAAAAGGTATTTGAAGTATTTTGGAGATACAGAGGAATTTATAAAATGAAAGTATAACGTATTTATATTTGTCTTAAAGGAAACTTCCTGGAGAATATTTTCGAGAAAAGAACGAGACAAAAATTTGTATTAATAGTTTTGCCACGCATCTCCAAATTACTCAATTTTTTACGAAAATTTCAAAGCTAGGCCACATTTTCGGCAATCGCAAAGCTTGGATATGAAAACCTTTACAATTTGTATATGTAGTAATCTGTTATACGATAAACTGCTAAAGGATTTTTGAGCCCGGCTTTTAGTATAACAGATTTTGGGAAAAAACAAAAAATCCCTTTTGTGGGGATTTTCGAATTTATTTTGGGAATTGTGGGATTTACGTCCACAAATATATTAATGTTAGAATTAGCCTCGATTTCTGGTGTCAAGCAGTACAAATTACAAAAAAAATAATTGAGATATCTTAATTTTTAAAGATTCAATGGAAATATAAAATTTCCTTTGTTGTTTATTTTTTTTGAATCGGCCGGAAAATACGAAAAATACACGTGCTTAAACATTTTGTTCAACCGAGGTGGCCAACTTTGAGGCCCTGCATCTCCGCCCCTGTATACCACGGGGGGCCCAATCTCAAAACTTAACTTCTCTAATACCTCTTCTACAAACATGCCAAGTTTGGTCGCAATCGGATGTCTGGATAAGAAACGGCAGAATTATTTCCCTTTTTTTTGGAATTCCTCCCACTGTGCGTCGTCCTTTCATGGGCCTTTTCAGTTTTGGGAACAAAAAAAGTCACAGGGCAGGGGAATACGGTGGCTGCGGCACCATTACTGTGTGGTTTTGGCCAAATATTCGCGCACAAGCAACGATGTGTGTGCAGGGGCGTTATCATGGTGCAACAGCCAGTATTTGTTCTTCCACAAATCCGGGCGTTTTTGGCGGATTGCTTCGCGCAATTTGCGCATAACTTGCACCCAGAGAAAAAGCTTCATTCCATCAATGAAATTTTACATTGTATCAATGAAAAGTTACATTGTTTTTGAACCAATGTAAGGCTTCATTGATACAATGTAAAATGTTACATTGAACTAGTAAATGTTTCATAGAAATTTGTTACATTGATGTCATGAAATATTACGTTAATGTAATGAACGAGATTCATTAATGTAATGAATAAGTTGCATCAATGTAATGAAAACGTTTCGTTGTTGTAATGATCATGTTTCATTGGTGCAATGAACATGGTTCATCGATGCAATGAACATGTTTCATCGATGCAATGAACATGTTTCATTGATTCATAGAACATGTTTCATTGATGCAATGAACATGTTTCATTGATTCAATGAACATGTTTCATTGATGCAATGAACATGTCTCATTTATGAAATGTACATGTTTCATACCTTTGCTCTGAAATAAAATAGAAAATTAAACAAAATTCTCCGTTTTTTATTGCAATGTTTATTGTAGTACATCAGTGTTTGTTCATAACTTTAAAATCATTTCAATCTGAAAATATAATATAAAAGATAAATAAATAATTAAAATTGTGGGTTTTCAGAAATTTTAAAATAAAAAGACAACTGAAGTTGAGAAAATAAAAAATGAAACAAAAAAATTACAATACAGTTTGTTCTTTTAAATTCGTTTTTTAACTGCATTTGTGAATTCGTAAATACAATTTAAGTAAACACTTAAACCGCATTTTTACATACTTACTAATTGAAATCCATTCACTCGCTTGTACTGAGGCCAAAGTGAAAAAGCTTAATTAATATTTTTGCTTTTGTGCATAATTTTCGAAATTTGGAATAAGCAGTCCAGGCCAACCTAAAGTCATCTGCGGATAGATTGTCATATCTAAGGCTATGTGCGTACATTTCCGCATTTTCCCCAATTTCTAAACAAATAAAAAAATTATAAATAGGAGTGAATGAAAATATGTTTAGGACATAACTTGGTAGAAAGTACTTACCTAGTGTTTTTGGAGTGTTTCATCGTTGACTTCGGATATGGTTCTTGAAAATTGTTTCTTGTTGTGGCATTTGACATATATTTTCCAACTTCTGCTTTTTCGAAAATGCCATTTCAAGCTTGACGTGTCTTTGTATGTACTTCCACAACATCTATAGTTGTCATTTGTTTTAAGAAAATTATATTATTTTAAGTGCTTAAATAGATTTCATTTCTTTCAAATGAAGTACCACACAAAAAACATTTCTCATTCAGTATTTGTTGACATTTTGTTCCACTTTTAATATTTTCACTTTTGAATTTTTTATTAACGCGCACAACTACGTCCGTTTAATGTCTATTATAAACTAAATCAAAGGGCTGCTGCCAGCACTCTTTCAACAATTGATTCTTCGCCACTGATTTGTTTTGACTCGCCAAACACACAAAAAAATAACTGCATATTTTTTTACGAAGAGTTTGCATAGCAAGGGGTTGGTTGTTGTTGCAACAACACACCTAATGCATTTAATATTTGTTTATCTATTGATGACAGTTGTGGCACAGTGGTTCAGAATAATTAATATCGTGCACTAAAAACTGTTTAATGTTCGAAATATATTGTGAATAGAATTCAGCTTCACGACAATAATCGATTCAAAAAAAATTTAGTTTACAAATTCGTAAACGTAATCAGAATGGATCATGAATACATAAAATTTGATAAAAAAAAACCATTTTGACAATTTTGAATTAATGTACACCGACTGCTGTTTGAATAATAATAATAATTAAATAAATATGTCAGTGCGATTATAAAAGTATAAAATTATTGCCAAAATGCCATGTTAATTGATAATACATCTAATAATATGAACACCTTGAAATTATTAGTGAATCATATTATTCCCAACAAACCACCTTCATTAGCCGTTAATGCCACTGTGCGGTTTAGATTCATAGAATTCCGCCTCTCTCTCCTCTCAAACAAATCCAAGAAAACTACGCCGCTCCATCGTTTTCATTGAGCTTGCACGACTCTGATTCACACATCAACATATTACATTTATTACCACACAAACACATTTGTGAAGATATAGGCATGTACATATGTATGTAATGTGACAAACACTTTGTTAGTATATTCACTGTTTAAATTCATTGCTGAAATGAAACTTTACATTTCTATCTATGAATTGTTACATTAATTTAACGCATCAGTTTCATAGACCTCCGTAAAGTATTGTTGTTTAATTAACACCACTACATACTCCTAAAATGTTTATAAAATAGATAAAGTATATATATAGAACATCAATATAAAGCTAATTTCATTGTTTATATTCTTCACCGCACCACTTCATTGCAGCAATGAAACTTTTAAACTTCTATGAAATGTTACATTAATATAAAGAAACAGTTTCATAGACCTTTTTTGAGAATAAAAAGCACATAAAAAATAGTAAATCTGTTTGTGTAGTATTATTTTGTTTTATTAATGTTAAAATCTTTACACCACTGATAATTTTTTTGTTAATTTTATATGTCTTCCTTTTTTATGAAATGTAAACTTCATACCATCAATGTAAACCGTTTCATTCCATCAATGACACGTCATAAATTAGAAAAACGCTTTAAAGAAACATTTCATTCCCGTAATGGCATTTTTATTGCATCAATGAACACTTTCATTGTATCAATGTAAAATAATTAATGAAACGCTTTCATTGATGCTATGAAGCATTTTTTTTTTCAGTGTGCAGGTAATATTCTTTATTGACCGTACTACCCTGTGGCAAGAACTCATAATGCACCACGCCCCTGCAATCAAAGAAAACTGTGAGCTCGGGCGTCCGGCACGCTGTTCGTCCTTCGCATCTTCTCGGCCCTCTAAGAACATTTTGTACCACCGATAAACGTTGCTTTGGTCTAATGTAGCTTCACCATATACCACAGTCAACAATCGGAATGCGTCAGCGCACTTTATTTTGTTTTTCACACAAAATTTGATGCAGATTCTTTGATCCATTTTCTGAAATATATGAAAATCGAAGACAAGTTAAAACAGATCCGAGCACAACAGCTGTCAAAAATCAAAATGGCCGACCTTGTCAGCATAAGTAAGGGACATGAGTACCAACATAACGCGATATTCTTTGAACATACCTCGTATATAATTGACAGCATATACCGTTCTTGAAGATTTATTTATGTCGTGTAATTTTATTTTTTGTTTGTCATGTATCAGCAAAAGAACAGCAACCAATCTTTCGGTTGTATTTCCCAAAATACATTTAATTATTCAAAATTTGGGAAATTATTGGGATAACCAAAAAACGATTATTTATTAATGTTTTTTCTGTTGTAGTAACCAATAATTCGTTGCAATAATAATCTTTGGTCTATTGATACAATTTCTGTTGTCAAGAATAAAACATTGGTTGTCACAACCAAAAATCGATCATATGGTACTATAATGAAAGTTTAAAATTGGTTACCACAACTAACCGAGTGTCAATAAAAATAAACAATATTAATTCGATTGATACAACCATCGATTTAGTTGCAAGCATTTTCATTTGATCATATCCACGTTATTATTGTTGTTTCAACTATTTATATATAATTACAACCGACACACGGTGTGGGCAATATACTTTTTGTTGCTAGTACTATTTTTTATTGTTACAATCAAATTCCAACCAATTATTTTCCTGGGTGTTGTAGTATACGCGTGCAAAATTTCATTGAAATCTAAATTCATAAATATTCAGATTGCGTCGGTTTCCTTTAGAATTACCCAATACTTTCTATATGTTTAGAGGCACTTTTTTGGATGATTTTTGAAATCATCCATTTTTGTTGCATTTGTTTGCATATTTTTTGAATATTTTGCGTATAACAAATAGGCAAAAAAGAATTAAAAATATGCACCTGTTTTTCGATTCCTTTTTTTTGAAGTCTAGGTCAGGTCCAATCCGAATTTTTCTATCAATCTGCAAAAAAAAAATATGCAATTGCATATAATCCGAGGTCTACTTATATTGTATGAATTCGCTTAAATCCATATTATACCTTAAGAGGGAAACTAATAATGAATGGTTTTATTTTGAGGTTATGTAAATTTTGCAAAGTTCATAATTTTAACAATCATCAAAATAAAATGACGCGCCTCTGATTTCGGAATATATCGTTAACAATCCTTTTAATTGATATGAACTTCCGCCATATCTATACCGCGCACTGGGTGTGCCTTGACGATCATCGCTGAAACAAAAGTGTCTCGTTCTTCGCGTACAAGACTTCAATCTTCAAATACGTATCCATGTTTGTTAAGTCCACCATAGCAGTACCACCAAAGAACATAGAAATGAATTTAAGAACTTTATACTATAAAAATGGTCAAGAACAAAATTTGCAATTTTTGCAAAATTTTAAAAGGTGAATAAAATTTCAGTGATTCATTATGTTGTTACGCGCCTCTGATTTTAGGATTCGCAATGAAAAAACCTTCTGGAACAATAAATTCAGCTCAATCTATGTAAAACTGTCGATATGCCGCGCGAAATACACTATCAAAAAAAAATTCACGGAAGTTTAACTAAGAGGTTTGGTGAGTTCCACCGTTGGTTCCATTTGGCGCACATCATCGACACCTATATGGATTTGAAGGTACATCCAGCCTACTATAATCGCTTCTTCGGTAATATTTCACTACATTGAGGGGCGCGCTGACCGCGGTCAAAAAACAAATAACACTTGAAATTCCAAAAGTTATGAGCTATATTTTTTCGCGGAAAGATCTCACATGAACAATGCCCACGAAAAATTCTTCCTCCATGTGTCCCTCGTATTTTTTGTAACTGGCCAGTACTTCTAGAATGAATAGTGTGGCCACAACCTCTAAAAGAATGAATAAATATATGTACATTTCTAGGTTTTTTTTCTACATTTTTGGAATGTATGTGCTTATAGCATTTAAAGTGTATAAGATAATAACAAAATTTGTTTAGAAAAAACTTTTATGTTTGTGGTTCATCTAATTACATCATCTTGTGCACCGAAATCTGTACACAACGCGAGAAAAGTGACAACTAACATAGATTACCCCTATATGTATACACAATTTTTACTTTTGTCCATATACATACATATGTACGCGGGAATTTATTATTATAATTATTTCACTTCCATATAACAGCGGTGATTTTACTCTGGCGTTGAAAATGCGTATCTTGGTTTGAAGAGATATTTGCGGTGAACGCCATATATGGTGTAATCTTCCAAATACGGACCTGGCTTTGGATAGTTTATAATGTACATCTTCTTCGATACCGCCAGTCACAGACATCATACACCCAAGATAGCAGAAAGTGTCTACATATGTATTGGATTTCTTGGTTGTTTATTTTAAATGAATTGATGTTGTTACTATGGATACGCATCGCTTTGGTTTTCTTGATATTTACTTCTAGCAAACGGCTGTGGAAAAAGTAACTTGCTCATGTAGTTTGCTCTACATCAGCGATGGGCACACAATACTTCTACAAAATGTTTATGTATTTGTGAGAAGTGTTAACACTCTCTTTATGCACTGCGAGAAATGGTATTTGCATTTTCTTAACATATATTTGTTGGGTAAGATAATAAATAAAGTGGACAACGAACATAATTAAGTAGATTTGGGGTTAATATTCGCGTACTTAAAGAAATCGAACTTTAAATATGTTATGATTAGCCACATACATATTTACTATGCTATGTAAAGTAATCAATCCAAATCAATCCGTATTGATTATGCCTATTCTTTATTTTTTCTATTAACCGTTTTCGAGTGTCCAACTTTTTGTTTGGTTAGTGTTTTGTATATTGCACTGATATTAGTGTTTACCAATTAAGATGTTGCATCAGAATTGACACCAATTTGTTTATTGAGTACCTTTCCAGCACTTGTAACTGAAAGGCAGGTAGTGAGTTAATAAAACAATCGTGAATGATGGTTTAAAGATTTTAACTGGTCGAATGCCAGTAATTTATTATCTATTTATACTGAAATAATGAGCACAACATAAGTTCAATAATATACTAGGTCGGTAATAGTAAAGTAAGCAATTTTGCATGGGAAATACGGAACTTACATATTATTGTATAATTTTAGCAAGAATAAAATGACTACTATGCAAAATATGTTGACGTAAACAATAAGTGAGTACAATCAACTTTGTTCATATTAAACATTTTATAAGTATAAACATAAGCATTGATTTGTGGTCAGTGACAGTGTGTTAATTGGGTCACATAAAATATGTTACATTTTGTATATAGTAGAGGACAAAAGTGTGCTAATATCTATAATATAGCTTAGAACTAAACATTCTCCCCCGCGTTGACCAATCGGTCAACTAAGTGTGGTCATCTCAACGATCTTAAACTTGGATTGTGAAACTCTGTCGCGGGGTTGGGGTAGGTCCAAAGATGTGTGGCTGGGATTCCTGACGGGATGACTCATGTTGTGGCATATCAGTAATCCGAGCTATTCTTGAATTCTTGTGTAACAATGTTCTACATGTAATGATGATAATGACTACCGTGCTGATAATTAATGCGGAATAGGCAACAGTGATGCCATGTTTGGAGTTTACATGATGTTCAAATTCAGATTTGTGTATTGAGTCTAATTTAGTTTGCATCTCTGTTAACGCGCTCAATTGTAGTGCATATTGATCGCTCATTGATGAAAAATTAGCTTTGTTTATGGGTTTATTTGGTGGGTAATACTGGTGTGATAATTCAGAAATGTTTCCGAGACTTGTATATGATGATAACAACTTTGAGGATATAGATTGTTGACCTGATACATGGATGAAGTCATGTTTGAGGATGCAATCAGGTTTGATGGTTAATAATCCCGATCCTTGTAATGTTAAGGGAATGATTTCCTTTTCGCATACTGCTGTTGCTTGAGTAGTGGATACAGTAGAATATATCCATTGATTTTTATGTGTCAGGGGAATCCAAGTTACATTTGTTTGAAGCGTAGTTATAGGACATACAGGCTGAGTATAGTTTTGAAATAGATTGATTTCGCATGAACAGGCTTCTGCTCCAAATGTATATCGCAATTGAAACCCGTAGCATATAAAAACATCCTGGCTGATGACATCGCACCTTTTAAGTTGAGAGAATGGAACCGGGAAATAGTGTCCTCGATTAATGTTGATTGCTAATACAGGACTGCAAGTTTCTATTACTGCCATAGAGTTATTTAAGCGATTGGGAATAGCAATAAGTTTATAAAGCCTAAATTTCTCGTGATCGATTAACGGTAGGGTTATACTAAAAACCACATGATCTTGGGCAAGTCCACCTTTAATTTTCATTAATTTGTATAGTTCCAACAAGTCATCCTCAGGAACCGGTAATTCCAAAGATTGAGATATATGCATTTTAATTTGACTTATTTCGGATTCTAGTTGTGTTGGAGTTAGTAACAGTGGGTTGATTTTTCCTTGATGGGTGTCAGTCAAAGCTTCCAAGATACATGATTGAATTTTTTGTAAGCTGTTGGCAATAAGGGAGAGCTGCATCACGCCTATGTTGAAGATTTGAGATAATTTGATTTGGTACAATTCTTCATTCAACTTCTGTTCATTCTTACTGATCTCATTAATTTTCCTTTGAATATTTTCAAACTGGAGTTTAGTGGATGTCAGACCTTGTTTCATAATATTCATTGTTGAGTTAACGACTGAGGTCTGATCCTTTAACAATCTGAGGATAAATGAGTCATCATTCCGAAGATTTGTGATTGTTGATGACATTTCCTTAGCATAATCTGAATCTAGTATGCCAAATAAAGAATGGGCGATGTTCCCGACGAAATCAACGGCTCCTCTTCTGTTTCGTGATTTATATAACAACTTATTATCCAGATTGAGATCAGTTTCAAGATGTTGAAAGTGTTCTATTATGTTAAAGCATGATATATTGGGTTCCATTTTGTAACAAAGTTGTTGCAATGAATTGGTGCCATTGACTAAAAATTTGGTATCAACCCAGTATGTGGATAAGTCATAATATACGAACAGATTCCATTGACTTGTGGAGACTGCAGTTGATCCAATCTCCTCAAAGTGGATACCTACTTTGGATCCAAACTTATCATTGGTTATCGGAGATCCTAAAGCAATTGGAATGATCAGCAGCATTCCTAGTAACGTTGTGAATACACTATTTCCTGGCAATCGTATCCTTTTCCTTTTAGGTTCATCGCTACGACTTGTCTCTGAATCGTCCGGAGATAGACTTTGTTCTGGTTTAGGTTCTGAACTGTCCTCAACAGGAAGTAATGCAAGACGATGTATTGGTCTTTTGTATGTGCCAGATGCCGTTTTCACATCAACAACTCGTATAGATCCGTCATTGCCGGGATAAACATTTGATATTCGTCCTAACGGCCATTTCATGATTGGCGTGTTGTCTTCCCGAATGATAACCAAATCTCCTGTCTTCATGTTGGTAGCTGGCTTCTTCCATTTATGTCGTTGCTGTAGCTCGTGCAGATATTCACTGGACCATCGTCTCCAGAATTCGTGCTTGAGTTGAGATACTAGTTCCCATCTTGACAATAGTGACAGCTTCTTGGAAGTTGCTGCGCTGTCTACTTGAGCTGTAGGGGCTTCACCGATCAATAAATGACCTGGAGTTAACGCTGATAAATCTGATGGATCGTTTGACATAGGTGTTAAGGGACGGGAATTTAATATCGCCTCTATCTCCACAATAACAGTTTCAAGCTCTTCATACGTTAATGAAGCTGTATCCACACTTCGGATTAGCAAATGTTTTGCTGATTTTACCGCGGCTTCCCAAAGCCCTCCAAAATGCGGAGCTCTAGGCGGAATAAAATGAAATTTTATTCCTTTTGAGCTGCATGTGGATACTATTGATTCCTTCCCGTTTTCTGAAAACACTGAATCAGCAAGTTCCGCTAACTTGTTGCTGGCTCCAACAAAGTTTGTTGCGTTGTCACTGTAGATGTTTTGACAACGTCCTCGTCGACTGATAAAGCGTTTTAATGCACCTATGAACGCATCCGTCGATAAGTCACTCACAAGTTCAAAGTGAACTGCTTTCGTAGCAAAACAACAAAATACTGCGACATACGCCTTTGTTGGTCGTTTTCCTCTGACTTTATAATGGATCCATAGTGGACCAAAATAATCTACGCCTGCATTGATGAACGGTCTGGCAGGTGTGATTCTTGTCTGAGGAAGGTTCCCCATTATTTGTTGGCATAATTTAGGTGAAGCTTTGTTACATTTCAAGCATTTCTGCACTGTAGTTCTTGCCGTTATTTTGCCTTTTATTGGCCAGAATCTCTGCCTTATTATTCCCAATAAAGCCTGTGGACTACAATGTTTATTTTCATCATGCATCATCTTGAATAACAATTTGACCAATGTATCATTATATGGGAGAAGCATTGGATGTCTTGTCTCATAAGGTAGAGAGGATTCTTCCAATCGCCCTCCAACACGGATGATTCCTTTCTCATCAAGGAAAGGCGATAAACTGCTAATGGAACTCTGCTTCACAATATCCTGCTTGTTCTTTAACTGTTGTAGTTCATCATGAAAATCCGCACATTGAACAGCACGTACAATAGCTATAAGCCCTGCATCAAGCTCCTGAGGATTTAATGCCTTGAGATCTGATCTTTGGTGCCTTTCGACCGAAGAATGTTGAATAAAACGGATGACGTATGACATTACCCGCTGAAGTTTTCTGAATGATCCCTTGTGGTCGATGTTATACACAAAATCGTTGTCAATTGAAGCAGTCAATACCATCGTCGTATTCTTTTTTCTTTCTAGATCAGTCGATATTTGTAAATTTGGTAAGAATTTTGTAGGCCAGCATTCTTGTCTGCCATGAAGAAATAGTGGTCCACAAAACCACAAATGACACTGTGGAAGATCCTTTGGTGATAACCCTCTTGAAAGAACATCTGCTGGGTTATCCTTCGAGTTCACATGTCTCCACTGCTCTGCTAGAGTTAGCGTTTGAATTTGTGATATTTTATTAGCAACAAAGGTTTGGAATGCTGATGACTGTGAATTTATCCATGATAACACAATCTCAGAATCCGTCCACAAGAATATAGGCAGGTCGTTTATTTGAATATCCTTCCGAAGACGATATGATAATTCCGCAGCTAGCAACGCGGCGCATAGTTCTAGCCTCGGAAGAGTTTGTTTTTTGATGGGTGCTATGCGAGATTTTGCACATAACAGACGTGACATAATTCTGCCATCTTTGAATGTCGCTCGAATATACGCCGCAGCTCCAAATGCCTTTTCGGAGGCGTCCGCAAAAATATGAAGCTGACTGTTTACAGGGATGTTACCCTTAAATATGTGTCTCGATATGAGCAGGTTGTTAAGCGTAGCCAAACTTTCACGAAAGTTTGACCATGTTGCATTGAGGTCTGACGGAAGACCTTCATCCCATGTTAGTCTCAGCTGCCACAGATGCTGGATGAATATTTTTGCCTTCACTACAACGGGAGCCAAGAGTCCAAGTGGGTCAAAAAGTTTTGCCAAGTCAGAACTTACTGTGCGTTTGGTCGAGATGTTTACTGGTTCTACCTTTGCCTTAACGCAAAGGTGATCAGTTTTAGGTAGCCATATCAGGCCCAGAGTTTTAATGGACTCCTTATCACTGCTGTTAAAATCAAGGTCAACTTCACGGGATTCTTGTGGAATATTTTGCAGAAGTTGAACATGATTTGCGCTCCATTTCCGACAATTAAATCCATGTTTCTTTAAAATGTGAATCAATTGTCGCTGGGACTCTACAGCTGTGGCCAAGCAATTCGATCCACCAAGTCCGTCATCTACATAAAAATTGTCTTTGAGCATTTGGGCTCCTAAGGGATATCGAATCTCATTTTCTATGGCAACTTTCTGCAGACATTTCGTGGCCAAATATGGAGCAGACCGCGTTCCGTAGGTAACCGTGTTTAGCTGGTAATACCTTATGGGAGATGAAGTATCCTTCCTCCACAAAACAATCTGATACCTCCTATCATCTTCGTGTATCAGTATTTGCCGATACATCTTTTCAATATCTGTAGTAAACACATATCGAGGAAACCGGAATCGCACTAGTATTGAAAACAGATCACTTTGCACAGTTGGTCCAATATACATCAGGTCATTGAGCGAATAATTAGACGAAGTTTTTGCGGAAGCGTCAAAGACAACTCGTAGTTTTGTTGTCGTGCTCTCTGGTTTTAAAACACAATGGTGTGGAATAAAGTAGTTAGGGAACAGTATTGAATTAATGTCTACTTCCGTCATATGTCCCATTTGCTCATATTCCTCCATGAACTTAACATACTGTGCTCTGGTAATGGGGTCCTTTAGCAGACGGCGTTCAAGGCTGAGGAATCGTCTGTGGGCCATTTCCTTAGAATCTGCTAACACAGAAGTATTCTCACGAAAAGGCAATCTTACAATGAAACGTCCTGAAATGTCAATCTGGACATTTTGTGCAAAATGTATTTCACACTGCTTTTCGTCTTGTGAAAGACTCTTCTCATACGGTCCGTCATCCTCCATTTTCCATAGGCGTTCGATAACATCATTCAATAAGTCGTTATCAGAAGATCTTATTCCGGATGTGGAAACCGCACATGTCACAGTACCTTTTGTTTTTTGATCTGGTGTTATTTTACCACTGACAATCCAGCCAAGCGACGTATTCAAGAGAATCGGAAGTTCTCTGGAAAGTTCTATTTTACCATTTTGTATTAGACTGAGGTAATACTCTGCTCCGAGAAGAACGTCAACCTTTCCAGGTTGGTGGAAATATGGGTCAGCCAAGTTAACATTTGGAATATTCCAACTTGAAATGTCAACAAGCTGGTTTGGTTGAGGTGGAATTATTGTTGGAAGGACAAATGCTTCTAAATTTGTTGCAAAATCGGTGTTCCTTGACTGCAATTTCACATTTATACGTTTCGATGCTTTCCTTTGTGCATTACCAATACCATTAATGTGCAACGAGGATTCCGACGTTGAAAGGCGCAACCTTTGTACTAAACGCTCAGATACAAGGTTTACCTGTGAGCCAGAGTCTAATATTGCTCGAAACTCAGCCGAATTTCCATTAGCCGCTGTTATTCTAACTCTAGCAGTTGCTAGCAAGACATATTCCCTGCGGGGCGACAAGATATCTGCTGATGCCGATGTCACAATTGCGTTGGAAGCGCCACTTTTTACTTCCTGTTGAGATTGATAACTAGTTTTTGATTCATCACTTGGTCCTAGTGATGTTTTATTATTTGCTCCCAAGTGTAACAGCGTATTGTGTTTCCTGTTACACTTCTTACATGAGCTTGATGAACAAGTTTTTGAGGAATGGTCCCTTCTGAAACAATTAACGCATAGCTTCTGCGCTTGGACATATCTCAGTCTATCTGTTTCTGATAACTGTAGAAACTTTCTACAGTGGTATAGTGCATGTTTGCTTAGGTTACAGCAATCGCACTTGTCTCCTTTTTTATCTGCTGTGACTGCTGACGAAACAGTTTTATTTGAAGTCTGTGCTGGCTTGTGGGCGACGGAATCCATTGTCTGAAATTGGAATTCCAGAAAAGAGAGCAGAGTGTCAATGCTCGGCAACTCCTTTGGCTGATCTAGTGACTGCTCGAATCTGATATGCAGATTACGGTCCAACTTTTTTATCAAAATTTGCAAGAGAAGAGGGCTCCACGCACTCGTGGTTACTCCAAGATTGTTTAATGCCAATAAACACTCACGAGTTGTGTCGTGTAGAGCCTTGATGGCAGAGGCATTCGAGGTACCTGTTTGTTGATTGATAATTTTGTCGACTAACGTTGCTACAAGAACCCTTTTGTTGTTGTATCGTTCTTGTAACATCGACCAAGCAGACATGTAATTGTTTTCCGTTGTAGAAAGATGGCTAATTAATCTCTCTGCTTCTCCTGAAAGATTAGCCTTAAGATACCACATTTTTTGGACGTTAGGTATAGGCTGTTCATGTATCATATGGAGAAACAGGTCGTAGAATTGGCTCCATTTACTGTAATCGCCATCAAATTTCGGAATCGATATCTTCGGAAGTGGAAATGATGTTGTCGTGCATGATTGATATGTCGGTGATCTGGAACTCTTTAGTTGATTTGACATGACTTGTAGCTTTGTCAATGTCTGAAGAACCATGTCATTGAGATTGTCATAATCGTCTTGATTTAAGCCAGCAGCCAAAGGATTTGCAATTTGATCCCACGATCGATCATATAACTCCTCTACTTGACTCCACAATTTATTAATTGTATCAATTCGCACTTTGTAATATTGTTCGTGCTCATTTCCACTGACACCAGACAGCGATGAAATAAACCTCCTTAAAGCTGCCATGCGAGCCTTGATTTTGCCGAGTATTGCTAGAGGAGACATTTCAATCCCAATTTCGTCGTTATTTATCAAATCTGTCTGATTTGGCAGCGGAAACTGTAATTTCGTAGCCTGAGCTCCATGGAGATTTTCCGATTCGGCTTTATTCAGGCGATTCGCTTCCGTCTCAAATATTTTCATATATTCTTCAGTCAACGCTTGTATTTGGTCGAAATACTTTCTTTTAAAGTATTCAACATCCGATGGATGGTCAACCAAGATCCTCAATTTTCCATCCGCCTCATTAAACTTGTCCCACTCAATGGTCAGGTTTCGGTAGCGTTCCTCAAAGTAGGAAGCTTTCCCCTTCCTATCAGCTGAATCTTTCTTGAAATTACGTACTATCCGTTGAATGCTTTCACCAACTGAGTTTTGGAATTCTAATAACTCGGTTACTGATGCCATGATCCTTTAAGCTCCTTCACTGATTGGTATGATGAATTGACTGCAAAGTTTAGCCTCTGGATCACAAAGAATGCACAATGATTTGCGTATGGCGTCCTGCTTGAGGATTAAACTCAGGACTAATCTCCGATGCTTCGGAATTTTCTCTGATGTCTGGATAAAGGGTATAATGTCCTTTTTTCACAGGGGTCACCAAAATGTTTTGTATATTGCACTGATATTAGTGTTTACCAATTAAGATGTTGCATCAGAATTGACACCAATTTGTTTATTGAGTACCTTTCCAGCACTTGTAACTGAAAGGCAGGTAGTGAGTTAATAAAACAATCGTGAATGATGGTTTAAAGATTTTAACTGGTCGAATGCCAGTAATTTATTATCTATTTATACTGAAATAATGAGCACAACATAAGTTCAATAATATACTAGGTCGGTAATAGTAAAGTAAGCAATTTTGCATGGGAAATACGGAACTTACATATTATTGTATAATTTTAGCAAGAATAAAATGACTACTATGCAAAATATGTTGACGTAAACAATAAGTGAGTACAATCAACTTTGTTCATATTAAACATTTTATAAGTATAAACATAAGCATTGATTTGTGGTCAGTGACAGTGTGTTAATTGGGTCACATAAAATATGTTACATTTTGTATATAGTAGAGGACAAAAGTGTGCTAATATCTATAATATAGCTTAGAACTAAACAGTTAGTATATTTAGGTGCTTATACAAATTTTATTAAAAAATCGTTAAAAGATAATAATATATACATTTAAAATTATTTTAAAAAAATCGTTACTTTATGTAATTTTGACAAAAAGAAAATAATACATATATTCATTTCTGCAGTAACATAATAAATAATTTAAACTTGTATTTAGAAATGTTTATAAATTCTTCGGTAAAAATACAATACATACTTAACGGGGGGGGGGGGGGGGGGGGGGGCAACCTTTTTTCCATAACAAAGATAAACAATTAAAAAATTGCGTTTATTGTGTAGGTAATGGAAGTTGAGTTCCTTGGTTTTTTTTATTCCTAAATATAAATGTGTACTTTAGTACGAGATCAGTAAAACTTTTTATAATAAAATACGTAAGAGTTAAAAATGTAATCTTCGATTTTTTGAAAGAAATATATCAATTATTTCATCGATTTTGACTTCATCTTTGTATATAGACATCAAAGCCAGATAAGATAGCCTTTCTCCTTCCATTCTGTTCCGGAGATAAGTTTTTATTCTTCTTAACGTCGACAAACTTCGCTCAGCAGATGCCGTTGTCACAGGTATTGTGGCCAGTATCTGCAAAAGGGTAAAAACGCTTGGAAACATGTCCTCATCACAAAATGAAATAGCATCTAATGCGTTTGATGGCTTATCATTCTTCTGCTTCCAATAATCAATCCATATACTTATTTCAGCTAAAACAGATTATGCTGAATTTTTTAAATCGTTTTTGTAAAAAAGTGTGACTTCTTCGAAATCTTCCTTTATTAGATTTACAACTCGTATCGGAACGATATTAAGCAGACTTGTAATTAGAGCTTCATGTTCGGAAAATCTATTATTTAAATGTGATATTACTTCGTCCAGATATGGTGTGAACAATGTTGTCCTAAAATACGCCTTGGCATCTGAACCAGGAATATTAGCCCTATACTTTTGAGTGCCTACTCTTCTAGGTAGTGCAGCTTCTATTCCAAAACTTCTTGCAAGTTGTGTAGATTCTTCAAACAGTTTATCAAACTCAGCATCTGAAATTCTACGCATGTCACTTAATTTAGTCGTTGCCAATTTTATGATTTTGTAAGCCTTTATTATATCTAGGTTAATCGTTTGCAAATACCGTGATAAGTTCTGTGTAATGGCCAAAACCGTACTACTTATTACCACACCCAATATAAAGTCAAATTTACATACACGGTTGTGCAAACTCATTCCATCACTGCAACCAACATGTTAAAAAGGTAGATAGATAAGAAATCATAAATGTAATTTTAACTTAATTTTCGCCATATATGGTTATCATAAATTTAAAGCTAACCAATAATTACACCGGTAGACAAAAACAAAATTTTTTCTTGGATTTCTGTTTTAATGCATAGATTCTGATTTTAGACGTCAAAAAATTTCAAAATCTCCAATCTTAGCGTTTAAAGTTTGTTTTTGTAAATTTTACATCGATAAGAAAGTTTTAAAGTTAAAACCTTACTAAATTAGCTATAACTTTTTAAATTATGCATCGATTTTCTTCGGAATGGGCTCGTTTAATTCATGACCGAACAAACTTTACGATAAAATCATAAAAATATAACATTTGTTCATTTTTAGATTGTTTTATGGGAGTTTTATTTTGAAAATATTAAAATTTTATCAAAAAATCAATTTTTTTGCAATATTTTGTAATACTCGTATATCGTCGAAACCGCTGAACGGATGGAAAATGGTATTATATGAAGTTGAAGGCTACTTAATATTTAATTCTTTATAATTTTCCTCAACCAAATCGGATAAATGGTTCTCGAGTTATGCCACTATATGTGGTTCAACCACTAATTTCTTTCCATATCACAGCTTATCGCGAGAATTTAAAGAGACAGCCCTTTAGGCTAAGAAAAAAGAGAGGTTGAACCACATATTATGGCATAACTAGAGAACCATTCATCCGAATTGGTAAAAAAAATTCAGGTAAGCTTTACAAACTTCAGAATTAAGTAGCCTTCAACTTCGCACAATACAATTTTCCATCCGTTCAGCGGTTTCGACGATATCTTACAAAGTATTGCAAAAAATCATATTTTTTGAGAAAATTTTAATAATTTTTAAATAAAAGCCTTATAAAAACATCTACAAACGCATTATTGTCATATTTTTGTGATTTTATCGTAAACTCTGAAAGGTTATGAATAAATTGAGACCATTCCGAAGAAAATCGATGAATAATTTTAAAAGTTTTAGCGAGGAAACCATGCGCTTTTCTTATTTTTAGTTGTTATTACTTTTACTGTTACCATTTTTTCGCTTTTGTATTGTTTTTTAACGGCCTTCTTCTGCTTCCAATAATCAATCCATATACTTATTTCAGCTAAAAAAGATTTTGCTGAATTTTTTAAATCGTTTTTGTAAAAAAGTGTGACTTCTTCGAAATCTTCCTTTATTAGATTTACCACTCGTATCGGAACGATATTAAACAGACTTGTAATTAGAGCTTCATGTTCGGAAAATCTATTATTTAAATGTGATATTACTTCGTCCAGATATGGTATGAACAATGTTGTCCTAAAATACGCCTTGGCATCTGAACCAGGAATATTAGCCCTATACTTTTGAGTGCCTACTCTTCTAGGTAGTGCAGCTTCTATTCCAAAACTTCTTGCAAGTTGTGTAGATTCTTCAAACAGTTTATCAAACTCCGCATCTGAATTTCTACGCATGTCACTTAATTTAGTCGTTGCCAATTTTATGATTTCGTAAGCCTTTATTATATCTAGGTTAATCGTTTGCAAATACCGTGATAAGTTCTGTGTATTGGCCAAAACCGTACTACTTATTACCACACCCAATATAAAGTCAAATTTACATACACGGTTGTGCAAACTCATTCCATCACTGCAACCAACATGTTAAAAAGGTAGATAGATAAGAAATCATAAATGTAATTTTAACTTAATTTTCGCCATATCTGGTTATCATAAATTTAAAGCCAACCAATAATTACACCGGTAGACAAAAACAACATTTTTTCTTGGATTTCTGTTTTAATGCATAGATTCTGATTTTAGACGTCAAAACATTTCAAAATCTCCAATCTTAGCTTTTAAAGTTTGTTTTTGTAAATTTTACATCGATAAGAAAGTTTTAAAGTTAAAACCATACTAAATTAGCTATAACTTTTTAAATTATGCATCGATTTTCTTCGGAATGGGCTCGTTTAATTCATGACCGAACAAACTTTACGATAAAATCATAAAAATATAACATTTGTTAATTTTTAGATTGTTTTATGGGAGTTTTATTTTAAAAATATTAAAATTTTATCAAAAAATCAATTTTTTTTGCAATATTTTGTAATACTCGTATATCGTCGAAACCGCTGAACGGATGGAAAATGGTATTATATGAAGTTGAAGGCTACTTAATATTTAATTCTTTAAAATTTTCCTCAACCAAATCGGATAAATGGTTCTCGAGTTATGCCACTATATGTGGTTCAACCACTAATTTCTTTCCATATCACAGCTTATCGCGAGAATTTAAAGAGACAGCCCTTTAGGCTAAGAAAAAAGAGAGGTTGAACCACATATTATGGCATAACTAGAGAACCATTCATCCGAATTGGTAAAAAAAATTCAGGTAAGCTTTACAAACTTCAGAATTAAGTAGCCTTCAACTTCGCACAATACAATTTTCCATCCGTTCAGCGGTTTCGACGATATCTTACAAAGTATTGCAAAAAATCATATTTTTTGAGAAAATTTTAATAATTTTTAAATAAAAGCCTTATAAAAACATCTACAAACGCATTATTGTCATATTTTTGTGATTTTATCGTAAACTCTGAAAGGTTATGAATAAATTGAGACCATTCCGAAGAAAATCGATGCATAATTTAAAAAGTTTTAGCGAGGAAACCATGCGCTTTTCTTATTTTTAGTTGTTATTACTTTTACTGTTACCATTTTTACGATTTTGTAATGTTTTTTAACGGCCTTCCAAATATTTTTCGTGTTTTTTGAGTGATTTTGGAAACTGTAAACAGTTTATGACTATGTTTAAAACATTTCGCCCTCTGGATACGTCCCTGCCCAGAAAAATCTTGGGAAGTACATGCCATTACCACCGGGATTACCAGGTAATGATAACTCATTATCGCCAGCATTACTTTCGGTAAATAAATAACGACTAACAAAATAATGACAAAAATAAGTTATTACTAGTAATCTAATTTGAACTAAAAAACTTTTTTTAATTAGATTTATTTATTGAATGTTTTCATTTTCTTTAAATGGTTTACGATATATCGATATCTCTATTCTAAAACATGCTAAGTCGAGTTAGCATGCTGTTAGGGAGATAACATTTTTAATTTCTAAATATTTCAAATTATACTCAGTCGAAATTTGGTGTTTATCCGTTAACCAAATCAAAAGTTATTCACAAAACAGTACAGGTCGCTCGATTTGCCGAGCGTGTACTAACCAAGATATTGATGTGTTATATTTATGTTCTTTATTATTAAGCGATTTGAATATGAATCGCGACGTAGGCCAGTGATTATGATGCTAAACTAAGAAACCATGAGGTCGCGAGTTCAATCCCATCTCCCGGTAAATGACATTTTTCTGTATATGACAACAGCAATCGATTATTACTCTCCTCCAAATTTTACACTCTTTCCAATATTACGCTCTTACCAATTATTCGCTCTTCTACTTTCTCACCACATTCCACCACTGATGGTGGTGAACAAAGCAATAGCAAATTGGAAATATCCACTACCACCACCACACAAACACACTCATAAAATTATTACACATCCACGCTTACTTTTTGGATAATTATAAGCGTGGGGTTAAGTGGTTATTTTTCAGCATCTGGTATGTTTGAGTGGAAGCACTTTCCTCCAATGACATGCGTGTGTAAAAATAATTCGAAGGGAGGCCAAATTATAAGCAGTTACTAGTTTTGAGTTTGGCTTACCCGTCAGGTTATTTGGTAATGAGATATTTTGCTGGGTGTCTGCATGAGACACATGTCATCCGAAAAATCGAGGTCTTCAAGGTGAGTGTGCAGACACCAAACTGTTCCTCTGTTTTCTTGCTTATTTCTATCATGGGTGATAAGGGACAACCCTGTTTCACTGTTCATTCCACTGTGGCGGACTTGTACAGTTTAGTTGTCGTACATCCATTTTATCATACTTATGATTTTTGTTGGAACCAGTGTTGCCGTTTTGGGTATTTCGGACCAAATTTGGGAAGAAAAAATTAAAAATTTTAGTTTGTACAAGGAATTTGTGCCAGTGGCATTGCAGAAGAAATGACTAGCAGGGTTTTATGGTATTTTTTTCTTTCTAACATATATTCTACCCGTTATTAATAATTTTAACAAGAAAATTCAAGCGGAAAGTTGCCGTTTGCGCTACCTATATACAAACAGAAAATCAAATTTTCTTCTAATATTAAGCAATTTCATAAAAAAGAACTGGTTAATAACATAGACATTGGCTCAAAGGTGGAAAATTACATTCAAAATGATTTAACTCAAGTAAAATCAGATATTTTGGAATTTACATCGAATTGCTAAGTCAAATAGAAAAGGGAATCGATTTTAAATATGGGTAAAAATAAAACAAGTGTGTCAAAAATTTTCGAAGGTCAAGATTTTTTGGAAATTTTTTATTAAACTGGTTGAGAATTAGGAAAAAATAAAACAGTTTGCACCGTTTTGCAAAATTTTAATTTTTTCGCGAGATATGACCTACTCAGTTTTTCAGAGTGTGTTTAGAAAATTACCATTTTCTCGTGAAATATTGAACCTATTCGACTGAAATTTCGCATTTAGGTCCCAACCACTAGCTCAAATCTAAATATATCATTCGCTGTAATTACCAACTGACCATATAGAAAATATTGCAAATAATTTTTTGCACTGCATCGCGCCCTGTAAAAAGTTACAGCAAATTTACAGACTCTACCTTTTCTAAAATATTTTGGATTTATGGTTGCAGGACCCCAAGGACCTTTCCAATTTTGTCCAAATTTACACCATAGCCAAATCCATTAGTTATGAGTCCAAACCCTCATTAGTTTTTTTGGGCGGATCAAGTTTTCGATGTCGCGAGCCTCCAAAGTGGGGGTATACAATTTGCAATATCTCCGTCAAATTTTAATAAATCTGAACAAAATCAGCGACAAAAGAGACGTGCGAAAAATCCCTTTCACATTTATCTAAAATTATAGGTTTCATTAACCCACTGTGAGCCAATTTACTTTTTTATTTTAAGTTGCATATTTTTGGAAAACGCGTTTTTGACTGGACTTTACGAGCTGTAGATGTATAAATTCGCGAATATATAAATACAGACAACATATTGAGCTTTCTTTTAAGGTATTATATGACTAATGTTCTCCTCAAGAACGCAAAATATTACTATATAATTGTAAACCATACAAAAGCAATTTCATAAATGTTTGAGATGCCTATAAACTGCAACTCAAGATCTATAAGAAGGAGCTTAGAAAGGCGCAAAGACGCTCTTGGTATACCTTCTGTGGCGAAGTGGAAAAGTTCTCCGATGCCGCAAGGCTGAGTAAAATACTATCAGCTTAACCCTGTACAGTGGGTTACTTGCAGTATGAGGCAAATAACTGGAAAAAAACAGCGAGCAGTCGCTGAATGTACTGCTCGACACACATTTCCCGGGGAACTCACCAACAGAACCCGAAGATCAGCAAGACCAATAAGAATGCGAGTGCTAGCTTGTTGACTGAGAGATCCAGAATAAGCTGGGCTATTAACAGCTTTGAGCCCTTCAAGTTTGGCAACCTTGCAACTGTCATAACGTCTTTTTAACACCCGTGCGATCGATCTGTGGAAAATCTATTTTTTTTCGTGTAAACACAACTCCTTTCGTTAAGAGTGATATTTGAGCTAATAAAGCAAGTAATTCTCAACAAGAGGAAAGTGAAATATGCCGGGCAAATCCAGAAAGAGCATAAATAAAAACAAATTTTTCATTGCAAAATGCAAATACTGGAAAGTGACGACTCGATGCAGTGCGACGCTTGTGAGAAAACTCTCCACTCTCAGTGTACGAAACACAACAAAAAAGAAATCGATACACTTGTCAAAGACCTCTCTCTTGATATAAGCGTTTTTTGTGCGCGCCAAGTGAAGTTTCGGTAGCTGGCGAATTGAGTGAAATTAAGGCTCAACTAAATCAACTCAGTGAGATTAAAGAGATAATTCAATTTATGTCATCTCAATATGATAAGATTTTAAAAGGCGTAGTTAAAAACAAGAAGAAGATCGACACTCTAGAGAGAGAGAATAAAAACTTACGAGAAGAATTAAACAATTTGAAAACATCGGTAAAATTTTTAAATGATGTGCGGGTTCAAAATGACTGTGATAAACGGCGTTAAAAGAGATGAGAATGCTAAAGCGATGGATGTTGTTTTGGATGTGGCAAAAAAAGTGGGTGTTAATATGTCCCCATTTACATGGTACTTTTTTTTAAGTAACTTATCGACTTATTCTCCTTTGAAAAAGTATTTACGTTCACACACGTACTTTTTTTCAATACTTATACTTATTTTCATTTGTTTTGTTTCGGCTTTTCCTGTGTGAATTGTTGTTGTTTCCAAGTGCGAACGAAAAACACAAAACGATGAGTACGATAAGTACAAGTACGGCATACTTTTTCCCCCCCTTTCCGACTGCCTCTCTCGCTCACAAAACGCCGATAAGTATACTTAATACTTAAAAAAAAGTATCATGTAAATGCAGACTATATGCGAGAATGAAGTAGAAGAAGCATTTTTTGTAAACAAACCCAAACAGTCAAACAGCAGCGCATCTGTTATAGTTAAATTTACCAACAAAAAACAAAGAAGAATCTTATGGAAGCAAAGTCAAAGTTGAAACAGTTCGATGATTTAAAAAGTGTATATATCAAATACTTTCTTTGCAAAGAAACACTACAACTGCTGAATTATGGAAAATCACAAAAATCCGTCGGTTTCAAATTCATATTTGCTAAAGTAGGGGCTTTGTTTGCTAAACGAGATACTAACACAAGACAAAATCGATTGAGATCTATGAATCATGTTGATGACATCCTATGTAAGCGCGCTGGAGGTGTAGCAGAGGGCAGAAGACGATTAATTGCGGTGGATCAAAACGAAATCAGCTCTGAAGACGACTGTGATGAAGATGGTTCGACCTAAATTTGTATATTTATGTTATAATAAATTTATTGTTTAAAATATTTTACACTTTATTCTAATGAGTGTTAATTACTTTTATAATATAATCTAATTTTAATTTGAATCTATTGTCTTTAAATGTCAGAAGTATTTCTTCAATTAACAAATTCAATCAATTCAAAAGAGAGATATGTAAACTGGTTAGAATTCCGGCAATTATTGCAGTTCAAGAAACTTGGTTCGATGAACAATTTACAAATATGTATTCAATTCCTGGATTTGAGGTGGTTCACTGCTCTAGAAAGGACGGATTTGGTGGAACTTCAGTGTATATAAGACAAAATATCGCATACAAAGTTCTTGTTAATCGGAGTAATAATTTTTTGGATATGATTATGGTCTCTTTGCCAACCGTTGTTATAAATAATAAGCCTTTAATTGTAAACTCGCTGTACAGATCTCAAAATGTGGTCTTAATTTTTTCTTTTCGGAACTAAAGACACTGTTACCTGGTATTAATACATTTTCATGCACTTTTATGGGTGATTTTAACATAAATTTGCTATGTTCCAATAATCAGAGCCACAGGCTTAACGATACTTTTGCAGAAATGAATATAGCTTCCTGTCACAATCTTGTAACCAGACCGCTAAGCCAATCTTGTTTGGATTGTGTCTTCAGCAATTTATTAGAAATCTCTTCGGTAAATTCGGTTGAGAATAATATTACAGATCACAATATGATTATTTGCCATTTGAACCTTACTATGCGTAATACAGACAATTTTGGAAGATTTCTTGATACAAATCTTGTAGTATCTGATGCAAGTAACTCATCAGAGTTGTGTAGAAATCTTATAAATATCGTTTCATTAGCACTGCAACAATGTTCCACAACAACTATAAAACAGATGAATATAAAACGTGAAATGAATCCGTGGATGACAGATGCATTAGAATCTTTAATTGTATACAAACAAGAGATACTAAGCCAAAGAAGAAATAGACGAAAAGATAAGACAAATTGGGAAAAAATCGGAGAATATACCCAGCATTTTAACTGAGGATATGTTTGCAGATGATATTTCTTTCTTCTATGAATATGATCACCCGAAAGTACTACAGACACAAATTGAGTATGATGCTTCTATTTTGTCAGAATTTTTAAAAGTAAATATGCTATTTCTGAATGCAAATAAAACTAAATTCGTCAGATTTAGACCATATATATCCAAAAAGGACATAACAATGAATGTGCATATAGATGGTCATGACATTGAAGAATCGGACAGTGTGCATTACCTTGGCATGCACATAAGCCAAAATTTGTTATGGGAAAATCACATTGGCCGCTTAAAGTCCAAATTGGCTTGTGGAACAGGAATCCTACATAAATTTAGAAACAAGCTTAATATTGAAGTGAATTAGTGACTTGCTTTACAAGTCACTAATTCATTCACATCTAATATACCTACCAATCGTGTACGCAGCTTCTGAAAATGGTTTTCAACCTTCCACGAAGATCCAGTACCAAGGATCTGTACAAAAATATGCCAATAATATACTTCCTGTTAAAGGACTCTACAAACAACAACTCAATATTTATGCGTATAAGTGCATCAGAGGCATCGGATCGCGTACCATAAGCTTCCAACGAAATTTAATCCTCACACAACGAATGAAAAGACAAGCACGAAATTTGAGCACTATAAGATGCCGTTTAGAAGTAACCAAGCAGCGTATCCCACGGAATATAATATGCTTCCATCATCGGAATATAATATGCTTCAGACATCCCGAATCGATGGAGGAATACCAAAGTGGTATTCATACCTAAAGCGGGGAAGATATCACGCACTAGGCCAAAAGACTTCAGACCAATTATTGAAAGGTCTGGGGAGACTTTTAGATTATTTCATTAGGGAAACCCTGGATACAAAACTCCTGTCGGTGAACCAACATGCTTAGATACGATAAGGGGAAGTCTACAGAATCAGCCCTGCACGAACCTGTGAGCACTATCGAATCGTCCCTGCATTCCAAGAAATTCACCATTGTGGCATTTCTTGACATTGAAGGGGCTTTTAACAAAATTCACTCAGATGCAGTAATTGCGGCACTGTCACATCTAAAAGTTAACTCTAGTTTGTTTAGACTAATTCAAAGTCTGCTCAACAGAAGACGCATAACAGCATGTCTTGGGACTACAACTCTAACAAGGTTTGTAAACAGAGGGACCCCACAAGGAGGAGTACTGTCTCCACTAATTTGGAACCAAGCGGTGAATGAAATCCTGCTAGATTTACAACGTTGGGGCTTCAAGGTCGTAGCATATGCGGACGACGTGGCAATCGCAGTGAGTGGCAAATTCGTGAACGTCCTCAGAGACATCCTACAGGTGGCTCTGAACAAATTGGCTAGAAGGGCCAGAAGCGGCGTAAACCCAAACAAGACAGAATTGGTTCTCTTTACTAAGATGAATAATGTTCCACATGCGGACCCTCCAGATATAGTCTTTTCTGAAAGTGCAAAATTTTTAGCAATAATTCTAGATAGAAAACTGTTATTTAGATTTAACGTATTGGAACGTATAAGGAAGGCCAACGTCGCCTTATATTCGTGCAAAAATGCTGACAAACTAACCATCACCAACCTACTAACAAAGGTTCAGAGAACAACCTGCCTGAGCATAACAACCTACCTACAAGCCCTACTCCACATACTGCCGATTAATGTTGTGGCGAGAGAAGTTGCAACCAAAGCGGCAATAAAATAAAACCGCCTATCAATGTGGAGGTACAAGAACTACGGTCACGTGAGGATATCAAAGTGTAGTGCTATGGTAACCGACCCAGTGGGCTATATACCAACTGTGTACACCTTCGAGAGAAATTACATCACTATGATTCCCGCCAGAGATTAATGGGTTGGCAGAATACCAAGTAATAGAAACCATCTCCACTTTTACACGGATGGTTCGAAGCTTGATGAAAATGTTGGCTTTGGAGTACACTGTGAAGAACTTAGTTTGTATATAGCTCGCAGACTACCAGATACCTGCAGTGTTTATCAAGCCGAAATAATGGCAAGTTGGGAAGTAGCCAAGTGGCTGAGTCGCAACATAGTAAGCAACACTGGCGTTGTCATTTACTCGGACAGCCAGGCTGCCATCAATTCTCTGGAGGCAACATCCCAAGCCTTGGCTTAGGCAAGTATCAATCAGGCAGTCCAACGAAAGATGGACAGAAATCGGCACCTGCAGGGTATCTAGACAAATCTGGCCAAGGTATGACCTGAGAAGATCAACATATCTCCTCGCACTAGAGAGTCAAAGATTGTCTACGTTAGTATCAGTTCTGACGGAACACTGCTTGATCGGCGAATACACGAAAAGATTGGGTACTGACTCCAATGACTTCTGCAGAAGCTGTGATGAGGAAGAAGTGGAAAGCATTGAGCATTTGCTATGCGAGTGCCCCGCTCTGAGTAAACAAAACGTGCCCGAAACGTTTTCATATGGGTACCCGAAAACGTTATTTCCAATTAAGATTTCTCAATATTGCCACTTGTTAAGAAATTCCCTAAGCTTGTTGAATGTGACCCCGATTGGATTATAACAGAGTGGAATTTACTCTGCTCTTTTTTTGAAAAATTTGTCCCTATAAAAAAACGGTGAAAAATGTTTCGCGTAAGTTTCAAGCTTCATTTTTAATTTATTAGCAATTCTACAAAGTTCCGCCACCGCTGAAAGTAAATTTTCAACACATTACATTCATAAATAACTATACATATATTGTTCATGTTTTATAATTTATTTTTTTTCTGTTAGCATAAATTGTACATAGAATTTCTAAGTTATAAAAGAAGCACACATTATTTTTTTACCCTCCACCATAGGATGGGGTGGAGGGTATAAAAATAGATGTCACTCCGTTTGTAACACTTTTAGATATTGATCTGAGACCCTATAAAGTATATTGTAATGAACCTACCAGGATTAGTATATAATTCCTTTTGAAATTATACATTTTTTACAGCCATGAGCCTAAATCTCAAGATTAAATCATTCAATAGTCGAGAGTAGGACTACGGGAGTTTTTAAATAAACTAGCAAAACAGTCGGCTGGGTGGGTTCCGTCCTTTCTCCTCTATTTTCAGTTCAACATCACAACAATATTCAAACTCCCTATTTTTTTTATTAAAACTTTACTATTAAAGGGTGATTACGTCGTCAACAACAAAATAAATAGCCCAAGATTAACGACAAAAGAAATTAAAAAAAATTATTGGTTGAAAAACGGCCAAACGAAAATGCTACTTCTAGTTGGTGTTGAAGAGCTTCGCCTCGTTACTTAATGTTTCTTATGCTCTGGTTTCTTCGATCGAGTATGGGATGGTACCGTATGAAGTACTCGAAGACGAATCGAAATGAGTGATTACGCCGCAATCGCTCTAATTAGACATACGTCTGCTGCTTGTTGTTGTTTTCTGCTTCGGTTTTTTCTTTACTTCGTTACCCAGCGTACCCTGTGTATGGTATTTGAACAGAATGCCCTCCAAAATAAGTCTGTTCATCCTTCACAGAACTGGGACATAAATGACTAAAATTTGTGATGGGATAATTTTAGGTGCGGAAGTAATGTTTGTCAATGCAACTTATTCAGAATTCCGTATGAAGTACTTTTTTTTTGTACGTAGTCTGATTGGTTTGGGATTCATACAGTGAATCCCAAATTGTGCTGGGATGTCCGATGCAAGCTGATCCAGACAAGTAAGGGACGAGATTTCTACTTCTATTTGCAAACAAAATTACTTGTTTAACAAATGAGTGATTACTTTTGCCCTCAGGGCAGAAGTAGTTTGGGTGGCGACACGAAATACTCTGCCTTGTGATGCAATTTCGTAGACACTATCTTGGAGTAGACTTTGCTCGAAGTTTATCCCAATGTATGCGTGGATGATCGTATATTCTAAATTTTAAAACACTGCTATTAGAGGAAGGGGAATTGGAAGTAGACAATTTACCTTGGTAAGAATTTCGAGGGATGAATATTTACATAAGAGAACAACTTTTGCAGACTTTTAAAAATTCGAATATATTTTGGTGACTTATCGATCTTCACTAGATGATGCATGGTTGGTAAAGGAAGTTCCTTTCGACCTATAAAAAACAGGAAACTTCGCTTTGATTGTGAAGAGAGCTGCAGTGTGACTATGTTGTCATAACCATATGTGCTGATCTACACCTGTTGATGCTAACGTATGACCGTTTCAAGTCAACTAAATATTCCAGAAGAAAAAAGTCGCATGCTAGGAACTTTATTTCTATTATGAATTAATCGAACGATTTAACGCAAAACTTATAGCAAGTCCATTACAAAACCAAATAATTCTTGTTCTTTGAGCTGAAGAATTAGTGGGAAGAAGGACTTACTTTCGAATATCCTTCGCATGGAAGGTACCAACGAGTTTCCCGTTTTCGTCTTCTAACACGTAATAATGGTTACCAATCTTTTGTACGACTTTAGCCTTCACAAATATAGGTGCTAACTTAGCATTAAAGTTCTTCTCCATACTGCTCTGTGCGAAATTACGACGAAAAGCTGAAAGCTTTGGTTGTGTGACTTGTACGCTTTCTTCGTAGGTATATAATTCCCATATGCAAATTTCTTTGTAGATTGGTATATATACAAGTGATGATCGCCACAACTACAAGCTCACACTGTGTCATGTATAAGACCCTCTGATGATATCCCCGCACAGGATTGAAATACGTATAAGGGTTTATTGTGTTTACATGGCTTTCAGAGCGCAGTGTCTTATCTTTTCCAATACACCACAAAAAACCTCTCTTTCGAAAGGAAGAGTTGATCGAAAAGCTGAACAATTCGAATGTGAAAACTATTCAATAAATAAATCTAAAGAAAAACTTGGTCACCTATACTAAACGTCGACATCCGTGTCCGAAGGTTGTATGTTTGTCTGTTTTTATCGTATGCCTCCTTTATATGCCTTCTTAAATCTTGGCGTATGTTTTGAAGATGGTCATCTCGTGGAAGGGAAGCAGTAGGTTCGTCTAACATTCGTATATTCCGCAGCAAGGTATATGAAGACCCGTGGGTAATCATATTAAACCCAAAAACTGCTCGATATGGAGATATGTAGTGATTGATGCAAAGAATTCCGCAGTGCACAACAGATACTGCTAAGGTTTTCATCCCACGTTTTGTGATCCTTCTTGAGATACGCCCTTATCCCAGCAATTAATGATCTGTTGACCCTCTCGGAGGCGTTGGATTGTGGAGAATAGTAGGCAGTGTAGGTGTGTGTGATCCCATATTTTGTCAGGAAGACATTAAATTCATTCGCCTTAAACTGACTGCCATTATCGCTAACAACTACCTCCGGCACTCCATACACATGAAATATCTGGCTCTCTAAGAAAGTTTGGATCATCTTAGCTGTAAATAACATTATCAACAACCCTATGAAACCATTCTTACTACGCGGGTAGGGACCTAAAATATCTACGTATAAGCGTTGGAATGGACGGATGGATGAGTTCTGCTTTCCCATAGGGGGTTTCAGAATGAAGTTTGGAGCTTTTGTGGTTTTGCAGATCTCACAATTCCTTATGTACTCTCTCACATCACGTACCATTCGCGGCCAATAGAAATTTCGTCGTAGTAGCTCTAAAGTTTTGCAAATACCACCATGAGAAGCCAGAGGTGCGTCATGTGCTCTGGTGAGTACTTGTTGTCTAAGATTATGTGGTATCCTTCCCTTTCCGGTGACTAACAGTGAATTTATACGCCTGAAGCTGTAAAGCCCATCTGGCAAGTCTACCGGAAAGGTTAGGTTGACGCATTAGCCATACCAGACTAGCGTGGTCGGTTATGACTTCGAATTCCGGCATCTCTAGATAGCACCTGAACCGCTTGATAGCTTCGAGTGCGGCTAAACACTCTCGCTCAGTAACGCTATAATTTCTCTGAGCCGAATTAAGTTTGCGACTCATATAAGCTATAGGTTTTTCTTGATTATCTTCGTCCATTTGTACTAGGACAGCGCCGATGCCATAGTCACTGGCGTCACAATGGAGGAAGAATTTTTTATCGAACTGATATAGAGGCCTGCCGGGCACTGTGAATGCTGTTAGTGGCCTTGAAGACTTATCTAGCGCTATCTGCCAATAAGCATCTTTTAAGTCCAATTTTGTGATCAAATTAGCTTTAGGTAACCTTGAAAATATCCCTTAAATTGACGGAAGTGGATATGCATCCTTTTTGGTTACACTATTTAACTTTCGTGCATCCAAACACATACGTATCTTGTTAGGCTTCACCATGAGTCTCATCTGAGAACTCCATGGTGAAGAGGATGGTTCTATAACCCCAAGAGAGAGCATTCTGTCGATTTCTTTAAACATTAGTTTCTCAATCGCCGGAGAAACTGGATAATGTCTTTGTTTTATGGGTGAAGCTTCACCCACATCAATTTTATGTTCAATGAGGCCCGTTCGCCCTAGACCTTGCTTCTCAAAATTCGGGAATAGCGAAATCACCGTTTCTAATTGGTTTTCTGATGTTCAGAAAGAGGGTAGAATATGTCATCTGAGGTACTATCAGCTAGAGAAGCGTCAGTTTTTTCTGTGAAATCACAAATTTTAAGAAGAATGTTGGATGAATTGTCCTTAGTTACCATATTAACTGAGCCAATGATATTCCCAAATAATTGAAATGATTTGCAAAAATCAACCCTAATATTACTCTCTGAGAAATAGACGGAATTATAAAGAATTTCATTTTAAGAGACTGTGTTTTGAATGTAACTTCTACATCAATCCAGCCCGAAACAATTTGTGGATTACCGTCAGCTGTCTGAACAAAGGATTTACACTTAGTGTAATTCGGAAATTCTTTAAAATCTGTACAGGCCAAATCAGCACCTAGACAGCTAATGTTAGCTTCGGTGTCCAGCAATCCATATTCAACGAAATTCAAAAAGGAAATTTTAACGTAGTATCTCATATCATTGGGGTTGGAGATAATAGCCGAAACCAGAAATTTCTTTGAAATATCTACGAAGGCGTAGAGTAGACCGTTTAGGTTTTGGACTTGATTGCTTTGCAACCGTATCTACATTAAAAATTTGAGTTCGTCTCTTTATATAATTTTGCAGGCGTAGATGATAAGGTAAGCGAGGAAATAATTCATTAGATCTCGTAATACAAGTATCGTGATTTTTATGGTTTCTCTGAAGAATAGTGGTATATTCTATGCTTAAAGAATCCGTGGTAGATTTGCTTTGCAAGTCGACAGTAGATTCAGGAAGTTTTTTTGGGTGTTTGAGCGGTAAGGTTATGGCTGCTCCGGTGGTGGAACAACCGTTTTGTAGTTTTTTGCCATGTTCGGTGAAGCGTTTTTGCATTTTAAACAATTTGGCTTATAAATTTTCTTTGTGCCGCACTCGTAGCAAAAAACCTGACGGTCCTGTAAACAATCCTGCCAATGGTGGCCCTTTCCATCACAATTCCAACATTGTGCATTGTAATAAGGTCCTTGTATAGCATTAACTGAATTGTCGACTACTACATCACGTTCAAAATTGTCTGAAATTTCATTAGGTCCGATTTCAGCGACTTGCCTACGTGCAACAAAATTGTTATTTTTACGAATTCCCATGTTCCGTCGAACGTGTTCATCGTTAAGGAAATCCTCACGCTTGTGAACCAATTCTCGCAGATGAGAAACAGAACGAATTTGAATATATAAAAGTTCTTGTCTAATTTCTGGGCGTAGATTTCTCGTTAAGGTCTCTACTATTTCTTCCTCCGCCATGGGAGTATCCAGTCGATCAATTATCATTGAAATGGCATCGAAAAAGAGATCAAAAGTTTCTCCAGACTTTTGTTTTCTATTCCGGATTTCTTCTCTTAAGTCCGAGGAAGTTTTAAAGTCGGCATATTGTGAGCGAATTGCACGACAGAAGTCTTCCCATTGTATAGCTGGAACTTGCTTTCGGTACCGCCACAACCAATCCCGAGCTCTTCCAGAAAGTAATATTTGTAAATTCTTACAAATTACGGAGAAATCTCCTTCAAAAGTATCGATAGTAAGAGCCTTTAATCTATATAAAAATTCATCTACGTTCAGGCCATTTTGGGATCCATCGAAACGTAGATTCCATTCTTGAATTATGGAAGAAATTTTGCCGACAGTGTAGGGTAAACGAAAGGATGAAGATGCATTTGATTGATTATTTCGACTCGGATCTACCGTTGCATGAACGGGCGAAAACTGATTTTGAATATTGAAATTACCCATAGGACCTTGATTCATATTCATATCTATTGCAGGCCTATTTCGCACGTTGTGATCAAGAATAGAACCTGGGTTCCTATTTGGCTGGACTCCAGATTGGGGTACCAGATTCAAGGAATTTAGCATGCAAGCCATACTTGCTTCAATCATGCGGTTAATGTGGTCGTAATCTATAGCAGGTCGATTATTCTTATGTGTCTGTTGGCTATCATTATTTCTACCCAAATTATGTTCATTCGTAGACCTAGTACGAGACTCAGCTCCATTGTTAACTGTCTCTTGCGTTTGATTTAAAGAATTTTGTCCGTCTTGAAATAATGAACGAGTATAACTCCTAGTGTTATAGGCCTTAGCTCCACGAGGGTTTCCTCGTACGTTCGATTTCGAAAGGGGAGCATTTGGAGGGTCTATCTCGACCGAGTTCATATTTGGAGACTCAATACTGTGAGCAGTATTGTAAGGAAATACGTATCTCTGTAGTTCGGATAGTTGGCAAGACCTCTTACACACTGGGCACTGAGAACTAGTGCCAAGACTCGTCTGAATACAAATCCGATGGAAAATGTGAGAACACTCCTGGATAATCAGACACTGTTGATCCTCCAATAAGACTTCGGAACATATTGAGCAAATTTTTGCGGGGTCTATACCTGACGCAGTAGGTAAAGTTGATAATGGTCTAGTGGGAGTTCTCTCTAGCGACATATTATTACAAATATATAGTAATTTTTCAAATGTAACCAATGATTAACTATCACTTGATATCGCTATTAAAAAGTTGTTATTGAAGCCGGTAAATGAAATAACATTTAAATTTAACAGGGAATGTGTTTCAGGGCAAAACCGAAATATAAATTTATCGAAATAGTGGGATAATCAACACTATGTGTAATATTAGGTACAGTATATAAATTTTCGAGTTCTCTAAACGACGAAAAGAAAAAAGGGGATATAATGACCAAAACAACCAATATGTTAAACAATCACGTCTATGGAACTATTAGGAAGTATAAAAACATACATCCTTTGAACAAACCAGCGAAATCGTAATTCTGTCCTTTCGATTTTCTACCAGATATGGACAGGGATTTGCAGATAGCAAAATATCTGTTATCCTTTTGATCTGCTAGCGCTTTATACCACAGTGTAAATGATGTAAAAATCTATTCCTCTTAAAAGGTTTAATATGGTATATATAACTAGAGTTTGGTCTGAATATCACAGAAGGGACTTAGTGGTTAGTTTATTCGAACTTAGGTATCTCAAATAACTAAAAAATCCAAAAAAGTATTATCATTTATTCTACTGATTCCATCCCTCATCCTAGTTCTATACACAATATTATTATGTATTTGAAATCTACAATATACCAAATAAAATTTTAGAGCAGAAAAGGTCTTTGGCATCCTTTTCGGCCCCACGTTGGGCGCCAATTATTGTAATGAACCTACCAGGATTAGTAAATAATTCCATTTGAAATTATCAATTTTTTACAGACATGAGACTAAATCTCAAGATTAAATCATTCAATAGTCTAGAGTAGGACTACGGGAGTTTTTAAATAAACTAGCAAAACAGTCGGCTGGGTGGGTTCCGTCCTTTCTCCTCTATTTTCAGTTCAACATCACAACAATATTCAAACTCCCTATTTTTTTTATTAAAACTTTACTATTATAGGGTGATTACGTCGTCAGCAACAAAATAAATAGCCCAAGATTAACGACAAAAGAAATTAAAAAAAAATTATTGGTTGAAAACCGGCCAAACGGAAATGCTACTTCTAGTTGGTGTTGAAGAGCTTCGCCTCGTTACTTAATGTTTCTTATGCTCTGGTTTCTTCGATCGAGTATGGTGATGGTACCGTATGAAGTACTCGAAGACGAATCGAAATGAGTGATTACGCCGCAATCGCTCTAATTAGACATACGTCTGCTGCTTGTTGTTGTTTTCTGCTTCGGTTTTTTCTTTACTTCGTAACCCAGCGTACCCTGTGTATGGTCCCAGCAAAATCTTGGTAAGTACCTGTCATTATTCCCTGCATTACCAAATAATGACATCTCATTATTCACTGCATTACTTTCGGCTAATTAATAATGACTGACCAATAATAACAGAAATAAGTGATTTTTTGTTATCAAAATCGTTTTGCCAAATTTTAATATAAATGGAATGTTTTCAAATAGTACGTGTAGATTTTAATCAAAAATACCATAAATATTTCTGTATGTCTTAAGATGTTAAATCATTGAAGAATTTTTCAACTGGAGGTTTGGTTCAGAAATTCGAATCTGGCATGAGGAAATTGTTAGTTTCGAGAAATATGCGCGACAATATGCAAAAAATCACTTTAAACGACTATTTCTACATATCTACCATATCTACTACTTATTTTGAACATATTGGTAATGCATTATTCAAGTACTTAAAATCGTGAATATATAAGCGCATATTTAAGTGGCATGCCTATGCTACAAATAAGTACTTATTATGCTACTTTATTGTATGCTTTTGGGAAGTACTGTCCTCCAATGACATCCCCATGTTAAAATAATGACAAAAGTGGATAAATAATAATTGCTTACCATTATCGAACTTTGGTTACTCGTCGGATTATTTGGTAATGAGAAATTTTGCTGGGTATATGTATATATATTAGGCCGGGTCGATTTGTGGGGAGGCAAAAAAAGTCGCCATTGCTCAGTGAAACTCGTATTCTAGGGATCAAAATAAGAAACTTTGCCGAAGGAACCATACCTCTAAAACGAATTCCGATGTCCCGGAATTTGGGTCGAACTTTTGGGTAGGGGCAAATTTTGAAAAATCCCACTTTGACCCATTTAGAGTTTGACCCAATCGAGTCCAAATGTATGACCGACCCCCACTAACTTTGGAGGCCCGACCCACCCATGCCAGTGGCACACCCCCTGGAACCCCCTGGGGGTTCCAAACATTTGGACTCGATTGGAGCACTCTAAATAGGTCAAAGTGGGATTTTTTCCGGGACATCAGAATTCGTTTTAGAGGTATGGTTCCTTCGGCAAAGTTTCTTATTTTGATCCATAGAATACGATTTTCACTGAGCACTTCACTGAGTGGGGGTCGGTCATACCTTTGGACTCGATTGGAGCACTCTAAATGGGTCAATGTGGGATTTTTTCCGGGACATAAGAATTCGTTTTAGAGGTATGGTTCCTTCGGCAAAGTTTCTTATTTTGATCCCTAGAATACGATTTTCACTGAGCAATGGGCGATTTTTAAATCGACCCGCCCTAATATATATATATATATATGATTCTTCCGATTTGGCCTTATAGTGCTGTGGAAGCTATATTATACATCCAGTGTGTTTTAAAATTTAGCAGGATAGAGTTTATATATCTAAGAAGCCCCACAAAATGGTCAAAATAAAAAGTTTGTAACATGATTTTATGCATTTACAAAATGGTTCTAAAATGCTTTTACAAAATGGATCATAAAAACTGGAGTAGAATAATTTGTTGCTATTGTTTTTCTATTTTTATGTTTTTTTTTATCAAGAAAAAACGATTTTAGAAAAACAAACCACATTTTTTAAAGACTGTTACTAAACCACTAGTTCTGCTTGATATTTGTAGCCCTCATTATTTCCTTAATTTAAAAGCACATCCCGGCTCTATCGGGCGTATACTTCAAAAAATATGATCCACATCCTCATGGATGCCAGCATAGTGCTTTTCGCACCAGATTTTGTGCTTTTCGGACTACCCAATACGCGAAAAGTGTTCGAAAAAGGCACTATCTGTACGCATTTCAAAATGTTCGCTAGTGTTTTTGACGCTTTTTGTACATTTGTCAGTTTACATCCGATAACATAAAGAAATTAGACTATTTTGCTACACCATATCGTCCCCTCAATAAAACAATAGCGTATACGCATATACACGGCCCCAAAAAATAACATATCAAACAACAATGATTTTATTTGGGGCTTAATTTCATTTTTTGTCTGCTTTTTAGGGTTTAATTTCATTTCTTGTCCGCTTTTTGGGGCTTATTTTCATCTATAAATTTAGAAACTGGAGATTCTAAGCACAAACTATTTTTCCGCGTAGCCAACTTTGGATCCTGTCCATAGGAGAAAGTCTAAAACAGAGGTTGAAGGCCGCAGGCCGTAGGCCGACCGCACAGGAAAAGATTTATAATTAGAAAATAGGTTCGTACACGTGTTTCTCAGTTTTTTGGTGTTTATTTTCATTTCATGCTGTGTTCTTGATTGGGGTGTAATTTCCTAAATCAGCTTTGTAACGAAAATAGGCCCCAAATTTGGGGCGCACTTTCATTTTCAATTTAGGGAGCATTTTCTTGGGGTCCATCTTCCGGCCGCCTAATAAAATATCATCTGGATGTAGCGTGATTATTTCACTACATATTAAAATGACAAGAAATTGATAACATCGATTCTCTTTTAAAATATTCATAGTTATCTTCCAGGAAGTATAATTTCACAAAAACTTAAAATGTATGTAATGTTCTCGAAACTACAAAAAAAGGTATACACTATTCTTTTATTGGGTGGACGATATGTACACGCTGAAAAAAAATCGCTTCTGTAGTATATTGTCCCAAATATATTCGGCTTGAAACATATATATGTTTGGGGTAGACTCTAAGCATGTAATATTTGGTACACACAAAAATTGTGTATTTGGGAAGATGTTATTCTAAACAAATATTTGTTTACATTCCAATATGTTTTTATTTGGGACCATTATTTCCGAAACAAATATTTATTTGCATTTAAGTATTCATAAAATACATAAATTGTGTCAAATTTTTCAGTAATTCAAAGTTAAATTTTTAGAAATTTTTAATGTTCGTAAAAAATAATAATTGAAATCATATAATCTTGGATCAATATAAAGTACTTAGAGGATTGACAACTAATGATGGCTTGGAATACTCAGAAATTTGAAATTATTGATTTAAAACAGAAGGTAATGCTGCATATGGTATCATAACTGGGAGGTACAATTCGAAATACAAGAAAAATTGAAACTGAAATATGAAAAAACTCAGCAAAAGTTTTGGAAATATTTTTTAAATAAAATATATTTGGAAAAATTCCTAAATAATAATTTTATTTGTATTTAAACACATATTTTATTTGAGATATTTAGTTTGCAAATATAATTTGTTGTAATATATCAATATATGCGTTCCAAATATATTTTATTGATTTTCAAATAAAATTGATTTGCTAAGAAATATATAATATTTAAAAATTTGTGTTCCAAATATATTTTCTTTCGATTCAAACATATCAAAAAAGGCGATTTTGCCCCGTGTATGTACATCCCGATTTTAGACGCCACAATTTGTATCACATCTTTACGAAATTTGGTATAGGAAAGTGGTTTGAGCTTATAATAAACTCTGGCAAATTTTATGAAATTTTTTTCAGGTTTAGATCTTTTGAGTCTATGCCCCATCGAATACCTTTTCCGCATCAGATCTACATACAATTTAATATATAGCGGTTCTTTCAACCATGAATGAACACTGCAAAATTTAAGGAAAATTGGTTCAGATTTAGATATACACTCCTTCCCAGCAAAATCTTGGTAAGTACCTGTCATTATTTTCTGCATTACCAAATAATGACATCTCATTATTCGCTGCATCACTTTCGGCTTATTAATAATGACTTACCAATAATAACAGAAATAAGTGATTTTTGTTATGAAAATCATTTAGGCAAATTTTCATATAATGCAATTTTGGCTATATGTAGGTTATTGTACAAGATTTATTTATATTTCAACATGTTTTTAAACAATACGTGCAGATTTGAATGAAAATACCAGAAATTCGAATCTGGCATGAGGAAATTGTTTGTTTCGAGATATATGCGCGACAATATGCAAAAAATCATTTTAAATGGCCATTTCTACATATCTACTACTTATTTTATAACTTATTGGTAATGCATTATTCAAGTACATAAAATCGAGCTACAAATAAGTACTTATTATGCTACTTTATTGTATGCTTTTCGGAAGTACTTTCCTCCAATGACATCCCCATGTTAAAATAATGAGAAAAGTGGCTAAATAATAAGTACTTACCATTATCGATCTTTGCTTACTCATCGGATTATTTGGTAATGAGAAATTTTGCTGGGGTATTTGAACAGAATGCCCTCCAAAATAAGTCTGTTCATCCTTCACAGAACTGGGACATACGGCCTGCCTTTTTTTAAATGACTAAAATTTGTGATGGGATAATTTTAGGTGACGAAGTAATGTTTGCCAATGAAACTTATTCAGAATTCCGTACAGTGAATCCCAAATTGTGCTAGGATGTCCGATGCAAGCTGATCCAGACAAGTAAGGGACGATATTTCTACTTCTATTTGCAAACAAAATTACTTGTTTAACAAATGAGTGATTACTTTTGCCCTCAGGGCTGAAGTAAAAGTAGTTTGGGTGGCGACACGAAATACTCTGCCTTGTGATGCAATTTCGTAGACACTATCTTGGAGTAGACTTTGCTCGAAGTTTATCCCAATGTATGCGTGGATGATCGTATATTCTAAATTTTAAAACACTGCTATTAGAGGAAGGGGAATTGGAAGTACACAATTTACCTTGGTAAGCATTTCGAGGGATGAATATTTACATAAGAGAACAACTTTTGCAGACTTTTAAAAATTCGAATATATTTTGGGGACTTATCGATCTTCACTAGATGATGGATGGTTGGTAAAGGAAGTTCCTTTCGACCTATAAAAAACGGGAAACTTCGCTTTGATTGTGAAGATAGCTGCAGTGTGACTATGTTGTCATAACCATATGTGCTGATCTACACCTGTTGATGCTAACGTATGACCGTTTCAAGTCAACTAAATATTCCAGAAGAAAAAAGTCGCATGCTAGGAACTTTATTTCTATTATGAATTAATCGAACGATTTAACGCAAAACTTATAGCAAGTCCATTACAATATATGTTCCTAATCGTCCTAAAATTCTAAGACCATATAGCCCTGTCCGTCCGTCCGTCTGTTGTAATTACACTACAATCTACATTAATTGAGCTAGATGAATGAAATTTGGTATATGCACTTCTTATAGCTGCAGGTATCTTGGGGCTGAAAATGGGCGATATCGGTCCATTTTTTGATACAGCTTCCATATATATCATCTCCCCGATTTGACTTCTTAACGTCATAGAGACAACAAATATCAACTGATCGTGCTGAAAATTGGTAACTGGCGTGCATTTATACCCGGAATTCCCGACACGAACAACGGTAGTCATAGGTTTATGTTTTGATACAGTAACCATACAAAGGTCCCTCAGATTTGACATCGTAACGCCACAAAAACCTGAAATTTCTACGAATAGTGCCGAAATTTGGTATAATTAGATTATTTATACACGAAACCATTGACATGTGATCCATGGTAGATTGCATATAAGATTCGGCATGGCGGAACTTAATCCGTCTTTACTTGTTTTTATTTGGGCAGATAAAGTCGATTTTGGGCAGTTTCTGCAAAAATGTTGGGCCGGAAAAAATTTTTCTAGCGGCAACACTGGTTGGAACACCTTTATTTTTCAGTGATGTCCACATTGCGCTGCGCCTGATGGTGTCGAATAAAAATCTACAAATACTAAGTAAAGAGGAGAGCGCCACTCAACGGATTGTTCAATTATAATGCGGAGTGTATTGACCTGGTCAACGCAGCTTCGGTGCGGTCGAAATTCAGCTTGTTCATCGCGTAAGGATTGTTCGACAGATAGCCGAACAATCCTTACGCATAGTATTTACGATAAGTGTCATTAGTTTATATATGGTATTTAGAAGTGTTGTACCTCTCCATGAAGTCGATTTTGGGCAGTTTCTGCGAAAATATTGGGCAGGAAAAAAATTTTCCAGCGCAAAACACTGGTTGGAACACCTTTATTTTTCAGTGATCTCTATATTGCGCTGCGCCTGATGGTGTCGAATATCTTTTGAAAATCTACAAATACTAGGTAAAGAGGAGAGCGCCACTCAACGGATTGTTCAATTATAATGCGGAGTGTATTAACCTGGTCAACGCAGGTGCGGTCGCAATCCAGCTTGTTCATCGCGTAAGGATTGTTCGACAGATAGCCTAGTATTTATGATAAGTGCCATTAGTTTATATTAGTGTTTAGAAGTGTTATACCTCTCCAATTACTTCACTCGTTTAAATCGTCTTTTTTGGGAGTTTTATGATTGTGCCTTTCGACCAACTGTTGGGGAACTGTTCATTTTGCCAAGAATTCACCAGAAACGGATTTATGATTTCGGCGGACGTGGTGGGGCTAGCTTGTAAAATTTCAGCTGGTATACCGTTATCTCCTGGTGATTAGAGACTATATTAGTTGTAACCTTATCCATACAAGGAGGGTCTTTATTAATGTTTCCGAGCGTGTCGATGATTGATCCGAGTGGGCAGGATTTTCGTTGTTGTTTTCTTCAATGTTGCTGATTCTTTCAAAATAGTCCTTCCATCTTCTGGTCTATTCTTCTGCCGTAGTTAATAGCTGTCGATTAACATCTTTCACGGCTTTACTGTGCTTAAAATTTAGCTTGGAGAGTCGTCCAATAATATTGTATAACTGGCGCATATTGTTTGTTCCAGCGGCATTCTCTGCTTCGCTGGCCAATGTATCGAGTATTTTCGTTTGTCGGTACGAATCGATCTTTTTCTGATTTAGCACTATACTGTACTTTTAATCTGTTGTCTGTGCTAAGAAATATATAATATTTAAAAATTTGTGTTCCAAATATATTTTCTTTCGATTCAAACATATCAAAAAGGGCGATTTTGCCCCGTGTATGTACATCCCGATTTTAGACGCCACAATTTGTATCACATCTTTACGAAATTTGGTATAGGAAAGTGGTTTGAGCTTATAATAAACTCTGGCAAATTTTATGAAATTTTTTTCAGGTTTAGATCTTTTGAGTCTATGCCCCATAGAATACCTTTTCCGCATCAGATCTACATACAATTTAATATATAGCGGTTCTTTCAACCATGAATGAACACTGCAAAATTTAAGGAAAATTGGTTCAGATTTAGATATACACTCCTTCCCAGCAAAATCTTGGTAAGTACCTGTCATTATTTTCTGCATTACCAAATAATGACATCTCATTATTCGCTGCATCACTTTCGGCTTATTAATAATGACTTACCAATAATAACAGAAATAAGTGATTTTTGTTATGAAAATCATTTAGGCAAATTTTCATATAATGCAATTTTGGCTATATGTAGGTTATTGTACAAGATTTATTTATATTTCAACATGTTTTTAAACAATACGTGCAGATTTGAATGAAAATACCAGAAATTCGAATCTGGCATGAGGAAATTGTTTGTTTCGAGATATATGCGCGACAATATGCAAAAAATCATTTTAAATGGCCATTTCTACATATCTACTACTTATTTTATAACTTATTGGTAATGCATTATTCAAGTACATAAAATCGAGCTACAAATAAGTACTTATTATGCTACTTTATTGTATGCTTTTCGGAAGTACTTTCCTCCAATGACATCCCCATGTTAAAATAATGAGAAAAGTGGCTAAATAATAAGTACTTACCATAATCGATCTTTGCTTACTCATCGGATTATTTGGTAATGAGAAATTTTGCTGGGGTATTTGAACAGAATGCCCTCCAAAATAAGTCTGTTCATCCTTCACAGAACTGGGACATACGGCCTGCCTTTTTTTAAATGACTAAAATTTGTGATGGGATAATTTTAGGTGACGAAGTAATGTTTGCCAATGCAACTTATTCAGAATTCCGTACAGTGAATCCCAAATTGTGCTAGGATGTCCGATGCAAGCTGATCCAGACAAGTAAGGGACGATATTTCTACTTCTATTTGCAAACAAAATTACTTGTTTAACAAATGAGTGATTACTTTTGCCCTCAGGGCAGAAGTAAAAGTAGTTTGGGTGGCGACACGAAATACTCTGCCTTGTGATGCAATTTCGTAGACACTATCTTGGAGTAGACTTTGCTCGAAGTTTATCCCAATGTATGCGTGGATGATCGTATATTCTAAATTTTAAAACACTGCTATTAGAGGAAGGGGAATTGGAAGTACACAATTTACCTTGGTAAGCATTTCGAGGGATGAATATTTACATAAGAGAACAACTTTTGCAGACTTTTAAAAATTCGAATATATTTTGGGGACTTATCGATCTTCACTAGATGATGGATGGTTGGTAAAGGAAGTTCCTTTCGACCTATAAAAAACAGGAAACTTCGCTTTGATTGTGAAGATAGCTGCAGTGTGACTATGTTGTAATAACCATATGTGCTGATCTACACCTGTTGATGCCGTATGACCGTTTCAAGTCAACTAAATATTCCAGAAGAAAAAAGTCGCATGCTAGGAACTTTATTTCTATTATGAATTAATCGAACGATTTAACGCAAAACTTATAGCAAGTCCATTACAATATATGTTCCTAATCGTCCTAAAATTCTAAGACCATATAGCCCTGTCCGTCCGTCCGTCTGTTGTAATTACACTACAATCTACATTAATTGAGCTAGATGAATGAAATTTGGTATATGCACTTCTTATAGCTGCAGGTATCTTGGGGCTGAAAATGGGCGATATCGGTCCATTTTTTGATACAGCTTCCATATATATCATCTCCCCGATTTGACTTCTTAACGTCATAGAGACAACAAATATCAACTGATCGTGCTGAAAATTGGTAACTGGCGTGCATTTATACCCGGAATTCCCGACACGAACAACGGTAGTCATAGGTTTATGTTTTGATACAGTAACCATACAAAGGTCCCTCAGATTTGACATCGTAACGCCACAAAAACCTGAAATTTCTACGAATAGTGCCGAAATTTGGTATAATTAGATTATTTATACACGAAACCATTGACATGTGATCCATGGTGGATTGCATATAAGATTCGGCATGGCGGAACTTAATCCGTCTTTACTTGTTTTTATTTGGGCAGATAAAGTCGATTTTGGGCAGTTTCTGCAAAAATGTTGGGCCGGAAAAAATTTTTCTAGCGGCAACACTGGTTGGAACACCTTTATTTTTCAGTGATGTCCACATTGCGCTGCGCCTGATGGTGTCGAATAAAAATCTACAAATACTAAGTAAAGAGGAGAGCGCCACTCAACGGATTGTTCAATTATAATGCGGAGTGTATTGACCTGGTCAACGCAGCTTCGGTGCGGTCGAAATCCAGCTTGTTCATCGCGTAAGGATTGTTCGACAGATAGCCGAACAATCCTTACGCATAGTATTTACGATAAGTGTCATTAGTTTATATATGGTATTTAGAAGTGTTGTACCTCTCCATGAAGTCGATTTTGGGCAGTTTCTGCGAAAATATTGGACAGGAAAAAAATTTTCCAGCGCAAAACACTGGTTGGAACACCTTTATTTTTCAGTGATCTCTATATTGCGCTGCGCCTGATGGTGTCGAATATCTTTTGAAAATCTACAACTACTAGGTAAAGAGGAGAGCGCCACTCAACGGATTGTTCAATTATAATGCGGAGTGTATTAACCTGGTCAACGCAGGTGCGGTCGCAATCCAGCTTGTTCATCGCGTAAGGATTGTTCGACAGATAGCCTAGTATTTATGATAAGTGCCATTAGTTTATATTAGTGTTTAGAAGTGTTATACCTCTCCAATTACTTCACTCGTTTAAATCGTCTTTTTTGGGAGTTTTATGATTGTGCCTTTCGACCAACTGTTGGGGAACTGTTCATTTTGCCAAGAATTCACCAGAAACGGATGTATGATTTCGGCGGACGTGGTGGGGCTAGCTTGTAAAATTTCAGCTGGTATACCGTTATCTCCTGGTGATTAGAGACTATATTAGTTGTAACCTTATCCATACAAGGAGGGTCTATATTAATGTTTCCGAGCGTGTCGATGATTGATCCGAGTGGGCAGGATTTTCGTTGTTGTTTTCTTCAATGTTGCTGATTCCTTCAAAATGGTCCTTCCATCTTCTGGTCTATTCTTCTGCCGTAGTTAATAGCTGTCGATTAACATCTTTCACGGCTTTACTGTGCTTAAAATTTAGCTTGGAGAGTCGTCCAATAATATTGTATAACTGGCGCATATTGTTTGTTCCAGCGGCATTCTCTGCTTCGCTGGCCAATGTATCGAGTATTTTCGTTTGTCGGTACGAATCGATCTTTTTCTGATTTAGCACTATATTGTACTTTTAATCTGTTGTCTGTGAGGAGCTGTAGTTTCAGATTGTTCCTCTGTTGAATAAGGCTGCAGGTGTTATCTGCTATCCATAATTTCCTGGTATTATTGTCTACATATCCTATGGTTTCTTCCGCTATATTGTTTAGACGAGCACATGTTTCTTCCCATGTGATATTGTTGGCCATCAGTCTATCTCTCATTACGGTTGATACTTCGTTTTCTTTCGTAACTAAGCTTGCTGAGAGCAAAACGATTAAGTATTTTCCGACTACAGCGTTGGTTGTAGTTTCTACTTAATTCATGTTTTATGGAGGCTACTATAAGTTCACAGAGCGCCCCTGTAGGCGAGTTGGTAGCGTACTCGCCTATGAGTTTGGGGGTCGTGGGTTCGATTCCCACCAGAGGCTCTGGTCTGTCGCTGCAAAATTCAGCCATATGGTCTTTGTAACCCGGCCTTTCCCTGGACCTTAAAATTAGAATATAAATTTACTTTGTATTGTAATTCATATAAATAAATAAATAAATAAATAAATAATAAGTTCATGGTCTGAATCTATTTCTGCGTCGCGTTTGGTACGTACGAGTATATCCATCAGTGAAGTTCTCCATCATTGCCGGATTCAAATGTCTATTTGGTTTTTTGTGTTGCCATCTGGGGATGTCCACGTATACTTATGGGTAAAATTTTTTAAAAACTTTTGTCGAATTTTGTGATGAAAATTAGTATGCGTGGTCGGGAGGGAAAATAAAAAAATACAATTTGAGTAGTTTTGCCACATTTTTATTTTTGCGGAAGAAATGACCTAATAAGTCCGCTCATGTCACATTTTTGTTTTTTTAATTTTCTGGAGATCTGCTGAACGGATTACGCCGAATTTTTGCTTGTATATAATGCGTAAAGTCAGTCGCCGCCAGTGGTAGCGAACGGACGTGTTATTGCAGAGCGGATAGCGGATACTGCGCAACCACAAGGTGTTGTTCTTAAAGTGGGGTTGAATCGACGTACCTATTACGGGCAAATACTGGCTATGGGGATCTCTCCCAAAAATTTATGATTAACCCTGATGAAGTAAATGATATTACGGTGCAGGGAAAAATAAACCCAGTACCGGCGGAAAGCGTTGATTTACTCGCGAGTCACGTGTCGTCGTTATCAAACAATCGTGAGCAAGTAACTTCTACGGGGTTGGGTGCCTCGGATTCCGTAGTCGAAACAGATACAAGAGCACATCTAGCCTTTGGCAAAATAAACGATGAGGAAGATAAAGAAAACCCAAGGGGGCTCTATTGATAACAATATTACTATTGTTGAAAATCGGAAAAGACTGTCAGGGGCACAAAGAAGGAAACTGAATAAGATGAACCGGCAGAAGATATTACAGGATGAATCTGACTCTTCTACATTTACTAAAAGAGTCAGATCTCCCGAAGAGAATAGCGATGCGAAATCAACTAAGAAGAAAAAAAGCTCACCGACACACAGCACTTCGGAGAAACCTATTCAATCTACCAAAAAAGGAGTTTCTAGTCAGAATCCGTTAATGGTGGGAGGTGAAGTTGATCCTGTTGTTGAGAAGGTGAGTAAGTCCACCAAACCATCCATAAAAGAGGGGGCCTCAAACAAAAAGACCCATTCTAAAGGAAAAGCAAGAAAGGGTAAGGAAACACCATCTTATTCCCAAATAGCCAAAAACATATTCAGGACGAACTACACTATGCCATAATTGATAGCAGTAGTGCGTCTGGCAGAATTCCCGAAGAGCAAAAGAGCATCTTCGAAGATTTGTTCTACACAAAGGTATTGGACCACATTCTCGAATCTAATGATGGACCAACAATCCAAGTAATGAGTTGCACGTTTGAGAGGGGCGTTTTGACGCTGAAAACTAGTGGAGAGCATCCCCTCACCTTGGGACGGCGCAAAGCTGAAACTGGTAAGGAAAAGCGACATCCCTGTACTCATAAAAACATCTTTCTATGTCAGAGGATGGGCAAGTAAGGTACCATCAGAGCGCATACTCAGCGTCATTGGCAAACAAGATTCGAACCTTAAAGTGGGGAAGTGGGAAATTTTCCACAGGAAAAATGATCCCGATGGTTCTCTCCTGGTGGTAGGCATAGACCCGTATTCCAGGGATAGCCTTGTCAAGACAAAAGGCATGGCATTTTTCGGGATTTGGAAAATCTTCTTTAAGATTGGAAAAACCCCCATTGGCAGGACAGTTAAGTCGAACCCAAACACGAACGTACCGCCTGCAGTGGCAAACGAAAATAGTGAACAGAATGAAGCGAGTGAGACAATTCCAGAAAGTGAGGTGGAAGTGGTTGATAACATCGCCAATTTGCCGACACTAAACAATTTAGGGTACACTCTAAACATATAATATTTGGTACACACAAAAATTATATATTTGGGAAAATGTTGTTCTAAACAAATCTTTGTTTACATCCCAATATGTGTTTATATCCAAATAAAAAAACTCATTCATTTAAGTATTCACAAAATACCTAAATTGTGTTAAATTTTTCTGTAATTCAAAGTTAATTTTTTAGAAATTGTGCATGTCGTAAAAATAATAAATAATAATAATTGAAATCGTAAAATCTTGGATCGAAATATATTACTTGGAGGATTGACAACTGATGATGGCTTGGAAAACTCAGAAATTTTAAATGATTGATTTAAAACAGAAGTTATTGCTTCATTTTTTTATTCAGTCGCCGCCTGTCGTAGCGAACGGACGTGTTATCGCAGAGCGGATAGTTTTTAAACAATTACGCAAAACCTATTCACCTACCTACTACGCAACCAGGTGGTTTGTTGTTTCTAAAGCGTAGGTTGAATTGGATGCATCGGTCTCTGGACAGAAATTTCAGAGCTCAGTCTGGAAGGCCTATATCGACGTACCTATTACGGGCTAATATTGGCTATGGGGGTGTCTCCCCCAACCAATTTATGAATAAACCAGAATGACGAAGGAGAGTACGGCGCAGGGGAGGGAAACCCCAGTGCCGGCGACAAGCGTTGATTCACTCACGAGTCATGTGTCGTCGTTATCGAACAATCGTGCCTTGGATCCCGTAGTCGAAGATGAAACAAGAGCACGTCCAGCCGCAGGCAAAACAAATGATAAGACAGATGAAGCAGAACCCAGCTGGGGCTCAAAGCAACCCCAGCCTTTAAAAGCCAATGGGGACTCTGACTCTGAATCTTCAAATGAAAACAATATCACTATTGTTGCTAACTCAAAGAGACTGTCAGGCGAACAAAGAGGGAAACTGAATAAGTTGAACCGACAGAACCTATTACGGGATGAACCTGACAATTCTACCTCCAACACAAACATGGAGGCCGCTACAAGAGTCAGGTCCCCCGAAGAACATAGCGCTGTGACAGTGACTAAGAAGAAAAAGGGCTCGCTGTCTTCCAGTAATTCGGAGAAGCCTAACGTAACCACACAAAAGGAGGTCTCTAGTCTGGGTCCTTCGATCGTGAGCGGTAAAGTTGACCCAGTAACGCAGGTCAAGTCAACCAAATCATCCGTTAAGGATGAGGCTTTAAACAAAAAGACTCTACAGATACGGAAAAATCAATTGGCCATAAAGAAGGGTAAGAAGTCACCATCTTATTCTAATATAGCTAAGCAACATTCTCGAGACGATCTGTGCTATGCCATCATTGATAGCAGTAGTGCATCTGGCAGAATCCCCGAAGACCAAAAGAGTAACTTCGAAGATTTGGTCTATACGAGGGTAGCGGAATACGTCCTCGAATCTAAGGATGAACCACCAATCGAAGCAAGTTTGAGAGGGGTGTTTTGATGCTAAGGCTGGCATCACAACGCTGCGCTGGTGTCCTCGTAAAACTTGTGGATAGCTTGCCCTCACCTAGGGACGGCGCAAAGATAAAATTGGGAAGGAAAAGCGACATTCCTGAACTCATAAAAACGACCCTATATGTTATGGGATGTCGCAGTAAGTTCTCATCAGAGTACATACTCGACATCATTGGCAAACAGAATTCAAAACTTTCCGTGAGAAAGTGGGAAGTCTTCTATAGGAAGGATGATACCGAGGGTACTCTCCTCGTGTTGGGCATAGACCCAGAATCCAAGAACAATCTTGTCATGGCGAAGGGCATGGCGTACTTCTTGATCTGGACAGTCTTTTTCAAAATTGTAATGGTCCCGATTGGCAGGACAGATGAATCGAGTCCAAATGTACTGTCTGAAAAGGCAAACACTGGTAGTGAACGGATGGAGATGAGTGAGACACTGCCAAAAACTGATGTGGAAACAGTCTATAACACCACCAGTTCACCAATAGTACCGCCACTTTTGCAGGAAGTTCCCAGCAAAGGTGGTGATGAACATAAAAAGAGCCACAAAACGTTTCAAAACAATGAGGTAGCGACAAAAAATAACACCGCCTCCCAAAATTGTCGACTGGAAGATCGTGTAATAGGTAGTGAACGAAAGGAGGAGAATGACCCACTACCAAATAATGAGGGATTGTCACCAGATAGGATAGACTCCCAAAAGAAACTTTTACTGGAAAGACAATGATTGAGGTCATCCAGATAAACCCCCACCGGAGCGAGACAGCATCCAACGCTCTGATGGACATCATAAATAAAGGCAGGGTTCATATTGCTTTGATCCAGGAACCATGGACAGCTAGCAACAAGGTTACTGGATTAAACCATGTGAACTATAACCTTTTCTACGCTAACACAGGTACTCGTCCAAGGACTTGTATTTTGTGCCATAAAAACGTATGTTTTATTTTCTCTCCAGAGTTGTCAATATCGGGCGCACCGGTGCTGAGGTAAGGTAATGGAAATATTTACCTGGCGTCAATATATCTGCCATTTGATGCGCCGTCATTGCCAACTACGTCGGAATTGCAACGTCTGGTGAGGGAATCCAAACAGACAAGTAATGAGTTATTAGCTGGGTGTGACGCCAACTCCCATCATATCGCTTGGGGTAGTACTAACACCAATTAAAGGGGACACGCCCTTATAGAATTTTTGAATACAAATGACCTCATAACTCTAAACATAGGAAACACTGCAACCTATGTTAACAAAATTAGGGAAGAAGTATTAGATATAACTATATGTTCAGAAAATCTTATTGATGAGATCCATGAGTGGAGGGTTTCGGATGAACACCCCTATTCAGACCACCGTTATATAAGGTTTAAAATTTCACGGCCACCGCCAAACCCAATAAGTTTCCGTAATAAGGCTAAGACCGACTGGGCTAATTTCGGAAATCTACTTTTGAAATCGATTGGGGCAGCCTACACGCGATTATCTATGTGCAGAAGACATTGATATCATTGTGAAGAAGATTACCGAGGCTCTTGTAAAATCATTCGAAGATAGTTGCCCACTTCGAGAAAGGAAATCTGTCTATGAGAAACCCTGGATGACAGGACAAATTCGCTCGATTGGCAAGATGTCCGCAGACTTTACAACAGAGCTCGACGTAAAAAACAATCAGTATATTGGGACGACTACCACAGAAGACTACAAAGAATAAAAAATTATTAGATCGGCGAAACGTAACTCCTGGAGGCTTTTCTGTGAACAGGTAGACAGCGTAAACAGCATGTCTAAAATGAAAAAGTTCCTATCAAAAACTCATGTCCAAACCGAAACACTGGTGGATGACACGGGTAAAAGGATGGAAACTATAGAGGATACCTTAAGGCTCTTGATGAAAACTCATTTTCCGACTGGTAATGATGGACCAACAGAGGAACAGTTACAGAATGAAAATGTATTGCATCAAGCACCTATTACGGATATAACAGATGGTATGGTTAAAGAAGCGATAAAAAGTTTCTCTCCCTTTAAGGCTGCGGGACCGGATGGAATATTTCCAGCACTTCTGCAGAATGAGGTGGATCTGGTATCAACTCATCTGGCTGGAGTGTTTGGTGGTCTTCATACCAAAGCCTGACAAGGCGAGTTATACGACCCCAAAGGCTTATCGACCCATTAGCCTAACTTCTTTCCTGTTAAAAACAATGGAGCGAATAATTGATAACATGTGTAAAAGTAAAATAGCGGATGACAGGCTGAAATTCAAACAACACGCCTGTGTCAAAGGAAGATCAGTGGAAACAGCTCTGCATGAGGTAGTGCACCACATAGAAGAGTCCTGCAGTAAAGAAATATATACACTTGCTGTTTGCATAGACATTGAGGGTGCATTTAACAATGTATAGACCGATACACTTATCCAGTCCTTAGACGAGTTTCAGGTTGACCGGGTGCTGAAAATCTGGATCAACAATATGCTGAGGAATAGGTGGATTATTTGTGGGTCATATGACGTAAAAATTAGAGACAAGGTAAATCGTGGTATACCCCAGGGGGGCATTTTATCGCCTCTTCTATGGGTTACGGCGATACACAATCTCCTAAAAGCCCTCACCAATGAAGGACTTAAACCAGTCTGTTATGCAGACGACGTTGTAATACTTCTAAGGGGCTTTCATCCAAATCTGTTATGCAGAAGAGCTGAAGAGGCACTTAACATAGCATATAGCTGGGCACAACCAAGGGGATTAAATGTTAACCCAGACAAAACAGAAATATGTCTATTAAACGATGGAACATTTTCTGTGTCACTGCCCGGCTTTCACACATGCAAGATCCCAACATTTCGGGTCCGACTTATTACCAGACTTGACTCATCTCAGAGAATGTGACTGGAAGATACTGAGAAAATTCGTGTCTAGTACCGATTTTCTGTAACACGTGAGGTATAAAAAGATCATAAATAAGGAGCGCACAACAGGCCGAACCACTGGCTTAAGTGTATGTCCATGGACATGAGACGTTTAAACGTCTCCTCTCTTCAACCTAGCCTAACCTATTGCTGCATTTGGTATCATAACTGGGATGTTCAATTCGAAACCAAAAAAATTAAAACTGAAATTCGAAAAATTCAACAAAAGTTTCGAAAATCTTTCATAAATAAAATGTATTCAAAAACATATTTTATTTGAGAAATTTTGTTTGCAAATATTAAATGTTGTAACATATTAATATACGAGTTCAAATATATTTTATTGATTTTCAAATAAAATTTATTTGCTCAGAAATATATAATATTTAAAAATTTGTGTTACAAATATATTTTCTTTCGATTCAAACATATCAAAAAAGGCAATTTTTCCCTGTGTACATGTAACTAATAATTTATATTTTGCAAAACGATTTCAAATGCTGCAAAAATTTGCATAGAGATTTGAATTTTTTCCAACTTTTTCTATCAGCATTTTGAAATATTTTGTATCTTAAATATTGCACATTTTGTTGTTATATACATATGTATATTCAAGGATAAAACGTTTGTACTCTTGATACGGACATTTAGATTTCCGTGTTTTTCTGATATCACTGCATACCACATTTTACTTTATCGGCAGCATTAAATGTAGTAAACGTCTATTATGATTGGATGTATTTGTTAGATTTGATGTAAAAATGCACCCAAATTATAAGGACCAGCATTAAAAACACGCCGTTTTAATTTTCTAAAAATAAATGACCTCTGGCTAAAATTTTTCTTACGCAAAATATATTAGACTAAATTTCAATAGAATTCAGAACGCTGAAGTAGAATCTCACCTCTATATTGTTAAAAAATTTCGCGTTTGGGAAATCGATCCAGATTATATGTTAGGGTGGTAGCCGTATTTTTTTTTACAAGCTCACATAGACCAGATTAGGTCCCTAGTGTTACCACGGGCTGAAATGCTCCTCATCGAAACCAACCTGTTTGATATACAAATTTATCGATAGTACGAATATTGGTACTGGAAAGATCTGTTAGGCTGCCTAGAAAGGCCGACCCCAGTATGTCCAGTCGTCGTTTACTCAGAGCGGGACAGTCGCATAGTAAGTGCTCAATGCTCTCCACTTCTTCCTCATGTCCACAGCTTCTGCAGAAGTCATTGGCGTGTCCCGTCGGCGAACACGCCAATCTTTTGGCGTGCTCGCCGATCAAACAGTGTCCCATCAGAACTGATACTAACGTAGACAATCTTTGCCTCTCTAGTGTGAGGAGATATTTTGATCTTCTCAGGTCAGTTCCCCGGGATATCCCTATGCCCAGGCACCCATATGAGGTGTATATTAAGCTATCTCGTTAAGAGATCTGCGGCAGTCGAGGGCTGTTTGTGAATTTAGGGATGTTGCCTCCAGAGAATTGGTGGCAGCCTGGCTGTCGGAGTAAATGTCAACGCCATTGTTGGTTACTATGTTGCGACTCAGCCACTTGGCTACTTTCGATATTGTCATTATTTCTGCTTGATAGACACTGCAGGTATCTGGTAGTCTGTGAGCTATATCCAAACTAAGCTCTTCACAGTGTACTCCGAAGCCAACCTTTTCATCAAGCTTCGAACCATCCGTGTAAAATTGGAGATGGTTTCTATTACCTGGTATTCTGCCAACCCATTCATCTCTGGCGGGAAACTTAGTAATGTAATTTCTCTCGAAGGTGTACACAGTTGGTATGTAGCCCACTTGGTCGGTTACCATAGCACTACACTTTGATATCCTCATGTGACCGTAGTTCTTGTACCTCCACATTGATAGGCAGTATAATCTTATTGCCGCTTTGGTTGCAACTTCTCTCGCCACAATATTAATCGGCAATTTTACACTTTCAGAAAAGACAAGATCTGTTCCATTTATCCGAGGTGGAGGGTCCACATGTGGGACATTATTCATCATAGTAAAGATAACCAATTCTGTCTTACTCCTGACCTTGTGGGGTCCCTCTGTTTACAAACCTTGTTAGAGTTGTGGACCCAAGACATGCTGTTATACGTCTTCTGTTGAGCCGACTTTGAATTAGTCTAATCAAACTAGAGTTAACTTTTAGATGTGACAGTGCCGCAATTACTGCATCTGAGTGAATGTTGTTTAAAGCCGATTCTATGTCAAGAAATGTCACCATGGTGAATTCCTTGAAATGCAGGGACGATTCGATAGTGCTCACAAGTTCGTGCAGGGCTGATTCTGTAGACTTCCCCTTATTGTAAGCCTGTTGTTGGTTCACCGACAAGAGTTTTGTATCCAGGTTTTCCCTAATGAAATAATCTAAAAGTCTTTCCAGACCTTTCAATAAGAAGGAGGATAGGCTAATTGGTCTGAAGTCTTTTGGTCTAGTGTGTGATATCTTCCCATTTAGGTATGAATACCACTTTGGTATCCCTCCATCAATTCGGGATGTAGCCTGATACAGCCTACATAAATTTGCTCCAGCCAGATCCAGATTATAACTAAGAACATAGTTCATTAAAAAAGAAATAATTGGGGAACTTTTAGTTAGTTGCACTTAAGGGTATTTCTGGAGGCTGGATAAAGAGCGTGATATTGACGAGTGTTTTTAAATGTGTTTACATCTTTATAGCGCAATTCCAAACTTCTTTTACATTGAACGTAAGCTTCCGTCGTCCATTATTTAAAATCAATTTTTTTAGAAAAAGATTGGACCAAATCGAACAGCTTTTTAGGAGTGGATACATCTGTATCCTGTAAGGCAGCTCGGAAAGCCTGTCTCTTTACTGAGCCTCCAATTTCGTCACACGCGACTTTGCGATGTGGGATAACAAAGAAATGCCACTCAGCTTTTGCCTCAAAATAGTTTTCGTGGTTACTCAAATTTAAAAAGTTGTATTTGCTTGTTTGCTCTTATGCGGCTCCGTCCGAAAAATTATTACTTTCTGCATATTTGCACCAAATTTATTTTATAGATGGGTTATTAATTGGCTATTAAAATAATTCATCGATCTAGCATCACGGAGCAGATATTCAGAAACCATAAAAAAATTTAAATTTTTAACTCTTTGGTAATTATAGTATATTACATAGGGATGTACGGTGGCTAGTTTATTTGCCCAATGCTGTGATTGTATGGCGTTTTGTATCTGGCAGGTATAATTTTCTGCAAAATCTAATTAAACAACTACTGTTATCGTGTTCTTTACTTTAGAGAAAAATGCCGCTTGTTTTTTGCCAAAAATCGTGTTTTAGGGTTTCCGGTAAGTCATCAGTAATAATTTTCAGAAAATGTTCTGTTGTTTCATATAGATTTAAAAGTTCACACCTACCATAATGATAAAATATATTTATACATGTAAGTGTTATTGGGCATTAGTCTTTACTACTTATCTGTGATTGAGCCTCTTGCTTTCGGGTTTTTTTCATACACAAACATTGTGTGTTTCTGATTTCCCGGCTTGTATGCACTCTTTTGGACGACAATGAGCAAATTTTGTTAGGGAAATTTTGATGTGAGGAATCTCGTCTTTATATTTTTTATATATATCATTTATACAGGGTGGCGCAGAATGAGCTATACGGTTTAAATGGTTTATATTTTTTTTATTTATGCGGTTATTATATATTTTTTTAAAAAATAGAGTATTTTATTCGGGAGTTTTTTGAATTTAGCTTTGAAAAATTATATATAAAATGATGTCCAATTTCTGCTTCGCACATACGTGCTTTTTTAGCATATTTTCCATAACTTTTCGCAGAATTTCGGAAGAATTCAATTATTTTTGTACGTTGCTCGGTTCAAAATTAATTCCCCAAGTCTCCTTCACAAAATGCTAATAAAAATAAAGAAAGAATAATAATTAAAAAAGTTATAAAGAATTCAAACCATATATATCATTCTGCGCCAACCTGTATTACAGTAAAGAAGTATTTTTTGTTTGTGCACACGGGTGTCGTTCATTACAAAGGAACAAAATCTTTTTCTAGGAAGTACGCGACTATTTTCTTCAGAAAAATAAAATTGTTTGACATTTTTTAAGATATTTGCTTAAATTTTACGAATATTTTTTGGCTTGGGTCTAACACCATACCCACATTCCATATGCACTTTTTTTGCTTTCGCTGCCATACTCCTCGCGACATTAAACTCGTTGCTCATTCTATATACACTCCATTTAAGAGGAATTGTCGCTAACAACATTTCTGTGCTATCAATTTTTTTCAGTGGTTCGCAGCTCCATGATTTTAAATTCAGGGACTTTTCCATCATCGACACTGTCACCTTCTTTAGAGTTGTTTTCTTTAAAACTGATACATCCAAGTGGTGTTCTAGACATCCTAGACTTACAACTTGCGCAAACAAATTTCCAACGAACGATTTAAATTTCACATCCCACTCCTCACTGACTATTAATTAGCATTAATTAGTTATTGTGGACCTTAGGATGGCTATTTTCGAAATTTTGTCGCAAGCGAACTTTTTCTCCCGACAATTACAAGGTGAAACTAAAATTTGACTTAAAATTATTTCCATTGTAAGGTGATGTTTATATGTCACCTACAAAAACAGTGAATAGGATTTTAGAAAAAAAATAAATAAATTGTTCTCTTGTTTTGACTTCCTAGAAAAAGGATTTTAGAAAAAAAAATAAATAAATTGTTCTCTTGTTTTGACTTTCATACAAAACCCCTGAACGCAAAATTTGTTAACAATATAGAGGTAAGATTAAACTTCAGCCTACTGAATTCAGTTCAAATTGGGTCTAATATATATTGCGTAAGATAAATTTAAGCCAGCGGTAATTTTTAGTCCATTCTTTAGTTATTTAAAAGAACGTTTTTTTTAAAAGATGGTACCTATAATTTGGGTGCATTTTTACATCAAATCTAACAAAAACATAAATTCATAATGGACGTTTACTACGTATAATGCTACCGATAAAGTAAAATATGGTATGAAGTGATATTAGAAAAACACGTAAATGTTAATGTCCGTATCTAGAGTACAAACATTTTATTCTTGAATATATGTAACAACAAAATGTGCAATAAATGTGCAATAAACTCCAGTCAGATGAGTTGATACCATATCTCTCTCATTCTGAAGAGCGCTAGAAATATTCCGTCCGGTCCCGCAGCTTTGAAAGGAGAGAAGCTTTTTATTGCTTCTTTAACCATAGCATCTGTTATATCCGTAATAGGTACTTGGTACATCACATTTTCGTTCTATAACTGTTCCTCTGTTGGCCCAGCTATACTAGTCCAAAATGAGTTTTCATCAAGAGCCTCACGGTATCCTCTATAGTTTCCATCCTTTTACCCGTGTCATCCACCAGTGATTCGGTTTGGATATGAGTTTTTGAGAGGAACCTTTTTGTTAACGCTGTCTACCTGCTCACAGATGTATTCTTTGAGTCTTCTGTGGTAGTCGTCCCAGTATACTGATAGCTTTTTAAATCGAGCTCTGTTGTAAAGTCTGCGGACATCCTTGCCAATCGAGCGAATTTGCCATGTCATCCACGGTTTCTCATACGCAGATATCCTTTCTCTTATGGGGGCAACTATCTTCGGAAGATTTTACAAGAGCCTCCGTAATCCTCCTCACATTGATATCAAAGTCTCCTGTACTTAGATAATCGTGTATATGTTTTAGCCTTATTACGCAAACTTATGGGGTCAGGCGGTGGTCATGCAATTTTAATCCTTGTATAACGGTGGTCCGAATAGGAGTGTTCATCCGAAACCCTCCACTCATTGATCTCCTCAATGAGGTTTTCTGAGCATATCGTTATATCTAATACAGTGCCATACTATCTGGTGGCACTGCCTCATTATTTGCAAGTGGGTCTTTCTCCTCCTTTCGTTCACGACCTTTTACACACACTTCAAGTAAACCTCTTTGGGAGGCGGTGTTACTTTTTGTCCCTCCCTCTTTGTTGTGATCCATTATGTACCTATTCCTATCACCACTTTTGCTGGGAACATTCTGCAAATTGGTGATATTATCGGTGATTTGGCAATGTCGCTCCCTCTTTGTTTTGAGTTTTTGTGTCGCTCTTCATATCCTTATCACCACCTTTGATGGGAACTTTCTGCAACATTGTTGATGTTATCGACCACTTCCACCCCACTTTATGGTAGTGTCTCACTCGATTCTTGCTGTTCACTATTTCGTTTGCCACTGCATGCGATACCAGTCGCCGCCAGTCGCAGCGAACGGACGTGTTATCGCAGAGCGGATAGTTTTTAACCTATTACGTAATACCTATTCACCTACTTAATACGCAACTACGTGGTTTGTTGTTTTTAAAGCGTAGGTTGAATTGGATGTATCGGTCTCTGGACATAAATTTCTGAGCTTAGTCTGGAAGGCCTATATCGGCGTACCTATTACGGGCTAATACTGGCTATGGGTGTGTCTCCCTCAACCAATTTGTGATTAAAGCAAAAAAGACGAAGGAGATTACGGCGCTGGGTAGGGAAAACCCATAGCGCTGTGAAAGTGACTAAGAAGAAAAAGGGCTCGCCGTCTTCCAGTAATTCGGAGAAGCCTAACGTAACCCCACAAAAGGAGGTCTCTAGTCTGGGTCCTTCGATCGTGGGCGGTAAAGTCCACCCAGTAACGCAGGTCAAGTCAACCAAATCATCCGTTAAGGATGAGGCTTTAAACAAAAAGACTCTACAGACACTGAAAAATCAATTGACGATAAAGTAGGGTAAGAAGCCACCCTCTTATTCTAATATAGCTAAACAACAGTTTCGAGACGATCTATGCTATGCCATAATTGATAGCAGTAGTGAATCTGGCAGAATCCCCTAAGACCAAAAGAGTAACTTCGAAGATTTAGTCTACACGAGGGTAGCGGAGTACGTCCTCGAATCTAAGGATGAACCACCAATGGAAGTAATGAGTTGCAAGTTTGAGAGGGGTGTTTTGATACTAAGGCTGGCATCACAACGCTGCGCTGGTGTCCTCGTAAAACATGTGGATAGCTTCCCCTCACGGCGCAAAGCTAAAATTGGTAAGGAAAAGCGACATTCCTCAACTCATAAAAACGACCCTATATGGTAAGGGATGTCCCAGTAAGTTCTCATCAGAGTACATACTCGACATCATTAGCAAACAAAATTCAAAACTTTCCGTGAGAAAGTGGGAAGTCTTCTATAGGAAGGATGATCTTCTATAGGAAGGATAATATAGCTAAACAACATTTTCGAGACGATCTATGATATGCCATAATTGATAGCAGTGCACTACTGGCAGAATCCCCGAAGACCAAAAGAGTATGTTTGAAGATATGGTCTACACGAGGGTAGCGGAGTACGTCCTCGAATCTAAGGATGAACCACCAATCGAAGTAATGAGTTGCAAGTTTGAGAGGGGTGTTTTGATACTAAGGCTGGCATCACAGCGCTGCGCTGGTGTCCTCGTAAAACTTGTGGATAGCTTCCCCTATCCTTGGGACGGCGCAAAGCTAAAATTGGTAAGGAAAGTCCCAGTAAGTTCTCATCAGAGTACATACTCGACATCATTGGCAAACAAACTTCAAAACTTTCCGTGAGAAAGTGGGAAGTCTTCTATAGGCATAGACCCAGAATCCAAGAACAATCTTGTCATGGCGTACTTCTTGATCTGGACAGTTTTTTTTTAAATTGGAAATGTTCCGATTGGCAGGAGAGATGAATCGAGTCCAAATATATTGTCTGAAGAGGCAAACGCTGGTAGTGAACGGATGGAGACAAGTCAGACACTGCCAAAAACTGATGTGGAAGAAGTCTATAACACCACCAGTTCACCAATATTACCGCCACTTTTACAGGAAGTTCCCAGCAAAGGTGGTGATCAAAATAAAAAGAGCCACAAAACGATCCAAAACAATAAGGGAGCGACAAAAAATAACACCGCCTCCCAAAATATTTGACTGGAAGATTGTGTAATAGGTAGTGAACGAAAGGAGGAGAATGACCCACTACCAAATAATGAGGGAGTGCCACCAGATAGGATAGACTCCCAAAAGAAACTTTTACTGGAAAGACAAAGATTGAGGTCATCCAGATAAACCTCCACCGGAGCGAGACAGCATCCAACGCTCTGATGGACATAATAAATAAAGGAACCATGGACAACTAGCAACAAGTTTACTGGATTAAACCATGTGAACAATAACCTTTTCTACGCTAACACAGGTAATCGTCCGAGGACTTGTATTTTGTGCCATAAAAACTTTTCTTTACTCTCCAGAGTTGTCAACATCGCACGCAAGGTGCTGAAGCCAGGAAATGGAAATATGTACCTGGCGTCAATATATCTGCCATTCGATGCGCCGATATTGCCACCAACGTCGGAATTACAACGTCTGGTGAGGGAATCCAAACACACAAGTAATGAGTTATTAGCTGGGTGTGACGCCAACTACCATCATATGGCTTGGGGTAGTACTTACACCAATAAAAGGGGACACGCCTTTATAGAATTTTTGAATACAAATGACCTCATAACTCTTAACATAGGAAATACTGCAACCTTTGTTAATAAAATTAGGGAAGAAGTATTAGATATAACGATATGTTCAGAAAATCTTATTGATGAGATCCATGAGTGGAGGGTTTCAGATGAACACTCCTATTCGGACCACCGTTATATAAGGTTTTAAATTGCACGGCCACCGCCAAACCCAATAAGTTTCCGTAATAAGGCTAAGACCGACTGGACTAATTTCGGAAATCTACTTAGAAGTCGATTGGGGCAGCCTACACGCGATTACCTATGTGAAGAAGACATTGATATCAATGTGAAGAAGAAGAGAGAAGATGCTCTTTAAAATCATTCGAAGATAGTTGCTCACTTCGAAAAAGGAAATCTGCCTATGAGAAACCCTGGATGACAGGACAAATTCGATCGATTGGCAAAGATGTCCGCAGACTTTACAACAGATCTCGACGTAAAAAACAAATCAGTATATTGGGACGACTACCACAGAAGACTCAAAGAATACAATAAAATTATTAGATCGGCGAAACGAAACCCCTGGAGGCATTTTATCGCCTCTTCTATGGGTTACGACGATACACAGTCTCCTAAAAGCCCTCACCAATGAAGGACTTAAACCAATTTGTTATGCAGACGACGTTGTAATACTTCTAAGGGGCTTTCATCCAAATCTATTATGCAGAAGAGCTGAGGATGCACTTAACATAGCATGTAACTGAGCACAACCAAGGGGATTAAATGTTAATCCAGACAAAACGGATATATGTATATTTACAAGGAAAACGAAGATCCCACGTTTTACCCGGTCTCGATTCCAGAATAAGACAATTGCTACAACTAAAAAGGTAAAACACTTGGGAGTAATCTTGGATCAGAAACTGTACTGGAAATATCGCCTTGAAGAAAGAGTTACAAAGGCCCACAGATGTTGGTCGTTGTGCAGAAGAGCTATGGGTTCAAAATGAGGACTACGTCCAAATATCACTGGCTTTACATGAGCGTGATTAGACCAATAATCACCTACGCCTGTGTAGTTTGGTGGGCATCAATGGACAAGAAGTGCAACGTAATACCTTTGCAAAAAATTCAACGTATGTGCTAGGCATAAGCGGGGCATTTAGAACTGCGCCAACAAAAGCGTTGGAGACTATTCTGCACATCCAACCAATAGATATTCTCCACATCGTATAAAGTATGAGGCAGCCCTCACAGCAAGACGTCTACAAGTGATGGGTGAATGGATAAATCGAGACCACAAGTCGTACCATCAGAAGATTTTAGAATCTCTAGTTGGTCACATTCAAACGCCAGAAATTTCCAACCGCATTCCTGAAGACCGGCTTATAGCTACCTGTGATTGGTTTGTGCCAGACAGACGCTCCTGGGAAAATGGAACTTTGGCCCATGTGCCAGTGGGAACCAACTGCTACACAGATGGGTCCAACCGAGGAGGAAGGATGGGTCTTGGTCTTTTTATTGATGAACCAGAAGTCGAACTTCACTTTCGCCTCCCTCACCATAACACGTTATTTTAAGCAATCACGGAGTGTGTGAACTGGCTCAGTAACACCACAAACCCTAAATATGCCAACATATACATCGAAAAGGGTCAAATCCAGAACTGTGTTGGACTGTAAAAGAATGATAAATGATGACTCAGACCATGAATTGCGTATTTGCTGGGTACCAGGACACAACAGAGTGATTGGAAATGAACGGGCAAACAGCTTGGCTTCAAAGGGCAGATAACTTCGTGTAATAAACTTGGAAAATTGGAAACCTTTCGAAGCCACGAAGAATGAGTTGAATAACTGGACAGAGATGGCTCATAAAACTGCGTGGAACAGCGCATCCGTGGGAGCAACTGCAAAGATTGACTGATCCAATGATCCAAGACTGTGGGGTGATCCAAATGAAAAGAAAACAAGAAGTTTTCTGAAACTAAACATGATCGATATTAGTAAGATGATGAGTGTTCTAACGGGACACTCAAGCTTACAAGCACATCTTCATCTCATAGGACTGCAGGAAACGACGAATGCAGGGAAAACATCGAAACGATGGAACATTTTCTGTGTCACTGCCCGGCTTTCACACTTGCAAGATCCCGGGTCCGACATATTACCAGACTTGACTCCTCTCAGAGGATATGACTGGAAGATACTGAGAAAATTCGTGTCTAGTACCGATTTTCTGTAACTCGTGAGGAATAAAAAGATCATAAATAAGGAGCGCCCAACAGGTCGAACGAATGGCTTAAGGGTACATATGTCCATGGACATGAGACGTATGTCCATGGACATGAGACGTCTTCAACCTAACCTAACCTAACCTAACTGCATGCGGTACGTTCGAGTTTGGGGTCGATTTAACTGCCCTGCCAATCGGGGATTTTCCTATCTTAAAATAGATTTTCTAAATCCCGAAAAATTGAATGCCTTTTGCCTTCACGAGGCTATCCGTGGAATACGGGTCTATGCCTACCACCGGGAGAGATCCATCGGGATCATTTTTCCTGTGGAAGACTTCCCACTACCCCACTTTAAATCTTGTTTGCCAATGACGCTGAGTAAGCGCTCTGGCGTTACCTTACTAGGTTTACGAAGACATCGGTGCAGCATTGTGTTTCCAGTTTCACCACCAAAATGCCCCTCTCAAAATTGCAACTCATTACTTTGATTGTAGGTTCATTATTAGATTCGAGAATTTGGTATAATACCTTTGTGTAGAATAAATCTTCGAAGTTACTCATTTTTGTTCTTCGGGAATTCTTCGCACTATGTTTTTTTTTTGGCTATTTGAGAATAAGATGGTGCTCCCTTACCCTTTTTTATATCCAGGTTGCTTTTCCTTTAGGATGGGTGTTCGTGTTTGAGGCCCCTTCCTCCACAACAGGATAGTATAAACTGCTGGACCGATCTTCTAGAAATTTTCACAGAATGTACATGTGTGAAAATAGGGGTGGTGAAAATGGGGTACATGAATTTTCGATATATCAAGTGGGCGTGAGTACTGCAATTTTTTGTATTTTTTCTGATGGCATCGGAGCAATAGGCTAGGCTCCGCCCATGTGAGCCAAGTTTTGAAATTTAGATATCTTGAATAATTTGTTAGCGATAGTACTGAAATTTTTTGACTATGTATCTGGTGGTAGTCCACGTTATTTGTTCAAAAATGGGCGGAATCGGACCAATGTGAGTTGCCTGCCTATGTAAGCCAAATTTTGAAATTGAGATATCATGCACAAGTTGTCAGCGAGAGTGCTGCAATTTAGTGTATATATATCTGGTGGCAGTCTATGTGATGGGTCCAAAAATTGGACGGGATGGAACCAGTTGGCGTGGCCCCATGTGAACTAAGTTTTTAAATTGAGATATCTTCAATAATTTGTTAGCGAGTGTGCTGAAATTTTGTGTGTATGCATTTGATCTATGTGATTGGTCCAAAAATTGGACGGAATGGCCCCATATGAGTCATGTTTTTAAAGTGAGCTATCTTCTACATTTGATGGCAGTCTACGTGATTAGTCCAAAAATATATGGGATCGGAAATCTGTAATCTGGTGCAACGAAGTGGACCAGGTCCAGCTAGTATACCATATTTTTCAATATCATAAATGGCAAATAGCTCTTCAAGAAGTAATTTCTAATAACAGGAATCTCCGTGATGATAAAAAGCTAAAATTAAAGCGATATTGCGCAACTCGATGGGTACAACATCATGAGTCTGTTGAAATTTATCTTCACCAACAAGATGCCGTTATCGAGGCTTTGGAATGCGTTTACTACACCTGGTCTGATCAGAAAACTATAACATCATTAAGTCGCGTTCTTCAAAGTGAAAATCAAAATTTAGCTGATGCCGTTCATCTGGCTGAAAATACGAAAAAGGAATTGATGGACATACGCGGAAATTGTACTCACATTTTGTGAAGAACAAGACATTCTAATCAAAAAACCCAGGATTTCCGACAAAGTTGCCATGTTGATGCAACAAATATTGAAGAATAATAAAAAATTTCGAACTATAGCCCATGTGCTGGCTTTCACATCCACAAAAATTTTGTGGATTCGGATTTGCCAATTGCCCTTTTTCTCGAAAATAATGTTGATTTCGGACTGTTCCTTTGGATTGATTTCGGACTTTCTTTTCGATTAACTGCAGGTGTTATTACAAAAGAAACTTGAGGACCTTGTTCCTACTTCTCATTTTATTGCAGATAGCTGCAGCATGCGCGTTAGACCTGAAGAGGCTATCAAATGTCAAATGTCATCAGCATATGATACGATTTCAACGCCGTCAGGTGGGGGTGGAATTGTAGAGAGGTAGAGGTTAAAAAGTGCCGGAGATATCACCCCACCTTGGGGAACTCCCTGTTTCACTTCACGGGGTTTGGACTTCTTGTTTCTGCTAGCCGGCAGCACTTGGGGAACAGATAAAGAAACCTTGTTGACCTCTTACAAAGCGATAGGTCGGTCTGTGGTAAACTATGCAGCACCAGTGTGGTCACCGAATGTGAGTGAGACGCAGTGGAAGAATATATAGACATGCCAAAATGCGTCAGGGTGTCTCCTCATGTCTTCTGTGGACCAGCTGTGTACATGAGGAGACGAAGATCATAACTGTGCGACGACACAATTTTTTGCTGTCGAAGCAGTATCTGCTTGATTGGAGGCACTCTACATCAGTGGCCTAAGAGGAAGAGGAATTACCACGACAGACAAGAGTACTTTTGGCCCAATTAAGATCAGGCTGGTGTAGCTGCCTCAATTCATACTGGGCAAGGATTGATGGCACCACGTCGAACACTTGTCCCGCTTGTAACCAGGGACCACATGACACACTATACCTTTTCAACTGCCCTGCCAAACCTACTCAACTTGTTCCCAGGTCTCTTTGGACCCAACCAGTGGAAGCAGCCATCTTCCTCGGCCTCGAAACAAATACAGCAGAACCCACTATACAAGGCGAATAAAAACAACCGATGGACAATAAACACATATACTGCTACCACAACTACAACAAAAGAAACTTAAATCTGCATGATTTACGAGAAAAAGGGCAATTGGCTAATCCGAATCCCCAAAATTTTTGCGGATGTGAATGCCAGCACAGGGGCGTATAATCCATTCTAGATTCTAGATTTATTAAGCACTCATTTCAAAGATCTCTTTTTGAATCACCGTGGAATTCTGTCAAATTGCCAATGTCTTCTTCCATCTAAAATGACAATCCTAAATGAAGAATGTTGTAAGCAGTTATTTGAAAAATATTCATCAATTTTTCCTGACAGTTCTTTTGAAGTGTGGATTAGTGAAGTGAAGCTTTGGAGAAGGAGAATTGAAGCGGAGAATGTCAGCAATTCCCTAGAAGCTCTTGATTCATGTAATATAGATGCATCTCCAAGAGTTCACAAAATATTGACGGTGATGGCGGTGTTACATGTGACAACAGCGACAAACGAAAGCTCTTTTTCAAAATTACGTCGACTGAAAAATCACATGCTGCCAACCATGACTGAAAATCGTTTAAATGGATTGACTTATCTGAATAATCATCGAGACATTCCAGGAGATTTTAAAACGGTGTCAGACGATTTTTTTACTTCGCCTCGCTGTGTAAATTAGAAATATACAATTAATATATTATTTAAATTAATATAATATTTAAATACAGAAACGTCAAAATAAGTAAATATGTGTCCAACATTTTTGTTTGGAATATCTTAACATACAATTTAAGCTTAAAATAAATTTTTCGAAGTAAATTTATTATTCAAAAACACACAGGGTAGACATGACCACCCACCCAAAAAAAACATTACGCATGGCCCTGCACTGCACTGCTCAAAATTTCATTCATTTGTATGAAGAGGCAATAATGTTATAAACAGGTAACTTTTTGTTCCAATTGAACCCTTTGTGTGGGAGGTACCAAAAGGGCATGGCATTTTCTCCTATTTTTGTTCAGCTTATAAAGTGGTGAAATGATTACAATATATCGTCATCAGAAACGAAAAAGGGCGTAACAACAAGAAAAATGGAAATTCAGTTTTTGATGGATTTCGGTACACTGCATCAAAATACACATCCTGACAAATTTTAAGCGGCGTAATATTAAAAATGACGAATTTATTATCGAACTTCAAAAGGGCCTAACTACAAATTATTTCTTTTTTCATAGTTAAAAAATCCTATTTCACGCAATTTTCACAAACATGTTATAAATCATGTTTGTTTGTTTTTATATATGCATCATTTTGTTTAGATATTATCCCGAAAACAACGTTTTTTTAACGACAGCACTTTTCATTTTATTTAGTTTTTTGCTTCTCCTGTAAAATTTTCAAACATGATGATAGGCCCTTTTTCGTTTCTGATGACGATATGCAATTTCATAGGTTTCCCATGAGTAGTATATAAGTTATAAAAGTTTTAATTGTGACATCGAGCTGGACTATTTATTGGCTATTAATAATGCTCATCAAAAATAAAATAGTTTTGAAAAAAATATTACCAGGTACGAAATTTAAAGTCATTCGGTAACCATTTTCAGAGTTATCGTCCGAGCCATACAGACCGACGAACATTAACACTAATTTTGAGCTGCACAATTTTATCATAGAAGGCTTCGGAATAGAAGTTCCATGTTAAAGAACGAAGTACAGGAGGCATTTCAGGAATTAGTTCTCCCAAAACATCCGACACGCATCAAAACCCACAAATGTCAACGAATCGGGCTGAACTTAACGCTTTTATTCGTTTTTGTTATAGGGAAGACAAATAAAATACATACATAAATACATTAGATCTCATTTCGTCTTCCATTACACTGTTTCTATGGTATTCGAGTGATGAGTGGTGGCGAAATACTTCAAGCGCTTTTTTTCAATTTTCAATTAAATTCCAATTTTCAACTCAAATGTCTTGTTCATTATTATCAATCCCATCATCTACACTGTTGTTGAAAACGTTCTAATAACTTTTGTCTGAAAAATATATTTATATATTATTAAATAATATAAAGAAAATTTGTATCAAACATTTCGCAGGATAATCATCGTAATGGAATCCAAATATAAATTGTTCTGTAAGATAAATTATATTTTTTTTGCGGTACATGATATTTGTCATCATATGCCACAAATCTATTATAGAAATTTTCTGAGGTGTACAGTTTTTTGAATGCCAGAATAGTGCTAAAGTCGCAAATGTGTAGCACATTTACGATTTCTTAGGTATACAACTTTTTTCATTAAAGAAGTAAGTACATTTTTGAAATAAAGCTCACAAATTATAAACTTCGTTATACCCAAAAACTGATTGATTTAAATCTCTAAGAATTCAATTGCCCATAAAGTTTACAAACGAACAAACAAACAGAAGTACTTTGGGTATGCAATGTTCCTAAAATACAGCTTCCAGCGCGATATGTTACGAAGATACAGGGTGTCAAAGTATGCAATTTTGACCATTGTATCTACCGACTACGTGGACCGATTTGAAAGTACCGTGACTTATATGACAGCTATATAGAAACGCACGAAATGTACATTGATAATTGTTTGCAAATATTAAATTTTGCTCCGCGGATGAGATTCTATATCTTTAAACTACAAAATGAAGCCCATTCTGTTTACTTTATCAATACGAATTTTCGAAATGGGATGAAAACTACATCAAAAGCTTTCGAAATTTTAAATGTCAAACCAACTACACGCTGAAAAAAAATCGCTACTGTAGTATATTGTTCCAAACATATTCTGCTGGAAACATACATATGTTTGACACGCACAAATATTATATGTTTGGGAAGATGTTGTTTTAAACAAAATTATGTTTTATTTTTTTTGGAAATATTTTTTCCGAAACAATGATTAATTTGTATTTAAGTATTTTGGCAATGTTTCGATGCCTTAATTTAAAGGAAAATTTTCAGTTTTTTTAGAAATATAAGCTTTAATTTTTTTAGAATTTTTATATGTTTGTAAAATTCTATTAAAATTTAAATCGTATAATCTGGGTAAGAAAAATAGCATTTTGATGGATTGACAATTGGACTATTAATAAATTAAAAAATAGTGCTGAAAAAAAATACTGCTTACGACATTTTGAACTATAAAGTATAAAACGAAATCTAGGAAAAAAATAAAATTAAAAATTGACAAAGTCAGCAAAGTTTTAACACTTTTTAAGTATAATGTATTTGGATAATCTCTTTAACCATATCTTTGTTTGTTTGTAATAGAGATGTAACGAATATTCGCATCATTTTAACATTCGCTTTCGCATTCGCAAAAACCATCTTTGGATTATTCGCTTTCGCAAAAATAGATTTCAGTATTCGCTTCCATTTGTTAAAAGTGTTTAATCTCCATATTCCCTTCACACAATTTGAAGATATTAATACCAATGAAAACCTCTACCACTTCTCTTCAAAACAGTTGAAAAAAAATGTTTGTCCTTGTGGTAACAGGAGGTAAAACTATGGAAAACATTCTTAATACTTGAATATCCTGGAGAAGTATAAATTCAGCTCCTTAAATTTGTTGGTACTAAAGGGTCAAACTATTATTCGCTTTCGCATTCGCAGGAAATATATTTCAATATTCGCTTTCGCATTCGCTAAAGTCACTTTCGTTACATCCCTAGTTTGTAAACACATATTTTATTTGTGACAGACAGTTCGCAAATATATTTTATTGTAATATATTAGTATATGCGTTCCAAACAAAATTAATGATTTTCAGATAAAATATATTTGTTCAAAAATATAAAATATTTACAAATTTTGGTTCCAAGTATATTTTCCTTAAATTCAAACATATCAAAAATGGCGATTTTCCTCCGTGTATTTTTTCATTATTTCGCATTATAAAGTGAGTTTGCTCTAAGATGTGGACACGATTAATAAAATGTAATGGTGGCATTCCATATCCAGATATACCAGAACAACAAAAAAACTTATTTCGAAAAAAATCTACGTCGCATTTTGTACACTGGCGTATAATATTGCACTGGTCAAATCAATTTCTATGGAGCAGATATCGGACACGATCTCGAAGGACTTTGATGTTCTAAAACCGAATATAAAATCAAAAATGCGATATATATTCCCGTTTTTGAGATATGGTATTAATTATGTGATAAGAATGCTGATTTTACGAAAACAGAAACGCGATAGACGCACTTTTACCAAAAAAATTGCAGGTTTCGCTAAATAATCGCTTCCCTATTAAAACGAGTATCATTAAAAAAAATCAATTAAAAGTTAATTTTATAGAGCCAAAATTTTACACCATCTCCCAGATATCATATTTTATTTTTTTAATTGTAGCTATATTAAAAATACCATTTCTCCGGCTTGGTTTCCCGGGTGATATCACGGAGATGACTTATGATTATAACAGTTTTTGAATACTCGTATTAATTGGAAAGCGATTATTTTGCGAAACCTGAAATTTGATTGCTAAAAGTGCGTATGTCCCGATTCTGTATTCAAAAAAGCGTAAAATCAGCATTTTTATCACATAATTAATAGAACATCAAAATCCTTCGATATCATGTCCGACATCTGCTCGCTAGGATTCGATTTGACCAGTGCAAAATTGTAGGCCAGTGTAAGAAATGTGACGTCGATTTTTTTTCGAAATAAGTGTACATAAAATGCAAAAAGTAGTGGTTAGCATCTTGTTAACGTCGGAACGGATTACAAAAATGATTTTGTTTCGGAAGTTGCTATACCTAACCAGTGATGAAGTTTTTTAAGCGCCGTCAACCATGAATAATTTTGTATATATTTAACAAGCTACATATAATAAATAGACAATGTAAAAAGAAGGGAATGCAGCATTGATCAATAAATTCTATTATCCGAAAAAGTAATTTATTTATCAGAAAACTCTTTGACACTTTCCGTCTTTGCAATAGAAACTTGCTGTAAATGATTTCACTGCCCGACAGTTCAGAGTTCACATATTGACAATTTTCAATTTTGAATTATGTCACTCTTGAAGAAAGTGAGCGATATATTCCCGTCGTTCCCATAAGCATATTTTCATGCTCAATGTTGCCGTAATTAGTCTACAGCAATCGTTTTACATGAACTACGACAAAAGGGGACCATTTACAACAAAAATATTCTTTAGCGAGAAACGAGAACACGCGCAGTATAGTCGTTAAAAAATTTCCTTTGTAAGTGATTAATTTTTTCATTGCGTGCATAAAATTTTAAGTTTGGTCACGGTTTATATCACAAAGTTATACTGTACATCGTCTTGCTATTAATAATGCAAGCCGTCTTAGTAAGTAGTATTATAATTCAAGTATTCCGATAAATGCCAAGTTTTGTACATGGAGCATAGCGTCTAATTCAGTTGCCATGTAGTGTGACGTTATGGAAAAATTCATTCGAAATCGCAATGCGCCTCAGTTAATTTCAGTCAATCCATTAGTCTGCTACGAGAAACAACCGTAACATGCTGCATTTCTCTATCGAAGTGATATTTTTTGCAAAGTTATTCCATGTATATGGGATTTTAATGTTGTTCACTTTAAATATAGTCGCATCAAGTCCCTACGAGAGAATTTATGAAGACGATGTGAATTTATTAATATTGGATATTAACAGTGTATTAAGTGACGACGTAAAGCTATCAGACACATTGATATTTTTAGCAGATAATAGTTCCGAAAACCTGTCATATGAACCCAAGTGTTTCCTCACATCTGATTTAACCTCTGCGGTTAATTCTATGAGATATCATCGGTGAGTAGAATACAATTTTCTGCTATATATTTTATTATTAATCAGGTATATATTATGAAATAGACAAATGATGAACAAATATATGTTGTCTGAATATTTGGCCAAACAAATCGCTGCGCCGGCATTTAAAATTCCATCTAAAATCTGGCTTGGGAAACGCATGGGTTTTGCTAAAAACGATTCAAAGGTACCCAATGGAAGTACTAAATTACTGCGAGATGAAGGGTCTTACCAGTACTCCTCTTGGTTGAAAAGGTAACATTACTTAAAATCAGAAGCTGCGGATGTGATAATTCACGGGCACTTTTATTACCATTCTCGAAAATTTTAATACCCCATGTTTCCATTAGGAACTATGGCTTAATATTACACCGTGGGAAAAACTTGAACAAAAATCATTGCTTTTTTAGAAATATTTTAATTATAAATTGATGGTTAATTTCTTTTTTACAGAAATCTAAATGTGTTACAAACATTCAAAATAATTGTAACACAATTTTTATAAAAATCAAGCTAATTAACGTAGAATCCTAAAATTTGGATATGAATAACTGAACAGTAAGATCCGCAAAATATATTTTTTTAAAAATTTTCTACCGTGAATCTTAAGGGATAATGAATGACTAAAATTTGCAAGGCCATTTTTACAACTTTTTTGTTCCAGTTTCGAAAACCAAAAATAGTATTTAGATAGCGCAAAATGTGGGCTTTTATTTGACACACATATCGTCTCACAAGGACTTTCAGAAAAATTACAAACCAAAATCGCAAGAATTATATTGTGAAAAAACGCCGTGTCCTTTTACAGCCGAACTCGACCAGAAAATAAAAAACTGAATATATAGTTCTGTTTTGTTTCCTCCCAGCTTTCAGACTTATACACGCAAAGAAAAAATTCGTTACTCCCAAACGAAAAATTAGACAACCGAAATTCGTTTGCGGTTTATGTTTGTCTCAAACGAATTATGTTTATCCCATAACCCAAAGAAACGTTTATAGCAAACGGTTAGTGTGCTTACCATAAATGATTTACATTTATCCCAAACCCTGTGAACCGTTTGTTGCGTTTGTCGCAAGCGATGCCTGTTTAGCACAAACCCTGAGACCCGTTTGTTACAAGCGGTTATTGCCTTTGTCACAAACAATGCATGTTTATCCCAAACGCTGTAAAACGTTTGCTGCAAAAGGTTAATGCGTTTGTCACAAGCAATGCCAGTTTATCCCAAACCCTGTGAACCGTTTGTTACAAACGGTTATAGCGCTTGTTGCAATCGGTTATACCGTTTGTTACAAACGGTTATTGCGTTTGTCACAAGCAATGCTTGTTTATCCCAAACAACTTTCCCATGATGAATTATCCTTTCGGTCGCCTCGTCATAATTTAAAATAAAGTTTGACATTTGTATTGAATATTTAACCGTTAATGTTTCAATAATATTAATTTTGCAATTAGTGGAATATGCTATTTTTTAATTTTGATGGAATGACTCAAACCTTAGAGAAGAAATTGTTTTTAATGGACCAATTTGTGACATAATATACGGATAATGAAGAAGAAAATGAAATTTTGGAGTTAAGTTTTTCTTTGAGATATTTATATATAAAAGATTATGTGATTCTATTAAATATTTTAAATATTGATGAAGCTCTTTATGTACACTTTCCGAAAAACAACAGTCTAAAATTTCTCTTAAGAGTAAGTAATGATCCCATTCATCAAAATCTTTTGGAATTTTATCGCCAATCAATAGCGCAAATGATTTTACAAATGTTAGCATCTCAATAGCACTCATTTTAATTTTATTTTTTTAAGTTGATCAGAATTTAAAAGCGTTGGCTTATTTCTTTCGAACAATTCATAATTACAGGAAAGCATTCTAAAATTTAGCTCTTCGATTGTGAAATAATGTTTTTTATTGATGAATATATTTAATAATAATAGCATGTCGTAGTGACATACACCTTCTAAAAGATCGTGCATAATGTCTACACGGAGGAAAATCGTCATTTTTGATATGTTTGAATTCAAAGAAAATATACTTGGAACAAAATTTTTTAAATATTATATATTTTTGAACAAATATATTTTATTTAAAAATCAAGAAATTTTGTTTGGAACGCATATATTAATATATTACAACAAAATATATTTGCGAACATACTGTCACAAATAAAATATGTGTTTGCAAACAAACAAAGATATTGTGTAAGAATTTATCCAAATACATTATATTAAAAAAAAAATGTTAAAACTTTGTTGATTTAGGCAATTTTTAACATTATTTTTTCCTCGATTTTGTGTTATACTTTATAGGTAATAATGTCATAAGGAGCATTTTTTTTTGTTTTACAGCACTAATTTCTATTTGTCGTAACCCAAAATTATACGAATTAAATTTTTCAAACATATAAAATTTCTAAAATTTCCTTTAAATTAAGGCATCGGTACATTGCCAAAATACTTAAGTATAAATTATTTTGGAAATATTATTTCCAAATAAAAAAATTTTAGGATGAAAACATAATTTTGTTTAGAACAACATCCTCACAAACATATAATATTTGTGAGTGTCAAATATTATATATTTGGAGTGTACCCTAAACATATGTATGTTTCCAGCAGAATATGTTTGGAACAATATACTACAGAAGCGATTTTTTTTCAGCGTGTACGGCTAAATTTGACGTTACATGAAAAGTATTCAAAGCATTGCACACGTAGCTCTCTTTTATGCTCGAATTAGTTTAAAAAAATTATTTTCCACACAATCTGTGTAAAACTTGAAATCTAACAAAGGTACATCATCATTTAATGCATAAGTCTTTATTAAATTTTATGTGCGTCAATAAATATAACATTTATGTGCGTCAATAAATATAACACCACCTAACATTAAATCAATACAACGGATGAATTACATTTAAAAGAAAATCAAAGAGTTCTCGTGGGAAGTGTCTACAGGCCAAATAGGCATATCCCAATCAACGACTTATTGTCAACAATCGCAAATATATCGATGATGTACAATGATATCATAATATCTGGAGATTTCAACAGTAATCTTCTAGTTGAAGATGCCCTAACAGACTCGTTCCGTGTTCTTGACCTATATCCAACTAATACAAATCGCCCAACACATTTCCATCGTTCTGGTAATAGTTTGCTGGATATTATTCTACTCAATCACAAAACAAAGGTTCTCTTATATGATCAGCTTTCCGCCCCAATGTTTTCAAATCATGATCTGCTTTTTATATCTTATGATATTACTACAAAGGTGGAGGATGAAATTATATCATTTCGAGATTTTAAAAATGTAAACTACTATTTACTAGAGCAGTATCTATTAAATACAAATTGGGAAAATATTTATAATATTCAATCAATTGATGAGCAAGTTACTTTCTTGCAAGAAAATTGTAATGAAATTTTAAATATCTGTGTGCCTATAAAATCAATAAAAATAAAACACTCGGAAAAACCCTGGTTCAACAACAACATTAAACAACTGATCATACAGCGAGATGCATTCTATAAACGATGGAAAAGATACAAAACACCAGAACTTTTTTTATTATATAGAATTGCAAGACAAAAAGTTGTGAAAAATATAAACGCAGCAAAGTCCTTATTCTACCGTCAGAAGTTTGCTACTGCAGTTAATAGTAAATTAAAATGGAAGGAAATACGTAAAATTGGCATTGGACAGGTACAAAAGAAGGTAAAAAATCGGATCATGGATGATATAGATGTAGATGCTTTAAACCTAAAGTTTGTCGGCGATAACTTTCCGGACTCGTCTGAGAATATATATTCCAATTATTGCACTGTTCGGCGTGAAAATGAATTCTCTTTTCGTTGTGTTCAGCAAGATGAAGTTCTATCCACTTTTATGACAACAAAATCAAATGCTGTTGGCATGGATGGTATTTACCCGAAGCTTTTAAAACTAATTTTACCTGCTCTTCTACCTTACATAACCCATATAATAAACTCCGTACTCACAAAATCAACATTTCCGACTGCTTGGAAGAAAGCAAAAATTGTGCCACTTCCAAAATCGAATAACGACTTTAGGCCTATTGCTATACTGCCATACATATCAAAGATATTGGAAAATTTAATATATAAGCAAATAAATGAGTATCTCTGCAAAAACGATATGTTATTCCAAAGACAGTCAGGCTTTAGGAAGGCTAGAAGTTGCATAACAGAACTGGTTGACGTTGTTGAAGATCTCAGATCTAACTTGGATAAAACATGGAATCGTTTCTGATACTTCTAGACCATAGTAAGGCCTTCGACACCGTTGACCATAGAATCCTTATACAGAAACTTGACAAAATGTTGAACTTTTCGACAACTGCATGCAGATTGATTACCTCATATGTCACTAATCGCTCACAAACTGTTATTTTAGATAACAAGATATCTCTTTTATTCTGCGTATACATAAATGATCTACCCGATGTGTTGAGATACTGTCAAGTGCATATATATGCCGATGATGTACAGTTATACCTATGATCGGCTTCGGAAAATGTACAAAACTGTATACTGAATATAAACCAGGATCTGAAAAACATTCATCTATGGGCTCATAACAACAAACTTTGTATAAATCCCTCAAAATCAAAATGTCTACATATTGCAAAGAAAAAACGATCCCACGATATTGACTACAGTATAAAAATAAACAATTCCGAAATTACATACGTGAGTTCTTCTTCAAATCTGGGAATCATTTTTAATGAAAAACTATCCTGGTCTAATCATGTAACAATGGTTGCAGGTAAAGTCCATGGAATGCTGCGAAATCTCTGGGCTGTTCAACACTCTACACCATTTCAAATTCGGCTATTACTTGCTAAAACATACCTAATACCGACACTATTATACGGTTCTGAAATATATTCAAACAGTGATTATGCAGACAAACAAAAACTGAAAATAACCTACAACAATATCACGAGATATGTTTTTAATAAACGACGTTCTGATAGTATATCCAGCTACACTTACCAGATTTTCAATATGTCTTTTGATAATTATCTTAAGTACAGAAGTTTAATATTCTTCCACAAAATCATATCAACTAATACACCTGATTATCTCTTTGAGAGGATAAATTTCGCTCGGTCAAATCGTGGCAAGAAAATAATTCAAATACTCCAAATCGGAAAAACAATTCTTTATACCAACAATCCGCCTTTGGAATAGTCTACCGACAAATATTCAGTTAATAAGCAACAGCCTGCATTTCAGAAAGGAGTTAAAAAATTATCTTGCTTAATTGCACATAATTGTATAAGATAAATACACATTTTTATATCACACTTAAAAATGTTATTGTTAAAATAAAGCTACATCTTTTTCCCTAGTATAATTTAAATCAACTAACCATATACCACTAGCACTAATTTATAAGAATTTTTATTCTCATTGTGCTAGATTAAACTTATTGAAATAAATAAATAAAATAAATAAAAATAAATCCTTCTTGTGAATATTACAAAAACGACGGCAATAATTAGCGGTAAATGATTCTACAAAACCAAGAGCTGATTTCACTCCTAAATTATCACCAACAATTAAAGAAGGGATCAAAACTAATTTGTTGTATATTTTCAGTAGATATATTAAATGAATGTTTAGATAAAGTATTCAATTCTGTAATGAAAGGTGAAAAAATTCCATCATTTCCGAAAATTTTTCTGTCTTCTGTATAAAAAACATACACAAAAAACTGTAATTCAATTTCGATTGCAAATATACGGGCAAACAGGGTATTTTGGCGTATTCCCCACCAATTTTTTGAATATTTGCTCTTGACCCTAATGGGTTGTTTACTTCAAAATCGTCAAAAAATACAAAAAGTGGTAAATATAAAGTGTCATCTTCGAGATTTTCTAATTTACAAAAAAAAATGGAGATTGTGAAAAGTTGTTAATGTACTCCGTATTTTTTAAATTTGTAGCGTTAAAATAATTAATTACATGACTTATAAATGGAGTACTGGAAAATAAATGTGAAAAAAAATCCAGTAATGGAAATATTTGCAATGAGTAAGTTATTTCTTTAGAATTCATTGTATTCAAGAGTGCCAAAGATGTTTCAATAGATTTATGAATTATGATTGTCTTACATTTAAAGAAACATTTCAGTTGTTTTAAATATTTAATAAATTTGTACTCAGTTGTTGGAACGTCGAATTTCAAAATTTTTTGGAGTATACCAGTCGCCGCCTGTTGTAGCGAACGGACGTGTTATCGCAGAGCGGATAGTTTTTAACCTATTACGCAATACCTATTCACCTACCTACTACGCAACCAGGAGGTTTGTTGTTTATAAAGCGTAGGTTGAATTGGATGCATCGGTCTCTGGACAGATATTTCTGACGTACCTATTACGGGCTAATACTGGCTATGGGTGTGTCTCCCCCAACCAATTTATGATTAAACCAAAAAAGACGAAGGAGATTACGGCGCAGGGGAGGGAAAACCCAGTGCCGGCGACAAGCGTTGATTCACTCACGAGTCATGTGTCGTCGTTATCGAACAATCGTGAGCAAGCAACTTCTACGAGCTTTGGTGCCTTGGATCTCGAAAATGAAACAAGAGCACATCCAGCCGCAGGCAAAACAAATGATAAGACAGATGAAGCAGAACCCAGCCGGGGCTTTAAGCAACCCCAGCCTTTAAAAGCCATTGGGGACTCTGACTCTGAATCATCAAATGAAAACAATATCACTATTGTTGCTAACTCAAAAAGACTGTCAGGGGCACAAAGAAGGAAACTGAATAAGTTGAACCGACAGAACCTATTACGGGATGAACCTGACAATTCTACCTCCAATACAAACATGGAGGCCGCTAAAAGAGTCAGGTCTCCCGAAGAACATAGCGCTGTGAAAGTGACTAAGAAGAAAAAGGGCTCGCCGTCTTCCAGTAATTCGGATAAGCCTAACGTAACCACACAAAAGGAGGTCTCTAGTCTGGGTCCTTCGATTGTGGGCGGTAAAGTTGACCCAATAACGCAGTTCAAGTCAACCAAATCATCCGTTAAGGATGAGGCTTTAACCAAAAAGACTCTACAGACACGGAAAAATCAATTGGCCATAAAGAAGGGTAAGAAGCCACCGTCTTATTCTAATATAGCTAAACAACATTTTCGAGACGATCTATGCTACGCCATAATTGATAGCAGTAGTGCATCTGGCAGAATCCCCGAAGATCAAAAGAGTAACTTCGAAGATTTGGTCTATACGAGGGTAGCGGAATACGTCCTCGAATCTAAGGATGAACCACCAATCGAAGTAATGAGTTGCAAGTTTGAGAGGGGTGTTTTGATGCTAAGGCTGGCATCGCAACGCTGCGCTGGTGTCCTCGTAAAACTTGTGGATAGCTTGCCCTCACCTTGGGACGGCGCAAAGCTAAAATTGGTAAGGAAAAGCGACATTCCTGAACTCATAAAAACGACCCTATATGTTAAGGGATGTCCCAGTAAGTTCTCATCGGAGTACATACTCGACTTCATTGGCAAACAGAATTCAAAACTTTCCGTGAGAAAGTGGGAAGTCTTCTATAGGAAGGATGATACCGAGGGTACTCTCCTCGTGTTAGGCATAGACCCAGAATCCAAGAACAATCTTGTCATGGCGAAGGGCATGGCGTACTTCTTGCTCTGGACAGTCTTTTTCAAAATTGGAAAGGTCCCGATTGGCAGGACAAATGAATCGAGTCCAAATATACTGTCTGAAGAGGCAAACACTGGTATTGAACGGATGGAGACAAGTGAGACACTGCCAAAAACTGATGTGGAAGTAGTCAATAACACCACCAGTTCACCAATAGTCCCACCACTTTTGCAGGAAGTTCCCAGCAAAAGTGGTGATCAAAATAAAAAGAGCCACAAAAAATAACACCGCCTCCCAAAATTGTCGACTGGAAGATGGTGTAATAGGTAGTGAACGAAAGGAGGAGAATGACCCACTACCAAATAAAGAGGGGGTGCCACCAGATAGGATAGACTCCCAAAAGAAACTTTTACTGGAAGGACAATGATTGAGGTCATCCAGATAAACCTCCACCGGAGCGAGACAGCATCCAAGCTCTGATGGACATCATAAATAAAGGCAGGGTTCATATTGCTTTGATCCAGGAACCATGGACAACTAGCAACAAGGTTACTGGGTTAAACCATGTGAACTATAACCTTTTCTACGCTAACACAGGTACTCGTCCAAGGACTTGTATTCTGTGCCATAAAAACTTATGTTTTATTTTCTCTCCAGAGTTGTCAACATCAGACGCAATGGTGCTGAGGCAAGGTAATGGAAATATGTACCTGGCGTCAATATATCTGCCATTCGATGCGCCGACATTGCCACCTACGTCGGAATTACAACGTCTGGTGTGGAAATCCAAACACACAAGTAATGAGTTATTAGCTGGATGTGACGCCAACTCCCATCATATCGCTTGGGGTAGTACTAACACCAATAAAAGGGGACACGCCCTTATCGAATTTTTGAATACAAATGACCTCATAACTCTTAACATAGGAAACACTGCAACCTTTGTTAACAAAATTAGGGAAGAAGTATTAGATATAACGATATGTTCAGAAAATCTTATTGATGAGATTCATGAGTGGAGGGTTTCGGATGAACACTCCTATTCAGACCACCGTTATATAAGGTTTAAAATTGCACGGCCACCGCCAAACCCCATAAGTTTCCGTAATAAGGCTAAGACCGACTGGACTAAATTCGGAAATCTACTTAGAAATCGATTGAGGCAGCCTACACGCGATTATCTATGTGCAGAAGACATTGATATCAATGTTAAGGAGATTACCGAGGCTCTTGTAAAATCATTCGAAGATAGTTGCCCACTTCGAGAAAGGAAATCTGCCTTTGAGAAACCCTGGATGACAGGACAAATTCGCTCGATTGGCAAAGATGTCCGCAGACTTTACAATAGAGCTCGACGTAAAAAACAATCAGTATATTGGGACGACTACCACAGAAGACTCAAAGAATACAATAAAATCGTTAGATCGGCGAAACGTAACTCCTGGAGGCTTTTCTGTGAACAGGTAGACAGCGTTAACAGCATGTCTAAAATGAAAAAGTTCCTCTCAAAAACTCATGTCCAAACCAAAACACTGGTGGATGAAACGGGTAAAAGGATGGAAACTATAGAGGATACCTTAAGGCTCTTGATGAAAACTCATTTTCCGACTGGTAATGATGGACCAACAGAGGAACAGTTACAGAATGAAAATGTATTGCATCAAGTACCTATTACGGATATAACAGATGGTATGGTTAAAGAAGCGATAAAAAGTTTCTCTCCCTTTAAGGCTGCGGGACCGGATGGAATATTTCCAGCACTTCTGCAGAATGAGGTGGATCTGGTATCAACTCATCTGGCTGGAGTGTTCACTGCATGCCTAACCCATTCGTATACCCCAAAAAACTGGCAGGAATCAAGGGTGGTCTTCATACCAAAGCCTGGCAAGGCGAGTTACACGACCCCAAAGGCTTATTGACCCATTAGCATTACTTCTTTCCTGTTAAAAACAATGGAGCGAATAATTGATGACATGGTCAAAGGTAAAATAGCGGATGACAGGCTAACATTCAAACAACACGCCTATGTCAAAGGCAGATCAGTGGAAACAGCTCTGCATGAGGTAGTGCACCACATAGAAGAGTCCTTCAGTAAAGAAATGTATACACTTGCTGTTTGCATAGACATTGAGGGCGCATTTAACAATGTACAGACCGATACACTTATCTAGTCCTTAGACGAGTTTCAGGTTGACCGGGCGCTGAAAAACTGGATCAACAATATGCTAAGGAATAGGTGGATTATTTGTGGGTCATATGACGTAAAAATTAGAGACAAGGTAAATCGTGGTATACCTCAGGGGGGCATTATAGCATATAACTGGGCACAACCAAGGGGATTAAATGTTAACCCAGACAAAACAGAAATATGTCTATTTACAAGGAAAACGAAGATCCCACGTTTTACCCCGCCTCGATTCCTGAATAAGACAATTGCTATAACTAAAAAGGTAAAATACTTGGGAGTAATCTTGGATCAGAAACTGTACAGGAAAGATCATCTTGAAGAAAGAGTTACAAAGGCACACAGATGTTGGTCGTTGTGCAGAAGAGCTATAGGTTTAAAATGGGGACTACGTCCAAATATGACTCACTGGCTTTACGTGAGCGTGATTAGACCAATACTCACCTACGCCTCTGTAGTGTGGTGGACATCAATGGACAAGAAGTGCAACGTAATACCTTTGCAAAAATTCAACGTATGTGCTGTCTACACGGAGGAAAATCGTCATTTTTGATATGTTTGAAACGAAAGAAAATATACTTGTAAACGATTTTTTTAAATATTATATATTTGTTAACAAATAAATTTTATTTGAAAATCAAGAAATTTTGTTTGGAACGCATATATTAATATATTAGAACATAATTTATTTGCAAACTGAATTTCACAAATAAAATATGTGTTTACACACAAACAAAGTTATTGTTTAAGAAGTTTTCCAAATATATTTTATTTAAAAAGATTTTTAAAACATTACTGACTTATTCGAATTTTAGTTAGCTTTTCCTAGTTTTCGTGTTAAACTTTATAGCTAAAAATGTTCTTATTTATAAATATTCCTATTCATCACTTTTTGTCAATCCATCAATGTCGTTTATATTTACGAAAGATTGTTCGATTTAAGTTTTGATTAAATTTTACAAACATATAAAATTTATAAAAAAATTGCTCTTTGAAAATCTGAAAAACAGAAAACTTGTCTTTAAGTTAAGGCATTTAATACATTACCAAAATAAATAATTACAAATGAATCCTTGTTTCGGAAATACTAGTTCCAAATAAAAAATATTTGAATGGGAGCATATTTTTGTTTAGAACAATATCCTCACAAACATATAATATTTGTGTGTGTAAAATATTATATATTTGGAGTGTACCCTAAATATATGTTTATTTCAAGCCGAATATGTTTGGGACAATATACTACAGAAGCGATTTTTTTTCAGCGTGTAGGCATAAGCGGGGCATTTAGAACTGCACCAACAAAAGCGTTGGAGACTATACTGCACATCCAACCAATAGACATCCGTATAAAGTATGAGGCAGCCCTCACAGCAAGACGTCTACAAGTGATGGGTGAATGGATAAATCGAGACCACAAGTCGTACCATCAGAAGATTTTAGAATATCTAGTTGGTCACATTCAAACGCCAGAAATCTCGGACCGCATTCCTGAAGTGCGGCTTAAAGCTACCTGTGATACGTTTGTGCCAGACAGACGCTCCTGGGAAAATGGAACTTTGGCCCATGTGCCAGTGGGAACCAGCTGCTACACGGATGGGTCCAAGCGAGGAGGAAGGGGTCTGGGACTTTTTATTGATGAACCAGAAGTCGAACTTCACTTCCGCCTCCCTGACCATAACACGGTATTTCAAGCAGAAGTTCGAGCAATCACGGAGTGTGTGAACTGGCTCAGTAACACGACAAAGCCTAAATATGCCAACATCTTCACAGATAGCCAAATGGCGATTCAAGCAATAACATCGGAAAGGGTCAAATCAAGAACTGTGTTGGACTGTGAAAGAACGATACCTGATTACTCAGCCATGGTCAATTGCGTATTTGCTGGGTACCAGGACACAACGGAGTGATTGGAAATGAACGGGCAAACAACTTGGCTTCAAAGGGCAGAGAACTTCGAGTAATAAACTTGAAAAATTGGAAACCTTTCGAAGCCACGAAAAATGAGTTGAAGCACTGGGCAGTGATGGCTCATAAAACTGTGTGGAATAGCGCAACAGTAGGAGCAACTGCAAAGATACTGTGGGGTGACCCAAATGAAAAGAAAACAAGAAGTCTTCTGAAACTAAACAAGATCGATATTAGTAAGATGATGAGTGTTCTAACGGGACACTCAAGCTTACAAGCACATCTTCATCGCATAGGACTAGCAGGAAACGACGAATGCAGGGCATGCAGAGAAAACATCGAAACGATGGAACATTTTCTGTATCACTGCCCGGCTTTCACACATGCAAGATCCCAACATTTCGGGTCCGACATATTACCAGACTTGACTCATCTCAGAGAATATGACTGGAAGATACTGAGAAAATTCGTGTCTAGTACCGATTTTCTGTAACTCGTGAGGTATAAAAAGATCATAAATAAGGAGCGCACAACAGGCCGAACCACTGGCTTAAGTGTATGTCCATGGACATGAGACGTTTAAACGTCTCCTCTCTTCAACCTAACCTAACCTAACCTAACATATCATTTTCAAGACTATTTGATTCGCTAATGTGTTCCCGTATAAACTTTTTAATGAATGTTGAAAATGTATTAATGCATTCCATAGAATATTTTCTAGGGATTGTTCCCTTACAATAGTATTTTAACATAAGTTTTGTTAATTCAAGAACATATGAGTCAATTTGTGATTCGTTTATGTTGTTAACTATTAAAGCATTTAATTTTCGTGGCGACTCGCACGAGATGACTGTAGAAGTGTTTTGAGGAAACTCGTTAAAATCAAAATCGAGTGTATTTTCATTTAAAACAGAGACATTGCTTGTGGAATTATGGTATTTAATATGTTTTATAAAATTATATATATAATCAAAAATTCGACTGCATACAGTACATATGTATCTTATAGATGTGAAGTTTTTCAAATGAGATATAAATTTGTTTAATTCATAGTTGCTTCCGCAGTGGAAACATTCCAAATCCATTGTGAACATAAAATATAAATAAATTCAGTTTGATACAAAATTAATAAATGACGCTCATTATTTAGTTATCAAATTGAGATCGTTAGCATATGTCTTAACGCTGTTTTCCAAGAATTTGTCATAAGATGTTGATAAATTAAAAATATATTTTTGTAGACAAAACCAAGCTTTTTCAGAACATCTTGGGTACTTTATGTTGAGAGCAATATAAGCCGAAATAGCACATTTTAAACATGCATTAAGATCAGTAAATGAATACTTTATGTTTGCTACAATGACCCACGATATTGTTACAGGTGATCCTATAAATACCACACTAAAAAAAAAGCGTACTGAAAATCAATGAATTTTTCGTAAAGTTTAAGATTTCGGCAATGATATCGAGCCAAAGACAATCGCTATAAAAATAAGAAGGTTTTATAGTTAATTTAAAGTCGTTAATAGTACTTGTTTTGAGGTTGCATTTCATAGAATTAAGAATTTTGGGTAATAAAAATAATTATGTTTGGTCTTAAAATAAGCACATTTTTGCGTAAATTTAAGTATGTCGCGTGCTTATTTTTAGTAAGATATCATATAATTTAAAACATTATCGTAATAAAATTTAAAATGTTTGTCCTTGATATAAGAATATACTGGTAATTAATTTAAGGCATACATGAATTTAAATACAGTTTTTTTAAATATGTATGGAAAATTCGTTACATTATATTGATTATAATGTTACTATTTTAAATGAATCATTTTCTTTGAAATCATTTAATATTCATAGAAAATTCAATAACACAACACTTTATCATTCTAAATATATATTTTATTTGTTATATTTTATATTGTATTATATTTTTATACAAAAAAATATAATACATATTACGGATAACCTTGAACATTTTATAATTTAAAACAAAATGTAATTGTATAAAGACAAATCGGCCAACAGAAGTTTGACATTTATTCGGATATTGTATTGTTATGTATCGATTCTATAGCGGGATTCGTTTCTCTATTTGTTGACCATGAACAATTTTTATCGGAACCGACCTTAATGATTTTTAACCTATAATTTGGCTGGAATTTAAATAGAAATTATATAAAACAAATATTATATTATTATATCATATACATAGTTTGTATGCTCACTCATTTCCTGCAATTTGTAAATTTTTAATTCCCCACTGCATTTTTCATATATCCAAATAAAGTTCAATTGCGCGAACTGAAATGAAAATAATTTTAATATAAGTCAAACAGAATGATTTATATACGATAAAGTATTAAAATAAATTTTATCATAAAACTGTCACAAAATGTTGAAAAATAAGAGATATATTAAAATCTTTGGAATATACTTACTTACAGTGAAATATTTAGTCACTCTTCTACGACACAAATTCTCATAATAGATCCATAAAAAATTTGCTGTACTAAAAGTTAAAAAAAAATATTTATGTAAGATATTATTAATAATAGACACTGATTGTTTTGAAAGTGGCGAAAGTGACATTTTTCATAAAAATTAAGTTATCAAAAATAATTTTCTCAAATAATCAATCGTGACTTAGATTTTAAAACCTTAAGTTTTGTTAGCAAACAAAACTACAAAAACTTATTAAAAATTACTTCTGTAAAACAAAAGCTAATGCTGCTTATGGCATTTTTAACCCTGGTGTTAGATTAGCAAATCTGTACGAATCCTAGATTAAGAGTCCATTTGGTCAACATTACATTTTTCATATAAAATGAATATGGAAGACAATATTTTATATTTATTTTTATTCAATACTTCGTGAAAAGAAAGCAGCTTATTTACAATTATTTTTGAGCAAAAACGCTCATTATTTTGATTTTAGTAAAACAAAAATATCCCTTGGACCAAATTATAAGGCAATATTTATACACACATATATTACCGTTTATAAAAGAAACGATACAAAAATTAGACCAAACGGACCTAATCTAACAGCAGGTTTAATTATGAAGTGTTTATGAAGCAATTATGAACACGAAATCAAGGAAAAATTTAAACTAAAATTCAAAAAAGGAAAACATCTTTTTAAATAAATTATATTTGGAAAACTTTTTAACAATAACTTTGTTTGTGTGAAAACACGTATTTTATATGTGAACGTCAGTTCGCAAATATATTTTGTTCTAATACATTAATATGTATATGCGTTCCAAATTAAATTTCTTGATTTTCAAATAAAATATATTTGTTCAGAAATACATAATATGTACTTACAAATATTGTTTCTAAATCTATTGTTTCCAAATCTCACTTATTTGTTGTAATCTATAAATGGCATTCAGCACTGCATTTTTCATATATCCATCACATTTATCATCACATCTAAAATTAAAATAATTAAATTTTTTCTGAAAATAAATCAAATAAAATTATCTATAAACTAAAAAAATGCAAATAAATTTTATCATATCACAATTGGAAAACGCTGAAAACTAAGAGAAATATAATATATAATATAATACTTACGTTGAAATATTTTGTAAAATTTGCCATTCTTCTCACAAAAGACCCATTCTAAAATTATTTTTCTAAAAAAATTAAAAAAGATAGTTATATGTATAACATATTATTAATAATAAATTTCTATATTGCCACAAATAATTTTACATTTCTGCATTATGCGCTGGTATTTTTAATAAATAAATACTTTCAATTAAAATGTGTTTTGTTAATTTTGTAATTGCCAATAAGATGTTTATTTCAGAATAATAATATTATTTTTCACGTACGTAAGCATTTTCCCATTGCCTCTTTCAGTATTACAAAATCTGTTACTCACATTTTTATCATCCATTTGGCACAAATCTCTTCACAGGACTTACAAACAAGATCTCCTTCAAAAACGCATGTACATCGCCATAAATAAAATACAGCAAAAATAACTATGACACACGCACTCCCTTATCACAGAGATCGATGGTGACGCCGACGGCATAACCACATGCATACACACATGTACACGACGGTTTCATTTGTTGTTGTTGCTTTGCTTTAGCAAAAATAACTGTTAACAGCCCATATTAAAATTATTTTAGGTGCAATATGCACGTATGTATGCACGTATACTTACATATTCACAGCAACCAAATTTTTTCACAATCCGCGTCCCGAAAACTGACAACCGTTTCCTTCCATCGCTTGTAAATAACTGACGATTTAAAAGAAAACGAACAGAACTGTTCTCTATTTTCTCTTCTAGCATTCCATAACAATTATTGATTCACACATTACCAAACAAAACTGATTCTCCGAGCGAGAGAGGGAGGGAGAGATTGTATAATTCTCTCGTATGTATTCTTAAAAATAATGACAATAGTCATACAATTTATTACCAAGACAGCCTTTCCTTTAAGGGGAGCATAGCCTTAAATTTATTACTCAAATATCTCATACTGTTAATTAAGTCCGATTCGGCATTAAAACTATGACATGTCTACGTCATAGTGTTAATGTAAAAAATCCTTAAAAGTATTGAAATATTACTTAAAATAATGCGGATTGGCACAAAAATAATGATTTTTTTCTTTAATTTAAATGCGTACATTTAAAGAAGCGCGTACACAAAACTAATGATTAGATAGTCATTAATTCAAATTCAAAAAACTTTATATTAAGGAAAATTTCGTAAAAAACGTGTAAATTTTCATTATTTTAATGAAAATTGTCATTGAATTGATGCCGAGGTAGCATACTTAATATAAGAATGTGTCATCATTAGTTTTATTACTATTTTTTTTTTCAGTGCATGAACGGCTGCAGTTGCGTGGATTTTTTTTAATAAAATTCGGATTTCGCTGTCTGCTGTTTTTATGTTCTGTAAAGATAGATGTTACAAACGAAAGAAGTATGTTTACCACATGTTAAGTTTTTACAAAAACTATGAGTATTTCATTTAATGGAAATTTCCAAATATTGTGAAATCTAATTTTTGAAAATCAAAACAGTTACGAATTATGTTGTGTCAAAAATTTAGATTATTTATATTTTTGAAAAAAAGACTATATTCTCTTATTAGTAATAACGATTTGGTGTTGTATAAAAAATAAAGCAACAATATGTTATTAAAAAACGAATTATATAAACTATATTGAATGCTAGCTTTCGAAAAGATATCGTCCTCCAAACCAATGGTCAAACTAATACATTTCATCCTCTTGTTGTTTCAAGGAATAATGTTTTATATTCACAGAAAATAAAAACAAAGATCTCGAACTTTATAGTCATAAACAAAACTGTGACATGTAAAAATAACTTCGCCCTTGCATCATGAAGTCAACAATCCAATAATTACCATTCGGTTCTAGAGCAATTAGATTTAATATATTATTGTCTGATCCCGATCTAGCTTTCTTCGTCTTTTCAATTATATTTGATACAAATTTCTCAGGAATTTCCAATGCGATTTCTCTATTTTTCAACAATTTGGTATCTATTAAATACTAAAAAAAGTGTGAGTGAATTATTTGTTATTAGTAATCGCCAATTTATAGCCGCCTGGCTGTTCCAGTGCTGGGAATTGTTTCAAATATTCGCCAGTAGATATGTGGCTATTCAAGAGCTTCTGCCGATGTTCAAAAGTGTTCTTCCATGCCTCTATACACCTATCCAAAAGTACCTCCGTGTTCAGTAAACGTAATGCGTCTTCGAATACGTCTACATTTGAAGGCACTGAATAACAAAGTATACTGAATAAATTTATGTAAACAATTTCTGTAAAAGTTACTCACCATTATCCAGATTCAGCTGTTTTTCCACGGTAGCCTTCGATTTCGAGCGGCGTGAAAGCAGTCCCGTCTTTGCTAATGTTGTCCTATATTTATTATAAGCGTCATGTAATTTACCACTTGCTTGTCTCCCATTACAATATTTGTCGTAAAATGTATCCGGGAGCTCCCCGACAAATACCTCTGCTAATAATTGGCTTATATCTTCTAATTGCGCTGTAGACAAGCTGCAAATAAAAAAGTATGTCAGATAATATTTAAAATTGAGGAGGCCAATCTATGGATCAAGGCACATTTAACAATACAGTGGTGACAATCAGATAATTTTATTTTTTTAAATTTTTGTATTTTGTATTTCGGTCAACTTTAAAAATTGGTTTCATTGAGAAAATAAATCTATGTTATTTTCTGTATCTGATTTCATTAGTTAGTAAAATGTGTCTTGACATCTATGTAATTATAATAATTATTTTACATGCGAGTTTGATCCGTAAGCAAATGTTGTATAATGCCCTTGCTTATTTTTACTCTTTCTAAAGAGTCCGCCATCTAACGTTTTTTTTTCAACTAGTGCTTATTTCGTGAATGGTAACACTTAGCTCATGTCTGATTTGACAGATAATTAGTTTTATCCTTCCGCGGAACGAATACATATGTATATATTGCGAATACTTTGAAAATCATGGTAATGTTGCAGAATGTGTGCGAAAATTGAGTACGGATTTTGGAAGAAGAGAAGCACCGTCAGCTCCGTATGTTCGTTATCTTGTGAAAAAAGTGATAGAAACTGGCATCCTCATCGATAAACCAAAGCGTGAAAAGCCAAAAACAGTGCGTACACCCGAGAATATTGCTGCTGTGGCAGAAAGTGTGCGTGAAGCGCCATCAACATCAATTCACCGTCTTTCTCAACAATTGAACATTTCGGAGACATCATTGAGACGAATTTTGCATAAAGACCTTGGTATGATGCCATACAAAGTCCAATTGGTTCAGGAGTTGAAGCCAACTGACCATACAATGCGTTTTCAGTAGTTTTTTAAAAAAAAGTTATTTGGCGGACCCTTTATATTTGTCAATTTTTGGGTCACTTTGAAGTTTACAAAAATTATACGTTGATTTTTTTCCAAGAATGTCTGTAATTCCTGTTAAAAGAAAATTTCAGTAGTACATATCTACATATAAAGTTAGAAAAATATTTAGTTCCAGAAGTTTTAATGTTATTTTCTGATATTTTCTTCTATTTCCCAATAGACCAAATACCTGACCTTTCGGGCATTTTTTTGGTACTTTTTGACTAGAAGCATCGCAATCTTATCTGATATCTCAGGAAAGAATTATAAATATTATTAATTTTTTAATAATACTTTTTCCTTAGCTTTTCTTAAAAGAAATGCTTAAATTTGAAGTTGGGTTTTGTAATTGATGCTAAAGTTGCATAAGTTGCATTATAGTACATTATAGTTAGGATTCAGGTAAATAGAACATAGCCTTCTATTTTTCAATGATAAGCAGAGCCTAAAACCTTTCATTCCACACCGAAATCTACTAGTCTACAGATTTTAGCGATTTTAATGTCGAATGAAAGGTTTTAGTCTCTGCTTATCATTAAAAAAATGAAAGGCTACGTTCTATTAACCTGAAACCTAACTATAATGCACTATAATGCCTCATGCAACTTTAGCATCAATTACAATACCCAACTTCAAATTTAAGCACTTCTCTTAACCTTCGCATGCCCAAAGATATTTATGTACATGTTAGTCCAAGACCCACTGGGTGTGTCTTATATTTAACCGCATATTTTGTGTCCACTTGTACCTCCCACTTCTCTCCTCTATCCTACGCCTATGCTAATTTACCGATATAAAACACCAAACTTGCACAATTATCAATGTTTGAAAATCGAAAATCCCACCCGGGTGGGTCTTGGGCGTGCGAAGGTTAAGAAAAGCTAAGGAAAAAGTATTTTTTAAACTTTTTGCGAAGATCGTCCTTGCGCGACTTTAAGGAATTTTTTAAGATTTCTTTCCCTTTGGTACAAAACTGTTGTCGGTACGACACAACTTTTGTTTGTAATTCTAAAGCTATTGTTTAGCCGTAAAGCTAAGGTTTTGTTGCCTTCCAAAATAAAAAAGCTTATTTTTCAATTTTATATGCTTTATTAATTCACTTTGGTTGTGGTTGGGTATAATGTTTGGGCTTCTAATATATGTGTGTGTGAAAGTAAAATGTACAAGTTTAATGTAAACAATTTTAGGGTATTTTGTTTTTTGTTCAATTTTAACTTCTGTTCTTAAAGTTAACGATTTGTTCTAAATGTAATTCACAATGTTTATTGTTTATTTTTACTAAGTTATTGTTCACTATTGGGTAATTATTACACTTATTTAAACCGGGGAAAACACTAATCACGGGGGAGAGGCGCACCAGTTTAGTTAAAAAGGATCGGTAAAAGACTGATTACTTGTGCTTGCCATCTATCTCTTCTAAGCTCACCTAACGACTTTCGTTAAGCTACAGATGGCAAGCGACAAGTAAACAAACAAATAAACAAAAGAGAAATTAGAGTAATGAGTGCTTTAGAGTGATGAGTGCTTTAGAGTGATGAGTGCATAGGTTATGCATGTATGGGCATATAAATGCATTTGCATTTATACACCTACACATATAATGCCGCGCAGCTGTGGACGTTTCACACTGATGTTCAAAAGTGAGATGTCACATTTGAACATTCTCCCCCCCGTGATATAGTGTAGATTATTCTATCTTAAACTAGCTTAATCTAAAACTGCAGCTCATTTGGCTCCCGTTAATGAAAACCCCATTCAGTTTTGGGGCCTGTCACGGATCCAAGGCTTGAATAAAAAATGTTGATGGAAATGCGATGGCGGGTCTTAGTAGGGTCGAAGTTGTAGGGTACTGGATACCACAGCATCTGTCTTCAGGGTATATGGGCTGTCATCGTGTCGTATAACGGTACTTCGTGAGTTGGATGAGTCACGACTCGGAGTTGGGCTAGGCAACTGAGAAACCATATCTAGGATAGAAGAGATGTGAGTTCCAAGTTCTTCTACGTTAAAATAAATTGTTAGTCAATCTGAAAATAGTTTGACGACTTTCGTTATCGGTCTACTAACTACTCCGTGTACTGTCCGAATATCTACGACCCTAATGTTTTGATCACTTCCTACATACGTTTTTATTATACGGCCCAGTTTCCATTCAGTCGGAGCCAGTCTCTCATCTTTAATTACAATTAAATCGTTTGCCTTTACATTTTCTGTTTGATACTTCCACTTATATCGACGATGTAGCTCATTCAAATACTCAGTTTTCCATCTTTGGCAAAAATACTGAGAAATAATTTTTAATCGTTTCCAGCTATTGGCTAGGGTGAGGTTTCCGTCTGAATCATCTGGTTCTGCTGGGGTCAAAATGGAGGTACCTATCAGAAAATGAGCTGGGGTAAGAGGATTTAAGTCGGAAGGGTCATCGCTGGCTGGACTTAGGGGTCGAGAATTAAGACAGGCTTCAATTCGCGCTAAAATGGTCGAGAATTCTTCAAAGGTAAAATTAATTTGCGGTATAAATTTTCGTATATGTGTTTTGAATGATTTAACTCCCGCCTCCCATAATCCTCCCATATGAGGGGCACCTGAAGGAATAAAACTCCATTCTAAATTTTGATAAATGTTGTTTTGGGTTGCGTCTGTTTTCAGAGTTTCCATAAACTCTCTCCTATCTTTCTTTATCAATTCTGCTGCTCCTACAAAATTGGTACCATTATCAGAGTAAACCTTTGCTGGGCATCCACGTCGCCCGATAAAACGCGATAAAGCGGCTAAAAAAGACTGAGTTGACAGATCACTAGTGGGTTCTAAGTGAATTGCTTTTGTGGAAAAGCAAACGAAGACGCAAACATAACCCTTTGTTATTAAAAACGCTCTTCCTGTAAAATTCTTTATGTTGAAGGGTCCTGCAAAATCTACTCCAGTGTTGGTAAAAGGTCGAGTCAGCAAAGTTCGCTGGGGCGGAAGTGAGGCCATAATTTGCGTTTGAGTCTGGTGTTTATACAAAACACAAGTTTGACAATTATGAATTACCTTTTTGATTAAGGGCTTCAATTTAAATATCCAGAATTCAGACCTGATTACTCGAGTCATGAATTGATTTCCGCCATGCATCGTAATTTTGTGAACAAATTCTACTAACAAAAGGGCTAATCTCGAGTCGTATGGGATAAGAATGGGATGGCGCTCGTTATATGTAAGTGCTAGGGACTGAACAAGGCGGCCATTTGCCCTAATGATTCCTTTTGAATCAATGAATGGATTGAGAGATAAAAGACTGCTACTAGATGAGAGTCTTTTCTTTTGGGTTAACGCTAAATACTCCTCTGCGAAATAATGTTTTTGTGTTAAAACAGTAAGACGATCTTTGATATCTTGGATTTCATCATGGGTGATTTCTGCTGAAGAAATTCTAAGTCGGGTCCGATTGACGCCGGTATTTCTCCAAAAACGAATCGCAAATGCTAAGACTTTATATGCTCTAGAGAGAGAAGATAATCTATTTAAGGGATCTTCAAATATCGTGGTCGAGAAAACTGTAACTGCCTTTGCTTCTAACTCTGTGTCGCTCATAATGTCGTGTCTAGGCCATCGGTCTTTTGGAAACTTCAGCCATTGGGGTCCGGTCCACCACAAATGATGTGACTGCAAATCATCTGGCGAACATCCTCGACTGGCTACATCAGCAGGGTAGCTTTCTGAATCTATATGCTTCCAATTTTCGTTGCCGACATTATCTAAAATGTCTGAAATTCTATTTCCTACAAAGGCACTCCATGAACACGGGGGTTTTTTGAGCCATGCTAACACAATTGTTGAGTCAGTCCAAAAGTGAGTTGAAATATTTTCAATTTGTAAGTTGGGAACCACCGCTGTGGTTAATTTCGCTAAGAGAACGGCTCCGCATAATTCTAATCTAGGCAGAGATATTTTTTTGATGGGTGCTACTCGAGTTTTCGCTGCCAAAAGAAACGTGTCGACTGTTTGATCTAAATGTTCTACTCAAACATAAAGAGTCGCGGCGTAGCGCTTTCTGAAGCGTCACAAAAACAAAGTACTTCAATTTTACTTGAGGGTTTGAATCTGATCCACCTAGGTACTGAAACTGAATCTATTGAAGGACAATTTTTAATGAAATTCTTCCAATTCATTCGAGTTATGGGCTTCAACGCGTCGTCCCAATCTACTTTGTCCAGCCAGACTTGTTGCATGATAAGCTTTGCTACGATGATTACTGGAGCCAACCATACACATGGGTCAAAAAATTTGGCAATTGTTGAAAGGACTTCTCGTTTGGTGCATAATTCCCTTTCTTCCGTGGGTGGTGATGTGAACGTAAAGTTATCAGCCGAAATGTTCCATCGGATACCTAGAGTCTTCGTTGAAGTTCCTTCCGAAATATCCAACCAATTGACCGGCAAGAGTGAGTTTGAACTCAATTTTCTCAATTCAAAACCTGCTGAGTCCATGGCTGCTACTAATTCTTTCATAGACTTAAGGGATTCTTCTACAGTGTGACCTCCAGCTAAAACGTCGTCGACATATACATTTTGTTTTATAATTTCCGAACCTAATGGTATGTTCCTTTAACATCTTCTGCCAATTGAATTAGGGTCCTAAGAGCTAGAAATGGGGCGCAATTAATTCCGAAAGTGACTGTTGAAAGTTCAAAGTCTTCAACTGGGTCATTTGCTGATTTTCTGAAAAAAATTCTTTGAAATGGGGCCTGACTTGGGTCGATTTGTATTTGACGATACATTTTGGTAACGTCCGCGTTGAATACATATCTAAAAAACCTCCATTTTAAAATCTGCAATACTAAATCCTGTTGAAGAATTGGCCCTGGATGTAAAATGTAATTAAGACTTTTCCTATTTGATGTGGGACTTGACGCATTGAAAACTAACCTAAGTTTAGTGGTAACCCTATCTGGTTTTATAACTGTATGATGTGGCAAGTAGTAGTGAGGGGTCTTTTCGATTTCCTGGGGTCCCAGTTTCCGCATGTGTCCAAGTTCCAAATATTCCATTATCGCTGCGTCGTATTGAGATTTGATTTCGGGCGTTTTTTGCAACTTTCTTTCCATTCGATAGAATTGTGCCATTGCTATGTTTCGAGATGCTCCAAGTTCAGCACAAGATTTGAACGGCATCGTGACAATATAACGTCCATCTTCATTTGTTCGCGTTGTATTTTTGAAATTTGTTTCGCAAAAGGTGTCTTCTGCTGACCTCAAAACTTTTTTTGGGGTCTCCTCCACCTCCAAAAAACGTGTGTGAGTTTTCTCGATCGAAACTGTATTGTAAAGTGGAATTTTCCTATCATTTGTGTTTGAAAAGATCCTATAGATTTCATGGGAGCTCCTACTGTGTAAATTAAGGGTCCTATGTCTAAACCTATCAGAAGATCTATGGGTCAGCTTTCGTAAAAACGAGGATCTGCTAACTCGAGTTGAGTTGTTTCTCTATGTTGATTTGTTTCTAGGGTGCGCGACGGCAAATTAGAAGGAAGGGACTTCAAAACGGGTGCCCAAACTTCTAATTAAAAACTAGGGTTTGTACGAGAACAAAGGTTAAAAAGACAAGCTTTTGTTGAAGTTTCTGAAACGGTTTCACTTAAACCGGTAACATGAACAAGATTCTTCCTAGTTGGAAGCTTCAATTGGTTTGTAATCTTCTCTGAAATAAATGTTGATTGATCCAGGGTCGATAATCGCTCGTGCGTCATATCGCTGCCCTCTAGATTCAATTTGAACAATCGCTGTGAAGAGTAGTGTCTCTTTCGATTGCTGCTGGCTAAGTTGTGAGTTTTCCTTGAGAGTTAGAGTCGTTATACTAGGAGTTTGAAAACTAGGTGTGGACTGTAAACTAAGAGTGGATTGTACTAGGGTCATCTCTAACCGGTTGTGAATTTGTAGGTCGGACCTCGTTACCCTTATGTAATAAAGTGTGATGTCGTTGATTACATTCCCTACACGTGAAACGACTCTTACAATCTCTTACACCATGATCTGAAGTGATGCAGTTGTCACAAAGATTGTGAAGTTTTACTAAGTGAATGCGATCATTCACGTTTTTCTCAAGGAATTGTGGACAATTTCGTAACAAATGGTTTGCCTTGCAAATTTGGCAACTCAGTCCATTTGTACGACTACTAGGTTGCGTAGATGTGCTAAATCTGTTGCTATTGTTGAATCTTCTTTGCGAACTTTGAGTCTGTTGCGCAACATTAGTTTGAAATGACTTGACCCTATTTTCCTTCCTACTATAATCGGGTCTAGGCTGATTATTTTTGAAGAAATGGGGCTTAATATTTCCTACAGATTCTAATGTTTTGAACTTGTGCGTCAAAAATTCGTTCAAATCTTTCCAAGACGGTAGAATGGAACAATCTTCCAAACCGTTTTCAAATTCTTCTAAGAAATTTCTCGGCAGTTTCGTAGAAGTAAGGTAAACTAAAATTGGGTCCCACCCCTTTACATCTACCTTGAGTGTTTCTAGTGTCTGAACGCAACCATCAATAGTGCGTTGAAGTTTTTGGATCGAAGATCCTGAATCTACAGAAACTGGTGGTAAGCTAAGTAGAGTCTTTAGCTGTTCATTAACTTGCATTCGTTTATTCTCGTATCTGTTTTCTAAGTTTTTCCATGCTTGATCAAAACCTTAATTTGTTAGTGGTACGCTACTAATAATTTCCCGTGCCTCCCCCGAGTCTAGAATTATTTCTGTACAAGGCCGAAAATAAATCGCGAAAAGTAGGCCAAGCGCTGTATCCTCCATGAAATGTGTCGGTGTCGCATGGTGGCAAACGTAACGAAAGATTCTCGTTCGAACTTTTCCTGCTGCCTTTCGTCGGTTAGTGCTAAAATTTCTCCATTTACTGCGCTTAAACATCGTTTGTATGTCTCCATTGCCTCTTTATAATGGGTCCTCAACTTTGATTTATCGATTGGGGTCTCATCTTTTTCGGGAACACGATCTCTACAATCTTCATAGGCCCTTTTCACCTGATCCCAAACAGAGTTCAATTCTACACGTGTCACTTCTAATGAGTGAATATTATCATCGGTGCTAGTAGCAGAGTAACCACTCTCAAAGTCTATCAGGTCATTTACGCAATTTACAAATTTTCTTGAAATTCTTGAAATTCGGCAATGTTGGTTCATGGATCAAGAAACTCTACCATTCTAAATTTCAAAACGATTGGATGTAAAATACAGCTTCTATAGAACTAAAGGGCCAAATCGGACGAAAAATATATATGGAAGCTATAGCTAAATCTTAACCGATTTTTTTAAAATTCAGTAGTGTTGGTTCATGGATCAAGAAACTCTACCATTCTAAATTTCAAAATGATTGGATGTAAAATACAGCTTCTACAGGACTAAAGAGCAAAATCGGACGAAACATATATATGGGAGCTATAGCAAAATCTTAACCGATTTTCTTGAAATTCGGCAATGTTGGTTCATGGATCAAGAAACTCTTGCGTTCTAAATTTCAAAACGATTGGATGTAAAATACAGCTTCTATAGGACTAAAGGGCCAAATCGGACGAAAGATATATATGGGAGCTATATCTTTCCTAAAATTAGCACTTAATAAATTTTTCCAGCAAATTTATTTTTCGTAGTAAAGTGTAATTTCCAAAAATTAGCACTTAATAAATTTCTGAGCAAATTTATTTTTCGTAGTAAAGTGTAATTTTTAAAAATTTGCACTTAATACATTTTTGTGCAAATTTATTTTTCGTAGCAAAGTGTAATTTCCAAAAATTAGCACTTAATAAATTTCTGTGCAAATTTATTTTTCGTGTAATCTCCAAAAATTAGCACTTAATAAATTTTTGAGTCAATTTATTTTTCGTAGTAAAGTGTAATTTCCAAAAATTACCACTTAATAAGTTTTTGTGCAAATTTATTTTTCGTAGCAAAGTATAATTTCCAAAAATTAGCACTTAATAAATTTCTGAGCAAATTTATTTTTCGTAGTAAAGTATAATTTCCAAAAATTAGCACTTAATAAATTTTGCAAATTTACTTTGCTATTAATGTGTAATTTCCAATAATAAAAATAAATTTCAATAAATGTAAATTGTTGTGTTAGTTCTGTTTAGCTTTTGCCGAAATGTCCGTCCGAACCCATCAACCATCAAAACATATGTTCTTTCATTCCTTTCTTTACGGCTGAAATTATGTTTTCCTATTTCTCCCTTTTTTTCTACTTCACAAAAAACTCCAGTGGTACATTAACCTTTGGGTTCCCTAATCAAGGCAAGAAGTGAAAACGAATGAAAAGACAACGAGAAACCAACGAAAAAAAATCCGCTACCTATTGCCTCGTATGCATCGGTGTACATAGACTGCTTTTGTTGTTGTTTTAATGGGTAGAGGGGTCGGGTTGAAAGTGTCGGCACAGGAACTTTTTTATAAAATATATTAAGATTTTCGCTTCAAATCGGTTGGAAACTACAATAATGCTGGTTTATAGCACAAACCACACATATTAATGGCAAAAGAGATTAAAAAATCGTAAATTGTTTGACATTTTTTAGAAGGGTTTTTCAATTGAATCTAAGGCAATACGAGGGTCGTTCAAAAAGTTGGAACACGTATTTTCTAAAGCAAAAAAAAATAAATTTATTTTTTCGTTTTAGTTTATTGATTGGGATTGATTTTAGCATCTCCAAAGCATAAGCTAATATCATACGGTCGATTTCTCCCTCAGAAAATCGCATATAAAGAAGACAAAAAAATATTCTTTTTTCTAAGTTGCAAACTCGATGTTTTAGGTACCCAAAAATCACGAAGTAATTTGTAGGGTTCACAAGCCAGTCAGCGGATCAGTCGAGCCAATAAAAACCTTTCCTTCTTTCTTGTTTTTAAGCAGCTAATACTAATGGTAATAAGAATAAAAGTAAGCTTAATAAATATAACCGCGATTTAAGCAGCCGAAAAGATTCAAGAAATTTTCGATCTTTTGTTTCGCAAGAAAGTTGTCCGTCCACGCGTTATTCAGCACAAAATTATCTGGAATTTTTGCTGAGGTTTTCGGAATAAGTCAATGGGTGTCCGTCCGCGCGTCCGAAGCGAATCTTAATAATCTTATCTTAAAAATAACCGAATAAATCGACTCGACTAGCCGCTGGCTTTCAGGAAAATTCATCAGAATGCGTAATAAATTAATTGAGCAAATTATCGAAGGGTTTTCAAAAGGGTTGGGTCGCTATTTTCCCAATGTTTCGAAAACAAGAAAACAGTAAAGTCGCGCGTTGTTACCGAAAAAATCGTCAAAAAACTTTCATAGGTTAGAATGCATGTAGGTTATGCAAGAGGTTAGTATATATGTAAAAGGGTATGTATGTGCAGCAATGTGTAGGTATGCAACTGCAAGCTAACTGCACTTATGTATGTATGTATATCAAAGTGCTATGTATGTAAGTGCAAGCTAGCTGCAGTTAAGTATTCAGTTATTTTTGTATATATGTATATATGAAAACCAAGCCAGCGTCGTACATAGGGCCAGACCCGCCAAAATCTCCTTCATATATCAATATGGCGGAGTTCGAAAAAAATGGTTTTGGCACCCTATGTAACAAACGCCACTTGCACAACTTTTTTGGTACTCACTTTGATCCTTTTATGTATTTGGGGTACCTGGTGTTGTTGGAGTGTGTCGCTGGTTCTTCCTTCCTTCCTTCTAGGGGTTCAAGCGCGTTGTTGTTGAGTCTTGTTTCTACGGCTCTTTGCTGGGTCTTGTGTTGGGTCACTTTCTTCTTTGGGTCACTTTGGTTTTTTGGTTTAATTCGCGCCGAACCGATTTTTTGTTTATATTAACCGGTCTTGCCCAATGCTCACGGTGTTTTATTTTAAAATATTTTTTTGAATCACTTTTCTTTGTATACACTTTGAATTTTTTTGTTTTTTAATTATTTAAAAAAACACACTTTTTTATCCGGTTCGCATAGGACCAAATGTTTAGCCGTGAAGCTAAGGTTTTGTTGCCTTCCAAAATAAAAAAGCTTATTTTTCAATTTTATATGCTTTATTAATTCACTTTGGTTGTGGTTGGGTACAATGTTTGGGCTTCTAATATATGTGTGTGTGAAAGTAAAATGTACAAGGTTAATGTAAATAATTTTAGGGTATTTTGTTTTTTGTTTAATTTTAACTTCTGTTCTTAATGTTAACGATTTGTTCTAAATGTAATTCACAATGTGTATTGTTTATTTTTACTAAGTTATTGTTCACTGTTGGGTAATTATTACACTTATTTAAACCGGGGAAAACACTAATCACGGGGGAGAGGCGCACGAATTTAGTTAAAAAGGATCGGTAAAAGACTGATTACTTGTGTTTGCCATCCATCTCTTCTAAGCTCACCTAACGACTTTCGTTAAGCTACAGAAACAAAAGAGAAATTAGAGTAATGAGTGCTTTAGAGTGATGAGTGCTTTAGATTGATGAGTGCATAGCTTATGCATGTATGGGCATATAAATGCATTTGCATTTATACACCTACACATATAATGCCGCGCAGCAGTGGACGTTTCACACTGATGTTCAAAAGTGAGATGTCACCTTTGAACAGCTATTAAATGTATTTTTTGGTTTCAATCCTGCCTGATGGGCATTTCGGAAAATATTGGGCCAAAACTGTCATAACGATTTACTCATTTCTCGAGAAAGACAAAAAAGGCCATCGTGGAACTTGGCTATATTTTAGAGGGCTATTTGACCTAAAATACAAAAAATAAAAAATGATTTTTTAAAAAAATTAAATTAGTATTTTTGTTTAAAAATGTAGAAAAAATTTAAAAAATTCAATATTTTCATACCGAACTCGATGTTTTCATTTGACCAAAAACAATAAGTTTTTTAAAAAATAAAAAGTCTTCGCAAATCGTTTGCTTTTTTATATCAGTGGTTGTTGTTGTTGCATCGGCCAACGGTACAAAGTCTCGAGCAACGCAAAGAGACACTGCCACTGCTGTTACTGATGATTTTGATGGTGGTGGTATTTGGTGGTTGGGTGGTTTCTTCTTCACATGCTTACAATGTTGAAGATTTCATTCCGTTTAAATGATGCAACAACTGACATAAAAAATCAATGAACAATGAAAAATTAAAACATCGAGTACGGAGTACGGTATGAAAAGTTCATTTCTTGTTTTTTTTTATTGACTGAATGGTTATTTTCTCACACGTCTTCAATTCACTTACCATTCACGTATAAAATGAAATTGGAATCTGCAGTATATTGCAAAATATACTCAATTACATCGCTGTGCGCAATTTCATTTTCGTTATTTGCGAAATATCGCACTTCCAATAATTTAAACAATTCTTTAACCGTTTCATTTAATTCTTCGGAAGAAAGAACTTTGAGTTTTAGTAAGTGATTTCTTCCCTGAAAGTTCACTTTTACAAACATTTCTAACGCGCACAAATACCGAACACCACAAACGCGAGTATAAAAGAAAAAGCCCAACAGCATACGACTTTACGCTTGATCAGTACGATTGCAAATGTTGTGAAGTGGCGCAACAGTTCGGAGGGAGTGTACACGCTCGCTTTAAGTATAACGGTACTTCAAACTACTTCTTAAGGCCACCACACCAGAGATAGTAATTGTGGGTTACCAAATGGTACAAAAATCTTTCCCAAAAGGTGCAAAAATTCATGTAATAAATCAAAAAGATATTCGTACAAAAATACAGTCTTAAATTATAAGATACAAATGGTTGAGATCGAGTAATGCAAATAAAAAATTCTTGATAACAAGCTGCTAGAATGCTTAAAGTAATAAGAGTATGAATTTGCCTATTTTAACAATCCTTTGGTTTTGTTTTAAATGAGATACAGTAGAAACATTCAGAAGGAATGACTAAAGTCGGGCGGAGGCGACTATTTGTTACCCTACTCTATCTGGAGTAAGTAGCACATGTATAATTGTTTGATATCTAACACGATTCAATAGATACAAAATTGAGAGACATACATTTATCGTATATGGGTCGATATATAAACGTGAACCGATTCTACGATCAAGAAACCGCCTTTAACAAGCTTTAAAATGATGAAATGGAAAATGCGACCTCTTCCAGAGCGAATGGAACATATATATAGGGTTTATCTAAATCTGAAACGATTTCTTCCGAAAAATCTTTCTTACTGGTGTTGGTACTAGGTATTACGATTGTTATACCAAAAATGATACAACATAGACCCGTTAGTTATTATACCGATAAACTTACAATCACTATCTGAATCGATGTCTGCCTGTTCATATATCCATGTGATCAAAGTTCAGGTCACAAATATGAACCGATATTTACAAAAGTTGATACAGAATAATTTTGGACCAGAGTCGTTTCGATCCCTATTGAAAATGGCGCATATCGGTTCATGTTTTGAAATAGCCCCCATGTAAAGATACCTACCGATTTTATTCTCCAGAGAACGCATTTTCCAATTGGTCATGCTTAAATTTAATACATAATTTATATATCATTAAATGGGCCCTAGTGCAAATTGACACATCCCTCCATGCTTGGATATAATCCCTTTCCGATTATATTTCTTGGCGTTATAGATAATACATTTTAAACCGATTCTGATCACATAATCATAAAATTGTCCATAGTAAAATGTTTCACATCGGTCCAGGATTTAACAAAAATCCACATATTATAAATGAAAACAAGCTATCCAGGACTCCTTGTAAAAATTGGTTCACGCCTTGATATAATCCCCAATATGATGGTCCAAGACGAATTTGACTTCTTGGTGGTGTAGATACCACGTTTTTCAACCGACATGCATGGATTTAGAAATTTGTACTCCGTTTAACCTCTAACAATTCAATGTAATAATGGTTTGCATTGCTTATCAAATTCTGGTAGAGGGTATTACACAGACGGTCACGCCCGACTTTAGTCTTTCCTTACCGATTTATAAAAGACCAGTTTAATACAAAAAGTATCAAATGTGTCACGGGAGTACCACGGTACTTTAAGGGGTAAAAAAGTACCGAAGTACCAACTTTATCATCCCTGACTGAAACTATTCTATAGTATGAATCTATCTATCTATCTATATATATAAAGAAGAATGTGTGTTTGTTTGTTGGTTTGTTTGTACCGTATAGATGTCTAAACGGCTGGACCGATCTTCTTGAAATTTTCACAGAATGTACACGTGTGGGGCGTGGTGAAAAGAGGGTACTTGAATTTTCGATATATCAAGTGTGCGTGACCCCGCCCACATAAGACAAATTTTGAAATTAAGATATCTTGCACAATTTGTTAGCGAGAGTGCTGTAATTTTGTACATATGTATCTGATGGCAGTCTACGTGGTTGGTCCAAAAATGGGCGGAATCGCCCATATAAGCCAAATTTTAAAAATGACATATCTTGCACAATTTGTTAGAGAGAGTGCTGGAATTTTGTGTATGTGTATCTGGTGGCAGTCTACGTGATTGGTCCAAAAATAGGCGGAATCGGGCAAATGAGCGTGGCCCCTCCCATACAAGCCAAATTTTGAAATTGCGATATCTTGCACAATATGTTAGCGAGAGTGCTGTAATTTTGTAATTTTATGTATCTGGTGGTAGTCTACGTAGTTTGTCCAAAAGTGGGCGGGAACAGACTTATGGGCGTGGCACCGCCCACATGAGCCAAATTTTTAAATTTAGATATTTTTCACAATATGTTAGAGAGAGTGTTGTAATTCTGTGTATAGAGTGCTGTAATTCAGTACATGTGTATCTGGTAGTCTACCTGATTGGTTTCAAAATGGGCGGGATCGGACCAATGGGCGTGGCCCCGCTCATTTACGTCAATAGATATTTTGAAAATTTTGTTGGCGTGAGTGCTGTAATTTTGTACATATATATCTGGTGGTAGTCTACGAGATTGTTCCAAAAGTAACCGGGATCGGACCAATGGGCGTGGCCCCGCCCTTATAAGCCAAATTTTGAAATTGAGATATCTTGCATAATTTGTTAGCGAGAGTGCTGTAATTTTCTGGTGGCAGTATACGTGGTTATTTTTGATTGGTCCAAAAATGGGCGGAATTGGACGAATGGTCGTGGCCCCGCCCATTTAAGCCAAATTTTGAAATTGATATATCTTACACAATTTATTAGCGAGAGTGCTGTAATTTTGTGCATGTGTATCTGGTGGTGTTCTACGTGATTAGTCCAAAAATGGGAGGAATCGGATCAATGGGCGTGGCCTCGCCCATATAAGCATCCTTTTGAAATTGAGGTATTTTTCAAAATCTGTTTGCGAGAGTGCTGTCATTTTTTATATATGTGTCTGGTGGAAGCCTACGTAATTGGAATCGGACGAATGGGCGTGGCCCCGTCCGTTCAAGCCAAATTTTGAAATTGAGAAATATTGCACAATTTGTTAGAGAGAGTGCTATAATTTAGTGCATATGTATCTGGTGTTAGTCTACGTGATTGGTCAAAAAATGGGCGCGATCGGGCTATTGAGCGCGGTCCCGCCCATATAAGTAAAATTTGAGCTATCTTGCACAATTTAGTAGTGATAGTACTATAATTCTGTTTATATGTATCTGGTGGCAGTCTACGTGATTAGTTGTCAAAAATGGGCGTCGCCCCGCCCTCGTAAGCCACATTTTGAAATTGAGATATCTTGCACAATTTGTTATCGAGAGTGCTGCAATTTTGTGCATATGTATCTGGTGGTAGTCTACGTGATAGGTCCAAAAATAAGGAAGATCGGAATACGGGGCGTGGCCTTGCCCATATAAGCCAAATCTTGAAATTAAGATATCTTGCACAATTTTTTATCGAGAGTGCTGTAATTTTGTGCATATGTGTCTGGTGGTAGTCTACGTGATTGGTCCAAAACTGGGCGGAATCAGATCAATGGGCGTGGCCCAGCACATGTAAGCAACCTTTTGAAATTGAGGTATCTTGCACAAACTATTTGCGAGAGTGCTGTTATTTTGTGTATATGTGTCTGGTGGAAGTCTATGTGATGGGTCTAAAAATGAGCGGAATCAGACCAAAGGGCGTAGCTCCGGCTATAGAAGCCAATTTTGAAATTGAGATATCTTGCACAATTTGTTAGTCATAGTACTGTGATTCTGTATATATGTATCTGGTGGTCTAAGTGATTAGTCCAAAAATGGCCGGGATCAGACCAATGGGCCAAAGCCAAATTTTGAAATTGAGATATCTTCACAATTTCTTAGCGAGAGATTTTATGGAGATGTTTTTGGTGGCAGTATTCGTGATTGGTTCAAAAATGGACGGGATTGGAAATCAAAATCTGGGGCAAGGAAGTGGACCGGTTCCAGCTATATATATATATATATGGATGTGTGTATGTTACGTATGGACTCCAAAACGGCTGGATCGGTTTTGATGAAATTTTCAGGGAATCTTCAGATAAGCTTAGAGTGTGGCATAGGCTTTATAAGTTCTTGATTGAGGGGGCGTGGGTCCGCCCATATAAACAATTCGTTGAAGTGATTCCTACAGTCCGTACCTACGAATAGATTCACGAGATTCCTACTGTCCCTATCTACATAAGCCAAGTTTTGATAAATGGATGGGATCGGAAATCTGAAGTCTGGGGCAACGAAGTGGGCCGGGTCCAGCTAGTTTGTTATATTTAACTGTTGGGTAGCTCTAACGAGACATTAAGAATACGAATATATATTATATAAAAACCATTAAACATTGTTAAATATAATAGCGGAGTTCACGATCTGATGTACATATTTGGTCTTGTATTTTGTATTTGTGATAAATTTTATATTTGTAGTCAATTTTCTATGCCTACAAAAAGAAGTTAGATTTCTTTTGAAATACAATGCATTACAGTAATGCAGGATTTAATTATACCCTACACCACACTGTGGTACAGGGTATTATGACTTTGTGCATTTGTTTGTAACACCCAAAAGGAGAAGAGATAGACCCATTGTTTATTATACCGATCGACTTGTAATCACTTTCTGAGTCGATTTAGCTATGTCCGTCTGTCTGTCCGTCTGTCTCTCCGTCTGTAGATGTATTCTTGTAATCAAAGTACAGGTCGCAATTATGGCCCGATCTTGACGAAACTTTACACATATGTTTTTTTTTGGCCTAAGGACGATCCGTTTTTAATTTGGTTAAAATCGGTTCAGATTTGGATATAGCCCCCATATATATGTTAGCCCCGATTTGACATGTAAGCGCTGTAAAAACTTTATTTTATATCCGATCAGTATGAAATTCAGCAGAAAGAGGTATCTTATTATACAGGGTGGGCCTAAAGAAACCAAGGGGTGTAAAAGTTTAATAACTTTTTCGTTTATTAATTTTTTTTTATTTTTTCTTCCGGATTATATAATATACAAAAGGCAATTTTTTTTACACTAAGTATGCAAAATAATGTCTCTTAAATGACCACCATTTTCAGCTTCGCACTGATGGGCTCTTTTTAGAGCATTTTCCATAACACCTTTTGTTTATGTATGGACGGGCTAAGGTTCGCCCATCCCTGGCAACCTCTCCCGTGTGTACATAAACATCTTTCCAAACACAGACAGAATGAGTAACAGCACTCAATACCCATAGCAACGAAGATCACTCAATGTGATGATTTGTTTCATTGCATGCTCTCGTTGAGTGTGTTCTCTTTTGTCTTGTGTTGTGCTCTTCTTCACTTTCGTTTTCCTTTTCTATAAAAAACAAGAAAGGCAAAGCCCTTCATCGCCTCTTAGCGACAAATCAATCGTTTAACATCTTTCGAAGACCACAACACGCCGTCTAACATACGTATATAGATTTTAAAGTTAATTTTAATCGATTCAGCAGAGAATAACTCTAAATTAAATAAAAAAAAAAAAATAAACACAACTGAAATCATTGTAAACGATACCAAACCAAGCTGTTTTCATTTACTGTTGGCTCAAGCTGTCATAAGCGACGGTGGTTTGTTGGGATAGTGCCAGTGCGTGAAAGGGAGACACCGTCGGTCAGTCCAACCGACAGTCATACACACGGTGGTGGTTTCATCAGTGCGGGGAAGAGTTGTGCGACAGGCACCAAAGCGGTAATCAAGAGCCAGCCAGTGACGTCACGCCGCAGCCAACGACTATTGTGCCAGGTCAGGGAAGGAAGTGCCGGTAGCCTACACCGAAGAGGAAGATAGCTAGTAGTGCGGGTGAGCTAAAGAAGGTGTTACCAACGAGAGGTAAACATTGGTCCTATCGATTCCGTCAAAGAAGAACGAGCTACAGGAATTCAAGGTACGTACGTGATATTTTCCCAAAGGTGCTGTAGATTTTGGTCCGACAATTTTTTATAATAAAAAAGAGATTTCGTGTTAATGAGATGTTTTTAACGTGAAATTTGGCACATTGCAACATAATCAGCAACAGTTATTTAAACATTGGTGGATATTTTTGGAAATATTTTAACGTGAAATTTGGCACATTACAACATAACCAACAACAGTTATTTAAACATTGGTGGACATTTTTAAAAATATTCTCGAAGCGCTGTCGACGCTATTACATAGTGTACCGTTTTAGCGGGTTAGAATTTGTCTCTTATGTGTGCTGCTTCGGATTTTTTCAGTCGACGGTTGACGTGTTGTTGTTTTCGTTATCTGCCTACAGTTTAGCCCTAACGTTCTTGTAAAGAATAGTCGGTAAAGGTAGCTCAACATTTTTGCTTCTTTTCTCTGTGGGAGATTCTATTGACTTTGGCAATATTTTGAGACCTTTATTGAATTCGTTTCACAATGGGCTTATTAGAGGAGTTTTTAGTCCAGTGTGACGAAATTATCGCACACGAAAAAAGAATGAAAGATACAGATATTAGTCGGTATAACGAGTCGACAATAGAAGCGGAGAGACAAGAGATAGCCGATCTGTGGTCAGAGTGGAAAGAGTTGTACAAACAATGCAACACTGACCCAGAGTGCCAGAAATCAGACAAAACAACGATCAGGAAAAAGAAGAATGAGGTTCATGCAAAATATATGAATTGTATGACAACAATAGGAGAGTGGAAGGGGAAAATTAGTTCCCAACCAGCAGTTCAAAAGGCAAGTTCCTCATCTATTAGTGTACCACCATGTGATACAGAGGGTTTTCATGGCGATTACGTCACTTGGCCCAGCTTTAGGGACCTTTTCACTGCAATTTACGTGAACAACAAGAAACTTAGCCCTGTGGAGAAATTGTACCACTTGTTCCAGAAAACAAGTGGGGGAGCAAGGGAAATAAATAAGCACATACCGCTTACAGCAGAAGGTTTCGACATAGCATGGGCGAATTTAAAGAGCCAATATGAAAATAAAAGGATCTTGATAAACAATCAATTGAGAATCCTTTTCAATTTGGCCCCTTGTACTCAAGAGTCTGCCAGTTGTCTTAAGAAGTTACATAGAGACATCACAAATTGTATCTCAGTGTTGAAATTGTACGACATTGATGTTGGATCATGGGATCCCATATTTGTTTTTCAGTGTTCATCAAAATTGCCCAAGCTTTCTTTGTCTCTCTGGGAGCAATCCATAGAGGAAAAGACCGAACTACCTAAATGGGATGATTTAAGTAAATTTTTATGTGAAAGATTTCACACTTTAGAAAGCGTATGTGATATGATGGGGAAGAATGAATCTGTCCCTCGCCAAAGGTTTAACAATTACGAAAAACCAAAACAATACAAAGTTCATCACACAAAAGTGAACGGTTCAAAGTGCAGCATGTGCAAAGAGAACCATTTATTGAGATCTTGTTCCAAATTTATTAGCATGAATGCTAAAAATAGATTGTCTTTCGTAAGGAAAGAACGGAATTGTACAAACTGTTTAGCCCCTGGTCATACATCTGACAAATGCTACAGTAAAAAGAATTGTACAAAGTGCAACTCAAAGCACCACACACTTTTACATTTGGATAGATCCACACAGCAGGCAATGCTAGCACAGCAGATCAGACAAATGTGGCTCAAAACTCATCAAATCAAAATTTACAGTCCACTGAAGAAGCTTCAACTTCGAGGGATGTGAGGGCATATCACACTACAGTCTCTAACAAGACTTTGCTAGCTACAGCCTGGGTCAATATCATTAAAGATGGTTTATCTCACAAGGTGAGAGCCTTAATAGACCCATGCTCAGATGATACGTTCATATCTAAGAAGATTCAACGATTATTAAAGTTGCCCACAAAAACAATATCAGCAGATATCACAGGATTAGGTGGTGAATATTTGGCGAAATGCTCTAAGATAGCATTTTTCAAGATTGGCTCTACAACAAGACCAAACTTTTCAATAGAAACAGATGCACTAGTTGTGAAAGAAGTCACGGGAAATGTGCCAACTCATTCCTTTGAGAATATAAAAACAGAACAGTTTCCAAAATTGGAATTAGCAGATCCTCATTTTTATGAAACTGGCCCGGTGGATATTCTCCTAGGGGGAAATTTATATCCGTCAATTCTGCTTAAGGGAGTAGAACACGGAATTTTGGGATCACTTGTGGCCCAGGAAACAATGTTTGGGTGGATTATTACAGGCCCACAGAGTAGTTCAAACTCTAGGCATGTAGCCAGAGTTTCTCACTGCACCAGGGTGTCAATTGATGAGCAATTGGCGAAGTTTTGGGAGACTGAGGAGGTTTCGAGGAAACCGATTATCTCCGAGGAGGATAAAGTCTGCGAGAAAATCTATAAAGAAACAACAATTAGAAGACCAGACGGCAGATATGTTGTCAATTTGCTATTCCGGCCAGACAACCCGCTAGATTCGGGAAGAAATGGAAATAGATATGTGGCCCTTAGTCAATTTCTGAGGAATGAGAAATCTTTAGCTCGAAAGCCTGAGCTTAAGGATATGTATGATGAGGTAATGAAGGAATATGTATCATTGGGACATATGGAGAAAGTTGAATCTCCAAAGAATGACTCTGAAAGTTATTTTTATCTGCCTCATCATGGTATTTTCAAGCCAGAAAGCACCACAACCAAGTTACGAGTCGTTTTTAACGCCTCGTGTCCATCGGCAAATGGCAAAAGTCTAAACGACGCTTTATATGTTGGCCCAGTTCTTCAAAGAGACATAATATCTTTGATTCTGAATTGGCTCTTTTTTAAGTACGTGTTCAACGCCGATATTACAAAAATGTACAGGCAAATACTCATCAACCCAAAGCATACCTCTTATCAGCGCATTTTGTTTCGGTTATCTCCTGATGAGGAGATACAAGACTATGAGTTGAAGACCGTTACATTTGGCGTCAATTGCGCTCCATTTTTGGCTCTAAGAACTCTGCTGCAGTTAGCAGAAGATGAAAAGGAACGATTTCCAATTGGCTCTAAGATTCTCAAAGAGAATATGTACGTAGATGACTCTTTGGTAGGGTCTCATACAGTTACAGGGGCAATAGAAGCTAGAGATCAGTTAATAGGTATATTGGAGGCCGCTGGCTTCCACCTACGAAAATGGACTTCCAATAATAAAGAAATTTTAAACGATTTACCTCGCGATCATCTTCTAAATGATCAGTTCATAGATTTTGATCACAAAAGTACTGCCAAAACACTAGGAATAAGATGGAACGCGAAAGAAGATTTATTTTATTTCGCCACGGAAAAACTAGCTCAGAAAGAATTATTTACAAAAAGAGAAGTGCTGTCGGCAATAGCTAGGCTATTTGATCCATTGGGATGGCTCTCGCCAGTCGTGATAAACGCCAAAATTCTTATGCAGATGATGTGGCTCGACGATATTGGATGGGATGACCCAATTAAGCCCTCCACCCTAATAAGATGGAAAACGTTTATTTCAAAATATCACGAGATAGACAATATTAAAATTCCGAGGTGGATAAGTTATTCTCCCTCATGCAAGGTAGAATTTCATAGGTTCTGTGACTCATCAGAGCTTGCTTATGCTGCAGCAATATACATAAGAGTTGAAGGTGGAGAACATGTGTATACTCAGTTACTTGTCTCCAAGTCAAAAGTAGCCCCGATTAAGAAAACATCGGTTCCAAGACTGGAACTCTGTGGTGCGCTTTTATTGGCGAATCTTTCTGATTCCGTATTGCCTCATTTCAGCATTCAGCATGACGGTTTGTTTCCTTGGACGGATTCAACCATTGTTTTATCTTGGCTCAAAAAACCTTCACACAATTGGGCAACCTTTGTCGCCAATAGAGTAGCGATAATTCAGGAGAAAATCTGTAATAATTGGAGGCATGTAGGGACTTCTGAAAATCCCGCTGATCTAGCAACCCGGGGGCTGACCCCTTTAGAACTAAAGGGTTCTGACTTATGGTGGCATGGACCACCCTGGCTTAAAGAGCAGAAAAGTAATTGGCCCGTCATTCCTCAGCAGGTACAAGACACTACATTGGAAGCTAAACCAGTAAAGGTTCATATTGCTAGGTCAGCTGAGCTTGAAGACTTTTTAGATCGTTTTTCTTCTCTAGCCAGAGCGTTACATGTTGTCGGATACATGTTTCGCTTTTATAAGAGAACGCACCCTTTTTTCAAAAAGACTTTCGAGCCAAAAACCGGGAAACTATCATTTTCTGAATTGGCCCATGTGAGATCTAGACTCTTTTCTCTATCCCAGCAAACATATTTCCCTGCAGAATACGAGTGTCTGCAGCGAAAGAAAAAATTACCGTCCAGCAGCTCTCTTCTCACCTTGACTCCGTTCTTAGATCAATATGGGATCATAAGAGCGAACGGTCGTCTTGGCTCAACCTCAGCTCTGTCGTATAACGAAAGGCATCCGGTAATATTGGCCTATAAAAGCCGATTGGCATACTTATATGTCGAGTTTGTCCACCAATTAACTCTCCACGGAGGCATACAACTAACCCTAGCTACTGTCAGATTGGAGATTTGCATCATTCGAGCCAAACGATTAATCAAAACCCGCATAAATAACTGCAAGGAATGCGTTTTGGCTCGAAAGGTTCGCCAAGGACAGATCATGGCTCCATTACCTCAAGAAAGAACCACATTCAGTCGGCCTTTTACCATTACAGGCGTTGATTATGCTGGCCCCTTTGATATAAAGAACTTCCACGGCCGTGGCTGCCGCCTAACAAAGGGCTACGTGTGTCTGTTCATTTGTTTCAGCACCAAAGCGATCCATTTAGAGCCAGTTAGTGACCTAAGCACTCCCGCCTTTTTGGCTGCTCTGACTCGTTTTATCTCTCGGAGAGGTTGCCCTCTCAAGATCTACTCTGATAACGGTCGGAATTTCGTTGGAGCGGCCAAAGAATTGAATGTCAGCCTGAAGAGAGTTGTCTCCGAGCTTGGCGATGAAGCTGTCACCAAATACGGTTTCCAACGTCTGGAATGGCATTTCATACCGGCTGGTGCTCCCCATATGGGGGGACTATGGGAAGCGGGCGTTAAAAGCTGAAAAGCCCACTTCAAAAAGATCTCTGGGCAAGCATGCTATACATTTGAAGAATTTGCCACAATCCTGGCCTCTATTGAATGTTGCCTCAATTCGAGGCCTTTATCCCCAATTTCCGACAATCCAGAGGATTTGACTGCCCTTACACCCGGGCATTTTCTCATTGGCTCTTCACCTTTGGCTCCTGCTGAGCCGGAAGAGATTTCCTCAAAAACCGCCCTTCTTAACCGGTGGAGGAAGATAAAAATTACCCAGCAAGAGTTTTGTCGCCGCTGGAAAACGGAATATTTGTCGGAGTTAAATAAGCGATTTAAATGGAAGTCGCCCCTCGAAAATATGTCCCTCAATGATATGGTGGTAATCCGACAAGAAGGCATATGTGCCACCGATTGGCGACTGGGAAGAATTGTAAAACTATATCCAGGGCGTGACGGCTACGTCAGAGTCGTTGATGTTAAGACGCAAGCGGGGACTATTACGCGTCCCGTTCACAAGTTAGTCTTGCTCCCTCGGGAACACTAGTGCCGTCCAGATAGAATATTGCCAGGGCCAAACATCTTTCACCAATTCATTTGTGTTATTTCACCATTTGTCTCTTTTCACAGGAAATGAATTTCAACGAGGAGTTTTTGTGCCCCCTGTGCAGCTCGCGTCATGGGTTACAAAAATGCCGCAAGTTCCTCACTATATCCCCCTTGGAAAAACTGGAAATAGTTAATCGATATCGAGCATGCGAAAACTGCCTCGGGTTATCCCACCAGCGGGGCCAATGTTCAAGCCGTAACGACTGCAACCGATGCTATCAAGCACACCATACCCTTCTCCATGTCCCGGATTTTGAACGGAACGCATGGATCTCCATGACCGCTTGGGCTGTCATGTGGAGCAGTGTGGCTCCTCAAACAAGAGCACATGTACGAATGCTCCTAGAGCCGCGGAACCCAAAAAGCTACTACATGCCGTCTTCCACCTTTCCCATACCTTGGGAGAAGTGCCAGGAGAGACTCCGGGTTTGGCTCAGTTGTCTCCGAAATTAACAGCAATCGGTAGAGGTCACTCTACATCGACGCTTGGCTAGCAATATCCGGGCCCCCTTTACTAGACTTCGGTGCCAGAGCGTCAAGGAGTGGGGTAAGGGACGTATAACGGCCGACCATGGATTCCACGTCCCATATCCGTGTTGCATAATCTTGGGTTCTGATGTTGCCGGACACATATATCGTGGACTGCCTCGCACGGAAGGAGAGCTTCCTTTTGCCCAAGACACCGTCTTTGGTTGGGCATTCTTTGGCGAAGTGGAGAAGGAGACCAATGAAGAAGATGACTGGTAGATCATGCATATATATTTTGGCCCTAGCACCATTCCATCACATCAAAGCATTAGTATAAGAAAGCTAAATGAAGTATTTTTGTTTATTCAATAATTTGTAAGGATGTTCCTTTATCTCACGGCATAGCCGTTTTCTCTTTTTATATATATATATAATTAACTATTCAGTTTTGAAAAAATTGCATTCAATTGAATAATCCGTAGTGAATTACTTAAGTTTGGTTTATAATATTTAACTCTAGTTGCGATAATATCGCAAGGCGGCCGGGATGTTTATGTATGGACGGGCTAAGGTTCGCCCATCCCTGGCAACCTCTCCCGTGTGTACATAAACATCTTTCCAAACACAGACAGAATGAGTAACAGCACTCAATACCCATAGCAACGAAGATCACTCAATGTGATGATTTGTTTCATTGCATGCTCTCGTTGAGTGTGTTCTCTTTTGTCTTGTGTTGTGCTCTTCTTCACTTTCGTTTTCCTTTTCTATAAAAAACAAGAAAGGCAAAGCCCTTCATCGCCTCTTAGCGACAAATCAATCGTTTAACATCTTTCGAAGACCACAACACGCCGTCTAACATACGTATATAGATTTTAAAGTTAATTTTAATCGATTCAGCAGAGAATAACTCTAAATTAAATCAAAAAAAAAAATAAACACAACTGAAATCATTGTAAACGATACCAAACCAAACTGTTTTCATTTACTGTTGGCTCAAGCTGTCATAAGCGACGGTGGTTTGTTGGGATAGTGCCAGTGCGTGAAAGGGAGACACCGTCGGTCAGTCCAACCGACAGTCATACACACGGTGGTGGTTTCATCAGTGCGGGGAAGAGTTGTGCGACAGGCACCAAAGCGGTAATCAAGAGCCAGCCAGTGACGTCACGCCGCAGCCAACGACTATTGTGCCAGGTCAGGGAAGGAAGTGCCGGTAGCCTACACCGAAGAGGAAGATAGCTAGTAGTGCGGGTGAGCTAAAGAAGGTGTTACCAACGAGAGGTAAACACCTTTCAAAACTTGTGGCTGTAGCGTTCGAATTTCTGCAACAATGTTTGCCTTGAGTTCAAGGATTGTCTCTGGCTTGTTCACATACACTAGCTCCTTCACATAACCCCAAAGAAAATAGGCGGGTGCTGTCGAATCTGGCGATCGCGCTGGTCAAATAATTTCCTAATTTCTGGAAATTATTCGCTCTCCAAAAATTTGACTTAAAAGTGCCATTGTGTCTTGGGCAGTGACTCCGTCCTGCTGAAACCGTATACCAGGTCTGTTTTCAAGAGCAGGACGTACAAAATTGTCTATCATAAACCGATACCGCTCTCCATTTACGGTTACAGCACTTCCATCTTCATTCTCGAAGAAGTAAGGCCCAATGACATTTTCAGATGTGATCCCACACCATACTGTACACCTGATGGGGTGCAATTGGCGTTGATGAATGGCTCTTGGATTTTGAGAACCCCAGAACCTACAGTTCTGCTTATTAACAAAGCCATTCAAATGAAAATGAGCTTCATCACTCATAATCAAATTTTTAATAAAGTTGATTTCATTTCTGGCCAACTCTTGAAATTTAACTGCAAAATTTAGACGTTGCCGATGATCCGGGGGTTTTAATTCTTGCACCAATTGGACCTTTTTGGGTATAACTGTAAATCTTTCTTTAAAATGCGCCGTAGTGACGTACTAGACATTTCTAGCTGAGCAGAACGCCTTCTGACAGATGTTTCTGGTGCTTCGTTAACACTTTGCTGTACTCGTTCAATATTTTCCGCAGTGCGACTTACACGTGGTCTACCGGTTCGAGGCAAATCTCTTACGCTGCCATGTTGGTGATGACGATCAACTAAGCAACGAATCATTGCTTCAGAGGGCGAAATTCTGACGTTAAAATGTCGACGATATGCTCTTTGCGTTAAAATAATTGATCTCTGGTTTAAATAATAAAATTCTATTGTTCTGGTTCTCTGTTCAATTGTGAACCTCTCCATTATAAATTCCCCAAGTGTTGTATATATAATCTGAAAGAAAAAATAAAAAAAAATTAATAAACGAAAAAGTTATTAAACTTTTACACCCCTTGGTTTCTTTAGGCCCACCCTGTATTAATGAACACTGTTAAATTTGGAAGAAATCGGTTCAGATTTAGATATAGCCCCCATATATACGTTACCCCCGATTTCACATGTAAGCGCCGTAAAAAAATTATTTTATAACCGATCAGTGTGAAATTCAGCAGAGAGAGATTTCTTATTACATGAAGGAATACTGCCAAATTCGGAGAAAATTGGTTCAGATTTAGATATAGCCCCCATATATAGGTTACCCCTGATTTTACATGTAAGCGCTGTAAAAAGTTTATTTTTAATCCGATCAGTACGAAATTCGCAGAAAAAGGTTTCTTATTACATGAATTAATACTGCCAAATTTGAGGGAAATCCGTTGAGATTTAGATATAGCCCCTATATATACGTTACCCCCGATTTGACATGTAAGTGCTGTAAAAATGTTATTTTATATCCGATCAGTGCGAAATTCAGCAAAAAGAGGTATCCATTACATGAAGGAATACTGCTAAATTCGGAGAAAATCGGTTCAGATTTGGATATAGGCCCCATATATATGTAACCCCCGATTTGACATGCAAGCGCTGTAGAAACTGTATTTTATATCCGATCAGTGCGAAATTCGGCAAAAAGAGTTTTCTTATTACATGAAGGAATACTGCCAAATTTGGAGAAAATCGGTTCAGATTTAGATATAGCCCCCATATATATGTTACCCCCGATTTGACATGTACGTGCTGTAAAAACTGTATTTTATATCCGATCAGTACGAAATTCTACAGAAAGAGGTATTTTTACATGAATGAGTATTCAGGGAAAATCGGTTCAGATTTATATATAACCTCCATATATATGTTCCTCCTGATTTGGTATCAAAGCGCTATAGAAGTTGTACTTTACTTCCGATCATTAATATTTTCCGGAAAGTTGTTTCTCAATTTAGGAACGAATATTGCTTAATTTAGTGATTATCGGCTCGGAATTAGATAATATGTTCTTGTCTACTTACCAATTATTCCAAATTATTATCGCAATAACTTTTATCGAATTGCTAGGGAGGTGTAGGGTATTATATAGTCGGCCCCGCCCGACTTTCTGCCTTTCCTTACTGGTTTTTAACTAATCATTGTATTTCAAAGGTAATTCATTTAAAAATTAATTTTCTAATTTATCACAAATACCAAATACATCACATCGTGAACTCCGCTATTCATACTTTCTACAATTCGAATTAAAAATAATAAAAATGCCGGGACGACTCGTATGTACAGCTGCGGTAAAAATAATAGCACCATGGATTCAATAACTCAATTTTCATAGATTGTCTTTTCATTAATCATTTTTTTAAACAGATTTATCATGTAATGTCATGATAACAACCTTTTCTATAAGATATAAGTTTGGTTTAGAACTTAAATTTTAATTTCCATTTATTTATATGCAAAAACTAAAATTTAATTGAAAAGAAGGCGGCAACAAAAATAGCACTAATATTCAAAAAACCCAAAAATTTAGGATGAATTAAATTTTTTAGCTCTAAATTTTTTTTTTAAAATACTGTTCTAACTATTTCTAAATGTTATAAAGTGACTTAATATTTTGTTGCATGACCCTTGTTTTTAATTACTGCAGCACATCGTCTCGGCATTGAAGTTATTAAGTCTTCACACCTTTTCTTCGAAATCTTACTCCATGACTCCTGAACTGAAGCCCAAAGTTCTTCATTGTTCCTCGGTTTTACGTTGGACACATCTTTTTTGACATCGGCCCAAAGATTCTCTATGGGATTAAGATCAGGAGACTGAGCGGGCCAACCCATGACATTAATTCCATTATCTTCAAACCACTTCCGCGCTTTCTTGCTCGTGTGTTTTGGGTCGTTGTCCTGTTGGAATACCCACAACAATGGTAATTCTTCTTCCGCATACGGCATCATTACGTTTTCCAGGACTTCAACATAAACATGTTGATCCATAATTGTTTTTATCCAGTGTATAGGACCAACTCCATAATAGGAAAAACAAGCCCATATCATTATGCTTGAACCTCCATGCTTGACTGTTTTACAGGTGAAGCTGGGATTGTACTCTGCTTTTGGTGGTCTTCTTACATAACAACGAGAACCTTTTCCACCAAACAAAACTATTTTGCTCTCGTCAGTCCATAAAATATTTCTCCATTTTTCTATGGGCCAATTTAAGTGCTCTTTTGCAAATTGTATTCGCTTGGCCACGTGCTTTGCACTTAACAGCGGGACTTTTCTTGGACTACAGGCATTGAGGTTATGTTCACGTAAACGAGCTCGAACTGTTTCAACGCATGCTGATATTTTTAATTCTTTTTTCAACTCCGTAGCTGTCTTAAACGGCTTCTTTCTGCTCTGCCTAACTAACCGGTGCACCAATAACGTTGACATTACAGGCTTTCTACCACGGCTTTCACATTTTTCAACAAACGTTATGGCATTACGAATCATTTTATTAGAGCAACCCAGTAAACTTCTTATTTCTGCATAGGTTTTTCCTTCAAATATCATTTTTTTAATGATTTCCCTTTTTTCAGCACTGCAGTGTTTTCCACGGCCCATAGCTTGAATAATTTTTAACGATTTTCTCGACCGATTTAATTTAGATTATTTAAAAACACTTGATGCATTAAGCTCACTTCACTTACTGCCTAAATGTTTAACGAAAACATGTTTTAGAACACAAAAACAATTTTAGTGCTATTATTTTTACCGTTTGATTTTGCTCTTTACTCTCAACATTGACTAATATGAAAACAACTGTTTACATAGAGAGACTTAAAATGCAATATTTAGAGGGCTTATGTATGGTGTATACCAACAGTAGAATAAACATTTTAAAAAATAATTCATCTGAATTTTTATTTCATAACTTAGAACTTCAACTGTGGCAGTGCTATTATTTTTGCCGGCACTGTATGTAATCAACACATGGATAGCTTTTCATATTATTTCAGGTAGTTCAAAAATGTATACCAAAAATTAATTATCGCTCGCAACCTAACCTGATGAACCACGATGTGTACAATTCTAATTAGAGCTATTTAAATATTCCTCTAACGTTTATATTTCGTTTTGTCTTAATTGCATTAATTAATTTATCGATACTCTTATTGTAAGCCAAGTTTTAACATCTTCAGTAATTCAAAATCACTTTTTAAAATTTCTTTGTACAATTTTATTTTAATTAAAATAGTATAGCCTTGTTTTAAGAACTTTTTTTTATAAAAGCCAAGGCTAAATATGTAATTTTTAACTGTTAAAGTCAGCAAAGTCTTGATTTTTTAAATAAAATATATTTGCAGAAGTTCTTACATAATAATTTTATTTTTATGTAAACGTTTTATTTGAGAAAGTTAGTTCTCAACTATATTTTATTGTAATATAATAACATATCTTCATCAGAAACGAGAAAGGGCCTATCAAATTTAAAAATTTTACAGGAAAATCAAAACGCGAAATAAAATTAATATTGTTATCGTTAGAAAAATGGAGATTTCGGGATAATAACTAAACATAATGGTGCATATATAAATTGACACAAAGATGATATATAAATTGTTTGTGAAAATTGCGTGAAATAAGAATTTTTTAACTATGAAAAACGAAATATTCCTCTAACGTTTATATTTCGTTTTGTCTTAATTGCATTAATTAATTTATCGATACTCTTATTGTAAGCCAAGTTTTAACATCTTCAGTAATTCAAAATCACTTTTTAAAATTTCTTTGTACAATTTTATTTTAATTAAAATAGTATAGCCTTGTTTTAAGAACTTTTTTTTATAAAAGCCAAGGCTAAATATGTAATTTTTAACTGTTAAAGTCAGCAAAGTCTTGATTTTTTTAAATAAAATATATTTGCAGAAGTTCTTACATAATAATTTTATTTTTATGTAAACGTTTTATTTGGGATAGTTAGTTCTCAACTATATTTTAGTGTAATATAATAACATATCTTCATCAGAAACGAGAAAGGGCCTATCAAATTTAAAAATTGTACAGGAAAATCAAAACGCGAAATAAAATTAATATTGTTATCGTTAGAAAAATGGAGATTTCGGGATAATAACTAAACATAATGGTGCATATATAAATTGACACAAAGATGATATATAAATTGTTTGTGAAAATTGCGTGAAATAGGAATTTTGTAACTATGAAAAACGAAATATTTTGTTTAGGCCCTTTTGAATGTCGTTAATAAATTCGCCATTTTTGATGGTACTCGTAGGTGGCTAAAAATTTGTCAGTCTACCTATCCATCAAATACTGAATTTCTATTTTTCTTCTTGTTACGCCCTTTTTAGTTTCTGATGACGATATGCTTCCCATGTATAATTAATAGTGTCTCAAATCGATATTGGTTTGGTTTATCCTTAGCATAAAAATATCGAGTACACAGTTCAAATATGTCGAGTAGTCAAAAGTAGCCACACTAATTGGGCGAACAAAAAATAATGCATAGAAAAATCTCCAACACCGTTTGCACCATAGACTCTCAATCATATAGATGTGCAGTCGTCACTAGAATAGAAATGATTTTCAAACGCGAAAAAATAGTTTTCCGGAGTATTTTTTGGAACTTTTTTTGCACTTAGCGTTCGGAATTAATTATCTAAATGTGATAATTACAAAAAAATCGGCCTTAAAATAGGAAAAAAGTCAATCGAGTAGAGAGTCTATGGTTTGCTCAACTGTTAATACAAAAACGGACAAACAACTTTGGTTTTTATTTCGTGTCTCTATGCTATCAAAACCTGTACATATTATTCCAACATACATACATATACAAATAAAGAATTTACAAGACCGCACACTCCGAAAATGATAAAACTCTTTGTTCTCTCAACTCTCTTTAAAATGTTCAATCATGTTTAAATACAATATGTTTCCATAAACGTTTCTCGTTTGCCATTAACGTAAATTATTTAATTTTTAGAGTAAACGAATAGACGTGCACAGCAAGAGAAACTAATTTCGTGATAAACGTTTCCATTCACTAGAAATATTTCAACTGGTACGGGAAAAGTAGAGCGTTTGAGACAAAGAACTAAGTATGTGATAAACGAGCTCCAAACGTTTTTTTTTTCTTTGCGTGTATAGAGATTTTCATGACCAAAAAGTTGTGCCGCAAGGTGTTATATATGGGCAAACGTAAACTTGTTTTAAACGTTAGGGTTAAAAAATATACTTTTTCTTCCCTTTACCATAGGAAGGGGATATATTCATTTTGTAACTCCGTTTGAAACACCACTACATACTGATCTGAGACCCCATAAAGTATATATATTCTTAATTGTCCATGTCGGTTGCCCGTTATTATTCGGTCTGTAATCGTTATGATTTAAAATGAGATACTCTCTCGGCTCAAGACCAACCTGCTTCCATACAGTGATAGAAAGCAAGTGAGTCTTTGGGTGCAATTCTCATTTGTTTGTGTGAGTCGCCCCGTGATAGGCTGTGAGAGTTTGGTTATCGAATCATCAATCAAATGTTTTTTGAAAAGCCGGCCATGTGAATTACTGATGAAGGGGGTCACGCCCCGGAAATCATGATATAATCAATTGGACATAAAGAAGGGTAAGAAGCCACCGTCTTATTCTAATATAGCTAAACAACATTTTCGAGACGATCTATGCTACGCCATAATTGATAGCAGTAGTGCATCTGGCAGAATCCCCGAAGATCAAAAGAGTAACTTCGAAGATTTGGTCTATACGAGGGTAGCGGAATACGTCCTCGAATCTAAGGATGAACCACCAATCGAAGTAATGAGTTGCAAGATTGAGAGGGGTGTTTTGATGCTAAGGCTGGCATCACAACGCTGCGCTGGTGTCCTCGTAAAACTTGTGGATAGCTTCCCCTCACCTTGGGACGGCGCAAAGCTATAATTGGTAAGGAAAAGCGACATTCCTGAACTCATAAAAACGACCCTATATGTTAAGGGATGTCCCAGTAAGTTCTCATCAGAGTACATACTCGACATCATTGGCAAACAGAATTCAAAACTTTCCGTGAGAAAGTGGGAAGTCTTCTATAGGAAGGATGATACCGAGGGTACTCTCCTCGTGTTAGGCATAGACCCAGAATCCAAGAACAATCTTGTCATGGCGAAGGGCATGGCGTACTTCTTGATCTGGACAGTCTTTTTCAAAATTGGAAAGGTCCCGATTGGCAGGACAAATGAATCGAGTCCAAATATACTGTCTGAAGAGGCAAACACTGGTATTGAACGGATGGAGACAAGTGAGACACTGCCAAAAACTGATGTGGAAGTAGTCAATAACACCACCAGTTCACCAATAGTACCACCACTTTTGCAGGAAGTTCCCAGCAAAAGTGGTGATCAAAATAAAAAGAGCCACAAAACGATTCAAACCAATGAGGGAGCGACAAAAAATAACACCGCCTCCCAAAATTGTCGACTGGAAGATGGTGTAATAGGTAGTGAACGAAAGGAGGAGAATGACCCACTACCAAATAAAGAGGGGGTGCCACCAGATAGGATAGACACCCAAAAGAAACTTTTACAGGAAGGACAATGATTGAGGTCATCCAGATAAACCTCCACCGGAGCGAGACAGCATCCAACGCTCTGATGGACATCATAAATAAAGGCAGTGTTCATATTGCTTTGATCCAGGAACCATGGACAACTAGCAACAAGGTTACTGGATTAAACCATGTGAACTATAACCTTCTCTACGCTAACACAGGTACTCGTCCAAGGACTTGTATTCTGTGCCATAAAAACTTATGTTTTATTTTCTCTCCAGAGTTGTCAACATCGGACGCAACGGTGCTGAGGCAAGGTAATGGAAATATGTACCTGGCGTCAATATATCTGCCATTCGATGCGCCGACATTGCAAACTACGTCGGAATTACAACGTCTGGTGAGGGAATCCAAACACACAAGTAATGAGTTATTAGTTGGATGTGACGCCAACTCCCATCATATCGCTTGGGGTAGTACTAACACCAATAAAAGGGGACACGCCCTTATCGAATTTTTGAATACAAATGACCTCATAACTCTTAACATAGGAAACACTGCAACCTTTGTTAACAAAATTAGGGAAGAAGTATTAGATATAACGATATGTTCAGAAAATCTTATTGATGAGATTCATGAGTGGAGGGTTTCGGATGAACACTCCTATTCAGACCACCGTTATATAAGGTTTAAAATTGCACGGCCACCGCCAAACCCCTTAAGTTTCCGTAATAAGGCTAAGACCGACTGGACTAAATTCGGAATTCTACTTAGAAATCGATTGGGGCAGCCTACACGCGATTATCTATGTGCAGAAGACATTGATATCAATGTTAAGAAGATTACCGAGGCTCTTGTAAAATCATTCGAAGATAGTTGCCCACTTCGAGAAAGGAAATCTGCCTTTGAGAAACCCTGGATGACAGGACAAATTCGCTCGATAGGCAAAGATGTCCGCAGACTTTACAATAGAGCTCGACGTAAAAAACAATCAGTATATTGGGACGACTACCACAGAAGACTCAAAGAATACAATAAAATCGTTAGATCGGCGAAACGTAACTCCTGGAGGCTTTTCTGTGAACAGGTAGACAGCGTTAACAGCATGTCTAAAATGAAAAAGTTCCTCTCAAAAACTCATGTCCAAACCGAAACACTGGTGGATGAAACGGGTAAAAGGATGGAAACTATAGAGGATACCGTAAGGCTCTTGATGAAAACTCATTTTCCGACTGGTAATGCTGGACCAACAGAGGAACAGTTACAGAATGAAAATGTATTGCATCAAGTACCTATTACGGATATAACAGATGGTATGGTTAAAGAAGCGATAAAAAGTTTCTCTCCCTTTAAGGCTGCGGGACCGGATGGAATATTTCCAGCACTTCTGCAGAATGAGGTGGATCTGGTATCAACTCATCTGGCTGGAGTGTTCACTGCATGCCTAACCCATTCGTATACCCCAAAAAACTTGCAGGAATCAAGGGTGGTCTTTATACCAAAGCCTGGCAAGGCGAGTTACACGACCCCAAAGGCTTATCGACCCATTAGCCTTACTTCTTTCCTGTTAAAAACAATGTAGCGAATAATTGATGACATGGTCAAAGGTAAAATAGCGGATGACAGGCTAAAATTCAAACAACACGCCTATGTCAAAGGAAGATCAGTGGAAACAGCTCTGCATGAGGTAGTGCACCACATAGAAGAGTCCTTCAGTAAAGAAATGTATACACTTGCTGTTTGCATAGACATTGAGGGTGCATTTAACAATGTATAGACCGATACACTTATCCAGTCCTTAGACGAGTTTCAGGTTGACCGGGTGCTGAAAATCTGGATCAACAATATGCTGAGGAATAGGTGGATTATTTGTGGGTCATATGACGTAAAAATTAGAGACAAGGTAAATCGTGGTATACCCCAGGGGGGCATTTTATCGCCTCTTCTATGGGTTACGGCGATACACAATCTCCTAAAAGCCCTCACCAATGAAGGACTTAAACCAGTCTGTTATGCAGACGACGTTGTAATACTTCTAAGGGGCTTTCATCCAAATCTGTTATGCAGAAGAGCTGAAGAGGCACTTAACATAGCATATAGCTGGGCACAACCAAGGGGATTAAATGTTAACCCAGACAAAACAGAAATATGTCTATTTACAAGGAAAACGAAGATCCCACGTTTTACCCCGCCTCGATTCCTGAATAAGACAATTGCTATAACTAAAAAGGTAAAATACTTGGGAGTTATCTTGGATCAGAAACTGTACTGGAAAGATCATCTTGAAGAAAGAGTTACAAAGGCACACAGATGTTGGTCGTTGTGCAGAAGAGCTATAGGTTTAAAATGGGGACTACGTCCAAATATGACTCACTGGCTTTACATGAGCGTGATTAGACCAATAATCACCTACGCCTCTGTAGTGTGGTGGACATCAATGGACAAGACGTGCAACGTAATACCTTTGCAAAAAATTCAACGTATTTGCTGTCTAGGCATAAGCGGGGCATTTAGAACTGCACCAACAAAAGCGTTGGAGACTATACTGCACATCCAACCAATAGACATCCGTATAAAGTATGAGGCAGCCCTCACAGTAAGACGTCTACAAGTGATGGGTGAATGGATAAATCGAGACCACAAGTCGTACCATCAGAAGATTTTAGAATATCTAGTTGGTCACATTCAAACGCCAGAAATCTCGGACCGCATTCCTGAAGTGCGGCTTAAAGCTAACTGTGATACGTTTGTGCCAGACAGACGCTCCTGGGAAAATGGAACTTTGGCCCATGTGCCAGTGGGAACCAGCTGCTACACGGATGGGTCCAAACGAGGAGGAAGGACGGGTCTGGGACTTTTTATTGATGAACCAGAAGTCGAACTTCACTTCCGCCTCCCTGACCATAACACGGTATTTCAAGCAGAAGTTCGAGCAATCACGGAGTGTGTGAACTGGCTCAGTAACACGACAAAGCCTAAATATGCCAACATCTTCACAGATAGCCAAATGGCGATTCAAGCAATAACATCGGAAAGGGTCAAATCCAGAACTGTGTTGGACTGTAAAAGAACGATAAATGATTACTCAGCCCATGGTCAATTGCGTATTTGCTGGGTACCAGGACACAACGGAGTGATTGGAAATGAACGGGCAAACAACTTGGCTTCAAAGGGCAGAGAACTTCGAGTAATAAACTTGAAAAATTGGAAACCTTTCGAAGCCACGAAAAATGAGTTGAAGCACTGGGCTGTGATGGCTCATAAAACTGTGTGGAATAGCGCAACAGTAGGAGCAACTGCAAAGATACTGTGGGGTGACCCAAATGAAAAGAAAACAAGAAGTCTTCTGAAACTAAACAAGATCGATATTAGTAAGATGATGAGTGTTCTAACGGGACACTCAAGCTTACAAGCACATCTTCATCGCATAGGACTAGCAGGAAACGACGAATGCAGGGCATGCAGAGAAAACATCGAAACGATGGAACATTTTCTGTGTCACTGCCCGGCTTTCACACATGCAAGATCCCAACATTTCGGGTCCGACATATTACCAGACTTGACTCATCTCAGAGAATATGATTGGAAGATACTGAGAAAATTCGTGTCTAGTACCGATTTTCTGTAACTCGTGAGGTATAAAAAGATCATAAATAAGGAGCTCACAACAGGCCGAACCACTGGCTTAAGTGTATGTCCATGGACATGAGACGTTTAAACGTCTCCTCTCTTCAACCTAACCTAACCTAATCTGTGGACACGCAATGAAATACTTGCAATATATTTTGCCATGTAAAATACTTGCTTTCTATCACTGTATAGAAGCAGGTTGGTCTTGAGCCGAGAGAGTATCTCAGTTTAAATCATTCTTAATTGTCGTAAAATTCTAAGACGATTCAGCCATGTCCGTCTGTTGTAATCACGCTACAGTCTACAATAATTGAGCTAGATGACTGAAATTTGGTATAGATATTTCTTATAGCTGCAGATAACTTGGGATTGAAATTGGGAAATATCGGTTAATTTTTTTATATATCCTCCATATATAGCAACTCCCCGATTTGGCTACTTAATGTCATACAGTGGTTCAGAAACAAAATCCATCGGGCAAAATTCAATAACTTTTGTTTTACATTTATGAGTTCTGTAAAAAACCAAAATTAGAAATGGACCCAAGCATTACATTGAAAATCGGGTATATTTTAGAAGTTGAGCTAAATTGACTAACTTTTCTTATTTTTGGATTTAAACGAAAATTAAATTTTCTATTTTTGTTTCAGTGTTTTTTTACATGTTTTTACGTATTTTCTCATAAAGCGCAAAAAATATGTTTTTCCTATTACAGATTTTTACCTTTTCCAGATTTTGCAAAATGAAAAAACGCAATTTCTTTTTCTACTTTGTCGATCTGTTTCTCATAAATTTTAAAAGCTGCACTCAATTTTCTTTTTTAGAAATTGTGATTTGTTAACTTTATTATGGCGGCCAAAATGTTTTTGTGCCAAATATAGGGTTTTTGTTAGCGTGATCAAAAAACCGGTTTTTTAAAAATACGGTTTTCGGTTTCTTCGAAAATTAAGTTAATTCTAAAACCGGTTTTCGGTTTAACCGAAAATAAAAAACCGGTGAACCGGTTGTTTTCGGTTTTTCTTTTTTAATAAAAATGCATAAATAATGCTCAACATTTTGTTAGGTTTAGGTTAGGGTGGCAGCCGTATTTTTTTACAAGCTCACATAGACCAGTTTAGGTCCCTAGTGTTACCACGGGCTGAAATGCCCCTCATCGAAACCAACCTGTTTGATATATAAATTTATCGATAGTACGAATATCAGTACTGGAAAGATCTGTTAGGCTGCCTAAAAAGGCCGACCCCAGTATGTCCAGTCGTCGTTTACTCAAAGCGGGACAGTCGCAAAGCAAGTGCTCAATGCTCTCCACTTCTTCCTCATCTCCACAGCTTCGACAGAAGTCATTGGAGTCAATACCCAATCTTTTGGCGTGTTCGCCGATCAAGCAGTGTCCCGTCAGAACCTGTACTAACGTAGACAATCGTTTCCTCTCCAGTGCGAGGAGATATTTTGACCTTCTCAGGTCATACCTTAGCCAGATTTGTCTAGCTACCCTGCAGGTGCCGATTTCTGTCCATCTTTCGTTGGACTGCCTGATTGCCTCTTGCCTAAGCCAAAGCTTGCACGTGGATAGTGCCGCACCAATATATGCAAATTCTTCGAGAATTTGTAATGTCGTCCCTTTCCTAGCAAGTTCATCGGCTTTACAGTTCCCCGGGATGTCCCTATGCCCAGGCACCCATATGAGGTGTATATTAAGCTGCTCAGCCATCTCGTTAAGAGATCTGCGACAGTCGAGGGCTGTTTGTGAATTTAGGGATGTTGCCTCCAGAGAATTGGTGGCAGCCTGGCTGTCGGAGTAAATGTCAACGCCATTGTTGGTTACTATGTTGCGACTCAGCCACTTGGCTACTTTCGATATTGTCATTATTTCTGCTTGATAGACACTGCAGGTATCTGGTAGTCTGTGAGCTATATCCAAAACTATAGCTCTTCACAGTGTACTCCGAAGCCAACCTTTTCAGCAAGCTTCGAACCATCCGTGTAAAAGGGGAGATGGTTTCTATTACCTGGTATTCTGATAGGCAGTTTAATCTTATTGCCGCTTTGGTTGCAACTTCTCTCGCCACAATATTAATCGGCAGTATATGGAGTAGGGCTTGTAGAGACTCGGTCGCTGTAGTCCTTAAGGCTCCGCTTATGCTCAGGCAGGCAGTTCTCTGAACCTTTGTTAGTAGGTCGGTAATGGTTAGTTTGTCAGTTGCCGTCCACCATACCACAATACCGTATAACAGTATTGGACGAACTATTGCTATATATATCCAGTGGACAATTTTAGGAGAGAGTCCCCACCGCGACCCTACAGCCTTTTTGCAGGAATATAAGGCGACGTTGGCCTTCCTTACACATTCCAATACGTTAAGTCTAAATAACATTTTCCTATCTAGAATTATTCCTAAAATTTTTGCACTTTCAGAAAAGACTAGATCTGTTCCATTTATCCGAGGTGGAGGGTCCACATGTGAGACATTATTCATCCTAGTAAAGAGAAACAATTCTGTCTTGTTGGGGTTAACGCCCAAACCGCATTTTTTTGATGACGTAAAATAAGCGTAGTGCAAATTCAATATGTAACCATATTCCAATTAAATTAAGATTTATTTGAAAATTTTATTTTAAACACTTCATATTTTTATTTATAATAGGTAATAGTTCCAATTTCATTTATGATATAATATTATAATCTCTGCAATATTTGTAATATTTGTGTTCAATTTTTAAAGAGATTTCTTCCAAAAAAAAAGTGATTATGATTTTTATAAAACTTGACTAATAGTGAAGATCCGGAAAATCTTAGCTTTTAGCATCATATAAATGGCAAACCGATTATATACATATATTATCAGAAATAGCTGATTCTGCCTTGAGCATACTATAGAGATGAAAACTTGTCGAAATGTGAAACTGAACATGTGTATTTTTATGTATACCTACATTTCAATTAGAAAGGATTGTTAATTAATTTCTATACCGCAATAAGACCCTTGATAAAATATGCAGACGAAGTCAATAAAGAAGTTAGCAATGTAAACAGTATAAATACATATAAAACTGCATTTTGAAATCGATGAATATGCACAAATGATGTCAACGGTTTTTATATTGATGTTTTCAAAACCTACCTGGTTCCTGTTTCAAAAATAATATTTTCTTTATCATTTTATAATGGTTTCAAAAAACCGAAAAGTCGAATAAACCGAGTTGAAAAAACCGACGGTTCGAGTTATTCGAAAAAGCAGAAAAACCGGAAACCGATAGGCAGTTTTTAAAGAGAAACCGATTAACCGGTGCGGTTTTTGATTACCCTAGTGTTTGTAATAAATATTTTAAAAATGCCCTTTTTGAAAAAATTTATTTGGACCAACATAATTTTTTTCCTTTGTTAGCCTTTGAGGAATAAAATACATATTTAGAAAAGTAACTTTTGCCTGCATGGAATTGCACCCTTGAAAGATAGGATACATTTAGTACAAAAGTTAGATTTTTTAGTTCCCAATTGCATACTTACATTTTCTCATTAACTTTTAAAATGGGCTATACACAATCTAAACAGATTTTTATCATCTTTGATCAAAAACCTTATTTCTGCCACATAATATAAAGATCGGACGTAAAATACAGTGTCAACAGCGTTAAATACTGCAAAGGCAGGAACGTATAAGTTAATAATCCCTTCATGGCTTCCGAAATAAAAAGAGAGAAAATTTTGTTTATGAGGAATCAACGTCTTTATTTGAGTGCAACTTATGAACTGTTCTTTTTAATACCATAAAATACTTATTTCTAAATTGTGTTGCATCAGCCATTCACACGGTGGGGGTTATTCATGTTAACTTCAGCAATATGATTCCCTCCATTTCGCAAACCCACGATGCAGCCAGGAATGTAGTCAACATTATGTTGCACGCGCTGCAGTGTCATCATGTTGTGTTATTTTCAGTTTGTTCATGGTAAACAAGTACCGGACGTCAGCATACGTTGTGCGCGTGTTATTTATGTGAAGTAGACGGTTTAATAATTTGTGGCATTAACTCCTCCCCCTTCAAGTCCAAACGTCCTCGTTTGGTTCGGATCACTATAAACAACATCATTTACTTGTAAATGGTGTGTTGTCTCGGAGCTTACAGCATTCTGGAAACTTTCGGATTTATTTACATCATGAATTTTAGTCACAATTTCCAATCTATTATTTCTTTTCATTAGGGTTTTTGTTATTCCATACATCATGGTAAGTATTAGTAATGACCCGAAACTCCAGTACGCTATTGAAGTTATTTTCCCTTCTGCATTTATACGTTTAATTAGTTCAGTGTTATAAAAATGAAGTTCGTTGATCATCTCCAGTGATAAGATTTCTTCTGTACGTTTTTCTTGTTCAGTGGGTTGCAGTAATGCTGCTATGGGATTTTAACGGATGTTTCATGGTAGCTGTAGGATCTGTCATCTATAGATATTATTGAGTTGTAGAATTTAATTATGAATGTCCCATCTAACGAAATAGATTCATTATCAATGTTTATAGGTCCTGTATACTGTTTTAAAAAGATTAATCCTAGGGCAAGCAGTCCGACTGAGGATAATGATTGTGATGGCTGTGCAGTTTGCAGTTTGGCATCGCAACAATTTAGGAATACAGGTAGTATTACTTAAATCTAGTACATTATTTGTATTACATATAAACGCAATGTTAATGTTTGTACAATTATGACTAAAACATAAATTTATGACTAAAATTTAAATTTTAGTTTTACAATTTATTATATGGTTATGTTGTATTTTAATAGCCATATTCCCTGTTTTAACTGATTTTAACATTAACATTTCACATTTGTCTTTGCTCACTAACAAGTATAGAATTGTATTGTTATTGCTGGCTATTTTAATATTTGATATGTATTTCTAATCTAAATTTCTAATCCACGTTCATAAAAGGGATATCGTCCCTGTAAATTGATTTCTCTATTTCTATGATTTCTTCCTGATTTAATATATGAGTGTTTACAATATTGGCCTTTGCCCAATTAATTGCGTTTTCTATGTTTCTCCATTTAATAGGTCTAATGTGTATTTGTAATTTAAAAATAGATTTTCATCTATTACTCCATTACTTTGTATTACTTTAATTATTTTATTGGTTACATTTGTTATTTCAATTATTTTTTCTTTCTTTAATTTATTTATTATAACTTGATTATTAGTGTTCTGCAAAACATTGTTTATTTTATCATTGACTATCTGGAAGTCATCGTGGTCAGGATTACCTGCGATCCATTTCCACGCACTCCCATTTGAATTTAATGAACGTGGAATTCTATGCTTTATTTCAATTCTGTATACGTTATTTTTGATTGAGTTTATTTCTTGGGATAGGAAGGGAAATAGGATGTGACTTTTATTCATGTGGTGGGATATATGGGCCTCTATCTGTTGCAGCAATTCCTCATATTTATTGATATCGATGACATGAACTATTTTAAATGTTCCTGTTTGGATACTGTTCCCGTATCAATGGCAATCATCTTTAAGTTCGTGTAATCAAACATCCGCATCTCCACCCTTGAGGTCAGTGCCAATGTCATCATTACAGACAGCAATGCCATTTGGATAATTTGAATAAGGTTAAGTTGTACAAATTTGATTTTTTATTTAAATATTTTCCAATTTTTTTTAAAATATTTTTATTTTTATTCTACTTATGGGAATGTGGTTTATTATTAAACTTTTACAATTTTTTTTTCAATTTTTCAATCACTCAATTAACATTTATTTTTAATAAAACTGTTATTATTTGTTTTTGCCATTTTTTCTCAGAAATAAAAATTATACTTACTTTATTTGTTTTTTTATATTTCTCATATAACACAGTCACTATAAAATAATCGATTTATATTTTCACACTTATTTTCTATTATAATTCTTCAGTTTTCACAGTCATTTTCAATCGTATTTTTCACAGTTATTTTTAATTTTCTTTTTCAGTTATATTTTATTTGCTTAATCTAATTCACTTAAACTATCCCCGACCGACGTTTCAGAAAACTCCGTTTTGCACTTCCGAGCTACTAAGGTTCCTTCACGTACTTCCCGTCGAGTTGTGTTAATCAAGCGATTTAACGCCGGTAGTAATACTAGGAACTACTTCAGTTCTAATTAAGGATCTACCACGTTGGGCGCCAGTTAATTATCCTTTCATTCCTTCCGAAATAAAAAGAGATATATATTTGTTTATGAGGTATCAACCTCTTTATTTGAGTGCAACTTATGAACTGTTCTTTTGAACAGAACAGCAACTTATGAACTGTTTTTCCATGGTAAACAAGAACCGGACGTCAGCATAAGTTGTGCGCGTGTTATTTATGTGAAGTAGACGGTTTAATAATTTGTGGCATTAACTTATATCTAAATATGAACCGATTAACCCCAATAAGAAGTATAAGTTTCTAAATTATGAATATGACGTATCGAAATCTGAACCAATGTTGACCAATTTCAAGTGATCGCGCTTGGGCTAATTTTCGCCGACGGAAGGACGGACAAACGGACATGGGTAGGTTTAGGTTAGGGTGGCATCCGTATTTTTTTATACAAGCTCACATAGACCAGTTTAGGTCCCTAGTGTTACCACGGGCTTAAATGATCCTCATCGAAACCAACCTGTTTGATATACAAATTTATCGATAGTACGAATATCGGTACTGGAAAGATCTATTAGGTTGCCTAGAAAGGCCGATCCCAGTATGTCCAGTCGTCGTTTACTCAGATCGGGGCAGTCGCATAGCAAGTGCTCAATGCTCTCCACTTCTTCCTCATCTCCACAGCTTCTGCAGAAGTCATTAGAGTCAATACCCAATCTTTTGGCGTGTTCGCCGATCAAGCAGTGTCCCGTCAGAACTGATACTAACGTATCAGTTCTGCAAGGTAGCTAGGCAAATCCTCGCCTCTCTAGTGCGAGGATTTGCCTAGCTACCTTGCAGGTGCCGATTTCTGTCAATCTTTCGTTGGACTGCCTGATTGCCTCTTGCCTAAGCCAAAGCTTGCACGTGGATAGTGGCGCATCAATATATGCAAATTCTTCGAGCATTTGTAATGTCGTCCCTTTCCTACCAAGTTCATCGGCTTTGCAGTTCCCCGTGATACCCCTATGGCCAGGCACCCATATGAAGTGTGTATTAAACTGCTCAGCCATCTCGTTAAGAGATCTGCGGCAGCCGAGGGCTGTTTATGAAATAAGGGATGTTGCCTCCAGAGAATTGATGGCAGCCTGGCTGTCCGAGTAAATGACAACGCCAGTGTTGGTTACTATGTTGCGACTCACCCACTTGGCGACTTCCCATATTACCATTATTTCGGCTTGATAGAGACACTGCAGGTATCTGGTAGTCTCTAAACTAAGCTCTGCACAGTGACTCCGAAGCCAACCTTTTCATCAAGCTTCGAACCATCCGTGTAAAAGTGGAGATGGTTTCAATTACCTGGTATTCTTCCAACCCATTCATCTCTGGCGGGAATCATAGTGATGTAATTTCTCTCGAAGGTGTACACAGTTGGTATATAGTCCACTCGGTCGGTTACCATAGCACTACACTTTGATATCCTCATGTGACCGTAGTTTTTGTACCTCCACATTGATAGGCAATTTAATCTCATTGCCGCTTTGGCTGTAACTTCTCTAGCCACAATATTAATCGGCAGTATATGGAGTTGGGCGTGTAGAGACTCGGTCGCTGTAGTCCTTAAGGCTCCGCTTATGCTCAGGCAGGCTGTTCTCTGAACCTTTGTTAGTAGGTTGGTGACGGTTAGTTTGTCAGTTGCCGTCCACCATACCACAATGCCGTATAGCAGTATAGGACGAACTACTGCTATATATATCCAGTGGACGATTTTAGGAGAGAGGCCCCACCGCGACCTTACAGCCTTTTTGCAGGAATATAAGACGACGTTTGCCTTCCTTACACGTTCCAATACGTTAAGTCTAAATAACAGTTTTCTATCTAGAATTATTTCTAAAAAATTTGCACTTTCAGAAAAGACTCGATCTGCTCTATTTATGCGAGGTGGAGGGTCCACATGTGGGACTTTATTCATCCTAGTAAAGAGAACCAATTCTGTCTTGTTTGGGTTTACGCCCAAACCGCTGTTTCTGGCCCATCTAGCCAATTTGTTCAGAGCCACCTGTAGAATGTCTCGGAGGACGTTTTCGAATTTGCCACTCACTCCGCATATGCCACGACCTTGCAGCCACAAGGTTCTAGATCTACCAGGATTTCATTCACCGCTAGGTTCCAAATTAGTGGAGACAGTACTCTTCCTTGTGGGGTCCCTCTGTTTACAAACCTTGTTAGAGTTGTGGACCCAAGACATGCTGTTATGCATCTTCTGTTGAGCAGTTGTTATGCATCTTCTGTTGAGTTAGTCTAATCAAACTAGATTTAACTTTTAGATGTGACAGTGCCGCAATTACTGCATCTGAGTGCATGTTGTTAAAAGCCCCTTCTATGTCAAGAAATGCCACCATTGTGAATTCCTTGAAATGCATGGACGATTCGATAGTGCTCACAAGTTCGTGCAGGGCTGATTCTGTAGACTTCCCCTTATTGTAAGCATGTTGGTTCACTGACAGGAGTTTTGTATCCAGGTTTTCCCTAATGAAATAATCTAAAAGTCTTTCCAGACCTTTCAATAGGAAGGAGGATAGGCTAATTGGTCTGAAGTCTTTTGGCCTAGTGTGTGATATCTTCCCCGCTTTTGGTATGAATGCCACTTTGGTATCCCTCCATCGATTCGGGATGTATGAAAGCCTGATACAGCCTATATAAATTTTCTCCAGCCAGGGGATAATGTATTTCAACATTTTCTGCATTTCTGCTGGATTGATGCCGTCTGGTCCAGGTGACTTGAAGGGCTCAAAGCTATTAATAGCCCAGCTTATTCTGGATCTCTCAGTCAACAAGCTAGTGCCGCTCGCAGTCCACTCGCACTCTTGTTGGTCCTGCTGATCCTCTGGTTCAGTTAGAGAGTTGCCCGGGAAATGTGTATCGAGCAGTACATTTAGCGACTGCTCGCTGTTTTTGGTCCAATTATTTGCCTCATCCTGCAAGTAACCCACTGTACTGGGTGAAGCTTATAGAATTTTCCTCAGCCTTGCGGCTTCGGAGACCTTTTCCACTTTGCCACAGAAGGTATACCAAGAGCGTCTTTGCGCCTTTCTAAGCTCCTTCTTGTAGATCTTGAGTTGCTCTTAATAGGCATCCCAAACATTAGCGACCCCAGTAGATTTAGCCTTCTTGAATAGCTTGTTGCAGGTCTTTTTCATAGCCGTTAGCTCAGAAGTCCACCATTGGGGTTTAGTTTTACCCTTGTACCTTGTTTTTGGACAGGCTTCTTCAAGGGAACTATTGAATGATGTGGTAATATGCTCGACCAGATTATCCAGACCGGCTTTGTCATTCGGTTCGTACAGAAGTTTGGAGTTGGGGACTTTCTTGAAATTCTTCTCATACATGTGCCAATTTGTCTTTCTCACATTTCTTTGGACGGTAGGTTCAGGCGCTTTTTCAGCGAGTTTGTACTCAATATAATGGTGATCTGGGAATGAGTGGTCGTCCATTACATTCCACCCAATAATTTTGTCTGACAGCCAGTCAGTAGCAAACGTTACGTCTAGTACTTCTTGTCTGTCTTTAATTGTAAATGTCGGTTTATTACCTATGTTACAAATACTTAGGTTGGTAGTTAGAATAAAGTCAAGAAGCGAATCAATCCTGTTGTTTATATCCGTACTACCCCAGATAGTATGATGAGCGTTCGTTCTGATATATCTGCGGAAAATTTGCATTAAAAAAATCGACGACCGTTATGTAAAGCAATAGAAGCAATTTATGTACAATATTTTGGTATAACAATTAAAAATCTGAACGAACCGCGGACTCCTAGTATTTTCTGTAGCTTGTTCATGCAAATCTTACTCGTTGGAGTTTGGGGAATATGCAATTAAATAAGTACTTTTCGATTAATGTATGATACTGTTTCTGTAATAAAACGTCTCACTTTTAGGCATCCCCTGCAATTTGGAATACCAATGATTTGGAGGCACCCATCCACCAATGATACAGACGGCTATTTTTGTCTAAGTAGTCGGATTGGAGTAGGAAGGAGCATCTATCACCTTGCCAATTGAACATTCGGACAAAGTACCAGTTACCCAATGTCCAAGTATGTATATCTAACAGCATAATTACGGAAACATCATCAGAGTTCTCAACTCACAGCGGTACCAGTTTCAGTCAGAAGCCAGCGCTTGTAACTCAAGGACAACTCAATGATCTAGTGAGAGATTTGGAACTGACCAAAGCTAAGGCAGAAATACTTGCATCTCGCATGAAACAATACAATATGTTGGATCCAGGTGGTGGCCATTTGGTTGATGTTGTTTTTGATTATTAACGGCATTCCTTCCTCTTTATTATGAAATAAACATCCGATCATTTATCTCAAAAAATTACATTTTTCTTTCAATACCAAAATAACACATCTTGTTGGAAACCCCTTTACAACTATGGATAACATGTGCTTTTGCAAGGACATTCCTGGATTGTTTGAGGAATTTAATCAAACATAGAATTCAAAGGAATTGCGGTTATTTGTTGATAGCAAAGTTTAAGTCTAAAGGCAGTACTTTTGCATTTTGGAAATGAGAAACCATCGATTCCCATCAATGGCTAAATTGTTAACATATAAATAAAATAGTAAAGTTCAGTTTATACGTGAAAATGATATACACAAGTGCTACAAGTGCCCTGATAATTTCCCTCACTTCAAAGGAAATTTTGGATTTATACTTCAAAAACAAGTAAGAAAGTTTCAGTCGGGTAAACCGACTAAGGTATACCCTCACTTTGTGAGTAATGTAATATTGAATATTACTCGAATTATTCTATCAATTTGAGTGTGAGGTACCAGAAGGTGTTTAACAAATACACCTATTTTTCGCTGAACAGTAGATACTTTAAATTCATTGCATTGTACCGAATTATAAGCGTTTATGTGCACTGGTATAAACGTTATGAGATATTATATTGTGGTATGATTTGGCCATTTTGTGTGGGAGGTACAAAAAGGGGCGTGGCGATAACGCCCATTTTTCACAGGGCTATAGGCACTATAAAAACATTACACTGTACAAAATTTCAAGTATTATTATACACTTGTATTAATGTTATAAGCTGTTAACTTTTGGTGCAAAATGGTACCTTTGTGGGCGTGGTACCAAAAGGGGCGTGGCAATAACGCCCATTTTTACATGGACTGTAGGCAATATAAAAGCATAACACTGTACAAAATTATTATATACACCTTTATTAATGTTATAAGCTGTTGCATAACGGCGCATTTGTGGTACCCAAAGGGACGTGACAACTTCGCCCATTTTTCTCGAGTTGATAGCGACTAATAAACTAATACTATGTGTGGAATTTCAGAAGATTCGAATTAGTAGTATAGTAGTTATTGAGGCAACATCCCTAAATTCACAAACAGCCCTCGACTGCCGCAGATCGCTTAACGAGATGGCTGAGCAGTTTAAAATACACCTCATATGGGTGCCTGGGCATAGGGATATCCCGGGGAACTGCAAAGCCGATGAACTTGCTAGGAAAGGGACGACATTACAAATTCTCAAAGAATTTGCATATATTGGTGCGCCACTATCCACGTGCAAGCTTTGGCTTAGGCAAGAGGCAATCAGGCAGTCCAACGAAAGATGGACAGAAATCGGCACTTGCAGTGTAGCTAGACAAATCTGGCCAAGGTATGACCTGAGAAGGTCAAAATATCTCCTCGCACTAGATAGGAAACGATCGTCTACGTTAGTACAGGTTCTGACGGGACATTGCTTGATCGGCGAACACGCCAAAAGATTTGGTATTGACTCCAATGACTTCTGCCGAAGCTGTGGAGATGAGGAAGAAGTGGAGAGCATTGAGCACTTGCTTTGCGACTGTCCCGCTTTGAGTAAACGACGACTGGACATACTGGGGTCGGACGTTTTAGGCAGCCTAACAGATCTTTCCAGTACTGATATTCGTACTATCGATAAATTTATATATCAAACAGGTTGGTTTCGATGAGGGGCATTTCAGCCCGTGGTAACACTAGGGACCTAAACTGGTCTATGTGAGCTTGTAAAAAAATACGGCTGCCACCCTAACCTAAACCATAGTACTTATTAAAGAATCAATATTTTACAACATGTTAACCCTTTGTGGGGAAGGTACTAGAAGGAGTGGACCAATATGGCCCATCTTCGAACTTAGCCGGAGATAGAAAAAAATATTACCACATACCAAATTTGAAGTCAATCGGTTACTCCTTTCGAGAGTTATCGTGCGCACCAGCCAGCAGACAGACAGACAGACGGACGGACATTGCTCATTCGATTTAAAATGACCCAAAACGGATTTCCTCCGAACATAGTTAGTGTCTTAGATCACTCCTTCGATGTGTTACACTTTTTTCCGTAGCAAATGATATATACCCTCGTCACACTAAAGTGAGGATATAAATATAGTCCAAAACTAAAGGTAACTTCCATGAAAATTGGAATTTTAAAGAAAAATTTAAAAAAAACTGTACCTTAAAAAATGAGTGTGATCATTTTGTTTTGGCTGATCTCTAATTAATCCAAGTTGGACCTGTTGCGAATTTCATCTTGGACATGTTGCTTTTGTGATTTCCTTTTCATCATATTTTCCTCGCTGTTCCTCACAGATCCTGATGGTCAAAATTCCATATCATAACTTATTTTTTAAATATGTTCCATAAAACGAATTATTGCGTGTAATGGCGATAATCCAAATGTAAATGCCTCAGTATTGTACGAGGATGTTGATACTGAGAGTACATAGTTTAGCTTGCTTCGAGTTGCATTGCATATTATACAGGTCAAAATGATTAAATACCATGTAAAAATAAAAACACAGGTAAAAATTTATTTATTCGATATTCAGGTATACGAAGAGTAAAACATATTCAATGTTTAGTCCGGAAAGAATTGTAATACTACCCGTGTGCAGTTTTTCTGCAGTAATTCAATTTGACTGCAAAATCAGGTATTATTAGTTTTTTTTTGGGCATAGTAATGGCAAATGAACTCCGATTGGGTTCAGGATAAAGGAAATTTGCGCAGCTTTTTAACAGCGTACCTACTTACCAAAAAGTTATTGAGAAAAATATGAGTAATTCGCGTTTTGGTACTAAAAAATCAGACTTCTTGTAGCAACTACCTTTTAAGAGTGCAATTTCGTGCAGGTAAAAGTTACCCCTAAAAATGGGGAACCCTTCAACGTTTCTAAATATGTATTATACTTCTCAAAGGCAATAATATTTCTTGCAAACAAACTATATTCGGTTAAATATTAAAGTTAACAAATCACTATTTCTAGTAAAATAAAATTGTGTGCAAAAATTATGAGCAAATACTTTTCGTTTAAATCCAAAAATAAGAAAGGTGGTCAACTTTGGCCCAATTTCTAAAATACACCCGATTGACCGATTTTCAATGTTAATACATCAAGATAATAAATCTTTACTAGAACAAAAGTTATTGAATTTTGGCTGATGGATTTTGATTCTGAACCACTGTGCATCATAGAGACCACAAACGTCAACTGCTCGGGCAGAAAATTGGTAACTGGGATTTATTTATACCCTGAATTCTTCACACGAACATCGGTAGTCATAGGTCCATGGTTTAGAATAGCCCCCACGCAAAGGTCCCTCTAGATTTGATTTCGTAACGCCATAAAAACCTCAAATTTTAACCCATATGAGGTGTATATTAAACAGCTCAGGCATCTCGTTAAGAGATCTGCGGCAGTCGAGGTCTGTTTTTGAATTTAGGGAGGTGGCCTCCAGAGAATTGATGGCAGCCTGGCTGTTCGAGTAAATGACAACGCCAGTGTTGGTTAGTATGTTGGCGACCTCCCATATTTCTATTATTTCGTCTTGATAGACACTGCAAGTATCTGGTAGTCTGTGAGCTATATCCAATCTAAGTTCTTCACAGTGTACTCCGAAGTCAACCTCTTCATAAAGCTGCGAACCATCCGTATAGAAGTGGAGATGGTTTTTATTACCTGGTATTCTGTCAACCCATTCATCTCTGGCTGGTATCACAGTGATGTAGTACCTCTCGCAGGTGTACACCGTTGGTACACACTATCCTCATGTGACCGTAGCACTATCCTCATGTGACCGTAGTACGTCCACATTGATAGGCAGTTTAATCTTAGTGCCGCTCTGGTTGCAACTTCTCTCGCCACAGTGTTAGTCGACAGTATATGGAGCAGGGCTTGTAGAGACTCAGTCGCTGTAGTCCTTAAGGCTGTGGTGAACACTGTTCATGTTTTTTTTATCTGTAAACAAATGTTACAACAATCTGCATCATTTCGTTCTTTGTGGAGCAGATTTCCCGATTGAAGCAATTTCGATCTGCAATGTAAAAATTCCCTTCATAGATCAGTACTTAAGCATATCCAACAAACCCTAGATAGCGGTGATCCATCCAGGTCTAACGTGGTACAGTGGAAGCATGTCCGTTTTGAGTTCGGTAAACCCAGATTCAAATCCTGGTTCGGGAAAATATTTTTTTGTGTTTTCTTCTTTTTTTGTGTTTGAATGCATCTTTAGATTTGAAAGATAATAAATTCCTTTGGTTTTATTTTATTTTAATTAGTTCTCCGAAGAGAATATCCATGGACAACTAGTGCACCCCTTTTTGGGTTATCCAAGAACCAAAGCTTCATAGGATAGAATATAGCTTTGACTCTCCCAAGCTTTGAATTTCGTCAATTTTTTTCCAATGCCCAATGCATTCACTAGTGGTGAGAAACGATCCTTTTTAACGACAGCTTAGCTGCTCTTACTTCAAGCACTGCCTTTCCTTTTGCTGCTGATACCCAGAGACGATCAAATCTAGTAAATTCCTTGAAATAATACTTCGGTACTTTAACTTGATTTCCCAGTAATAATAACACTAGGTCACAAATAACAAAATTTTCTCTGTTATTTGTTTCTAGCATACTTTTTCTCATTGATTTTGACCTACTAAACACGAAAATGAGTTTTAAAAATTTTTCTGTCGATTGGTTTTCGAGATACCAATTTTTGAACTTTTTTTTTAAATTTTTGGAGGTACACTTACAATTTTGAGCATATCTTTCGTCTTCTTTGACGTATTTGATCCTACTACTACTCAAATTAAAGCAAATTGAGCCGTCTACAACTCATTCTCAGAAAATTTTCAAATCTGGTGAGTAGTTTTGATGTTGGCGGCTTAAAAAGGTTAAAAAACTGCGTTTTTTTAGTAAAAATGTGGCAGAAAAATTCATATAAAATATAAAACGCGATGCTAACAGCGATTTTGGTTTTTTTACGTATAGCTGGCATTTTTCCAAAGAAAATAAGCACTTACTTAACAAAATCTGACAACAAATGGCGGTCTTATAATTTTTTTGGTAAAAGACCGAAATTCCGCTATTTCACGATATTTTGATTTTCATTATTTGCACAGCTTACCTACCCAACGCAAACGAATAAATACATTTGAACTTAATTTAAAATAAACAAATTAGTCTTAGTATATTATTTTTTAATTTATTTAGAGCACTACATACTCAATGTATGGCACAATTAGAAATGGATGTGCCAGGTTAGCTAAACTAACGAAATTAACCAAATCAACGCCCAAAAAAAATGAGTAGAAACAAAGATATAACTGTACATTTTATGCCATGTGGAAAAACAGCTGACTTCTTCTTTGTTTTTTGTATTCGCTGCAATTGGTCTCACGTATTAGGGTCCAAATGTAGTCACCCATCATAGCCGTGTCATAGATGCCCTGATAGCGTCGTTCCATAGCCTTCAATTCCTGATGAAAGCGCTCGCCGTGTTCGTCGCTCACGTCTCCTAAATTCTCAGGGAAAAAATCCAAATGAGAATGCAGAAAGTGTATTTTAAGTGACATGTGCACTCCTACCCAAAAATGAAAAAAAACGAGAATTAAAACGCTATTTAAATTAACATTTGTTTCAAAAAAAACCAACCCATTGCTTCATAGTTCTTTACCAGATCCTCAACTATGACCTTATAATTATCGCTTTTGTTATTTCCTAAAAAGTTTTCCACAACAAGCCTGAAGGAATTCCATGCTGCGGCTTCGATGGGTGATAACAGCTTCGGGAATGTTTCATCTTTCAACATTTTTTTTTATCTCGGGTCCTGCGAAGACTCCTTCTTTAATTTTTGCCAGCGAAAGGTAAGGGAAAATTGACCGTAAATAGGCAAAAGCTTCACCTTCTTTGTCCAATTTTTTGGCAAAATTTTTTATCAAACCCAATTTTATGTGCAGCGGCGGAAGTATTATATTTTCACGGTTCTCTATTAGTGGTTTGCGCTGAACATTCGCTTCTCCAACTACAGGTTTCGTTCGTTCCGGCTATTTTTTTTAATATAATGCTGATCATCAGCGCGGTTATTCCAAAGGCACAGAAAACAGCAATGTCGCGTATAGCCTCCTTGGAGTCAACACAGAATGGCCACAACTTTGAGGTCGGCGCATATTTTCCAATTATATTTGCTATACTCTATGCATTTCAGCAAAATGTTCATAGTTTCATAGTTCTCCTTTGAATGAACCGCATAAGCAATAGGAAGAGATGGCTCTTCATTCCCATTATGTAAGAGAACTGCCTTCAAGCTCTCTTTGTTGCTGTCAATAAACAACCTCCATTCATTGGGGTTGTGAATTTGGTGAAGCTCTTGGAACAAGGCGGAAATGTCGCTGCAAAAACATATTTCGTCTTTCTTTGTATAAAATTTTGCATACTGCTGGTGACGCTTCCTGTACGCTGTTACTTTCACTTCTGAATCCGCAAATCCACACTGTACCATCCGAGACGCAAAAAGTTCGGATTTCTCCTTAGTGAGACCAAAATCGCGCACCCAATCGTTTAGTTCGGCCTGTGACAGTAATTTTCGCTTTCTGCACGCCCCAAATTCGCTTGCACTTGACTCGGACTCTTGAGGGCACACTGGATATGGTACATCATTCGAATGTGGTACTGGAAGTGCAAACGATCCCACTTGAGCGTAGTTCCATTTTAAAAATCTCCCTACCCCACTGTTTGTGGTGAGGCAAAAATAACAGTCTGTGGAAATTCGATACGTCATTGGTGTATCGAATTTCATATGGCGCCTAAAATTAAAATAAATTACTATATTTGCTTTGCTTAATGTGTTTAAATAAAAATTCTTACCTTCCGCCAGCTGCCCAGTTGGTAAGGATTATATAGCAAAGATCACATAGCGACTTAGGTGTCCATGGTTCTGTGATATTTGGTGAAATACCAAAATAATTCAAATAGTGCAATTGCACTGCTGGAGTAAACGTATGTGCGTGATTATTCTTTATAAACTCGCCACAAACATTGCAGAAATTGTCTGGATTGTTCAAACACTCGAACACACGTAGTATTTTACTCATTGTCTTACTTGTTGGGTAGGTATTATATGCACTTAAATTCAATTTGTTTCACTTTTTACTCGTACTACTCGCGTTCGTAGACACTTGTTGAATGACAAAAAACGATAAATGAACACCTATAAATACTAAGTATGTTACAATATTTTACTGACAGGTACTTATGAATGGGCGCATCTTTTAAGGGTGGCTATATACCTGATTCAGCAAGTGTGCGTTTCAAATTGTGGAAAAGTTTCCAAATAATGACCACTCACAAATGTGGGGGGAATTTCTGTAAAAAAATCCGATACAGGTAGCCATCGGGAAAACACACATCAATAAAAAAGTGTAATTCCCTTTTTTACCTTTAATTGACTGTGAACGGAGTAGCAGTCATAAAGGAACACGAAGAGCGTCCACGCACATTCAGAAGCGTATATTACTCTGCAACCACAATCATAAAAATTAAATAACTATTTGTGTATTACTTATTTTTTTTAATTCTGAGAATCATAAAAATTACGTAAACGTTTTTTCCAAACAATTTTGTACATGTAAAGTGGGTTTGCCAAAATTCGTATCGTAAAATGCACCTGTGTTTCTATGTTCTGCATTTTCATTATACCATTTTCGACGAAACGTCCCTACGGTATTGTTAATAGGTTTTTTACAATTATGAAATATTTGTGTTATTAATATTAATTTAAAAATTTTATCAAAACTGCAAAGTGCTGTGACATTTGAAAAAAATTTCCAAAACAAAAAATTGCTGATTTCACTAAATTTTTGAAATTTCACGTCCCTTGCCAGAACAGAAGACATTAACCCAGGGTGGTGAAATTTTGAACAGAAGTAACTTATGTATAGGAGCAACTGTTCCGTTCTATTCCAAAAGGATTATAAAAAACTTGCTTTTTCGATCCCTCCTAGTAGGTTAGCTGTGCAAATAATGAAAATCAAAATATCGTGAAATAGCGGAATTTCGGTCTTTTACCCAAAAAATTATAAGTCCGCCATTTGTTGTCAGATTTTGTTAAGTAAGTGCTTATTTTCTTTGGAAAAATGCCAGCTATACGTAAAAAAACCAAAATCGCTGTTAGCATCGCGTTTTATATTTTATATGAATTTTTATATGAATTTTTCAGCCACATTTTTACTAAAAAAACGCAGTTTTTTAACCTTTTTAAGCCGCCAACATCAAAACTACTCACCAGATTTGAAAATTTTCTGAGAATGAGTTGTAGACGGCTCAATTTGCTTTAATTTGAGTAGTAGTAGGATCAAATACGTCAAAGAAGACGAAAGATATGCTCAAAATTGTAAGTGTACCTCCAAAAATTTAAAAAAAAAAGTTCAAAAATTTGTATCTCGAAAACCAATCGACAGAAAAATTTTTAAAACTCATTTTCGTGTTCAGTAGGTCAAAATCAATGAGAAAAACTATGCTAGAACCAAATAACAAAACGACTGTTGGCTAGTGTAATCTTACAATATCGTGTTCATCATTGAATTTAAGTGAAACAAATTGGGCTAAAGCCCCCTAAAAAAAATTAACTTCCTAAGGTAATTTTGTTAATTTATTGCATAAAAACACTCAAAGTAATTAGTTTTAAAATTGTGCAGTGATCGTGGTTGTGGTGGAAGTCCATCAGCTTAGCAATTTGGCTTTACCTCAAGGGATCCTTTCGGTTTGAAACCCCAATTCAACCACACTAGCTTTGAGAGGTAAGATCTTGTGGTAAAATAATTTATAACACCAGTGTGAACTCCCCGATTTTTTCCTCGAATAGATTTTTTCGTGTTAAAAAGTGGTATAAAAATCACCAAAATTAAGTTTTCTCATTTACGGGAAGAACTACCCGAGGAAGACTACAGAAAACTACAGAGGAAGTTTGTTCGTGAATACATTCTTGGTCCTAAAGTGTGCCTATGTAATTTTATTGGAGTGTGCTAATGAGGCTTCAAATGTTCAGTGCGACTATCCACCCCCACACAGCAGTCGAATCATCCATTCATTGGTAACCTGTCCAAACCAGACTCGCGAATCTATTAATAGCACGTTTATGCTATGATTGGGGGAGGCCCAACACCTAACAACAAATACTTCGTGCCAGTCAGACGAATTTATTCATGCAAATTCAAACTAAGATTACCACTGACCAAACATCAATATCCACACAACACACCCGGACTAGCAACGCGAATTTAAATCTCGCGTCGGCCGAATGTAGAATTTTTAATATAGTATAGTTTTCAGCAAGCCTAAGTATCTCACATGTGTATGTAACATTTAGATTTGTCCCCAAATAATCATATGAAATTTTTTTCATATTTCGTTCTTTCCAACAAATTGTACCAGACAACAGGAAAAGATAAAAGCGCATGTTCATCGAGGCCTCCACGTCCATCATCAAATTAACCTGGTCAAGAGCAATTTGTCTCTCTTATAAGTGGTAATAGTAGAAAGATATAAAATAATTTTAAATTTTTGTAGCAACATAAAATTTTGCATATGAGAGCTTTTGGTCCGAAATAACGTAATTTCCAATTCTATTTATGTTATCTTTAAATTTTAGTTTAATTTTCTATTAAACAGTTACAATGAACGTTCAATCATAATTCCGACCTGAGTCTGAGATGTCAGGAGGCATTTAACATATTTGTTGTTTTTTTTAACAAAATTGAACTTTCACTGCTATTGTTACATTACACTGTCCAACAGCATTTTTGGAACAGAATAGCGAGCCTATAATTCTGAAAGGGCCTGTTGAGTAGATAATTTTTGTAGAATAAACTTATGGTGCAGCTGGTCTGAGTTTTTTTTTACAGTAGGTCAAAGTTTTAATTTTTTGTCGAATTGAGCATTATACTAAATGAAAACCAGTAAGGAAAGGCAGAAAGTCGGGCGGGGCCGACTATATAATACCCTACACCTCCCTAACAATGCGATAATAATTTGGAATAATTGGTAGATGGGTAGGAACATATTATCTATTTCTGAACCGATAATCGCTAAATTAAGCAATATTCGTTCCTAAATTGAGAAACATCTTTCTGGAAAATTTTAATGATCGGAAGTAAAGTACAACTTCTATAGCGCTTTGATACCAAATCAGGAGGAACATATACATAGAGGTTATATAAAAATCTGAACCGATTTTCCCAGAATACTCATTCATGTAAAAAGACCTCTTTCTGTCGAATTTCGTACTGATCGGATATAAAACACAGTCTCTACAGGGCTTACATGTCAAATCGGGTAAAACATATATATGGGGGCTATATCTAAATCTGAACGGATTTTCTCCGAATTTGCTAGTGTTCATTCACGTAACAAGAAAACTCTCTCTGCCGAATTTCGTACAGATCGGATATAAAATACGGTTTCTATAGCGCTATCATATCAAATCTGGTGAAACATATATATGGGGACTATATCTAAATCTGAACCGATTTTCCTCGAATTTAGCAGTGTTCATTCATGTAATAAGGGAACTCTCTCTGCCAAATTTCGAACTGATCTGATATAAAATACAGTTTCTACAGCGCTTACATGTCAAATCGGGGTAACATATATATGCGGGCTATATCTAAATCTGAACCGATTTTGACCAATTTCTATAGGGATCGTCCTTGGGCCTAAAAAGAGCACTTTGCTAAATTTCATCACAATCGGACCATAAATACGACCTGCACTTTGATTACAAGAATACATGGACAGACAGACGGACAGACAGACGGACATGGCTAAATCGACTCAAAAATTGATTCTATGACGATCGGTATAATAAACTATGGTTCTATTTCTTCTCTTTTTGGGCGTTACAAACAAATGCACAAAGTCATAATACCCTGTACCACAGTGTGGTGTAGGGTATAAAAATGATGTAAGGTAATATTTGAGAGATTTCTCATTGTCAGAGTGGAATTTTATGGGGATTATTTTTGTGGAACATCTTCCCCCTATAGCTCCCCACTAAATGGGTCAATTTGACCCTTTTTTCGAAAAAAATTGAAAAAAGTCCTTTCAAAAAAGACATTTAAGGATTAAAATATTATACGAACATTTTTGCCGGGAAATTTTAGTGGGTGCCGCCAAAGTTCTAAATATAGTTCTTTACGTTTAATTAGCAAAATTACATACATGCCAACTTATACAAAAAGATAATATAATGTAAATTTAAAGTCGTGATATCTATGGAATTATTATATTATAATTCTGAAAGCGCATGTTGAGTAGATTATTTTTGTGGAAAAAAATTATGGTCCAGCTGGTCCGAGTTTTTTTTACAGTGGGTCAAAGTTTTCATATTTTGGTCGAAGAGAGCATTATACTAAATGAAAAAAATGCTTTAAGTTAATGTCTGAGAGATTTCTTATTGTCAGAGTTACATAGTGAAATTTTATGAGGATCATTTTTGTGGAAGATATTAACCCTCTATCTGCCCTCTTAATTGGCCAATTTGGGCCTTTTTTCGAAAAAATTCTAGAAAGACCTTCCAAAAAGTACATATAAGGATTAAAATATTCTTCTAAAATGTTTGCCGGAAAATTTCAGTGGGGGTCGCCAAAGACACCAAAGTTGTAAATATAGCTATTTACGCTTAATTAGCAAAATTCACGCCTACTTATACAAATAAATAATGTCAATTTAAAGTCGCAATTAATTAAAACATGTTTAACGAAGTCTGGTTTAAAACATTTATTAAGAATTATTTGGTAACGTCGTCTTCATAATTTTTTTATTGGTATTTATATTTTTCTTTAAAGTTTTCGAGTAAAATGGAATTGGTAAAGATTAAAAAGAGGGAAAATAGCAGTTGGGATCTATGGATAAATATATATGTATACGAAATTAAAAAAAAACATATTTCATATTTTTTATTTTGGCTATGTTATTTAGGAGGTACTAAAAGGGGTAGGCAATAATGCAAATTTTTCAATAGACTATGGGTACGCATTACACTGTACAAAATTGCAAGTGTTTGTATTTTAATTTATCGCGACTTTAAATTTACATTATAGTATTATTGTATAAGTTGACTTGTAAATTTGCTAATTAAGTGCAAAGAGCTATATTTACAACTTTGGTGTCTTTGCGACCCACAGTGCTCTGTCTTCATGTATCGTTGTGACAAAAATAGAAGGAGTAATAGCAGAATTATGAAATTTGGTACCAAGCTGTCATAGTTAAGAAAAAATTTTAATTTGGACCCAATCGGATCGCGGGTCTCGTAAACCCATGTAAATTATTCCGGGTCGTCAAAAATTCACCAGAATATAACAATGAATTGGAGCATTGTATATTTATGAAATTTAACATGTCATAATATTTCATATATACAGAATTTCGACGGGATATAGCGAGTCCTTTTGGTACCTCCCACACAAAGGGATCAAAGGACTTAAAAATAAATATATAAAGAACGCTCAAGAGTGGCGCTGGATTTCGACCAAAGTTTGTAAAGCATAATAGGCTTGCTGTGAGTAAATGTGTGCACAAATTTTCACCGACACCCAGCACTTCGAAGAAACCTATTCAATCTACCAAAAAAGGAGTTTCTAGTCAGAATCCGTTAATGGTGGGAGGAGAAGTTGATCTTGTTGTTGAGAAGGTGAGTAAGTCCACCAAACCATCCATATAAGAGGGGGCCTCAAACAAAAAGACCCATTCTAAAGGACAAAGCAAGGTGGCTATAAGAAAGGGTAAAGAAACCACCATCTTATTCCCAAATAGCCAAAAAACATATTCAGGACGAACTACACTATGCCATAATTGATAGCAGTAGTGCGTCTGGCAGAATTCCCGAAGAGCAAAAGAGCATCTTCGAAGATTTGTTCTACACAAAGGTATTGGACCACATTCTCGAATCTAATGATGGACCAACAATCCAAGTAATGAGTTGCACGTTTGAGAGGGGCGTTTTGATGCTGAAACTGGCATCACAATGCTGTGTCGATGTCCTCGGAAAACTAGTGGAGAGCATCCCCTCACCTTGGGACGGCGCAAAGCTGAAACTGGTAAGGAAAAGCGATATCCCTGTACTCATAAAAACATCTTTCTATGTCAGAGGATGGGCTAGTAAGGTACCGTCAGAGCGCATACTCAGCGTCATTGGCAAACAAGATTCGAACCTTAAAGTGGGGAAGTGGGAAGTCTTCCACGGGAAAAATGATCCCTATGGTTCTCTCCTGGTGGTAGGCATAGACCCGTATTCCAGGGATAGCCTTGTCAAGACAAAAGGCATGGCATTTTTCGGGATTTGGAAAATCTTCTTTAAGATTGGAAAAACCCCCATTGGCAGGACAGTTAAGTCGAGCCCAAACACGAACGTACCGCCTGCAGTGGCAAACGAAAATAGTGAACAGAATGAAGCGAGTGAGACAATTCAAAAAAGTGAGGTGGAAGTGGTCGATAACATCGCCAATTTGCCGATAACATCATCAATTTTGCAGAAAGTTCCCAGCAAAGGTGGTGATAAGGATATGAAGAGGAGCACAAAAACTCAAAACAAAGAGGGAGGAACAAAAAACAACACCGCCTTCCAAAAAGAGGTCGATAACATTACCGAATTGCCGATAATATCACCAATTTCGCAGAATGTTCCCAGCAATAGTGGTGATAGGAATAGGTACATAAAGAATCAAAACAAAGAGGGAACGACAAAAAGTAACACCACCTCCCAAAGAGGTCTACTTGAAGAGTGTGTAATAGGTAGTAAACGAAAGGTGGAGAAAGACTCACTACCAAATAAAGAGGGAGTGCCACCAAATAGGATAAACGACTCCCAAAGGAAATTTTTACTGGAAAGACAATGATTGAGGTCATCCAGATAAACCTCCACCGGAGCGAAATGGCATCCATTGCTCTGATGGACATAATAAATAAAGGCAGGGTTCATGTTGCTTTGGTCCAGGAACCGTGGACTACTAGTAACAAAGTTACTGGATTAAACCATATGAACTACAATCTTTTCTACGCTAACACAGGTACTCGTCCAAGGACTTGTATTCTGTGCCATAAAAACTTATGCTATCTATTCTCTCCAGAGCTGTCAACATCGGACGCAACTGTGCTGATACAAGGTAATGGAAGTATGTATCTGGCGTCAGTATACCTGCCATTCGATGCGCCGACATTGCCACCTACGTCGGAATTACAACGTCTGGTAAGGGAATCCAAAAATACAAGTAATGTGTTACTAGCTGGTTGTGATGCCAATTCAGACCATATTGCTTGGGGTAGTAGTGACACCAATAAAAGGGGACAAGCCCTTATAGAATTTTTGAATACTAACGATCTCCTAACTCTCAACATAGGGAACAAGGCGACCTTTGTTAACAAAACTAGGAAAGAAGTATTAGATATAACGATATGCTCGGAAAACCTCATTGATGAGATCCATGAGTGGAGGGTTTCGGATGAACACTCCTATTCGGACCACCGTTATATAAGGTTTAAAATTGCACGGCCACCGCCTAGCCCAATAAGTTTCCGTAATAAGGCTAAAACCGACTGGACAAAATTCGGCAATCTACTTAGAAATCGATTGGGCCAGCCTAAACACGATTATCCAAGTACAGAAGACATTGATATCAATGTGAGGAGGATTACGGAGGCTCTTGTAAAATCATTCGAAGATAGTTGCCCGCTTCGAGAAAGGAAATCTGCCTATGAGAAACCCTGGATGACAGGGCAAATTCGCTCGATTGGCAAGGATGTCCGCAGACTTTACAACAGAGCTCGACGTAAAAAGCTATCAGTATATTGGGATGACTACCACAGAAAGCTCAAAGAATACAATAAAATCATTAGACTGGCGAAACGTAACTCCTGGAGACTTTTCTGTGAGCAGGTAGACAGCGTTAACAGCATGTCCAAAATAAAAAAGTTCCTCTCAAAAACTCATATCCAAACCGAAACACTGATGGATGATACGGGTAAAAAGATGGAAACTATTGATGATACCGTAAGGCTTTTGATGAAAACTCATTTTCCGAGTGGTAATGCTGGGCCAATAGAGGAACAGTTACAGACCGAAAATGTAATGCACCAAGTACCTATTACGGATGCTATGAATAAAGAAGCAATAAAAAGCTTCTCTCCTTATAAGGCTGCGGGACCGGACGGAATATTTCCAGCGCTTCTTCAGAATGAGGTGGATCTGGTATCAACTCATCTTGTTGGAGTTTTCACTGCATGCCTAACTCATGCATATACCCCAAAAAATTGGCAGGAATCAAGGGTGGTCTTCATACCTAAGCCTGGCAAGGCGAGTTATACGATCCCAAAGGCTTATCGACCTATTAGCCTAACTTCTTTCCTCTTAAAAACAATGGAGCGAATAATTGACGACATGATCAAAAGTAAGATAGCCGATGACAAGCTAAAATTCAAGCAACACGCATATGTTAAAGGAAGATCAGTGGAAACAGCTCTACATGAGGTAGTACACCACATAGAAAAGTTCTTCAGTGAAAAATTGTACACACTTGCCGTTTGTATAGACATTGAGGGCGCTTTTAACAACGTTCAGACCGATACACTTATCCAGTCCTTAGACGAGTTTCAGGTTGACCGGGCGTTGATAAACTGGATCAACAATATGCTAAGGAATAGGTGGATTATTTGTGGGTCATATGACGTAAAAATCAGAGACAAGGTAAATCGTGGTATACCTCAGGGGGGCATTTTATCGCCTCTCCTATGGGTTACGACGATACACAGTCTCCTTAAAGCCCTCGCCAATGAAGGACTTAAACCAGTCTGTTATGCAGACGACGTTATAATACTTCTAAGGGGCACACATCCAAACCAGCTATGCAGAAGAGCTGAAGAGGCACTTAACATAGCATATAACTGGGCACAACCAAGGGGACTAAATGTCAATCCAGACAAAACGAGATTAGTAAGATGATGAGTGTTCTAACGGGACACTCAAGCTTACAGGCACATCTTCATCGCATAGGACTAGCAGAAAACGACGAGTGCAGGGCATGCAGGTAAAACATCGAAACGATAGAACATTTTCTGTGTCACTGCCCAGCTTTCACACATGCAAGATCCCGATATTTCGGTTCCGACATATTGCCAGACTTGACTCATCTCAGAGAATATGACTGGAAGATACTGAGAAAATACGTGTCTAGTACCGATTTTCTGTAATCCGTGGGGTATGAAAATCATAAATAAGGAGCGCACAACAGGCCGAACCACTGGCTTAAGTGTATGTCCATGGACATGAGAAGTTTTAAACGTCTCCTCTATTCAACCTAACCTAACCTAACCTATATTCGTTTAAAGTGTACTTGTAATATTACTCTTAAAAATATTGCCAATGTTAAGATTTTTAAGCCGTATTGAACTTATAATAGTATCAGAATTTATTGTAAGGTACGTCATTAAATCGTTGTTTTTTCTGGTATGGAACACGTGCTCTTCTCGGATAATTTTGTAACTGGCATCCTCAGATAAACAACCTTAAATTAAATAAATGTTTCCGGAAATAAAATTATCTACCGGCAAATGAAAGTAACTAATAACATCGTAACCATGGATAAGTACTTTATGTACACTACTGGCATATAATATCATTGGAAGCGCAAATTATTATTATTTTCCTTGTATTATTATCCTTGTTGCTATTAGGAACTCCTTTAATGCGTTAAATTTTTTTCAAAAATATTTTATAAATACGATTTTTTGTATTTTTTAGAATTATGTCAACTATCAGGCGCAAAAAAAATATAGGTTTGTTCTACAAGTTAAAGAAGATGGTTTTTGACCTTAAGCAAAACTACTTTTTCGGAATTTTGTGCGCGAATAATTTGAACTTTTATATTTTTTGTTTAAAGAGGGCATATCATTAATAATATCTGGCGAAAAAAAATTAGGGATCTTTAGGAATTTGTTTTCCGATGCCATACAATATTTAATATTTTATGATTTTTCGGCATAAAAGCACCATATTAAATGCGACTTTTTTATATTTTTCTCAGCAATAATTTATAATTCTGAATTTTTGTGTTTTTTAAAGAATTCTGTAAGCTATCTTGCGCAAAAACAAATTATGGGGTTAGTCAACACGTTAAGCGTTGGCGACTGTTTTTAGAACACCCCTAGAATTTATATTTGGAAATAACGTTTTTAGACATAAAAAATATATATTCTTTTTTCAAGTTTGTGCGCTTTTATTTTATGTTTTTATATTTTTAATTTAATAGTAACAGTACACATATTGTGTTTGAAGAATAAAATTTTAGGGATCTGTTCCAAATTATTTATCTCATTCCAAATAAACTTGCAAATTTTTTTCACTTTAACAAAAAATAAGAAATTTTCCAAAGCAATTTAGAATAGTACAAATGCTATTTACAGCTGACTTTTGTATTAGTGGGAATTCGATTAACTATCATATACAAAAAGTTTGGTTTCATTTCCCTAATAAACGAATTTTATACAGCTATTTTACAATGTGAATTTTAGGTAGTTTATTTTGTGGTCGATTTGCATAGACAACAATTGATTTTGGCGCCATCTCCGCAGCTTCTGCAGAAGTCAATACCCAATCTTCTGGCGTGTGCGCTGATCAGGCAGAGTCCCGTCAGAACTGATGCTAACGTAGACAACCTTTTCCTCTCCAGTGCGAGGAGATATTACGACCTTCTCAGGTCATACCTTGCCCAGATTTGTCTAGCTACCCTACAGGTGCCTATTTCTGGCCATCTTTCGTTGGACTGCCCGATTGCCTCTTGCCTAAGCCAAAGCGTGAACGTGGATAGTGTCGAACCAATGTATGCAAATTCTTCGAGAATATGTAGTGTCGTCCTGTTCCTAGCATGTTCATCGGTATTTCAGGTCCCCGGGATATCCCTATGCCCAGGCACCTATATGAGGTGTATATTAAACAGCTCAGCCATCTCGGTAAGAGATCTGCGGCAGTCGAGGTCTGTTTGTGAATTTAGGGATGTGGCCTCCAGAGAATTAATGGCAGCCTGGCTGTCCGAGTAAATGACAACGCCAGTGTTGGTTAGTATGTTGGCGACCTCCCATATTGCCATTATTTCGTCTTGATAGACACTGCAGGTATCTGGTAGTCTGTGAGCTATATCCAATCGACATAAGTTCTTCACAGTGTAATCCGAAGCCAACCTCTTCATCAAGCTGCGAACCATCCGTATAGAAGTGGAGATGGTTTTTATTACCTGGTATTCTGTCAACCCATTCATCTCTGGCTGGTATCACAGTGATGTAGTACCTCTCGAAGCTGTACACCGTTGGTATATAGTCCATTCGGTCGGTTACCTTAGCACTACACTATCCTCATGTGACCGTTGTTCTTGTACCTACACATTGATAAGCAGTTTAATCTTAGTGTCGCTCTGGTTGCAACTTCTCTCGCCACAATGTTAATCGACAGTATATGGAGCAGGGCTTGTAGAGACTCAGTCGCTGTAGTCCTTAAGGCCGTGATGAACACTGTTCATGTTTTTTTATCTGTATACAAATGTTACAACAATCTGCATCATTTCGTTCTTTGTGGAGCTGATTTCGCGATTGAAGCAACTTCGATCTGCAATGTTAAAATTCCCTTCATAGATCGGTACATAAGCATATCCAACAAACCCCTAGATAGCGGTGATCCATCCAGGCCTGACGTGGCATGTCCGCTTTCAGTTCGGTAAACCCAGGTTCAAATCCTGGTTCGGGAAAATATTTTTTTGTGTTTTCTTCTTTTTTTGTGTTTGAATGCATCTTTAGATTTGAAAGAAAATAAATTCTTTTGGTTTTATTTTCTTTTAATTAGTTCTCCGAAGAGAAAATTCGTGAACAACTAGTGCACCCCCTTTTTGGGTTATCCAAGAACCAAAGCTTCATAGGATTGTACCAACTAGCTCCATCTGTATTATACTATACATGACGTGTGCCACTGACCAATCAGCATTCACCCTTATTCTATTCTTAGAATAGAGCTTTGACTCTCCCAAGCTTTGACTTTCGTCAATTTTTTTCCTATGCCTAATGCATTCACTAGTGGTGAGAAACGAACCTTTTTAACGACAGCTTAGCTGCTGTTACTTCAACCACTGCCTTTCCTTTTGCTGCTAATACCCAGAGACGATCACATCCGCACACGGTAATGTAACAAGTGAAATCTAGTAAATTCCTTGAAATAATACTTCGGTACTTTGACTCGATTTCCCAGTAATAATATTCTCACAATATCGTGTTCATCATTGAATTTAAGTGAAACAAATTATTGCATAAAAAACGCAAAATTGTGCAGTGATCGTGGTTGTGGTCGAAGTCCATCAGCTTAGCAATTTGGCTTTACCTCAAGGGATCCTTTCGGTTTGAAACCCCAATTCAACCACACCAGCTTTGGAGGTAAGATCTTGCGGTGAAATAATTTATAACACCAGTGTGAAGTCCCCGATTTCGAATAGATTTTTTCGTGTTAAAAAGTGGTATAAAAATCTCCAAAATAAAGGGAAGAACTACTCGTGAATGAGGAGTAACTTTTGGTACGAGTAGTATCAGAGAAGTCATTTTTTTGCACCGGAGGAATAATTCTTTGTTCCCTATCAGTGTACTATTAACTGTTGCTTACCAGCGGAAGACATTTCCCATTGCCAGTGCACCATATCCCTACCAGAAAAAAGATAGAAAAATTAAACAGAGGAAGTTTGTTCGTGAATATATTCTTGGTCCTAAAGTATGGCTATGCAATTTTATTGGAGTTTGCTAATGAGGCTTCAAATGTTCAGTGCGACCATCCACCCCCACACAGCAGTCGAATCATCCATGCATGGGTAACCTGTCCAAACCAGACTCGCGAATCTATTAATAGCACGTTTATGCTATGATTGGGGGAGGCCCAACACCTAACAACAAATACTTCGAGCCAGACAGACGAATTGATTCATGCAAATCCAAACTAAGATTACCACTGACCAGACGAATTGATTCATGCAAATCCAAACTAAGATTACCACTGACCAAACATCAATATCCACACAACACACCCGTACCACATACCATCCCCATTAGTCGCTGTCTGATCAAGAACGGCCGTGGCTCAGCGGGTAAGTGGCCTGTTTCGTAAATATCCAGAACATATCTTCAGCAACGCGAATTTAAATCTCGCGTCGTCCGAATCTAGAATTTTTAATAGAGTATAGTTTTAAGCAAGCCTAAGTATCTCACATGTGTATGTAACATTTAGATTTGTCCCCAAATAATCATATGAAAATTTTTTCATATTTCGTTCTTTTCAACAAATAGTACCAGACAACAGGAAAAGATAAAAGCGCATGTTCATCGAGGCCTCCACGTCTATCATCAAATTATCCTGGTCAAGAGCAATTTGTCTCTCTTGTATGTGGTAAGAGTAGAAAGGTATAAAATAATTCTAAATTTCGGTAGCAACATAAAATTTTGCATATGAGAGCTTTTGGTCCGAAATAACGTAATTTCCAATTCTTTTTATGTTATCTTTAAATTTCAGTTTCATTTTCTATTAAACAGTTACAATGAACGTTCAATCATAATTCCGATCAAGTCTGAGATGTCAGGAGGCATTTAACATCTTTGTTGTTTTTGTAACAAAATTGAACTTTCAATGTTATTGTTACATTACACTGTCCAACAGCATTTTTGGAACAGAATAGCGAGCCTATCATTCTGAAAGGGCATGTTGAGTAGATCTTTTTTGTAGAACAAAGTTTTAATTTTTTTGTCGAATTGAACATTATACTAAATGAAAAAAATGATGTAAGGTAATGTCTGAGAGATTTCTCATTGTCAGAGTGGAATTTTATGCGGATCATTTTTGTGGAAGATGTTAACCCTCTAGCTCCCTCTTTTAATGGGACAATTTGGAACTTTTTTCGAAACAAATCAAAAAAAGTAAGTTCAGAAAGGACATTTAGGGATTAAAATTACTTTTGCCTGAAAATTTCAGTAGGGGTCGCCAAAGTTGTAAATTAAATATTGATCTGAGGCTCCATAAAGTAATATATATTCTTAATCGTCGTAAAATTCTAAGACGATTTAGCCATGTCCGTCTATCCGTCCGTCTGTTGTAATCACGCTACAATCTATAATACTTGAGGTGGCTAAAATTTGGTATACATAGATACTTCTTGTAGCTGCAGGTAACTTGGGATTGAAAATGGGCGATATCGGTCCATATTTTGATATAGCTTCCATATATGTATAGCATCTAACTTGTTGAGATTCCTACTATTCTCATCTACTATATTTTGTTTGTGTTTTTCGGTGTTATTTTCTTTAGGTTTGAGTTATTTTGTGAGGTCACATGCTATCCATGGTGGAGGGTATACATATACGATTCGGCATGGCCGAACTTAACGCTTTTACTTATTTTCATTTAGTATAATGCTCCCTTCGACCAAAAAATTAAAATTTTGACCCACTGTAAAAAAAACTCAGACCAGCTGGACCATAAGTTTATTCTACAATAATGATCTACTCAATACGCCCTTTCAGAATTATAGGGTCGCTATTCTGTTCCAATCAAAAATTCTTAATTTGTTGGACAGTGTTATTTAACAAGTTTCTGTAGTGGCTCTGTTAAAGGTTTAAAGGTATTTTGTAACTCTTGTGATTTAACTTCTTTAAACAAATTTTGATTTCACTAATTGTTTTAGCATTTTCTCCTCCATGATGTGAGGTTTGAGTACGGGGTGTAGAGCAGATTACACTGTGCAACAGTGAAAAAAATACACAGACTTGACAGTATAGGTTCGATTCTACTACAAAGGGTAGTGTAACCCTATACTCGGTTTGGCGAAATTGGTGACCAATTTTTTTTATGGGCCTCCAAAATTTCTGAAAATCAGTGGGCCCCTCGAAAAAGGTGTCATCAGCTTTTGTCCAACAACTATATCAGACTTGGTGATACCGCTTAACTATGTTTGGCAAAAATGTAGCTGAGAATATGCTGAATAAAGCTTGTTAACATTTTTTGCCAAAAAAAAAAAATCCGGTACTTTTTTTTGAACATTTCATCCCCGCCCTCCCCCTCTTAGAGGGTGTTTTTTACGATTTGTTAAAATGGGGCCAAAAATTACAGTTATGTGGGGGAGCTAGAGGGTTAAAATGTTCCACAAAAAATATTGGCATTAATATTTTCTATAAAGTTGCTGAACATACCCTATACCAAAAAAATATATTTTTGTTACATAACAGTGAAATACTTGCATTTTTGGGGACCATGTTGTTTTTTGAGCTATTTAGGGTGCCGAGACACGTTCAGATTGTATTGATGTGTTCACAAAAGTTGTTCAGATTTACGTTGGAAATATTTTTTTCCTTCACTTTTTCAAAAAAATTTACAGGAAAACAAATTTTTCGCAAAAAATGTTAAGAAACTTTGTTCAGCATATTCTTAGCTACATTATTTCCAAAGATAGTTAAGCGGTATCACCAAGTATGAATTAGTTGTTGGACAAAAGCTGATGACACCTTTTTCGAGTGGCCCACTGATTTTCAGAAACTTTGGGGGCCCATAAAAAAAATTGGTCACCAATTTCGCCAAACCGAGTATAGGGTTATAATACCCTTTGATAGTATAATCTAACCTATACTGTCAAGTCCGTGTATTTTTCAAAAAGTGTTCATTTGTTGCATAGTGTTATTGAAGATCACGTCGTTTATATTTAATATCAAAGCCTTTAATATATCTTCCGCAATGAATTTCGTCATCCAACGAAAATTACTTCCAACATTCTAGACCGATGTCTGGAAAATTTTCCATACTCATATCACTCCCCACATGATTTCAATGATGTTATGCAAATTCAATTTATCTTGTATAAACATGATAATCATATTTGCACTATCGCGAATCAAGTGTTTTGGTATGCGTGTGTAGGTTTGAAACAAATAAAATGAATCTAAATTTTGAGCTTTTTTTACATAAATTTGAAAAGTTTGATCGATTTTCTCCAATCGCAAAGCTAAATTGTTAAATTTTTCTTTTTATTTATTTGTGTTAGGGTGTAACAAAATCGACTGCAAAGGGAATCCCGAGCGCGGCTTTTCGTATCGAAGATATAGGATTAAAAGTAAAAAATCACATTTTTTGGGATTTTTGATGTATTTTTTGGGAATTGAGGGATTTTCCATTGGAAATTTCCACACGTTGTTGATAATTATTTCTACTATCAAAATAAAGAACTTTAAAAAAAAATTCATCGAAATATATACATTTTTAAGAATTCTATGCCGTATTTGCGTTTCTGTCTATATGCAAAATATTTTCCGCCGTCTGTCTGTGCATGTATTCTTGTAATCAAAGTACAGGTCGCAATTATGGTCCGATCTCTACGAAAGGACGATCCCTTTTGAATTTGGCTAAAATCGGTTCAGATTTAGATATAGCCCCCATATATATGTTAGCTCCAATTTGACATGTAATCGCTGTAAAAACTTTATTTTATATCCGATCAGTATGAAATTCGGCAGAAAGAGGTTTCTTATTATATGAATGCACACTGTTAAATTCGGAGAAAATCGGTTCAGATTTAGATATAGCCCCCATATACCCTCGTATATATTACCCCCGATTTGATATATAAGCGCTGTAAAAATTTTATTTTATATCCGATCAGTGCGAAATTCTGCAAAAGGAGGTTTCTTTCTACATGAAGGAATACTGCCAAATTCGGAGAAAATCGGTTGAGAATTAGATATAGCCCCCATATATATGTTACCCCGATTTGACATGTATGCGCTGTAGAAACTGTATTTTATATCCGATCAGTGCGAAATTCGGCAGAAGGGGGTTTCTTATTACTCGAAGGTATACTGCCAAATTCGGAGAAAATCGGTTCAGATTTAGATATAGCCTACATACTATATATGTTACCCCCGATTTGACATGTAAGCGCTGTGGAGACTGTATTTTATATCCGATCAGTACGAAATTCGACAGAAGGAGGTATTTTTACATGAATGAGTATTCAGGGAAAATCAGTTCAGATTTATATATAACCTCCATATATATGTTCCTCCTGATTTGGTTTCAAAGCGCTATAGAAGTTGTACTTTACTTCCGATTATTTAAAATTTTCCAGAAAGATGTCTCAATTTAGAAACGAATATTGCTTAATTTAGCGATTATCGTTTCAGAATTACATAATAAGTTCCTACCCATTTACCAGCTATTACAAATTATTATCGCAATGACCCTTATCGCATTGTTAGGGAGGTGTAGGGTATTATATAGTCGGCCCCGCCCGACTTTCTGCCTTTCCTTACTGGTTATACCTGTCAAAGATTAAGGGTTTCCTAGAAATAGTGGCACAAAACAATATTTTCTGAAAGGTAAATCTTACTAAATTTTATTATTGTTTGATAAAAATATGTGATATACAAGAAATCAGTGTATATTGACTGATATAATAACTAAAAGGTACAAGAAGGTAGGGAAAAATTAAAAAAAAATTGCATATAGACAGAAACGTAAATACGGCATAAAATTCTTAAAAATGTATATATTTCGATGAATTTTTTTTAAAGTTCTTTATTTTGATATTAGAAATAATAATCAAACGCAACATGTAGAAATTTATAATGGAAAATCCCTCAATTCCCAAAAAATACATCAAAAATCCCCAAAAATGGAATTTTGTACTTTTAGTCCTATATCTTCGATATGAAAAGCCGCGCTCGGGATTCCCTCTGCAGTCGATTTTGTTACACCCTAATACAAATAAATAAAAAGAAAAATTTAACAATTTAGCTTTGCGATTGGAGAAAATCGATCAAACTTTTAAAATGTATGTAAAAAAAAAGGTCCAAATCGGAGAAGGTTGGCAACCACACCAATTAAAATTGTGGCTTCGGATTTTCTCTAGCATATTCTGTGGAACGTCTCCTTTAAAATGAGTATAAATTTGATATACTTTGTGTAACAAACTTTTTCTACAAGACCTAAATACGAATTGGACTTTTTTCGCCAAAAAATCTCCAAAAATTAAATTTTTTTCAAAAATATGACTTTATAGGGCCATAACTTTCTTATTTCTTCACATATCTTATCGATTCTTTTTTTATGATATTGCAAATTTTATTGGCAATCCATGAAAAACAAAATCGGTAATTTTTTGACTGAGATATTGCCTAAACTCCAAGGCAAATTCGGCGAAAAAATGAAAAACTCAAATTTAAAATCCACGTATCTCGGAAACTATTCATGATATCTTCAACCTATAACATGTTTGTTGTAGGTCTGGTCTAGGAGTATCCATTAGTGGCGTCTCCTAAACAGGACCATTCAAAAGTTAGAAGCCTTTCATCGGCTTTCTGCAAAAGGAGGTTTCTTTCTACATGAAGGAATTTTGTACACCCGAGGTGGTCAAATTTAGGGCCCTGTAGCTCCGCCCCTGTATGAGATAGGGGGCCCAAGTTCCGAACTTAAACTCCTAGTCCATTTTTTTCTGCCCAACGTGATAACGTGATCTTTCCATGATCTCGCTGACCGTAGGCATACATTTTCCTCTAATCAAAATCACGACGTCGTCTGCATACGCTATGATTTTAATTCCTGTATTGCCGAGATCCATTAGGATTTCGTTTATCACTAGATTCCATAATATCGGTGAGACCACTCCACCTTGCGGAGTAGCTCTCGTAACTCGCTTTCTTGCCGAACCATTGCCCATGGTTGAGCTAATGATTCTGCTTTTGTCCACTTGGTTATGCCCGGGTGTGAGCCTATGCTGTCAAGTGCGTTGAGTATAGATGCTATCTTAACATTATTAAAAGCGCCCTCCACATCGAGGAACGCCGCCATGGTGTAATCTTTGTAATGAAGGGAGTCCTCGACAAATCCTACCACTTCATGTAAGGCCATTTCCACAGATTTACCTTTCAGGTAGGCGTGTTGTGCCGTACTGAAGTTTTTTGGTGTCAGTTTTCCCCTCACGTTTAGATCAACTAGTCTTTCCATGGTTTTCAACAGAAACAGTCGGCGTTACTTTGTGCAAAATGTCGTCGAAAGATATCCTGCCCAACATTATAAGTAGCAATTTGAGTACGCAAATTATATTGACTCCTGTTTTTCTCGCAGGCGTCCTTTATATGCCTAGGTAGATCTTGCCTTAAAATTTGTAAATGATCCTCTCTGGGAAGAGTAGCAATCGGCTCATCTAGCATTTGTATCTTTCGTAACATTTCATAGGAAGATCCATGCGTAACCATATTAAAACCAAATAAGGCATAATACGGAGAGCAATTTATTGATTGATGACATGCATTACTTAGCGAGCAACTAATCGAACTGAGTTTCTCATCCCATTGCCTATGATCCTGTTTCAGGTAAGATCAAATCCCCGAGAGAAACGACCTGTTCACCCTCTCAGAGGCATTCGATTGGGTTGAGTATATCGCGGTGTAAGTATGTGTGATTCCATATTCTGTTAAGAAAGCATAAAGTCTCTGGCTTTAAATTGGCTACCATTGTCACTTAGGATCACTTCTGGCACCCCATATATGTGGAAAATTTGTTTTTCCAGAAAGTCTTGAACCACTGGGGCGGTAAATTTCCGTAACGGATAAAGCCAGTGGAACTTAGAGAGGTGATCCAGCACGATGAGTATTCTTATATAACCTGTCTTGCTCCGCGTGTATGGGCCAAGTATATCAATATACATACAGGCGCTGGAACGGGCGAACGGATGTGAGCTTCTTCTCTATTGAAGGTTTCATTACAAAATTCGGAGATTTTGTCGTTTAGCATACTTCACATTTTTGTACATAATCCAGGCCAGAAAAAATTTCGCCGTATAAGCTCCAGGGTCTTGAATGTGCCACCGTGAGAGCAAACGGAGTTATCGTGAGCTCTGGAGATGACCATAGGTCTGAGCAAATATGGAATCCATTGTTTCCATGATATCTGTTCTTGCTTCTCATTTCCTGAATTGTCGTTCCGAATATATACATGTTTGTCGACAATTTTATTGTCCGGATATTTCTCTCGGTTATCCTGAAGTTTTAGCTCCTCATATTGCTCTGAACCTCCTGTTCTATTATTTCCAAACTACTGACTTCATCTCCTGGTATTCTCGACAAGGCGTCAGGCACAGTGTGTTCCTTACGTTTTCGATGAGAGACGGTAAACTTATAAGCCTGCAATTGGAACAACCATATGGCTAGACTACCAGTGAGGTTAGATTGTCGCATCAACCAAACTATGCTGGAATGATCGGTTACAACCTCAAATTCCTGCATCTCCAAGTAACACCTACACTTCTTTATAGCTTCGATTACGGCAGGGCATTCGCGTTCGGTTACGCTGTAATTTCTCTGTGCTGAAATCAGCTCATGTATTCCACAGGACGTTCTTCACTGTCGTAATCTAGTTGAACCAACACAGCGCCAATGCCGTAATCGCTGGCGTCACAATGAAGATAGAATTTTTTTCCAAAATCGGGGTTGATTAAAATTGGTGCAGTAGTAAGTCGATTTTTAAGATCTTCGAATGCAGATTGGGCCTCGGGTGTCCAAACAAATTTCTTCTTTGTGGACAGGACTTCTGTTATCGGGAACACAACGGTGGAACAATTTTGAATAAATCGGACGTACCAACCTGCTAATCCAAGAAATCCCCTCACTTGTCTCAGGTTTTTGGGTACCGGCCAATCGCGAATCGCACTAATTTTCTCCGGATCCGTTGTGATTCCTCCGTCCCCAATAACATAGCCTAAATAATTCACACGAGTAACGCAAAATTTACTCTTTGAAATGTTTAGAGTGAAATTAGTGAGGATATTTTAATTAGAACCTCAAGGTGTGAGTCAAAATCTGAAGACACGATAACCAGGTCATCAAGATAACCAAAGACGCAGTGACGAAGATCCGGTGGGATAATTTCGTCCATTAACCGGCACATGGTCTGGGGGCGTTGCATAGCCCAAAAGGCATCGCCACGAATTGGTACAACGGCCTCCCAGGTACCGTAAATGCAGTCAATGGTTTCGATTCTGCGTCTAAGGCTATCTGCCAGTAGGTGTCTTTCAGATCTAAACATTGATATAATATTAGCTCGGGGAAGCCTTGCAAATATTCCTTCAATTGAAGGTAAGGGATATGCATCCTTTTCCGTTGCAGAATTTATCTTCCTCGCATCCAGACAGAGTCGAACTTTGTTCGGCTTTACCACTAACCGCAATGACGAGCTCCATGGAGAGTTTGAAGGCTCTATAACCCCCATTGAAAGCATCCGGTCAATCTCCTAATAAATAAGTTCTCGACTACAGGAGACACAGGGTAAAACCTCTGTTTAGTTGGTGTTGCATTACCAACATCATTTTTATGTGTTATGAGCCTCGTTCGCCCTAATCCTTGTTTCTCATAATTTAGAAATAACGCTAAAACGGTGTCCAGTAATGTGGTTCTACAGACATTTCATTATGATCTTTGTGCTCGCCTATTGTCTCTAACTTGTTGTACAATTCACATATGTCGACAGATCTGGAATTTTCCTTTGATGTAAAAAGGTCTGCAGATGAAATAATAACATCAAACAATTGAAATAGTCTGCAAAAGTCTACACCCAATATTAGCCTTTGGGCAATTGTAGGAATTATGAATAATTTCATGCTTCGGGTATGATTTTTAAAAGAAATGTCCACATTTAACCACCTAGTGACTCTCTGGGGAGTACCATCTGCCGTTTTAACGTATGATTTGCAGTTGTTGTAATTGCACAATTTACTGAAATCCTGGTTGCTAAATTGGAACCAAGGCAACTAATATTCGCTCCCGTGTCCATCAAACCAAACTCGTTAAAAGTCAAAAATGATATTTTGGCATAATATCTTCTGTCTTTGGGGTTGTTTATTATCGTTGAAATTAGAAACTTCCGGCAGAGTTTACGGTACTTTCAATATTTTCGCATTCGAATTGTTGAACGCTTCGTTTTTGCGATGGAACAGCCGTATACCGAGGGTTCATTAAAAATGGCATTTCGTTTTTCCATATATTTTTCCCATCGTTCGTGGTACGGTAATATTGGATATAATTTTGAACTATTACGGTCAGTTGATTCATATGACTTTTCATAAGTTTTAATGTCACTACGTTTAAGTATTAATTTAGAAGTTTGAATGATGGTAAATGTAGGACATGTATTATCTGGGTGTTCATGGCTGTTTATTGTTCCGTCATGGGAATATTCGCTGCCACGTTTTTTGACGTGGACAAACTCCTTCCACTACACCTAAGGCAATTGGGTTTATATATATTTTTTGCCCCACAGCCATAACAAAAGACCTGTCGGTCCTTAAGGCAAACCTGCCAATGATGTCCTAGCTCCTCACAATTCCAACATTTGGATATTTGTGAGTTATCTCGAATACCACTTATGAAAGAAGCAGCGGTTTGGGCGTAAAACCAAACAAGACAGAATGGAACAGATCTAGTCTTTTCTGAAAGTGCAAAATTTTTAGGAATAATTCTAGATAGAAAACTGTTATTTAGACTTAACGAGTTGGAACGTGTAAGGAAGGCCAACGTCGCCTTATATTCCTGCAAAATGGCTGTAGGGTCGCGGTGGGGCCTCTCTCCTAAAATCGTCCACTGGATATATATAGCAGTAGTTCGTCCTATACTGATATACGGCATATACCAACCTACTAATAAAGGTTCAGAGAACAGCCTGCCTGAACATAAGCGGATCTTTAAGGACTACAGCGACCGAGTCTCTACAAGCCCGACTCCATATACTGCCGATTAATATTGTGGCGAGAGAAGTTGCCACCAAAGCGGCAATAAGATTAAACTGCCTATCAATTCGGAGGTACAAAAACTACGGTCACATGAGGAATACAAAGTGTAGTGCTATGCTAACCGACAGAGTGGACTATATACCAACGGTGTACACCTTCGAGAGAAATTGCATCACTATGATTCCCGCCAGAGATGAATGGGTTGGAAGAATACCAGGTAATAGAAACCATCTCCACTTTTACACGGATGTCGAAGCTTGATGAAAAGGTTGGCTTCGGAGTACACTGTGCAGAGCTTAGATTGGATATAGCATACAGACTACCAAATACCTGCAGTGTCTATCAAGCCGGAAGTAGCCAAGTGGCTGAGTCGCAACATAGTAACCAACACTGGCGTTGTAATTTACTCGAACAGCCAGGCTGCCATCAATTTCTCTGGAGGCAATATCCCTAAATTCACAAACAGCCCTCGACTGCCGCATATCTCTACGCGGAGAGGAAAAATTGGTACTATCTTGAATTAGATTACGGGCTTGACTTCTTGTATTATAATGAGCTTTCGCTCGTCGAGTCCTACGCCTAACATGTGCTTTAGAAACCTGTGTGTTGGTCACCAAAGTATTTGCCAACGCTACAAAAGCTGTAGCGTCTGAAAGGACATTCGGAAGATGATGCCAAACATGTCTCAATACATATTCTATTGAAAATATGACTACATTCATTTCAATCTGCCTAGGAAGCTAAAGAATCTGATAATGTTTTCCTATTAATAACGACGAATGGAAGGAGGGGTTAATTTAAGCGAACCAAACGAAAGCACTTGGATATTCAAAACTGTTCTATGGAGCTATATGAGTGTCACTGTCAATCATTTATAAAATCAAACCATCACTTTGCTATAGTTTCTTAGCACCAAACGGACAATGGATGCTTTTAGCAATCTCATTGTTATCCAGGTTGGAACTAGCTGCTGATACCTCAGATCCTACAAATGGTCCGTACATGAACTCATATAAAACATGAAAGGATAAATCCCGGAAATCGTTCAAAGGTTATAGAAAAGGGATAACAATAACAAAATGGTTAGTCTACTCGATTCTCAAGCAACTACTTCGATCCTATCAAGTATTATTATCTATTTCCACAACTGACGTCCTTTCGGCCCCACGTTGGGCGCCAATTATTGTAACGAACACTGTAAGTGCTTGAAAACATTTTTATAAAATTAATTTAATAAAAAAACCTATTATCTCGTGGAGGAATTGTAAAAAGTAGGACTACTGGAGTCTTCAATTAGCTAGAAATCAGTCGGGTATGCGGGGTTCGTGTCCTTTTTCATAATCCTCTGGTTTCCGTTCAATAATAGTTTAATGACTCCCTATTTATTTAAATTACATATTGGACCTAACCAAAAGTTACTAACAAGAAACGAAAATGCCCCAGAAATATAGCAACTTAAATCTATTTGGAAATTTACTAACAACAAAAAAAGAGAGTGGTGGTTTGGTGCCTTAATTCCATATCCCAGATCTTAGGGGAACGTCATCGTCTCAAAACCCACCCTACCTATGGTTCTATGGACGGAATTTATTATATAGAACCCCAAAAATAATCCTTTTAAATCACCCTTACTCAGGGTTACCATACGTCCTCCTTTGGGAAGACATGTCCTCCTTTTTAACCAGTGTCCTCCCGTCCTCCCTCATTTTTCAAAAATGATCACAATCAGTAAACCTCCAGACGAATTATACTCGCAACTACTTTTAGTACAAAGTTAGTACTACAATAATTGAGCTCGATGACTGAAATTTGGTACAGATACTTCTTATAGCTGCAGGTAACTTAGGATTGAAAATGGGCAATATCGATAAATTTTTAGCATCTTCTGTCCGATTTGACTTATTAACGCCATAGAGACTGCAAATTTCAACTGGACGAACTGAGATTCGTAATTTGGGAGTATGTATATCCAGAACCCTTCAGACGAAAGGGCCCCCACCAGGGACGTATCCAGGATTTTGGTTCGGGGGGGGGGGGCCCAACCTTTTTTTCCATAACAAAGATAAACAATTAAAAAATTGCGTTTATTGTCTAGGAAATGGAAGTTAAGTTCCTTAGTTTTTTATTCGAATTTTATTCCTAAATATAAATGTGTACTGTAGTACGAGATCAGTAAAACTTTTTATAATAAAATACGTAAGATTTAAAAATGTAATCTTCGATTTTTTTAAAGAAATATATCAATAGATTTGTTCCTTTACTTTTTTAATAGTAAAACTAGCAAAAGAGAAATAATTCAAAATTCTCTCTGAGTAAACATATTTTGAAAAAGTACGGGAACGGAAATCTGGTAAAAATAGCAAGCACAGAAAAAATTCTTCTATTTGAAGTTTTTGTTATATTACTTTCAATGTTTTTTTTTAAAGCTACTACTTTTACTCGGAAAAATTTGTCGAGTAAAAACTAGTAAAAAAGTAGTAAAAGAGAAAGACATTTTGAAAATTCTCTCTTAAATTTGTCTACTATTTTTACTAGTTTTTCGAGTAAAGGAACGCTTTTTGGAGTAAAACTGGTAAAAATGGTAAAACTAGTAACTTGTAGTAGGTAAAGGAACAAAGCTAATTATTTCATCGATTTTGACTTCATCTTTGTACGTAGACATCAAAGCCAGATAAGATAGCCTTTCTCCTTCCATTCTGTTCCGGAGATAAGTTTTTATTCTTCTTAACGTCGAGAAACTTCGCTCAGCAGATGCCGTTGTCACAGGTATTGTGGCCAGTATCTGCAAAAGGGTAAAGACGCTTGGGAACATGTCCTCATCACAAACTGAAATAGCATCTAATGCATTTGATGGCTTATGATTCCTCTGCTTCCAATAATCAATCCATATACTTATTTCAGCTAAAACAGATTTTGCTGAATTTTTTAAATCGTTTTTGTAAAAAAGTTTGACTTCTTCGAAATCTTCCTTTATTAGATTTACAACTCGTATCGGAACGATATTAAACAGACTTGTAATTATAGCTTCATGTTCGGAAAATCTATTATTTAAATGTGATATTACTTCGTCCAGATATGGTATGAACAATGTTGTCCTAAAATACGCCTTGGCATCTGAACCAGGAATATTAGCCCTATACTTTTGAGTGCCTACTCTTCTAGGTAGTGCAGCTTCTATTCCAAAACTTCTTGCAAGTTGTGTGGATTCTTCAAACAGTTTATCAAACTCCGCATCAGAATTTCTACGCATGTCACTTAATTTAGTCGTTGCCAATTTTATGATTTCGTAAGCCTTTATTATATCTAGGTTAATCGTTTGCAAATACCGTGATAAGTTCTGTGTAATGGCCAAAACCGTACTACTTATTACCACACCCAATATGAAGTCAAATTTACACACACGGTTGTGCAAACTCATTCCATCACTGCAACCTACATGTTAAAAAGGTAGATAGATAGAAATAATAAATGTAATTTTAACTTAATTTTCGCCATATCTGGTTATTATAAATTTAAAGTCAACCAATATTACACCGGTCGACAAAAACAACATGTTTTCTTGGGTTTCTGTTTTAATGCATAGATTCTGATTCTAGACGTCAAAAAACGTCAAAATCTCCAATCTTAGCTTTTAAAGTTTGTTTTTGTAAATTTTACATCGATAAGAAAGTTTTAAAGTTAAAACCTTACTAAATTAGCTATAACTTTTTAAATTATGCATCGATTTTCTTCGGAATGGGCTCGTTTAATTCATGACCGAGCAGAATTTACGATAAAATCAGAAAAATATAACATTTGTTAATTTTTATATTGTTTTATGGGAGTTTTATTTTAAAAATATTAAAATTTTTATCAAAAAATCAAATTTATTTGCAATATTTTGTAATATTCGTATATCGTCGAAACCACTGAACGGATGGAAAAATGGTATTATATGAAGTTGAAGGCTACTTAATATTTAATTCTTTAAAACTTTCCTCAACCAAATCGGATAAATGGTTCTCGAGATATGCCACTATATGTGGTTCAACCACTAATTTCTTTCCATATCACAGCTTATCGCGAGAATTTAAAGAGACAACCCTTTAGGATAAGAAAAAAGACCACATATTATGGCATAACTAGAGAACCATTCATCCGAAGTGGTTCAGGTAAGCTTTACAAACTTCAGAATTAAGTAGCCTTCAACTTCGCACAATACAATTTTCCATCCCTTCAGCGGTTTCGACGATATCTTACAAAGTATTGCAAAAAATCATATTTTTTGAGAAAATTTTAATAATTTTTAAATAAAAGCCTCATAAAAACTTCTAGAAACGCATAATTGACATATTTTTGTGATTTTATCGTAAACTCTGAAAGGTTATGAATAAATTGAGACCATTCCGAAGAAAAATCGATGCATAATTTAAAAAGTTTTAGCGAGGAAACCATGCACTTTTCTTATTTTTAGTTGTTATTACTTTTACTGTTACCATTTTTTAGGCTTTTGTATTGTTTTTTAACGGCCTTCCAAATATTTTTCGTATTTTTTTGAGTGATTTTGAAAATTGTAAGCAGTTTATGCATATGTTTAAAACATTTCGGGGGGGGCCCGGGCCCCCGGGCAATAAGGGCTATTTCATACCTGGGAAGAAATTGGTCAAAGTCTGTTCAGATTTAGATATAGGCCCTATATAAATTTTCTTTCCGATATGGCCTTTTAGCGCCACAGAAGCTTTTTCATATCCAATCACTTTGAAATTAAGCAGGATGGAGTTTCTTGATCCAAGGCCCACATTGTCGAATTTGATGTAACTCTGCTCAGATTTAAATGTAGCACCCATTTAAATCTGAGCAGATTTAAATGGGTGCTATATTGGGAAGTACAAAAAAAAATATATTACATATTACGGATAACCTTGAACATTTTATAATTTAAAACAATATGTAATTGTATAAAGACAAATCGGCCAACACACCAAAAATAATGAATAATAAGATATGTCATCCCGGAGCGAGTAAGTTATCAGATACGAACGAATAAAAATTTCAACGAGTAGGACTTCAAAGAGTGAAGTTTTCCGCGGATTTCGGACCGATTTTCCCGAATTTTTTGTAATTGTCACAATTAAAAAATTAATATCAATCGATTAGTGCAAAAAAAGTTGAAATTACCTTCGCGGAAAAGTGTTTTTTCGCGTGTGACATTTCATTCATATTCCTCCGTAACTGATAGATTTTGACAGTTCTCGGGATGACTTATCTTCATAATTTATAATTTTTGCAACACACTGTGAAGTTTGACTTTTATTCGAATATTGTATTGTTATGTATCGATTCTATAGCGGGATTCGTTTCTCTATTTGTTGTCCATGAACAATTTTTATCGGAACCGACCTTAATGATTTGTAACCTAGAATTTGGCCGGAATTTAAATAGAAATTATATAAAACAAATATTATATTATTATATCATATAGTTTGGATGATCACTCATTTCCTGCAATTTGTAAATTTTTAATTCCCCACTGCATTTTTCATATATCCAAATAAAGTTCAATTGCGTGAACTAAAACAAAAATAATTTGAATAGAAATCAAACAGAATGATTTATATACGATAAAGTATTAAAATAAATTTTATCATATAACTGTCACAAAATGTTGAAAGATAAGTGATATATTAAAATCTTTGGAACTGAAATATTTAGTCACTCTTCTACGACACAAATTCTCATAATAGATCCATACAAAATTTGCTGTACTAAAAGTTAAAAAAAATATTTATGTAAGATATTATTAATAATAGAAACTGATTGTTTTGAAAGTGGCGAAAGTGACATTTTTCATATAAATTGAGTTATCAAAAATAATGTTCTCAAAAAAATCAGTCGTGACTAAGATTTTAAAATCTTAAGTTTTGTTAGCAAACAAAACTACAAAAACTTATTAAAAATTACTTCTGTAAAACAAAAGCTAATGCTGCTTATGACATTCTTAACCCTGGTGTTAGATTAGCAAATCTGTACGAATTCTAGATTAAGAGTCCATTTGGTCAACATTAAATTTTTCATATAAAATTAATATGGAAGACAATATTTTATATTTATTTTTATTCAATACTTCGTGAAAAGAAAGCAATTACAATTATTTTTGAGCAAAAACGCTTATTATTTTGATTTTAGTAAAACAAAAGTATCCCTTGGACCAAATTATAAGCAATATATATACATACATATATTACCGTTTATAAAGGAAACGATACAAAAATTGGACCAAATGGGCCTAATCTAACAGCAGGTTTAATTATGAAGTAGTTATGAAGCAATTATGAACACGAAATCAAGGACAAATTTAAACTAAAATTCAAAAAACGAAAAATCTTTTTAAACAAATTATATTTGGAAAACTTTTTAACAATAACTTTGTGTGAAAACACGTATTTTATATGTGAACGTCAGTTCGCAAATATATTTTGTTCTAATACGTTAATATATGCTTTCCAAATTAAATTTCTTGATTTTCAAATAAAATATATTTGTTCAGAAATACATAATACTTACAAATATTGTTTCCAAATCTATTTCCTTTCAATTCAAACATTCCCATGTAGGTGTATGCTCACTTATTTTTTGCATGTTATAAATGGCATTCAGCACTGCATTTTTCATATATCCATCACATTTATCTTCAAATATTGTGTGATCTAAAATTAAAATAATTAATTTTTTTTCTGAAAATAAATCAAATAGAATTATCTATAAACAAAAAAAATGCAAATAAATTGTATCATATCACAATTAGAAAACGCTGAAAACTAGGAGAAATATTTCAACCGTTCATATATAATACTTACGTTGAAATATTCTGTAAAATTTGCCACTTTTCTCACAAAAGACCCATTCTAAAATTGTTTTACTAAAAAAATTAAAAAAAGATAGTTATATGTATAACATATTATTAATAATAAATTTCTATATTGCCACAAATAATTTTACATTTCTGCATTATGCGCTGGTATTTTTAATAAATAAATACTTTCAATTAAAATGTGTTTTGTTAATTTTGTAATTGCCAATAAGATGTTAATTTCAGGATAATAATATTATTTTTCACGTACCTAAAAATTTTCCCATTGTCTCTTTCAGTATTACAAAATCTATTACTCACATTTTTGTCATCCATTTGGCACAAATCTCTTCACAGGACTTACAAACAAGATCTCCTTCAAAAACGCATGTACATCGCCATAAATAACATACGGCAAAAATAACTATGACACACGCACTCCCTTATCACAGAGATCGATGGTGACGCCGACATACACACATGTACACGACGGTTTCATTTGTTGTTTTTGCTATGCTTTAGAAAAAATAACTGTTAACAGCCCATATTAAAATTATTTTCGGTGCAATATGCACGTATGTATGCACGAATACTTACATATTCACAGCAATCAAATTTTTTCACAATCCGCGTTCCGAAAACAGACAACCGTTTCCTTCCATCCCTTGTAAATAACTGACGATTTAAAAGAAAACGAACAACAGAACTGTTCTCTATTTTTTCTTCTAGCATTCCATAACAAATATTGATTCACACATTACCAAACAAAACTGATTCTCCGAGCGAGAGAGGGAGGGAGAGATTGTATAATTCTCTCGTATGTATTCTTAAAAATAATGACAATAGTCATAAAATTTATTACCAAGACAGCCTTTCCTTTAAGGGGAGCATAGCCTTAAATTTATTACTCAAATATCTCATACTGTTAATTAAGCCCGATTCGTCATAATGTAGAAAATCCTTAAAAGTAATGAAATATTACTTAAAATAATGCGGATTGTTACAAAAATAATGATTTTTTTCTTTAATTTAAATGCGTACATTTAAAGAAGCGCGTACACAAAACTAATGATTAGATAGACATTAATTCAAATTCAAAAAACTTTATATTAAGGAAAATTTCGTAAAAAACGTGTAAATTTCCATTATTTTAATGAAAATTGTCATTGAATTGATGCAGAGGTAGTATAAGAATGTGTCATCATTAGTTTTATTACTATTTTTTTTCAGTGTAGTATAGGAAAACTTTTAATAATTTAGCAATTCACAATAATTAATTTATTTAACATTTCATATTAAATCAATAATACGTAATTTACTATATCTACCAATTTTTATAATATTTATCGAAATGAACATATCTTTAAGCAATAGCAATAGGTTTTAGAAGAAAACAAAAGTGTACAAGAAATCTGAATGCCTCAAAATGTTAAGCCAACTTTGAGAAAATAATTTAACAGCGGTAACCATATCATGCAAAAAACAAAAAAAGTTCTTTCACTATTAGTTACGAAGCCGAATTCGTATCTAGGAGATACTTATAAACAGTATGTTAATAAATTCAATTAATCGCTCCAGATTCAAAATTAAGAGAGAGAAAAAAATAGGAAAGAGCAAAGAGTAAAACACAGTAAAATTTCAGTTTCTTCTGATGTGTTACTCTTTTTTTACTGTCGTCGTCATTGAAACAAAAAAACTTTCAAATTAGGTACGGACTTACCAACATCATGTGCAGCAGTTGAAGAGGGCACTTATCAATCATTTCTCGATGCGGTGGTATATGATGTGCTGTATATTAAATACAATTTATTCTCTGGTTAATTCTGAACTGATGATGAATTTGAGGGATTACTTAGCTGGTACTTTACATAATTGTTTTACCATAGTTTTTTTTAATGACGAACTGTTCGGTTCTTCTTCGTTTTCTCACGGTTTTAAAAGGATTTGAGACTGATTTGCTTCTACACCCGCATTTATGGATTTCTGATCTGTACTCTGAGGTTTTTCCAAACTTATCGAACTATTTAAAAATATTATCTACATATATAAAAATGGTGTGAAAAATGTATAGTAATTCATCAATTGAGAACGGCTGGACCGATTTGGCTCTTTTTTCAGTTGTTCGTATTTGCCTGGAGAAGGTTGTTTCGAAAGAAAATTTTGGGAAAACCCCCCGGAAAAGTGGGAAAATTGGGAAAATCGAAAATTGTTATTTCTTGCGAGATTCCTACTGTTCCTATCTACTGCTCTCTTTTTCAATCCAAATTTTTTTTATTAATTTTCTATTAAACAAAAAAGTTTTCTATTAAACATATGTACGAGTATGTGCTATTTTTCTTGCTGCAATTCATTCGAGTTTTGCGTATTGTTACACTGATTTCGCGTATCACATCGGCAAACGGTACAAGCATTACGATCAATTAAAATTCAACGCGATATTTATCAATTCGAACATTTTTTCAGATAATAAGTTTGAGTATAAGATGTAAGGTTATCTTATTGGATTGCGGGCATTGCAAAATCATAATTTCGGATGAATGCACGATGGCGCATAAACGAGCTCTGGAGGCAGTTGACCGAACGATGAAGGATTTGCGACGTGATTTGAGACTATTTTGTGAGTCTATGATATTGCTCTCCGGAGATTTTCGTCAAACGCTTCCCGTCATCCCGAAATCTACTGCCGATGAAATTAATGCATGCCTGAAATCGTGGTCTTTGTGGCGGCATGTCAAGAAATTGAAATTGACCACGAACATGAGAGTCGCGTTGCAGAACGACTCATCGGCTCTTGAATTCTCGAAACAACTGTTGGCGCTTGGCAATGGCCAAATTACTGTTGCTGTTTCCACTGCATTGATATTGTTCCCGGCAAATTTTTGCGAGTTCACATCGTCGAACGAGGAACTCATCACCAAAGTGTTTCCAAATCTCGATTAGATTAGTGAACGGGCAATATTAGCAGCGAAGAATAAGGACGTCGATAGCATGAATTTTATTATTCAAAGTAAAATCGAACTCGCTTGATGTGCCAGGAGCTCCGCCGCATAATTTACAGCTGAAGGTGGAATCGATCATAATCATGTTGCGGAATCTGAATCATCCGAAATTGTGCATAGTTCGCGGTTGTCCATTATGAAACTGATGGACAATGTGATTCAGGCGACGATCATCAAGGGAAAATTCAAAGGAGAGGAAGTCCTTATCCCACGAATTCCGATTATTCCAACTGATCTTTCATTCCAATTCAAGCGGATTCAGTTCCCTGTACGATTGGCTTTTGCGATGACAATCAATAAATCTCAAGACCAATCGTAGGAAGTCTGTGGAATTAATCTCGAATTTCCCTGTTTTTCGCACGGTCATCTGTACGTTGCCTGTCTTCTGTCTTCGTTGTTTGTTGTTTATCACATCGCTCTCTACTGATTTCGATTCCTTTTAAACAAATCGCATTAAAATTTTAACTATCTGTGTTTTATTATCACTCTGGAGTTTATCTGAAGGCGTTAAATTGGGGCGAGTCGAAGTTCGCCGGGTCCGCTAGTAATTAATATAAACCAATTTTGGGTTCTTTGCTCTTCAAACGGCAGTTAATGTATGCTTTGCGCGCATCGTCTCTATACCGCAACAATTGGCTGGGGAGCCAAACGCATGCTTAGTTGAAGGTGAAGTACGGGCGCAGGTAGGTATGCGACAGTCAACCGGTCGCACAGCACAGATCAGCAGCATTCAGGTTTTGCTGATATTGAGATGATCGTTGCCATGGAGTATTACAATGTTTTATTACTTTGGTGGCTGCTGTTTTTCTGTCTGTCTGATTTTGGGTGACGTCGATGTCCAATAATGATCATTAAGAAGACATATGATAATTCAATCTGTTTCATAATGAATATCGCCAACGTAAAACCAGGGGGAAAGAAGAAGAGTGCACCCGCACAATAAGGCAATTCTGCGATGGACTGTGGGAGAATTGTTCGTCACGTCAAGTAGATTCGCCCGCTTTTGGAGATTACAGAATTCCGCTAAGAGGCTATAGACCTGTAATCCTCAATTAGGGCTCCTTTTTGGCGGGCACTTTAATTGTAACAAAACGATTGAACTAGCAAAAAAAATAAATAAAATCTTGTGAGATTTTATTTATTTTTCAATTTCAAAAAGGAACTTCAATGAAAAAAATTGTCTTTTGCTACACCTCGTATGGTACAAAAATGTAAACTGAACACAGAATTTCTCCGAAAGTTATTCATGTTAGTGTTACTATGTTGCTACATGATCATAGTCACAGGAACATTGTACTAATTAAGGGACTAATTCTTGATAACTTGATGAATTTGTTACTGATTGGACTTCATTTACCTACTTTTCACTTTTGCGGCCTTGGTAGAAGGTTGAAAAAAACGATAGGATAGAGGTGATAAGGGTATAAATCCATTGGATTCAGCTTGCAGAGAACATGGTATTGCTTATTCACAAAACAAAGACAATAATCATCGCCATCGTGCTGATAGACAACTTACTGAAAGAGCTTTGGAAAGAGTAACAAGTACGAACGTTTCAGTAGGGTAAACCGACTAAGGTATACCCTCACTTTGTTAGTACTGTAATATGAAATATTACAAAAGGAGCGTGTTGATAAGCCCATTTTTCATAGGGCTACGTGTACATTAAAAATATTACACTGTGCAAAATTTTGCATTTGTACTCACGTTATACGCTCTTAACTTTACAAAATTTCAAGTATTTTTATGCACGGTATTAACGTTATAAGCTGTTAAATTTTGGGCGTGGAAACTTCGCCCATTTTTTACTGGATTGTAGGTACTATAAAACCATTACACTGTACAAAATTTCAAGTCTTGGTGTGCACAGGTATTTATGTTATAAGCTGTAAACTTTTGGTGCAAAACGGTACATTTGTGTGGGGGTACTAAAAGGGGCGTGCCAATTACGCCCACTTTTCACTGGACTATAGGTACTATACATACTATACAAAAGCATTACACTGTACAAAATTTCAAGTATTTGCATGAAGTGATATTATTGTTATAAGCAGTTAACTTTTGGTGCAAAATGGTCCATTTGTGTGGGAGGTACCAAAAGGGGCGCTGCAACTGCACTTATTTTTTCGAGGTGATAGTGACTAATAAACTAATATTATGTGTAGAATTTCAGAGAACTCACATAAGTCGTATTGATGTTAATAAATAATCAATAAATCTCTGAATATTAACCCTTTGCCGGGGAGGTACTAGAAAAATGGGGATGAAATGTTCTACAAAAATGTTGGCCATAAAATCTTACTATATGCGGCGCACCACAGCCCAAATCCCAAAACTTAACAGAAACACCAAAAAACGGCCAAATTCCAGTCAAAAACCCTCCTTGGCCAGTTCGTGCAGCAATGTCAGTCATTTCAAGTATTTGCATGAAGTGATATTATTGTTATAAGCAGTTAACTTTTGGTGCAAAATGGTCCATTTGTGTGAGAGGTACCAAAAGGGGCGCGGCAACTGCGCTTATTTTTTCGAAGTGATAGTGACTAATAAACTAATATTATGTGTAGAATTTCAGAGAACTCACACAAGTAGTATTGATGTTATTAAATAATCAATAAATCAAAACAAAGACAATAATCATCGCCATCGAGCTGATAGACAACTTACTGAAAGAGCTTTGGAAAGAGTAAAAAGTACGAACGTTTCAGTAGGGTAAACCGACTAACGTATACCCTCACTTTGTTAGTACTGTAATATGAAATATTACAAAAGGAGCGTGTTGATAAGCCCATTTTTCATAGGGCTACATGTACATTAAAAATATTACACTGTGCAAAATTTTGCATTTGTACTCACGTTATACGCTCTTAACTTTTTTATAAAATGGTATATATAAAAGCATTACACTGTACAAAATTTCAAGTATTTTTATGCACGGTATTAACGTTATAAGCTGTTAAATTTTGGGCGTGGAAACTTCGCCCATTGTTTACTGGATTGTAGGTACTATAAAACCATTACACTGTACAAAATTTCAAGTCTTGGTGTACACAGGTATTTATGTTATAAGCTGTAAACTTTTGGTGCAAAACGGTACATTTGTGTGGGGGTACCAAAAGGGGCGTGCCAATTACGCCCACTTTTCACTGGACTATAGGTACTATACATACTATACAAAAGCATTACACTGTACAAAATTTCAAGTATTTGCATGAAGTGATATTATTGTTATAAGCAGCTAACTTTTGGTGCAAAATGGTCCATTTGTGTGGGAGGTACCAAAAGGGGCGCGGCAACTGCACTTATTTTTTCGAGGTGATAGTGACTAATAAACTAATATTATGTGTAGAATTTCAGAGAACTCACATAAGTAGTATTGCTGTTATTAAATAATCAATAAATCTCTAAATATTAACCCTTTGCCGGGGAGGTACTAGAACAATGGGGATGAAATGTTCTACAAAAATGTTGGCCATAAAATTTTACTATATGCGGCGCACCACAGCCCAAATCCCAAAACTTAACAGAAAAACCAAAAAACGTTCAAATTCCAGTCAAAACCCCTCCTTGGCCAGTTCGTGCAGCAATGTCAGTCATTTCAAGTATTTGCATGAAGTGATATTATTGTTATAAGCAGTTAACTTTTGGTGCAAAATGGTCCATTTGTGTGGGAGGTACCAAAAGGGGTGCGGCAACTGCGCTTATTTTTTCGTGGTGATAGTGACTAATAAACTAATATTATGTGTAGAATTTCAGAGAACTCACACAAGTAGTATTGATGTTATTAAATAATCAATAAATCGCTAAATATTAACCCTTTGCCGGGGAGGTACTACAAGGAGTGGACCGATATGGTCCATCTTCGAACTTAGCCAGAGATAGAAAAAAAATATTACCACATACCAAATTTGAAGTCAATCGGTTTCTCCTTTGGGCACCAGCCAGCAGACAGACAGATAGACGGACGGACATTGCTCATCGACTTAAAACGACCTAAAACGGATATCCGCCGAACATACTTATGGTCTTATGTCACTCCTTTGATGTGTTAAACTTTTGGCCCGTAGCAAATTATATATACCCTCGTATCACTAAAGTGAGGGTATAAAAAACTAGGTCTTAATAGCTTAAACTAGTTAAATATTTAAATAACTGAAGACTGGGCCAATTAAAGTATTACAAACAAAGATAGTTCCGCTAAGACTAAATTTGCTTTGGGTATGGAGAATGCCAATAAGAAGACAAGGAAAATGTGTGGGAAAAAGATTTTTAACGCTGCCATTAAAAATGCTACCGTTGTTTTAAAGAAGGAGAAACCACAGGACATATATATTGCAATAAATATGCAAGAAAAGCAATTAAAAAGTCTAAAGTTGTTATTCCAAGAGTAATTAATGTACCAACGACTGGTGGGTTCTTACCCCTTATACCCATTTTGAATGGAATTTGAGCTTTATGGGCCTTAGCTTCCGGCGGCTCAGCGATTGCGAAGGCTGTTATCTCTACCAGTAACGCCAACAAAGAAATGGAAGAAAAGTCAGACACAATAAAACTATGGAATCTAAAGCAATGGGGAAAGGTCTTTTCCTCAAACCTTATAAAAAAGGGGTAGGGAATATTTGTCAATAACACTCCAAAAAACTAATAAAGCAGCTACCCAGGCGACCACTATCCGATGCAGATTTATTTCATTTCGGGCAAAACTATATTCCACAATTTAGAGGTGTTTACATGAGAGATAAATTACCGAAAAAACTTAATTGTAAAGAATGTGGAATCATAAACTTGGATACGTACAGTGGTCCTGATACACATTGAATATTGTGATTGTTTTGGAAATCTACAACCTCCACTAGAAGTATTACGTTATTTATTACATAATGTATAAATATAAAAGAGAGCAACAATTCAATAACTTCAACTGTGGACTTCTTTGTTTAAATTTTTTGATAAAAATAAATAGAAAATTGAAAAACAGAATTTAGATCAAAGGGTGATACTAAAATTATTTGTTATTAATTGCTTGCGATATCACAAATAAAATGTTTGAACTGGATAGAGCGGATTTTGTGGTGGTCGATTTCCAATCCTGTAATGGTAATGATACAAATATTTATATCAAGGAGCTATCCTATATGTGTGGCACATCCGTAGTACCAAATAACTTCTTATTTCGACCCCCCTTCGATATCAGAAAACTCACAAGAGCTGCATACAAAACAAACATGTTTAATGGGCTGAATTGGACGGATGGAAATTTGGATTATTCTACTGTTGAAGGCATTCCTTCACCACTTGATAATTTGAAGTATATCTTTGTTGTTGGTAGAGCTAAAAAGGATGTCTTATCAAAATATATGAAGTCAAATTTTATAAATTTGATTCTCCAATTGCCCTAATCATTACGATTTGAGATATAACTGTTCTCTAATAACGTAAATTTTTATTTTTATAAAACAAAATTACTGTACAATTATATAATAAAATGAATGATTGAAAATAAAAAAACAATTTTTTTTTAATTTTTTATTAACTATATTTATATGCAAAGTGATATGGAGAGTACACAAAGTTAATTATGTAATATACTAATGACCTTTACCGCACACATCATACGAGGGTGGTGGTAGTAATTTATCGAAGCGGTCGGGATTTATAGGTATATTGCAAGTGATGCGACGTCTCATCAGCAAACAGCTCGGAGACCAACGCAAATGTTCGATTACTGGAAAATCTCCATCTTGTCATTTAAATATTTCTACTCCACAGAAATGACATGCTGTTTTATCCTGACCCCCTGTCTAATACATCCCCATCATGGCCAATTTTTTGACATCGATAAAGTCGAGCGGCCAATTAAAATATGCAACAAAGGAACACTTTTTGAATAAAAACACGGACTTGGCAGTAGAGGTTCGATTCTACTACCAAAGGGTATTTGGCGAAATTGGTGATCAATTTTTTTTAAAGGGGCTCAAAAGTTTCTGCAATTAGTGGTCCCCTCGAAAAAGGTGCCATCAGCTTTTGTCCACCAATTAATTCAGGCTTGTTGATATCGCTTAAATATAATTGGCAATACGGTAGCTAAGAATATGGTGAACAAAGTTTGTTAAAATTTTTGCGAATAAAATTAGTTTACGCCCTTTTTTACAAAAAGTAAGGTAAAAAATATTTGTTTCTCACATCTTTCAGCATAACTTACAGGGACTCATAATTTTTCACTAACAATATTAGGCAAAATTATAGGCACAGTAAATCTGAACAACTTTTGTAAACATCAATACAATCTGAACGTGTCTAGGCACCCCAAATAGCTCAAAAACCACATTGTACCTTGTATTTCACTATTTTGTAACAAAAATTTTTTTTTTGGTGTAGGATATGTTCAGCAACTTTATAAAAAGTATTAAGGCCAATATTATTGCGGAACATATTAACCCTCTAGCTCCCTCACATAACTGTAATTCCAGTCAAAAACCCTCCTCGGCCAGTTCGTGCAGCAATGTTAGTCATTCGACCTAGTGGTCGAAGCAATAACGATACCAGTAAAGAGCGTTTTTGACTGGAATTTTACCAAATATTGTTAGTGAAAAATTACGGGTCTCTGGTGAAGTATCCATTTACTAGATTGAAATCCTGTGACGAATGTACAGACTGGTCAATCACGGCTCACTTGCCCAATTGATTTACCTTTGTCGCTTAAAAATCAGAAACATAAACATATTTTGAAATTTAACTTAAGATTTATGATTATGGTATGCATACCGCTACGAGCCTTTTGTCAAACTATTTCGTAACATTATGAAATAAAAAAAAAACTATATGTTCCATTTACTTTCTGTCTATTCCTAAAAAGTAATAGAAACAAATACAGAAATTGGTAGAGAGCTTTAATTGCTTGGTAGAATTGACTGCAGTTTCGATAGACACCACTCTATCATCTTCAGAATTCAGTAGCAATAGTGTATGTCTTTAACTTAAATCAGCTGAAATACTTATGGAAGCAGTAAATTGAATTTAACAAGATCTGCTAACCAAACCCGTATTTTGACGAACTAAGTCAACATACTAAAACTCTCATACCAATACATTTTTGTTTTTTGCTTGGGTTCGCATCGCGAACCACGAAAACAAATGTAGTTTTGTCAACGGCTAATGCCGACGTCATCGTACCTCATGTGTTTGAATGTGTTGTTGTTATTTATTGTTGGTCTGTGCTTTTGTTATTCAGTCAGAATTTATTTTTGGTTTGAGACCATATGTTCCATTTACTTTCTGTCTATTCCAAAAAAGTAATAGAAACAAATACAAAAATTGATAGAGAGCTTTAATTGCTTGGTAGAATTAAATGCAGTTTCGATAGACACCACTCTATCATCTTCAGAATTCAGTAGCAATAGTGTATGTCTTTAACTTAAATCAGCTGAAATACTTATGGAAGCAGTAAATTGAATTTAACAAGAACTGCTAACCAAACCCGTATTTTGCCGAACTAAGTCAACATACTAAAACTCTCATACCAATACATTTTTGTTTGGCGAAAGAAATATAGACATAAAAACTTTAATAATATGAAATTCCATGGTCACCACATTGAATGTTGCTTTACTAATCGCATTTTCATTACTAAACAAATGTACACGGGGCGAAATTGCATTTTTCGATATGTTTGAATCGAAAGAAAATATATTTGGAACACAAATTTTTAAATATTGTATATTTCTGAGCAAATTAATTTTAATTAAAAATCAATAAAATATATTTGGAACGCATATATTAATATATTCGCAAACTAAATTTCTCAAATAAAGTATGTGTTTAAGTACAAATAAAATTATTGATTAGGAATTTCTCCAAATATATTTTATTTAAAAAAGATTTTCAAATTTTTTACTGACTTTTTCAAATTTCATTTTTAATTTTTTCGTGGTTCCCAATTGTACCTCCCAGTTATGATACCATATGCAGCTTTGACTTCTGTTTCAAATCAATCATTTCAAATTTCTGAGTATTCCAAGCCATCATTAGTTGTCAATCCACCAAATAATTTATTTTGATCCAAGATTATAGGATTTCAATTATAACTTATTATTTTTACGAACATAAAAATTTCTAAAAAATTACTTTGAATTACTGAACAATATAACACAATAAAGATATTTCTGAATTCATAAATTCAAATTTTTTATTTGTTTCGGAAATAATGGTCCCAAATAAAAACAAATTGGGAGTAAGCAACGATTTGTTTAGCACAACATCTTCCCAAATGTATAACCTTTGTGTGTTGCAAATACTATATATTTAGAGTTTACTCTAAACATATATATGTTTCACGCCGAATATGTTTGGGACAATATACTGCAGACGCGATTTTTTTTCAGCGTGTATGAAAATTAACATATTTTATAACAAAAATATTTAAAATGTATATTTTTAGCGGAAAAAACTATAAAATGATTGTGTATAGTAAATAATAAAAAAAATATTAATAATTCTAAAAGAAACGTCGACGGAAGATGATTAACAAATAACTTGATGAATTTGTTACTGATTGGACTTCATTTACCTACTTTTCACTTTTGCGGCCTTGGTAGAAGGTTGAAAAAAACGATTGGATAGAGGTGATAAGGGTATAAATCCATTGGATTCAGCTTGCAGAGAACATGGTATTGCTTATAGACAACTTACTGAAAGAGCTTTGGAAAGAGTAACAAGTACGAACGTTTCAGTAGGGTAAACCGACTAAGGTATACCCTCACTTTGTTAGTACTGTAATATGAAATATTACAAAAGGAGCGTGTTGATACGTCCATTTTTCATAGGGCTACGTGTACATTAAAAATATTACACTGTGCAAAATTTTGCATTTGTACTCACGTTATACGCTCGTAACTTTTTTATAAAATGGTATATATAAAAGCATTACACTGTACAAAATGTCAAGTATTTTTATGCACGGTATTAACGTTATAAGCTGTTAAATTTTGGGCGTGGAAACTTCGCCCATTTTTTACTGGATTGTAGGTACTATAAAACCATTACACTGTACAAAATTTCAAGTCTTGGTGTGCACAGGTATTTATGTTATAAGCTGTAAACTTTTGGTGCAAAACGGTACATTTGTGTGGGGGTACCAAAAGGGGCGTGCCAATTACGCCCACTTTTCACTGGACTATAGGTACTATACATACTATACAAAAGCATTACACTGTACAAAATTTCAAGTATTTGCATGAAGTGATATTATTGTTATAAGCAGTTAACTTTTGGTGCAAAATGGTCCATTTGTGTGGGAGGTACCAAAAGGGGCGCGGCAACTGCACTTATTTTTTCGAGGTGATAGTGACTAATAAACTAATATTATGTGTAGAATTTCAGAGAACTCACATAAGTAGTATTGATGTTATTAAATAATCAATAAATCTCTAAATATTAACCCTTTGCCGGGGAGGTACTAGAACAATGGGGATGAAATGTTCTACAAAAATGTTGGCCATAAAATTTTACTATATGCGGCGCACCACAGCCCAAATCCCAAAACTTAACAGAAACGCCAAAAAACGGTCAAATTCCAGTCAAAACCCCTCCTTGGCCAGTTCGTGCAGCAATGTCAGTCATTTCAAGTATTTGCATGAAGTGATATTATTGTTATAAGCAGTTAACTTTTGGTGCAAAATGGTCCATTTGTGTGGGAGGTACCAAAAGGGGTGCGGCAACTTCGCTTATTTTTGCGAGGTGATAGTGACTAATAAACTAATATTATGTGTAGAATTTCAGAGAACTCACACAAGTAGTATTGATGTTATTAAATAATCAATAAATCGCTAAATATTAACCCTTTGCCGGGGAGGTACTACACGGAGTGGACCGATATGGTCCATCTTCGAACTTAGCCAGAGATAGAAAAAAATATTACCACATACCAAATTTGAAGTCAATCGGTTTCTCCTTTGGGCACCAGCCAGCAGACAGACAGATAGACGGACGGACATTGCTCATCGACTTAAAACGACCTAAAACGGATATCCGCCGAACATACTTATGGTCTTATGTCACTCCTTTGATGTGTTAAACTTTTGGCCCGTAGCAAATTATATATACCCTCGTATCACTAAAGTGAGGGTATAAAAAACTAGGTCTTAATAGCTTAAACTAGTTAAATATTTAAATAACTGAAGACTGGGCCAATTAAAGTATTACAAACAAAGATAGTTCCGCTAAGACTAAATTTGCTTTGGGTATGGAGAATGCCAATAAGAAGACAAGGAAAATGTGTGGGAAAAAGATTTTTAACGCTGCCATTAAAAATGCTACCGTTGTTTTAAAGAAGGAGAAACCACAGGACATATATATTGCAATAAATATGCAAGAAAAGCAATTAAAAAGTCTAAAGTTGTTATTCCAAGAGTAATTAATGTACCAACGACTGGTGGGCTCTTACCCCTTATACCCATTTTGAATGGAATTTGAGCTTTATGGGCCTTAGCTTCCGGCGGCTCAGCGATTGCGAAAGCTGTTATCTCTACCAGTAACGCCAACAAAGAAATGGAAGAAAAGTCAGACACAATAAAACTATGGAATCTAAAGCAATGGGGAAAGGTCTTTTCCTCAAACCTTATAAAAAAGGAGTAGGGAATATTTGTCAATAACACTCCAAAAAACTAATAAAGCAGCTACCCAGGCGACCACTATCCGATGCAGATTTATTTCATTTCGGGCAAAAATATATTCCACAATTTAGAGGTGTTTACATGAGAGATAAATTACCGAAAAAACTTAATTGTAAAGAATGTGGAATCATAAACTTGGATACGTACAGTGGTCCTGATACACATTGAATATTGTGATTGTTTTGGAAATCTACAACCTCCACTAGAAGTATTACGTTATTTATTACATAATGTATAAATATAAAAGAGAGCAACAATTCAATAACTTCAACTGTGGACTTCTTTGTTTAAATTTTTTGATAAAAATAAATAGAAAATTGAAAAACAGAATTTAGATCAAAGGGTGATACTCCAATTATTTGTTATTAATTGCTTGCGATATCACAAATAAAATGTTTGAACTGGATAGAGCGGATTTTGTGGTGGTCGATTTCCAATCCTGTAATGGTAAATTTTTTTTTTTTTTTTATTCATTTCATTTATTTTAAATATGTGTTTACATACATGTATTAAAATTTTATAACTATAAAGAGATGGCTTAAACAAACCTTACATCTAGAAAATTTTGGAAAATTATTATAAAGGACTCATTTAAATTTACAAAAAAATTTTGGAGAAGGAAAAGTAATAAAAAACCTTCAATAGAATATTTATAAAACTTAATGGCTAGTGTACAAATTTATAATATAATTGTTTTCGTTTGAAGAACACGATGAAGCAAATTTGTTAGATATTACCGCAATTCTCTGAGAAATAAGATTAGTGTTACTTATATCGTGAAGTCTTTTTGTGCTAAAATGTCGAGGTAAATTTAACATCATTTTTAATATTTTATTTTGACAGACTTGGAGCTTATAAATGTGTGATTTGGCACACACTCCCCATACTGGGCAGGCATATAATGCTATTGGCTGAAATATGGATTTAAGAATACTAATCTTATTTTCAAAGTTTAGTTCAGACTTACGATTTATAAGAGGATACAATAACTTTATGGCTATATTCATTTTGTGAATTATTTGTGAGACATGATCATTGAAAGTCAAACGGGTATTGAGAAATACGCCAAGGTATCTTACCGAGTTTGACCACTGAATTTCATTACCAAACATTGTTAAATTTGTCTGTGGAATATAGCAATTTTTCCTTCTTTTCGTAAAAAAGATAGCTTGAGACTTTGTAGTGTTAATTTTAATTTTCCATTTTAACGAATATTCAACTATTTTGTCCAATGACAATTGCATGTTATCAAGGATTTCCTGAGCAAATAATCCTGAACAGAAAATGGCGGAGTCGTCAGCAAAAAATGCGTACTCGCAATTTGCTATTTTTGGGAAATCTGAGGTGTATATAATATACAACAGTGGTCCTAATACGGATCCTTGAGGAACACCTGAAGGAACGTTCATAAAATCTGATACATCTTGGTCAACTTGAACACAGAATGATCTATTTTTTAAAAATGATTGGATTAACTTTATTAAATGATATGGAAATTTAAACTGGATAAGTTTAAAAATTAAACCATCATGCCACACGGTATCGAATGCTTTTTCTACATCTAATAATACCATTGATGTTGAAAGCTTTAACTGGAATTGGCGATTTACATAATTTGTGATTCGTTTAATTTGGTGTGATGTACTATGGGAAGCACGAAATCCAAATTGTTCTTCTGGGATGATTTTATTTTCTTCGACATAATTCCAAAGTTTTTCTTTAACTATCTTTTCAAAAATCTTGCTCATATTACTCAGTAGACTAATAGGCCTGTAACTGGTCGCTAAATTTGTGGGTTTACCTGGTTTAGGTATAGGAATTATCTTGGCCCTCCTCCAAGCAGAAGGAAAATATTGAAATTTGATACAGGCACCAAATATATCGGAGAGGTGAGATATGCCAGTGTGAGATAAATTTTTAAGAAAGAGATTTTTCAATTTGTCTAGTCCACAAGATTTATTGATTTTTAAATTTCTGATAATATTTTTAACAGTCGTTGTAGACACATGTATATCGCTATCTGGAGTTGAGAAGAATGAATTATTGAAATCATCAAGAGATTTTAAAACGCTTTGCTCGGTGTTTTGACATCTAATATCATCAGAAGTGTGATGATTACATAGAAACTGTTGAGCAAAAATAGTGGATTTCGAATCTACTACTGGAACGGCTGAATTTGGAACGGAAATGGGAGGAATATTGGACATTTTCTTTTTCAGGATTTTAGAAATATTCCAAAAGGGTTTGGAGCGTATGTCTATTTTTTTAATTGAGCTATTCCAGCTATTGTTTCTGAAACTCCATATTTCATACTTGACAAGCCGATCATATTCTTTGTAAACTAATTTATCATTTTCCTGTAATGGTAATGATACAAATATTTATATCAAGGAGCTATCCTATATGTGTGGCACATCCGTAGTACCAAATAACTTCTTATTTCGACCCCCCTTCGATATCAGAAAACTCACAAGAGCTGCATACAAAACAAACATGTTTAATGGGCTGGATTGGACGGATGGAAATTTGGATTATTCTACTGTTGAAGGCATTCCTTCACCACTTGATAATTTGAAGTATATCTTTGTTGTTGGTAGAGCTAAAAAGGATGTCTTATCAAAATATATGAAGTCAAATTTTATAAATTTGATTCTCCAATTGCCCTAATCATTACGATTTGAGATATAACTGTTCTCTAATAACGTAAATTTTTATTTTTATAAAACAAAATTACTGTACAATTGAGAATTTATTATATAATAAAATGAATGATTGAAAATAAAAAAAACAATTTTTTTTAATTTTTTATTAACTATATTTATATGCAAAGTGATATGGAGAGTACACAAAGTTAATTATGTAATATACTAATGACCTTTACCGCACACATCATACGAGGGTGGTGGTAGTAATTTATCGAAGCGGTCGGGATTTATAGGTATATTGCAAGTGATGCGACGTCTCATCAGCAAACAGCTCGGAGACCAACGCAAATGTTCGATTACTGGAAAATCTCCATCTTGTCATTTAAATATTTCTACTCCACAGAAATGACATGCTGTTTTATCCTGACCCCCTGTCTAATACATCCCCATCATGGCCAATTTTTTGACATCGATAAAGTCGAGCGGCCAATTAAAATATGCAACAAAGGAACACTTTTTGAATAAAAACACGGACTTTGCAGTAAAGGTTCGATTCTACTACCAAAGGGTATTTGGCGAAATTGGTGATCAATTTTTTTTAAAGGGGCTCAAAAGTTTCTGCAATTAGTGGTCCCCTCGAAAAAGGTGCCATCAGCTTTTGTCCAGCAATTAATTCAGGCTTGTTGATATCGCTTAAATATAATTGGCAATACGGTAGCTAAGAATATGGTGAACAAAGTTTGTTAAAATTTTTGCGAATAAAATTAGTTTACGCCCTTTTTTACAAAAAGTAAGGTAAAAAATATTTGTTTCTCACATCTTTCAGCATAACTTACAGGGACTCATAATTTTTCACTAACAATATTAGGCAAAATTATAGGCACAGTAAATCTGAACAACTTTTGTAAACATCAATACAATCTGAACGTGTCTAGGCACCCCAAATAGCTCAAAAACCACATTGTACCTTGTATTTCACTATTTTGTAACAAAAATTTTTTTTTGGCAACTTTATAAAAAGTTTTAAGGCCAATATTATTACGGAACATATTAACCCTCTAGCTCCCTCACATAACTGTAATTCCAGTCAAAAACCCTCCTCGGCCAGTTCGTGCAGCAATGTTAGTCATTCGACCTAGTGGTCGAAACAATAACGATACCAGTAAAGAGCGTTTTTGACTGGAATTTTACCAAATATTGTTAGTGAAAAATTACGGGTCTCTGTAAATTATTCATTTAACATTTTTTCGCATAAAATGTTAACAAACTTTTTTCACCATATTCTTAGCTACATTATTGCCAAATATGTTTAAGCTGTATCACCAAGTCTTAATTAGTTGTTGGACAAAAGCTGCTGACACCTTTGCGAGGGGTCCAATTTCGCCAAACCAAGTATAGGGTTATACTACCTTTTGGTAGTAGAATCTAACCTATACTGTCACGTCCGTATATTTTTCACTGTTGCACAGTATTGTGAAACGTTCTTAGTAGCACGACTTCATTATGTAGACCGCCACTCATAGCGATATTCGTATTGAAGTTTCCGTTTGGTGAAGTATCCATTTACTAGATTGAAATCCTGTGACGAATGTACAGACTGGTCAATCACGGCTCACTTGCCCAATTGATTTACCTTTGTCGCTTAAAAATCAGAAACATAAACATATTTTGAAATTTAACTTCAGATTTATGATTATGGTATGCATACCGCTACGAGCCTTTTGTCAAACTATTTCGTAACATTATGAAATAAAAAAAAAAAACTATATGTTCCATTTACTTTCTGTCTATTCCAAAAAAGTAATAGAAACAAATACAGAAATTGGTAGAGAGCTTTAATTGCTTGGTAGAATTGACTGCAGTTTCGATAGACACCACTCTATCATCTTCAGAATTCAGTAACAATAGTGTATGTCTTTAACTTAAATCAGCTGAAATACTTATGGAAGCAGTAAATTGAATTTAACAAGATCTGCTAACCAAACCCGTATTTTGCCGAACTAAGTCAACATACTAAAACTCTCATACCAATACATTTTTGTTTTTTGCTTGGGTTCGCATCGCGAACGACGAAAACAAATGTAGTTTTGTCAACGGCTAATGCCGACGTCATCGTACCTCATGTGTTTGTATGTGTTGTTGTTATTTATTGTTGGTCTGTGCTTTTGTTATTCAGTCAGAATTTATTTTTGGTTTGAGACCATATGTTCCATTTACTTTCTGTCTATTCCAAAAAAGTAATAGAAACAAATACAAAAATTGGTAGAGAGCTTTAATTGCTTGGTAGAATTGACTGCAGTTTCGATAGACACCACTGTATCATCTTCAGAATTCAGTAGCAATAGTGTATGTCTTTAACTTAAATCAGCTGAAATACTTATGGAAGCAGTAAATTGAATTTAACAAGAACTGCTAACCAAACCCGTATTTTGCCGAACTAAGTCAACATACTAAAACTCTCATACCAATACATTTTTGTTTTTTGCTTGGGTTCGCATCGCGAACCACGAAAACAAATGTAGTTTTGTCAACGGCTAATGCCGACGTCATCGTACCTCATGTGTTTGTATGTGTTGTTGTTATTTATTGTTGGTCTGTGCTTTTGTTATTCAGTCAGAATTTATTTTTGGTTTGAGACCATATGTTCCATTTACTTTCTGTCTATTCCAAAAAAGTAATAGAAACAAATACAAAAATTGGTAGAGAGCTTTAATTGCTTGGTAGAATTGACTGCAGTTTCTATAGACACCACTCTATCATCTTCAGAATTCAGTAGCAATAGTGTATGTCTTTAACTTAAATCAGCTGAAATACTTATGGAAGCAGTAAATTGAATTTAACAAGAACTGCTAACCAAACCCGTATTTTGCCGAATTAAGTCAACATACTAAAACTCTCATACCAATACATTTTTGTTTTTTGCTTGGGTTCGCATCGCGAACCACGAAAACAAATGTAGTTTAGTCAACGGCTAATGCCGACGTCATCGTACCTCATGTGTTTGTATGTGTTGTTGTTATTTATTGTTGGTCTGTGCTTTTGTTATTCAGTCAGAATTTATTTTTGGTTTGAGACCATATGTTCCATTTACTTTCTGTCTATTCCAAAAAAGTAATAGAAACAAATACAAAAATTGGTAGAGAGCTTTAATTGCTTGGTAGAATTGACTGCAGTTTCGATAGACACCACTCTATCATCTTCAGAATTCAGTACCAGTAGTGTATGTCTTTAACTTAAATCAGCTGAAATACTTATGGAAGCAGTAAATTGAATTTAACAAGAACTGCTAACCAAACCCGTATTTTGCCGAACTAAGTCAACATACTAAAACTCTTATACCAATACATTTTTGTTTTTTGCTTGGGTTCGCATCGCGAACCACGAAAACAAATGTAGTTTTGTCAACGGCTAATGCCGACGTCATCGTACCTCATGTGTTTGTATGTGTTGTTGTTATTTATTGTTGGTCTGTGCTTTTGTTATTCAGTCAGAATTTATTTTTGGTTTGATACCATATGTTCCATTTACTTTCAGTCTATTCCAAAAAAGTAATAGAAACAAATACAAAAATTGGTAGAGAGCTTTAATTGCTTGGTAGAATTGACTGCAGTTTCGATAGACACCACTCTATCATCTTCAGAATTCAGAAGCAAAAGTGTATGGCTTTAACTTAAATCAGCTGAAATACTTATGGAAGCAGTAAATTGAATTTAACAAGAACTGCTAACCAAACCCGTATTTTGCCGAACTAAGTCAACATACTAAAACTCTCATACCAATACATTTTTGTTTTAAATTCAATTTACTGCTTCCATAAGTATTTCAGCTGATTTAAGTTAAAGACATACACTATTGCTACTGAATTCTGAAGATGATAGAGTGGTGTCTATCGAAACTGCAGTTAATTCTACCAAGCAATTAAAGCTCTCTACCAATTTTTGTATTTGTTTCTATTACTTTTTTGGAATAGACTGAAAGTAAATGGAACATATGGTATCAAACCAAAAATAAATTCTGACTGAATAACAAAAGCACAGACCAACAATAAATAACAACAACACATACAAACACATGAGGTACGATGACGTCGGCATTAGCCGTTGACAAAACTACATTTGTTTTCGTGGTTCGCGATGCGAACCCAAGCAAAAAACAAAAATGTATTGGTATGAGAGTTTTAGTATGTTGACTTAGTTCGGCAAAATACGGGTTTGGTTAGCAGTTCTTGTTAAATTCAATTTACTGCTTCCATAAGTATTTCAGCTGATTTAAGTTAAAGACATACACTATTGCTACTGAATTCTGAAGATGATAGAGTGGTGTCTATCGAAACTGCAGTCAATTCTACCAAGCAATTAAAGCTCTCTACCAATTTTTGTATTTGTTTCTATTACTTTTTTGGAATAGACAGAAAGTAAATGGAACATATGGTCTCAAACCAAAAATAAATTCTGACTGAATAACAAAAGCACAGACCAACAATAAATAACAACAACACATACAAACACATGAGGTACGATGACGTCGGCATTAGCCGTTGACTAAACTACATTTGTTTTCGTGGTGCGCGATGCGAACCCAAGCAAAAAACAAAAATGTATTGGTATGAGAGTTTTAGTATGTTGACTTAGTTCGGTAAAATACGGGTTTGGTTAGCAGTTCTTGTTAAATTCAATTTACTGCTTCCATAAGTATTTCAGCTGATTTAAGTTAAAGACATACACTATTGCTACTGAATGCTGAAGATGATAGAGTGGTGTCTATCGAAACTGCAGTCAATTCTACCGAGCAATTAAAACTCTCTACCAATTTTTGTATTTGTTTCTATTACTTTTTTGGAATAGACAGAAAGTAAATGGAACATATGGTCTCAAACCAAAAATAAATTCTGACTGAATAAAAAAAACCCTTTTTATATTTCTCGTTATTGAAGCAATTAATAAATGCATTTTATAAAATACATTTGTTTATTTCAAATTAAACAAGTAAGAAAGTATCAGTCGGGTAAACCGACTAAGGTATACCCTACTTTGTGAGTAATGTAATATTGAATATTACTCGTATTATTCTATCAATTTGAGTGTGAGGTACCAGAAGGGGTTACACATATTTTTCGCTGAACAGTAGATACTTTAAATTCATTGCATTGTGCCGAATTATAAGCGTTTATGTGCACTGGTATAAACGTTATGAGATATTATATTGTAGTATGATTTGGCCATTTTGTGTGGGAGGTACAAAAAGGGGCGTGGCGATAGAAGGGGTTTAACTAATACACATATTTTTCGCTGAACAGTAGATACTTTAAATTCATTGCATTGTGCCTAATTATAAGCGTTTATGTGCACTGGTATAAACGTTATGAAATATTATATTGTAGTATGATTTGGCCATTTTGTGTGGGAGGTACAAAAAGGGGCGTGGCGATAACGCCCATTTTTCACAGGGCTATAGCCACTATAAAAACATTACACTGTACAAAATTTCAAGTATTATTATACACTTCTATCAATGTTATAAGCTGTTAACTTTTGGTGCAAAATGGTACCTTTGTGTGGGAGGTACCAAAAGGGGCGTGGCAACAACGCCCATTTTTACCTGAACTGTAGGCAATATAAAAGCATAACACTGTACAAAATTTCAAGTATTTTTATACACCTTTATTAATGTTATAAGCTGTTAATTTTTGGTGCAAAACGGCGCATTTGTGTGTACCCAAAGCGCATTTGTGGTACCGAAAGGGACGTGACAACTTCGCCCATTTTTCTCGAGTTGATAGCGACTAATAAACTAATACTATGTATGGAATTTCAGAAGATTCGAATAAGTAGTATAGTAGTTATTAAAGAATCAATATTTCACAACATGTTAACCCTTTGTGGGTGAGGTACTAGAAGGAGTGGACCAATATAGCCCATCTTCGAACTTAGCCGGAGATAGAAAAAAATATTACCACATACCAAATTTGAAGTCAATCGGTTACTCCTTTCGAGAGTTATCGTGCGCACCAGCCAGCAGACAGACAGACGGACGGACATTGCTCATTCGACTTAAAATGACCCAAAACGGATTTCCTCCAAACATACTTAGGGTCTTAGATCACTCCTTCGATGTGTCACACTTTTTTCCGTAGCAAATGATATATACCCTCGTCACACTAAAGTGAGGGTATAAAAATAGATTAATACTTAGTACATACATAATTTCACAATAAAATACATGAAAACATTTCACATGTAATCGCTAAAGAATAATTGTGCATTTAAAACGCTGCTCAACTCCAATTTAGTTTGCGAATTTCCCCTTTTGTTAATTTTGGACTCTCTTTGAAGTTGTGTATTATCCATCCTTCAATAGCTCGATCATTTTATCGGTTAATGCATTGAACCCCTTAATTCATTGAACCTCACCATACTTCGTTGGTGACTTATGAGCACCTTCGATGTGGAATACCTTTTTTAGCTGCATCTCCATGGTACCAAGTATCTTCTATGGGCCTTGTTCGTGAATAGTTATTGAAGGTTTACAATACATTTTAACGCTGAAAATCGGTTCAATAAACCTTCCATAACTTTTTATGAATAAGGCCCTCAGCATTTAGCGAGTTGAACGTGGAGATTATTCCTATACTCATTGCGGTTTTTATAAAGACTTTAACGATATTGATAAACATCACTCAGGGCCGTTGGGTCGGAGTCTAGGAGTCGGGGAAATTTGGCCGGAGTCGAAAAATTATGGTCGACTCCGAGATGGATTGTGCAAAATGTACCATTTATGTGATAGAACTTTTGCACTCAAAAAATTTTGGAAAACAATTTTGGTACAATAGAAGTATAAAATATTTGAAGGTTTTAACCAAATATTTTTGTATGCCAAAATTTCTATAAAGTTAACCAAACTATCGAGTTTTAATGTAAAACTGTTTTAGGAATGCTCTGATTATATTTAGATAACAAAATAAGTATTTTTGTAAGACTATACACTATTCCTAAGCGAGTTCAAAACAAGTAAGGAAAGGCCGGGCGAAGCCAACTATATGATACCTTACAACACCTAATTAGGGCAGAACAAGCTCAGATATTAGGAGGGACATAAATACTGTTATACACATTTTATGCTGTAACATTAAAAGTTGGCATTTTTTTCCTATTTTTTATAAAGCTGAAGTCAACAAATGTCCATTGTGGCCTTTGAAAGCCCCAAGGCTCAAGTCTTTTTTGATAATTCGACTCATGGACTTTTGTGTAATTTTCTGTTTTCGGAGCGGAATTCGCAGAATTCTTGATTTGATGACCTGCACCGTCCGAACAGTACGAAGGCGACCCGAACAGTAAACAGTATTTATATCCCTACTAAGTAAATATAAATATGAGATAATTTCATTACAAATCTAAAGTTAAACAGAATATGTTAAAATTCGACAATATGCGTTCTTGGATAAATAAATTCTACCCTACTAAATTTCAAAATGTGAAATGCAGCTTCCATAGCGTTACAAGGCCAAATCTAAAGAAACATTTATATCTCGGGGCACTATAGAACTAAACTGATTTTCACCAATTACAATAGGTTTCCTCCCTAGTGTGAAAGACTTTTTAGTGCCAAATTTTAGCAGGATCGAAGTAAAATTTCGACCTGTACTTAACGAACAACTTAAGATGGACAGACGGACAGCTAGTGGTTCTGAGTAGTGCGTTATATGTGTCTAGCTGTAGTATTTATTACAAATCTACCAAAAAACCAGTAAGGAAAGGCTAAAGTCGGGCGGTGCCGACTATATAATACCCTACACCACTCTCGTAATATTGAATAACTCTGATATATAAATTTTGTAATTCATGTATAAATTGTTTACATAAATTTACTTTTGGGACATTTTATACTTATATAATACCCTGTACCACAGTGTGGTGTAGGGTATAAAAACGATTGGATCTAAAGAGCCAAATCGGATGAAACATATATATGGGAGCTATAGCTAAATCTTTACCGATTTTCTTCAAATTCGGCAATGTTGGTTCATGAATCAAGAAACTCTACCATTCTAAATTTCAAAACGATTGGATGTAAAATATAGATTCTATAGAACTAAAGGGCCAAATCGGACGAAACATATATATGGGAGCTATAGCTAAATCTTAACCGATTTTCTTGAAATTCGGTAGTGTTGGTTCATGGATCAAGAAACTCTACTATTCTAAATTTCAAAACGATTGGATGTAAAATACAGCTTCTATAGGACTAAAGGGCCAAATCGGGCGAAAGATATATATGGGAGCTATATCTAGATCTGAACCGATTTTCTTCAAATTCGGCAATATTGGTTCATGGATCAAAAAACTCTACCGTTCTAAATTTCAAAACGATTGGATGTAAAATACAGCTTCTATAGGACTAAAGGGCCAAATCGGGCGAAAGATATATATGGGAGCTATATCTAAATCTGAACCGATTTCAACCAAATTCAATAGCGGTCTTAACAGCCGCAAAATACTCTAAGCTGCAAAATTTCAGAACGATCGGAGTGAAATTGCGACCTGTAGTCGACGAACAACTTTACATGGACAGACGGACGGACGGACGGACGGACGGACATCGTTAAATCGACTCAGCTAGTGATTCTGAGTCGATCGGTATACTTTAAGGTGGGTCTAGCTGTGTTATTTTCAGGTGTTACAAACATCTGCCGTGAAACAAACTTATAATACCCTGTACCACAGTGTGGTGTAGGGTATAAAACAAATTTATAACCCCCTGTACCATAGTGTGGTGTAGTGTATAATAACTAACGAATAAACTGGTTGCATGAAGCGAACTTATTTTTGCAAAAATTGCGGTATATTAAAACAGAGGCAGTGATTGATGAAAATTTCATCATGATTCCATTTTGAAAGAATTGTCATATTAGTTGCAACTTGCAAGTCAAGCGTCGATAAATAAATAATAAAATTTTATTTAATTACTGGTATTGAATACTTACTTTTTTGTTTTTTTTTTATACCCTACACCACACTGTGGTACAGGGTATTATAAGTTTGTTTCACGGCAGATGTTTGTAACACCTGAAAACAACACAGACCCACCCACCTTAAAGTATACCGATCGACTCAGAATCACTAGCTGAGTCGATTTAACCATGTCTGTCCGTCTGTCCAGACAGTTGTTCGTCGACTACAGGTCGCAAATTCACTCCGATCGTTCTGAAATTTTGCAGTTTAGAGTATTTCGCAGCTGTAAAGATACCTATTGAATTTGGTTGAAATCGGTTCAGATTTAGATATAGCTCCCATATCTGTCGTCCGATTTGGCCCTTTAGTCCTATAGAAGTTGTATTTTACATCCAATCGGTTTGAAATTTAGAATGGTATGTAGAGTTTCTTGATCCATGAACAAACATTGCCGAATTTGAAGAAAATCGGTTAATATTTATAGATATAGCTCCCATACATATCTTTCGTCCGGAACAGCGGCGAGTTACACACAAGCTAATGTTGTCCCGACAGTTCATCATCCACTGGCGAACTAAGCTCTTCAGTCATTATACCCTACATCACACTGTGGTACAGGGTATTATAAGTTTGTTTCATGGCAGATGTTTGTAACACCTGAAAATAACACAGCTAGACCCACCTTAAAATATACCGATCGACTCAGAATCACTAGCTGAGTCGATTTAACCATGTCTGTCCGTCCGTCCGCCCGTCTGTCCATGTAAAGTTGTTCGTCGACTACAGGTCGCAATTTCACTCCGATCGTTCTGAAATTTTGCAGTTTAGAGTATTTCGCAGCTGTTAAGATCGCTATTGAATTTGGTTGAAATCGGTTCAGATTTAGATATAGCTCCCATATATATCTTTCGTCCGATTTGGCCCTTTAGTCCTATAGAAGCTGTATTTTACATCCAATCGTTTTGAAATTTAGAATGCAAGAGTTTCTTGATCCATGAACCAACATTGCCGAATTTGAAGAAAATCGGTTAAGATTTAGCTATAGCTCCCATATATATGTTTCGTCCGATTTTGCTCTTTAGTCCTGTAGAAGCTGTATTTTACATCCAATCATTTTGAAATTTAGAATGGTAGAGTTTCTTGATCCATGAACCAACACTACCGAATTTGAAGAAAATCGGTTAAGATTTAGCTATAGCTCCCATATATATGTTTCGTCCGATTTGGCCCTTTAGTTCTATAGAAGCTGTATTTTACATCCAATCGTTTTGAAATTTAGAATGGTAGAGTTTCTTGATTAATGAACCAACATTGCCGAATTTGAAAAAAATCGGTTAAGATTTAGCTATAGCTCCCATATATATGTTTCGTCCGATTTTGCTCTTTAGTCCTGTAGAAGCTGTATTTTAAATCCAATCATTATTTTGAAATTTAGAATGGTTGAGTTTCTTGATCCATGAACCAACACTACCGAATTTAAAGAAAATCGGTTAAGATTTAGCTATAGCTCCCATATATATGTTTCGTCCGATTTGGCCTTTAGTTCTATAGAAGCTATATTTTACATCCAATCGTTTTGAAATCTAGAATGGTAAAGTATCTTAATCCATGAACCAAGATTGCCGAATTTGAAGAAAATCGATAAAGATTTAGCTATAGCTCCCATATATATGTTTCATCCGATTTGGCTCTTTAGATCCAATCGTTTTTATACCCTACACCACACTGTGGTACAGGGTATTATTTAAGTATAAAATGTCCCAAAAATAAATTTATGTAAACAATTTATACATGAATTACCAAATTTATATATCAGAGTTATTCAATATTACGAGAGTGGTGTAGGGTATTATATAGTCGGCCCCGCCCGACTTTAGCCTTTCCTTACTGGTTTTTCGTTTTAAAATTGTCATTTTATTGAATCCAAAATTTCTTACAAGCTAACTACTCGTACGTAAATGACTTACTGCTAATTCTTACACAATACACCCTTGTATTTAAAATCTTTCAGGGCCTATGATTTGGGGTTAATAAAATGTAGCAGCTTAGCTGTACATACTCTAATTCATATATTTTTATTCTCCTGATACTTTAATGTCCCAAAAAATTAGATTATTAAAAAAGGACCAATCTCACAAAAAATCGTAAAACTAAATCAATAACAAGTACTAAAACTACAAAAGAAAAAATTAAAACAAAAATAATAAAGGAAATAAAATAATAAAGAAAATTAAAAAGGAAATAAAAATAAAAAGTAAGAATATATACATAAAGGACATCTCTGCGCCGCGATGTAAACCATGTCAATAGCATCAAGGGTTGAAATCGTCAGTGGTGGCGGGATTACATCCCCTGGATGTGAAGCTGTGGAGTCGAGTAATTTTGGGCGCTGTTTTGATTTTATGTCGTGATTGGTTAACACTTTGTTGTATTTAAACCAGTAAGGAAAGGCAGAAAGTCGGGCGGGGCCGACTATATAATACCCTACACCTCCCTAATAATGCGATAAGGGTCATTGCGATACTAATTTGGAATAATTGGTAAATGGGTAGGAACATATTATCTAATTCTGAACCGATAATCGCTAAATTAAGCAATATTCGTTCCTAAATTGAGAAACATATTTCTGGAAAATTTTAATGATCGGAAGTAAAGTACAACTTCTATAGCGCTTTGATACCAAATCAGGAGGAACATATATACGGCTGTTATATATAAATCTGAACCGATTTTCCCTGAATACTCATTCATGTAAAAAGACATCTTTCTGTCGAATTTCGTACTGATCGGATATAAAATACAATCTCTACAGCGCTTACATGTCGAACTGGGGGTAACATATATATGGGGCTATATCTATATCTGAACCGATTTTCTCCGAATTTGGCAGTATTTCTTCATGTAGAAGGAAACCTCTTTTTGCTGAAGTTCGCACTGATCGGATATAAAATAACATTTTTACAGCGCTTACATGTGAAATCGGGGGTAACGTTTATATGGGGGCTATATCTAAATCTGAACCGATTTCTTCCAAATTTAACAGTGTTCATTCAAATAATAGAAAACCTCTTTCTGCCGAATTTCATACTGATCGGATATAAAATAACATTTTTACAGCGCTTACACTTCAAATCGGGGGTAACGTATATATGGGGGCTATATCTAAATCTGAACCGATTCCTTCCAAATTAAGCAGTGCTCATTCATATAATAAGAAACCTCTTTCTGCCGAATTTCATACTGATCGGATATAAAATAACATTTTTACAGTGCTTACACTTCAAATCGGGGGTAACGTATATATGGGGGCTATATCTAAATCTGAACCGATTTCTTCCAAATTTAACAGTATTCATTCATATTATAAGCAACCTCTTTCTGTCGAATTTCATACTGATCGGATATAAAATAACATTTTTACAGCGCTTACACTTCATTTCGGGGGTAACGTATATATGGGGGCTATATCTAAATCTGAACCGATTTCTTCCAAATTTAGCAGTGTTCATTCATATAATAAGAAACCTCTTTCTGCCGAATTTCATACTGATCGGATATTAAATAACATTTTTACAGTGCTTACACTTCAAATCGGGGGTAACGTATATATGGGGGCTATATCTAAATCTGAACCGATTTCTTCCAAATTTAACAGTGTCCATTCATATTATAAGCAACCTCTTTCTGTCGAATTTCATACTGATCGGATATAAAATAACATTTTTACAGTGCTTACACTTCAAATCGGGGGTAACGTATATATGGGCGCTATATCTAAATCTGAACCGATTTCTTCCAAATTTAGCAGTGTTCATTCATATAATAAGAAACCTCTTTCTGCCGAATTTCATACTGATCGGATATAAAATAACATTTTTACAGTGCTTACACTTCAAATCGGGGGTAACGTATATATGGGGGCTATATCTAAATCTGAACCGATTTCTTCCAAATTTAGCAGTGTTCATTCATATGATAAGAAACCTCTTTCTGCCGAATTTCAGACTGATCGGATATAAAATAAAGTTTTTACAGCGCCTACATGTCAAATCTGGGGTAACATATATATGGGGGCTATATCTAAATCTGAACCGATTTTAACCCAATTCAATAGGGATCGCCCTTGGGCCAAATAAAACATATGTGTAAAGTTTCGTCGAGATCGGACCATAATTGCGACCTGTACTTTGATTACAAGAATACACGCACAGACAGACGGACAGACGGACATAGCTAAATCAACTCAGAAAGTAATTCTAAGTCGATCGGTATAATAAACGATGGGTCTATTTCTTCTCCTTTTGGGTGTTACAAACAAATGCACAAAGTTATAATACCCTGTACCACAGTGTGGTGTAGGGTATAACCTGTACCACAGTGTGGTGTAGGGTATAAAAAGCCATTTCTCGCCATCTCTTTGCGGCATTTAATTTCCTTTAAGGGGTCCCACTGGTCATTTATATCGACTCCCGGATATTTAAAACGGCGTACACGTTCGATTTCTATATTTTGTATATTCAAAGTTGTGTTGAGATGGGAATTTCTTCTACTAACAACCATGTATTTCGTCTTTTTATACCCTCACTTTAGTGTGACGAGGGTATATATCATTTGCTACGGAAAAAAGTGTAACACATCGAAGGAGTGATCTAAGACCCTAAGTATGTTCGGAGGAAATCCGTTTTGGGTCATTTTAAGTCGAATGAGCAATGTCCGTCCGTCTGTCTGTCTGTCTGTCTGTCTGTCTGCCTGTCTGTCTGTGTGTCTGCTGGCTGGTGCGCACGATAACTCTCGAAAGGAGTAACCGATTGACTTCAAATTTGGTATGTGGTAATATTTTGATCTATCTCCGGATGAGTTCGAAGATGGGCCATATTGGTCTACTCCTTCTGGTACCTCCCACACAAAGGGTTAAAATTTAGTGAAATATTGATTCTTTAATAACTTCTATACTACTTATTCGAATCTTTTGAAATTCTGCACATAATATTAGTATATTAGTCGCTATTAACTCGAGAAAAATGGGTGAAGTTGGCATGCCCGTTTTGGTACCTCCCACACAAATGGACCATTTTGCATCAAAATTTAACTGCTTATAACTTTAATACAAGTGCATAAAAATGCTTGAAATTTTCTACAGTATAATGTTTTTGTAGCGCCTATAGTCCGGCAAAAAATGGGCATTATTGTACAGCCCCTTTTGGTACCTCCCACACAAATGGACCGTTTCGTACCAAAAGTAAACGGCTTGTAACTTTAATACCAGTGCATACAAATACTTGAAATTTTGTACAGTGTAATGCTGTTATAGTGCCTATAGTCCTGTAAAAAGTGGGCGTTATCACCCCGCCCCTTTTTGTACCTCCCACACAATATACCAGTGCACATAAACGCTTATAGTTCAGCACAATGCAATGTATTTAAGAATGTACTGTTTACCGAAAAATATGTGTATTTGGAAAACCCCTTCTGGTACCTCCCACACAAATTGACAGATTTATTGGTGTAATGTTATATATTACATTACTCACAAAGTGAGGGTATACCTTAGTCGGTTTACCCGACTGAAACTTTCTTACTTGTTCATGTTGATTTTTAGTCAATACATCTCACTTATACGTTCAATTTGTAACGACGTGTTTCCACTTTGAAGCTGTGGTAGAACTCAGGGATGCCAGGGTCGTTACAAACTATTTATATTTGACTGAGAGATAGAAACACACTTTTACTTTTTTTCTTTTTAAAAACTTTATAATATGTCATTCATTATTTCTAAACAATAATCACAATTTTCACAACACTAATGTTGCTGGATAGTATTCACAACACAAAATACAAGATGCGTCGACGGCACCATAGGTGGTGAGGACGCCGTGGTAATACTTTCTCGGCAGCGGTCTTATACACACAGGTGACGGCCACAGATTATCACACAGAAACGACAGCAACAGCAACTTGTCACACACAAGCGATGGCAACGACTAGTCACACTCAAGCGACGGCAACGATTAATAACACACAAGTTACGACGACAGCAACGGCGAATTACCCACAAGCCAACCAGGAACAGCGGCGAATCACACACAAGCTACCAGAAACAGCGGCGAGTTACACACAGCCAATGTAGCGAGTCACACACAAGCTACCAGGAACAGCGGCGAGCTACACACAAGCTAATGTTGTCCCGACAGTTCACCATCCACCGGCGAACTAAGCTCCTCAGTCATTTTTCATTTTAAAATTGTCATTTTATTGAATCCAAAATTTCTTACAAGCTAAATACGTAAATAACTTACTGCTAATTCTTACACAACACACCCTTGTATTTAAAATCTTTCAGGGCCTATGATTTGGGGTTAATAAAATGTAGCAGCTTAGCTGTACATACTCTAATTCATATATTTTAATTCTCCTGATACTTTAATGTCCCAAAAAATGAGATTATTAAAAAAGGACCAATCTCACAAAAAATCTTAAAACTAAATCAATAACAAGTACTAAAACTACAAAAGAAAAAATTAAAACAAAAATAATAAAGGAAATAAAATAATAAAGAAAATTAAAAAGGAAATAAAAAATAATAAGTAAGAATATATACATAAAGGACATCTCTGCGTCGCGATGTAAACCATCTCCATAGCAACAAGGGTTGAAATCGTCAGTGGTGGCGGGATTACATCCCCTGGATGTGAAGCAAAAGGCCCAATAATGCACTGGCCCTACCCTCAGAGTCGCGTATCCGAACGAATTCAGCACTGTACTCCCTAATGCCTGATATGACGTCGAGCAGCCCTTTCCCGAAGTGTGCTCGGCAAACATCGGAGATTTCACTTCCCAACGCCACTGGAGCAACATCAGGGACCCTGCGAGAATCACTGGGAGCCGCAGCCACAGCAGGAGGAGGAGGAACGGTTCGTGTGTCCATAGCTGCCGCAAATGAAACGCCAGCTCGTAGTCCCTCGATTTGTCTAGAGTTGATGGCAGCCTTAGCAGCTGCCGCTTCCTTGGACTCTTTGCGTTTCTGCAAGACCTGTATTCGCTTCGCACAGTCAGAAGAACTGGCTGTGTGACCGTCAACGGCACAGTTGACACATCTTAGGACGTGTTCCTGGACATATTGAGAGGCTTCTCTCTGCGCTTTTGGTGGGATGATACACATTGGATGGGACCCCGTCCTCTATCTTTCCTGCATTTAACTTTGCAATGTAGCACCTTGTTTAGCTTGTACATTCTCTCGACGTCAGTGTCCCGGGAGAGACGAATCAGCCACTTGTCCTCCGCGAGACAGATGGCACTCAACACCTCAACCTGGAAGCCGACTTTCGTATGAAGGAAATCTTTAACCTCATAAGTGCCGTACTCGTTGGATAGGCCATCAATTATAACAGTGAACGGAAGTAGAGTCCTCGGTGTGTGCGTGTGGAACTTCCAGCCGTTCTGATTAAGGATGGATCTAGTCTTCTCATAATTGTCAAGGCCTCTCACCCTCACAGAGATGACTGATCTTCGCACCATGGCAGAGAACGAAGCCAGCCAGGTTTTAGCCGATAAGCCGCCGAAGGCCATTTTTTTTGTTGAGCCACGCCGCCGCCGATAGGTCGACTAAAATTGGCTTTAAATCGCCGCCGTTCTCATCGGCTCATACCGGCTTAAAATCGCCGCCGTTGTAATTTTTTAATTATGCCTTTCATTTATATACGACCAAACTCGTACATGTTTGTGTATATACATATGTATTAAAATTAGATGTGTACATGTACATATATGGTGTATTCTACATTCTACATTACACATTCGACACGTATAATACATATATAAATACATATATGTACATAGATATATCGTTTAAAATACTCTCAGGTATTTCCCAATTACAACTCGAATTAAAATTTTAAACGTTTAAAAGAGACTAATAAAAGTTGCATGTTTTGTATGCATCATTGTGATATTTTTTATACATTGTGATATTTATGTATACAAATAATATACATACATTTAATAACAAAAGAATGTTAAATACACTTAATTTAACGTAAGTGGTGCGTTCTATAACGTTTTTTATGTAAGATGTTGATTAGTTAAGAGTAAAACAGTGAAAACTGAAATAAACGGTCGACAAAAACTAATTTACTAAATTAGCTACAACTTTTTAAATAATGCATCGATTTTCTTCGAAATGGTCGCATTTTATTTATGACCGATTAGAATTTACGATAAAATCATAAAAAGGTAATATTATTAAAATTTTTTAAAAAAATAGGGTATTTCACAATATTTTGTAGGATATCGTCGAAAAGGCCGAACGGATGGAAAATGGAATGAAAGAATTTGAAGGCTACGTAGTTTTGAATTCTTTAACACTTTCCTGAACCAATTCGGATCATTTTTTCAATATCACGATTTATCGCGAGAAATCTAAGAAGTAATCCTTTAGGCTAAGAAAGAAAAGAGGTTGAACCACATATTATGGCATAACTAGAGAACCATTTCTCCTAATTGGTTCCGGAAAAAAATCAAATTAAGTATTCAACTTCCTACAATACAATTTTCTATCCGTTCAGCGGTTTCCACAATATCTTACAAAATATTGCGAAAAAATCATATTTTTTTTTTAAATTTTAATAATTTTTAAATAAAGGCCTCATAAAAACGCACCACTGTTATATTTTTATGATTTAATAGTAAAGTCTGATCTGTAATGAATAAAATGAGATCATTCCGAAGAAAATCGATGCATAATATAAAATGTTGTAGCGAGGAAAACAATTCCATTTTCTTGAAATTCGAAAATTTGCTCTAATTTCTACAAAAAAAATTTTAGCAAACAAAACATTTTTTCATTTATTAGTAACAAAAAAGAAACCAAAATTTTACACTTAGCCAAATCCCAAAATCGTGTCGACCGGTGAAATTGAAAATAATCGGCATTTAATATCAAAAATTTACAAATATAAATTTAATATTGTATTGCATTACAATATGTGTATATCAGTATGAGCACAGTGTAAAAATAGATTTTTTCCCTTAAAAATTAAATCGAGCAAAAGAGAAATAATTAAAAAATGGTCTGAAATTAAACATGTTTGCTGTACAAACGTATATCTGACAAATCTAGAATGTTCTGAAAGACTTCTTCTATTTGAAGTTTATTTTATATGCCTTCCAAAATATTTTGAATGTTACAACTTTCACTCGTCGAGTAAAAACTGGTAAAGGAAAAGTCATTTTGTAAATTCTCTCTTAAATTTGCCTAATACTTTTACTAGTTAATTGATCGAAAAAAGTAAACACAAAGTTAAATTAGTTTTCTAAATTTTTTCTTTTTTATAAAAATATTTATTTTTTGTTATAGTAAAACTTGAACACATTTTGAACACAAATCTTAATGCCGATATACACATATTGTAATGCAATACAATATTAAATTTATATTTGTAAATTTTTTATATTAAATACCGATGTTTTGTTTGCTAAAATATATTTTGTTGAAATTAGAGCAAATTTTCGAATTTTAAGAAAATGGAATTGTTTTCCTCACTACAACATTTTATATTATACATCGATTTTCTTCGGAATGGTCTCATTTTATTCATTACCGATCAGACTTTACTATAAAATCATAAAAATATAACAGTAGTGCGGTTTTATGAGGCCTTTATTTAAAAATTATTAAAATTTTCAAAAAAAATAGGATTTTTTCGCAATATTTTGTAGGTTGGGTTAGGTTGAATAGAGGAGACGCCTTTGGCGGCTTATCGGCTAAAACCTGGCTGGCTTCGTTCTCTGCTTCCAACTAATAAATCGTAAGCCGAAATCAAGCCGAAAAGCCGCCGCCGCCGACAATTTTGCCTCGGCTTCATTCTCTGCACCATGGCAATAATGTATTGGTTTAATGCAATTGAGTTACCAATAGCCTTTATCATGTCTCTAACACGAACGTCGTAAACAGTAAAGGCAGGATATGCCGTCTGGGTTTTTCCTCTCGCTTCACTAGTTTTTGCATTGCTCCCTGAAGTGCGCTGCGTTGATGTGCGCTGTGTTGCGTTGCCTATCGATGTGCGCTGCGTTGCTCGCAGCGCACATCGATAGGCAACGTTCATCGCAACTTTAATACATTGTGATTCTGGAAAATCGGGACCATTCACTGCACTCTGGAGTTTTATCGTACTAGAATTCACTTTTTGATTTTAAATTTTTAAGACTTTAAATTTTTTTCACTTTACTGAACACTTCACAATTGCAAAAAACACAAAAATTTAAAATGTTGTCCTTCAGCTGGTCAAGCATAGCTGTGTTCAGTTTGGTTACCCCCATATGTTGTTACCATTACTATTTCTACTATCAGCCGCTAGGGACCTTTCCCGTCCGTTACCATATCAATAATACAATTCGGTTTAAGTAATAATTAATACAAACTAATAATTCATCAAAATCCCAATCATTAAACAAACAATAATTCATATAAACTAATAATAATTCGCGTAAAACTGGGGGTAACATATATATGGGGCTATATCTATATCTGAACCGATTTTCTCCGAATTTGGCAGTATTTCTTCATGTAGAAGGAAACCTCTTTTTGCTGAAGTTCGCACTGATCGGATATAAAATAACATTTTTACAGCGCTTACATGTGAAATCGGGGGTAACGTTTATATGGGGGCTATATCTAAATCTGAACCGATTTCTTCCAAATTTAACAGTGTTCATTCAAATAATAGAAAACCTCTTTCTGCCGAATTTCATACTGATCGGATATAAAATAACATTTTTACAGCGCTTACACTTCAAATCGGGGGTAACGTATATATGGGGGCTATATCTAAATCTGAACCGATTCCTTCCAAATTAAGCAGTGCTCATTCATATAATAAGAAACCTCTTTCTGCCGAATTTCATACTGATCGGATATAAAATAACATTTTTACAGTGCTTACACTTCAAATCGGGGGTAACGTATATATGGGGGCTATATCTAAATCTGAACCGATTTCTTCCAAATTTAACAGTATTCATTCATATTATAAGCAACCTCTTTCTGTCGAATTTCATACTGATCGGATATAAAATAACATTTTTACAGCGCTTACACTTCATTTCGGGGGTAACGTATATATGGGGGCTATATCTAAATCTGAACCGATTTCTTCCAAATTTAGCAGTGTTCATTCATATAATAAGAAACCTCTTTCTGCCGAATTTCATACTGATCGGATATTAAATAACCTTTTTACAGTGCTTACACTTCAAATCGGGGGTAACGTATATATGGGGGCTATATCTAAATCTGAACCGATTTCTTCCAAATTTAACAGTGTCCATTCATATTATAAGCAACCTCTTTCTGTCGAATTTCATACTGATCGGATATAAAATAACATTTTTACAGTGCTTACACTTCAAATCGGGGGTAACGTATATATGGGCGCTATATCTAAATCTGAACCGATTTCTTCCAAATTTAGCAGTGTTCATTCATATAATAAGAAACCTCTTTCTGCCGAATTTCATACTGATCGGATATAAAATAACATTTTTACAGTGCTTACACTTCAAATCGGGGGTAACGTATATATGGGGGCTATATCTAAATCTGAACCGATTTCTTCCAAATTTAGCAGTGTTCATTCATATGATAAGAAACCTCTTTCTGCCGAATTTCAGACTGATCGGATATAAAATAAAGTTTTTACAGCGCCTACATGTCAAATCTGGGGTAACATATATATGGGGGCTATATCTAAATCTGAACCGATTTTAACCCAATTCAATAGGGATCGCCCTTGGGCCAAATAAAACATATGTGTAAAGTTTCGTCGAGATCGGACCATAATTGCGACCTGTACTTTGATTACAAGAATACACGCACAGACAGACGGACAGACGGACATAGCTAAATCAACTCAGAAAGTAATTCTAAGTCGATCGGTATAATAAACGATGGGTCTATTTCTTCTCCTTTTGGGTGTTACAAACAAATGCACAAAGTTATAATACCCTGTACCACAGTGTGGTGTAGGGTATAACCTGTACCACAGTGTGGTGTAGGGTATAAAAAGCCATTTCTCGCCATCTCTTTGCGGCATTTAATTTCCTTTAAGGGGTCCCACTGGTCATTTATATCGACTCCCGGATATTTAAAACGGCGTACACGTTCGATTTCTATATTTTGTATATTCAAAGTTGTGTTGAGATGGGAATTTCTTCTACTAACAACCATGTATTTCGTCTTTTTCATGTTGATTTTTAGTCAATACATCTCACTTATTCGTTCAATTTGTAACGACGTGTTTCCACTTTGAAGCTGTGGTAGAACTCAGGGATGCCAGGGTCGTTACAAACTATTTATATTTGACTGAGAGATAGAAACACACTTTTACTTTTTTTTCTTTTTAAAAACTTTATAATATGTCATTCATTATTTCTAAACAATAATCACAATTTTCACAACACTAATGTTGCTGGATAGTATTCACAACACAAAATACAAGATGCGTCGACGGCACCATAGGTGGTAAGGACGCCGTGGTAATACTTTCTCGGCAGCGGTCTTATACACACAGGTGACGGCCACAGATTATCACACAGAAACGACAGCAACAGCAACTTGTCACACACAAGCGATGGCAACGACTAGTCACACTCAAGCGACTGCAACGATTAATAACACACAAGTTACGACGACAGCAACGGCGAATTACCCACAAGCCGACCAGGAACAGCGGCGAATCACACACAAGCTACCAGAAACAGCGGCGAGTTACACACAGCCAATGTAGCGAGTCACACACAAGCTACCAGGAACAGCGGCGAGCTACACACAAGCTAATGTTGTCCCGACAGTTCACCATCCACCGGCGAACTAAGCTCCTCAGTCATTTTTATACCCTCACTTTAGTGTGACGAGGGTATATATCATTTGCTACGGAAAAAAGTGTAACACATCGAAGGAGTGATCTAAGACCCTAAGTATGTTCGGAGGAAATCCGTTTTGGGTCATTTTAAGTCGAATGAGCAATGTCCGTCCGTCTGTCTGTCTGTCTGTCTGTCTGCCTGTCTGTCTGTGTGTCTGCTGGCTGGTGCGCACGATAACTCTCGAAAGGAGTAACCGATTGACTTCAAATTTGGTATGTGGTAATATTTTGATCTATCTCCGGATGAGTTCGAAGATGGGCCATATTGGTCTACTCCTTCTGGTACCTCCCACACAAAGGGTTAAAATTTAGTGAAATATTGATTCTTTAATAACTTATATACTACTTATTCGAATCTTTTGAAATTCTGCACATAATATTAGTATATTAGTCGCTATTAACTCGAGAAAAATGGGTGAAGTTGGCATGCCCGTTTTGGTACCTCCCACACAAATGGACCATTTTGCATCAAAATTTAACTGCTTATAACTTTAATACAAGTGCATAAAAATGCTTGAAATTTTCTACAGTATAATGTTTTTGTAGCGCCTATACTCCGGTAAAAAATGGGCATTATTGTACAGCCCCTTTTGGTACCTCCCACACAAATGGACCGTTTCGTACCAAAAGTAAACGGCTTGTAACTTTAATACCAGTGCATACAAATACTTGAAATTTTGTACAGTGTAATGCTGTTATAGTGCCTATAGTCCTGTAAAAAGTGGGCGTTATCACCCCGCCCCCTTTTGTACCTCCCACACAAAATGACAAAATCATACCAAAATTACATAGCTCGTAACTTTAATATACCAGTGCACATAAACGCTTATAGTTCAGCACAATGCAATGTATTTAAGAATGTACTGTTTACCGAAAAATATGTGTATTTGGAAAACCCCTTCTGGTACCTCCCACACAAATTGACAGATTTATTGGTGTAATGTTATATATTACATTACTCACAAAGTGAGGGTATACCTTAGTCGGTTTACCCGACTGAAACTTTCTTACTTGTTCATTTTAAAATTGTCATTTTATTGAATCCAAAATTTCTTACAAGCTAAATACGTAAATAACTTACTGCTAATTCTTACACAACACACCCTTGTATTTAAAATCTTTCAGGGCCTATGATTTGGGGTTAATAAAATGTAGCAGCTTAGCTGTACATACTCTAATTCATATATTTTAATTCTCCTGATACTTTAATGTCCCAAAAAATGAGATTATTAAAAAAGGACCAATCTCACAAAAAATCTTAAAACTAAATCAATAACAAGTACTAAAACTACAAAAGAAAAAATTAAAACAAAAATAATAAAGGAAATAAAATAATAAAGAAAATTAAAAAGGAAATAAAAAATAATAAGTAAGAATATATACATAAAGGACATCTCTGCGTCGCGATGTAAACCATCTCCATAGCAACAAGGGTTGAAATCGTCAGTGGTGGCGGGATTACATCCCCTGGATGTGAAGCAAAAGGCCCAATAATGCACTGGCCCTACCCTCAGAGTCGCGTATCCGAACGAATTCAGCACTGTACTCCCTAATGCCTGATATGACGTCGAGCAGCCCTTTCCCGAAGTGTGCTCGGCAAACATCGGAGATTTCACTTCCCAACGCCACTGGAGCAACATCAGGGACCCTGCGAGAATCACTGGGAGCCGCAGCCACAGCAGGAGGAGGAGGAACGGTTCGTGTGTCCATAGCTGCCGCATATGAAACGCCAGCTCGTAGTCCCTCGATTTGTCTAGAGTTGATGGCAGCCTTAGCAGCTGCCGCTTCCTTGGACTCTTTGCGTTTCTGCAAGACCTGTATTCGCTTCGCACAGTCAGAAGAACTGGCTGTGTGACCGTCAACGGCACAGTTGACACATCTTAGGACGTGTTCCTGGACATATTGAGAGGCTTCTCTCTGCGCTTTTGGTGGGATGATACACATTGGATGGGACCCCGTCCTCTATCTTTCCTGCATTTAACTTTGCAATGTAGCACCTTGTTTAGCTTGTACATTCTCTCGACGTCAGTGTCCCGGGAGAGACGAATCAGCCACTTGTCCTCCGCGAGACAGATGGCACTCAACACCTCAACCTGGAAGCCGACTTTCGTATGAAGGAAATCTTTAACCTCATAAGTGCCGTACTCGTTGGATAGGCCATCAATTATAACAGTGAACGGAAGTAGAGTCCTCGGTGTGTGCGTGTGGAACTTCCAGCCGTTCTGATTAAGGATGGATCTAGTCTTCTCATAATTGTCAAGGCCTCTCACCCTCACAGAGATGACTGATCTTCGCACCATGGCAGAGAACGAAGCCAGCCAGGTTTTAGCCGATAAGCCGCCGAAGGCCATTTTTTTTGTTGAGCCACGCCGCCGCCGATAGGTCGACTAAAATTGGCTTTAAATCGCCGCCGTTCTCATCGGCTCATACCGGCTTAAAATCGCCGCCGTTGTAATTTTTTAATTATGCCTTTCATTTATATACGACCAAACTCGTACATGTTTGTGTATATACATATGTATTAAAATTAGATGTGTACATGTACATATATGGTGTATTCTACATTCTACATTACACATTCGACACGTATAATACATATATAAATACATATATGTACATAGATATATCGTTTAAAATACTCTCAGGTATTTCCCAATTACAACTCGAATTAAAATTTTAAACGTTTAAAAGAGACTAATAAAAGTTACATGTTTTGTATGCATCATTGTGATATTTTTTATACATTGTGATATTTATGTATACAAATAATATACATACATTTAATAACAAAAGAATGTTAAATACACTTAATTTAACGTAAGTGGTGCGTTCTATAACGTTTTTTATGTAAGATGTTGATTAGTTACGAGTAAAACAGTGAAAACTGAAATAAACGGTCGACAAAAACTAATTTACTAAATTAGCTACAACTTTTTAAATAATGCATCGATTTTCTTCGAAATGGTCGTATTTTATTTATGACCGATTAGAATTTACGATAAAATCATAAAAAGGTAATATTATTAAAATTTTTTAAAAAAATAGGGTATTTCACAATATTTTGTAGGATATCGTCGAAAAGGCCGAACGGATGGAAAATGGAATGAAAGAATTTGAAGGCTACATAGTTTTGAATTCTTTAACACTTTCCTGAACCAATTCGGATCATTTTTTCAATATCACGATTTATCGCGAGAAATCTAAGAAGTAATCCTTTAGGCTAAGAAAGAAAAGAGGTTGAACCACATATTATGGCATAACTAGAGAACCATTTCTCCTAATTGGTTCCGGAAAAAAATCAAATTAAGTATTCAACTTCCTACAATACAATTTTCTATCCGTTCAGCGGTTTCCACAATATCTTACAAAATATTGCGAAAAAATCCTATTTTTTTTTTAAATTTTAATAATTTTTAAATAAAGGCCTCATAAAAACGCACCACTGTTATATTTTTATGATTTAATAGTAAAGTCTGATCTGTAATGAATAAAATGAGATCATTCCGAAGAAAATCGATGCATAATATAAAATGTTGTAGCGAGGAAAACAATTCCATTTTCTTGAAATTCGAAAATTTGCTCTAATTTCTACAAAATAGATTTTAGCAAACAAAACATTTTTTCATTTATTAGTAACAAAAAAGAAACCAAAATTTTACACTTAGCCAAATCCCAAAATCGTGTCGACCGGTGAAATTGAAAATAATCGGCATTTAATATCAAAAATTTACAAATATAAATTTAATATTGTATTGCATTACAATATGTGTATATCAGTATGAGCACAGTGTAAAAATAGATTTTTTCCCTTAAAAATTAAATCGAGCAAAAGAGAAATAATTAAAAAATGGTCTGAAATTAAACATGTTTGCTGTACAAACGTATATCTGACAAATCTAGAATGTTCTGAAAGACTTCTTCTATTTGAAGTTTATTTTATATGCCTTCCAAAATATTTTGAATGTTACAACTTTCACTCGTCGAGTAAAAACTGGTAAAGGAAAAGTCATTTTGTAAATTCTCTCTTAAATTTGCCTAATACTTTTACTAGTTAATTGATCGAAAAAAGTAAACACAAAGTTAAATTAGTTTTCTAAATTTTTTCTTTTTTATAAAAATATTTATTTTTTGTTATAGTAAAACTTGAACACATTTTGAACACAAATCTTAATGCCGATATACACATATTGTAATGCAATACAATATTAAATTTATATTTGTAAATTTTTTATATTAAATACCGATGTTTTGTTTGCTAAAATATATTTTGTTGAAATTAGAGCAAATTTTCGAATTTTAAGAAAATGGAATTGTTTTCCTCACTACAACATTTTATATTATACATCGATTTTCTTCGGAATGGTCTCATTTTATTCATTACCGATCAGACTTTACTATAAAATCATAAAAATATAACAGTAGTGCGGTTTTATGAGGCCTTTATTTAAAAATTATTAAAATTTTAAAAAAAAATAGGATTTTTTCGCAATATTTTGTAGGTTAGGTTAGGTTGAATAGAGGAGACGCCTTTGGCGGCTTATCGGCTAAAACCTGGCTGGCTTCGTTCTCTGCTTCCAACTAATAAATCGTAAGCCGAAATCAAGCCGAAAAGCCGCCGCCGCCGACAATTTTGCCTCGGCTTCATTCTCTGCACCATGGCAATAATGTATTGGTTTAATGCAATTGAGTTACCAATAGCCTTTATCATGTCTCTAACACGAACGTCGTAAACAGTAAAGGCAGGATATGCCGTCTGGGTTTTTCCTCTCGCTTCACTAGTTTTTGCATTGCTCCCTGAAGTGCGCTGCGTTGATGTGCGCTGTGTTGCGTTGCCTATCGATGTGCGCTGCGTTGCTCGTTGATGGACGCTGCATTGCGTTGAACGATGCAGCGTCCATCCGCGTTCATCGTAGAGATGTCGGACCTACCAGATCGGCTCATGGTCGATGGGTTACCATGTGACACGTTGCCTGTGTTCTTATTAGAGGAGGCTGTGGTTGCCTTGCCGTCGGATATTTCGCGGTTGCGAGCATTTGCCGTAGATTTTGCCATATCCATGTCATTATTTGTCATGGTAGCTGTTGTTTTGCCGTCGGAAAGTGTAGATTGTAAATTTCCGCTCTTGGTCGCTTTTGGCGTTGCTGGCGTGTCGAGGTCTTGCGATGCCGTCGGACTCGTAACAACATTCATGTACTCTGGTGCATCAGCAGCACAGTCCGAAGTCCCAGTTGCCGAAGTAGCCAATTTAGGTGTATACCTCACATTTTCTAAAAGGTGTTGCAATTTCTCAATTGTTTCTTCTGACTTCGTAAGTTTTGCCTCGAGTTGAGCGACGGTGGCCATTAATTGGGCAATGGCTTCATTCTTCTTCATCTTCTCATAAGGCGAATCACTATTCTGGCCCTTCTTCTTTCGACGCTTGCGGTTTGCGGTCAACCGTTTGGAAGCCGTCAGCCATACTCGATTCGGACTGCAGCATACTACTGCTAGCACCAGTCGTCATGCCAGTGCTCGTTGTAGACATCACTTTAATACATTGTGATTCTGGAAAATCGGGACCATTCACTGCACTCTGGAGTTTTATCGTACTGGAATTCACTTTTTGATTTTAAATTTTTAAGACTTTAAATTTTTTTCACTTTACTGAACACTTCACAATTGATGTGCAAAAAACACAAAAATTTAAAATGTTGTCCTTCAGCTGGTCAAGCATAGCTGTGTTCAGTTTGGTTACCCCCATATGTTGTTACCATTACTATTTCTACTATCAGCCGCTAGGGACCTTTCCCGTCCGTTACCATATCAATAATACAATTCGGTTTAAGTAATAATTAATACAAACTAATAATTCATCAAAATCCCAATCATTAAACAAACAATAATTCATATAAACTAATAATAATTCGCGTAAAAGTCGGGCGTCATTAAGTACAATTTGTTGTCCAACAAGTTGGATGTGGACAAAAACGACTTATATGACTTTTGTCTTCACATTAATCCACCTCCTCTACACGCATATCTGAATGTTGTATCTAGTACAACTCGATAGTAGCGTGTCTATTTTTTGGTGTCAGAGATCACTTCCCGCAGTATTCTAACATGACTCGTCTTGCTAATTATTATTCGGTATCACCGACCATCTACCACTACAACTGTTCTTAGTTGTTTTTGGGGTCTTCTTTTCCTCTTAAGGTCCTGGATCACATGCTCAAGCTCCGTGGTTCTGGAAAGAGACCCTCCCCACATTCTACCGTTACCATCATCTGTTTCAAGTACTCTCCTGTTTGATCCCTTGGCCACCCTCCAAGGGAGGTAGCAGGTCCTTCGTCATCTTTCTCCCTTGACAATAGTGATGGTGGCGATATGTCTCGTGGAGGGGTGTTTGGAGAATGATTTAAATGGTACTTCATGGTGTTAGGTGTTGATGGGAACTTTGAATAAGTCGAGGTTGATGATTATGCGGATAATGGCGAGGACGATGAAGATGATGGCGAAGTTGATGCGGTTGATGGCGATGACGATGCGGATGATGAAGTGTTAGCGTTAGCTATTATCTTTTGCGGATTCCGTCTTGGTGTAGTAAGTGGTTCGGAGAGAATTCGTTAAAGCCCTATGTTCTCCGTAAACCTTTTATTTACATATGTAATAATGGTGTCACAATTAATGTAAATAAAGGACATATGGGTAGTGCTTTTTCAAGCATCTTTAAGAAACAATAAAGAAAAAATATTTGTATGTGTTTTCAACATTATTTTGTTTGTTATTTTTTTTTAAATCTTTTTTCTGTGTAATTTGGTAACTATTTCCAGTTATTATAATGTAACTTCTGAAACAAACTCGTCCCCACTCCAAAATTTGCACCATACATAAGGACCTTTTTTATAAAAAGTATAAGGAAAAAATTTAGATCGATTCTAAGATATCGCAATTTGTATTTTGATAACCGCGAAAAGTGACCGAAATAAACGAAATAAAAATACTAACATTTGTATTTTTATGATAAGTATGCTGAAAACGCCTTAAGAAATTATATTTCCTATTTTCAATGTCTTATGCTTTGTAGCATTAAAATTGATTTGAAAAAGCCATTACTGAGGAAAAAACTATTTTTGAACTTGGCCTTGCCTACTGCCTCAATTTTTCATTTAATTTTTTTATATTGTGGGTCATTACTCCCACATACTAGGATAACATTTTCTGAGAATTTGAAAAAGATATAATATTTGACCTGTGACACTTGAGAAAGAACTACCCATATATATCTCGTTTATTCCATGTCAAACCGAACACCTTTTTTGGGTCACCATTCCCGATTTCATAATAAATTTGCATATCGATTCTCTGCTCAAAATAAAACATTTTATAGTTGGCGAAAAAAATACAAAAATTTTTTCCAGATGTTAGCATCTGAAATCTGAGAAACTAGGAATAAATTCTCAAAAGGCGTACGTTTCGAGTTATGTATATTCGGAACGTGTGGACGGATTTTTACAAATTAAGGCTCATTTTAAAGGTCGTAAGTTGTACATTATATAGCAGTGTTTCATTTTCGCGTCCTTAACGTTTTTAAATGCATCCGATGCATCTGCAAATTTCATTTGCATTTTACACATCAAAGTAACCTACTTAAAATTCTATGAAAAATATAGCTATGTAGGCCCAAATATTCTAAACGAACGCCGAAAATTTTAAGATGGTGTTCAGCCCCGTTTTTTATTAAAGAAAAGTTCATTAAAAAATTCCTGAGATGTGAATATTGCATTTGCGTATATTTTTAATTCGCGTTTGTGTATTTATACAAATTAGAGCTTTTTTTAAAGGTCTTGACTAGGACATCCTAGATATATGCAAAAATTTGCTAATATTTGCATATGTTATAATAAAATAAATGACACAACTACTTTGATGCTTGTCCTTACGACGACTGTCGTGTTTATTTAATGTCAGCTAGAACTATGAAATACAAAGTGTGACTTAAGCCTAACCGTGGGAATAAGTATATCAATGCTAACAGTAGGGAAGGTGAAAACGAGTGTGAATATGCAACAACAGCATAATCACACGGTTACTTGTCTAGACTAAGTCTGGAAATAAGATACACATATAATATGATAATTTCACTACACCTCCCCTTTATAGAAAAAAATGATTTTTATTATCATTTTTATAACTTACATTTACTTTATTTAGCATATTTTTATTTAATACATAAAAAAGTTTCACTTAAAATTAGATTATATTTAATGTTATTAATATAGCTATAAAACTCTTAGAGATAAAAAAAATTAAGGGGAAATCAGGCCTGACTTTTAAAACTATTTTCTAAATAATTTTAACCGATCACTATGTACAGTAATAATCTTATCTCCTTTTATAACATAATTACCATTATCTTCCATGGAAATTATTGTAAAAGGTCCTAGGTATTTAGTCTCTAATTTGTGACCGGCTTCGTTACTCAAAAGCACGGTATCACCTATCTTAAATTGTGGCATAGATCTTCCTATGTCATAGATATCTTTTTGTTTAATTTTTCCTGCAGACAGTAAACGTCTTGCTCTTTCATGTGCTATTTCTAACCTGTATCTTACTTCTTTTGAGTAGTCATTTGGATTATACAGGGGCTGAATATCTTTGTTTTGATTGAAGACTTGGAACTCATTCGGTGTTCTACCGAATAGTAATTCATAAGGGCAATACCCATGCGAAACAGATGGTGTTGTATTATAACAGTAAGTGAAATATTTTAGCCACACATCCCAATCGTCCTTTTCAATAGATATGTATGATCTAACATATTCGTTGAAAGTTCTATGACTTCGCTCTACTGTACCAAGGGTTTGGTGATGGTAGGCTGTGGATGTAATGTTTTTCACATTAAGATATTTGCACAAATGTTCAATCAAACTATTTCTATATTCTGTACCCATGTCTGTGACTATAGTTCTCATAGGACCATATGTCAATATATGAGACTCAAAAATAGCAAAATAGACAAAAATTCTAAAACAGTACTGTAGAAGAGTTGGTTTCAACAACTGTTTCTTGAGGTATTCGAATGCCTGATTGCATTCTGATGTCCACTCAAATTTTAAATTTTTCTTGCTAAGACGTGTTATATGCCGGGAGTAGAAAGAAAAGCTTTTGACAAACCTTCGGTAATAATTGCAAAATGCAATAAATCTCCTGGCACGGTCAGTATCTGCTGGTACAGGATAATTTTCTATAATTTCATATTTACTCCTATCGGGTAAAATGCAATTATCCGTACATAAATGTCCAAGAAAATTGACTTCATATCTAAAAAATGAGCATTTATCAGGATGCAACTTGAGGTTGTATTTTCTACATTGTTCAAAAACGTTCTTTAAATTCTTCAGCATATGCTTTGCACTACATCTGATTACAATTAAATCGTCCATGTAGAGAAAGGCTTTTGATGGCTCAAGGCCTGAAAATGCAAGTGTCATCACGCGCTGAAATGAATTTGGGCCTATTTTTAGTCAATATGGTAAACAGGTGCACTGATAAGAACCATGGTCTGTAGAAAATGATGTTATGTCCCTACATTTCTCATCAAGTTCTATTTGATGAAAACCAGACATCAAATCTAAACATGAAAAATATTTGGCTCGACCGAGTTGATCTAGAATATCCTCAATTCTCGGGAGGGGAAATTTATCTGCCAGCACCTTTTTGTAAATTTGACGATAATCAACAACCAAACGCCATCGTTTCTGACGCGAGTTGGGTAGTGTCTTCTTCGGAACAAGTAGCAAAGGACTATTGTATTCTGATACCGATGGCTCTACTATCCCATCAGATACCAGTTTGTTGACCTGTTCATTTATGTGTATGTGGAATCCTGTAATTTTTTTATGTATACAGGGTCATAGTCTTTAAGTCTTTTTTTTTTAAAAATTGTTGTATAAAAATTGTTTGCTGTGATTGGTTCTGTTTCTAAACCAAAAACATCAGTGTAGTCAGAGCACAATTGATGCAGGACATCTTTAAATTCTTCAGGGCAATTCTTTCCTAATCTTGAAAAAATTTTCTCTTTTCTTTCATTCTGTAGATATTTCGGATCAATTATGTCATAATTGGCTAAGCTCTCTGTTGCAATACTCCTGCTATTTAACATAAAATTTTCTGTGGTTGTGTTTAAAATGCGAATGAATGTCTTTTTGGTATTTACGATAGTACAAGCAATCATGACTCCAGGCTGAGGTTATTGATTTATTACCAAAACATCTTCTTCGTTTGTAGCTAAACACACTCTCCTAACCACTTCAGTTGCAATACTCCTGCTATTTAACATAAAATTTTCTGTGGTTGTGTTTAAAATGCGAATGAATGTCTTTTTGGTATTTACGATAGTACAAGCAATCATGACTCCAGGCTGAGGTTATTGATTTATTACCAAAACATCTTCTTCGTTTGTAGCTAAACACACTCTCCTAACCACTTCAGAACGAGCAGGTAATAAAATGGTATGATCAACGTCAGAATATGTAATGGGCACTTGAATATTCCAATGAAAGTTGCTAGGTCTTATTTTTAACCAATCCTGATCTTCACTGAAATCTAAAACATAGTTGTATTTCTTAATAAAGTCTATACATAGAATACCATCACATGGAATAGGAAAATTCCTATGGACCACTTGGAATTCACGGGGTATCAAAAATTTTTCTATTTTAAGATCCAACTGTATTGATCCCAATGATTTTATTGTACCTTGACCAATGCCACTTATAATTGTAGGATTAGGTTCAATCAATTGACTATATCCTCTATTAAATTGTTTTAACAGAGATATGTCTGCACCTGTATCTACCCAGCAAAAAAAGAGCATCCAAAGAAGCAATAAAAATCCCCAACTTATGATCCGGAAGTTGTTCTAATTTGGATTTTCACCAATGAATTTAACAAGGGGTTGTCGCGCCGGGGAAGTACTTCTTTGTCACCACTTTTGCACAACTCTTTTAAAGCACTATAAGATTTGCTTTTTTGGTGTTGTATTTATTTGATGAATGTATGTCGTTCTTATTAACATCTTTGGGTCCAGAGATTTCATATTTTAAAGGAATACAAATGTTGACATAGGGAAGGGAACGTATAAATAATATACTATTGGCCAAAGAGATCAACGATCATATATATGTATGTATGTTTAGGACATTTGAAGATGTCTGTAATCTGTATGGTGTAGATGGCTCTTGAAAAGTGTGACCCCATAGTGTAATTAACATTCTCACAAAAAAAGTTTTCCAGAGAGTAGTAAAGTACCACAGTGTGGTACAGTATGTATGGTATGGTATATTTAATTACCATAATTTCTTTTAAAATTATTTAATTATAACCTACACCACACTGTGGTACAGTTTATTATGATTTATATGCATTTGCTTCTAACACCAAAAATGAGAAGAGATATATAGAACCATCGTTTATTATACCGATCGACTTAGAATCACTTTCTGAACCGATTTAGCTATGTCAGTTTGTGCATGCATTCTTCTAATCTATGTGCAGGTCACAAATATAGTCCGATCTCAAAGAAATTTTTTACATATCTTTATTTTGGGACAAGACAATTCGTATTGAAATTGAAAGACAATCCGTATTTCTTTCGTCTACGGCGAACGATCAAAAATCTCTCAACTATTTGAATATCAGTTTAGAACCAGATATCGTAATATATATGAATGTACCTTCGATTTAGCTTATACCCTCTATAGAAGATATAATTTCCTTTCGATGTTCATGAAATTTGGTAAAGAGTGTCTTATTTTAACAGTTAATATCTGTGTGAACAATATCGGTTCAAATTTACATATAGCCCCACATACTCGCATGGATGTGCACCATCCGATTTAGCATCTAAGCACCATAGAAGTCATATTTTAGTCAAATGTACTATATTTTGCATATTCTTTAATCCGAGAATAAACGGTCACTATCAAGGTTGGAAAAATGTGTTTTCATGTTTTACATCAGAGCATTATTAAATTTGGCAGAGATTAGTTTATAGAATCACGAACACTGCGAAATTTGATAAACCCATATAGAATTTTGCATCTAAAATAGGTGTCAAACACGATTTACAAAAATCAAAACAGCAACAAGAGAACAACTACAAATGTAAGTTACGCTTTTTTTTCTTTATCAAAAACGAGCACTTGATGTTACGTCTTTTTTTCTTGAATAAAATCGTGATTTTACGCTCTTGGGCATTTCTGGTGACGCTATATTAACATTTTTGGAAAGTATAAAGTGTTGTTAATAAATTCAGTTTTTATCGCAATCCAATGTACTACAATACCGAAATTTAACACATTTCGAAGAAAATCAACATACTTTGAAATTACTTTATGTTATTTTAATCGGCTATGAAAAAGTCGACTTGTAGGTCCGATTTATCGACCTAGTCGACTGAAACGAAATTTAATTGATGAAAAAGACTACTAGCTTCCAGAACCATTCACGATAGCCGCCATATAAATATATATTTCTTCCCTTTAGCACTATAGACGCAGTATTTTACATATATATCATAGCCCTCATACATATGTTCCTTCCGATCTGGACTTTTATCACTTCACAAGATTCATTTTACATCCAATCGTTTTAAAATTATGCATTCTTGGGTTAATAATTTATATTCCGAAATTACATTTTGGTTAGTTATTTAGAAGAACTTCATTAAATGCCGAAAAAATGTTCATACTTATGAATTGAAAGTACTTATAATGTTATTCTTTTGGAAGTACTTCTTTTATTTTTTGCTGGGTACTAGGAATGTAAGAAGATTGTTTGTAACGGTATTTCTTGCCTTCACAAAAATACTCTGACATATATTCAAATTATAAATTGTTGACTTTTTGACTATTGTTCCCTCAAGGGATGATTCACGTTTCCCGAATCATCGTGTTCTTCATTTACAACACGGACATTGCGGTTTCGGTTATCTCTACTATTCGGATTGGATTTATTGTTCCAATTTGAATTATTGTTTCCCGAACCACGTCTACGATTATTTCCTCGGTAACGACCTTGACCACGGCCACGATTGTTTCCATTGCCTCGTCCAAGGCCATTTCTGTGTCCATTCCAATTAGATTTGAAATATCTCACATCTGATGTGGACGAAGTGTCGGTGCATGAAGAAACAAACTTAGACACTGCATCATTCATGGTGACAAAGTTCCCGGACTCCATAATTAGACGAACCCTTTCGCCAGAAGCGTTCCTCGTCATTGATTTTACAGCCACTTGGGTGGAATATTTTTCCGCCAATTGTAATGAAAGTCCATCTGATATGTAGGCGTTTAACAATGCTTTTGTCAGCTCCTCAACTTCACTCACGAATGAGTTTGCTGACTTATTGCCTTGTTTAACATTCATTATCTTTGCTGTTAGTATTTCTGTTGACTCTCCTTTCACAGAATTTTTTAATGTACTAATTATTTGAGATAGGGAAGTTTCGGTACCAATAAGGTTCCTGGCTGTGCCCTTAAGTTTTGTTTTCACTAAGGACACAGCTACGTTTTCATGATTTTCCTTTATAGAGTTTACTAACTCCAAAGCGTCAATGAAGCTTATTAAATTTCCCGCCTTGCCATCAAAATATGGAATTAGACTTGAGGCTGTTTTCAAAAAATCTGTGACTGTCTGGGCCATATTTGCAAGAGGTTCACTATCGTTTTCTGAATCTAAATTCTTAACTACGTTTTCAGATAAAATTACATTTGTATCTATCTTTTCATGAATAGTTTTAGGCAACTTTATTTCAATCCCTTTTATCTCAAGTACATTTATTAATTTGACTCTGGTGTCATTAAAAAAGCTTCGGCTGCTGTTTTGTGTGCTGTAGTTAGACGTTCATAGTGCACGTTTAGTAATACTCTTATTTCTTCTAAACAATCAACTAGGTTTTTAGTGTGTTTATGTATTGTATCTTGTTAGATGGGCCTATCTACATTCAAACATTTATACGATTTGTCAAATATTTCTTTTTTACGTCTACATATTTCTAAAAGTTTTTGCCAGTTCATCTGGTTTAATTAAAATATTACATCTTGTCCATCTCATTTGCACGACTCGTATATTTTTTTCGTAGTGATCTCTTGTGAAGTAAATAAATTTTAAGTAGTAAATTTACTGCGCACAAAATGGTTAAGATCACCAAAATATACCATATTGAATCTAAATGAGAAGTGTGATCTACTATTTCTACATTTGTTATCACATTTGCGTTGGGGTTCTCTATTTTAGACGATTTGGCTCCCATTTTCACCTAACAATTATTACAGTACATATATTATCTATTTTTAACAGAATCTGTTAATTATATTTAAATGTTATGTTGGGGTCAAATAAAATTAAAAAAAAAGGGATATATGCCATAACAAAGTCTATCCGCTCCTCTTGGATCACTGATTTAAAATGTCATGGCATATACTGGTCGTGTTCTTTCTACGACCAAACATGAACAACCCTTATTCCTATATTAGTAAGTATATAAATTAGTATGTAATATTTATATATTATACTTTACATATTTATAGATATATAATGTTTATTTTTGTAAGTTTGTGTGATTTAAAATCTACGATTTCTTGGCTTGAAATTATTGGAAATTAATCTGGTTTTACATTTAAATATTCATCAATTTGTTGTTGGCTTTTTGTTTTGTAGTTGATAAATTTCTTAGAGCACATTTTTAAAGTTAAACATAAAGAAATTTTTATTTTTTTTTGTATGAATTTTTATACCCTACACCACACTGTGGTACAGGGTATTATGACTTTGTGCATTTGTTTGTAACACCCAAAAGGAGAAGAGATAGACCCATTGTTTATTATACCGATCGACTTGTAATCACTTTCTGAGTCGATTTAGCTATGTCCGTCTGTCTGTCCGTCTGTAGATGTATTCTTGTAATCAAAGTACAGGTCGCAATTATGGCCCGATCTTGACGAAACTTTACACATATGTTTTTTTTTGGCCCAAGGACGATCCCTTTTTAATTTGGTTAAAATCGGTTCAGATTTGGATATAGCCCCCATATATATGTTAGCCCCGATTTGACATGTAAGCGCTGTAAAAACTTTATTTTAAATCCGATCAGTATGAAATTCAGCAGAAAGAGGTATCTTATTATATTAATGAACACTGTTAAATTTGGAAGAAATCGGATCAGATTTAGATATAGCCCCCATATATACGTTACCCCCGATTTCACATGTAAGCGCCGTAAAAAAATTATTTTATAACCGATCAGTGTGAAATTCAGCAGAGAGAGATTTCTTATTACATGAAGGAATACTGCCAAATTCGGAGAAAATTGGTTCAGATTTAGATATAGCCCCCATATATAGGTTACCCCCGATTTTACATGTAAGCGCTGTAAAAAGTTTATTTTTAATCCGATCAGTACGAAATTCGCAGAAAAAGGTTTCTTATTACAGTAATTAATACTGCCAAATTTGAGGGAAATCCGTTGAGATTTAGATATAGCCCCTATATATACGTTACCCCCGATTTGACATGTAAGTGCTGTAAAAATTTTATTTTATATCCGATCAGTGCGAAATTCAGCAAAAAGAGGTATCTCATTACATGAAGGAATACTGCTAAATTCGGAGAAAATCGGTTCAGAGTTGGATATAGGCCCCATATATATGTAACCCCCGATTTGACATGTAAGCGCTGTAGAAACTGTATTTTATATCCGATCAGTGCGAACTTCGGCAAAAAGAGTTTTCTTATTACATGAAGGAATACTGCCAAATTTGGAGAAACTCGGTTCAGATTTAGATATAGCCCCCATATGTATGTTACCCCCGATTTGACATGTACGTGCTGTAAAAACTGTATTTTATATTCGATCAGTACGAAATTCTACAGAAAGAGGTCTTTTTACATGAATGAGTATTCAGGGAAAATCGGTTCAGATTTATATATAACCTCCATATATATGTTCCTCCTGATTTGGTATCAAAGCGCTATAGAAGTTGTACTTTACTTCCGATCATTAATATTTTCCGGAAAGATGTTTCTCAATTTAGGAACGAATATTGCTTAATTTAGTGATTATCGGCTCGGAATTAGATAATATGTTCTTGTCTACTTACCAATTATTCCAAATTATTATCGCAATAACTTTTATCGCATTGCTAGGGAGGTGTAGGGTATTATATAGTCGGCTCCGCCCGACTTTCTGCCTTTCCTTACTGGTTCTCTATAACGCAGGATCTTACGGTTCTCTCGTTTTCACATTTAAATTAAAAATTATAATTTCAACAGTGTTGTGGAATGTTATTATTTTCACTTTAAATAATGACTTACTGCTGTTTACTTAATAAAAAAGTTAAATTAATAATTTATTCGCTCTCATCCTCTTCGTCTGAATCGGCCTTCTTGCTCCATTTCGCCGGGGCTTTGGATACCTTGCCGCGTTTTTACCAGTACCGACATAAGCTTCGAATTCTCTGATGGTTGGTTTTATATAAAATTTCACTTTTTCAAACTGTTTTGTTGTTGTTGGTCTTTCGGTCTACTACACTAAACCACCGTTATAGATGTAAAGGTGTTCAGTTCACTTTTAATATCATAATTAATTATAATAAAATAATTAATAATCGAAACACTGTCTTGTCATTCAATGTCCACCGGTGGACAAGATTTAAATTTCTTTCTGTTTATATATGTACTATTTCACACTTGATTTTCGTTTAATGTTTTCTTTGAATCTTCCTTATAGTACGTTATGCATCACCGGCACTAAACATCCAAACCGTTAGTATTTATTTTTAGTTTGAAGCGGCCTGCTTATATGTTATTGTATTATTTCACTTTTATTATTATATTAATTTAATTTCTATTGACTTCATTTCATTTGCAATTTCTTTCATTTGTTAGTTAAGCTATTTTATAAAATACGACATTATACATATTATTTGAATTGTAATTTTTTGAAACACGATATTTTTCTGTCAATAATTTTTGTAATTTGTCAACCAGAAATTGTATAAAAGAAATGTAATTTGTGAGGAGACTTCACTTGGCTTTCTGAACTCAACCAATAAGGTTCTCTGTCTAGGCTTTTTTAAAGTACCAGACGAAATCTTGGTTTAAAATAAAAGTAATTAAACTTTGAATTTTGGTGTTATTTTTGATGAGAAGATACAACCTTAGAAATAAGGTTGATTCATTGGCGCCCAACCCAGTGGCCTCGAGCGACGCAGATCAAGAGTCCGTATCTGACGACGAATATATATCCGGAGCCGAAGAAGAGATTCTAGACGAAATAATGGCGACTTTTTCACCAGAACAATTTCAACAAATGCTTGCAGCGATGGGAGGTAACAGCAGAGGCGGTTCCTTTACCCAATGCACTGCCCGTTTCAAAGGGCAGAGAGATCCAGCGGCTGTCGACGAATTTCTGGACACCATCAGTGTTTTCAAAAACATAGTGAAAATATCTGATGCTGATGCTATACGTGGATTGCCTCTGTTATTGGAAGACTATGCTGCCTCGTGGTGGATAAGCGTGAAGGGGAGTGTGAATAACTTCGATACCGCAAAAACACTGATTCGATCCACTTTTTGCCCTACTGTTCCCGACTGGCGCATCTTTTTGAATATTTTTGATGGCAAGCAGGAAAAAAGGAGCCGATCGTGTACGCCGTGAAAACATCAAGACGTTCGAAGAGCTAATTTCTGCTACAAGAGAAGCCGAATCATTTCTATTGGAATATCATGTAAACACAACAACAACCACGTCTGCTGATGTGAAAACAGAGCCAACAAAAACAACACGCTGTTGCTTTTGCCGAATAAAGGGACATACGATTGAGACATATTTTAAGAAGAAGAAGAGAGACGAACAGCTAGAGCAATCCAAACAACAATCTGATGTGCAGCTACATGACAATGAAACCCATCATGTACCTCAAGAGTCGACTATGATGAAAAAGCCAACATTTTCTTGCTATGGTTGTGGAGCACCAGGAGTGTATAGGGCGAATTGCCCTACTTGTAGCAAGCATAAGAAAGATAGCCCACAATATTTGGCTTTCAACTCTGTGTCTTCTACAACTATTGGCCATACCTTGCCTACGACGCACATTGAGATTTATGGCTTGAAAGGAGAAGCTATATTTGTCAGTGGAGCTAAAACTAGCGTTGCCAGCCTAAATCTTAAGAAGATCTTGACGAAAAATGGATGCATTTTTCAAGATGTACGTGCTAACATTACATTGGCTGATGGAACTGTAACAACCCGCAATGTAATGTCCACTATTTGTGACATCATTATTGGAAACCGCTTACAGAAGATTCGGCTCATATATCTTCCCAATGCAACAAAGAATAGAACATTGATTGGTGCCGACTTCCTAGAGCAATCGGGAATTGTACTCAACATGGCACAGAGATGTTGGTTTTTTGAGGATGATCCGAAAGTTAAATACGAATTTACAAATTCATTGGATATGGGTATATTTTCCATGGATCTAAGTCGTGAGGAAAGCTCACCAGCAACCAAGACAATGAAGGGTGTGTCCAGCTTTATAAAGTTTGTGGAACATAATAAAATAGTCTCACCCTTACCAAATACTCCAGAGACCGCCCACACTATTAAGGATGGACTTAACGATTATTCACCGCACAGTATCCAACAACTCAACAAATTTCTGACCTGTTCTCATCACCTGTGCAGACTAAAGTATTGAGAGAAAACCTATTTTGTATACCATCATCGCCTAAACCACGATTTAATGATTACTCTCCTCATTCTGTACAAGCCATTTTCCGCAATTCACTGCCGGCTGGACAGACAACACCACGAGAAAATTCAAGGTTATTTGCACCTCCAGTTAAGATCAAAAGGATTGAACGAGATGAGTACCGGGACTCTATATTTATGCCATTGTTCTCTTTAGACCTTCAAGTACTGAAAGAATCCGATGGTGTTGGACTTAGTGATTCCCAAAAGAAAGAACTCGCCCAGCTGTTGATAGCAAATAGTGACGTTTTCACAGAAGCAGTTTTACTCCAGGGGGAGGGCCCTGATGAACACCCCACTGAGTATGCAAGCTTTGCAATGAATTCAACTTTCTGCCAGAGCACGAAATACACAGCTGCCTATTTAACATTCGGCAGAGAACTTCGGACGATAGATGACGTGCAACACGACATGAAATCTGTTCAATCGGAGAATTTTGTAGCTGAAATCACACCATACCTTAATCTTCTTGCAGATGTCTTCAAAAGAGTTAAAGAGAATGTCCAGAAACAACAAGACCATAACAAAATCAACAATAACAAACATCGAAGAAATCAACAACAATTAGAAGTTGGTTCTAAAGTTTTGGTTACCACCCACGTGTTAAGCAATGCCAGTAAGGGCATAACATCTAAATTCGTTCCAAAAAGAGATGGTCCATACCTTATCAAAGAGCGCATAGGGACATCAACATATGTTATTGCTCATGAAGATAATATTGACATTCCACTGGGGCATATCACGCTTCTGCATTTACGCCAGTGGTAGGGTCACCCGAGGAATCCTTGCAGCCAATACGGATGCTGAGAAGAAGAGGCCGACCTCGAAAATGATATGTGTCTGCTGCCTCATCGGGACGCTATCGGCATCAGAGGGGGAGAGTGAAGCGGCCTGCTTATATGTTATTGTATTATTTCACTTTTATTATTATATTAATTTAATTTCTATTGACTTCACTTCATTTTCAATTTCTTTCATTTGTTAGTTAAGCTATTTTATAAAATGCGACATTATACATATTATTTGAATTGTAATATTTTGAAACACGATATTTTTCTGTCAATAATTTTTGTAATTTGTCAACCAGAAATTGTATAAGAGGAATGTAATTTGTGAGGAGACTTCACTTGGCTTTCTGAAATCAACCAATAAGGTTCTCTGTCTAGGCTTTTTTAAAGTACCAGACGAAATCTTGGTTTTCGAAAGAAACAAAAGTAAAATAAAAGTAATTAAACTTTAAATTTTGGTGTTATTTTTGATGAGAAGATACAACCTTAGAAATAAGGTCGATTCAAGTTCGGTTTTTAAGATAATTTTTATTTATGTCACGGTCGCCATATAATAAAATAATTGACACAACTACTTTGATGCTTGTCCTTACGACGACTGTCGTGTTTATTTAATGTCAACTAGAACTATGAAATACAAAGTGTAACTTAAGCCTAACCGTGGGAATAAGTATATCAATGCTAACAGTAGAGAAGGTGCAAACGAGTGTGAATATGTAACAACAGCATAATCACACGGTTACTTGTCTAGACTAAGTCTGGAAATAAGATACACATATAATATGATAATTTTACTACAATGTCATTATATATTTTTCCTCTTAAATTTTAATTTGCATACTGATCCAGGAAAACACCAGCACAGATTTATGAAATATATATAGGAATATATTCCTATCTTATCTGATCCAGTAAATTTTAATCTGGTGTTTACTTCCGTTTTTAAGTAATAGAATTGTTACTTAAAACTGTTAGAAATCTTAATTGGTTTTTATTGAAATGATTCTGTCAATTTTGTGATTTCAATATTTTTCATAGTTTATAGAGGAAAATCATTGGCATTTTTTTTATTAAATATTGTTTTAAAAAAGGAAGAGACTTGAACACCACCTTGAAATTTGTAGGGTAAGTTTAGGAAAAATGGGGCTACTTGACTATATTATTCTCAGAATTTTAAGTTGGTGTCATTTAAGGTCAGGATGCAAAATGAAGTTGCATATGCAACTGTTGCATTTAAAAACGTTAATATAACCACCGTTAATATATGTACTTGAAAGTACATGTCACGACCGTACAAACCACCCTTCATTTGTAACATTCCCTCCACTCGTTTACATAATACAAAACTTCTGAAATACGGGTTTTTATATATTTTCCCAAATTTTCCAGATTTCAGATACTTATAACAACTGAAAAAATGTTTGGTTTTGCCAATTACAAGATGATTAATTTCCATAGTAAAACACATATGCAAATTTTCAAGACAATCGTGAATGTCGACCAGATTTTTTCGAAAAATCGTTTGGTTTGATATGGAATGAACGATATATGAATTCGTAAACCCTTTTTATTTTACGCCATTTTATCTAGATTATTTATATAAATTATAAAGTCTCCTACATTCCTTTAATATAGTCACATATTTTAGTCACAAAAATTTCGTAAATGTCCCACTGTGTAACGATAACTGGTAGAATCATGTACATATGTATTTTTTATCTTATCCGCAATTTTCATTATAGTATTGTATGACAACAACACAAATCTGACGAATTTAAACTGGTACGAAATCACCTGTTAAATTTATTGGACCTAAAAAAATTTACTCTTTTGCAGGTTGGCCGATCTTGACGATAACAAACATAAATTCATGGAACCACAACTAAATGTGAGAGGAAAACGTCGACAATTTTCGAATGTAAACTCGGAGCAAAATCTTGGAGATGACGATGTAGATGAAGGATTAGATTATATTGAAGATGCGGATATTACTGGTTACGCTTACTCAGCTGATGATAATGTAAGTAGTTTAGCTTCATCAGTTAACCCTTGGACAAACACATGGTTCTGGCCAGGCATATTTCATTTTTGAGCGTTAATTAAACATACTTCTAGTTTAGGTAGATACCTGTATTTCCCGGTAGCCGCCTAAAATATTGTTGACGTTCTATCTGAAACACGACGAAAACTTCAAAAGAAAGCATATGCCTGGCCAGACCCCTATATTTATTATTATACACATAAATTATTATATACCTAGTATGTTCAAAAAATTTCTCGAATTTTGTATTTTTTCAAAAAGTATTAATTTATTCATGAATATCTATTTTGTCCCCTTCGAAGTAATTCCCCTCGGATATAATACCTTTCAGCCAAAAGTTTTTCCCAATCCTCGAAACACTTCAAATATCATTTTTTGTGATCTTGTTCAGCTCCTCCTTCGATGCCGTCTTTATCTCCTCAATCGTGGCGTAGCGTCCTTTCATGGGCCTTTCCAGTTTTGGGAACAAAAAATAGTCACAGGGGGCTAGGTCAGGGGAATACGGTGGCTGCGGCACCATTACTGTGTTGTTTTTGGCCAAATATTCGCGCACAAGCAACGATGTGTGTGCAGGGGCGTTATCATGGTGCAAAAGCCAGTTTTTGTTCTTCCACAAATCCGGGCGTTTTTGGCGGATTGCTTCGCGCAATTTGCGCATAACTTGCAGGTAATATTCTTTATTGACCGTACTACCCTGTGGCAAGAACTCATAATGCACCACGCCCCTGCAATCAAAGAAAACTGTGACCTAGGCCGTCCGGCACGCTGTTCGTCCTTCGAATCTTCTCGGCCCTCTAAGAATATTTTGTACGACCGATAAACGTTGCTTTGGTCCAAGGTAGCTTCACCATATGCCCCAGTCAACATTCGGAATGCGTCAGCGCACTTTATTTTGTTTTTCACACAAAATTTGATGCAGATTCTTTGATCCATTTTCTGAAATAGATAAAAATCGAAGGCAAGTTAAAACACATCCAAGCACAACAGCTGTCAAAAATTAACTAAACATTCAAAATGACCGACCTTGTCAGCATAAGTAAGGGACATGAGTACCAACATAACGCTACAAAAATATCAAATACACGTAGCCCGCGGAAATTAAAAATTCGCGATATTCTTTGAACATACTTCGTATATTAGAAATAAATTATTATTATACACATTTTGGGTTGTTTTTCTGTGATTCAATGCAGATGTTCCAAGTAGTTTATGTGTTAATTTTTCTCTTATTTCTTTCTTTCGTTTGTGATTTTGGTTTTGAGTTCAGTTAGTTTATTATTAAATGCCTGGTCAGACCCCTATACAATTTGTATGAAATAAATTATTATTATACACATATTGGGTTGTTTTTCCGTGAATTCAATGCAGATGTTAACTTCCAGGTAGTTTCTGTGTTAATTTTTCTCTTATTTCTTTCTTTCGTTTGTGATTTTGGTTTTGAGTTCAGTTAGGTTATTATCGAATGCTGAACATACAACATCGACAGTCCGAAATATATTTTTTTTGTGCGGAAACTAAAGTGATAATTTCCAACAACAACTATCATCAGCGTAACAGCGTGATTTCGCACTTCACACAGAAGCAGACGAAGAACTAGAGTTATTTGAAGACCAAAGCGGTGTAAACTCGTATTTTGTGCCCGAAGATGACGCCTCGGACATTGAATATAAATTGGAAATTGATGCAAATGAAATATTCGACAGCGATGAATAATCCGAAGAAGAAAGTGAGAATGCACCAACTCAAGCTGCAGACGGTTTTTTGCTTGGAAAAGGTGGTACCAAGTGGAGTACAGCTGAACCCGCTACAGTGCGATTCCACCAGCACAACATCATGCATTTCGGAGGTGGATCAAAAACTAACCTGACCACTCCGCCTGAGGTGTTCAAGCTTTTCTTTTCACCGAATATTACGTTCATCATCGTAACACAAACAAATATATATGGAGAAAAAGTTACACGCAAATGGAACGCAGAACATGCAAACTGCACACTACGAGTATGGGTTGATATGACAAGTGTTGAGCTTGACGCTTTTATTGGGATGCTATTAGCTTTTGGTGTCAGTCTAAATACTATGCAGCTCTCAAGATTGATGTGGCAAACTGATGCACTTCCAATATTCCGTGCAGCCAAGTCATATAGACGATTTGTTACTTTGATGCGCTGTTTTTGATTTGACGATAGTCGCATTTCGTCAACAAACCGACAAAGCGGCTCCCATTCGCGACATATGGAACTTCTTGAATAACAATCTTGCCAGTAATTTTGAACCATACGAAAGTGTAACCATCGGTGAGCAGCTATTTCCATACTGTGGGCGCACAAAGTTCACGCAATACATCCCATCAAAGCCCGCAAAGTATGGCATAAAAGAATGGTGGGCATGCGATGCGAAAACCAATGTGCTCATGAGTTTGGCTAATCGATACACCAACAGCGGCAGAACTATTATTGCTGATAACTTCTTTACAACATTAGACACAGCTAAACGCCTTTCGTCGATTGGACTAGCATACGTTGGCACCATTAGATCCAACAAAAGGTGTCATCCCAAAGAAGTGAAAAGACAGCAAACGGCGAGTGCTTTCATCTGTGTTCGGTTTGTATGATAACCTTATGTCACTGTGCAGCTACGTTCCAAAAAGAACAAAGCAGTAAATCTACTATCCACTGTGCACTACACCAAGAAAGTTGAAGGCGTAGCAAAAAACGGAAGCTATATTTTTTTACAATTCAACAAAGGCCGGTGTTGATACAATGGACCAAATGGTAACGCGTTACTCCACAAAATGGTCAAACAGACGTTGGCCATTAGTATTTCTTTTACAACATGATAGATGTCATTGGATTAGCCGCTTACATAACATAGAAGGAACCAGAAAAGTGAAGCGACGATTGTTCTTGAACACGCTGTGTAAATAATTGGTGCTGGCTAATACTGAAAATCGCATGAACAACAACCATATTTTGGGACAACATTCAACCAGTTTGGCCATTGAATCTTTTTTTGGAAGGCCGTTGTATATTCCCAGCAAAATGCTGCCTAACCAACAAAGCGGCCCTTCCAGAAAAGATTGCTGCACCAAATGCACTAATCCTGTGTGCCAACAACATTCTAAAATTAATTATACTTGTTTTTCATGCGTTCCACAAAATGAATAAAAAATATTTTTTTTTACATTTAGTCTAAAGACCAAAATAATATACGAACATACTTAGAAATTCAAAGTTACGGTACCCTTTTTGCCATACAAATGCATGAAAACGTATAGGGGTCTGGCCAGGCACTTTTGTAAGATCGATCGATTTTTTTAGATATTATGTGTTTTGCTTTATAACACCCATTAACAGTAGCGGTAGACGTATTGCTTATTAGAAAAGATCGACTCAAACCAATTTCTATGCCGTTTTAACTACAAAAATGTATCAAATTACAATCCACAATATTGTCAATTTTTTGATGTTTTCCGAATTGATTTTCAATTCTTTCTGAATTTCAATTGGTGTATTACGAATTTCAAATGGAAAAATTCGAATTTCAATTGTCGTATTCCGAATTTCAATTGCAATTTTACGAATTTCTATTGATGTTTTTCGAATTTCAATTGATGTTCTTCGAATATAAAGTTTCGAACTTCAATTGATGTTTTTCGAATTTCAATTGATGTTTTTCGAATTTCAAATGGAATATCCCAATTTCAATCGATATTTTTATTGGAATCTTCGAATTTCAATTGACTTTTTTCGAATTACAATTGAAAATGGTGTGTTAATTTTTCTCTTATTTCTTTCTTTCGTTTGTGATTTTGGTTTTGAGTTCAGTTAGGTTATTATCGAATGCTGAACATACAACATCGACAGTCCGAAATATATTTTTTTTGTGCGGAAACTAAAGTGATAATTTCCAACAACAACTATCATCAGCGTAACAGCGTGATTTCGCACTTCACACAGAAGCAGACGAAGAACTAGAGTTATTTGAAGACCAAAGCGGTGTAAACTCGTATTTTGTGCCCGAAGATGACGCCTCGGACATTGAATATAAATTGGAAATTGATGCAAATGAAATATTCGACAGCGATGAATAATCCGAAGAAGAAAGTGAGAATGCACCAACTCAAGCTGCAGACGGTTTTTTGCTTGGAAAAGGTGGTACCAAGTGGAGTACAGCTGAACCCGCTACAGTGCGATTCCACCAGCACAACATCATGCATTTCGGAGGTGGATCAAAAACTAACCTGACCACTCCGCCTGAGGTGTTCAAGCTTTTCTTTTCACCGAATATTACGTTCATCATCGTAACACAAACAAATATATATGGAGAAAAAGTTACACGCAAATGGAACGCAGAACATGCAAACTGCACACTACGAGTATGGGTTGATATGACAAGTGTTGAGCTTGACGCTTTTATTGGGATGCTATTAGCTTTTGGTGTCAGTCTAAATACTATGCAGCTCTCAAGATTGATGTGGCAAACTGATGCACTTCCAATATTCCGTGCAGCCAAGTCATATAGACGATTTGTTACTTTGATGCGCTGTTTTTGATTTGACGATAGTCGCATTTCGTCAACAAACCGACAAAGCGGCTCCCATTCGCGACATATGGAACTTCTTGAATAACAATCTTGCCAGTAATTTTGAACCATACGAAAGTGTAACCATCGGTGAGCAGCTATTTCCTTACTGTGGGCGTTTTAACTACAAAAATGTATCAAATTACAATCCACAATATTGTCAATTTTTTGATGTTTTCCGAATTGATTTTCAATTCTTTCTGAATTTCAATTGGTGTATTACGAATTTCAAATGGAAAAATTCGAATTTCAATTGTCGTATTCCGAATTTCAATTGCAATTTTACGAATTTCTATTGATGTTTTTCGAATTTCAATTGATGTTCTTCGAATATAAAGTTTCGAACTTCAATTGATGTTTTTCGAATTTCAATTGATGTTTTTCGAATTTCAAATGGAATATCCCAATTTCAATCGATATTTTTATTGGAATCTTCGAATTTCAATTGACTTTTTTCGAATTACAATTGAAAATGGTGTAGTAAACAATTTTGAGTTTAGTAAAAAACAAAATTAGAGAAGGATCCAAGAATTATTTTGAATATTAACAATAAAAATCGGACAATCGGGTGTATTTTAGTAATGTCGACCACTTTTCTTATTTTCGGATTTTTGTTTGTTTTTATGTTTTTTTACATGTTTTTACGTATTTGCTCATAAAACGCAAAAAAAAAAATCGTGTTAAAGATTTTCACATTTTCAGATTTTGAAAATTGAAAAAACGCAATTTTCTTTTTCGACTTTGTCAAACTGTTTCTCAAACATTTTAAAAGCTTTTGCACTAAATTTTTTTTATTTGAAATTGTGATTTGTTAACATTTTATGGCGGAAAAATGTGTATGTGTCAAATGTAGTTTGTTTGTAATAAATATTTTAAAAATATGCCATTTTGTAATGTATGATTTTGGAACAATATAACATTTTTCCTTTGAGGAATATAATACATATTTAGAAAGGATGAAGGGTTCCCCGTTTTTTGCAGCGAAAGTTGTGCCTGCACGAAATTGCACCCTTGAAAGATAGGATACATTTAGTACAAAAAGTCTGATTTTTAATTCCAAAACGCGAATTATTCACTTCAAAAAGAAATTCAATCGGAGTTTATTTGCCATTACTATGCCCTAAAAGCCCCTGCCACATCCGGAATTATCTGCAGAGGCAACTCAACTATTACAGGATGATAATACCAATGGAAAATTGGCTTAACAGGCTAAAAGGATTAAATATCATGTAAAAATAAAAACACAGGAAAAACCCCTAGAATTAAACCAGTAAGGAAAGGCTAAAGTCGGGCGGGGCCGACTATATAATACCCTACACCACTCTCGTAATATTGAATAACTCTGATATATAAATTTGGTAATTCATGTATAAATTGTTTACATAAATTTATTTTTGGGACATTTTATACTTAAATAATACCCTGTACCACAGTGTGGTGCAGGGTATAAAAACGATTGGATCTAAAGAGCCAAATCGGATGAAACATATATATGGGAGCTATAGCTAAATCTTTACCGATTTTCTTCAAATTCGGCAATCTTGGTTCATGGATCAAGATACTCTACCATTCTAAATTTCAAAACGATTGGATGTAAAATACAGCTTCTATAGAACTAAAGGGCCAAATCGGACGAAACATATATATGGGAGCTATAGCTAAATCTTAACTGATTTTCTTCAAATTCGGTAGTGTTGGTTCATGGATCAAGAAACTCTACCATTCTAAATTTCAAAATAATTGGATGTAAAATACAGCTTCTACAGGACTAAAGAGCAAAATCGGACGAAACATATATATGGGAGCTATAGCTAAATCTTAACCGATTTTCTCCTAATTCGGTAGTGTTGGTTCATGGATCAAGAAACTCTACCATTCTAAATTTCAAAACGATTGGATGTAAAATACAGCTTCTATAGAACTAAAGGGCCAAATCGGACGAAACATATATATGGAAGCTATAGCTAAATCTTAACCGTTTTTTTTTTTAAATTCAGTAGTGTTGGTTCATGGATCAAGAAACTCTACCATTCTAAATTTCAAAATGATTGGATGTAAAATACAGCTTCTACAGGACTAAAGAGCAAAATCGGACGAAACATATATATGGGAGCTATAGCTAAATCTTAACCGATTTTCTTCAAATTCGGCAATGTTGGTTCATGGATCAAGAAACTCTTGCATTCAAGATTTCAAAACGATTGGATGTAAAATACAGTTTCTATAGGACTAAAGGGCCAAATCGGACGAAAGATATATATGGGAGCTATATCTAAATCTGAACCGACCTGTAGTCGACGAACAACTTTACATGGACAGACGGACGGACGGACGGACAGACATGGTTAAATCGACTCAGATAGTGATTCTGAGTCGATCGGTATATTTTAAGGTGGGTCTAGCTGTGTTATTTTCAGGTGTTACAAACATCTGCCGTGAAACAAACTTATAATACCCTGTTTACTCCTGAATGAATTGTAATACTACCTATGTGCAGTTTTTCGATTTGTCTGCAAAATCAGGTATTATTAGAGCTTCGTTCATACTTTTTAAAAGCTAATGAGAAAAAAATGAGTAATTCGCGTTGTGGAACTAAAAAATTAGAGTTTTTGTACTAAATTTATTATATCTTTCAAGCGTGCAATTTCGTGCAGGCAAAAGTTACCCTCCAAAAAAAGGGGAACCCTTCAACCTTTCTGTTTCTATTTCTCAAAGGCTTTCAAAGGAAAAAAGTTATGTTGGTCCAAAGTAACACGTTACAAAAGGTCATTTTTTAAATATTTATTATTAGAAACAACCTATATTTGGCACATATCGTCGCTTGGATGACCAACCGACGTAACTGACCATTTTCAGAAATTGAGTTAAGGCCGCCATTCGATTTGTCTAGTCAAAGTACAACGTGTGTATAAATTTTGTGCATATATACATTACCGTTTTCTCAAAAAACGGTAAATGATTTTAGACGTAACTGACACAATGCCAAAAAAAAATTTCACCAAGAGACGTAAATGCAATATGTCACTTAATATTTCGTTTTCCCGAAATGTTTGTTCATTATTGCAAAAAGTTATGGAGTACTTGGTGGACCCAGCCCACTCGTTGCCCATTTTTGGACCGATTGCGTTCGAAACGGGATCACGGTCCAGTCCCAATCATCAGATAACGACAGTAGGAATCTCGATAATCCATTCGTAGGTAGGAACAGTAGGAATCACTAAGAAAATAATTACTCCAAATTGGCTTATATGCTCGGGGCCACGCCTGCTCAATAAATAACTAATATAGCCTATGTCACCCGCTAGGATAATCTGAAGATTACAGTATTTATCCCTTTTCCGTTATGTGCCTCTAAATGCCATTAAACCACAACTGTACACCATTTAATCGTTTTTGCATCACAGTGCCACTATAAGTATGTATTAAGAGAAAAACATACTGTATATTCCAAAAGCTAAATTCGCACTCTTAGCCCTACTCTACCATATTCAACCCTTTTGCCATATCGTTCCATATTTTACCATTTTTGCACTACGGTACCATATTTAACCCTTTTTGCCCCACTGTGCCATATTTAACACATTTTTGACCCACTGCACAAATTTAATTTTTTCCCCCACTGTACCATATTTAACACTTTTTGCCCCACTGTACCATATTAAACACAGTTTTTTCCAACTGCACAATATTTAATTTTTCCATCACTGTACCATACGTAACCTTAATCTTAACCATATTTAACCTATGTTGCCCCACAATATTAAACACATTTTTGTCCCACTGCACAAATTTAAAATATTTCCCCAACTGTACCATATTTAACGCTTTTTGCCCCACTGTGCCATATTTAACACATTTTTGACCCACTGCACAAATTTAAATTTTTCCCCCACTGTACCATATCCAACATAGTTTTGTCCCATCATTTTTCCACCATTTTTGCCTAACAAACACCTTATGTCTAGTCTACGTTCCAATGGCTACCCTCAAGCCAAACTAGATGATTCAAGCTCTTGCCATTTGGACTTGGCTTTGGTGCTTTTTTTATTATTTTTTGTCCCAACGTGCGCGTAAATTTTTAAATTTCGAAAAATTGTGATTCATACCGAATCTTCGCCCTAGACGCTACCCTCACACGAAATGTTGCAATTCTAGCTCCGGCCGTTTGGATTTGGCTGTGATACCATATTTTTGCTTTTTTGACCCATTGTGCGCCCAAAATTTCGAAAAACCCTTCCACATTGCACGTATACATAGCAAGGGCTACCATTCTACCAAATTTCATGACTCTAGCTTTAGCCGTTTGGGCTGGGCGGTGATCAGTCGTAACTGACATTAAGTATAATTTTTTTCCCACAAAGTGACGTATCTGCATTGTTTATGAAAAACATGCATTATAATTATTATTTTTTATTTTTTTGTTAATAATATTGAAAAAGATGGAGTTAAGTACACAATAAGAAAAGCAAACTGGAAATATAATAAATATTACGCCGTGGGGAAGAAATTGTCTCAAAAACAGAAAAACTGCTCTCCTGAACAATTTTGAAAATGTCAGTTACTGCAGTTGGTCATCCAAGCGACGATATGTACACATTTTTGCCGGCATAATAAAGACAACAAATCACAATTTCTAATAAAACAAATTTGACAAATTACACTCGAAATATATTATATTTGGCACACACAAATATTACACAGTACAAAATTTTTAAGCTCATTGATTTGGACTCAATTCTGATAATTGGACGACGAAAATAGCCCCAACAATAAGAACTTCTGCATCATTCATTTAGTCAAGTTGGCTCAACTAATAACACTATGACACAAAAAAATTTTTTTTTGTGTCTCATACCTAAAAATTATTTTTTTTATAGATTGTGGCATACTGTTATATAAAATCAAAACCAAAATTTTGTTATGGATACATTTTTTTTTAAATTTTTTATTAAAAATATCAACTTGAATTGAAATTGAAGCTATTAATGTGGGCTACCAATGTTGGAAATATCTCTTTCACTTAGAAACAGTGGTTTAGTAACAGTCATTAAACAAATTGGAAAAGGTAGATTTATTCAAAAACAATTTCCTGAGACGAAAAAAACATAAAAACAAATAAGAAAGTTTCAGTCGGGTAAACCGACTAAGGTATACCCTCACTTTGTGAGTAATGTAATATTGAATATTACATTACTCACCTACACCTCCCTAACAATGCGATAAAAGTTATTGCGATAATAATTTGGAATAATTGGTAAGTAGACAGGAACATATTATCTAATTCCGAGCCGATAATCACTAAATTAAGCAATATTCGTTCCTAAATTGAGAAACATCTTTCCGGAAAATATTAATGATCGGAAGTAAAGTACACCTTCTATAGCGCTTTGATACCAAATCAGGAGGAACATATATATGGGGCCTATATCTAAATCTGAACCGATTTTCTCCAAATTTGGCAGTATTCCTTCATGTAATAAGAAAACTCTCTCTGCCGAATTTCACACTGATCGGTTATAAAATAATTTTTTTACGGCGCTTACATGTGAAATCGGGGGTAACGTATATATGGGGGCTATATCTAAATCTGAACCGATTTCTTCCAAATTTAATAGTGTTCATTAATATAATAAGATACCTTTTTCTGCTGAATTTCATACTGATCGGATATAAAATAAAGTTTTTACAGCGCTTACATGTCAAATAGGGGCTAACATATATACGGGGGCTATATCCAAATCTGAACCGATTTTAACCAAATTAAATAGGGATCGTCCTTGGGCCAAAAAAAAGATATGTGTAAAGTTTCGTCAAGATCGGGCCTTAATTGCGACCTGTACTTTGATTACAAGAATACATCTACAGACGGACAGACAGACGGACATAGCTAAATCGACTCAGAAAGTGATTACAAGTCGATCGGTATAATAAACAATGGGTCTATCTCTTCTCCTTTTGGGTGTTACAAACAAATGCACAAAGTCATAATACCCTGTACCACAGTGTGGTGTAGGGTATAAAAGCATAACACTGTACAAAATTACAAGTATTTTTATACACTGTTGCTAATGTTACAAGCTGTTAACTTTTGGTGCAAGAGAGTGCATTTGTGTGGGAGGTGCCACAAGGGACGTGGTACCAAATTTAAATTCAATCGGTTACTCCTATTGAGAGTTATCGTGCGCACCAGCCAGCAGACAGACAGACGGACGGACATTGCTCATTCGACTTAAAATTATCCAAAACGGCTTTCCTCCGAACATACTTGGGGTCTTAGGTCACTCCTTCGATGTGTTACACTTTTTTCCGTAGCAAATGATATATGCCCTCGTCACACTAAGGTGAAGGTATAAATAGAAAGAAAAATCGAAAAAAAAATATTTTATTTTATTTATTAAAGTTTGCATTCTAGCGAAAAAAATAAAGCCTATTTGAAAAAAATCTATGGATAAATGTAGAAATTATAGCCCTTTTGGTAGAGGTAAGAGATTTTTCAAAAATCCGTTTTTTTTTAATTTCTGTTTAAATTTTTTTTTCAATTTTTAACATCATCTTTATTAACATTTCATTTATATACATATTTACATTGTTTGAGATATTATTCTATATATTACAACAAATGAGGTTATTTATTTAGTTATAACGTTTTATGTAGAATTTGGACAATTTCAAGGGAAAAATAGGAAAAAACCTTATTATGAATTTTATAATTTCAAATATAGCTAGAAAACATTAGTGTATAAATTCAGTCTACAAAGGTGTAAACCAATTTATACAATTAGTTATCAATTTGGTAAATTTTTATTTTATAATGATAAATCTCGACATGCTCTTATCATGGGATAGGAAGAATGTATGTTTCTATCGTTGTAGCTTTGGCTAAGTCTATATATAAATTCGTGGATTCTTTCATAACCACTTCTACTATGAAGAAGGTCCGTTGGATATCTCCATCGTAGGTTGTATATTATTTTTAAGCATTTATTTTGAATTATTTGTAATTTTTTTATATGCGTTTTGGCAGCTTTATAGCATATGGGACATGCAAATGTTAGTGTTGGACGTATAACTGATTTAAAAATTAAGTTCTTGTTTTTTAGGCTAAGAGTTGATCGATAATTTATTAGCGACCAAAGAGCTCTTAACGCTTTTGTACTTTTGTTTCATCAATGTGTTTGCTGAAGTTTAATTTTTTATCCAATGTGACAGCTAGGTATTTGACATCATTGACAATAGGAATGTGATCGTTTTAAAATTTCAAATCTCGGTTGGGTAGCCGTTTAGGGGACTTGTTGTATGGGAATATAATTGCTTGGGTCTTTGAAGGGTTGATTTTTACTTTCCACTTATGAAAATATTTATTGCAACTTGTTAGGCCCTTTTCCATTTTCTCAATTTGCTTGAAGTAATTAGGGCAGTGTCATCTGCATAATAAGCTGTCCGAACTTGTTGAGGTGGCGAGAAATCAGAAGTGTAGAGTGAGTAAAGAAGTGGCGAAAGTACCGACACTTGTGGAAGGCCCGCAGATGTTGTTTTTTGTGGTGAATGTGTTGTGTTTACACATACGACAAATTTTCGATCTTCGAGGAAACTAGCTATTATTTTGCACAGGTTTGTGGGTATTTCTGCTTCAAGCATCTTGAAAATTAATCCGTTGTGCCCAACAGTGTCAAACGCCTTTTCTATATCCAATAGAATTAGCCCGGTTGAAAGTTTTTAACGCTTATTTTCCAGTATGATGTTCATAACTCGATGAACTTGTTGGATACAGCTGTCTTGTTTTTTAAAACCAAATTGTTCTTCAACGATTAAGTTTTTGTCGGTTACAAAGTCATTAATCCTTGTATGAATTATTTTCTCAAACAATTTTCCTAAGTTGCTGAGAAGACTTATTGGTCTGTAACTTTTAGGGTCATTGTTAGGATTGTTTGGTTTTGGAATAGCAATAATTTTGGCTGTTTTTAAGTGCTTCGGGAAGTAGTTAAGTTTAATGCAACTGTTAAATATAAGCAACAACAACTCCAACGCTTTTGGTGGCAACTTTTTTAACAACAAGTTTGATATATTATCCAAACCTGGTGACTTTGAAGCCTTTAGATTTGCGACTAACATATTTAGTTCATCCTGCGTAGCGAAAATGGCACCAGAAGAAGATACAGTTTCTTTTATAAAACGATTTACCTTACTATTAACTGTTTTGTCAATCGAATGCTTAAAGCCAGATGTTAAACTATTCGCCCTTAAAAATGTATCGGCTAACAACTGAGCTTTTTCCTCATCAGTGCTGATTTGTCTGTTGTCTTTTAGCAGGTATGGAATTGATTTATTTGTTTTTCCTCTCAGTCCTCTGCTAATTCTCCAAAACGATTTATCGCCTGGCTTTAACTTAGATAACAGTTGATTCTATTTTTTATTTCGCTCAGTGTTAATTCTGTTGTCGATAATTATGCTAGTAAGTTTTACGTATTTCCTGTATATATTACATTCGTTTTGATTGTTCGTCCTCTTAATTTTTCTATCTAGATAACGTCTTGTCTTTATGAGTTTAATTGTATCATTTGATAATACGTAATTATTGTTAGGGCCTACCAATGGAGTTGAAACGTTACGAGCTTCTAAAATAATTGCAATACATTTATCGATATCATGGTCAATTGAGTCGGTGTTGGAATACATTGCATTGCGCTCGTTGATCCAGGTTTCGATAGAGTTTTGAAAGAGAGGCCAGTTTGTTGAATTCATTGTCATGGGATGTAAGAAGTAGAATGTCGTTTTTGAAGTGCGTAGTGTATTTCGGCGAATAAGCTGTTGTAACGACAATCTTTTTATTGCTTATAATAACTTCTACAGATAAATTTTCAATCGATTTCGTATTTCTAACGGATAAAAGTTTGTGTTGTATATTTTTCCGAACTATAAGAGCGACGCCGCCACCTCTACCGCCTTCTCTATCGTTCCTATAAATTAAATAATTTCATAAATAGGGTTTGTGTGATTCATTTAAGTTGGTTTAATTTAGTGAAGCGATGTGTACGGATTCTTTTTCAAGTATATATTCAAATTGTTTGAGATGAGAATAGTTGGAAATGGCGCGGGCATTCCAGTAAAGCATTTTAAATATGTTACCATTATCGCAAACCATGGGCATATTTCACCATTGACATGACAACCTGTATCTTGAATGAATTGAATTGAATTGTATTTGTACACTAGCTGGACCCGGTCCACTTCGTTGCCCCAGACTTCAGATTTCCGATCCCGTCCATTTATCAAAACATGGCTCATGTAGATAGGTACAGTAGAATCTCGTGTATTTATTCGTAGGTACGGACAGTAGGAATCATTTCAAAAAATTGTCTTATATGGGCGGACCCACGCCTCCTCAATCAAGAACTTATAAATCCTATGCCACACTCTAAGCTTATCTGAAGATTCTCTGAAAATTTCATAAAAACCCATCTATTTTTGAACCAATCACGAATACTGCCACCAAAAACATCTCCATAAAATAAGAGCACTCTCGCTAAGAAATTGTGAAGATATCTCAATTTCAAAATTTGGCTTTGGCCCATTAGTCAAGGTTGCTTAGATATGCTGGGCCACGCCCATTGATCCGATTTCTCCCAGTTTTGGTCAAATCACGTAGACTACCACCAGATACATATGCACAAAATTACACCACTCTCGATAAAAAATTGTGCAAGATATCTTAATTTAAAGACTTGGCTTACATGGGCAGGGCCACGCCCCTTATTCCGATCTTCCTTATTTTTGGACCTATCACGTAGACTACCACCGGATACATATGCACAAAATTACAGCACTCTCGATAACAAATTGTGCGAGATATCTCAATTTCAAAATGAGGCTTACGTGGGCGGGGTGACGCCCATTAGTCTGCTCCCGCCCATTTTTTAACTAATCACGTAGACTGCCACCAGATACATATAAACAGAATTACAGTACTATCACTACTAAATTGTGCGAGATAGCTCAAATTTTACTTATATGGGCGGTACCACGCTCATTGGTCCGATCCCGCCCATTTTTGGACCAATCGCGTAGACTGCCACCAGATACATATGAACAAAATTACAGCACTCTCGCTAACAAATAGTGCAAGATATCTCAATTTTAAAATTTGTCTTATGTGGGCGGGGCCACGCTCACTTGATATATCGAAAATTCAAGTACCCTATTTTCACCACCCCCCACACATGTGCATTCTGTGAAAATTTCAAGAAGATCGGTCCAGCCGTTTAGACGTCTATACGGTACAAACAAACCAACAAACAAACACACATTCTTCTTTATATATATAGATTGTTGAAGGTCATTTAGTGCCGACATGAATATTTCAAAGAGTTGGTCTATGCTAAAGAGATCAGTATTTTCTCTTAAGCATGACGCGTAAGAGTTACCAACACTCTGCATGTTCTGATTGATTGCTTGTGGATTCTGCGGGGTGGGGGTTGAATAACACGCACTGTTTGTTTTCGAACAACGTTGCGGTGAGAGTTATTTGAAGTCGCTTTTGCACGATTCTCCAAGTAGGTAGTTCTGGACGGACAGTTGATGTCATTTGCCGAATGATCGGTGCGTTCTCTCCCATCTTTCTTACAATTAAAACACGTGAAGACAGAAGTGACTTGGGACTGAATGTTTTTCTAACAAATTTGACTTTGAACACAGAATTGTTGGGTGAACTGTACTGCGTTTGAATTTCGGTAACTGATTCCGGAGTTAAATTATACTCTTATAAATCAGTTATTATTTCGCTGGTGCTGACTTTGGGCAACCCGTAGAGGAATGTAGTGTAAAGTCGGTTTTCCTTGGAGCGGAAAGAGTGAAAAGGAATTTTCTTTTCGACTAATAATTGTTTGCAACGATCCAGTTTATCATTGCTCGGTGAAAAATTTTTTGTACCAATAGAACAGCTTTTGTAAATGTAGTCTTTACCAAACAATTTCTGCAATTCTGTGAGAGTAATGCTGGGATCCACTACAACAGGTGGTGGCTTTACAACCTTGGGTTGTTGTTGGATGTTGGATTCAGCTTCTAAATCCATTTCAGAGGTATCCGCCAGTGCACCAAATCGGTTTCCCGACGTCGAAGGCAAATTAGCAAAAAAGTTCATGGCAGAAGGTTGAAATCTTTTCTGCCTCTTGAAATTAGATGACCTTTTCATGGTCGTTGAAGGAAGTTTTGCCCCGGAGGGCATCTCCGTTGTTTATTATTATTAAAACTGTTGTGTTTATTATCAGAAAAAACGCGGAGTCCAATAAGAACAACAAAAGATAACAAAAACACTAATAATTATGTTAATTATTTCCGATATTCTTATAACGAAGTTAAAAGAAGATATTTAGAGCGTAACGAAACTCGACCGTTCTCAGAGAGAGTTTATATGATTGATTTCTGTTTAAATAGCGATTTTCTTTGTTACTTTTATTTATATTATGTACATTTGAGTTTATTTACATTTACAAGTTTCATTAGACAAAATTGTGAGTTCTTTGTTGACGTTTGTAGATTTCGGAATCGGTTTCTCTAATGAGGAACCAAATATAATCTCCCAACATTCTTTCACCCCAGTGCCCTTGGTACCGCCGCTCGATGGACTTCAATTCTTGGTGAAACCTTTCGTCACTTACGTCGCCAAGATTACCGGGGAAAACGTTTAAATGAGAATGCAAGAAATGAATTTAAAGGGACATATTTACACCTGTTGGAATACATAAAGTGAAAAATAAGTTAGAAGAATGCATACATATGTGTTATGAGTATATACATAAATATAGAAAAATATATTTCTTACCAATTTTTTCATAATTTTTTAACAAATCATTAATCAGTGTTTCATATTGCGAGCTTTTATTGGATCCAAGGAAATTTGAAACTACAAGCTTAAACGACCTCCATGCTGCAATTTCATCCGACGTCAAATTTGATTCGAAATTTACATCTTTCATCAGTTTCCTTATTTTAGGACCATCAAAAACGCCTTCTTCGATTTTTTGAAAAGAAAGACTTTTAAATAAACTTTTTAAATACGAGAGTGAATTGCCATCTTTCCTTAAGGCTTTTACAAAATTTTTGAGGAGCTCCAGCTTAATACGCTGTGATGGCAAAATAATGTTTTCCTTTTGCACCAGAGGTGTGTATTTTATGTTTTTTCAACCAATGTAATTTCTTTCTTCTGTAATGATCTTCAATTTTTATTCCACAAAACATTGTAATACATTAATCGTAAAGTACTTAACGCATGCTTCCACTACTCCATCGAGTAAGATTTACATGGCACGAATTACACAAAATACTAGGTGTCCACGGTTACTAAACGCAAGTCAATTTTTTTAATTACATATTTTCCGCAGATGTAACAGAAATTGTCGGGATCATTTACACATTGAAAAGTTCTTTGCCTTTTACTCATACTTCGAAATATAATTTTATAATATTTTTCAGAAAAATCGACTTATCTCTTTAAGGCGCTGAATTACACTAATTTATTAATAAGAAATTTCATTCATAAATTCCGGGTTTAAGGTGCATAAGTTGCAGTACTTGTAGCTGTCATATAGTTTGCTTCGAAAGTAGAAACCCAATATTTTCAAGACTGTCGCATACTACTTTGTATTGTGTACATATAATTATACCCTACACCACACTGTGGTACAGGGTATTATAACTTTGTGCATTTTTTTGTAACACCGAAAATTAGAAGAAATAGACTCATCGTTTATTATACCGATAGACTTAGAATCACCTTCTGAGTTGATTTAGCTATGTCCGTCTGTCTGTGCATGTATTCTTGTAGTCAAAGTACAGGTCGCAATTATTGTCCGTTCTCGACGAAACTTTACACATATCTGTTTTTTGGCCCAAGGACGACCTATTGAATTTGGTTAAATTCGGTTCAAATTTAGATATAGCCCCATATACGAGTATATTAGCCCCGATGTGACATGTAAGCGCTGTAAAAACTTTATTTTATATCCGATCAGTATGAAATTCGGCAGAAAAAAGCTTCTTATTGTATGAATAAACACTGTTAAATTTGGAAGAAATAGGTTCAGATTTAGATATAGCCCCCATATATACGTTACCCCCGATTTGACATGTAAGCGCTGTAAAAATGTTATTTTATATCCGATCAGTGCGAAATTCGGCAAAAAGAGGTTTCTTATTACATGAAGGAATACTGCTAAATTCGGAGAAAATCGGTTCAGATTTAGATATAGCCCCCATATATATGTAACCCCCGATTTGACATGTAAGCGCTGTAGAAACTGTATTTTATATCCGATCAGTACGAAATTCGACAGAAAAAGGTATTTTTACATGAATGAGTATTCAGGGAAAATCGGCTCAGATGTAACCTCAATATATATGTTCCTCCTGATTTGATATCAAACCACTATAGAAGTTGTACTTTACTTCCGATCATTAACATTTTCCAGAAAGATGATTTTCAATTTGGGAACGAATATTGCTTAATTTAGCGATTATCGGTTCAGAATTAGATAATATGTTCCTACCCATTTACTAATTATTCCAAATTATTATCGCAATGACCCTTATCGCATTGTTAGGGAGGTGTAGGTTATTATATAGTCGGCCCCACACGAATTTCTGCTTTCCTTACTAGTTTTACCATCTGTATATACGACTAGGATGTGCATGCCCACAAAAGGCGTTTTCCTTACTAGTTTTACCATCTGTATATACGACTATGATGTCCATGCCCATAAAAGGCGTAACTGAATGGAAACCTCATATATAAAAAACCACAAATATTGTTGAATGACCCTCTACCTGAGCGGATCTCATCCAATATCACATTGCATATAATGTTTTATGGAGGGATACGAACGGCCATAAAACCTCGTCCTCTCTATAATTTTATAATGTCTGACATCAATCCTCATAAAATAAATTCAAGTTATATGACTCTTTCACATATGGCGAATTCAATATAAGCAAAAACATCATGTAAAAACGGAAAAATGTGAAACAAGATTTTTGGAATTTCCCTAACATTTACAAAATGGCTCATAACTTTTACATCTATTCATAGATTTTTTTTCAAACAGACAGCGTTTTCTTCGTTAGGCTTCGTTAGGCTTCTTGGCTTTTTAAAAATGTAAAATAATTTTTTCGACTTTTTTTCAATTTTTTATGGTTTATTTTTTTTGTACCAAAAAAGTGTTTTCTTAACGTGATATTTGCAGCATATGTAGCCCTTATAATTCCCTTTAATTTAACGCATAACACTGCTCAACCAGGCTTATACTTGAATAATTATGGTCCAAATACTAAATGGACTTTCCATGAAAGTTGAAATTTAAAAAAAAAATACCATACAAATTTTTTCTAAAATTTTTTTCGTGTTTGTACACAAAATTACACCAGAAACTGTTATCCACATCCCTTGGACAAAATTTTTGTTGCAATGTGTAATTTAATGGCCATACGATTTTTTTTTGCTCAAGGTTATATCACGATACTCCGTACGGAATATCTCTTTTCTGTCAGAAGCAAAGTTGTAGATATTGAATAGGAGAAAACAAATGAGGAACAGACCGACCCGAAAAATGTACATCCAGTACCTTAAAAATCGTTTTTTTTGCCATTTACCCAATTTTTCACCTTTTTGCTCACTAACTAGATTACAATCGACGGTTTATAGGAAATGTTATAATGGAAATCCAGAACATAGAAACACAGGTGCATAAACGTTCATAAATGTGCGTGGACGCTGAATTGCTCTTTTGTTCCTTCATGATACCTACTCCGTTCACTCTCAAATAAAGGGAGAAAAGGGAAGTGGACTTTTTTTATTGATGTGTGTTTTTCCGTTGGCTACCTGTAATGAATGAGTTTTCTACAGAAATTCCACACGTATTTATGAGTCCTAATTTTTGGAAAGTTTTGAAAAATGTTAAACGCACACGTGCGTGAACAAAGTAATAATAGTAAGTACCTGTCAGTAAAATATTGAAAAATACGTAGTATTTATGGGTGTTACTTGATCAATTTGTGTCATTAAACAAGTACCGACGAACGCAAAAAGTACAATTTTTAACATTTTCAAAATTTCAATATGGAATAACAAATGCCCAAAATTGGATGATTTTTGCAACGTTTGTGGTCACATCGTCCCAAAAATAGGCAATCACCCAGCAAAAAATAAAAGAAGTACATCCAAAAGAATAACATTATAAGTACTTCCAAATCATAAGTATGCACATTTTTTCCGCAATTAATGAAGTTCTTCTAAATAACTAACCAAAATATAATATCGGAATATAAATTATTAACACAAGAATGCATAATTTCAATAATAACGTAGATTGCCGCCAAATACATATACACAAAACTCAGCAATCTCTCTAACAAATTTCTCAAGATATATCAATTTCAAAACATGGCTCATGTGGGCGGGGCGTCACTACCATTGCTCCAATCCCTCCAATTTTTTTTACCAATCACGTAGCCTGTCACCAGATAAATATACACGAAATTACAGCAATCTCGCTAACAAATTGCGCTAGATATCTCAATTTAAAAATTTTACCTATATGGGCGGAGCCCATTGGTGCGAACTCGACCATTTTCCGATCCCGTCCATTCTTGGACAAATAACCTAGACTGCCACCAGATACATATACACTAAATTACAGCACTCTCGATAACAAATTGTGCAAGACACATCAATTAAAAATATTGGCTTATACGGGCTGAGCTACACCCATTGGTCCTATTCTGCCAATTTTTGTGTCAATCACGTAGACAGCCTCCAGACACATATACACAAAGTTACAGCACTATCGCTTATAAATTGTGCAAGATATCACAATTTCAAAATTTGTACACAAAATTACAGCATTTTCGTTAATAAATTGTGTAAGATATCTCAATTTAAAAAGTTGGCCTATAAGAGCGGGGCCACGCTCATTGGTCCGATCCCGCCCATTATTGGACCAATCGCGTAGAATGTCAGCAGAAACATATACACAAAATTACAGAACTCTCGCTAATAAATTGTGCAAGATATCTCAATTTAAAAATTTAGCCTATATGGGCGGGGCAACGCCCAGTGATCCGATCCCGCCATTTTTGGACCAATCACGTAGACTGCCACCACATACATATACGCAAAATTTCAGCACTCTCGCTAACAAATTGTGTAAGAAATCTCGATTTCAAAATGTGGCCTATATGGACGGGGACACGCCCATTGCTCCGCTGCCGCCCATTTTTGGACCAATTACGCAGACTGCTACCAGATATATATACGCAAAATTTCAGCACTCTCGCTAACAAATTGTGTAAGATATCTCAATTTAAAAATTTGGCCTATATGGACGGGGACTCGCCCATTTGCCCGATCAAGCACTCTCGCTAATAAATTGTGCAAAATATCTCAATTTCAAAATTTGGCTTATATGTGCGGGGCCACGCCCATTGGTCCGATCCCGCCCAGTTTTGGACCAATAATGTAGAGTGCCACCGGATACATATGCACTAAATTTCAGCACCCTCGCTAACAAAATGTGCGAGAAATCACAATTCTAAAATTTGGAATAAATGGGCGGGGACACGCCCATTGGTCCGATCCCGCCCATTTTTGGACCAATTTCGCAGGCTGCTACTAGATACATATACACAAAATTACAGCACTCTCGCTGATATATTGCGGAAAATATTTCAATTTCAAAATTTGGCTTATATGAGCGGGGCCACGCCCATTGGTCCGATTCCGCCCATTTTTGGACCATTCACATAATCTACCACTAAATGCTTTGGCTTATATGTGCGGGGCCACGCCCATTGGTCCGATCCCGCCCATTTTTGGACCAATAATGTAGAGTGCCACCGGATACATATGCACTAAATTTCAGCACTCTCGCTAACAAAATGTGCAAGAAATTACAATTCTAAAATTTGGAATAAATGGGCGGGGCCACGCCCATTGGTCCGATCCCGCCCATTTTTGGACCGATTTCGCAGGCTGCTACTAAATACATATACACAAAATTACAGCACTCTCGCTGATAAATTGCGGAAAATATTTCAATTTCAAAATTTGGCTTATATGAGCGGGGCCACGCCCATTGGTCCGATTCCGCCCATTTTTGGACCACACACATAATCTACCACTAAATGCTTACACACAAAATTTTAGCACTCTAGCTTAACATTTTTCTCAATTTCAAAATTTGACTAATGTGGGCGGGTCCAGGCCCACTTCATATATCGGCAATTCAAGTACTCTATTTTCACCATCCCTTACATTCTGTGAAAATTTCAAGAATATTCGTCCAGCCGTTTAGCGTCTTTACGGAACAAACAAACAAACATACAAAAAAAACCACAAACAGACACTCTCTTTTATATAGTACTAGCTGGACCCGGTCCGGTCGTTTGCCCAGACTTCAGATTTCCGATCCCGTTCATGTTTGGACTAATTACGTAGACTGACACCAAATATGTATGCACAAAATTACATTGATCTCTCCAACAAATTGCTCAAGATATATCAAACACAAAATTACAGCAGTCTCGCTAACAAATTGTGAAAGATATATCAATTTAAAATATTGACTTATATGGCCGGGGCCACACCCAGTGACCATATCCCGCCCATTTTTGGGTCAATCACGTTGACAACCACCAGGACCATATACACAAAATTACAGCACTATCGCTAACAAATTGTGCAAGATATTCCAATTTCAAAACTGGATTCACTCGGTCGGTGCCACGCCCATTAGTCTGATCCCGCCCATTTTTGGACCAATCACGTAGACTGCCACCGGATACATATACGCAAAATTTCACCACTCTCGCTAACAAATCGTGTAACATATCTCAATATCAAAATTTGGCTTATATGGCCTGGGCCACGCCCTTTGGTCTGGTCCCGCTCATTTTTGGACAAATAACATAGACTGCCACCGGATACATACATATGAACTAAATTGCAGCACTCTCGATAATAAATTGTCTAAGATATCTCAGCTTCAAAATTTGGCTTATATGGGCGGGGCCACGCCCATAGGTCCGATCCCGCCCATTTTTACCAATAACGTAGACTGTCACCGGATAAATATGCACTAAATTGCAGCACTCACGCTAACAAATTGTTCAAGATATCACAATTCTAAAATTTGGCATACAGGGGCGGGGCCACGCCCTTTGGTCCAATCCCAACCATTTTTGGACCAAACACGTAGACTGCTATCAGATACATGTACACAAAATTATAGCACTATCGCTAAAAAATTGTGCAAGATATCTCAATTTCAAAATTAGGCTTATATGCGCGGGGCCACGCCCAGAGGTCCGATCCCGCCCATTTTTTGACCAATAACGTAGACTGTCACCGGATACATATGTATTAAATTGCAGAACTCACGCTAACAAATTGTTCAAGATATCACAATTCTAAAATTTGGCATATAGGGGCGATATACATATACACACCATTGCAGTACTTCCGCTAGCAAATTGTGCAAGATATCAAAATTTGGTCTATGTGGCCACGCCCATTGGTCCGATCCCGCCCATTTTTGGAACAATGACGCAGACTGCCACCATATACATATACACAAAATTCCAGCAGTCTCGCTAGCAAATTGTGCAAGATATCAAAATTTCAAAATTTGGTCTATGTGGGCGGGGCAACGCCCATTGGGCCGATCCCGCCCATTTTTGGACCAATCACGCAGAATGCCACCATATACATATACACAAAATTCCAGCACTCTCGCTAACAAATTGCGCAAAATATCTCAATTTCAAAATTTGGCTTATATGGGCGGGGCCACGCCCATTGGTCGATTCCGCCCATTTTTGGAAAATTCACATAATCTGCCACTAAATGCATACACACAAAATTTCAGCACTCTAGCTAAAAATTTTTCTCAATATCAAAATTGGACACATATGGGCGGGTCCACGCCCACTTGATATCTATACTATATATATCTATACGGAACAAACAAACAAACAAACAGACACTCTCTTTTAAATATATATAGACTAGCTGGACCCGGTCCACTTCGTTGCCCCAGACTTCAGATTTCCGATTCCGTCAATTTTTTAACCAATTACGTAGACTGCCATCAAATGCATATTTACAAAATTACAACACTCTCGCTAACAAATTGTTCAAGGTATTTCAATTTCAGAAATTTGCTTATAAGGGTGGGGCCATTGGTCCGATCCCAACCCTTTTGGACCATTCACGTAGACTATCACCAGATCGATATGCAAAAAATTACAGCACTCTCGATAAAAAATTGTGCAAGATATGACTCTCAATTTCAAAATTTGGCTTATACTCGCATAGGCGGGGCAACGTCCATTGGTCTGATCCCGCCTATTTTTGGTCGAATCACGTAGACTGTCATCAGATACATATACCCAAAACTGCAGCGCTCACTTAAACAAATTGTGCAAGATATCTCAATTTAAAAATTAGGCTCCTATGGGCGGTGCCGCCCTTTTTTGTGTAATCACGTAGACTGCGTGAGATGCACAAAATCACAGCACTCTCGCTAACAAATTGTGCATGATATCTCAATTTCAATGGGCCAGGCCCATTGATCCGATCCCCCCACTTTTTAGAACATTCACGTAGGCTATCATCAGATACATATGCACCCAATTACAGAACTATCGCTAAACAATTGTGTAGACATCTCAATTTCAAAATTTAGTTTATATGGGCAGGGCCACGGCCATTGATCCGATCCCGACCCTTTTTGGACCAATAACGATATCACTCTCGCTAAAAATTGTGCAAGATATGTGTCTCAATTTCAAAATTTGACTTATATAGGCGGGGCCACGTCCATTGGTCTGATCCCGCCAATTTTTGGGCGAATCGCGTAGAATGTCATCAGATACATATGCCCAAAACTGCAGCACTCTCGATAATAAATTGTGCAAGATATTTCAATTTCAAAATTTGGCTTATATGGACGTGGCCACGCCCATTGGTTCGATGCCGCTCATTTTTGGACCAATCACGTAGACTACCACCAGATATATATACACGAAATTACAGCACTCTCGGTAAAAAATTGTGCAATAAATCTCATTTTAAAAATTTGGCTTATATGGGGGGGCACGCCCATTGTTCTGATCCCGCCCATTTTTGGACCAATCACGTACACTGCCACCATATACATATACACAAAATTCCAGCACTCTCGCTATCAAATTGTGCAAAATATCTCAATTTCAAAATTTGGCTTATATGGGCGGGGCCCCGTCTATTGGTCCGAACCCGCCCATTTTTGGACCAATCATGCAGGTCGCCAACGGATATATATATACAAAATTCCAGGTCTCTCGGTAACAAATTGTGCAAGATATCACATTTTTAAAATTTGGCCTATATGGGCGGTGCCACGCCCAATGGTCCGATCCCGCCCATTTTTGGACCAATTACGAAGACTGCCACCATATACATATACACAAAATTCCAGACCTCTCGCTATCATATTGTGCAAAATATCTCAATTTCAAAATTTGGCTTATATGGGCGGGGCCACGCTTATTGGTCCGAACCCGCCCATTTTTGGACCAATCATGTAGGTCGCCAACGGATATATATATATACAAAATTCCAGGTCTCTCGATAACAAATTGTGCAAGATATCACATTTTTAAAATTTCGCTTATATGGGCGGTGCCACGCCCATTGGTCCGATCCCGCCCATTTTTTGACCAATCACGTAGACTGCCACCAGATATATATACACGAAATTACAGCACTCTCGGTAAAAAATTGTGCAATAAATCTCATTTTAAAAATTTGGCTTATATGGGGGGGCACGCCCATTGTTCTGATCCCGCCCATTTTTGGACCATATACATAAAATTCCAGCACTCTCGCTAACAAATTGTGCAAAATATCTCAATTTCAAAATTTGGCTTATATGGGCGGGGCCACGCCCATTGGTCCGATTCCGCCCATTTTTGGAAAATTCACATAATCTGCCACATAATGCATACACAAAAAATTTCAGCACTCTAGCTAAAAAATTTTCTCAATATCAAAATTGGACCCATATGGGCGGTACCCAATTTTCAGCAACCCCTACACATGTACATTCTGAGAAAATTTCAAGATGATCGGTCTAGCCGTTTAGACGTCTATACGGAACAAACAAACAAACAAACAAACCTACAAACAGACAAAAGCAAAAGTAATCCTCCTATCAGAAAATGCTATAAATTTTGCGATTCCCATAATGTCAGTTCTGTTTTGACATTTGTGTAGTAAACACATGCGAAATACACGTTAATAAACAATGTTACGCTACACTGCTCCAGAACGCGGAATATTGTTTTTTTTCATTTTTTTTTAAATTACAGCCAAAAAACATCGAGAGGTTACTTTTGCGCCACCTGTTATATAGACTAGCTGGACCCGGTCCACTTCGTTGCCCCAGACTTCAGATTTCCGATGCCGTCTATTTATCAAAACATGGTTCATGTAGATAGCGACAGTAGGAATCTCGTTAATCTATTCGACGGTACGGACATATGTCACCCTCTAGGCTCATTTGAACATTCCCTGAAAATGTCATCAAAACCGATCCAGACGTTTTGGAGTCCATACGTAACATACACACATCCATGTATATATATATATATAGCTGGACCCGGTCCACTTCGTTGCCCCAGATTTAGATTTCCGATTCCGTCCATTTTTGAACCAATCACGATTACTTCCACCAAAAACATCTTCATAAAATAAGAGCACTCTCGCTAAAAAATTTTGAAGATATCCCAATTTCACGCCCATTGATCCGATTCCTCCCAGTTTTTGAGCAATCACGTAGACTACCACCAGATACATATGCACAAGGTTTAGGTTTAGGTTAGGGTGGCAGCCGTATTTTTTTATACAAGCTCACATAGACCAGTTTTGGTACCTAGTGTTACCACGGGCTGAAATGCCCCTCATCGAAACCAACCTGTTTGATATACAAATTTGTCGATATTACGAATATCGGTACTGGAAAGATCTGTTAGGTTGCCTAGAAAGGCCGATCCCAGTATGTCCAGTCGTCGTTTACTCAGATCGGGGCAGTCGCATAGCAAGTGCTCAATGCTCTCCACTTCTTCCTCATCACCACAGCTTCTGCAGAAGTCATTAGAGTCAATACCCAATCTTTTGGCGTGTTCGCCGATCAAGCAGTGTCCCGTCAGAACTGATACTAACGTCGACAATCTTTGCCTCTCTAGGGCGAGGAGATATTTTGATCTTCTCAGGTCATACCTTGGCCAGATTTGTCTAGCTACTCTGCAGGTGCCGATTTCTGTCCATCTTTCGTTGGACTGCCTGATTGCCTCTTGCCTAAGCCAAAGCTTGCACGTGGATAGTGGCGCACCAATATATGCAAATTCTTCGAGAATTTGTAATGTCGTCCCTTTCCTAGCAAGTTCATCGGCTTTGCAGTTCCCCGGGATATCCCTATGCCCTGGTACCCATATGAGGTGTATGTTAAACTGCTCAGTCATCTCGTTAAGAGATCTGCGGCAGTCGAGGGCTGTTTGAGAATTTAGGGATGTTGCCTCCAGAGAAATGATGGCAGCCTGGCTGTCCGAGTAAATGACAACGCCAGTGTTGGTTACTATTTTGCGACTCAGCCACTTGGCTACTTCCCATATTGCCATTATTTCGGCTTGATAGACACTGCAGGTATCTGGTAGTCTGTGAGCTATATACAATCTAAGCTCTGCACAGTGTACTCTGAAGCCAACCTTTTCATCAAGCTTCGAACCATCCGTGTAAAAGTGGAGATGGTTTCTATTACCTGGGTTTCTTCCAACCCATTCATCTCTCGCGGGAATCATAGTGATGTAATTTCTCTCGAAGGTGTACAACGTTGGTATATAGTCCACTCGGTCGGTTACCATAGCACTACACTTTGATATTCTCATGTGACCGTAGTTTTTGTACCTCCACATTGATAGGCAGTTTAATCTTATTGCCGCTTTGGTGGCAACTTCTCTCGCCACAATATTAATCGGCAGTATATGGAGTCGGGCTTGTAGAGACTCGGTCGCTGTAGTCCTTAAAGCTCCGCTTATGCTCAGGCAGGCTGTTCTCTGAACCTTTGTTAGTAGGTTGGTGATTGTTTTGTCAGTTGCCGTCCACCATACCACAATGCCGTATATCAGTATAGGACGAACTACTGCTATATATATCCAGTGGACGATTTTAGGAGAGAGGCCCCACCGCGACCCTACAGCCTTTTTGCTGGAATATAAGGCGACGTTATCCTTCCTTACACGTTCCAATACATTAAGTCTAAATAACAGTTTTCTATCTAGAATTATTCCTAAAAATTTTGCACTTTCAGAAAAGACTAGATCTGTTCCATTTATCCGAGGTGGAGGGCGAACATGTGGGACTTTATTCATCCTAGTAAAGAGAACCAATTCTGTCTTGTTTGGGTTTATGCCCAAACCGCTGCTTCTGGCCCATCTAGCCAATTTGTTCAGAGCCACCTGTAGAATGTCTCGGAGGACGTTTTCGAATTTGCCACTCACTGCGATTGCAACGTCGTCCGCATATGCCACGACCTTGCAGCAACACCGTTCTAGATCTAGCAGGATTTCATTCACCGCTAGGTTCCAAATTAGTGGAGACAGTACTCCTCCTTGTGGGGTCCCTCTGTTTACAAACCTTGTTAGAGTTGTGGACCCAAGACATGCTGTTATGCGTCTTCTGTTGAGCAGACTTTGAATTAGTCTAATCAAACTTGAGTTAACATTAAGATGTGACAGTGCCGCAATTACTGCATCTGAGTGAATGTTGTTAAAAGCCCCTTCTATATCAAGAAATTCCACCATGGTGAATTCCTTGAAATGCAGGGACGATTCGATAGTGCTCACAAGTTCGTGCAGGGCTGATTCTGTAGACTTCCCCTTATTGTAAGCATGTTGGTTCACTGACAGGAGTTTTGTATCCAGGTTTTCCCTAATGAAATAATCTAAAAGTCTTTCCAGACCTTTCAATAGGAAGGAGGATAGGCTAATTGGTCTGAAGTCTTTTGGCCTAGTGTGTGATATCTTCCCCGCTTTTGGTATGAATGCCACTTTGGTATCCCTCCATCGATTCGGGATGTATGAAAGCCTGATACAGCCTATATAAATTTTCTCCAGCCAGGGGATAATGTATTTCAACATTTTCTGCATTTCTGCTGGAGTGATGCCGTCTGGTCCAGGTGACTTGAAGGGCTCAAAGCTATTAATAGCCCAGCTTATTCTGGATCTCTCAGTCAACAAGCTAGCGACGCTCGCAGTCCACTCGCACTCTTGTTGGTACTGCTGATCCTCTGGTTCTGTTAGAGAGTTCCCCGGGAAATGTGTGTCGAGCAGTACATTGAGCGACTGCTCGCTGTTTTTGGTCCAATTATTTGCCTCATCCTGCAAGTAACCCACTGTACAGGGTGAAGCTGATAATATTTTCCTCAGCCTTGCGGCGTCGGAGACCTTTTCCACTTCGCCACAGAAGGTATACTAAGAGCGTCTTTGCGCCTTTCTAAGCTCCTTCTTATAGATCTTGAGTTGATCTTTATAGGCATCCCAAACATTAGCGACCCCTGTAGATTTAGCCTTGTTGAATAACTTGTTGCAGGTCTTTTTCATAGCCGTTAGCTCAGAAGTCCACCATTGGGGTTTAGTTTTACCCTTGTACCTTGTTTTTGGACAGGCTTCTTCAAGGGAACTATTGAATGATGTTGTGATATATTGACCAGATGATCCAGACCGGCTTTGTCATTCGGTTCGTACAGAAGTTTGGAGTTGAGGACTTTCTTGAAATTCTTTTCATACAAGTGCCACTTTGTCTTTCTCACATTTCTGTGGACGGCAGGTTCAGGCGCTTTTTCAGCGAATTTGAACTAATGGTGATCTGAGAATGAGTGGTCGTCCAGTACATTCCACCCAATAATTTTGTCTGACAGCCGGTCAGTAGCCAACGTTACGTCGAGTACTTCTTGTCTGTCTTTAATGGTAAAGGTCGGTTTATTACCTATGTTACAAATACTTAGGTTGGTAGTTAGAATAAAGTCAAGAAGCGAATCACCCCTATTGTTTATATCCGTACTACCCCAGATAGTATGATGAGCGTTCGTGTCTGCGCCAACAATCAGCTCGACCTCGTCAGATGTTGCTTCTTCTACTACTTCCCTGAATAGAGCAGTCGGTACTACAGCGATTACCGATCTCCAGACTAGCAGATGTTTGGTCTTTACCACTTAAATTAGCCAGGAGAAAGATACTTAGATCTTTCCTGGCCAAAATGCAGGTTCTTGGAGTGCCTTCACAGTTGGCCACAAGCAGTTTAAAGTTGGGTGTCCTGATACCGCACACCCTTCCTCCCACTGCGTAGGGCTCCTGTATCAGGACGATGTCTACCGCACCTGTGGACATGCGCAGCAATAGAGCCGCTGAGGCTGCTTTAGCGTGATGGAGGTTAATCTGTAAAATTCTTACCATCATTGGTAATTGACAGATTAACTTCCACCCCGACAAGGGTGTTATCGAACTCTTCGTCCGTATCATCGAGAAGCGTGTCCCCGCCAGATGCGTCAAAGAGTTCAGAGACTCCCCTCAGCACCTCTGTGTCAGAAGTAGAGCTTTCGTTCTCAGAGTAGGACGTTACAGATCTTCTGTTAGAGTTGGAGTCACCAGAAATAATAGGCGTGGGTACCTCCGCACTTCCAGAAAGTGCCACGGTGGACGACTCACCTTCCGCAGTGGGAGCTATATCCTGCTTGTATACCTTCAAGACTATAGTCTCGAAGCCATACTGTAGGGTTGCACTTGCACGTTGTATATGGGAGGTGGATTCAGCGTTAAGGATCAAATTGACCTGCCGCTTTTTACCATCCGCCTCACCCACCTTGCTGATTCTCCAATTATGGGCGGGCACACCAGGATTGGAATCTTTTATTATTTCTAATATGTCAGCCGGGTTGGAGGGCTCTTCTGTAACCCAGGTGATGGCTCTAGGGTGACTAGGGATGTTGTTTTTTTCGACAATATCCAACTGGGCACCCGGCCACACCTCACCCGCTCGACTCAGAGCAGCCTTATACAGGTCTACTGATCTGGCATCACCGAAATGTAAGAGCTTTACTCTCCCCTGATGCCATCCTGCATCGTTGCAGATTGGTGGTGTGCCCGGCATCTCTCTACGGACATCGAGGTAATGAGCCATAGTGGCTGATTGCACATGGCTCCATTTGTCCTTGAGGATGGATCCATCCTCACTACTTCTGTCTATAACGGCCATCACTAGACTCTCCTTCGCCACTTCATTGAAGGGCTTGGTGAGTGTCCTGTTGATAGTGACAGTTGGGCCTCTTGCCTTTTTCGAGGGCAGGGTTTCATCAGGTGATCTGATTCTTTTGACTTTATTAGCCCAGGTAAGTGACTCTTTTTGTTTTTCGGTAAGAGCCGAAACCTCAACAGCCTCCAACTTCGTCAGAACTCTGAGCGCTATCCGGTGCTCATTGTGTTTCCGTTTTGACGGTCGGACATGACGTTTTCCCCTCACCGTAATACCTGTTGTGAGTACTGGGGGGAAATTTTCACCATGTTTGGTGTGGTCGGCTTTGGCCAAGACCAACGGACGGACAGTAGGACGATTGGGGAACCCCGCTCCATCGGAACGCGAAGGCATCCCCGCCAATGATTTTTTTTCTGTATTAGCCCGTAATAGGTACTACGATGTAGGCCTTCCAGACTTTGTACAGATTTTGTTTTGTTTTTGCGATTGCGTAATAGGTACTGCGTAATAGATTTTAACTATCAGCTCTGTGCTAAACACGTCCGTTCACTACGACTGATCAGCAACGATTCCTCTACATATGCACAAAATCACAGTACCCTCGCTAACAAATTGTGCAAGATGTCTTAATTTTAAGATTTGGCTTATATGGGCCGGGCACGCCCTTTAGTCCGATCCCGGACATTTTTGGACCAATCACGTAGACTACCACCAGATACATGTGCACAAAATTACAGCACTCTCGATAACAAATTGTGCAAGATATATTAATTTCAAAATTTGACTTATGTAGGCGGTGACACGCCCATTGGCCCGATTACGCCCATTTTTGGACCAATCACGTAGACTACCACCAGATACATATGCACAAAATTACAGCACTCTCGCTAAAAAAATGTGCAAGATAAGTCAATTTCAAAATTTGGCTTATATGGGCGGTGCCACGCCCATTGACCCGATTCCGCCCATTTTTAGACCAATCACGTAGACTACCACCAGATACATGTGCACAAAATTCCAGCACTCTCGCTAACAAATTGTGCAAGATATAACATTTTTTAAATTTGGCATGTATGGGCGGTGCCACGCCCATTGCTGCGATCCCGCCCATTTTTGGACCAATCACGTAGACTGCCACCAGATACATATGTCCAAAATTACAGCACACTCGCTAACAAATTGTGCAAGATATCGCAATTTTAAATTTTGTCTTATGTGGGCGGGGCCACGCCCACTTGATATATCGAAAATTCAAGTACCCTATTTTCACCACGCCCCACACATGTACATTCTGTAAACATTTCAAGAAGATCGGTCCAGCCGTTTAGACGTCTATACGGTACAAACAAACCAGCAAACAAACAAACCAACAAACACATATTCTTCTTTATATATATAGATATACATAGACTACCTGGACCAGGTCCACTTCGTTGCCCCAGACTGAGATTTCCGATCCCGTCTATTTTTTGAACCAATCACGAATCCTGCCACCATGCTTACACACAAAATTTCAGCACTCTAGCTTAACATTTTTCTCAATTTCAAAATTTGACTCATGTGGGCGGGTCCAGGCCCACTTCATATATCGGCAATTCAAGTACTCTATTTTCACCATCCCTTACACATGTACATTCTGTGAAAATTTCAAGAATATCCGTCCAGCCGTTTAGGCGTCTATACGGAACAAACAAACAAACATACAAACCAGTAAGGAAAGGCAGAAAGTCGGGCGGGGCCGACTATATAATACCCTACACATCCCTAATAATGCGATAAGGGTCATTGCGATACTAATTTGGAATAATTGGTAAATGGGTAGGAACATATTATCTAATTCTGAACCGATTATCGCTAAATTAAGCAATATTCGTTCCTAAATTGAGAAACATATTTCTGGAAAATTTTAATGATCGGAAGTAAAGTACAACTTCTATAGCGCTTTGATACCAAATCAGGAGGAACATATATACGGATGTTATATATAAATCTGAACCGATTTTCCCTGAATACTCATTCATGTAAAAAGACATCTTTCTGTCGAATTTCGTACTGATCGGATATAAAATACAATCTCTACAGCGCTTACATGTCGAACTGGGGGTAACATATATATGGGGCTATATCTATATCTGAACCGATTTTCTCCGAATTTGGCAGTATTTCTTCATGTAGAAGGAAACCTCTTTTTGCTGAAGTTCGCACTGATCGGATATAAAATAACATTTTTACAGCGCTTACATGTGAAATCGGGGGTAACGTTTATATGGGGGCTATATCTAAATCTGAACCGATTTCTTCCAAATTTAACAGTGTTCATTCAAATAATAGAAAACCTCTTTCTGCCGAATTTCATACTGATCGGATATAAAATAACATTTTTACAGCGCTTACACTTCAAATCGGGGGTAACGTATATATGGGGGCTATATCTAAATCTGAACCGATTCCTTCCAAATTAAGCAGTGCTCATTCATATAATAAGAAACCTCTTTCTGCCGAATTTCATACTGATCGGATATAAAATAACATTTTTACAGTGCTTACACTTCAAATCGGGGGTAACGTATATATGGGGGCTATATCTAAATCTGAACCGATTTCTTCCAAATTTAACAGTATTCATTCATATTATAAGCAACCTCTTTCTGTCGAATTTCATACTGATCGGATATAAAATAACATTTTTACAGCGCTTCATTTCGGGGGTAACGTATATATGGGGGCTATATCTAAATCTGAACCGATTTCTTCCAAATTTAGCAGTGTTCATTCATATAATAAGAAACCTCTTTCTGCCGAATTTCATACTGATCGGATATTAAATAACATTTTTACAGTGCTTACACTTCAAATCGGGGGTAACGTATATATGGGGGCTATATCTAAATCTGAACCGATTTCTTCCAAATTTAACAGTGTCCATTCATATTATAAGCAACCTCTTTCTGTCGAATTTCATACTGATCGGATATAAAATAACATTTTTACAGTGCTTACACTTCAAATCGGGGGTAACGTATATATGGGCGCTATATCTAAATCTGAACCGATTTCTTCCAAATTTAGCAGTGTTCATTCATATAATAAGAAACCTCTTTCTGCCGAATTTCATACTGATCGGATATAAAATAACATTTTTACAGTGCTTACACTTCAAATCGGGGGTAACGTATATATGGGGGCTATATCTAAATCTGAACCGGTTTATTCCAAATTTAAGAGTGTTCATTCATATGATAAGAAACCTCTTTCTGCCGAATTTCAGACTGATCGGATATAAAATAAAGTTTTTACAGCGCCTACATGTCAAATCTGGGGTAACATATATATGGGGGCTATATCTAAATCTGAACCGATTTTAACCCAATTCAATAGGGATCGCCCTTGGGCCAAATAAAACATATGTGTAAAGTTTCGTCGAGATCGGACCATAATTGCGACCTGTACTTTGATTACAAGAATACATGCACAGACAGACGGACAGACAGACAGACGGACATAGCTAAATCAACTCAGAAAGTAATTCTAAGTCGATCGGTATAATAAACGATGGGTCTATTTCTTCTCCTTTTGGGTGTTACAAACAAATGCACAAAGTTATAATACCCTGTACCACAGTGTGGTGTAGGGTATAAAAAAACCACAAACAAACACTCTCTTTTATATAGTACTAGCTGGACCCGGTCCACTTCGTTGCCCCAGACTTCAGATTTCCGATTCTGTCAATTTTTTAACCAATTACGTAGACTGCCATCAAATGCATATTTACAAAAACAACACTCTCGCTAACAAATTGTTCAAGGTATTTCAATTTCAGAAATTTGCTTATAAGGGTGGGGCCACGCCCATTGGTCCGATCCCAACCCTTTTGGACCATTCACGTAGACTATCACCAGATCGATATGCAAAACATTACAGCACTCTCGATAAAAAATTGTGCAAGATATGACTCTCAATTTCAAAATTTGGCTTATACTCGCATAGGCGGGGCAACGTCCATTGGTCTGATCCCGCCTATTTTTGGTCGAATCACGTAGACTGTCATCAGATACATATACCCAAAACTGCAGCGCTCACTTAAACAAATTGTGCAAGATATCTCAATTTAAAATTTAGGCTCCTATGGGCGGTGCCGCCCTTTTTTGTGTAATCACGTAGACTGCGTGAGATGCACAAAATCACAGCACTCTCGCTAACAAATTGTGCATGATATCTCAATTTCAAAATTTGGTTTATATGGGCGGGGCCAGGCCCATTGATCCGATCCCGCCACTTTTTAGAACATTCACGTAGGCTATCATCAGATACATATGTACAAAATTACAGAACTATCGCTAAACAATTGTGTAAGACATCTCAATTTCAAAATTTAGTTTATTTGGGCAGGGCCACGGCCATTGATCCGATCCCGACCCTTTTTGGACCAATAACGTAGACGTAGAAAATTGTGCAAGATATGTGTCTCAATTTCAAAATTTGGCTTGTTTAGGCGGGGCCACGTCCATTGGTCTGATCCCGCCAATTTTTGGGCGAATCGCGTAGACTGTCATCAGATACATATGCCCAAAACTGCAGCACTCTCGATAATAAATTGTGCAAGATATTTCAATTTCAAAACTTGGCTTATATGGACGTGGCCACGCCCATTGGTTCGATGCCGCTCATTTTTGGACCAATCACGTAGACTACCACCAGATATATATACACGAAATTACAGCACTCTCGGTAAAAAATTGTGCAATATATCTCAATTTCAAAATTTGGCTTATATGGGGGGGCACGCCCATTGTTCTGATCCCGCCCATTTTTTGACCAATTACGAAGACTGCCACCAGGTCTCTCGATAACAAATTGTGCAAGATATCACATTTTTAAAATTTGGCTTATATGGGCGGTGCCACGCCCATTGGTCCGATCCCGCCCATTTTTTGACCAATTACGTACCAGATACATATACGCAACATTGCAGCACTCCCGCTAGCAAATTGTGCAAGATATCAACATTTCAAAATTTGGTCTATGTGGGCGGGGCCACGCCCATTGGGTCGATCCCGCCCATTTTTGGACCAATCACGTAGACTGCCACCATATACATATACATAAAATTTCAGCACTCTCGCTAACAAATTGTGCAAAATATCTCAATTTCAAAATTTGGCTTATATGGGCGGGGCCACGCCCATTGGTCCGATTCCGCCCATTTTTTGAAATTCACATAATCTGCCACTAAATGCATACACACAAAATATCAGCACTCTAGCTAAAAATTTTTCTCAATATCAAAATTAGACCCATATGGGCGGGTCCACGCCCACTTGATATATCGAAAATTCAAGTACCCTATTTTCAGCACCCCCTACACATGTACATTCTGAGAAAATTTCAAGATGATCGGTCTAGCCGTTTAGCCGTTTAGACGTCTATACGGAACAAACAAACAAACCCACAAACAGACACTCTCTTTTATATATATAGACTAGCTGGACCCGGTCCACTTCGTTGCCCCAGACTTCAGATTTCCGATTCCGTCCATTTTTGAACCAATTACGTAGACTGCCACAAAATGCATCCATCAAATCGCTAACAAATTGTGCATGATATCTCAATTTCAAAATTTGGTTTATATGGGCGGGGTCCCGCCAATTGATCCGATCCCGCCACTTGTTGAACCATTCATGTAGGCTATCATCAGGTACATATGCACAAAATTACAGAACTGTCGCTAAAAAAATGTGTAAGACATCTCAATTTGAAAATAAAGTTTATATGGGCGGGGCCCCGGCCATTGATCCGATCCCGACCCTTTTTGGACCAATAACGTAGACTACCACCAGACATCACTTTCGCTAAAAATTGTGCAAGATATGTGTCTCAATTTCAAAATTTGGCTTCTATAGGCGGGGCCACGTCCATTGGCCAGATCCCGCCCATTTTTGGGCGAATCGCGTAGACTGTCATCAGATACATGTGCCCAAAACTGCAGCACTCTCGATAATAAATTGTGCAAGATATTTATATTTCAAACTTTGGCTTGTATAGACGTGGCCACGCCCATTGGTTCGATGCCGCTCATTTTTGGACCAATCACGTAGACTACGACCAGATATATATACACGAAATTACAGCACTCTCGGTAAAAAATTGTTCAATATATCTCAATTTCAAAAGTTGGCTTATATGGGCGGGTCCACGCCCATTGTTCCGATGCCGCCCATTTTTGGACCAATGACGTAGACTGCCACCATATACATATACATAAAATTTCAGCACTCTCGCTATCAAATTGTGCAAAATATATCAATTTCAAAATTTGGCTTATATGGGCGGGGCCACGCCTATTGGTCCGAACACGCCCATTTTTGGACCAATCATCTATATCGGCAACGGATATATATTTATATACAGAAAATTCCAGGTCTCTCGCTAACAAATTGTGCAAGATATGAAATTTTTAAAATTTGGCTTATATGGGCGGTGCCACACCCATTGGTCCGCTCCCGCCAATTTTTGGACCAATCACGTGCACTGTCACCAGATACATATGTACAACATAACAGCACTCTAGCTAACAAATTGTGCAAGATACCACATTTTTAAAATTTGGTTTATATGGGCGGTGCCACGCCCATTGGTCCGATTCCCCTAATTTTTGGACCAATCACGTGTACTGTCACCAGATACATATGTACAACATTACAGCACTCTAGCTAACGAATTGTGCAAGAAATATCAATTTCAAAATTTGGCTTATATGGGCGGTGCCACTCCCATTTTTTGACCAATTACGTACCAGATACATATACACAACATTGCAGCACTCCCGCTAGCAAATTGTGCAAGATATCGAAATATCAAAATTTGGTCTATGTGGGCGGGACCACGCCCATTGGGCCGATCCCACCCATTTTTGGACCAATCACGTATACTGTCACCTGAAACATATACACAAACTTGCAGAACTCTCGCTAATGGATTGTGGAAAATATTTAAATTTCAAAATTTGGCTTATATGGGCGGGGCCACGCCCATTGGTCCGATTCCGCCCATTTTTTTAAAATTCACATAATCTGCCACTAAATGCATACACAAAAAATTTCAGCACTCTAGCTAAAAAATTTTCTCAATATCAAAATTGGACCCATATGGGCGGGTCCACGCCCACTTGATATATCGAAAATTCAAGCACCCCCTATTTTCAGCACCCCCTTCACATGTACATTCTGTGAAAATTTCAAAATGATGGGTCTAGCCGTTTAGACGTCTATACGGAACAAACAAACACACAAACAAACCCACAAACACTCTCTTATATATATACTAGCTGAGCCCGGTGCGCTTCGCTGCCCATGTCAAAATTAGAGCCGTAGAAACTGTATTTTATATCCGATCAGTACGAAATTCGGCAGAAAGAGGTTTGTTATTACATGAAGGAATACTGCCAAATTCGGAGAAAATCGGTTCAGATTTAGATATAGCCCCCATATATATGTTACCCCGATTTGACATGTAAGCGCTGTAGAGACTGTGTTTTATATCCGATCAGTAGGAAATTCGACAGAAACAGGTTTCTATTTTACATGAATGAGTATTCAAGGAAAATCGATTCAGTTTTATATATAACCTCCATATATATGTTCCTCCAGATTTGGTTACAAAGCGCTATAGAAGTTGTACTTTACTTCCGATCATTACAAAGTTCTCCAGAAAAATGTTTCTCAATTTAGGAACGAATATTGCTTAATTTAGCGATTATCGGTTCAAAATACATTTACCAATTATTCCAAATTATTATCGCAATGACCCTTATCGCATTGTTAGGGAGGTGTTGGGTATAATATAGTCGGCCCCGCCCGACTTTCTGCCTTTCCTTACTGGTATTAGTAATAAATTCACTGAATGAAAAAATACCGAATTCAGTGGAAAGTCCAGAAAATAGAAATGTATACTTATAAAATTTCCAAATTCTTGTTTCATTGGTCATGCATCACATTATTATATTGCGATTGTATTGGAGTGAGCAGCTGTAATTATCGCATACCGAGCATTTTTGTTCATGTATTTCCTATATAATACTTGCAAGATATATCAAAATATGGGCTGTGCCACGCCCACTGGTCCTATTCCGCCCATTTGTAACCCAATCACGTAGACTGCTACCAGATACATGTACGCAAAATTTCAACACTCTCGCTAACAAAATGAGCAATATAATTCAATTTAAAAATTTGGCTTATATGGGCGGTGGCACGCCCATTGGTCAGATCCCGCCAATTTTTGGACCAATCACGTGGACTGTCACCAGATACATATGTACAACATTGCAGCACTCTAGATAACAAATTGTGCAAGATATATCAATTTCGAAATTTGGCTTTTAAGGGCGGGGCCACGCCCATTGGTCCGATCCCGCCCATTTTCTGACCAATTACGTAGAATGCCACCAGATACATATACACAACATTGCAGCACTCCCGATAGCAAATAGTGCAAGATATCAAAATTTGGTCTATGTGGGCGGGGCCACGCCCATTGGGCCGATCCCGCCCCAATCACGCAGACTGCCCCCATAAACATATACACAAAATTCCAGCACTCTCGCTAACATATTGTGCAAGTTATATCAATTTCAAAATTTGGCTTATATGGGGGGGCCAAGCCCATTGGTCCCATCCCGCCCATTTTGTGACCAATTACGTAGAATGCCACCAAATACATATACGCAACAGTGCAGCACTCCCGCTAGCAAATTGTGCAAGATATCAAAATTTCAAAATTTGGTCAATGTGGGCGGGGCCACGCCTATTGGTCCGAACCCGCCCATTTTTGGACCAATCACGTAGATCGCCAACAGATATATATACCCAAAATTCCAGGTCTCTCGCTAACAAGTTGTGCAAGATATCACATTTTTAAAATTTGGCTTATATGGGCGGTGCCACGCCCATTGGTTCGATCCCGCCCGTTTTTGGATCAATCACGTGGACTGCCATCAGATACATATGTACAACATTACAACACTCTAACTAACAAATTGTGCAAGATATATCAATTTCAAAATTTGGCTTATATGGGCGGGGCCACGCCCATTGGTCCGGTCCCGCCCATTTTTTGACCAATTACGTAGAATGCCACCAGATACATATACGCAACATTGCAGCACTCCCGCTAGCAAATTGTGCAAGATATCAAAATTTCAAAATTTGGTCTGTGTGGGCGGGGCCACGCTCATTCGTCCGATCCCGCCCATTTTTGGAGCCATCACATAGACTGCCACCATATACATATACATAACATTCCAGCACTCTCGCTAACAAATTGTGCAAAATATCTCAATTTCAAAATTTGGCGTATATATGGGCGGGGCTACGCCCATTGGTCCGATTCCGCCCATTTTTGGAAAATTCACATAATCTGACACTAAATGCATACACACGAAATTTCAGCACTATAGCTAAAAAATTTTCTCAATACCAAAATTTGACCCATATGGGCGGGTCCACGCCCACTTGATATATCGAAAATTCAAGTACCCTATTTTCAGCACCCCCTACACATGTACATTCTGTGAAAATTTCAAGATGATCGGTCGAGCCGTTTAGACGTCCATACGGAACAAACATACAAACAAACAAACAAACAAACAAACCCACAAACAGACACTCTCTTTTATATATATAGACTAGCTGAGCCCGGTGCGCTTCGCTGCCCATGTCAAAATTAGAGCCGTAGAAACTGTATTTTATATCCGATCAGTACGAAATTCGGCAGAAAGAGGTTTGTTATTACATGAAGGAATACTGCCAAATTCGGAGAAAATCGGTTCAGATTTAGATATAGCCCCCATATATATGTTACCCCGATTTGACATGTAAGCGCTGTAGAGACTGTGTTTTATATCCGATCAGTAGGAAATTCGACAGAAACAGGTTTCTATTTTACATGAATGAGTATTCAAGGAAAATCGATTCAGTTTTATATATAACCTCCATATATATGTTCCTCCAGATTTGGTTACAAAGCGCTATAGAAGTTGTACTTTACTTCCGATCATTACAAAGTTCTCCAGAAAAATGTTTCTCAATTTAGGAACGAATATTGCTTAATTTAGCGATTATCGGTTCAAAATACATTTACCAATTATTCCAAATTATTATCGCAATGACCCTTATCGCATTGTTAGGGAGGTGTTGGGTATAATATAGTCGGCCCCGCTCGACTTTCTGCCTTTCCTTACTGGTATTAGTAATAAATTCACTGAATGAAAAAATACCGAATTCAGTGGAAAGTCCAGAAAATAGAAATGTATACTTATAAAATTTCCAAATTCTTGTTTCATTGGTCATGCATCACATTATTATATTGCGATTGTATTGGAGTGAGCAGCTGTAATTATCGCATACCGAGCATTTTTGTTCATGTATTTCCTATATAATACTTGCAAGATATATCAAAATATGGGCTGTGCCACGCCCACTGGTCCTATTCCGCCCATTTGTAACCCAATCACGTAGACTGCTACCAGATACATGTACGCAAAATTTCAACACTCTCGCTAACAAAATGAGCAATATAATTCAATTTAAAAATTTGGCTTATATGGGCGGTGGCACGCCCATTGGTCAGATCCCGCCAATTTTTGGACCAATCACGTGGACTGTCACCAGATACATATGTACAACATTACAGCACTCTAGATAACAAATTGTGCAAGATATATCAATTTCGAAATTTGGCTTATAAGGGCGGGGCCACGCCCATTGGTCCGATCCCGCCCATTTTCTGACCAATTACGTAGAATGCCACCAGATACATATACACAACATTGCAGCACTCCCGATAGCAAATAGTGCAAGATATCAAAATTTGGTCTATGTGGGCGGGGCCACGCCCATTGGGCCGATCCCGCCCCAATCACGCAGACTGCCCCCATATACATATACACAAAATTCCAGCACTCTCGCTAACATATTGTGCAAGTTATATCAATTTCAAAATTTGGCTTATATGGGGGGGCCAAGCCCATAGGTCCCATCCCGCCCATTTTGTGACCAATTACGTAGAATGCCACCAAATACATATACGCAACAGTGCAGCACTCCCGCTAGCAAATTGTGCAAGATATCAAAATTTCAAAATTTGGTCAATGTGGGCGGGGCCACGCCTATTGGTCCGAACCCGCCCATTTTTGGACCAATCACGTAGATCGCCAACAGATATATATACCCAAAATTCCAGGTCTCTCGCTAACAAGTTGTGCAAGATATCACATTTTTAAAATTTGGCTTATATGGGCGGTGCCACGCCCATTGGTTCGATCCCGCCCGTTTTTGGATCAATCACGTGGACTGCCATCAGATACATATGTACAACATTACAACACTCTAACTAACAAATTGTGCAAGATATATCAATTTCAAAATTTGGCTTATATGGGCGGGGCCACGCCCATTGGTCCGGTCCCGCCCATTTTTTGACCAATTACGTAGAATGCCACCAGATACATATACGCAACATTGCAGCACTCCCGCTAGCAAATTGTGCAAGATATCAAAATTTCAAAATTTGGTCTGTGTGGGCGGGGCCACGCTCATTCGTCCGATCCCGCCCATTTTTGGAGCCATCACATAGACTGCCACCATATACATATACATAACATTCCAGCACTCTCGCTAACAAATTGTGCAAAATATCTCAATTTCAAAATTTGGCGTATATATGGGCGGGGCTACGCCCATTGGTCCGATTCCGCCCATTTTTGGAAAATTCACATAATCTGACACTAAATGCATACACACGAAATTTCAGCACTATAGCTAAAAAATTTTCTCAATACCAAAATTTGACCCATATGGGCGGGTCCACGCCCACTTGATATATCGAAAATTCAAGTACCCTATTTTCAGCACCCCCTACACATGTACATTCTGTGAAAATTTCAAGATGATCGGTCGAGCCGTTTAGACGTCCATACGGAACAAACATACAAACAAACAAACCCACAAACAGACACTCTCTTTTATATATATAGATAGACTAGCTGGACCCGGTCCACTTCGTTGCCCCAGACTTTTTTCAATTTAAATTTTTTCTTTATTCATCCTGATAACAATATGGTTTTAAATGTGTACAATTGCATTTATGAGATATTATCTTAAGATATTTCAACATGTAAGGCTATTTTAATATTATGATCTACTTTGTTTATAAATGACGAATTTAAAGGAAAAAAGGGTAAAAACCTTTATTTAATTACAATATATTTAGTCAAATATTAGGAGAAAATAGTTTGCATATAATTAGGTTATTAGTAAAATAATCTCTTATAATACAAATAATTTTCAATTTGATGATATTCTCTTACAATCTACTGTGTTTCTCTACATTCCCTTATCATAGAATAAGAAGAATTCTCTATCTTTGTAAAAAAATTATTATTTAGTCTGTGAATGAAATTTTGCAGTATCTCATACCCAGTTTCCACGTGTAATAAGCTTGTAGGAAATCTCCAATGCTTATTATTAATCATCTTTAAGCATTTGTTCTGGATGATTTGCATCTTTTTAATGTGAGATTTGGCTGCTTTATAGCATACAGGAGATGCATATGTCAGAATAGGTCTTATGACACATTTATAGATCAAATTTTTATTTTTAAAATTCAATGATGATCGTCCATTCAAGAAAGGCCACAGCGCACGGAACGACTTGATGGCTTTTTCGCAGGTTGTCTCAATATGTTTACGAAAACATAATTTTTTATCCAGTGTAACTCCCAGGTATTTCACTTCATCAAGGATATTAATGGTAACATTGTTGATTGTGAGATTTCTCCTAGGCAATCTTTTTGGAGACTTGTTGAAAGGGAATATTATTGCCTGAGTTTTGGCGTTGTTTATTTTGATATTCCACTTTCTGTAGTAGTTATTGCAGGTAATAAGACTCTTTTCCATCTTTTTAAGTAAAGCGCTAGTTAATTTGCTGGATGTTATTAATGCAGTGTCATCCGCGTAATATGCAGTATCGAATGTGCTTGTTGGGTTAAAATCAGACGTGTATATTGAATATAACAGAGGAGACAAAATGGATCCCTGAGGTAAACCCGCCGAAATATTTTTCATAGAAGAATTGGTGTTGTTGATTGATACAATGAAAGATCTATTGTCCAAAAATTCGGCAATAAGTCGAGTAAGATATTTAGGAATTCTTGCCTTTATTAGTTTATACACTAATCCGTCATGCCATACTGTATCGAATGCTTTTTCAATATCAAGAAGTATTATTCCCGTTGACTTTCTGTTACGTCTGTTTGACATTATTTTATTTTTTATACGGCATATTTGATGAACAGTACTGTGGTCTCTTTTAAATCCAAATTGTTCCTTTGAAATAAGGTTGTTTTCACAAACATAATCATTCAATCTGGTGTGTATTAGTTTTTCAAATATTTTTCCAAGATTGCTAAGGAGACTTATTGGTCTATAGCTGCTTGGAATGTTTTTGGGTTTATTTGGTTTCAAAACCGGTATTACTTTTGCTTTTTTAAATATAGCTGGGAAGTAATGAAGATGGAGGCAGCTGTTGAAAATGACGGTGAGTAATTTAATAGCCATTTCTGGTAACTGTTTTAGTAGAAGGTTTGGGATATTATCGAATCCTGGGGACTTCGAAGTTTTTAAATTATGTAAAACATTTTTTACTTCGTTTATTGTGATAAGAGATGTTCCTCCATTATAAATAGGATTTAATTTAAAATTAAGGACTATTGAATTAATCCTTTTGTCAGATGGATGAGAGTAATTTGAAGTCAACTTATTCGATTTAGCAAAAGTTTCAGCCAGTATTTCAGATTTTTCTGTGTCTGATAAAAGCTTTGTATTGCCGTGCATTAGATATGGGATTTGTGCCTTGCCTTTTCCTCTTAGTTTACGGCTTATCTTCCAGAAGCGTTTATCTCCCGTCTTCATACATGTCAATAAATCATTCCACTTTTTGTTCCTTTCTGAAGTAATTCTCTTATTTATAATGTAAGTGAGAAATTGAGTGCATTGGTGGTAGTAATCTGAAAGATGATTATTGTTAGTTCGCTGATATTTTCGTTTGAACTTCTTCCTTTCAGCTATATAATGTAAAATATCATCAGGTAAGGTGTTATCTCTAGTTGGACTAATTTTTGGGCACTGAAGAGTTTCTGGCATTTAAAACTAGGTTCGTGAATTTTTCGACTTCTTGATCTATGGCAAGTTTACTATGGTACCTCTGCACTGACAATGTAAGATTTTGATTAATTATATCTTTGAATTTTCTCCAATTGGCAAATTTGTAGTTGAAGTGATCAATCTCGGTAGTTTTATACGAAGAACAGTGTAGGGAGCAAAGGATTGGCAGGTGATCCGAGGGTATTTCGTAATCTAATGTAGATAAACTCAAATTAAGTGATGAGTTGCTTAATGCTATATCTACAGTGGAAGGTTTACGATGCCTTTGGTGGGGATAAAGTGTATATTTGTCGGGACTAAAAACAAAAAAATTACACCTTTGCTGCAGATTATTAAGGATTGTTCCTGATGTATTGTTAACTGGACAATTCCATGCCGAATGCTTTGCATTAAGATCACCAAGTAGAATATATTCTTCGTTAGTCGCTGTTAATTCAATAATGTCGTTAGAAAAGTTTGCAGTATACCTTGGGGAGTATGCAGTGATTATAACAAACTTTTTGTTGTTTATGATTACCTCAACGGAAAGATTTTCAATTGTTGTTGTTTTTATTATCGGTAGTAATTTGTGTTGTAGGTTTCTCAGTACCAAAAGAGCAACTCCTCCCCCTCGTGAACAAGTTCTATCTCTACGATATCTATATATATAAAAGAGAGTGTCTGTTTGTGGGTTTGTTTGTTTGTTTGTTTGTTTGTATGTTTGTTCCGTATGGACGTCTAAACGGCTCGACCGATCATCTTGAAATTTTCACAGAATGTACATGTGTAGGGGGTGCTGAAAATAGGGTACTTGAATTTTCGATATATCAAGTGGGCGTGGACCCGCCCATATGGGTCAAATTTTGGTATTGAGAAAATTTTTTAGCTATAGTGCTGAAATTTCGTGTGTATGCATTTAGTGTCAGATTATGTGAATTTTCCAAAAATGGGCGGAATCGGACCAATGGGCGTAGCCCCGCCCATATATACGCCAAATTTTGAAATTGAGATATTTTGCACAATTTGTTAGCGAGAGTGCTGGAATGTTATGTATATGTATATGGTGGCAGTCTATGTGATGGCTCCAAAAATGGGCGGGATCGGACGAATGAGCGTGGCCCCGCCCACACAGACCAAATTTTGAAATTTTGATATCTTGCACAATTTGCTAGCGGGAGTGCTGCAATGTTGCGTATATGTATCTGGTGGCATTCTACGTAATTGGTCAAAAAATGGGCGGGACCGGACCAATGGGCGTGGCCCCGCCCATATAAGCCAAATTTTGAAATTGATATATCTTGCACAATTTGTTAGTTAGAGTGTTGTAATGTTGTACATATGTATCTGATGGCAGTCCACGTGATTGATCCAAAAACGGGCGGGATCGAACCAATGGGCGTGGCACCGCCCATATAAGCCAAATTTTAAAAATGTGATATCTTGCACAACTTGTTAGCGAGAGACCTGGAATTTTGGGTATATATATCTGTTGGCGATCTACGTGATTGGTCCAAAAATGGGCGGGTTCGGACCAATAGGCGTGGCCCCGCCCACATTGACCAAATTTTGAAATTTTGATATCTTGCACAATTTGCTAGCGGGAGTGCTGCACTGTTGCGTATATGTATTTGGTGGCATTCTACGTAATTGGTCACAATATGGGCGGGATGGGACCAATGGGCTTGGCCCCCCCATATAAGCCAAATTTTGAAATTGATATAACTTGCACAATATGTTAGCGAGAGTGCTGGAATTTTGTGTATATGTATATGGGGGCAGTCTGCGTGATTGGGGCGGGATCGGCCCAATGGGCGTGGCCCCGCCCACATAGACCAAATTTTGATATCTTGCACTATTTGCTATCGGGAGTGCTGCAATGTTGTGTATATGTATCTGGTGGCATTCTACGTAATTGGTCAGAAAATGGGCGGGATCGGACCAATGGGCGTGGCCCCGCCCTTATAAGCCAAATTTCGAAATTGATATATCTTGCACAATTTGTTATCTAGAGTGCTGTAATGTTGTACATATGTATCTGGTGACAGTCCACGTGATTGGTCCAAAAATTGGCGGGATCTGACCAATGGGCGTGCCACCGCCCATATAAGCCAAATTTTTAAATTGAATTATATTGCTCATTTTGTTAGCGAGAGTGTTGAAATTTTGCGTACATGTATCTGGTAGCAGTCTACGTGATTGGGTTACAAATGGGCGGAATAGGACCAGTGGGCGTGGCACAGCCCATATTTTGATATATCTTGCAAGTATTATATAGGAAATACATGAACAAAAATGCTCGGTATGCGATAATTACAGCTGCTCACTCCAATACAATCGCAATATAATAATGTGATGCATGACCAATGAAACAAGAATTTGGAAATTTTATAAGTATACATTTCTATTTTCTGGACTTTCCACTGAATTCGGTATTTTTTCATTCAGTGAATTTATTACTAATACCAGTAAGGAAAGGCAGAAAGTCGGGCGGGGCCGACTATATTATACCCAACACCTCCCTAACAATGCGATAAGGGTCATTGCGATAATAATTTGGAATAATTGGTAAATGTATTTTGAACCGATAATCGCTAAATTAAGCAATATTCGTTCCTAAATTGAGAAACATTTTTCTGGAGAACTTTGTAATGATCGGAAGTAAAGTACAACTTCTATAGCGCTTTGTAACCAAATCTGGAGGAACATATATATGGAGGTTATATATAAAACTGAATCGATTTTCCTTGAATACTCATTCATGTAAAATAGAAACCTGTTTCTGTCGAATTTCCTACTGATCGGATATAAAACACAGTCTCTACAGCGCTTACATGTCAAATCGGGGTAACATATATATGGGGGCTATATCTAAATCTGAACCGATTTTCTCCGAATTTGGCAGTATTCCTTCATGTAATAACAAACCTCTTTCTGCCGAATTTCGTACTGATCGGATATAAAATACAGTTTCTACGGCTCTAATTTTGACATGGGCAGCGAAGCGCACCGGGCTCAGCTAGTATAATATATTTATTAAAGTAAGGTGTGTGATTTTCTTTAAAAAATGTTTCATTTAATGAAGCAACATGTATGTTTTCTTTGTCAAGTAGGTATTCTAGCTGTTTAATATTTGATGTATTAGATAAACCATTTGCGTTCCAGTGAAATAATCTGAACTCTTTTCCATTATTTAAAGTCATAGGCATATTTAACCATAGACATGACAACTTGTATTTGTTGTACTTTCGTAGTACATTTGCTTAGATCATCTAGAGCTGAGGTGAAAATTTGAAACAATTCATCAATATCAAAGAGATCGTGATTGTTTCTCTTAACTTGATCGGAGTAAGATAGGCGATTGCTTTGACCTACACTGTAAGATGGGTTTCGGTTAGCATTTTTATGCTCAGAGTCACTTACCACGTGAGTATTTTGACGCCTCGCTGTTCTCACTGGTTGTTTGGATGATGCACGTGCTCTAGCTTCGAGATATTGAGCGCGCAGTGGACAGTTCAGATCATTGGCTGAGTGGTCTGTTCTCTCATTTCCATGTTTAATGCAGTTAAAACAGGAGAATGCAGCAGGTCTTCGATCATTTTTGTTAAATGGGCATTGATTAGTGTTGTGATGACTGGCGCATATCATGCATGCTGTCTTACGGTTACAATGTTCACCACCATGACCGTACATTAGACAATTCCAACACTGAGTTGGGTTGTCGTTCTTTTTCGGTTTATGTTTTTTCCACGTGATTATTACGTTAGATATTGATTTAATATTACGCAATGCACTTGGGTTGAAAGTGTTCCGTGTAAATTGAACTTTATATACTGCATCATTAGCAGAGCTGAATCGCGTTGTAATTTCGGTGACAGAAGTTGGATTTAAATTGTAGCTTTTCAATTCATCAATTATGTCTTGAGGTTTTATTTTTGGTAATCCATAAATAAAAGTGGTAAACAATCTATTGGCCTTCGAGTTAAATGTATGAAACTCAATTTTATTTTCTAGTAGTGCATTTTTGCAAAATTGAAATTTTTCGTTGTTCAAGGGAAACACCTTAGTCCCTATTGATGTTCTTTTGTAAATACAATCATTACCTAATATATGTTGGATCTCCTTTAGTGGGACAGCAACATCCGTAACAATAGGTGGGGGTTTTGGTTGACGCTCCTCTGAAGCTATGTTGGACTCGCAATTAGTATCCATATCATTTTGATCAGCTAATGCATCGAATCTGTTGTTCCGTGATGTACTAGGTTCATTGAAACCAATATTGAGTAGAGACAGAGGAATCTTACGCTTTGGTATTGTACCGGATTTGCTCTTATATTGAGCTGAATTCCTGGCCCTATGGGCCATTGTCTGGTTGCGCACTTTTGATCTTGTACAGTCAAAACACGCGGAATTTTAATAGAAATACTGATTGCAACGAAGTAGAGAATAGTGAATCTCACTTGTTTGTAACACTATCAATATATACAGAGAGAGAGACCGTCTGCTTACAACGAGTGCTAGCATACAACTGTTGCCCCAGACTTCAGATTTCCGATGCCGTCCATTTATCAAAACATGGTTCATGTAGATAGCGACAGTAGGAATTTCGTTAATCTATTCGAAGGTACGGACAGTAGGAATCACTAAAAACATTGGCTTATATGGGCGGACCCACGCCCCCTCAATCAAGAACTTATAAAGCATATGTCACCCTCTAGGCTTATCTGAACATTCCCTGAAAATGCCATCAAAACCGATCCAGACGTTTTTGAGTCCATACGTAACATACACACATCCATGTATATATATATATAGCTGGACCCTGTCCACTTCGTTGCCCCAGATTTAGATTTCCGATTCCGTCCATTTTTGAACCAATCACGATTACTTCCACCAAAAACATCTTCATAAAATAAGAGCACTCTCGCTAAAAAATTTTGAAGATATCCCAATTTCACGCCCATTGATCAGATTCCTCCCAGTTTTTGAGCAATCACGTAGACTACCACCAGATACATATGCACAAAATCACAGCACCCTCGCTAAGAAATTGTGCAAGATATCTTAATTTTAAGATTTGGCTTATATGGGCCGGGCACGCCCTTTAGTCCGATCCCGGCCATTTTTGGACCAATCACGTAGACTACCACCAGATACATGTGCACAAAATTACAGCACTCTCGATAAGAAATTGTGCAAGATATCTTAATTTCAAAATTTGGCTTATATGGCCGGTGCCACGTCCTTTGGTCCGATCCCGGCTATTTTTGGAATAATCACGTAGACTACCACCAGATATATATGTACAAAATTACAGCACTCTCTCTAACAGATTGTGAAAAATATCCACGTCCACGTCCTTTGGTCCGATCCCGGCTATTTTTGGAATAATCACGTAGACTACCACCAGATATATATGTACAAAATTACAGCACTCTCTCTAACAGATTGTGAAAAATATCTAAAATTCAAAATTTGAATTTTACAAGGGCCCTAAAGTTGACCACTTCGGGTATACAAAATTTTCATCGGCTTCTAACTTTTGAATGGAGTTTCCGATTCTGTGAATACTCCTAGACCAGACCTACAATAAACATTTTATAGGTTGAAGATATCTTGAAAAGTTTCCAAAATATGTGGATTTAAAATTTGAATTTTTCGTTTTTTCGCCGACTTTGCCTTGGAGTTTAGCCAATATCTTAGTCAAACGGTTACCGATGTTGTTCGCGTGTTTTCCTTTGGATTTCCAATATCATGAAAAAAGAATCGATAAGATATGTCAGGAAATAAGAAAGTTATGGCCCTATAAAATCAAATTTTAGAAAAAATTTCATTTTTGGTGATTTTTTGGCGAAAAAAGTCCAATTCGTATATAGGTCTTGTAGAAAAAGTTTGTTACACAAAGTATATCAAATTTATACTCATTTCAAAAGAGACGTTTCGCAGAATATGCTAGAGAAAATCTGAAGCCAAAATTTTAATTGGTGTGGTTGCCACCCTTCTCCGATTTGAACCTTTTTTTTACATAAATTTCAAAAGTTTGATCGATTTTCTCCAATCGCAAAGCTAACTTGTTAAATTTTTCTTTTTATTTATTTGTATTAGGGTGTAACAAAATCGACTGCAAAGGGAATCCCGAGCGCGGCTTTTCATATCGAAGATATAGGACTAGAAGTAAAAATCCCAGTTTTGGGGATTTGTGATGTATTTTTTGGGAATTGAGGGATTTTCCATTAGGAATTTTCACTTGTTGCGTTTGATTATTATTTCTAATATCAAAATAAAGAACTTTAGAAAAAAATTCATCGAAATATATACATTTTTAAGAATTTTATGCCGTATTTACGTTTCTGTCTATATGCAAATTTTTTTAATTTTTCCCTTCCTTCTTGTACTTATTAGTTATTATATCAGTCAATATGCACTGATTTCTTGTAGATCACATGTTTTTATCAAACAATATTAATATTTAGTAAGATTTACCTTTCAGAAAATATTGTTTTGTGGCATTATTTCTAGGAAACCCTTAATCATTGACAGGTATAACCAGTAAGGAAAGGCAGAAAGTCGGGCGGGGCCGACTATATAATAACCTACACCTCCCTAACTATGCGATAAGGGTCATTGCGATAATAATTTGTAACAATTGGTAAATGGGTAGGAACATGTTATCTAATTCTGAAACGAAATCGCTAAATTAAGCAATATTCGTTCCTAAATTGAGACATCTTTCTGGAAAATTTTAATTATCGGAAGTAAAGTACAATTTCTACAGCGCTTTAAAAACCAAATCAGGAGGAACGTATATATGGAGGTTGTATATAAATCTGAACCGATTTTCCCTGAATACTCATTGATGTAAAAAGACCTCTTTCTGTCGAATTTCGTACTGATCGGATATAAAATACAGTATCCAAAGCGCTTACATGTCATATCGGGGGTAACATATATGGGGGCTATATCTAAATCTGAACCGATTTTCTCAGAATTTGGCAGTATTCCTTCGAGTAATAAGAAACCTCTTTCTGCCTAATTTCGCACTGATCGGATATAAATACGGTTTCTGTCAAATCGGGGTAACATATATATGGGTGCTATATCTAATTAAGAACCGATTTTCTCCGAATTTTGCAGTATTCCTTCATGTAGAAAGAAACTTCTTTTTGCCGAATTTCGCACTGATCGGATATAAAATAACATTTTTTACAGCGCTTTCTTCCAAATTTAAAAGTGCTCATTCATATAATAAGAAACCTCTTTCTGCCGAATTTCATACTGATCGGATATAAAATAAAGTTTTTACAGCGCTTACATGTCAAATCGGGGCTAACATATATTTCAACCAAATTCAATAGGGATCTTTACAGCTGCGAAATACTCTAAACTGCAAAATTTCAAAGCGATCGGACTGAAATCGCGACCTGTAGTCGACGAACAACTTTACATGGACAGAAGGACGGACGGACGGACAGATTAAATCGACTCAGCTAGTGATTCTGAGTCGATCGGTATACTTTAAGCTAAGTCTAGATGTGTTATTTTCAGGTGTCTTTTTTCTGCCGTGAAACAAACTTATAATACCCTGTACCACAGTGTGGTATAGGGTATAATAACACCGAAAACAAGTTAGATGCTATATATGGGAGCTATATCTAAATATGGACCGATATGGCCCATTTGCAATCCCAAACAACCTGAAACTATAAGAAGTATTTGTACCAAATTTGATCAACCTAGCTCTATTATTGCGGACTGTAGCGTGATTACCACAGACGGACATGGCTAAATCGTCTTAGAATTTTACGACGATTAAGAATATATATACTTTATGGGGTCTGAGATCAATATTTAGAGGTGTTACAAACGGAGTGACAAAATGAATATACCCCCCATCCTATGGTGGAGGGTATAAAAATATTTTGCATATAGACAGAAACGCAAATACGGCAAAAAATTCTTAAAAATGTATATATTTCGATGATTTTTTTAAAGTTCTTTATTTTGATATTAGAAATAATAATCAAACGCAACATGTTTAAATTTCTAATGGAAAATCCCTCAACTCCCAAAAAATGCATCACAAATCCCCAAAAATGGGCTTTTTACTTTTAGTTCTATATCTTCGATATGAAAAGCCGCGCTCGGGATTCCCTTTGCTGTCGATTTTGTTACACCCTAATACAAATAAATAAAAAGAAAAATTTAACAAGTTAGCTTTGCGATTGGAGAAAATCGATCAAACTTTTGAAATTTATGTAAAAACAGGTCCAAATCGAAGAAGGGTGGCAACCACACCAATTAAAATTTTGGCTTCAGATTTTCTCTAGCATATTCTGTGAAACGTCTCTTTTAAAATGAGTATAAATTTGATATACTTTGTGTAACAAACTTTTTCTACAAGACCTAAATACGAATTGGACTTCTTTCGCCAAAAAATCTCCAAAAACGAAATTTTTTCGAAAATTTGAGTTTATAGGGCCATAACTTTGTTATTTCTTCACATATCTTATCGATTCCTTTTTTCATGATATTGTAAAGTTTATAGGCAATCCATAAAAAACGCGAACAAAATCGGTAACCTTTTGACTGAGATATTGGCTAAACTCCAAGGCAAAGTCGGCGAAAAACTGAAAAATTAAAATTTAAAATCCACATATCTCGGAAACTATTCAAGAGATCTTCAACCTATAAAATGTTTATTTTGGGTCTGGTCTAGGACGCCACTAAAACCGACAATCCATTCAAAAGTTAGAAGCCGATGAAAATTTTGTATACCCGAGGTGGTTTTGTGGTTTTGGTTTGTGGTAAGTGGTTTTGAAGTGGCAGAATTATGTCCATTTTTTCCATTTCAGCCCACTGTGCATTGGTCCGATTCCGCCCATTTTTGGACCATTCACATAATCTACCACTAAACTCTAGCTGAAAATTTTTAGGCGTCTATACGTAACAAACAAACAAACCCACAAACAGACACTCTCTTTTATATACATATATAGATATAGATATGGCGGCTACATCAGAACTAGTGAAGCTAGTCGAAGTAGTGAAGCTTTTTTATCAACCAAATTTCGTTTCAGTCGACTAGGTCGATTAATCGGACCGAAAAGTCGACTTTTTCATAGTCGATTAAAATAACACAAAGTCACTTCAAAGTATGCTGATTTTCTTCGAAATACGTTAGGTTAGGTTAGGTTGAAGAGAGGAGACGTTTAAACATCTCATGTCCGTGGACATACACTTAAGCCAGTGGTTCGGCCTGTTGTGCGCTCCTTATTTATGATCTTTTTATACCTCACGTGTTACAGAAGAGGTATAAAAAGAAATATGTTAAATTATGGAATTGTAGTACATACATTGGATATCTTAATTTTAAGATTTGGCTTATATGGGCCGGGCACGGCCCATATGTCCGATCCCGGCCATTTTTGGACCAATCACGTAGACTACCACCAGATACATGTGCACAAAATTACAGCACTCTCGATAAGAAATTGTGCAAGATATCTTAATTTCAAAATTTACATGTGCACAAAATTACAGCACTCTCGCTAACAAAATGTGCAAGATAAGTCAATTTCAAAATTTGGCTTATATGGGCGGTGCCACGCCCATTGACCCGATTCCGCCCATTTTTATACCAATCACGTAGACTACCACCAGATACATGTGCACAAAATTCCAGCACTCTCGTTAACAAATTGTGCAAGATATAACATTTTTAAATTTGGCTTGTATGGGCGGTGCCACGCCCATTGCTGCGATCCCGCCCATTTTTGGACCAATCACGTAGACTGCCTCCAGTACTCTCGCTAATAAATTGTGCAAGATATCTCAATTTCAAAATGTGGCTTACAGGGGCGGGCCACGCCCATTAGTCTGATCCCGCCCATTTTGAAGTAATCACATAGACTGCCACCAGATACATATAAATAGAATTACAGTACTATCGCTAACAAATTGTGCAAGATAGTTCAAATTTCGCTTATATGGGCGGGCCACGTCCTTTGGTCTGATCTCGCTCACCTTTAGACCAATCACGTAGGCTTCCACCAGACACATATACACAAAATTACAGCTCTCTCGCAAACAGATTATGCAACATAACTCAATTTCATCACGTTGCTTATATGGGCGGGGCCACGCCCATTGGTCCATTTCCGCCCATTTTTGGACCAATCACGTACACTACCACCAAGATACATATGCACAAAATTACAGCACTCTCGCAAAAAAATTGAGCAAGATATACCAATTTCAAAATTTGGCTTATGTGGGCCCATTGGTCCGTTTTCGCCCATTTTTGGACCAATCACGTAGATTACCACCAGATATATATACACAAAATTACAGAACTCTCGCTAATAAATTGCGGAAAATATTTCAATTACAAAATTTGGCTTATATGGGCGGGGCCACGTCCATTGGTCCATTTCCGCCCATTTTTGGACCAATCACGTAGACTACCACCAGATACATATGCACAAAATTACAGCACTCTAGCAAAAAAATTGAGCAAGATATACCAATTTCAAAATTTGGCTTATGTGGGCCCATTGGTCCGTTTTCGCCCATTTTTGGACCAATCACGTAGATTACCACAAGATACATATACACAAAATTACAGAACTCTCGCTAATAAATTGCGGCAAATATTTCAATTACAAAATTTGGCTTATATGGGTGGGGCCACGCCCATTGGTCCATTTCCGCCCATTTTTGGACCAATCACGTAGACTACCACCAGATACATATGCACAAAATTACAGCACTCTCGCAAAAAAATTGAGCAAGATATACCAATTTCAAAATTTGGCTTATGTGGGCCCATTGGTCCGTTTTCGCCCATTTTTGGACCAATCACGTAGATTACCACCAGATACATATACACAAAATTACAGAACTCTCGCTAATAAATTGCGGCAAATATTTCAATTACAAAATTTGGCTTATATGGGAAGACATCTTGAAAAGTTTCCAAAATATGTGGATTTAAAATTTGAATTTTTCGCCGACTTTGCCTTGGAGTTTAGCCATTATCTTAGTCAAACGGTTACCGATGTTGTTGGTTACCGTGTTTTCCTTTGGATTTCCAATAAAATTTCCAATATCATGAAAATTGAATCGATAAGATATGTCAGGAAATAAAAAAGTTATGGCCCTATAAAATCAAATTTTAGAAAAAATTTCATTTTTGGAGATTTTTTGGCGAAAAAAGTCCAATTCGTATATAGGTCTTGTAGAAAAAGTTTGTTACACAAAGTATATCAAATTTATACTCATTTCAAAAGAGACGTTTCGCAGAATATGCTAGAGAAAATCTGAAGCCAAAATTTTAATTGGTGTGGTTGCCACCCTTCTCCGATTTGAACCTTTTTTTTACATAAATTTCAAAAGTTTGATCGATTTTCTCCAATCGCAAAGCTAACTTGTTAAATTTTTCTTTTTATTTATTTGTATTAGGGTGTAACAAAATCGACTGCAAAGGGAATCCCGAGCGCGGCTTTTCATATCGAAGATATAGGACTAGAAGTAAAAATCCCAGTTTTGGGGATTTGTGATGTATTTTTTGGGAATTGAGGGATTTTCCATTAGAAATTTCCACTTGTTGCGTTTGATTATTATTTCTAATATCAAAATAAAGAACTCTAGAAAAAAATTCATCGAAATATATACATTTTTAAGAATTTTATGCCGTATTTACGTTTCTGTCTATATGCAAATTTTTTTAATTTTTCCCTTCCTTCTTGTACTTATTAGTTATTATATCAGTCAATATGCACTGATTTCTTGTAGATCACATGTTTTTATCAAACAATATTAATATTTAGTAAGATTTACCTTTCAGAAAATATTGTTTTGTGGCATTATTTCTAGGAAACCCTTAATCATTGACAGGTATAACCAGTAAGGAAAGGCAGAAAGTCGGGCGGGGCCGACAATATAATACCCTACACCTCCCTAACTATGCGATAAGGGTCATTGCAATAATAATTTGTAACAATTGGTAAATGTTCCTACCATGTTATCTAATTCTGAAACGAAATCGCTAAATTAAGCAATATTCGTTCCTAAATTGAGACATCTTTCTGGAAAATTTTAATTATCGGAAGTAAAGTACAATTTCTATAGCGCTTTGAAACCAAATCAGGAGGAACGTATATATGGAGGTTGTATATAAATCTAAACCGTACTGATCGGATATAAAATACAGTATCCACAGCGCTTACATGTCAAATCGGGGGTAACATATCTGGGGGCTATATCTAAATCTGAACCGATTTTCTCAGAATTTGGCAGTATTCCTTCGAGTAATAAGAAACCTCTTTCTGCCTAATTTCGCACTGATCGGATATAAATACGGTTTCTGTCAAATCGGGGTAACATATATATGGGTGCTATATCTAATTAAGAACCGATTTTCTCCGAATTTTGCAGTATTCCTTCATGTAGAAAGAAACTTCTTTTTGCCGAATTTCGCACTGATCGGATATAAAATAACATTTTTACAGCGCTTACATGTAACGTATATATGTATAGGGGCTATATCCAAATCTGAACCGAATTCTTCCAAATTTAAAAGTGCTCATTCATATAATAAGAAACCTCTTTCTGCCGAATTTCATACTGATCGGTTATAAAATAAAGTTTTTACAGCGCTTACATGTCAAACAGCTGCGAAATACTCTAAACTGCAAAATTTCAAAGCGATCGGACTGAAATCGCGACCTGTAGTCGACGAACAACTTTACATGGACAGACGCACGGACGGACAGATTAAATCGACTCAGCTAGTGATTCTGAGTCGATCGGTATACTTTAAGCTAAGTCTAGCTGTGTTATTTTCAGGTGTTTTTTTTCTGTCGTGAAACAAACTTATAATACCCTGTACCACAGTGTGGTGTAGGGTATAATAACACCGAAAACACAAAAAATATAGTAGATGAGAACAGTAGGAAGCACAACCGGTTAGATGCTATATATGGGAGCCATATCTAAATATGGACCGATATGGCTCATTTGCAATCCCAAACAACTTGAAACTATAAGAAGTATTTGTACCAAATTTGATCAACCTAGCTCTATTATTGCGGACTGTAGCGTGATTACCACAGACGGACATGGCTAAATCGTCTTAGAATTTTACGACGATTAAGAATATATATACTTTATGGGGTCTGAGATCAATATTTAGAGGTGTTACAAACGGAGTGACAAAATGAATATACCCCCCATCCTATGGTGGAGGGTATAAAAATATTTTGCATATAGACAGAAACGGCAAAAAATTCTTAAAAATGTATATATTTCGATGATTTTTTTAAAGTTCTTTATTTTGATATTAGAAATAATAATCAAACGCAACATGTGGAAATTTCTAATGGAAAAAAAAATTTAACAAGTTAGCTTTGCGATTGGAGAAAATCGATCAAACTTTTGAAATTTATGTAAAAACAGGTCCAAATCGAAGAAGGGTGGCAACCACACCAATTAAAATTTTGGCTTCAGATTTTCTCTAGCATATTCTGTGAAACGTCTCTTTTAAAATGAGTATAAATTTGATATACTTTGTGTAACAAACTTTTTCTACAAGACCTAAATACGAATTGGACTTTTTTCGCCAAAAAATCTCCAAAAACGAAATTTTTTCGAAAATTTGAGTTTATAGGGCCATAACTTTGTTATTTCTTCACATATCTTATCGATTCCTTTTTTCATGATATTGTTATCCTTTTTTCATGATAAGTTTATAGGCAATCCATAAAAAACGCGAACAAAATCGGTAACCTTTTGACTGAGATATTGGCTAAACTCCAAGGCAAAGTCGGCGAAAAACTGCTAAATTAAAATCCACATATCTCGGAAACTATTCAAGATATCTTCAACCTATAAAATGTTTATTTTGGGTCTGGTCTAGGACGCCACTAAAACCGACAATCCATTCAAAAGTTAGAAGCCGATGAAAATTTTGTATACCCGAGGTGGTCAATTTAGGGCCCTGTAGGTCCGCCCCTGTATGAGATAGGGGTCCCAAGTTCCGAACTTAAACTCTCTAACACCCCTTGTATATACACCTAAAATTTCATCGCCATACGATAAGTGGTTTTGAAGTGGCAGAATTATGTCCATTTTTTCCATTTCAGCCCACTGTGCATTGGTCCGATTCCGCCCATTTTTGGACCATTCACATAATCTACCACTAAACTCTAGCTGAAAATTTTTAGGCGTCTATACGTAACAAACAAACAAACCCACAAACAGACACTCTCTTTTATATACATATATAGATATAGATATGGCGGCTACATCAGAACTAGTGAAGCTAGTCGACTTTCGACTTTTTTATCAACCAAATTTCGTTTCAGTCGACTAGGTCGATTAATCGGACCGAAAAGTCGACTTTTTCATAGTCGATTAAAATAACACAAAGTCACTTCAAAGTATGCTGATTTTCTTCGAAATACGTTAGGTTAGGTTAGGTTGAAGAGAGGAGACGTTTAAACGTCTCATGTCCGTGGACATACACTTAAGCCAGTGGTTCGGCCTGTTGTGCGCTCCTTATTTATGATCTTTTTATACCTCACGTGTTACCGAAGAGGTATAAAAAGAAATATGTTAAATTATGGAATTGTAGTACATACATTGGATTGCGATAAAAACTGAATTTATTAATAACACTTTATACATTCCAAAAATGTTGATATTCGGCACCAGAAATGCCCAAGAGCCTAACCCTCAAAAAGTATAAATTAGTTTTTCGTCCAAAAATAACGATTTTATTGAAGAAAAAAAGTCGTAACCGCAAGTGCTGGTTTTTGATAAAGCACAAAAGGCGTAACCAACATTGTATTAAACATAACGTACTGCATTCATTTATTTAACCTTTGAAGTTGTTCTCTTGCTGCTATTTTGATTTTGTATATATATCTGGTGGTAATCTACGTGATTGGTTCAAAAAAGAGCGGGATCGGACCAATGGGCTTGGCCCCGGCCATATAAGTCAAGTTTTTAATTTGAGATATCTTGCACAATTTTTTGGCGAGAGTGCTGTAATTTTGTACATATGTATTTGGTGGCTGGATTCGTGATTGGTTCAAAAATGGAAGGGATCGGAAATCTCAATATGGGATGGGAAGTGGACCAGGTGCAGCTATATATATATACATAAAGGGTCCGCCAAATAACTTTGTTTTTTTGAAAACATCGAGTGTAGCATCGGCTGTGTGGCACGTAGCGCCGTCCTGTTGAGACCAAATGTTGCCAATATCCTCCTCTTCAATTTTGTGAACAAAAATTCGTTCAACATGGCCCGATAACGATCGCCATTGACTGTAACGGCCACTTGCTAATTTTCGAAGAAAAATGGCCCAATTATGCCTCTGGACCAAAATCCGCACCAAACAGTGACTCGTTTTGGGTGTATCGGCTTTTTAATGTATGCATGCGGATTTTCTGTGCCCCAAATGCGACAATTTTGCTTGTTTACATACCCGCCAAGATCAAAATTAGCTTTATCTGAAAAGATGTTTTTTTGGCAAAATCGGCATCTTCTGTAAGTCGATCGCTCCCAGCGTTGTTCAAGCGTATACACAACCATATTCGTTCAGCGGAAGTATAAAACTAATTATCTGTCAAATCAGACATGAGCTAAGTGTTACCATTCACGGAATAGGCACTAGTTGAAAAAAAAACGTTAGATGGCGGACCCTTTACTAGCTGGACCCGGTCCACTTCGTTGCCCCACACTTCAGATTTCCGATCCCATCCATTTATCAAAACATGGCAGACAGTAGGAATCTCTTTAATCTATTCGTAGGTACGGACAGTAGGAATGACTTAAAAAATTGGCTTATCTGAACTATCCCTGAAAATTTCATCAAAACCGATCCAGCCGTTTTGGAGTCCATACGTAACACACACACATAAATTTATATATATGTAGCTGGGCCCGGTCCACTTCGTTGCCCCAGATTTAGATTTCCCATCCCGTCCATTTTTGAACCAATCACGAATACTGCCACCAAAAACATCTCCATAGAATAAGAGCACTCTCGCTAAGAAATTGTGAAGATATATCAATTTCAAAATTTTGCGTTGGCCCATTGGTCTGATCCCGCCCATTTTTGCACTAATCACGTAGACTGCCACCAGATACTTATAAACAGCATTACAGTACTATGGCTAACAAATGGTTCAAAATATCTCAATTTCAAAATTGTCCATTCTTTCGATTCCGCCCATTTTTGGACCAATCACGAAGACCAGATACATATGCACAAAATTACAGCACTCTCGCTAACAAATTGTGCAAGATGAGTCAATTTCAAAATTTGGCTTATATGGGCGGTGCCAGGCCCATTGGCCGGATTCCGCTCATTTTTGGACCATTCACGTAGACTGCCACCAGATACATATACAAATTGTGCAAGATATATAATTTTTTAAATTTGGCTTATATGGGCGGTGCCACGCCCTTTGTTCCGATCCCGCCCATTTTTGGACCAATCACGTAGACAGCCACCAGATATATATGTACAAAATAACAGCACTCTCGCTAACAAATTGTGCTAGCAAATTGTGGAGCACTCTCGCTAGCAAATTGTGCAGATATCACTTGATATATCGAAAATTCAAGTACCCTATTTTCACCACGCCACACACATGTACATTCTGTGAAGATTTCAAGAAGATAGGTCCAGCCGTTTAGACGTCTATACGGAACAAACAAACCAACAAACATACTGTTGTGTGATTGACTTCCATTTATTAGGTTAGGTTAGGTTATAAGAGGATGAAACTAGAGCAGGTCTAGTGTCTAAGACTGGACCATGTTTGATCCATTGCTATTCCTCGTGTTGTTGTTTTTGGTTCCTCTCTTCCGATTTCCATTTATATTGTGGGTTGTTTCCGCGGGATCTGTACTCATGCAAGCCCCGGATGTTTTCTAATATTATGGGCGCCATTTTGAAGCCCTAATGAAAGCCAATATTTTTGCTGGGTCATAGCCTCGAATTTCCGTTAATGTCTGAAAATAAAAAGAGCCGAGTATCTTTTTTCTTCTTTTGCATAGGGCAGGGCACTGACAAAGGAAGTAATAACTATCTTCCGAATAGTCAACATCCCCACACCATCTACATAAGTCATCATTTCTATTGCCGATTCTTACCATATGTTTTCCTAAGGAGTTATGCCCCTTCATTCTTAGTAGGCGTTCAGAATTTCGCGATTCCTTTTCGTCCCAAAGTAGTTTCGTCTGTTCACAACATGCAGAGGTGTTCCACCGTCTGTGCCATTTCTCCCCGCTCTTTTCTTTGATCCTGGAAAAACAGTGAGACAAAGGTGGTAAAACAAGTGGATCATCGCCGCCTGTACGGCGTGCTCCATTCTTAGCTAAAACATCTGCTTCTTCGTTACCCGGGATATCTTTGTGGCCTGGCACCCAGCACAGAGTAATTTTATGCTGTTCTGTGAGAATCATCAATTCTCTACGACAGCGGCTGACTACCTTTGACCTTATATCCGGTCCCCTTAACGCCTTTATTGCTGCTTGGCTATCAATGAAAAAACTGATATCGCTGTTGAATATCGGTCTCATTGATATAGCTATTAAGCTATATCAAGCTTCCATTTATTAAGCTTCCATTTATTAAGTCCAAGATTATTACAGAGGTTTAAACGAATATCACATTACATCGTGATAGGTGATAATGAGTATTGATTATCTTAAGCCATGTTACAGGGTGATTATAAAATATTAAGGTTAATTTATATTATAGTGTTTACACTTATACAACATCTCCCTTTTTTCGAAGATAGATTTAATAAAAATAAAATTTGTTAAAATTAGTTAACACAAGTTTTAATCCATTAAAGTTACAATTCATTTATCTTATTTAATTCTTAACTGTATAAATTTAGTTAGCATACCTACACGGAGAAAAAAATATGTTAAAAATATGTTTGGATGTAATCATATATATGTTTGGGACGAGTACAATCATATATATGTTTGTGGGTAAACATATTATGTTTGCACACAATCATAATATGTTCGGGGCAAAATTCTAGCATATTAAAAAACGATATGATTGTGTCCTAACGTATTTTTGGCAACATAATATATTAGAACATATTTTTTAGAGTTTTAGAGAGTATTACTCTCTGAGAGCCCAATTATATGACTCATAATTTTGTGCAAAGAAGGGTAATATGTATATGGTAACCGTGTGAATGAGGAGGAATGGCACCGACACCAAAGGGTATTATTATTATTATTTGATGATGCTTACTCGCCCGGTCGAGTTTAAGGTCGGGTTTTTTATTGAATATGTGTGGTGAATGTCGAATTCCAAGAAATTAGTTGTAGTTTTAACACGTACAACAAATTCAAAATAAAAGAAAGAATATGATATCAAAGATGTATTGAGGTTATTCATTAAAAAACACAATTATTTTGGTGCAAAATTAATTTTTTTTAAAAAGGAATGTATGTTACTTCAAAACATTTTATTTACAAAACGTTCTACAATACTGACGCCGTTTTATTGCCCCACATAAATTATTTTGCCAACATACATATGTATGTACGTATGTATGTGTGCTTTTCATGTTCTTTGAACAAACACACTCCGGCACTAACAAATTGTTTTCATCTGAAGTGACCCCAGGTACAGTAGTGAAGAGTGCACTGTACTATTGAAGTCTTGCCTTGCTCTGCACATTGCACAAATTCTTTTAAAGTGACACAACTCAAAATTTAGTAATTTTCAGAAAACTCAAAAACTATTCTGCAGCTCATGAACTACTTTTCAGAAGCAAAGTGTGTATTACTATTACATACAATCGTATATATGATTACATACAATCATATACATGATTACATACAATCATATATATGATTACATACAATCATATAAATGTTTGCATACAATCATATATATGATTAAATACAATCATATATATGATTACATATAATCATATACATGATTACATACAATCATATATATGATTACATACAATCATATAAATTTTTGCATACAATCATATACATGATTACCTACAATCATATAAATGTTTGGTAACATTACCGCTACCCCAAACATAATATGTTTGGGAGCTGCTCCAAACATATATATGTTGCCTGCAAAATATGTTTGGGACAATATGTTACAGAGGCCGTTTTTTCCTCCGTGTAGATGGTGGAATTATCTTTCTACCAGATCTTGTAATAAAACTACTTATATTGTCATTTTTTTTTTGAGTATTAGGTAATTCATTGGCTTCAATAAGTTCATTATTTTGAGTAGTAAGTAATTCATTTATTTCAATAATATCATTATTTTGGGTCATGGAGCTTGTTAAGGGTTCACGTCGCTGTATAATGTGTTCTTCGTTTCTTCTAAATAATACACCATCCATCCACCACCATTATCCCTTACTACAAACGATTTTGGCTCAGCACATCTGTCCACGACTTCTCCTTGAAACCACAATGAACTAGGATTTCTTTTGAACATAATACTATCCCCGGGATTTATTCGTTAGTTGGACTTTTTGCATTTTTGTTGTAATATTTTTCTGATTTCATTGTGCGAGTTATTTATTGTTTTTCGTACTCTTTTTTATTTATAAGTTTTGATTGGAGATTTTCAGTAATAGATGGTAATTTAGTTCTCAAACTACGGGACATTAATAATTCTGCGGGACTTGGAATTTCATTCTTTGGTGTAGTTCTGTAGTTGAGAAGTGCAATATATGGATCCGTTTTACTTTCTTGGTATTTCAAAAACATTTTCTTGACTGTTTGTATTGATCTTTCCGCTAGGCCATTCGACCTTGGAAGATATGGACTGGATGTTATGTGCTCAATGCCCCAATTTGTACAAAATTCAGAAAATTCTTTAGAGTTGTACGGAGGTCCCTTATCGGACATACAAATTTTTGGTATACCGTGTCTAGCAAATATGGATTTTAGTTTAACTGTATTACATTGGAAATAATGTATCCATTATTCAGAATATCAATTTCAAAGTACTTGGAGTAGTAGTCAACAACTATAAGGTGTGGCTTCTTGTTATCTTCAAATAAATCGCTTCCGACTTTGAACCATGTAATATCGTAAATTTCATGAGGTGTCATCTCTTGCTTTGAATTTGAAATCCGATATCTCATACATGTCTCACAATTCGAAACTTTATTTGCGATATCGTTGTAGATGTTAGGCCAATACACGGTTTTACGGGCTAAGCTTTGGCATCTTTGTATACCCAAGTGACCTTCATGGTAATATTGCAATATTGTATTGCGTAAGCTTTTTGGGATTATTACTTGGTTAGCTTTGAGTAACAAACCATCTAGATAGCTTAACTCATCTTTATTTTTATAGTATGGTATGACCTCTTTATCAACAAATTTTTGTTGCTTTGGCCATCCATCTTTAATGAAACACTTTATTTTTTGACATATTTCGTTACTATTAGTTTTTTTTCGGACCTCTCTAACATTCGGGAAATGTCCATCCATATAGGATTTCTTTCAAAGGACACCTAGAAAGTGCATCGGCAATATATAAAAACACACATTTAAATTGTAACATTGAAGTCGTTGCAACATCGCAGGTATTTTATAAAGAGGTTTATTAAATAACGAAACTAAAGGCTTGTGGTCTGTTTCCACATTGACATTGTTACCATAAGTAAATTGGTGAAATCTTGTAAAGCCAAAAATAATGGCAAACAATTCTTTTTCGATTTGTGCATAATTTATCTGCGCTTCGTTTAATGATGCCGAAGCATACGCGATGGGATTTTTTTCGTGGAGTATTGCTGCTTCAAGAGCATAATTTGAGGCATCGACTGTTAATGTCAATTGTTTTCTCGAATCAAAATAAGTTAACACAGGAGTTTTGGTAATTTCTGCTTTAACGTCTACGAATTCTTTGTCATGTTTTTCATTCATAAAACATTTTTTTAAGAAGTTCTCTTAAATGTATATTCTTTAGGGACAAGATTTCTATGAAGGGTCCAAGGTAGTTAACAATACCAAGAAAGCGCTGCAGTTCCAATGCGTTAGTAGGAATTGGCATTTTAATGACTGCCTTTATCTTCTCATTGTCTACTTTAACACCGAATTCCCCAAACAGATGTCCAATAAACTTAATTTCGTTCACTAAAATTTTTGATTTTGATTTGTTGAATTTAAGACCTATGTTTTTGGCTCTATATAAAACTTTGTTTAAAATAGCGTTGTGATGTTCCACACTCTTAGCAAATTTTACAAAATCATCGATGTATATGATTAGGTCATCTATATCTTCAAACAATTTAATAATTTCCGCGAGGAAAATTTCTGGTGCCACATTTATTCAAAACGTGAGCCACTTAACTTCGCTTTAGGCTCTTCTACGCGAATGATTACATTTAGTTTTTCCATTCTTTCTAATTCAATTTTTAAATTTTTAAATAAAGAAAAAGGAATTTTTCTAGGAGGATCTACTGTAGGATTAATATCTGGATTAACTTTCAATATACATTTAGTTTCAAGTTTTCCTAAACCTTCAAATAAACAGAATAATTTTCGACAATTTTTCAGCTGACAAATGCTTTTACTGTTTTGACCAAATTCATGTCAATTACAAATTGTAAGCCAATAATATTTCTACAACTTATATTTATACAGTAGAATCTCGAAAAAGTTAACCAACATGTTCCTAGGGTAATTAACTTTTTCGAAATATTAACTTTTCTAAGAGGTCTTCAAAAAAGAAAAAAAATACTATAATAAACATAGATTTTGTAAAAATAACACGTTAAATTTATTTCAATGACTTAGGTTTTATCAATTTTACAAAAAGGAAACTTAGATTTATTTTGTACCGGCTGGTTTAATATTCTCAGTCACTCTTGACCATTTTCTGGAGCAGAAACTTCATATGTACTAATTTGTGCGGAGTGGTTTAAAGAAGCAGTCGAGGCTTGTTTGTTTTTTTTCTTTTGTGTAATAGCTCTTGACCATTTTTGTGCGAATATTGACAAGGTCTGCCACTTGATTTGCATCGTCATTGTCTTCAAAACATTTTATCAAGTTATTGATGCTTTCAATTGCTTTCGAGAAGCTCACTTTTGCTTATTGAATATCTTGCTCGATAATTAGTTCATCGCTTTCATTATCGGACACTTCGAAATCATCGTTATCTTCCGTAATTTGATCCTTATTCCAATTTTCAATGTCATCAATACTGATGTCAACATTATCACCCACTTTCGACATCAACAATTGAACTTCTCGAAGTGTATCGTCGTAAGCATTACTTGGATTAATCCATTCTGACAACGGAATGTCATCTTCACTATTGTATTGATCATCATCCCACTTTTTTATCTTATTCCACGCTTTTATAAGAACAGCTTGCGGCAATTCGTCCCATACTGATTTAAGTAGCAAAATAGCATCACGAATTGAATGTGCCTTCAAAATATTTTCAATCGGAACGTTTTCTTGCGCGACAATGTTGCATAACAATTTATTTCGATATCCTAACTTGACCAATCTTATTGGATTTTGACCCATGGGCTGCAAAACTGCTGTTACGTTAGGTGGTAGAAGCATTGCTACAATGTTTCCATCATCAGACTTGAGCATTTCAATTGGCTTATGTGCAGTGCAGTTATCAATAAGCAACAATCCCTTAGAAGGTAAATTATTTTCAGCAGAAAGTACTTCTACTTTTTTGAAAAATGCATACGCTCAGAAAAGTTAACTGAAAAATTAACTTTTTAGAGCTGAACGTGTACGCTGAAAATCGGTTAACTTAACCGAGTGATTAACTTTTTCGCGACTTAACTTTTTCGAGATCCTACTGTAATATAAAAACAACTGACATAATTTCTACTATCATATACAAATTGAGCATTGACCTTACCAATTATTGGCAACTCTCACCACTAAACGTGTGTATATGAGTATTTGTTGTTTTTGCGTATTCCGTAAGGCCCAATTCATTTGCTTCTTGCTGCGATATTATATTAGCATCTGCGCCTGTATCCACTTGGAATTCAATCGTCTTATTGTTAATCGACAAAGAAATATTCCATCCCCTGTTGTTGACTGCTGCATTTTGTTGTTGTTGCTTTTTCTGGCTATACGACAGAGTTCCCACAAATAACTGTTCTTCTTCGCCACAACTTGCTGGGTATGACAGGTTCTTCACATATCTTGCATGATGTTGTTTTGCAACTTTTGTACTAACGGTACCCTTATAATGTTGTTGTTGTTTAGAAAGAACACATTTTTGAATAATGACCTTTCTTTTTGTATGAATGACAACAGGGATGCCAACTTAGTGCTTTTCGTACCAGATTTAGTGCTTTTCAGAATACCCAATACGCGAAAAGTGTTCAGTTAGTGCCAAACGAAAAAAAGCACTAACTGTACGCTTGTCAAATTTTTCCTTGGTGCTTTTGACGCTTTTTGTACATTTGTCAGATCACATCTGGTAACATAAAGAAATTAGACTATTTTGCTTCACCATATGTATGTACATCCCGATTTGGCATCTACGCGGCATAGACGCCACAATTTGTATCAAATCTTTACTAAATTTGGTATAGGAAAGTAGGTTGGGCGTATAATAAACAAATTTTACGATATTTGTGCAGGCTTAAATCTTTTAAGTCTTAGGGCCATAGAATACCCATTACTCATCAGATCTACTTACATACAATTTAGTAAAAAGCGGTTCCTTCACCCAGGAATGAACACTGCCAAATTTAAGGAAAATTGTTCAGATTTAGATATAGACTCCATAACATCTATATACCGATGTTGAATGTAGGCGCTTTAAAATCAACATTGTCAACAGATCTCTATAATTTTCAACAGATATCAGATTCTTGAAATAAATAGGAACGTTGTCAAATTTGACGAAAATAGGTTCAGCTTCAGATACGAGTATGTCCCCTGTATGTGTGTATATCCCGATTTTGAATGGAAGCCCCATAAAATAAAAATTTTTGGACATTATTTTCATTAGGAAAACAAAACTGATAACGATTTTCGAAACATATTTTTTATTCTGCTCAGTTGGGGTCGTGTAGGGTATAATGCAAGTCGTCTCCGCCTGACTAAAGCAATGTTATAGTTTAGTGCTTTTTACGCCATTTTGATTGGAATTTACGCGCTTTTACAATTATTCATTACGCTTTTGCTTCGGAAAAAGTTGGCATCACTGAATGACAATTAGCGTTATCTGCTGGACATTTGTTTCTGTGTGTCTGCCCGCACTTACGGCAGCTTTTGTTCAGAAAAGAATGTGTCGACGTTTCATTTCTTTTTCTTTGCAATGCATGTAAGGTTATATCCTGACCAAGTTGAGATGCATTTTCACGAGCTGCATCCATGTTTATAGCTATTTCAATGGCTCTGCTAAGCTCAATTTTCCCTTCGCTTAAAAGTCGTTCCTTTACACTCTGCATACTTGGTGAAATTCCGCAAATGAAAATGTCTTTTACCAGGCCCAACCGGAGGTCTCCAAATTCATATCTCGAGCTCAGATTTTTTAAAACAGTGACATAATCATCAATCGTCTCACCCGCGTTTTGTTTCCTCGAGAAAAATGCATGTCCCTCAATAGCAATGTTTGCCTTCGGTACAAAGTATTCTTCAAACAGCTTCACTAGGTCGTTGTAAGAAATTGATTTCAGAGTTTTGTCAAAAGAGTTGAAGATATCAAGAGACTCAGGACTCATATGGTGTAAAAGTAGTGCAAGTTTCCGCTTGTCTGTCTCATCTTTTAACTTTGATGCTGTCATGAAAATCTTAAATTAGGTTATCCAATTTTTGCACTCGGCTGCCATGTTCGGTGCCTTTAAGTTAAGTTTTTGAATTGCTCCCATAGTTTCTTGCGGCATTTTACTTTAGTACTGACTTTCTTTAACTTTTTATTACTTGACTCGACTTGACTTTTTATTAGGCTTTCGACAATTTTTTTATTATTATTAACATCTGACACCATGTTGTGTGGTTGACTTCCATTTATTAAGCGCAAGATTATTACAGAGGTTTAAACGAATATCACATTACATAGTGATAGGTGATAATGAATATCAAGCCAGAAAAATACCATCCTCAAAGCGTTCTGAAAGCACTGTGCACCGTCATCACACGGTGGGATAAAGCGTTGTAAAAGCGTCAAAATGATAACACCGATATACGGTGTGACGGCGGTATTTTACAACTCTGTTGAAACGCTGTAAAAACAAAATTCATGACGCTTTTCGGATGAATTAAAGGTAATTATTCCCAAAAAAAAATTATTTAGAAACCAATGAATAAAATGAAATATATTATTTTAAGGTATTCATTTAAATGCATTCATAATGTTAAATTTTCCTGCAACACGCCAGCTTGTTCATTCTTTAGATGTAGTAAAGGTAGCACTGGGTTTTCGCATGTCAAAGATGCACTGTAAAAGCGAATACGGCAGTCTTTTAAAGAAAATACAATTTCCACTTTAACAAAAAGAATAGTTCTAAATAATGTTTGATCATATTCTTATGTGTAGAATTACTTCACATTTTATTTAAAAAATTCGTTTCATTTCGGAATTAAGCCTAATTTGTTTGCAGGAAAAGATGTTCCACATTAATTTCATAGAAAATCGTTTCATTTATTATTCTTAAATAATTTGAAAGCCACACAATTCAAATGATTTATTGTACGCTGGTTATGTTACTTTGAAAATGTTATTAAGATAGACTTTTTGCTTTTATACAAAGTACACTAAAAGCCTAGCTGTTTCGACTTAGCAAGTTTTGGAATGGAGGTATCGATTTAATGACTAACTTAGATACCACATTCCAAAAAGGATTATTTTTCTCAAATAAGTTGCTCTCAAAGCATTGTAAATCCATCATGAAACAGCTCTTTAAAGACATTTGAAGCAAGCGTAGTGAAAGCGTCCCAAAACAGTGCTTTCACAACGCTTTTTTCGTGGTGCCGTCTTAAATTTGTGGCTGGGATGTTACAGGGTGATTATAAAATATTAAGGTTAATTTATATTATAGTGTTTAAACTTATACAACACAAAGAAACAGACATTATTCTTTATATATATAGATATATAATAATATAATGTATACCCTCACTTTGTGAGTAATGTAATATAGAATATAACACGAATTAATATGTAAGTTTGTGCGGGAGGTACCAGAAGGGGTTTAACAAATACACCTATTTTTCGCTGAACAGTAGGTACTTCAAATGCATTGCACATTAACGAATTGTACGCTTTTTTGTGCATTGGTATATTAATGTTATGATCTATTCAATTTTGGTATTATTTGGCCATTTTGTGTTGGAGGTACCAAAAGGGCCATGTCGATAACGCCCATTTAGCACTTTACTGACTTTAAAAATACACTGTGCAAAAGTTTGTTGTATTTTCATGCATTGGTACTATCGCTATAATCTGTTAACTTTTTGTATAAATGGTACATTTGTGTGGTAGATAACAAAATGGGCGTGGCATAAACCCTCATTTTTCAATGGACTGAAGGTACTATAAAAGCATGTCACTGTACAAAATGTCAAGTATTTGTACGCACTAGTATTAATGTTATTAGCTGTTAAATTGTTGGTGCAAAATGTTCCTTTTGTGTGGGAGGTTCCAAAAGGGGCGTGGCAATTTCGCTCATTTTCTCATAGAGGAATCGAAAATTCGAATAAGTAGTAAATAAGTTATTAGAGAATCAATATTTCTAAGCTGGAATAAAACGCCACGATAGGCTATGATGCGCCAGTCGTGTACGGCCAGTTATTTCTGTAGACGAAAGCGTGGAACTAGTCACGTTGACTCCTATGAGCAGGATGAGTTCTTCGGAAAAATGTCATCATGTAAGCTACGACACGCAAAGCGCGATCTTAAGTCGAAAACCAACAAGAATATCCTCAAACTTAGAGGAGAACGACGCATAGGTACGCACCGATCGCCTTTCTACATCAGTATCAAAGGGGTGAGATCTGTAAGCGGCCATTCCGATTTACTTAGGCTGAGCCCGTGCCACCACATTTCAAACGAGGCTAAGTCCGCGGGAGGAAGACCACGACTGCTCAAATCCGCAGGATTGTCTTCTGATCTCACATGATACCAATTGTGATTGCCAACATTATCCTGAATGCGACAGACCCTATTCGCTAAAAAGGTAGTCCACGTCGAAGGCGTCTTTCTAAGCCATGCGAGCACTATAGTAGAATCTGCCCAACAAGAAATTCTATGCCACTCTCTCGCAAGATTGTTTTCAAAAGTTCCGAAGCTACAACGGATCCGCAAAGTTCCAGTTGAGGTAGAGAAATTGATTTTATAGGGGCGACTCTAGTTTTACACAATAGTAAATGTGCGCAAATTTTTTGGAATTCGGAGCTTCAACCCGAAGGTAAACCACCCCGCGTATGCCTTCTCCGAGGCATCCGAAAAACATGAAGCTCCGGAGTACAGTCCGGATAATATCTAACATATCTTGGGATATGAACGCAATTTACATCAGGATCGGCGTTAACAAATTATTGCCATTCTCCTTCAGTGGCAGGTGGGAGCGGGTCATCCCAACCAATGTTGTCTCGCCAGACTTTTTGCATGACCATCTTGGCCATGACAATCACTGGACATACCCAACCGACAGGGTCAAAAAGTTTCGCAATAGCCGAAAGAACTTCCCGTTTAGTGTAGGAAGATTTCTTAACTATTGGTGTCACCGCGAAGTAAAAACCATCTAACTGCGCGTTCCAGCGAATCCACAAGGGTTTAGAACCGCTGTTCTCCACAAAGGTCAGAACCTCCGCATCCACCAAATGGTTAGATGGGAAACAATCTAAAATATATTTATCATTTGCTGTCCTTTTACTAAGCTCAAATTAAAGCTCGATTAATTGGTCCCGAGCGACCAAAGCAGTCTCAAGATCGTGGGTTCCCGCAAGAACATCGTCCACATACATACTCGTTTGCAAGATATGAGCCGCAAGGGGGAACTGATTCTCGGTATCGTCAGCTAGCTTCAAAAGAGTTCTAATTGCCACATATGGGGCGCAGTTCATACCGAAAATGACTGTTTGCAATTCGAAATCTTGTACCGGTTTTGTGGGAGAATCTCTAAAAAAATTCGTTGAAGGGGTGAATGTGCAGGATCGACCCGAATTTGTCTGTAAATGTGCGTAATGTCGCAGTTAAATACAAATTGGAACATTCTCCATCTGAGAATGACAAGGACCAAGACTTTCTGCAACGTAGGGCCAACATGAAGGATGTCGTTCAGACTTTTTCCGTTCGATGTTTTGTTGGACGCATGAAAAACCACGCGAAGTTTGCTAGTTTGCTTTTCCATATTAATGACCGGGTGATGAGGTAGATAGCTAGACAACCTCTCAATCGAAGAAGACGCATTCACTGGCCTCATGTGGTCCAATGTCAAATATTCTGTGACGACCTTATCATAAACTGTCTTCACGTCAGGCTTCCGAAGTAATGACGATTCATTACGGAAGAATGCTCGAGCAGGGTACGAAGCATCTTGGTGAACAATATTCCCAAAAGCACAGCTCTGCTCTGAGCAGCGTGAAATACCTGGCGCCGCAAACATCCAGCCGATGTTGATGGTTGAGGTTGGAATTGGTTGTGGAATTCGTAGCATCACGATGTAACAAGGTGTGATGTCTAGATTCACATTTCGAACAGTGATGATCACTGGAACAATTTCTGACATCATGCCCCTTGACCAAACAATTTAAACATAAATTATGCCGTTTGATTACCGAATATCTTTCCGATGGTGAACGTTTTTTGAACCGATGGCATTTGGACAGTTTATGGCTGGGTCTAGGGCAGAGTACACAGTTACTATTAGTTTGGGCACGAGAAGGCTTCGAAGAGGTGGCATTTGTAAAATGCGTCTTAACCTTCTTCGTATTTGACGCTTTTTGGTGTTCGGTTCCCCAAAGGTCGCTAAGGCACACAAGAGAGCAAATCCTTTCCGTAAGAAAGGTATCCATCTCTTTCCGCGAAGAAAGAGCTGATTTGTCCCTAATACTTTGTTCCCAGAAAGACTGGGTAAGCCTCGGCAAACGTTGGAGGCAAATAAATATCAGAATCGGATCACATTTGTCCGTACGTATATCGTAAGTAGATAGTGCTGAAAGACAGCCATTAATACCGCATTGTATAGATTTTAACCCCGAACTAGTCTGACTTGACAAACCCGGAAGTTTAAAGAGAGTTTTAATTTGGTTATGCACGAGTATTCGAGGGTTATCATATGACTGCCTCAGTGCTTGCCATGCAAGCTCGAAGCTGCGATGGGTAAACGGAAATTTCAAGACAATTTCTCGCGCTTCCCCACTGGTTTTAGGTACCAGATGGCACAATCGCTCAATATCGCTAAGTCGAGAATTGTTTATATACATCGCGCCGAATAAGTCCCTAAAAGTGGGGCAAGATATAAAATCTCCCTCAAAAACGTCGACATCACACGGAGGCATATCCAGATTGTGCAATACGTCACCCATAGACGTTATTAGCCTCCTTGCCCTATTCGACCGGTGGGAAAGGGTCGCGGAAGGAAGAGTTCTATTTGAAACGATCCCGCGAGGAAGCGTTTCATTCACTACCGAAACATTAAGAGCAGACCGAATTGAATGCACAGATTCTGAGGGCGATAAGGATGTTCTCGAAGACCAGCGCTTCAAGTTTCGGAATTCTGACAATTCCTTATTAATTGCCGCTAGATACCTCATAAATGTTGAGTACGAAGACTCATATTTGCTGTCCGCGGTGTCGATATCGCTCTTGTCTACGGTCTCTGTAGTCTGCAAATAATTAATATATTTTTCGTACGCATCCTGAACTCATTGCCAAACTCTATTGACCTCCGATCTACGTACCTTAAGAATAAACAAATTAAGCTCCTCGTCTTTTTCTGCAACAAAGTTTGCATTAAATTTAATAAGAGCATCCGAAGCTTTAACTTTAACTTAGCTTGTTTATAAGGTTTCCAAAAAATCACACGAGAATTGATTAAAGCGAACAAAATTCCGAAAGAATCAACAAAAATCTAACTTCGATTGGACTGTATAAAGAGAATCGCTAAAATCGAAAATTTACTTATGTAAATTGAAATGGATCGGAACAAACTCTATTGACCTCCGATCTACGTACCTTAAGAATAAACAAATTAAGCTCCTCGTCTTTTTCTGCAACAAAGTTTGCATTAAATTTAATAAGAGCATCCGAAGCTTTAACGAAAATATCGAGAGGAGTGAGAGACATTTTGTTTATAAGGTTTCCAAAAAATCACACGAGAATTGATTAAAGCGAACAAAATTCCGAAAGAATCAACAAAAATCTAACTTCGATTGGACTGTATAAAGAGAATCGCTAAAATCGAAAATTTACTTATGTAAATTGAAATGGATCGGAACATCCACAATTTCCAATGATATTTAGTTCCTTTCTAGCGAAAAGTCGAAAAACCGGAAAAAATCCACAAAAAACTATCTACCGAATGTTGGGTATTCTTCGCCTAAGTTCCAATAACTCAGGTGACCAATGTCAAAAAGCACAAAAAACGAGAATCCGAAAATGATAAAATCGAAAATCTCAAAAAAATTCGAAAAAGCTCAGAAAATTGCAAAAATGTCATAAAAACCAAAAGTCGCTGAAAAATCAACAAAATAAACGAAAAAAAAATCAAAAATTATCTTTGAAATTTAAAAAAAAGGATATATTTTATAAAAGAAAAAAAAAATCAAATATAAAACCAAACAAAAAATGTAAATATCAAAAAATCCAAAAAATATCTTCACATGTACCGAAATATTTTTATTGTTATTATTTTCTCTCGAAAATATCGAAATTTATCGAATGTCGAAGGAAAATCACTTGTACCGATTGCAGGGTACTCGAAAATTCCGAAAAACTTTGAAAAATATTTCAAAATTCGATTATTAGTTGGGTTGGCCGACCCAACGAAAAACTTCCCAATCGAACGCAAATCAAAAACAACCGAAAAAATCTCACTTTTATTTCAAAAAGTCGAATTTTACCGTATGTTGGTTTAAGGTTAATTTTTTTCCTATAATTTTGTCTAAAGAACACGTCACACGAAACGGCAAAACAATTTGACTAAATAATTTTTTATGTAACAAAATTTATGTTTAATGCACTTGACCGACGCAACGACTGTAGCGCTGAAAACCAAAAAACGAAACAAAAGAATGTATGTATTTCCCTTATATACTTATGTATATATGTACGTATACAAAGTATATGGGCAATGAACAGCCTGTTGGAGCTTGGACTGACGGAAAGACGCTTTAAAAAATGTATTTTTGCGGCGGGATCAAAGAAATATTGTTATTGTTGTAAATCGAAAAAATTGCACTGACTATGAGAATAATGAGTTGCCGACGGCAATACGAAAAATAAAAATTAATTCAGCGAATATCACGATTGAAAACCAAAGAAAATTAACACAACCGCACTATTACCAAAAAATACACTATTTCACTGTTTTTGTTTATATAAAAATAAATTTTATTTATTTAAAGTGTTCCCAGTTTTTTCTCACAAAAAGCAGACGTAAATACAACGGTATGTACATAGGTTTGTATATACCACGAACAACGTACTGACGAGACGGGTAGCTGGAGGGGTACCGCGAAGCGTTGTACCCACCCCCGACCTCACCTTTTAAAGAATCGTAAAAGATTGATTAGATGGAGAAAGGTGGAGGCAGTCGCGGAGAAATGTCAAAATACTTACTCGCTAATATCTAACAAGTAAAAGTGTTAAGTTCGGCCATGCCGAACATTATATACCCTCCACCATGGATAGCATGTGACCTCACAAAATATCTCAAACCTAAAGAAAATAACAGAAAAATATATATAGTAGATGAGATAGTAGACAGTAGGAATCACAACAAGTTAGATACTATATATGGGAGCTATATCTAACTATGGACCGATATCGCCCATTTTCAATCCCAAGAAACCTGGAGCTATAAAAAGTATATATACCAAATTTCAGCCACCTAGCTCAAGTATTATAGATTGTAGCGTTATTACAACAGACGGACGGACAGCCGGACATGGCTAAATCGTCTTAGAATTTTAAGACGATTAAGAATATATGTATATACTTTATGGGGTCTCAGATCAATATTTAGAGGTGTTACAAACGGAGTGACAAAATGAATATACCCCCCCATCGTATGGCGGAGTTATAAAAAGGTACTCTTTCTGTGTTGGAACAAAGCACATAAACTCAATTATACCGATGTTCCGTCGCAACTTTGTTTACATTTCCTGAATTACAAAGTTCAACATTATTTTGTTGAACTTTTTTTGGTACTTAACGATCCATTTTGGTACTTAACGATCAGTCGCCGCCTGTCGTAGCGAACGGACGTGTTATCGCAGAGCGGATAGTTTTTAACCTATTACGCAATACTTATTCACCTACCTACTACGCAACCAGGAGGTTTGTTGTTTATAAAGCGTAGGTTGAATTGGATGCATCTGGACAGAAATTTCTGAGCTCAGGCCTATACCGACGTACCTATTACGGGCTAATACTGGCTATGGGGGTGTCTCCCCCAACCAATTTATGATTAAACCAAAAAAGACGAAGGAGATTACGGCGCAGGGGAGGGAAAGCCAGTGCCGGCGACAAGCGTTGATTCACTCACGAGTCATGTGTCGTCGTTATTGAACAATCGTGAGCAAGCAACTTCTACGAGCTTTGGTTCCTTGGATCCCGTAGTCGAAAATGAAACAAGAGCACATCCAGCCGCAGCCAAAACAAATGATAAGACAGATGAAGCAGAACACAGCCGGGGCTTTAAGCAATCCCAGCCTTTAAAAGCCAGTGGGGACTCTGACTCTGAATCATCAAATGAAAACAATGTCACTATTGTTGCTAACTCAAAGAGACTGGCAGGGGCGCTGTGAAAGTGACTAAGAAGAAAAAGGGCTCGCCGTCTTCCAGTAATTAGGATAAGCCTAACGTAACCACACAAAAGGAGGTCTCTAGTCTGGGTCCTTCGATTGTGGGCGGTAAAGTTGACTCAGTAACGCAGGTCAAGTCAACCAAATCATCCGTTAAGGATGAGGCTTTAACCAAAAAGACTCTACAGACACGGAAAAATCAATTGACCATAAAGAAGGGTAAGAAGCCAGCGTCTTATTCTAATAATTGATAGCAGTAGTGCAACTGGCAGAATCCCCGAAGACCAAAAGAGTAACTTCGAAGATTTGGTCTATACGAGGGTAGCGGAATACGTCCTCGAATCTAAGGATGGACCACCAATCGAAGTAATGAGTTGCAAGTTTGAGAGGGGTGTTTTGATGCTAAGGCTGGCATCACAACGCTGCGCGGGTGTCCTCGTAAAACTTGTGGATAGCTTCCCCTCACCTTGGGACGGCGCAAAGCTAAAATTGGTAAGGAAAAGCGACATTCCTGAACTCATAAAAACGACCCTATATGTTAAGGGATGTCGCAGTAAGTTCTCATCAGAGTACATACTCGACATCATTGGCAAACAGAATTCAAAACTTTCCGTGAGAAAGTGGGAAGTCTTCTATAGGAAGGATGATATCGAGGGTACTCTCCTCGTGTTGGGCATAGACCCAGAATCCAAGAACAATCTTGTCATGGCGAAGGGCATGGCGTACTTCTTGATCTGGACAGTCTTTTTCAAAATTGGAAAGGTCCCGATTGGCAGGACAGATGAATCGAGTCCAAATATACTGTCTGAAGAGGCAAACACTGGTATTGAACGGATGGAGACAAGTGAGACACTGCCAAAAACTGATGTGGAAGTAGTCAATAACACCACCAGTTCACAATAGTACCGCCACTTTTGCAGGAAGTTCCCAGCAAAGGTGGTGATCAAAATAAAAAGAGCCACAAAACGATTAAAAACAATGAGGGAGCGACAAAAAATAACACCGCCTACCAAAATTGTCGACTGGAAGATGGTGTAATAGGTAGTGAACGAAAGGAGGAGAATGACCCACTACCAAATAATGAGGGGGTGCCACCAGATAGGATAGACTCCCAAAAGAAACATTTACTGGAAGGACAATGATTGAGGTCATCCAGAGAAACCTCCACCGGAGCGAGACAGCATCCAACGCTCTGATGGACATCATAAATAAAGGCAGGGTTCATATTGCTTTGATCCAGGAACCATGGACAACTAGCAACAAGGTTACTGGATTAAACCATGTGAACTATAACCTTTTCTACGCTAACACAGGTACTCGTCCAAGGACTTGTATTCTGTGCCATAAAAACATATGTTTTATTTTCTCTCCAGAGTTGTCAACATCGGACGCAACGGTGCTGAGGCAAGGTAATGGAAATATATCTGTCATTCGATGCGCCGACTTTGCCACCTACGTCGGAATTACAACGTCTGGTGAGGGAATCCAAACACACAAGTAATGAGTTGTTAGCTGGATGTGACGCCAACTCCCATCATATCGCTTATGACCTCATAACTCTTAACATAGGAAACACTGCAACCTTTGTTAACAAAATTAGGGAAGAAGTATTAGATATAACGATATGTTCAGAAAATCTTATTGATGAGATTCATGAGTGGAGGGTTTCGGATGAACACTCCTATTCAGACCACCGTTATATAAGGTTTAAAATTGCACGGCCACCGCCAAACCCCATAAGTTTCCGTAATAAGGCTAAGACCGACTGGACTAAATTCGGAAATCTACTTAGAAATCGATTGGGGCAGCCTACACGCCATTATCTATGTGCAGAAGACATTGATATCAATGTGAAGAAGATTACCGAGGCTCTTGTAAAATCATTCGAAGATAGTTGCCCACTTCGAGAAAGGAAATCTGCCTTCGAGAAACCCTGGATGACAGGACAAATTCGCTCGATTGGCAAGGATGTCCGCAGACTTTACAACAGAGCTCGACGTAAAAAACAATCAGTATATTGGGACGACTACCACAGAAGACTCAAAGAATACAATAAAATCGTTAGATCGGCGAAACTTAACTCCTGGAGGCTTTTCTGTGAACAGGTAGACAGCGTTAACAGCATGTCTAAAATGAAAAAGTTCCTCTCAAAAACTCATGTCCAAACCGAAACACTGGTGGATGAAACGGGTAAAAAGATGGAAACTATAGAGGATACCGTAAGGCTCTTGATGAAAACTCATTTTCCGACTGGTAATGCTGAACCGACAGAGGAACAGTTACAGAATGAAAATGTATTTCATCAAGTACCTATTACGGATATAACAGATGGTATGGTTAAAGAAGCGATGAAAAGTTTCTCTCCCTTTATGGCTGCGGGACCGGATGGAATATTTCCAGCACTTCTGCAGAATTAGGTGGATCTGGTATCAACTCATCTGGCTGGAGTGTTCACTGCATTCGTATACCCCAAAAAACTGGCAGGAATAAAGGGTGGTCTTCATACCAAAGCCTGGCAAGGCGAGTTATACGATCCCAAAGGCTTATCGACCCATTAGCCTTACTTCTTTCCTGTTAAAAACAATGGAGCGAATAATTGATAACATGGTCAAATGTAAAATAGCGGATGACAGGCTAAAAATCAAACAACACGCCTATGTCAAAGGAAGATCAGTGGAAACTGCTCTGCATGAGGTAGTGCACAACATAGAAGAGTCCTTCAGTAAAGAAATGTATACACTTGCTCTTTGCATAGACATTGAGGGCGCATTTAACAATGTACAGACCGATACACTTATCCAGTCCTTAGACGAGTTTCAGGTTGACCGGGCGCGGAAAAACTGGATCAGCAATACGCCAAGGAATAGGTGGATTATTTGTGGGTCATATGACGTAAAAACTAGAGACAAGGTAAATCGTGGTATACCTCAGGGGGCATTTTATCGCCTCTTCTATGGGTTACGACGATACACAGTCTCCTAAAAGCCCTCACCAATGAAGGACTTAAAACAGTCTGTTATGCAGACGACGTTGTAATACTTCTAAGGGGCTTTCATCCAAATCTATTATGCAGAAGAGCTGAAGAGGCACTTAACATAGCATATAACTGGGCACAACCAAGGGGATTAAATGTTAACCCAGACAAAACAGAAATATGTCTATTTACAAGGAAAACGAAAATCTCACGTTTTACCCCGCCTCGATTCCTGAATAAGACAATTGCTATAACTAAAAAGGTAAAATACTTGGGAGTAATCGTGGATCAGAAACTGTACTGGAGAGATCATCTTGAAGAAAGAGTTACAAAGGCACACAGATGTTGGTCGTTGTGCAGAAGAGCTATAGGTTTAAAATGGGGACTACGTCCAAATATGACTCACTGGCTTTACATGAGCGTGATCAGACCAATAATCACCTACGCCTGTGTAGTGTGGTGGACATCAATGGACAAGAAGTGCAACGTAATACCTTTGCAAAAAATTCAACGTATGTGCGCCTAGGCATAAGCGGGGCATTTAGAACTGCACCAACAACAGCGTTGGAGACTATACTGCACATCCAACCAATAGACATCCGTATAAAGTATGAGGCAGCCCTCACAGCAAGACGTCTACAAGTGATGGGTGAATGGATAAATCGAGACCACAAGTCGTACCATCAGAAGATTTTAGAATATCTAGTTGGTCACATTCAAACGCCAGAAATCTCGGACCGCATTCCTGAAGTGCGGCTTACAGCTACCTGTGATACGTTTGTGCCAGACAGACGCTCCTGGGAAAATGGATCTTTGGCCCATGTGCCAGTGGGAACCAGCTGCTACACGGATGGGTCCAAGCGAGGAGGAAGGACGGGTCTGGGACTTTTTATTGATGAACCAGAAGTCAAACTTCACTTCCGCCTCCCTGACCATAACACGGTATTTCAAGCAGAAATTCGAGCAATCACGGAGTGTGTGAACTGGCTCAGTAACACGACAAAGCCTTAATATGCCAACATCTTCACAGATAGCCAAATGGCGATTCAAGCAATAATATCGGAAAGGGTCAAATCCAGAACTGTGTTGGACTGTAAAAGAACGATAAATGATCACTCAGCCCATGGTCAATTGCGTATTTGCTGGGTACCAGGACACAACGGAGTGATTGGAAATGAACGGGAAAACAGCTTGGCTTCAAAGGGCAGAGAACTTCGAGTAATAAACTTGGAAAATTGGAAACCTTTCTAAGCCACGAAGGGTGAGTTGAAGCACTGGGCAGAGATGGCTCACAAAACTGTGTGGAATAGCGCAACAGTAGGATCAACTGCAAAGATACTGTGGGGTGACCCAAATGAAAAGAAAACAAGAAGTCTTCTGAAACTAAACAAGATCGATATTAATAAGATGATGAGTGTTCTAACGGGACACTCAAGCTTGCAAGCACATCTTCATCGCATAGGACTAGCAGAAAACGACGAATGCAGGGCATGCAGAGGAAACATCGAAACGATGGAACATTTTCTGTGTCACTGCCCGGCTTTCGCACATACAAGATCCCAACATTTCGGGTCCGACATATTACCAGACTTGACTCATCTCAGAGAATATGACTGGAAGTTACTGAGAAAATTCGTGTCTAGTACCGATTTTCTGTAACTCGTGAGGTATAAAAAGATCATAAATAAGGAGCGCACAACAGGCCGAACCACTGGCTTAAGTGTATGTCCATGGACATGAGACGTTTAATCGTCTCCTCTCTTCAGCCTAACCTAACCTAACGATCCATATTTGTTTTCTAAATACGATAATTACAAAAATATCGAAAATCGGTTTTAAAATACGCAAAAAAATTACTCGCTGAAATGAAATTTCTATTCGTTCATCACTGTTAGACTACTCGCTGCTGGACTTTCTTTGGAACAATAAACAAATACCATGGCACAACTCGTTGCTGATCAGTCGTAGTGTAAAAATTAATTTAATTTATTTAAAGTGTTCCCAATTTTTTCTCACAAAAAGCAGACGTAAATACAACGGTATGTATATAGGTTTGTATATACCACGAACAACGTACTGACTAGACGGGTAGCTGGAGTGGTACCGCGAAGCGTTGTACCCACCCCCGACCACATCTTTTAAAGAATCGTAAACGATTGATTAGATGGAGAAAGGTGGAGGCAGTCGCGGAGAAATGTCAAAATACTTACTCGCTAATATCTAACAAGTAAAAGTGTTAAGATCGGCCATTCGACCTTATATACCCTCCACCATGAATAGCATGTGACCTCACAAAATATCTCAAACCTAAAGAAAATAACACCGAAAACACAAAAAAATATATATAGTAGATGAGATAGTAGACAGTAGGAATCACAACAAGTTAGATACTATATATGGGAGCTATATCTAAATATGAACCGATATCGCCCATTTTCAATCCCAAGAAACCTGGAGCTATAAAAAGTATCTATACCAAATTTCAGCCACCTAGCTCAAGTATTATAGATTGTAGCGTGATTACAACAGACGGACGGACAGTCGGACATTGCTAAATCGTCTTAGAATTTTAAGACGATTAAGAATATATGTATATACTTTATGGGGTCTCAGATCAATATTTAGAGGTGTTACAAACGGAGTGACAAAATGAATATACCACCCATCGTATGGCGGAGTAATAAAAAGGTACTCTTTCTGTGTTGGAACAAAGCACATCAACTCAATTATACCGATGTTCCGTCGCAACTCTGTTAGACTACTCGCTGCTGGACTTTCTTTGGAACAACGTACAATAAACAAATACCATGGCACGACTCGTTGCTGATCAGTCGTAGTGGACGGACGTGTTTATCACAGAGCGGATAGTTAAAACCTATTATGCAGTACCTCTTACGCAATCGCAAAAAAATCTGTACAAAGTCTGGAAGGCCTACATCGTAGTACCTATAACGGGCTAATACAGACAGAAAAATAAATAAATTCCTTGTAGGGGATGCCTTCGTGTTCCGATGGAGCGGGGTGCCCCAATCGCCACACCAAAAATGGTGAAAATTTCCCCCCAGTACTCACAACAAGTGGTACGGTGAGGGGAAAACATCATGTCCGACCGTCAAAACGGAAGCACAATGAGCACCGGATAGCGCTCAGAGTTTTGACGAAGTTGGAGGCTGTTGAGGTTTCGGCTCTTACCGAAAAACAAAAAGAGTCACTTACCTGGGCTAAAGGCGTCATAGATGCTTCAAAGGCCAATGAGCCGGCTGAAAGAGCCACAAATTCAGCTGTGTTAACGGCCAAGGCAAGAGGCCCTAATGTCACCATCAACAGGACACTCACCAAGCCATTCAATGAAGTGGCGAAGGAGAGTCTAGTGATGGCCGTTATAGACAGAAGTAGTGAGGATGGATCCATCCTCAATGATAAATTGAGCCACGTGCAATCAACCATTATGGCTCATTACCTCATCGAATCTGCAACGATGCAGGATGGCATCAGGGGAGAGTAAAGCTCCTATATTTCGGTGATGCCAGATCAGTAGACCTGTATAAGGCTGCTCTGAGTCGAGCGGGTGAGGTATGACCGGGTGCCCAGTTGGATGTTGTCGAAAAAACAACATCCCTAGTCACTCTAGAGCCATCAGCCTGGGTATAGAAGATCCCTCCAACCCGGCTGACATATTAGAAATAATAAAAGATTCCAATCCTGGTCTGCCGGCCCATAATTGGTGAATCAGCAAGGTGGGTGAGGCGGATGGTAAAAAGCGGCAGGTCAATTCGATCCTTAACACTGAATCCACCTCCCATATACAACGTGTAAGTGCATCCCTACAATATGGCTTCGAGACTATGTATAGTCTTGAAGGTATACAAGTATGATATAGCTCCTACTGCGGAAGGTGAGTCGACCACCGTGGTTTATACACGGCTTTCTGGAAGTGCGGAAGTACCCACGCCTATTATTTCTGGTGACTCCAACTCTTACAGAAGATCTGTAACGTCCGTCCCTGAGACGAAAACTGTACTTCTGACACAGGGGCTGAGGGTAGTCTCCGGACTCTTTGACGCATCTGGCAGGGACACCCTTCTCGATGATACGGACGAAGAGTTCGATAACACCCTTGTCGGGGTGGATGTTAATCTGTCAATTATCAATGATGGTAAGAATTCTACAGATTAACCTCCATCACGCTAAAGCAGCCTCAGCGACTCTATTGTTGCGCCTGCCCACAGGTGCAGTAGACATCGTCCTGATACAGGAGCCCTACGCAGTGGGAGGAAGGGTGTGCGGTATCAGGACACCCAATTTTAAACTGCTTGTGGCCAACTGTGAAGGCACTCCAAGAAGCTGCATTTTGGCCAGGAAAGATCTAAGTATCTTTCTCCTGGCTAATTTAAGTGGTAAAGACCAAACATCTGCTAGTCTGGAGATCGGTAATCGTATATATTGGGTGGTCTCCAGTTAGTTGCCTTATGAAGCTGTAGTACCGACTGCTCTATTCAGGGAAGTAGTAGAAGAAGCAACGTCTGACGAGCTCGAGCTGATTATTTGCGCAGACACGAACGCTCATCATACTATCTGGGGTAGTACGGATATCAACAATAGGGGTGATTCGCTTCTTGACTTTATTTTAACTACCAACCTTAGTATTTGTAACATAGGTAATAAACCGACCTTTACAATTAAAGACAGACAAGAAGTACTCGACGTAACGTTTGCTACTGACCGGCTGTCAGACAAAATTATTGGGTGGAATGTACTGGACGACCACTCATTCTCAGATCACCATTATATTGAGTTCAAACTCGCTGAAAAAGCGCCTAAACCTGCCGTCCACAGAAATGTGAGAAAGACAAAGTGGCACCTGTATGAGAAGAATTTCAAGAAAATTCTCAACTCCAAACTTCTGTACGAACCGAATGACAAAGCCGGTCTGGATAATCTGGTCGAGCATATCACCACATCATTCAATAGTTCCCTTGAAGAAGCCTGTCCAAAAACAAGGTACAAGGGTAAAACTAAACCCCAATGGTGGACTTATGAGCTATCGGCTATGAAAAAGACCTGCAACAAGCTATTCAACAAGCATAAATCTACCGGGGTCGCTAATGTTTGGGATGCCTATAAAGAGCAACTCATGATCTATAAGAAGGAGCTTAGAAAGGCGCAAAGACGCTCTTGGTATACCTTCTGTGGCGAAGTGGAAAAGTCTCCGACGCCGTATGGCTGAGGAAAATACTATCAGCTTCACCCTGTACAGCGGGTTACTTGCAGGATGAGGCAAATAACTGGACAAAAAACAGCGAGCAGTCGCTGAATATACTGCTTGACACACAACAGAACCCGAAGATCGGCAAGACCAACAAGAATGCGAGTGGACTGCGAGCGTTGCTAGCTTGTTGACTGAGAGCTCCAGAATAAGCTGGGATATTAACAGCTTTGAGCCCTTCAAGTCAATTGGAACAGACGGCATCACTCCAGCAGAAAATTTTAACGTGCATTATCCCCTGGTTGGAGAAAATTTATGTAGGCTGTATCAGGCTATCATACATCCCGAATCGATGGAGGGATACCAAAGTGGTATTCATACCTAAAGCGGGGAAGATATCACACACTAGGCCAGACCAATTAGGCTATTCTCCTTTCTATTGAAAGGTCTGGGAAAACTTTTAGATTATTTTATTAGGGAAAACCTGGATACAAAACTCCTGTCGGTGAACCAACATGCTTACAATAAGGGGAAGTCTACAGAATCAGCCCTGCATGAACTTGTGAGCACTATCGAATCGTCCCTGCATTTCAAGGAGTTCACCATGGTGGCATTTCTTGACATAGGAGGGGCTTTTAACAACATTCACTCAGTTGCAGTAATTGCGGCACTGTCACATCTAAAAGTTAACTCTATTTTGATTAGACTAACTCATGTCTTGGGTCCACAACTCTAACAATGTTTTTAAACAGAGGGACCCTACAAGGAGGAGTACTGTCTCCACTAATTTGGAACCTAGCGGTGAGTGAAATCCTGCTAGATCTAGAACGTTGTGGCTACTAGGTCGTGGCTTATGCGGACGACGTGGCAATCCCAGTGAGTGGCAAATTCGAAAACGTTCTCAGAGACATTCTATAGATGGCTCTGAACAAATTGGCTAGATGGGCCAGAAGCAGCGGTTTGGGCGTAAACCCAAATAAGACAGAATTGGTTCTCTTTACTAGGATTAATAATGTCCCACATGTGGACCCTCCACCTCTGATAAATGGAACAGATCTAGATCTAGAGAGTGCAACATTTTTAGGAATAATTTTAGATAAAAAACTGTTATTTAGACTTAACGTATTGGAAGGTGTAAGGAAGGCCTACGTCGCCTTATATTCCTGCAAAAAGGCTGTAGGGCCGCAGTGGGGCCTCTCTCCTAAAATCGTCCACTGGATATATATAGCAGTAGTTTGTCCAAACTGTTATACTGCATTGTGGTATGGTGGACGGCAACTAAAAAAATAACCATCACCAACCTACTAAGGGCCTGTTTTTGTAACTTTTTTGTGCCACTTCGCATGTCAAATGGCAAGCTAATGATATTTTTGGTTTTTGCACACATTGTTTTGGATATAAACAAAGAAGCTTTCAATTATCGCAACAAGCGTTGCTAGCTTGTTGACTGAGAGCTCCAGAATAAGCTGGGATATTAACAGCTTTGAGCCCTTCAAGTCACCTGGAACAGACGGCATCACTCCAGCAGAAAATGTTAACGTGCATTATCCCCTGGTTGGAGAAAATTTATGTAGGCTGTATCAGGCTATCATACATCCCGAATCGATGGAGGGATACCAAAGTGGTATTCATACCAAAAGCGGGGAAGATATCACTCACTGGGCCAGACCAATTAGGCTATTCTCCTTTCTATTGAAAGGTCTAGGAAAACTTTTAGATTATTTTATTAGGGAAAACCTGGATACAAAACTCCTGTCGGTGAACCAACATGCTTACAATAAGGGGAAGTCTACAGAATCAGCCCTGCATGAACTTGTGAGCACTATCGAATCGTCCCTGCATTTCAAGGAGTTCACCATGGTGGCATTTCTTGACATAGGAGGGGCTTTTAACAACATTCACTCAGTTGCAGTAATTGCGGCACTGTCACATCTAAAAGTTAACTCTATTTTGATTAGACTAACTCATGTCTTGGGTCCACAACTCTAACAAGGTTTGTAAACAGAGGGACCCCACAAGGAGGAGTACTGTCTCCACTAATTTGGAACCCAGCGGTGAATGAAATCCTGCTAGATCTAGAACGTTGTGGCTA